>CM040402.1:88800394-90248635 GCA_022702515.1 Ilyophis sp. 1 JC-2022 | reverse complement strand
ATAAGTATATGTGTACGTATGTGTAGATGTATGTATATGTATATGTGTATGTATATGTAGCTATATATAGATATATATATCTATTAGAACAATAGCATATGTGGCACTGCTCTAAAATCCAGCAGGCCACGCTTTCATAGGAAAGCATATCTTTAAAAAACTGCAAGCCATTTTTGCAGAAATGAATAAATGGCTCATAGGCTATTTTCATATTAAAACAGAAGTCTTCCTTCTGGAATTACTTTTTTGGCACCATATTGGTGTTTTTCTGTGTTTTTAATTGGTGTTTTAAGCTATACATCCGTGAAACCATAAAGCTAAAGTGCGGTAGCATACTTGCTATAAATATATAAATCATGCCTGGGCATGTCATGTAGGAAATGTTGGTATTCACTAATATACCTACTTGGGTGCCCATTAGGTTAACTGAGGCATATTTATAAAATTTCATGGATGTATTGTTGTGTAAATTTCCCCTAGCACAATCACATGTGTTAGAATGTCTGTCTGACGCCAATGAGCCAGTTAATGTTATAAAATGAATCAAATGCCACCAGAGCTTGCACTTGCCTTAATTAGGGTCAACATCTTTTGTTCTTACAAGGTGAAGTGTGTATGACTACTAAGGGAAAGTCTTTCTAGTCGGGGCGGCTAAATGGTTTTACAGGTTGGGAGAATAGTTCTTCCTCAATTAAATAAATAAATAAATACATAGAAGAAGCAATTTCTTCTTTAGGTTTACTCCATATATGCCCCTTTCATTTAAAAGCTGAAAGTAGGATCATTTTATAGCAAAGACTGGCTTACTGGTTTCTTTTTGTCTTTTTGTCTTTTTGTCTCCTTACTTTCACTCTCTCTCTTAGGCAGGGGGTAGGCACCCCAAACCTAGGAGAGAACAGGCGGCGGCGGAATTGCAAAGTTCCGAGGGCACGTTAAAAACGAGATATAGTGCTGGGGAGAAGACTGAAGGCCCCCGTGTCTGATGAAGTATGAATTGACATACTGCCGTGGTACCGTCTAGTCGGCGTAGTTGTCGCATGTAAGTATGCAGGCACTGCGTGGTACGTGGATGACAGTCCACACCTAGCAGAGTTGCGTAAAAGACGAACTCTGTGAACAGGCAAGGCTGGTGAAAACGGTCAAAGTTTCTATGCCCATAGCAAAGTGGGATAGGGATCAGACCGTCGGTTCGCAACCGGGTGGCTGACTACCACTACGGGGCTCGGTGTAGCACTGGGCTGGGGATCGCTATCGACTGGGTCACCGGCCGGTCGGGTCGCATAGAGCAATAAGACCATGTGTGGCTTCTCTGTAGTGGAGCACCTGAGTGACGTCCCTGTAAGTGGAGCACATGAGTTGCATCCCGGCAGTGGAGCACCTGAGTGACGTCCCTGTAGGGGAGCCCATGGCCGCTGCGCTCGGCTCAATGTACAGTCAGGCCACTGTAAGCTGAAACCGAATGCGTTAGTAAGCGAGCAGTGCACTCTGTGATCAGGGTTTCTGAAAAGGAGACACCTGGGAAACAGAGAGGCTGAAGCTCGTTCACTCAGAGGAGTCTGGTGGAAGGAACTCAGTGGAAAGAAATCCAGCCTGGAGCTGCGCCCGAGAGAGGGAGGCTCGAAGGATTTAAGTGATCTGTCTTGTTAAATATTTTTTGTTTCTTAAAGAAAAGTGAACCTACATTCTTCAGAGAGTGTATGATTTTAGTTTTCAATAACCAAAACCTAGATATAATCATTACAATGTAAATTCTGACATATGTGTGGTTATGCAAAACCAAAAGTTTTTGTATATTTCAATTCTCTCCACTACATACTACTACTAATAATGAATAACTGTTTCATTCCATCTGTTTGCTGTATCTGGGGAAAATGTTTTAGAAAGATGTGAAATTTTCTTGCTATGTGTAGTATTTCTGTGAATATTAATAGCAAGTGTCACAGTCATTTTAAAGTGTATATGTCACAGACTCCAGGATGCGACAAACTCAGAATATTACCCAACTCATATACCATAAAATATGTTTAGTGTGTTTTTGTGGTATTTTTACTTTTATACTATCCTTTTGGATATGGTTTTTTAATACATAACTTATAATGGCACATGTACGTAGTAGCATTTTGAACACCTGTCAGCATATGTAATACTTTGTGACAAGAAATGATGAAATCTCTGCATGGTTGCAGTCACAGCTTGATGATTTAATCTCAGTATTCTGCATGGTTGGCAAATCAGGGCGCCACTGGTTTACAACACCTCACCCATAGTAATAAAACCATCATTAGGGCAATTAGGTCTGAAGCGCAGGCGCTTCTCACCATCAGCCATTCACTACTCAATCAGACCCGTACCATCGAGCGTGACTTATGCACAGGACTTGTTTACTGCTGAACATATGCACAGGACTTGTTTCAATGTTTATGATGTTTACTAGAATTGAATGTGCCGTTATGTATTGGATTCTTTGTTTCCTTTCCTTTGATTCACCCAGACTAAGTGTATCCAAATTCCACTACCATACGCTCTATTGGCGTAGTAGTGAAGAATCAGGTCATTAAATTATATTATTTAACAGGATACATTACCATGAAGGGCACTGAAACCATATTCACCACTCGTATGTGTTGCCATGAGACCTACAGTTATATAATTTGTACCTGTAATACCCTACAATCTTTTTCCCACAATAACACCAAGCTCATTACTGTTCAGTCTTTACACGGTCACGCACATGCAATCCAGGTCTCCCACACGCAATGGTGCGTCTTCAGTAAGACGAACTCCTTCACCTATGGAGGTCTGACCTGACCAGCCAAGCACACTTTCTGCCTGGAAGTGACGGAAGACTTTGCAATGGGTCAGATCAACATCCTGGGGAGAGTTCCACTGGAGGTGGACGTCTCACCGTGGTGGGAGGACACATTCTGCGAGCAAGGAACGCGGGCCCTGACTAACCTAATGGACTTGGTGCAACAGCTGCCCCGGGGCTGGCTATGGGACTAGAGTCACCAGCAGGGTTCACCCAGCCAGGGTGTAGCCCAATGACTCCTTGGGACTGTGTTCTTTTTGTCCCACGGCGCCAGAGGGGGGAACTGTAAGACTGAAATTGAGATCTCAGTGCACCTGGACACACAACAATCGGGGGTGGAAGTCTGTGTATTCTAGGATGTAATAAACCAGAACTTCAATGTCGTAAACGTCTGCTGGACCATCAGGCGTGACGTTTATGACGGTCAAAGAATGTCTCCAGACGTCATGAGCTTGGACTGTCGTAACAACAAGCACACAAACAGGGCCATAGTGCCCCCATATGGCGTTATCAGGGCAGGTCAATTCCCTGTCCTTTAACATATTTTCACCCACAACACAACATGGTATAGATTGCTTTTGTCCTCAAAAGCTTAAAAACATACAGATGTGATTGATACTTTTGCTACATTGTACAGTCTACACTGGAACTAGTCTGGGCACTGGAACATACATTATACACTCTTTCCAGAGAGATAATCATGTATTGTTCCGTTTTTGAGTGTTACATTAGTAAATACATCAAGTTAATGTACCTACATTAACAGGGACAACTAGGGTGTAAATGTAATATTCTCAACAGGAATTCTGGTAGCTTTGTGGCATTAATATCAATCACATCTGAGAAAACTGTAGAGATGGAGATTTTCATGGCAACACAAACTTAGACCTATTCATGTTTGATATCATTTTGATGGTCTCGGTGTGAGTGGTGCAATGGTCTACATGTCCTAAATGTGTAACATGGATGGAAGGTATATTTCATAAACACTGGCGTAAGCTGCCGTTGTTAAATTGCCCTTACATAAAACCATTCTGTGAAACCCCATAGAAGGGGGGCGAAAAGGGCTGACCAGTTTATGGTTTTACGACCGTCTGCAGCCAGATCAAGCGCAGAGTTTGGGCATTTAAGCAAAGGAGACAAACTAATCTGGGAAGGCTGTAGCCAGTCTTTCCGCACATCGTACTTCAGGTCATTGTGTGTAGCAAATTGCCAGGTATGACTAAGTATTTTTCTCTGTACTGTATTGGAATTTGGAATGTTCAATCTGTAACTATGTATTGATGATTTAAGTAAGTAACCTACCTGGTAATAAATTAGTTAAACTTGATTTGTGTGGTTTCTCTGAACATTGACGTACTATCTCTGTGCACCGGTATGGGTTGATTAATTTCCTCAGTCATGGTTATCCCCTCAGCTGGTCTAGGGAGGTTGACTATTTAAGCTTAATGTATCATGGAGTATTGCACCTGTAGAACTATGTCTTAAAGTAGATCACCTCCGCCTGGCGGTTATACATGTTGAGAACGGTGGTTGCCAATATTCCTTTAGTCGGTCCCTGAGTCTTAACCATAGAGTATACCGCACAAAGTGACTTCTTCCGCAACCTCTGAGATAACCGTAGATATCTAGTCAGCTGTGAGTCGTACGCATTAAGGGCCCAATGTAAATCGCGGTGTTAACAGACACATCCAGCTCAGAGAACCGTCTTTAAAGTATGAGAGTCTTTTAACAAATCAAGTGGAAATTGTATATACTAAATTATAATATTAAATGGAGTCAGATAAACGAGTACAGAATCAGCGTTGGTGGCTGATGATTTACTGCAATATATAGAGGCTGTTCTTTGGATAAACTGTGATCAAGGTAGACCAGACTAAAAGCGGAAGGTAACGTGGTACGAGTATCTTTGATTTGTGGCCCCTTGTTAGCTAATCCCGTTAATCTAAAGAGCAGTCTAACCCGGTTGCAAGAATATTAATATTACTTCATAACTTTTCCCTTTTCCCACAGCAATAGCGGAATACATCACGCTTAAACCTTCGCTCCGAGCTATTCCCTCATTGGTCTAGCCGTGCGGAGTTTTACAATTTGGTTTGTAACATGATTTTAGTTGATGTTTCCAGATTTAACAATTTGGAGAACTTGACATGATTTCAGTTCTAATTCCCAGATTTACAGAGTTGAGGGGTGAGACTAGATTCAGCTGTAAATTACACTGGTACAGTATGGACCACATGGCTGGCTAAATGGCTGTAAGTCTGAGCTATCGAACGAGCCCCACACCATCACTCTGTTGCCAGATATGGAGTAGATGTGGATGGATCACTGCAAGGGTTATTTCTCCTGACTCATTTTCCTATAGAACTCTATGGGGAAAAAAGTATAGGCCTATCAATCATATTGGAAAGACAGTGCTCGAGTGGAAAAACAAATGTACATATGTAGCCAGCAAGTCCAACAGCATTTTAGACTCAAACATTTTTACATATCGCGAAAGGGAATACTCCCCTCCTAATTAGTTTTCTATAGAGCTTGCGTAATATGAGACCGTGAAAACGAAAACCGCCGTTAAGCTGGGCTGCAATACATTTTTCAATGCACAAAATAAGACGTTGCATATACCGCTGCTCAGGTTATAATGTACTCTATTGGATAAAAGAGCCGACAATTAAACCAGAATTAACTGTAGTGAATGAGACGGACTTGCAGGGAATGGGGGGTATTACGAGTCGACGTTTCAGATACTGTAATAGCGGTAAAAAGGGCACCTGGACACACAACACCGGGGGTGGAAGCCTGTAACGACTCTAGGATGTAATAAACCAGAACTTCAATGCCGTAAAGTCTGCTGGGACCATCTGGCGTGAGGTTTATCACGGTCAAAGAATGTCCTAGGATGTCATGACTTTGGAAGAAACGCTTGGACTGTCGTAAAGACAAGCACACAAACAGGGCCATAGTGCCCCCATATGGCGTTATCAGGGCAGGTCAATTCCCTGTCCTTAAACATATTTTTCACACACAACACAACATAGTATAGATTGCTTTTGTCCTCAAAAAGCTTAAAAACATACAGATGTGATTGATACTTTTGCTACATTGTACAGTATACACTGGAACTAGTCTGGGCACTGGAACATACATTATACACTCTTTGCAGAGAGATAATCATGTATTGTTCAGTTTTTGAGTGTTACATTAGTAAATACATCAAGTTAACGTACCTACATTAACAGGGACAACTAGGGTGTAAATGTAATATTCTCAACATGAATTCTGGGACCTTTGTGGCATTAATATCAATCACATCTGAAAAACTATATAGAGATGGAGATTTTCATGGCAACACAAACTTAGACCTATTCATGTTTGATATCATTTTGATGGTCTCGGTGTGAGTGGTGCAATGGTCTACATGTCCTAAATGTGCAACATGGATGGAATGTATATTTCATAACACAGGCGTAAGCTGCCGTTGTGAAATTGCCCTTACAGAAAACCAGAAGGGGGGCGAAAAGTGCTGACCAGTTTATGGTTTTACGACCGTCTGCAGCCAGATCAAATGCAGAGTTTGAGCATTTAAGGAAAGGAAACAAACTAATCTGGGAAGCTGTAACCAGTCTTTCCACACATCCTACTTCAGGTCATTGTGTGTAGCAAATTGCCAGGTATGACTAAGTATTTTTCTCTGTACTGTATTTGAATTTGGAATGTTCAATCTGTAACTATGTATTGATAATTTAAGTAAGTAACCTACCTGGTAATAAATTAGTTAAACTTGATTTGTGTGGTTTCTCTGAAAATTGACGTACTATCTCTGTGCACCGGTAATGGGTTGATTAATTTCCTCAGTCATGGTTATCCCCTCAGCTGGTCTAGGGAGGTTGACTATTTAAGCTTAATGTATCACGGAGTATTGCACCTGTAGAACTATGTCTTAAAGTAGATCACCTCCGCCTGGCGGTTATACATGTTGAGAACGGTGGTTGCCAATATTCCTTTAGTCGGTCCCTGAGTCTTAACCATAGAGTATACCGCACAAAGTGGCTTCTTCCGCAACCTCTGCGATAACCGCAGATATCTAGTCAGCTGTGAGTCGTGTACATTAAGGGCCCAATGTAAAGCGCGGTGTTAACAGACACATCCAGCTCAGAGAACCGTCTTAAAAGTATGAGAGTCCTTTAACAAATCAAGTGGAAATTGTACATACTAAATTATAATATTAAATGGAGTCAGATAAACGAGTACAGAATCAGCGTTGGTGGCTGATGACTTACTGTAATACACACAGGCTGTTCTTTGGATAAACTGGGGTCAAGGTAGACCAGATTTAAAGCGGAAGGTAACGTGGTACGAGTACCTTTGATTTGTGGTCCCTTATTAGCTAATCCCGTGAATCTAAAGAGCAGTCTAACCCGGTTGCAAGAATATTAATATTACTTTATTAACTTTCATAACTTTTCCCTTTTCCCACAGCAATAGCGGAATACATCACGCTTAAACCTTCGCTCCGAGCTATTCCCTCATTGGTCTAGCCGCGCGGAGTTTTACAATTTGGTTTGTAACATGATTTCAGTTGCTGTTTCCAAGTTTTACAATTTGGAGAACTCGACATGATTTGTGTTGCTAATTTCCAGATTTACAAAAGGAACATCTGTATCTATAAAAACAATGGTAGGATTGTATATTTATTTCATATTTAGTAGCAGACATTCATTGTAGAATATGTGGTACAATAAGACTATAATTTCACGTTTATTTTGCATTTGAGTGAGCAGGGCTTTTCACAGTGTTTTTCGCATGCTATCATTTAGCAAACTTTACATGGGCGCAACCCACATACTCAGCTGTGCTGCTCATCCCACAAATGCATGTGCCTTACAAATGGGGCACCATTTAAAAGGGAAATAAACAGGCTTTCCAACGGTATAAAATGTATTGCCAAGAAGCATTGTTACAACAGAGAAATAATCTACCAAACACAAATTTTCGAACTTTTTGTTCGATGTTTATATGCGGCCCGATGCTGGCCCATTCCGCCATGCCGCATTCGTTTAATCGGGCCGAGTCCGGCTGCCGGACTCTGGCTTTTGTCAGAATGAATGATGCCCCAGAATCGGCCCAAGTACGCTCGGCCGGAATCGGCAGCCGTCATCGGCAGCCGTCATCCAGCCGACACTGCCAGCACACAGCCAGATTCGGCCCAGATGCCGACCGGAACAACCGGCATCTGGCCGGACATGGGCCAACACTGGCGCAGATGTGATCCGTTTTCATTTAGCCTGTTCCCACCCCCTCCCCCTATATATATATATATATATATATATATATAGTTTTATATGTTATATGATGCTTCATGATGATGTTTACAGGTTATACCATTTTCTATTTCAAATTCACATCGTAGCTAGGCTAGACATTTTCAAATTAATCAGAATTTTATTGCAGCCTACAAATGATCACTTCACATTATATATCAAAGAACAGGATAAATGACAAAAATGAAACCTATATACTAAGATAAATAACAAAAGTCAATAATAAAAACTATGTTAAGTTTCTCCCTCAACTCTTCTCTACACCTCTCCAGAAAACACAACGTTGTGAAAAAATACCCAGCTAGGCAAATATATGCGGCGCGATTCCGCCATGCCGGATTCATTTAATTGGAATGTCAGAAAAGTCAGAATGAATGACTGCCAACACACAGCCAGAATCAGCGCGGAATCAGCCCAAATGCAATAGGATCCTGCAGCCGGAACACAGCTAGAATGTCAGGGTCTGGTGCAGTTGTGTGATGTTTCCATCACATGCCACTGCCCCCTGCCCCAACACACATCCAGGTGTACAGCCGTGTCCAAATGTTTTGAGAATGACACAAGTATTGGCTTTCACTAAGTTTGCTGCTTCAGTGTTTTTAGATCTTTTTGTCAGATGTTACTATGGTATACTGATGTATAATTACAAGCATTTCACAAGTGTCAAAGGCTTTTATTGACAATTACATTAAGTTTATGCAAAGAGTCAATATTTGCAGTGTTGACCCTTCTTTTTCAAGACCTCTGCAATTCGCCCTGGCATGCTGTCAATGAACTTCTGGGCCACATCCTGACTGATGGCAGCCCATTCTTGCATAATCAATGCTTGGAGTTTGTCAGAATTTGTGGGTTTTTGTTTGTCCACCCGCCACTTGAGGATTGACCACAAGTTCTCAATGGGATTAATGTCTGGGGAGTTTCCTGGCCATGGACCCAAAATTTTGATGTTTTGTTCCCCGAGCCACTTACAGGTGCAGCTCAAAAAATTAGAATATCGTGAAAAAGTTCAATATTGTTTGTCACTCATTTCAGAAAGTGAAACTCATATATTATATAGATTCATTACACATAGAGTGAAATATTTCAAGCCTTTATTTCTTGTAATTTTGATGATTATGGCTTACAGCTAATGAAACCCAAAATTAGTGTCTCAGAAAATTAGAATATTTTGCTTTAACATATTTTTAAAGTATCATATTGAATATTTGGTCGCATATCCTTTGCATGCTGTTACTTCCTGAAGTCTGTGACCAATCAACATCAAAAGACTCTCAATATCTTATTTTCAGGTACTGTTTCAAGCGATACTATAACCTCTCTGCATTTGAACTGATCTCTATGGGAATTGGGGGGTGAGACTAGATTCAGCTGTAAATTACACTGGTACAGTATGGAACACATGGCTGGCTAAATGGCTGTAAGTCATCAAGGGTCTGAGCTATCGAACGAGCCCCAAATCATCACGCTGTTGCCAGATATGGAGTAGATGTGGATGGATTACTGCAAGGGTTATTTCTCCTGACTCATTTTCCTATAGAACTCTATGGGGAAAAAAGTCAGGAGAAACAACCCTTAAAGGGTCCCTTGGCTGAGAAGCAACTCCACACATGAATGGTCTCAGGATGCTTTACTGTTGGCATGACACAGGACTGATGGTAGCGCTCACCTTTTCTTCTCCGGACAAGCTTTTTTCCGGATGCCCCAAATAATCGGAAAGGGGATTCATCAGAGAAAATGACTTCACCCCAGTCCTCAGCAGTCCAATCCCTGTACCTTTTGCAGAATATCAGTCTGTCCCTGATGTTTTTCCTGGACAGAAGTGGCTTCTTTGCTGCCCTTCTTGACACCAGGCCATCCTCCAAAAGACTTCGCCTCACTGTGCGTGCAGATGCACTCACACCTGCCTGCTGCCATTCTTGAGCAAGCTCTGCACTGGTGGTGCCTCGATCCCGCAGCTGAATCAACTTTAGGAGACGGTCCTGGCGCTTGCTGGACTTTCTTGGGCGCCCTGAAGCCTTCTTCACAACAATTGAACCTCTCTCCTTGAAGTTTTTGATGATCCGATAAATGGTTGATTTAGGTGCAATCTTACCAGCAATATCCTTGCATGTGAAGCCATTTTTGTGCAAAGCAATGATGACTGCACGTGTTTCCTTGCAGGTAACCATGGTTAACAGAGGAAGAACAATAATTTCAAGCACCACCCTCCTTTTAAAGCTTCCATTTGTCATGGATCTGACCTTTCTTCCCTTATCTCCACGTCGCTTTATTTGTTTTTATCGTTTACCGGTAATCTATCGGATTTTCCTGTGTTCCGTCACGGGTTTTGCTTTCACCTTGTCATTAGTGAGTTCACCTGGCAGTTATTTCCGCTCACTATTTATACCCCGCTTCCGGCCTCTCTCGTTGCTTCCATGTTATTTCACATGACATTCGAGCCGGTAAAAAAGGGTATAGGAAGTTGTATTGCTATCGACCGCTTTGATTAGCAACGCGGGACTTGTTAGCAGTACAACCTTAGAAAGAAAGCAGTTCTAGTTTATACGCTCTTATTTCAGAGCAGAGGTTTCGTTTTCTTTTGTTTCTCTACTCTACCTACGAGTGTCTCACCCAACGTTTTTGGGGTCTTTTCAGTTCGCTGTTTTTTGTTGTTTCACTCCACATATGGGAGTTAGATAAGCGTTATTGCTTATTCCTTTGTTTTGCTCGATTATCGAGCTCCTCGTTTATATTGCGAGGTTTGTTGTTCTTTCATTTTTAGTTGTTTCTCCACTACGGATTATTGGGTAACACTTTACAATAAGGGAACACACCTCATGCCTGAATTAATGCATGACTCATCATGAACTCTGTGCGGTTCAATATTAATAAATGATCAAGGCATTATTAGTTCATGTGATTACTTTACACTTAATGTATCATCAGTTAATGAACATTAACTCACAGTTAAGTCATACATTAAGTAACATGTCAGAAAAGTAGCTGCAAACCAGTTAGGTAGACAAAAGCTTCTCAGACCATCAGTGGTGGATTTATCAATTTTGGGGCCCCCAAAACTCTTCCTGACAGTGTGCTGACAGGATCTGTGTGGCTTACAATATCACATGTTTTATGTTATTTTAATTTAATTTATCTTAGGAAATGTATGATTTGTCATTATTTATCAATATTAGCCTATTTGCAATATTCAATCATTCAGACTAATAAGCTGCTGGGTGAACCCTACGCCTACTTCTAATATGTTTCTACTAAAACTATGGTGCTTTAGTCATATTTTCAACCCAGTTATACCATAATACAGAATAATCAATCCGTGATTTTACTTGACACAATAACAAACTTATAGTATTGATGTTTTACTTATTGTACAGCCAACAAAAGACTGGTTGGTCAACATATGACTTACTCAACATATGACTCTGATTAGGGAACGGGTACAATAATGATTAATCTAGGAAGTAAATGATAAATGGAAGAGTAAAATAAATGTTTTTATTTTATCTACTGATTGGAGGCTAAGGAAATTATTAAAAGCGTTTTTATTTTTTACAATCCAGATAACCTGTTTGTGACTTTTGTCGCCTTTAGCTTTCCGTATACAAAAACCACAACCGTAATGTACGGTAGTTCGAACTTCAATGAAAACGAATAAAATCTATTAGAGAGACAACAGGCGCTCGTTGAATGAATGGAAGTCAGTGGAGTTTTTACAAAACAGTTCGCTAAACGGGTCATTATCAGACAGACGAAATGAAAAGTTTCACTTTTCTTTTTAGATTATGGCTATGTTGTCATGGCCCAGTACTACTACTTACAACCCGTTATGATTGTGACTATCCAACGAAAACCAACTTTAAAACCGGCTAGCACCGGGCAGATGCGCGTCATTCTAAGCATACGTTATGTAACTTTAGTTGCTAAGCTAACTGAAAAAAACTACATGAATGTTACTTAAATTCCGGTAAGTAGTTTATGTAGCTAGTTAGCTCATTGTAAATGCGTTCAATGTTGGCTAAAAAAATCGACGTAGCAGCGAATCAACCTCAGACGCAAATAGCTAGCAAGCTAGCTGCTATGAGGCCTACTATCACTTGTAATTTTGCTTGCTGGCTTGCCAATGTCAAATTTATTTAGGCTAGTTCAGTGGCATTAGTATTAGAACACACAGGGATTTGCATATTGCTGCTAACTGTAACAGTAGCTAGTTAGGCAAATGTTAAATTGCATAATTCCCTTAGAAATGTCCTTTTCGGAGTAAAATTTGTATGTATCTAACGTTACCCTGTCATGTGAGCTCAGGACTGGACTTATTTAAATAATTCGATTTTGCGAGGAGCATGTACAGTAGCCTAAATTAGTTATCCTTCAGTTGCCACCAGACATATATATGTGTGTGTGTGTTAAAACGGTCTCTTTTGCCTCCTATCTGTGCGTGCATATTCAGTGTGCAAGAAAACTCATTAACTTTATTTCGGTGATCTCGGACAAAAAAAAATATTGAACTGAATTAGATTAAACTACTTTACGTGATGTCGTAATAAACCTACATGTAGTTCAACCTTTTCATACTGATTTCTGTAGGCTATATGTCAGCTAGTCGTGATCACGTGTTCAAGAAGACCAACCAGAGTAATCTCCGTTGAGTAAAACAACAACTAGCTTTGTATCGTGTCAACTATAATCACGCGTTGATTATTATTCTTATATGTATTGTGGATATAACTAGTTTTAATATATGACTGTTAACCTTTTAGTTTTGGTAGAAAAGGGCAGGGGTTTCTAAATTATAGCCCAAGCGGAAATTGAGAGGTGCAGTGCACTGGAAGCCATATTGGTTGCTGTAACTTCGGCAATAGAAGCAAGCAGTTAAGTCCGTTCAATATCATAGAGTTCAGTGTATTGCCCACTTTTTTTTGGTGTCTATCTGAGTGCCATTCTAGTTTTGATTTGTAAATGATCTTCTTTTAACAGTAGGGTCATGGGAGATATGGCAGGACATGGAGGAGGCGGAAATGGGTTTTTGGGATTTTGAGGTATCAGAGGAAATGGCCAGTTCTGAGACTGGTGAAGACTGCTCCCAAATTTTGAAGACACGTTCGTCGGGGGACCACAATAATAAGTGATCAGTGGCGTTGCCACTGCTGGATACACACATTTCATTGTTAACCACAGCAGGAGCTTTATTGATCCTAACAGTGGGGGACATACACAAAATATAGAGAGGGCTAAGGGGATTTATAAAAATCAGATATGGTGACTGAGAGGAAATTGGAGTGAGGTCCTTTTGAATGTCTTAAATTGTGTTCCACATGTATAATTAATAAAACATTGATGTTCTATTTGGACGACTTTTGACTGGTTTATTTTAATATTAGGTTTTCAAGGGTGCAGAAATCATTGAGCTATTTATTAAGTAATAGTGATGTGATGATGGGGTAATCATTACTATATGAAGAATCGTGTGTGACTTTACTTGAAGGGTCACAATTCATTGAACTCATAATTAAGTAATGATGAACTCATGGTTAACAAATGCTTGCCTCCTATCAATCTACATTAAGTAATCATTTACAAATTAGTATCATGCCATGACTTTACTTAGAGGGTCACAAGTCAGCCAAGTACTTAGGAAGTAATGGTGATTGCATGTGTGAAATAATGATGAAATTTAATGATAAATGGTGAACTTACAATTTACACTCAGTATCCACTGTATTAGGAATACCTACCTAGTACTATCTAATGTTCTGTTGCTGCAGCCCATCCCTTTCAGGGTTCAACATGTGCATTCAGTGATGCCCCTCTGCTCACCACTGTTGTTAATTATAATTTCTTTGGCCTTTCTGTTAGCTTGAATGTGTCTGGCCATTCTTCTCTGACCTCTCATTAACAAGGTTGTTTGTGCTCTCGGAACTGCCACTTGATATTTTTGGGGTATCACACTGAACCCCGACCCAATTTTTCCAACAAATAGCGTATATATTAACCTTGAGTATTGGTAACTATATAATTGAAAAATAAGTACAAAGTACTCATTCTCTAAAACATGAATGGCTGTCATAATCCACACACATTGACTCCATATTATTTACAAAGATCACCATCAAGTCTATTAAATGTGATTTTTTTATGACACATTAGAGATGGGCCTACTGTAGGGTTTGCCCAGAAGCATAGTCTGAATGACTGAATATTGGCAAATATAGACTATAAATACTAATTATGCACTTTGTAAGATAAAATGATAGGTGGGGGCTTAGAAGCCACACTGGCTTTTTTTAAGCGAACAGCTTTGTCAGCGTTTTTTCTGAGTTTTAGCGGCCCCGATATAGATAAATCCACCACTGATGGTCTGAGAAGCTTTTGTCTACCTAACTGGTTTGCAGCTACTTTGATGACATGTTACTTAATGTATGACTTAACTATGAGTTAATGTTCATTAATTGATGATACATTAAGTGTACAGTAATCACATGAACTAATAATGCCTTGATCATTTATTAATATTGAACCGCACAGAGTTCATGATACGTCATGCATTAATTCATGCATTAAATCATGATGAAATCATGATGAGTCATGCATTAATTCAGGCATGAGGTGTGTTCCCTTATTGTAAAGTGTTACCGATTATTGTCCGTTTCTAGTGGTGTTCTTAAGAACACTTTAAGATTGCACAACTACTTGCATTTGGATCTCCAACATTCCCATCTCTGTTTCTAACAGAGATCCCTCATACCAGTCTGTTATTCTAACTCAATCAGCATGAGACAGTGATCTCCAGTCCTCGTCAACACTCTCACCTGTGTTAACGAGAGAATCACTGACATGATGTCATCTATTCCTTTTGTGGCAGGGCTGAAATGCAGTGCAAATGTATTTTTTGGGATTAAGTTCATTTTCTTGGCAAAGAGGGACTTTGCAATTAATTTCAATTCATCTGCTAACAGATCAAATATTTGTGCACATATGATTGTTCAACATTAGCCTAATAAAAGTTAATATTTTTTAATGTACAAATGTGCAAGGTAGCCTACTGATTTCACGATAGAACACTCTAATTATGTATTTAGTTAGCAAGATGTTTTTACATTTAACTTTAAAGATATGTCATTTTTATAATTCATTAAAAAACACTTACCAACGACAATTCCCTTTACTGCCAGTCTCTCGAATGCCGGCTTTCCATTCGCACCTCTCCAGTTAATTTTATTTGCTACTGTATTGGTTATTAATTTCGATAGGATCCTCCACACCGTCTGCTTTGTGGTCATTCCTCCTGCTAACCCCAACAATGTTATCTGAAATACAAACGTTAACGTTTTCAGCTAAAGTTCTGCAATGTCATAATGTAGGCTACCATATAGGCTACATCTGCTTGAATTGTATTCATAACACATTTGATTGTGAGCCACTGTCTTATCAATACAATGTAAGCTACAGCTATATGCTCCAGCGCCCGACATGTTTGCAAACTTTGAAAAGCCATATTGCCTAGCAGCTAACGTATCACCATGAGCTAGATTCATTTATACATTAAATTAACAATATAGGCCTACATCATTTATGAGAATGGGATGGGATACATTTAAAATTTAACTCGGATATATTTAGAAAGCTAGCATTAAGTGGTTCTCGACCTCGTTCCTGGGCTAATGTTGCGTATGCTGGGTTTCCTTCCAACCACAATAGCTGTTTAAACTGTTAATTTCTTAATTAGACACTTTTCAAGTTTAGAGGGATTAAATATTGTGCCTCACAGGGCTTATCACAAAAATAAATCTTACGCGTGTGCGAAATCTATTGAATTTAGCATCAAATCTCTGTGTACAAACGTTTCATAAATGAGGCCCCAGGTGTCCCCAATTATGAGCCGGTTGATTCACCTCAGTCTTTAATTTGACCAGTTAAAAAGTTTTTTTTACTTCACTTATGTAAATGTTAATTTTTGCAATATATCACAATTTGTATATGTTGCCATTTTAATGGTAGGGGTAGAAACGGCACCATTGTAACAATTTTTCACTTCTCAATTACTCAAAGGTAATGCGATCAAAAGCTATGAAACTTCACTACGAAGAGCGTATCCTACACTGCTACAAAAGGTCACGTTAACTTTTAGGTGATCACAAACTGTTCGTGTACAACACACGCAAACGTCGTCCGATGTTACAAATTGTGAAGTATAGCCTATAGCAGGGGTCGGCAACAGGCGAGCCATTGTTGCCATTGTTGGCCCGCCAGCAATAATATTTGGCACGCCAGATAATTTTGAGATTAAAAAAAAATATATATATCTTTTTAAATTTTATTTTATTTACAATATCGAACCGACAGTCCCACACGTATAGGCTATAATGACCGAATAGAGAATCTACCCACACTTGAAGAATGCTTATTGTACTTTTAACCATGTTGAGAGTGAATGACATGCACAGACAATCAGGCAGCGAGCTGCACTGACGCTGAACCCCTAGTAGTGAATCAATAAGTAGGTGGACAACGCGTGGTGCTGAAATAGCCAACATGCGGTGTGTGGTTTGAAAAAAATAACACCAGCTCAGTAAATCATTCAAACTTAATGTTTACTTATATGTGACTGCACCACACATGTAAACAGTAACAAAGCAAATTCAGTTAAATTTTATGAAAAACATCAAAAACAACAAAACTAGCTTTGTATCGTGTCAACTATAATCACGCGTTGATTATTATTCTTATATGTATTGTGGATATAACTAGTTTTAATATATGACTGTTAACCTTTTAGTTTTGGTAGAAAAGGGCAGGGGTTTCTAAATTATAGCCCAAGCGGAAATTGAGAGGTGCAGTGCACTGGAAGCCATATTGGTTGCTGTAACTTCGGCAATAGAAGCAAGCAGTTAAGTCCGTTCAATATCATAGAGTTCAGTGTATTGCCCACTTTTTTTTGGTGTCTATCTGAGTGCCATTCTAGTTTTGATTTGTAAATGATCTTCTTTTAACAGTAGGGTCATGGGAGATATGGCAGGACATGGAGGAGGCGGAAATGGGTTTTTGGGATTTTGAGGTATCAGAGGAAATGGCCAGTTCTGAGACTGGTGAAGACTGCTCCCAAATTTTGAAGACACGTTCGTCGGGGGACCACAATAATAAGTGATCAGTGGCGTTGCCACTGCTGGATACACACATTTCATTGTTAACCACAGCAGGAGCTTTATTGATCCTAACAGTGGGGGACATACACAAAATATAGAGAGGGCTAAGGGGATTTATAAAAATCAGATATGGTGACTGAGAGGAAATTGGAGTGAGGTCCTTTTGAATGTCTTAAATTGTGTTCCACATGTATAATTAATAAAACATTGATGTTCTATTTGGACGACTTTTGACTGGTTTATTTTAATATTAGGTTTTCAAGGGTGCAGAAATCATTGAGCTATTTATTAAGTAATAGTGATGTGATGATGGGGTAATCATTACTATATGAAGAATCGTGTGTGACTTTACTTGAAGGGTCACAATTCATTGAACTCATAATTAAGTAATGATGAACTCATGGTTAACAAATGCTTGCCTCCTATCAATCTACATTAAGTAATCATTTACAAATTAGTATCATGCCATGACTTTACTTAGAGGGTCACAAGTCAGCCAAGTACTTAGGAAGTAATGGTGATTGCATGTGTGAAATAATGATGAAATTTAATGATAAATGGTGAACTTACAATTTACACTCAGTATCCACTGTATTAGGAATACCTACCTAGTACTATCTAATGTTCTGTTGCTGCAGCCCATCCCTTTCAGGGTTCAACATGTGCATTCAGTGATGCCCCTCTGCTCACCACTGTTGTTAATTATAATTTCTTTGGCCTTTCTGTTAGCTTGAATGTGTCTGGCCATTCTTCTCTGACCTCTCATTAACAAGGTTGTTTGTGCTCTCGGAACTGCCACTTGATATTTTTGGGGTATCACACTGAACCCCGACCCAATTTTTCCAACAAATAGCGTATATATTAACCTTGAGTATTGGTAACTATATAATTGAAAAATAAGTACAAAGTACTCATTCTCTAAAACATGAATGGCTGTCATAATCCACACACATTGACTCCATATTATTTACAAAGATCACCATCAAGTCTATTAAATGTGATTTTTTTATGACACATTAGAGATGGGCCTACTGTAGGGTTTGCCCAGAAGC
This sequence comes from Ilyophis sp. 1 JC-2022, assembly GCA_022702515.1. Taxonomy (NCBI): domain Eukaryota; kingdom Metazoa; phylum Chordata; class Actinopteri; order Anguilliformes; family Synaphobranchidae; genus Ilyophis; species Ilyophis sp. 1 JC-2022. Next base: position 90,230,316 of record CM040402.1, on the reverse strand, counting down.
ATAGTCTGAATGACTGAATATTGGCAAATATAGACTATAAATACTAATTATGCACTTTGTAAGATAAAATGATAGGTGGGGGCTTAGAAGCCACACTGGCTTTTTTTAAGCGAACAGCTTTGTCAGCGTTTTTTCTGAGTTTTAGCGGCCCCGATATAGATAAATCCACCACTGATGGTCTGAGAAGCTTTTGTCTACCTAACTGGTTTGCAGCTACTTTGATGACATGTTACTTAATGTATGACTTAACTATGAGTTAATGTTCATTAATTGATGATACATTAAGTGTACAGTAATCACATGAACTAATAATGCCTTGATCATTTATTAATATTGAACCGCACAGAGTTCATGATACGTCATGCATTAATTCATGCATTAAATCATGATGAAATCATGATGAGTCATGCATTAATTCAGGCATGAGGTGTGTTCCCTTATTGTAAAGTGTTACCGATTATTGTCCGTTTCTAGTGGTGTTCTTAAGAACACTTTAAGATTGCACAACTACTTGCATTTGGATCTCCAACATTCCCATCTCTGTTTCTAACAGAGATCCCTCATACCAGTCTGTTATTCTAACTCAATCAGCATGAGACAGTGATCTCCAGTCCTCGTCAACACTCTCACCTGTGTTAACGAGAGAATCACTGACATGATGTCATCTATTCCTTTTGTGGCAGGGCTGAAATGCAGTGCAAATGTATTTTTTGGGATTAAGTTCATTTTCTTGGCAAAGAGGGACTTTGCAATTAATTTCAATTCATCTGCTAACAGATCAAATATTTGTGCACATATGATTGTTCAACATTAGCCTAATAAAAGTTAATATTTTTTAATGTACAAATGTGCAAGGTAGCCTACTGATTTCACGATAGAACACTCTAATTATGTATTTAGTTAGCAAGATGTTTTTACATTTAACTTTAAAGATATGTCATTTTTATAATTCATTAAAAAACACTTACCAACGACAATTCCCTTTACTGCCAGTCTCTCGAATGCCGGCTTTCCATTCGCACCTCTCCAGTTAATTTTATTTGCTACTGTATTGGTTATTAATTTCGATAGGATCCTCCACACCGTCTGCTTTGTGGTCATTCCTCCTGCTAACCCCAACAATGTTATCTGAAATACAAACGTTAACGTTTTCAGCTAAAGTTCTGCAATGTCATAATGTAGGCTACCATATAGGCTACATCTGCTTGAATTGTATTCATAACACATTTGATTGTGAGCCACTGTCTTATCAATACAATGTAAGCTACAGCTATATGCTCCAGCGCCCGACATGTTTGCAAACTTTGAAAAGCCATATTGCCTAGCAGCTAACGTATCACCATGAGCTAGATTCATTTATACATTAAATTAACAATATAGGCCTACATCATTTATGAGAATGGGATGGGATACATTTAAAATTTAACTCGGATATATTTAGAAAGCTAGCATTAAGTGGTTCTCGACCTCGTTCCTGGGCTAATGTTGCGTATGCTGGGTTTCCTTCCAACCACAATAGCTGTTTAAACTGTTAATTTCTTAATTAGACACTTTTCAAGTTTAGAGGGATTAAATATTGTGCCTCACAGGGCTTATCACAAAAATAAATCTTACGCGTGTGCGAAATCTATTGAATTTAGCATCAAATCTCTGTGTACAAACGTTTCATAAATGAGGCCCCAGGTGTCCCCAATTATGAGCCGGTTGATTCACCTCAGTCTTTAATTTGACCAGTTAAAAAGTTTTTTTTACTTCACTTATGTAAATGTTAATTTTTGCAATATATCACAATTTGTATATGTTGCCATTTTAATGGTAGGGGTAGAAACGGCACCATTGTAACAATTTTTCACTTCTCAATTACTCAAAGGTAATGCGATCAAAAGCTATGAAACTTCACTACGAAGAGCGTATCCTACACTGCTACAAAAGGTCACGTTAACTTTTAGGTGATCACAAACTGTTCGTGTACAACACACGCAAACGTCGTCCGATGTTACAAATTGTGAAGTATAGCCTATAGCAGGGGTCGGCAACAGGCGAGCCATTGTTGCCATTGTTGGCCCGCCAGCAATAATATTTGGCACGCCAGATAATTTTGAGATTAAAAAAAAATATATATATCTTTTTAAATTTTATTTTATTTACAATATCGAACCGACAGTCCCACACGTATAGGCTATAATGACCGAATAGAGAATCTACCCACACTTGAAGAATGCTTATTGTACTTTTAACCATGTTGAGAGTGAATGACATGCACAGACAATCAGGCAGCGAGCTGCACTGACGCTGAACCCCTAGTAGTGAATCAATAAGTAGGTGGACAACGCGTGGTGCTGAAATAGCCAACATGCGGTGTGTGGTTTGAAAAAAATAACACCAGCTCAGTAAATCATTCAAACTTAATGTTTACTTATATGTGACTGCACCACACATGTAAACAGTAACAAAGCAAATTCAGTTAAATTTTATGAAAAACATCAAAAACAACAAAACTAGCTTTGTATCGTGTCAACTATAATCACGCGTTGATTATTATTCTTATATGTATTGTGGATATAACTAGTTTTAATATATGACTGTTAACCTTTTAGTTTTGGTAGAAAAGGGCAGGGGTTTCTAAATTATAGCCCAAGCGGAAATTGAGAGGTGCAGTGCACTGGAAGCCATATTGGTTGCTGTAACTTCGGCAATAGAAGCAAGCAGTTAAGTCCGTTCAATATCATAGAGTTCAGTGTATTGCCCACTTTTTTTTGGTGTCTATCTGAGTGCCATTCTAGTTTTGATTTGTAAATGATCTTCTTTTAACAGTAGGGTCATGGGAGATATGGCAGGACATGGAGGAGGCGGAAATGGGTTTTTGGGATTTTGAGGTATCAGAGGAAATGGCCAGTTCTGAGACTGGTGAAGACTGCTCCCAAATTTTGAAGACACGTTCGTCGGGGGACCACAATAATAAGTGATCAGTGGCGTTGCCACTGCTGGATACACACATTTCATTGTTAACCACAGCAGGAGCTTTATTGATCCTAACAGTGGGGGACATACACAAAATATAGAGAGGGCTAAGGGGATTTATAAAAATCAGATATGGTGACTGAGAGGAAATTGGAGTGAGGTCCTTTTGAATGTCTTAAATTGTGTTCCACATGTATAATTAATAAAACATTGATGTTCTATTTGGACGACTTTTGACTGGTTTATTTTAATATTAGGTTTTCAAGGGTGCAGAAATCATTGAGCTATTTATTAAGTAATAGTGATGTGATGATGGGGTAATCATTACTATATGAAGAATCGTGTGTGACTTTACTTGAAGGGTCACAATTCATTGAACTCATAATTAAGTAATGATGAACTCATGGTTAACAAATGCTTGCCTCCTATCAATCTACATTAAGTAATCATTTACAAATTAGTATCATGCCATGACTTTACTTAGAGGGTCACAAGTCAGCCAAGTACTTAGGAAGTAATGGTGATTGCATGTGTGAAATAATGATGAAATTTAATGATAAATGGTGAACTTACAATTTACACTCAGTATCCACTGTATTAGGAATACCTACCTAGTACTATCTAATGTTCTGTTGCTGCAGCCCATCCCTTTCAGGGTTCAACATGTGCATTCAGTGATGCCCCTCTGCTCACCACTGTTGTTAATTATAATTTCTTTGGCCTTTCTGTTAGCTTGAATGTGTCTGGCCATTCTTCTCTGACCTCTCATTAACAAGGTTGTTTGTGCTCTCGGAACTGCCACTTGATATTTTTGGGGTATCACACTGAACCCCGACCCAATTTTTCCAACAAATAGCGTATATATTAACCTTGAGTATTGGTAACTATATAATTGAAAAATAAGTACAAAGTACTCATTCTCTAAAACATGAATGGCTGTCATAATCCACACACATTGACTCCATATTATTTACAAAGATCACCATCAAGTCTATTAAATGTGATTTTTTTATGACACATTAGAGATGGGCCTACTGTAGGGTTTGCCCAGAAGCATAGTCTGAATGACTGAATATTGGCAAATATAGACTATAAATACTAATTATGCACTTTGTAAGATAAAATGATAGGTGGGGGCTTAGAAGCCACACTGGCTTTTTTTAAGCGAACAGCTTTGTCAGCGTTTTTTCTGAGTTTTAGCGGCCCCGATATAGATAAATCCACCACTGATGGTCTGAGAAGCTTTTGTCTACCTAACTGGTTTGCAGCTACTTTGATGACATGTTACTTAATGTATGACTTAACTATGAGTTAATGTTCATTAATTGATGATACATTAAGTGTACAGTAATCACATGAACTAATAATGCCTTGATCATTTATTAATATTGAACCGCACAGAGTTCATGATACGTCATGCATTAATTCATGCATTAAATCATGATGAAATCATGATGAGTCATGCATTAATTCAGGCATGAGGTGTGTTCCCTTATTGTAAAGTGTTACCGATTATTGTCCGTTTCTAGTGGTGTTCTTAAGAACACTTTAAGATTGCACAACTACTTGCATTTGGATCTCCAACATTCCCATCTCTGTTTCTAACAGAGATCCCTCATACCAGTCTGTTATTCTAACTCAATCAGCATGAGACAGTGATCTCCAGTCCTCGTCAACACTCTCACCTGTGTTAACGAGAGAATCACTGACATGATGTCATCTATTCCTTTTGTGGCAGGGCTGAAATGCAGTGCAAATGTATTTTTTGGGATTAAGTTCATTTTCTTGGCAAAGAGGGACTTTGCAATTAATTTCAATTCATCTGCTAACAGATCAAATATTTGTGCACATATGATTGTTCAACATTAGCCTAATAAAAGTTAATATTTTTTAATGTACAAATGTGCAAGGTAGCCTACTGATTTCACGATAGAACACTCTAATTATGTATTTAGTTAGCAAGATGTTTTTACATTTAACTTTAAAGATATGTCATTTTTATAATTCATTAAAAAACACTTACCAACGACAATTCCCTTTACTGCCAGTCTCTCGAATGCCGGCTTTCCATTCGCACCTCTCCAGTTAATTTTATTTGCTACTGTATTGGTTATTAATTTCGATAGGATCCTCCACACCGTCTGCTTTGTGGTCATTCCTCCTGCTAACCCCAACAATGTTATCTGAAATACAAACGTTAACGTTTTCAGCTAAAGTTCTGCAATGTCATAATGTAGGCTACCATATAGGCTACATCTGCTTGAATTGTATTCATAACACATTTGATTGTGAGCCACTGTCTTATCAATACAATGTAAGCTACAGCTATATGCTCCAGCGCCCGACATGTTTGCAAACTTTGAAAAGCCATATTGCCTAGCAGCTAACGTATCACCATGAGCTAGATTCATTTATACATTAAATTAACAATATAGGCCTACATCATTTATGAGAATGGGATGGGATACATTTAAAATTTAACTCGGATATATTTAGAAAGCTAGCATTAAGTGGTTCTCGACCTCGTTCCTGGGCTAATGTTGCGTATGCTGGGTTTCCTTCCAACCACAATAGCTGTTTAAACTGTTAATTTCTTAATTAGACACTTTTCAAGTTTAGAGGGATTAAATATTGTGCCTCACAGGGCTTATCACAAAAATAAATCTTACGCGTGTGCGAAATCTATTGAATTTAGCATCAAATCTCTGTGTACAAACGTTTCATAAATGAGGCCCCAGGTGTCCCCAATTATGAGCCGGTTGATTCACCTCAGTCTTTAATTTGACCAGTTAAAAAGTTTTTTTTACTTCACTTATGTAAATGTTAATTTTTGCAATATATCACAATTTGTATATGTTGCCATTTTAATGGTAGGGGTAGAAACGGCACCATTGTAACAATTTTTCACTTCTCAATTACTCAAAGGTAATGCGATCAAAAGCTATGAAACTTCACTACGAAGAGCGTATCCTACACTGCTACAAAAGGTCACGTTAACTTTTAGGTGATCACAAACTGTTCGTGTACAACACACGCAAACGTCGTCCGATGTTACAAATTGTGAAGTATAGCCTATAGCAGGGGTCGGCAACAGGCGAGCCATTGTTGCCATTGTTGGCCCGCCAGCAATAATATTTGGCACGCCAGATAATTTTGAGATTAAAAAAAAATATATATATCTTTTTAAATTTTATTTTATTTACAATATCGAACCGACAGTCCCACACGTATAGGCTATAATGACCGAATAGAGAATCTACCCACACTTGAAGAATGCTTATTGTACTTTTAACCATGTTGAGAGTGAATGACATGCACAGACAATCAGGCAGCGAGCTGCACTGACGCTGAACCCCTAGTAGTGAATCAATAAGTAGGTGGACAACGCGTGGTGCTGAAATAGCCAACATGCGGTGTGTGGTTTGAAAAAAATAACACCAGCTCAGTAAATCATTCAAACTTAATGTTTACTTATATGTGACTGCACCACACATGTAAACAGTAACAAAGCAAATTCAGTTAAATTTTATGAAAAACATCAAAAACAACAAAACTAGCTTTGTATCGTGTCAACTATAATCACGCGTTGATTATTATTCTTATATGTATTGTGGATATAACTAGTTTTAATATATGACTGTTAACCTTTTAGTTTTGGTAGAAAAGGGCAGGGGTTTCTAAATTATAGCCCAAGCGGAAATTGAGAGGTGCAGTGCACTGGAAGCCATATTGGTTGCTGTAACTTCGGCAATAGAAGCAAGCAGTTAAGTCCGTTCAATATCATAGAGTTCAGTGTATTGCCCACTTTTTTTTGGTGTCTATCTGAGTGCCATTCTAGTTTTGATTTGTAAATGATCTTCTTTTAACAGTAGGGTCATGGGAGATATGGCAGGACATGGAGGAGGCGGAAATGGGTTTTTGGGATTTTGAGGTATCAGAGGAAATGGCCAGTTCTGAGACTGGTGAAGACTGCTCCCAAATTTTGAAGACACGTTCGTCGGGGGACCACAATAATAAGTGATCAGTGGCGTTGCCACTGCTGGATACACACATTTCATTGTTAACCACAGCAGGAGCTTTATTGATCCTAACAGTGGGGGACATACACAAAATATAGAGAGGGCTAAGGGGATTTATAAAAATCAGATATGGTGACTGAGAGGAAATTGGAGTGAGGTCCTTTTGAATGTCTTAAATTGTGTTCCACATGTATAATTAATAAAACATTGATGTTCTATTTGGACGACTTTTGACTGGTTTATTTTAATATTAGGTTTTCAAGGGTGCAGAAATCATTGAGCTATTTATTAAGTAATAGTGATGTGATGATGGGGTAATCATTACTATATGAAGAATCGTGTGTGACTTTACTTGAAGGGTCACAATTCATTGAACTCATAATTAAGTAATGATGAACTCATGGTTAACAAATGCTTGCCTCCTATCAATCTACATTAAGTAATCATTTACAAATTAGTATCATGCCATGACTTTACTTAGAGGGTCACAAGTCAGCCAAGTACTTAGGAAGTAATGGTGATTGCATGTGTGAAATAATGATGAAATTTAATGATAAATGGTGAACTTACAATTTACACTCAGTATCCACTGTATTAGGAATACCTACCTAGTACTATCTAATGTTCTGTTGCTGCAGCCCATCCCTTTCAGGGTTCAACATGTGCATTCAGTGATGCCCCTCTGCTCACCACTGTTGTTAATTATAATTTCTTTGGCCTTTCTGTTAGCTTGAATGTGTCTGGCCATTCTTCTCTGACCTCTCATTAACAAGGTTGTTTGTGCTCTCGGAACTGCCACTTGATATTTTTGGGGTATCACACTGAACCCCGACCCAATTTTTCCAACAAATAGCGTATATATTAACCTTGAGTATTGGTAACTATATAATTGAAAAATAAGTACAAAGTACTCATTCTCTAAAACATGAATGGCTGTCATAATCCACACACATTGACTCCATATTATTTACAAAGATCACCATCAAGTCTATTAAATGTGATTTTTTTATGACACATTAGAGATGGGCCTACTGTAGGGTTTGCCCAGAAGCATAGTCTGAATGACTGAATATTGGCAAATATAGACTATAAATACTAATTATGCACTTTGTAAGATAAAATGATAGGTGGGGGCTTAGAAGCCACACTGGCTTTTTTTAAGCGAACAGCTTTGTCAGCGTTTTTTCTGAGTTTTAGCGGCCCCGATATAGATAAATCCACCACTGATGGTCTGAGAAGCTTTTGTCTACCTAACTGGTTTGCAGCTACTTTGATGACATGTTACTTAATGTATGACTTAACTATGAGTTAATGTTCATTAATTGATGATACATTAAGTGTACAGTAATCACATGAACTAATAATGCCTTGATCATTTATTAATATTGAACCGCACAGAGTTCATGATACGTCATGCATTAATTCATGCATTAAATCATGATGAAATCATGATGAGTCATGCATTAATTCAGGCATGAGGTGTGTTCCCTTATTGTAAAGTGTTACCGATTATTGTCCGTTTCTAGTGGTGTTCTTAAGAACACTTTAAGATTGCACAACTACTTGCATTTGGATCTCCAACATTCCCATCTCTGTTTCTAACAGAGATCCCTCATACCAGTCTGTTATTCTAACTCAATCAGCATGAGACAGTGATCTCCAGTCCTCGTCAACACTCTCACCTGTGTTAACGAGAGAATCACTGACATGATGTCATCTATTCCTTTTGTGGCAGGGCTGAAATGCAGTGCAAATGTATTTTTTGGGATTAAGTTCATTTTCTTGGCAAAGAGGGACTTTGCAATTAATTTCAATTCATCTGCTAACAGATCAAATATTTGTGCACATATGATTGTTCAACATTAGCCTAATAAAAGTTAATATTTTTTAATGTACAAATGTGCAAGGTAGCCTACTGATTTCACGATAGAACACTCTAATTATGTATTTAGTTAGCAAGATGTTTTTACATTTAACTTTAAAGATATGTCATTTTTATAATTCATTAAAAAACACTTACCAACGACAATTCCCTTTACTGCCAGTCTCTCGAATGCCGGCTTTCCATTCGCACCTCTCCAGTTAATTTTATTTGCTACTGTATTGGTTATTAATTTCGATAGGATCCTCCACACCGTCTGCTTTGTGGTCATTCCTCCTGCTAACCCCAACAATGTTATCTGAAATACAAACGTTAACGTTTTCAGCTAAAGTTCTGCAATGTCATAATGTAGGCTACCATATAGGCTACATCTGCTTGAATTGTATTCATAACACATTTGATTGTGAGCCACTGTCTTATCAATACAATGTAAGCTACAGCTATATGCTCCAGCGCCCGACATGTTTGCAAACTTTGAAAAGCCATATTGCCTAGCAGCTAACGTATCACCATGAGCTAGATTCATTTATACATTAAATTAACAATATAGGCCTACATCATTTATGAGAATGGGATGGGATACATTTAAAATTTAACTCGGATATATTTAGAAAGCTAGCATTAAGTGGTTCTCGACCTCGTTCCTGGGCTAATGTTGCGTATGCTGGGTTTCCTTCCAACCACAATAGCTGTTTAAACTGTTAATTTCTTAATTAGACACTTTTCAAGTTTAGAGGGATTAAATATTGTGCCTCACAGGGCTTATCACAAAAATAAATCTTACGCGTGTGCGAAATCTATTGAATTTAGCATCAAATCTCTGTGTACAAACGTTTCATAAATGAGGCCCCAGGTGTCCCCAATTATGAGCCGGTTGATTCACCTCAGTCTTTAATTTGACCAGTTAAAAAGTTTTTTTACTTCACTTATGTAAATGTTAATTTTTGCAATATATCACAATTTGTATATGTTGCCATTTTAATGGTAGGGGTAGAAACGGCACCATTGTAACAATTTTTCACTTCTCAATTACTCAAAGGTAATGCGATCAAAAGCTATGAAACTTCACTACGAAGAGCGTATCCTACACTGCTACAAAAGGTCACGTTAACTTTTAGGTGATCACAAACTGTTCGTGTACAACACACGCAAACGTCGTCCGATGTTACAAATTGTGAAGTATAGCCTATAGCAGGGGTCGGCAACAGGCGAGCCATTGTTGCCATTGTTGGCCCGCCAGCAATAATATTTGGCACGCCAGATAATTTTGAGATTAAAAAAAAAAAAAAAAATCTTTTTAAATTTTTTTTTTTTTTTTTTTACAATATCGAACCGACAGTCCCACACGTATAGGCTATAATGACCGAATAGAGAATCTACCCACACTTGAAGAATGCTTATTGTACTTTTAACCATGTTGAGAGTGAATGACATGCACAGACAATCAGGCAGCGGGCTGCACTGACGCTGAACCCCTAGTAGTGAATCAATAAGTAGGTGGACAACGCGTGGTGCTGAAATAGCCAACATCCGGTGTGTGGTTTGAAAAAAATAACACCAGCTCAGTAAATCATTCAAACTTAATGTTTACTTATATGTGACTGCACCACACATGTAAACAGTAACAAAGCAAATTCAGTTAAATTTTATGAAAAACATCAAAAACAACAAAATCGGTGCAAAAAAAAGCTTGATCCGCTTGATCATGGAGTGCGAGGGGTGGTGGTGCATAGGCCTATGCTCCTGAAACGACAGAGCAAACACGCTACATTAGGGATAAAAATATACAAAATACAATTAGGCTATTAAATGCAATAACGACAGGCTTAGGACTCACTTAATGTGAAAACTGGCATCTCCCATCGGTCACTATTCGTTGGATATATGGTGACGTAGACGTCACTTTAATCCGCAGGCAGTTTTCAAGGTTTTTATGCGTCAATCGATTCCTCTCGTGCGTCTTTAGGAGGGGATCATTTTTCTTTTTCTTTTGAGCAAGCAGGTTAAATGGTTAGCAAACAACCAATCCAATAATAATGTTACGTTGTACGTCTGGTAGGAGGGGGGAATAATTATCAGAATAAAAGTATGTTAAATAATTATTATAATAAGTTAGGCTCCGCTATATGGTCAGTCCACACATTTATTATTAAAAAATATGGAAAGGGAAAAATAATAGTTTATTATGCCCCCTATACAGTTATTTTGATCAATTATCTGCATCTCCCACAAATGCATGTCTTATAAGGCGGTCTGTCGTGGAGTTCCAGTAACATTTGTGACACTGATATTTAATTGATACAACTGCTGTCCGCTGTCGGGCGTTTTGCACGTAAAGTTTTTCACTCTCTGATTACACCTGTGTAAACTGTGAAGTGACAATAAAATAACTTGAACTTGAACTTGCTTTGGTACTCATATCGGACTTTTCTTTTGAAACACGGAACTACGTTTCAACATTGTTGAGAATCACAACACAAACTCGCTAGTAAAGCCAAAATACTGCAGTGCAATGGATTCGGTGAGTAATCCCCACTGCTACCTAGTTAAGAAATGTATTCACATTTTTCGAAAGAAAAGTCAGATCATTACACCAGATCCAGATATGAGGGACCAAGCATTAGAAACGTCACATTTTTTTAAACAATCAATTTACTCAATAGCCTTTTTATTATGTTCTAGCCGCCCACTAGTGGGCAGAAAAAAAAAAAGGCCCGAGCCCAAATTTGCCGCCCCCCCCCCCTGCCTAGCTACGTGAGAGTGACAGTTTAAGAAAAGACAGTAGCCTACAATTGGTTCAAAAAAAGCATATGGATGGATGGGATTCCTTTCGTTTTTTAAAAATAGGCTATAGGCCACACTTATTTTTGTTTGCGTAGTGATGGATGTGTAAACATGTAAACTTTTCTTTTTTTTTTTTTTTTTTCAGGAATAGTAATGTTTGAGTATGTTTTTTTTTTTTTTTTTTTTTTTTTTAATTTCAATCAATGTTCATGTGTGAATCTTTCGCACCCACTACCTCACGCTATCTTTTCTCTAGACCCAATTACAAAAGAGTTTGGACAGTATGAAAAATGCACATAAAAGCATAAAGCAGTTAATTGTGAATTCTCTTTTTTTATATATATATATATATATATATATATATATAGTGCCCTCCACTATTATTGGCAGCCAGGGTAAAGATGAGTAAAAAGGGTTATAAAAAATTAAGCGTTTGGTGAATTAGCTTAATCTCACAATGAGAAAACCTTTAATTGAAGTGAATTTATTATGGGGGAAAAAAACCCCTCATCAAGAAATAATTATTTTTAATAAAACCATGTGGCACCCCTGCATTTATATATAGAATAAAGTAATCATTTTAAATATTTGGTTGCACATGCATGCCATGACTTCCTGATGTCTGTGACCCAACAACATCAAAAGGCTCTTGATATATTATTTTATGGTACTCTTACAAGTGATACTATAACGATACATTTCTGGCAGCAGAGTGATGGCTTAAGGCTTGTTTGATACGTCAGACCCTTGATGACTTGGAGCCATTTAGCCAACCATGTGTTCTATACTGTTCCAGTGTAATTTACAGCTAAATCTAGTACCACCCCCCAATTCCCATAGAGATCCATTCAAATGCAGAGATGTTATAGTATCGCTTGTAAGAGTACCAGAAAATAAGTGCATTTCACATTCTGTCCCAACTTTTCTGTTATTGGGGTTTGTACTACCCCCTTCCACAAATTTAACTTTAATTACTCTTATTACGTTTGATAACTTCATGTAGGCTATTCAGCTGAGAGTGAATGATGGCAAATAGCTCCCATTTAGCGCAAAGCAGAATCTAAAATCAGGATTACTTTCCATTGAAATCATAATATAAAGTTGCATGAAGAAAACAGTTTTGAAATCGAATCTACTGTCACGATTTAGCCGTGAAAATGACCCATAAACACGGAGGAATGGTTGACGATAGCTAGGTTGTCTTAGAATCTTTATCTCCAGAGAACCTAACTAACGTTAGCAGACAGCTTTGGTAAGCTGTTTTCGAACGTTAATTACATAACCCGGATCTTTTTTGCAGCCCGGATCAAATTTGTTGTGACAGCGCCTCTGGCACTGAGTGAGTTAATATTTTATCTAAATAAATGACCAGTATGGACTTTGATTAAAAAAAAATATTTTGCATCCGTTTCCTACCCTTTTCAGTAAGTACTGTGACCACCTAAATTTATAACCTCAGATTAATATCTCTTCTGAAGTGCTACACCCTTTTTTACAGTGCTGTGCCTCCAAAATGCAGCCTATTGTGTTGAGTCTAATTAGAATGGTTGTAGTTGGTTTCGTGAAATTATATATCTGAGAAATATTATTTATTGTGTACGGTGTCTTCACTTACTTTAGAAACTTAAGAGTGGTTAGGTTGGGCTAGCAGGGAAGGGTTGGGGTTCTGGTGAGCGCGGTCACAGGCCAGACAGGCCTATATTGATTGTGTTTTTGCATTGAGGCTGTATGAGACCTTCACTTACTTTGGTAAAGGGTAAAAAAAGTGGCACAGATGTGTTGCGGCTCTCGTGAGCACAGACTAGTTCTGAAAGAGAGAAGCATTATGTTACAGTTTGACAGTGTGCCAGACAGGCCTGTATTGATTGTGTTTTTGCATGTTGAAGGGACATTTAAATTTATGAAGTTTAATTAAAATGAAAACTTCTGGGTACTGCGGTAGCTGATTACAGCGAGAGCTATTAGCGTGTAGCTAACGTTATCTATGTGATAGCAACTGACACTGTAATGAAGTAACGTTAACTAAAGAAATGAGAGCCGAGAATGAGTTGCCTTGGAATATATTTCACTAATGTAAGGTAATGTTATCCTTACCGTTACCTTTAAATTTGGTTTATCTTAACATGAGAACTTAGCAAGCTGAATTAACATTAGGTGTAATTTACCTCAGAAGCAGGTAACGGTCAATTTCTGAAAGAGAAGGAGATAACGTTTTTGAGTTTGGTGAACATCAACAACCAGAAAATAAACGTGTTCAGCTATATACATCTTAAATTGACTATAAAATTCAAATTGAACATTAAAAATGTATTTTGTTAACGTTGAATAAAGGAAACGTTGTCAAACTCACCCAGCTGTGCACTTTGTTCTGTCAGAGTGGGACTGTTTCTCGTGCAGTTTATTAGTTGTTATCCTCGCGATCGGTCACAGAATGACAACTGTCATTTATTTGTTTACCTCATCACCAAGTCAAGTGACTGCTGCTAAGTTGTGCTGTCTGATGGGAGAGCGCACAATCCCTTTGATAATTTGAATCTAACGTTAACGCCAAAAGATAATAACTGGTTAAATGTAGCCTACGGCTGTTTAAAGGTCAAATAATATTTATTTTTCTTATACTAAGATCGCTTGGCTGCTGATTGATGGAAAGATGGATACAACAGAAAAGCACATACACAAATGTTTAATTGAAAATTGTTACATTTTTCACAACATGCCGAGCAGTATCCAGAATCGGCCCGATTCACGATTGCGAGATCTGGGCGAAACTCCTCAAACCAGAATCGGCCCGAGTGCGTTTAGCCACAACCTGGCCTCATCTTTGAATAGGCGACTCTGCCGAAGGTTGGCCGGAATCGGCCCGAAGAACTGTCGCCGTAGCCGACACTCAGCCGGAATCGGCACAGGTCCGTAGGCTAGCTGGGCATTGTGGGAGATTGAACATAGCTAGCTAATCATATCCAATATCTAACATGAACTATTCTGGTAGCTGTATTTATACTTCCTTTCTTATCCACATTATTTTATTATTTCTCATATTATTTTAGCCTACTAGGTTTTCCCTTCACTCACAAGCTAAGCATTTCATTGCCAGCTAACACATGCCTGTCTGCTGTAGGCCTATTGTTAACTGTGCACTCGACAAATAAACTATGATTTGAATTTAATCACTACAACTAATAGATCAGGCTATATTTGTTATCTGAGGTGATTAATAGGCAACATATAACATTAGCTCAGTTAGCTTACCTTCGAGCAAATGTAGGCTATGTGGTCTGTCTACGGTAGGCTATCCCATCGAGAGAATATGCACAGCACACGCATCCAAACAGCAGAACGTAGCCTAATGAAGAATAAAGTGAAGAAAACCTGCACACAAAACTGGATCTTCATCAGTTTTGTGTGCAGGCTTTTTCTTCACTGTATCTGTTGGTATTGAAATTAAGCTGCGAGTGTGGTCGTCCACAAAGTTTTACCCACAAAAGACAATTTTCCAAGTTTGACTACGGCTTGGGAATGAAATAAAAAATAACAGAGAAGTTCAGGATAGCATGTGTCTGTTCTCTTTCATCATCTCGTTTCGAGATCCACCTATGGGAATGACGTCCGGTCATGACCACCACAGAAGCATACAATTGCACCACGTCTGGCCCTGACAGACAGTAGCGTGTCAAATGCGAAGGAGGCTCCCACCCTCCTTGTACGAGCATATATGACACTGCAACGCTACTTCTCTTCAGTTGACATTCGCTTCTCGCGAATTTCGGAGTACCCCACTCACAGCTTCGACCGTGTATCCCACACGAACCTTGTCACTTAACTGTCCGCAGGAGGATATATCTCCGGATCCGCCTCCGCCGGGCGTGAAAGGTTCGGGAACGTGCGTCAGTGCTGAATAGCTCCACTCTGTGTTAGCCTGCTACCTCGCGCGCTAGCCCTTGTATCGTGCCAGGCTCCCCGCCCCAGACACGATTTTTTCCTGCATCTGCTAACGCAGAACAGGACAGTGCTGTCTCACAACTAGCCACCCACGCTAGCTTGTCTCTTTGCTCTAGCCAGCCGCCCACGCTGCCTGTTTCTCTGCTTAGCTGCCTAGCTCCCCGCTAATGGCTCTTTCTAAGCCCATTCCTCTCGGCCCGTCCGAGGAGCTACGCTCGCGTGCCTGCCCGGCCGCATGCGGTGCCCTCATCGCGGCCAGGGACACTCACCCTATCTGTGTCATGTGCTTGGGCTTAAAACATGCCCAGGAGGCCATCGACGCCCCAGAGAGCTGCAGCCACTGCCTCGCTCTGCCCAAAAAGCTCAGGCGACGGAGGCAGAGAGTTGCTGCTACCCACGGCAACGACCTAGGTCCCGAGGACTCTGACAAAGAGGACGATAGCACTACGGCCTCTCGGCCGCCTCAAGACCTTCCTTCCCTGAGTTGGGCTGACCGCTCCGATCCAGACATGTTGGCGTTCCCTCTCTCGCTCTCCGGTACCCCCCATACTGGAAGGAGAGACATCGGATAACGACGACATGGCGGTTGCGTCTGATTATTCGGGTGAGGAGGACGCTATTCCACCGGCCCAGTTAGCACCGGCTATGGGTACAGCTAACGCCTAACCCTATGCCGTGCTTCTGGAGATATGTGAGCGGGCCGCAGCCCGTCTCAATATCGAATGGCCAGCCCTCCAGAACCCGGCCGATGAGGAGAGGGATGTTTATGATGGGAAATTCCTGGGCCCCCCCCCCAGGCCCCAAAAAACAGCTTTTCCCAGTTCTCCCCACCTGCGCTAAACACTTGAAACACCACTGGAAGGACCCGCTTGATTTCAAGCACAGTTTCTCCGGTCTGGAGGTTAAGGACATGGCCGCCCACGCCATGGGGGAACCGCCAGCTGTTGAGCCCTCCATAGCTCGACACCTTAACCCCACGCAGGGAGGTCTCCTGGTGCCGCCCAGGCCTACCCTCCCTAATAAGATGGAATGCTTCACAGCCTCCATCCACCAGGCTTCCTACAGGGCCTCAGCCCTCGCGGTTAGAGCCCTCAATGTTTCCTCCCTCCTCTCAGCTTACCAAGCTGAGCTCACAGCGGCCGCGGCAAAGAAACCCTCTCCCACCCCCGCCGACCAGAAACGGAAGCGGCCAGCCTGACACTACCGCTATTGGGGGGCTAAGTCCATGTTCTGGGGCAGTCAGCCCCTTGGACACAGGTTCATCTCCTCTCTCCCCCCCCATGAAGAGAAGGAGACTCCCAATTCAGGAGGACAGCCCTCCTCTGTTCGCTGCGGTCAGGGCACCTGTTGGAGTTCACGTGCCCCCCAGCTCCAGTCTCTGTTCCAGTACTCAAGGAGTGTTACCCACATTCAGTGTACAAACGAACACCAGGCCATTCCAAATAAAGGCTCCCGCCCTGAAAGGCCAAAAAACAAAAAATGTGTTGAGAAAAACCCCTTCTTATCACATAAGGCCTCCCCTAGTTTCACCACTAGGTGGAGCGCCAGCCCCATTCAGCACGGCCGCACTCGGCCGTTCCCCTCTGCGGTCCTCCGCACCAGCAGGGGCGCTCACGAGCCACATACAAGCTTGGCAGGCGACGTTTGCCCCAGAGTGGGTACTACGCACAATAGCCAAGGGCTACAGACTCCAGTTTGCAGGGAAACCCCCATGTTTCAACGGAGTCATTTACTCTCAAACCGAGAGGAGTTCGGCCCATGTTTTAGAGGAGGAAATTTCCTCTCTATTACAAAAGGGGGCGATACGTGTGGTTCCCAGAGATCAAGCCCAACACGGCTTTTATTCTCGCTATTTCCTGGTCCCAAAGAAGGACGGTTCCCTCCGTCCGATCTTGGATCTCAGAGTGTTGAACAAACATTTGAGGCGGTACAACTTCAAAATGCTAACTTACAATACTCTTTCACGTTCAATACGTCAGAGCGATTGGTTCACATCAATCGATCTGAAAAATGCTTTCTTCCACATAGGCATCTATCCTCCCCACACGAAGTTCCTTCGCTTCGCCTACCGCGGCGTTTGCTACGAATACACAGTTCTACCGTTCGGTCTCTCCCTAAGCCCACGGGTGTTCTGTGTCTGTGTGGAGGCGGGTCTGGCCCCGTTAAGACTAACGGGGGTCAGAATACTGACTTATATGGACGATTGGCTAATCATTGCCAATTCGAGAGTCAGAGTCGTGAGAGACACGCAGTTAGTTCTGGCACAACTAGCTGCGCTCGGGTTCAGGGTAAACCTCCCCAAGAGCAATTTCTCTCCTTGTCAGAGTGTAACGTTCTTGGGGCTGGTGCTAAACTCTGTTTCGATGCTAGCCCGCCTGTCAGCGGACCGCATTGTATCCCTGCGGGACTGTCTCTCTCTGTTCAAACTGGGCTTAAGAGTACATTTTCATTTTTTCATTTGACCTTTATTTTGACTCGAAAAAAATCAGCTGAGGTGTAGGCCTCATTTACAGTGATGTCGAGTAAACAGTGCATTAGAAACAACAAACAGGCAAAAATAAAACTAAATAAAAACATGGCAAAAATCATACAATAAAACCGGTACTAGAAAATAAGAAACAGGATAAATCAGTCAATTAAAACAAGTACAATCGGAAATAAAATGATCTAGCAGTAAAGTTTTAAAGTGACTGAGGGAAACTAAGGAGTCCAACTTAAAAGTGCTTTGCAATAAGTTCCAGGCAGCAGGAGCGTGATGAGAAAGGGCGTGTTTGCCCAGCTCAGTTCGAGCCCTAGGGACGAGTAGTGTGAGCCAATCACAGGACCTTGTAAAATGAGTTCTAGTAGGCTGGACAAGCAAAGAAGTAATATAAGCGGGAAGTTTGCCAAGAAGGGCCTTGTAGATAAAAATGTACATGTGCTTGTCGCGTCTCTGAGAGAGAGAAGTCCATCCGACATTAGTGTACAGAGCACAATGATGAGTTCTATAGGGATCACCAGTGATAAACCTAATGGCGGAGTGGTAAACAGCATCCAGAGGCTTAAGAACAGAGTCAGAGGCATGCCTGTAGATCACATCACCATAATCAAGCACAGACATGAAAACAGCATCAATAACCCTCTTTCTACAGAATAATGGAAAATTTGATTTATTTCTATAAAGAATTCTATAAACCAATTTTTTGCCTTAATTTAGTTACAAGCTTATCTATATGAGTTCTAAATGTAAGATGCTCATCAATCCATATGCCTAGATATTTATAGACAGAGACTCTCTCAATGGTGGATCAGTGTATAGTGGAAATACTAAGATCAGAGCAGCTGTCGACTCTAGCACTGGAGAATATCATGAAATTAGTTTTCTGAGCATTAAGAACAAGTTTAAGATCAGCAAATGCAGCTTGGAGAATATTAAAAGATGATTGCAAATCTTTCACGGCTAAATCAACAGAGTCAGCAAAACAATACAATATTGTATCGTCCGCATACAGATGGGTGTGACAGTTCGTTAAAGACATGAAAATATGATTAATATAAATTGTAAAGAGAATGGGGCCCAAAATTGATCCTTGAGGGACACCCTTAGTAATCGGCATATAATCAGACTTATCTGAACCCAGGATCACAGACTGCTGCCGCTCAAACAGATAATTCTGGACCCAGGACAAGGCACCAGGGTTAAAACCAATCAAAGCTAAAATATCTAAAAGCAGGGGGTGGTCCACAGTGTCGAATGCCTTGGAGAGATCCACAAAGATGGCTGCACAGTGTTTTTTTTCATCCAAGGCATTGACAATATCATTTAAAACCAAGGTGACAGCAGACATAGTACTATGCTGAGACCTGAACCCCGACTGAAACGGATTTAAAACAGAGTTAGCTGCAAGGAAATCCTTGAGCTGTTGGTTAACTAAGGATTCTAAAATTTTAGCCAGCACAGACAATTTTGAGATCGGTCTATAATTATTTGGGTCACATCTATCACCGCCTTTATGCAGGGGGACGACATGAGCCGTTTTCCAGGCTGCGGGGATAACTCCTGATAGTAGAGAGAGATTAAACATATGAGCTATCTGCTCAGTGATCAGAGGAGCAGAGAGACGAAGAAAAAAAGGATCTAGTCTATCTTCTCCGATAGGTTTTTTGGGGTCACTTGCAAGGAGAGATTCCAAGACTATGTTTGGAGAAACAGGGTCAAGCTCAAATTTTGAGATATTTGGGCCTATAGTATTAAAATTAACAAGAGGCTCAGTAAATTCAGCCGGAGAAGGATGGCAGGCTTTGGTTTTGGGTTCAAAAAGGTGACCAGCAGAAGCAAAATGACTATTAAAAGCAGTGCAAATCTCACTTGGGACATGTAATAAACAATCCCCGAACATGACCTGCGTAGGAATAGAGGCAGCAGGATTAGAATTACCTTTCACAGCTTTCCAGAATTTTTTTGGCTCAGAAGAGGAGCTAGCAACTAAATTAACATAGTAGTCAGTCTTAGCCTTCCGGACAAGGGCAGAGCATTTATTGCGAACTTTTCTAAAAGTAGCCCAGTTGTATGGATCGTTAGTACGTTTGGCAAGGGACCAGGCTTTGTTACGTTCTAAGAATAGAGCTGACAAGTCAGAGGAAAACCAAGGACTAGATCTGTTTTTAACTCTGAGCTTTTTGAATGGAGCATGTTTATCAATAACTGAAAGGAAAGTTTTTGTGAAGAATTCTAAGGATTGTTCAGCATCAGAAATATCAGAAGTGCCTTGAATTGTCGCTATTAAATAGATCATAAAGGAAAGCCTGCTCGTTGAAATTTCTCAAATTTCTCCTCGTGATAATCCGAGATGAGGTTCTCTTTATGTGACAATTCCTGATACAGGCAATGGGGCAGTGATCGCTAATACCTAGGTCAAAAACTCCAGAGGAGGAGATTTTGTCACATTTATTAGAGAAGATCAAGTCAATCACAGTGGATTTTGATGGGTTCATCAGATTAGGTCTAGTGGGGTCCTTAATTAATTGAGAGAGATTGAGACTAGAGGAAACCTCTTTTAGGTAATCAGAAGAGGCAGTTAACCAATCAACATTCAGGTCACCAAGCGCAATTATTTCAGAGTCTTTGTAATTAGACATAAGCTCAGCGAGATGACCAATGGAACTGGCATTGGCAGAGGGAGGATGGTAAATCCCTATGACTGTGATAGAATTATGCTTACCAAGAGTTACCATCACAGCGAGGAACTCAAAACATTTAGGTATGGAGACAGCACACAAGACAGAGACAGAAAAACAAGATTTGACATAAATTGCCACTCCTCCCCCTCTACCAGCTCTGTCCATCCTAAGAACAGTATAATTGTCTATAGCAATCTCAGAATCAGAAACACTGCTTTTCAGCCAGGTTTCAGAAAGAACTAAAATATCTGGATCAGTGTGGGACAATAGTAAATTCACATGGTCAAGTATCTGGCGGGTAAGTAGACTTCTGATGTTCCAATGAATTAAACCTAAGCCCTTTCTGGCTTTGAACTCAGCAGGATTAAATACAGAAACAGGACTAGTATAGTTCGAGCTAAAGTCATCAGACATAGGCTGAGCTGGGTTAGTCGGGTCTACAGATATAGATATAGATACAGGACTAGCACAAATAGGGATAATGCCCTCAGACATAGGTAGAACTGGGTTGGTGGGGTCTACAGACATAGGTACCGATATAGGACTAGCACAGATAGAGTTAAAGGCCCCCGACACAGACACGGGTAAAGGACTAGGACAAATAAAGCTACTGCCATTGTACAGTACCGCCCATGCCGCAGACTGCAAGGGCTGATGGCCTCAGCCTCGCAGGTTTTACCGCTGGGGTTACTGAGGATGAGGGGCTTTATGAGGTGGGTTTCATCGCTACACCTCAGCCCTGTACACGATCTCCATCGCCGTCTCACAGTGACGCAAGAGTGCGCGGCAGCTCTACGTCATTGGGAGAATACAGACTTTTATACTCAGGGAACCCCTCTCGGGACCGTTCTCATGAGAAAAGTCGTAACGACAGATGCATCCCTCTGGGGGTACCGGAAGCTCAAAACAAGAGTCAATAGCAACAGCAGAATAAGCTGTTTGGCATTGGCAGAGAAGATTTGGCAAATTTTTCATGGGCGCAACCCACATACTCATCCCACAAATGCATGTTCCTTACAAATGGGGCACCATTTAAAAGGGAAATAAACAGGCTTTCCAACTGTATAAAATGTATTGCCAAGAAGCATTGTTACAACAGAGAAATAATCTAACAAACACAAATTTCCGAACTTTTTGTTCGATGTTTATATGTTGTCCAGCCTATGTCAGAACAGAAGACTGCAGAGGGGACAATTAGCTGAAGCAAAACCATACAAATAGTCATTTTTTTCTAGATCTGTGTACAAAAAGGATCGAATGCAGGTATCGTTTGACTGGAGAAGTTTCGATACTACTTGGTACTGGGTTATTTCGGAAGGTATCGAGTACCGATACCCAGCCCTCATCACAATTCATTACTTCTTTGTATCACTTCCAGGTTCTTTAGACTAAATCACCCTATTTTGTATAATATAAAACGGTCTGTTTTCCGTCGTGGTCTGAAAATGCACTTTTTCAGACTCCACCTTGACTAACTACCTATACAGGGCCAATTATATAGTACGTACTTCCTGTTTATTTTCTAGTTGTGTTTTTTGCTATTTTAATAGTTACATTCTTATGTTCATTATGAATAGCTCCTACGTTGTGAGAAAGTTGTGCTTTGTCGGATTTGCTTTGTAGTTGTATCAATGACCTTCAATATGCACTTATTGTACGTCGCTTTGGATAAAAGTGTCTGCCAAATTACTGTAATGTATGTTATGTAATGTAATTTTAACACTTTCACCTTCCCTAGATCCCTTTATACTGCATTACCACCTCACACTATACCATATTACCATCTTTCTATGCCATTTCCAGCAATTGACAATTGTGAAGCAACCACATCTACAATTTCTTTAAGAATTGTTAATCTAGTTTCTGCTTGTACTTGAATCACGATGTAATTAATCCTAGAGGGGATGTTGTCCCCCTAGAACACACACTAATGCCTAACAACACAGAGAAAAATATAAATCTGGGCTGTTTGTCAGCACTTTCATCCAGCACTGGTATCAAGAGTAGAGTTACGGTAAGTGTTATTGTAGCATAAAGTTCTGGAATTATGCATTTGTGGAACTACATTTAACATGCTCAGTTCAGTGTCCAATGTGAGCCTTATTCCTTTCCACCAAATGGGGAATGATTAACATGACTCATAAAATCAGAAGATACACAGTAAAATATACTTTATCACACACACTACAGTATCTGCGAATACGTGAATACTCGTAGAGCAGGGCTGGCTAATCTTACCCAAAAAGAGGCGGTGTGGGTGAAGGTGTTTGTTTTAGCCCAGCACTAAGACACCTGATTCTATTTACCAAGGTCTTGATGAAGACCATGATTAGTTAATTAGTTGAATCAAGTGTCTTAGTGCTGGACTAAAATAAAAACCTGCATACACAAGACCTTGTTGGTTAAGATTGCCCAAACCCTGTGCAAGAGTGTTGTTGAATATTCTGTTTTAAATTCAAAACGGCTACTGATTAGAAAAATCTAAGTAATTTAAGTATTGGCATAAAGGGTCTGGTGTGTGAGTTGGTAATTAGTATTAAAATACTTATTTAACTTATTAATTTAATACTTATTCATTGAACAGGCAGATCAGTAATGAACATTTTTTTTCTTATTTACAGTGACGGCCTGGACATATCCTATTGTCCTGAACTGCATATTGTTCAATTATTTCTACCCACAGGAAAATAATCATGATGAATCACTCCTCTTTGGACATCTCTATAATATTCACTTCATATGGATCCTTCCGCCCACTCAATTACTTCCTTTTCAGTCTCACTATTATATTATATCTCCTCTCAGTTCTTGCCAATGTTTTTCTAATGCTGCTTATCTATTTTGATTCCAGCCTACACAAACCCATGTACATTTTCTTGTTTAACTTGGCAGTAAATGGACAGCTCTGCTGTCTACTCCGATACGGAACCAAATGCCCCACTTGAGCTGTCACAGTCACGCTGAGAACACCTCTGCAGTCTATAGGCTATCCACGGGGATTCCGGAACCCCAAAAAATTCTAAAGTCTTTTTTAGGTTTCGCGTTTTAATTCTGTAAAATGTTACATATTCTTTTATTTAAATTCTTTCTTTCGAGTCCTCCTAGGCGTTTTTTTTAAGATCACTACTGTTTTTTGCTATAACCTTTGGCTATTTTACACAGTATTACGATTTCACGGAACCCCGGAACCCAAAAAATGTCTCCTGAACACAGGAACACAGTGAATAGGATTGACCGACAGAGATGCGCAGCTGTCCAACACACAAAGTTTCTTGAGCAGGAGCTCAAAGAAATAACTGTCCAACTGAAAGAGGCCAAAGAAAAATTGCATTGTTATGAACAAGACTGGAGTGAAATAGGTTAGTGCTGGTTAGAACAAATAAAGAAGAATGAGATACACAGGTAGGCCTATCCATATGCTTATGATAAAAATATATATATTTTTGTCTGCTCAGATGATGTGATGGAGGCTACTTCAACTTAAACAACGAGCGGGTGTTCATCAACCGAACAACAAGAAGACCAGCCCGCAAAAGAAGAGCAGTCTTCATAAAGACACTACTTTCTTAATTATATTATATTACTTGTATTTCTTTACTGGACAACTATTCATGCTATAGCCTAATTGTTTAGAAAAAGACAGTTGTGTTGGGATTACTTTGTTGACAGCTTTTATTTAGTTTCTTTGGAAAAATTAGACATGATTTAAAAAAATATATAGGCTATATTGTTTGAAAAATTTGTCACATATTTATTGAGCACAAACAGTTTGTCTTTCTACAGTTGAACCCTCCATCTGTTTTTTGTTAATTTTTTGCATGGTACTCAGCTGCTTGATCTCAAATTATGTCTCAGTGATCAGCGGCCTAAGGTATGTCTTTTAACATGTTCAGGTACATGACTGTAGTTTCCTAATTTCATTTGCAAATAAAAAAATTACAAAACTGTATTGGCTGGCTCATTAGCTTCTCTGTCAGTCCTCTGTACTCCTTTGTAAAAATAGTCTCTAAGTGAAGACAGCATGTTTCTCACTGGAAATTATTCACTGCCATACATGCCTTTGCCAATAAATACACATTTGAGTCTGGACAGACATGGATGTAAACTGCAACTTGACTTTTTGGCGGAGGCAAGGCGGTTCGAGTTCGTTTTATCAGTTTAGTATTACGCAAACAGCTACAGAAAACGAATCCATTCGCCGAGGCATAATTGTTTTTTCCTGCTTTTATTGCAAGCTTTTACTAATTTGGCCAACTGGTCAGCATGACTAGAAATCCCGCCTTGTTTACATGGATTTTGGGAGTGGGATAAAGGAAGTATTGATTCTATCATAGAATAGGCTATGCCTACAAACATGATGGGAGTTTTCCCCGATATGTAAGTATAGACTGCGTAAGTAAACAACCTCCAATGACATCAGAGCCGGGACTTTTCCTTTCCTTTGCATCTCAGAAAAGTTTCAGGACCTTTCCCCTATCAACCAGCACACTGTTCTGCTCGGGAACAACATTTTTGAAGACTGACAGCTCCTCACTAAAATTATGGACATTAAAACGATTATAAAAGGTATTCAATTAATTAGAATGGTCAAGGTTTGGCTTGCCGTTAAGGGAAATTGGACACTTCTTAGACTGTATCCCCCTCATAGACTTCACACCCTCTCATGCAGGACGTGAATTACCAATACCGAGCATGTTCTCTACTTTGTCCTTGTAACTACACTTAGCAAGCTTGTTCCTTTTTAACTTGCTTCTGTAGTTCCCTGTACTGAGTCACATCCCCTTGGTTGAAACTGATATTTCGCAGGTTAATTGTGTTTTTGACAATTTTGGAGACCCATGGTTTATTATTTGGATAAATGGAAATTGATTTCTGGGGGATGACTAAGTCCTCACAAAAGGTGATATATGCAGACACAGTCTCTGTGAGTTTGTTCAAATCATGGAATGCATTTTTAAACAAGTCCCAGTCTGTGCAACTATAACAGTCCTGGAGACATTGAATAGACTCTTCCGACCAGACCGGAACTGAACGTCGTTAAAGTCACCCATAACAAAGTTTGGTGCGTCCGGCGCAATCCCTTCAAGCCGTCGCACTGTTTATACCATAGCCCGAGTTGCCGTGTCAACATTAACCTTCGGGTGAATATACACAAGCATAATGAATATCTGTGGAAATTCCCTTAAATAAAAGGGTCGTAGGGATACAGACAAAAGTTCAAAGGTAAAAACCACAGCACATTGGTTAAAAACCACAGCACACTGCACAACTGCTGCTGCTGCATGTTGCCATTGACGGCGCTATTCTACGGTAAGGTATAGATTTCAAGCGACCACATCACTTTTAAGCTTGCTAAAAAGTTATGTGGGACTTGCTTATTAGCTACATTGCTCTTTTGTGCTTTCGGTCCCTCATTTTGGTTTTATTTTATTTCTTTATCTCTTTAGTGCTCTACTGTATGGAGAGTGAGATATTTATTTCCTTTCTACTTTTTGTTTGTTATTCATACCTCTGTTTATATCACTTCCTAGTATTGTGAGCGAGAGGTAATCTCAGTTTACTAGGATTTCGAGTTCGCCCTGTTTTGTGCGTTGTTTTGATTTGGTTTTGTAATGGTTTCAGTAGCGGAGAATCAAACACGACAGTAAGAGGGATCAGAACAAGTCACCCACAAAGATGAAGACCACAAAAGGAGTCGCTAATGGGTAGAAAAGAAAAAAGAATAAATACTTGTGGCTAAACAGCCAAATAATAATCAACCCAGGAAAATAGGGCAAACTTGAAAACACGTTGATTACAGGCGACAGCGTTAATGACAGCTATAGACATGTGCAAAAAGTCTGAGCTTTATACAAACTGCGAAGCCTATGTCCAGTATGACAGCTGTTCAAATCCCTCAGACGTATCACCCCCTCCCCATGAATTGTACGCATGCACAATTCTCAAAAATTAAATACACTTTTTAAAGTAACTACGGTTACACAATTTAGGCTACATATAATAGCTCAACCCTGGTTAAACTCATCTTTTGACAAGTCATTCGATACTAAATAGTCATAGCCTACAGAACCTTGTGCAAATACTAAAAAGTATATTTTATGATCCTGACCAGTGCCAAAAAAACATTATAGGGCATGGATGCATACATTTGTTTTGGAAAAGCATCTTGGATGGCTTTTCAATGGCTTTTCAACGACATTTTGTGGCCCTTTGCATACTGGGTGTTTTAATTTCTAGGCTATATGTATCACCCTATGCATTTAATTCATTCAAACTGTCCTGGATATACCGCCAGTATGAGGGCTGTTCACATCACTCAGACGTCACACCCCCACGCACGCACGCACCCACCCCCTCTCTCCACAGCTGTTTCAAAGCCCTCACTTATTTTAAGACCCCGTTTTGTCACAAACTGTATAGCTCTCTCATTGGACCGTGTAAACGTCCTTCAATTTCACAGGTCCAGGAAGCGGATACGGCGGGGCGTATCCCTGCTTGTGTATACTCCGATACGGGACCAAATGCCCCACTTGAGGTGTCACAGTCACGCTGAGAACACCTCTGCAGTCTATAGGCTATCCACGGGGACTCCAGAACCTTTCTTAGGTTTTTAGGTTTTGCGTTTTAATTCTGTAAAATGTTATATTCTTTTATTTAAATTCTTTCTTTATAGTCTTTCTTTTGAGTCGTCCTAGGCATTCCTTTTTTGCTATAACCGTTGGCTATTTTACACAGTGTTACGATTTCATGGAACCCCGGAACCCAAAAAGTCCCCTGGCTCCCTGTCTCTACATGGTCATTCACGGGCCTCTCACAAACTTTTTTAGAGGTTTTTCTTCGGCTGTAACAAGCATTTAAAAACCTATAACCTATACATTTATATACCATTACTTTTTCACAATGTTGTTCTAATAAAAGTATATTTAAAAAAAATATATCACTCGTATGGAGAGTGAGATATTTTTTTACTCGGATTTCGAGTTTGCCCTGTTTTGTTGGTTGTTTTGATTTGGCTTTGTAATGCTCTCAGTAGCGGAGAATCAAATGCGACAGTAAGGGGGATCAGAACAAGGTGAGGACCACAAAAGGAGCTTAAGCCGCTAATGGGTAGAAAAGAAAAAAGAATAAATACTTCTGGCTAAACAGCCAAATAATAATCAACCCAGAAAAATATGGCAAACTCAAAAACACAAGTGAGAGAACAAAGTCTCCCGAACTCCAATACTAGAGCTGAAATGGGGAAACAATGGAAAAGAAACACCGGCACGTAACACTAAAACAGCCGGTAAGAAAGTGAAATGAAAATAAACAAAACAACAAAAGAGACTGTCTCAGGGAGAACAGCATGGGGTAAGTAGAACAGTATAGCGTAAATGAGGAATGATCCTCTACGTAAAACCTAACAAAGCAAGTCCCCCGTAAACATAAAGCAAGCTTTAAAATTACAAGGTCGCTTATAACTGGCTATACCTAGCTCAATGAAAGTATAAACGACAAAGAAGTGCCGGGAAGCAGAAGTGAGGAGCATAAATACCTTGCAGGCAGTAGCACAGGTTAAACAAATAATAGGCGAGGTGAAGCAAAACCCCGAAACGGAACGAGGGAAAAAATCAGATAGATTCCTAACCAGCGAAAGAGGAAGAGAACCTTAGCGAAAAAGGAAAAATAAGGACCATGACAGGCTTATGCCTGGAGAATTTTAGATTTTCTCTATTTTTGTTTGCATATTTCCCTCTCCTAATTGCGGACCTGTCCGCTTATTGGTGTACACTACGGTGCACACTTAAGATTCCTTAGCTGTCGCACTTGGTTCTCCGAACCTCACACTCCACCTTACACATAGTACCATTAGATTATTATGAGCCTGACAAGTGAGGCCAGTTTTGTATTTTAAAAAGGAGAACAGACAGTCTGCTATACTTTAATATATTTTGCTTCATTTTGATGGAGTAACAGATAGAGAAAGGACTACAGCTCAGATGGTGTTGTGGTGGGGATCGAACCCCCACCTGCGTGGAGGCAAGACTCGCACATGGATTGACTGTGCGACACCGTGATTCATATGTTTGTAGCTTAATTTCTGCTTCTACTTGCATCTTAATGTAATTAGTCCTTGAGGGGATTGTTGTCCCTCACACATTCTTCAAAATAGAAACACACTAATGCCCAACAACACAGAGAAAGATATAAATCTGGGTGGTTTGTCAGCACTTTCATCCAGCACTGGTAAAAAGAGTAGAGTCACGGTAAGTTTTTAATGTAGAATAAAGTTATGAAATTATGTATTTGTGGAACTGCAATAAACATTCTCCATTCAGTTTTCAATGTGAGCATGATACAAACAAATGGGGTATGTTTAACACAGTTTATAATATACAGTAAAATATACATTTTTGCACACGTTACAGTATCTGTGAATACCTGAATACTCACAGAGTGTTATTGAATACTCTGTTGTAAATTCTATATTTTAAAATGTATTTAACCAGCAAATTATGATTTCTCAAACACTGGGACCAAGTGCAAAGATTAGTTGTTTTTGAAAAAAGTATTACATAAAATGAAGTATATCATAAAAAAGAGATTTTATAGAACTTATGATGAGGAAGATCAAAGTATTTTAAATATTGGCATGAATGGACTGGTGTGTGAGTTGGTGATTAGTGGTAACAATTTTTTTTATTTTAAGTTCATTTAATGAGAAAATTATGATTTACAATGACGGACATATCCTAATCTTCTGACCTGCATATTAAATTATTTCTACCCCACAGGAAAATCATGATGATGAATCACTCCTCTTTAGACATCTCTATAATATTCACTTCATATGGATCCTTCCGCCCACTTAATTACTTCTTTTTCACTACCATTTTAATTTTCTACCTCCTCTCAATTTTTTGTAATATTTTTCTGATGCTGGTTATCTATTTGGATTCCAGCCTACACAAACCCATGTACATTTTTTTGTTTAACTTGGCAGTAAATGGACTTATAGGAAGCTCCTCTGTCTGGCCAAAAATCATGGATAACCTTCTTTCAGAGACTCAAAAGAGTTCATTTTCAGGTTGTCTAGTACAGGTTTTTTGGGTCAATCTCTACATAACATCTGCTTATACCACATTCTCAGTCATGGCCTACGACCGATACATCTCCATTTGCAAGCCTTTGCAGTACCACAGCATCATGACTCCCGGAAAAGTGAAAACACTGTTGACTGCAGCCAACATTGTTCCTGTCTCTTCTATATCTATTCAAGTGTATCTGACCTCCAGACTGCCGCTGTGCAGGTACACAATTCACAAGCCATTCTGTGATAACCTGGCTTTCGTTAACCTCTCCTGTGTGAAAAGTGCTCTGGTTAATCTGTATGGCATATGCATGGCTATAAGCTTAGTTGGTTCCCCTTGTATTATTGTGCTGCTCTCTTATGCAAAAATCCTAAATGTGAGTCTGAAAGCCTCAAAAGATGCACAAAAGAAAGCTCTCAGCACATGTTCTCCTCATTTAATCACCTTCATTAATTTCTCTCAGGCTTCTCTTTTTTCTGTGATTTATAATAGATACAGTTCATTTCTACCAGAAGAGGTTAATATATTCATGATTCTAGATACTTTTGTGATTCCCCCTCTATTGCATCCAATCATATATGGGATCAGGACACAGGAGATCAGGAAATGTTTTGTAAACACAGTGAGGAAAAAAGATAGATCTTTTAGAATCTTTTGAGTTATTTTGTTTACTGTGAAGATCAGGTTGCAATCAGCTCCAATTAAAGTACTTTTCAATGATTAAATCAGCTAAACACCATTGATAAAATAAATAATAGATGCCATGATAAAGCTCCTGAAAAAAGCATTGTATGTGATGAGATCATTAAATATAATATGATTCATTCTGAATCCAAGCCAGATAATAAAAAGACAATTGTCATATTACAATGACCGTTGCCAACACACAGTATGCTTATATTTATGATTCAGTTTTGAAACCAGCCTGTCTCCCTCTCATTGTCTTATTTTTCAAAGATTATCCAGCAGCCATCACAAGTCACCACTGTTGCCGGTGTATATAGTTTCAATTTGGTAATAGCACATTCCTAATCGCAAATGGATTTTTATTAACCCGCCTGTTATGTTCTGGGTCAATTTGACGTCTTTTAAAAAACAAAGTTAACCTTATTTTTTTCCATCTTGTATGACTTTTCCTCATTTTCTGGGATTAAATTGTGAATATGAAATAAAAATAGTACTGTTTTCAAAATGTCCTGTATCAACTTTGTAAACAGAGGTTATGTAAGTTAATTTTGACCCCAGGCTGAAAAAACTGTGGGTGATTCTGGGTACTTTCCCATGCAGGTTTTAAACGTAACAAATGTTCAGTTACCTCCGGCTCTCAAAAAAAAAAGTTTATCACAATTTTGGGAAATTTATGGATAAAATACTAGTCAATTGGGAGGCATTAAGAAGGCGATACGCAAAGTTTAAAAAACTTTCTATTCCAATAATTTTGTGTTGGTTTAAACTGTTGGGGTCAATTTGACCCAAAATATAAAAAGGTCTCATAAAATGTCAACATAATAGGAGGGTTAAATAATATTAAAATTAAATTTTCACACATAAACTAATACTAGCCTTTAATGGTAGAAAATAATTTGGTCTCATTGTCCAGTATTAATGACCGCTGAAGTATAATGTGTAGTACTGTAAGAGAAAGTAATGAAAAAGGGTGATTCATATTTTGGCTTGTTTTAATTTTATTGTTGAATTTGAAAGTTGAATTTTGACATTATTATTATATTGAAAAGAAAAAAATATTTTCGATTTTCTGAGTAATAATATAATGATATATGATGTTGACTGATGGAAATTGCCCCAAACCACAGGTTTAAATCTTGTAAACCTGAGACCTCCACTACAACTGGAATTGTTCTCCCAGATTAGGATATCTGTTCCAGGTGCCTCATTTATAAAACTTTGCGCAGAAAGTCAAAACTATGCCCAAAAGTGTAAAACTGCGTAGACAATTTTCCCACTATCAACATACAGTTTTGCGTACAATCACAATCCTGTTTTTTATCATATGTCTGACAAACTGTAATCATTCTGGCCGGCAGTCTAAAATCCTAGTGCGACCTCTGATATATATACAGTCAAGCTGGAAAGTCTGAACACCTTTCACCTTCTCCACATTTTATTACATTACAGACATATTCTACAATAGATTGAGTTCATTTTTTGTATCAAAATTCTACACAAAATAGCCCATAATGACAATGTGAAAACATGTTTTTAGAAATTTTTATTTATTTAATTTTATTTAATATTTGGTCGCATATCTTTTGCATGCTGTTACTTCCTGAAGTCTGTGACCAATCAACATCAAAAGACTCTCGATATCTTATTTTCAGGTACTGTTACAAGCGATACTGTGAACTCGCTTGTCGTGTTGAAATAGATATGAACCCAAACACAGTAGAAAGTAACACGCCTGACCTTACAGAACTAGAGATGTCCCAAAACACTGTAGATAATAACTTGCATGGATTTCCAGAAGTCAACCAAAATGGTGGTGTAATTAATAATGCAGACATACAGGTGATACGCAGGGCATCATTCAACAGTACAGAAATTTGGCTCCAGTTTAACTTTGCATCTTTGTACGATGTTGACAACTACGCAGAGTTTTATGTGTACATCTTAAACACGTTAGAACATCTACTGGCTAAAGTTTGTGAGCTGTCGAACCACAGCAATGCCGTACAGCTAGAATTAAGGGACGATTCTCTGTCTCAGGGTATAACAGCTAAACGGTGATGAAATAGATTTGGAGGTTTTTTTGAGAATGATTGAAAAGTTGGTTCAAAGCAATTTTGATATCCTGTCGGATGAAACTCTGATGCTTGTGGCTCACATTATTCAAAACCCTAATGGCCGTACAGGAGACCGGCGAAAATAATCCACGTCTCAAGAGCGAAATCATTTGCAAAAAGCTAAAACATTTAATTGTTAGCCACAACCACAGCAACAACCTCTGTTTTGCCATTTATTTGACACATCTTTTTAACCCAACATTCACAACGTGTGAAGCTGAAAGAGAGGATGAACATTTACAACGTTCCATAGGCTTGGGTGTTCAGGATATGGTTTGTTTTTCGGCTTCTTAACCAAGTTTCAAACGAGCAACACACCACACTCAAAAACACTGTTCCTCTACCTCGATGGCACCCACTATTATGGCATCAAGTCATTGAAAGGTTTTTCAGGGAGTCAATACAGACGTGCTCAAATTTGTTGGTACCCCTGGTAAATTTGAGTAAAAAGGGTGATAAAAAATTCACCGTTTTGGTGAATTAGCTTAATCTCACACTGAAAAAAATTGAAAAATCCATCCTTTAATTGACGTTCCTTTATTAAGAAAAAAAAAATCCCTCATCAAGAAATAATTATTTTCATCAAAACCACATTGGCCACAATTATTGGCACCCCTGCATTTATATATAGAATAAAGTATAAATGTTTAATATTTGGTCGCATATCCTTTGCATGCCACAACTTCCTTATGTCTGTGACCCAACAACATCAAAAGACTCTTGATATCTTATTTTCTGGTACTCTTACAAGCGATACTAAATGTCTCTGCATTTGAATGGATTTCTATGGAAATTGGGGGGTGGGACTAGATTTAGCTGTAAATTACACTGGAACAGTATGGAACTAAATGGCTCTAAGTTATCAAGGGTCTGACATATCAAACAAGCCTCAAACCATCACTCTGCTGCCAGAAATACAGTAGATATGGATGGATATCCTGATTTATTAGAGTTCAATAAGAAAATGTGTCAGGAGAAACAACCCTTAAAGAGATCCATCCATATCTACGGCAGATATATTTCAAATGATGCAATTTTAGCTTTTATATCTTTTTTAGGCCAAGGCTTCCTTTTCTTGCAAGTCCACCTCCAGCTCCGATGTTCGCTGCAGCAAAACTTCAAATCTGTTTACTTAAATTGGCCATTCATTTAAATTTGAAGAATTTACCAATCAATTTTGCAGACTGGCATTTGTTCATCTGCATGTGTGTATCTGCTCGTTTTCCAGGAGTTCACGGCCACCTCTCTGGGGTCAGGGAATAATTCTCCAGTTTTTCCCTTAGAGTATATAATATGTAGAGAGGCCAAAACGGGTGTTCCCATTTTTCTATTTCATAGAAATGCAATAGCCTAGCATGTCCACATAGTGAAATCACTTTCATGATTAATGTCCTGATAAATTAATGTATTTGCAATTAAATAATGTAATACATTTCTTAATTAAACACAAGTCTTGAGGTTTTATTTAAAAAACTTTTAAAAAATCACAATAACATGTAACCATGTAATTTTCTTTTTGTGAACTGTCCACCAGTTTCTACACTGTTTTAAATGAAAATCACTTCAGAAGGTTTAAGTAGCAGTAACATAAACAATGTAATTAGTTTTTCCTTTTAGAGTTTCCATGAGACTCTAGCTTTATGTCTGAACACATGACATTGTTATATTTCAGGTAATATTTTCATTGTGTCATCTTTGCTTTCATTTTTCTATTAGACTGAGGGGTCTTACTTTGATAGTGTACATTCTGCAGATCAGCATTATTATTTTTAGAAGAGTGCTAACTGCAAGCTCTGAGCTAGTAAGGAAATCTAAAAACTGAACTGGCAAATCATTAAATGGTTGTGCATTATCTGTAAGTACAGTACTATAATTGAATAATTGGCTTGCTGACTAACGAGCATCAAATCACTATTCACCTAAGGAGCTTCCCTATTTAAGAAGTTAAACAACTGTTTTCAACCTGTTAATTAGCTAACTAGCTCACTTGCCTCAGTTTAAAGGTATCTCGTTATCCCACAATTTGTAAGTTAGTGAAGCCCCATATGTGCAAGCTAACTACCGATCGACATATTTCGCTTTCTAATTCGTTATTTAATTGTATCGTATTGCTTAATAAACGTTGGGACATGGTTTTCCATGTTGGAGCATGACATTAGTTTCAATATTAATATTTCTTAACGTTAAAACGATAGGTGCGACATAAGCTAAATAGTTTGAAACGCGCCAAATCGTGCATTAACAATTGAACTAACTTCTATTTGTATAAACTAAATGTCGTGAAACATTAGTTTCAATATTTATATTTATTCTTGGATATCACACAACTGAACTACATAAATTGCTTGAAGCGTACCAAGCAATGACTTCAGCTACAGCTGGGGGGAACTTATTTCTGAGGGGGAACTTATTTTTCAGGACACCGGAACACTTCGGCACCCGTCTTATGTTCGGGAAAGTCAGACCAGAACAGTGTAGGCTATTGATTTAACAAGGGAAAAAATGTTAAATTATTAACAAGCTTATTAACTATTAATTATTAACAATTATATCAAGCTTATAGCCTATTAAATTCAAGTAGCCTATGCTATTTATTGAATTTAAAAAATGCCTTTTTATAACTGGAAAAAAAAAAAAAACTAGCAATCCATATAGGCTCCTTTCATTTGCGACGATGCTTAATTTCATGGAAGTGAGCAGCTGCTGATTTGAAACAGTGGCGCCGCTATGCTGCTATCTGATATTTTACATTAGGTACTATTCATTTAGACAAATAATTATATTTTTCATAATAGTTAATACATGTGAAAAAAAATAAAAAATGTATAGCCAGCCAGTGCACTGCGCAGTGCACAACGCAGTGCACTGCCAGGAGATTGAGCGCAGATAGGCCCCGCCCATCCCGGGGAACATCCCGCTCTCGCCCTCTATTGACTTGACGTGCTGGTGCCTTCTTGTCATTTCGATCCGTTAGCCAACAGCATAAAAATGCCTAAAAGTTGTTGTTTGGTGGGATGCACTGCAAACAAGGCAAAAAACCCAGAGTTGCGGTTTTATAAGATTCCAAACCGCAAGACCGAGCCCATAAGATGAGAAAAGTGGATCCGAGAAATAAGACGTGAGGCGTCGGCGGGAAGAAAGGGGACTGTGGGACCCTGAAACTCCACATGCTTATGTGTGCAGCAGGCATTGTTTCACAGTAAGCCTAAGTCAAATAAGTTATCCAATTGTCAATGTATGGCTAACTAATATTGCTGTAAGAAATGCTAAAACATTTTGACCATATGCAAATGGTTTGTAGTGGAATGTGGATAAATCGGAGTACTATAACGTTACAGTATTATATTTGCAAGTGCAAAATATTATCATCCACTAACGGTGAGACAAAGAAAAAGCAATCAGCTTTCAAAAGGCTACTCTACTCAAACGTAAATACAGGGAGAAAATTGAGGACCAATTTAAGGACAACAACCCACGCAATCTATGGCAAGGACTGCACTCCATCTCTGACTTCAAAAACAAACCCAGCCACCTAGCCTGACAAGTATAAGAATAAATTCTATGCCCGCTTCGAGGTGACGGACAACATTCTGCCGGTACGAGCCCCCATCGCTGATGACAGCTCGGTCCTAGCCCTCACTGAAGCCGAGGTACGGAGGGAGTTCATGCGTGTCAACCCCCGCAAGGCAGCCGGACCTGACGGCCTCCCGGGTCGAGTCATCAAGGTGTGCGCGGCGGAGTTAGCTGGTGTGTTTACAGACATTTTTAATCTCTCCCTCTCCTCTGGTATAGTCCCTTCCTGCTTCAAATCATCAATCATAGTCCCAGTGCCTAAGAAACCCAAGGTAACATGCCTAAATGACTGGCGCCCCGTGGCGCTCACTCCTATTGTGAGCAAATGCTTCGAGAGGCTCATCAAAAACTACATCTGTGGCATGCTACCTCCCACCTTGGACCCTCATCAATTCGCATACAGACAAAACAGATCTACAGACGACGCCATCTCCACCACACTCCACACCGTCCTCACCCACCTGGAGAAAAGAAACACCTATGTGAGGATGCTGTTCGTGGACTACAGCTCCGCGTTCAACACCATAGTCCCCTCCAGACTCGACGCCAAGCTCTGGGATCTGAGGCTCAACCCCAACCTGTGCAGCTGGATCCTGGACTTCCTGTCAGGCCGACGACAGGTGGTGAGAATGGGCTCCAACATCTCCGCCCCCCTGACTCTCAACACCGGGGCCCCCCAGGGTTGCGTCTTTAGCCCTCTCCTCTATTCCCTGTATACCCACGACTGCGTAGCCACGCACAACTCCACCAGAGTGATCAAGTTCGCCGACGACACGACGGTAATAGGACTGATCACCGACGGGGAAGAGACGGCCTATAGGAGGGAGGTTGATAACCTGACACAGTGGTGCCAGGCGAACAATCTCTCTCTCAACATCGCCAAAACTAAAGAGCTCATCGTGGACTACAGGAGGAGAAGAGAGGAGCCGGACCCCCTCACCATCAGTGGGTCCACCGTAGAGAGAGTCAGTGACTTTAAGTTCCTCGGCACACACATCTCCGAGGATCTAACCTGGAACGTCCACGCCGACCACGTGGTCAAGAAGTCCCAACAACGTCTTTTCTTCCTCAGACGACTGAAGAAGTTTGGCATGGGACCCAAGATCCTGCGGGCTTTCTACAGGGGGACGACTGAGAGCATCCTGACCGGGAACTTCACTGCGTGGTACGGGAGTTGCTCCGCACTTGACCCCACCCACCCCAACCACGGCCTGTTCCAGCTGCTACCATCTGGCAAACGGTATCGCAGCCTTAAGGCCCGAACTAGCAGACTCAGGGACAACTTTTTCCACCAGGCTACCAGACTACTGAACAATGGTCTCTAGCCCACTGCCTGACTGCTGTGCTCCCAGTACTTGGACTACATACACTCAGTACACAAGCACATGCCTACATAATTGCTCTTTTGCACAACCATGCTGCTAACTCACTGTTCGCACTCATTATTATTATTATTTAATATTGTCTGTATATATTTTATTTATTTTTTTTATTTATTCTTGTATGTTGCTGTGAGGATGTTGTGGAGCCAAGACCAAAGAATTTTACTCCTTGTATTTGTACCTGGATGTAACAATAAAGGAATCTATCTATCTATCTATCTTCTCATGCAGGTTGTAACTGTTTAAGTAGGCTAAGCTAGCGAAATAGAGGTGACGTTGTCATAAATTTTTTTCTGACAGTGAAAATGGACGACTTGTTTACATTCTCAGACAGATGTTAAAGTGAATCTATCACCACTCGCCACAAGTCAGCAATTATATCTGGAAATGACCTCTTTGAAAAAAAAAAAAGAAAAAGGCTATGCTGTTACTGCATACCAGTTTTTGCCAAAACTGCATCATAGCCATCATAGCGCTGAGCTTTCAAAACCATAACAACGCGGAAACCCTTTAAAAAAACAAAATAAAAGCCGTAGGCTACACATAGCCTAGCCTATGATAACTGGACAAAACAGGCTTTGAAGAATGTAGCCTAAGAAAGCAGGGATATGAGTAGGTTATGAGAAGGCTATAATAAAATGTATTGTTGTCCATGATTATGCTTTTTTGTTTTTGGACATATATAATATAATATTTTCGTTTACAAAAAGACACAGCAACAGCCAAACAGCTGTATTGAAAAGAATTTGAGGCCTCTGTGTGGTGTTTTTAAAAGCTATATATTTGTCTTTTAAAGAAAATGGACAACTACTAGCCTATTTGAAGAACAATTAATCGCCTATGTATATGCATATACATAACACATTAAAACATGATTGCTGTGGAACTCAAAATGTTAACGGTACCTGTATTAGTCTGTGCACATCAGATAATTAGTAACATTAACTGTAAAATAAGAAACCAAAGTATATCATTATGAGATTCCTTAACTCTCATATTGACATAGTTTTCCACTAGCCTATATACTACAACAACATAATAGAATTCCTGAAATTCAGTTATGGCTTTTGGTTTTG
Organism: Ilyophis sp. 1 JC-2022; assembly: GCA_022702515.1. NCBI lineage: Eukaryota > Metazoa > Chordata > Actinopteri > Anguilliformes > Synaphobranchidae > Ilyophis > Ilyophis sp. 1 JC-2022. The sequence goes on along the minus strand of CM040402.1, from coordinate 90,191,668 downwards.
GTGTGCCACCCCAAGATTTTCAGTGGCCCCATCTGGCCACCCCAATGAAACATTTCTGGGGGGCGCCACTGATTTGAAATCGAATGTCTCACAAGTTTTAGCGCAGCCTGAGATACACATGAGTTGCGTAACCTTCTCCTCCTGCAGGCGGCTTCTGAGTGCGGTTTTGATCCGGTTTTGGAGTGAGAATTCTCACTCTGCTGGCACACTTGACACGGGAATAACACAGGCTATCTTTGCCACCATAATTTAGCTTGCATTTCATTAGTTCTATTAGTGTTAGAACCGAAATATGTACTAAGAGAAGATTGGTTAGCCATTATTGAATGCTAGCTCGCAAGCAGCTACACCACACATGCTAGTCTAGACGTTACGTCTTACGTCACTGAAAGCTCCGCAGAGGGCCGAGGGACAGGCGATTTGAAATAGCGGATTTCATGAGTAGTGTTGTCTGATTTACGGTGATAATAGGCCTAATGATAAATTGCAGTGGTTTTGAGACTAAATATGTTACATTACTATATTGCAAAGTTTTTTTTTTTTTTTTTACTGGCCCGAATGTCCGGAGGGAATTACATTTTCCGGCCTTTGTCTTAAAAAAAACGGTCAAAACCAGCAATTGCCGGCCTAACGCGACCCCTTATTATCTATACATTGTGGCAAACTCCGAGGTGGTTGGAGTTGTCACGCAACTGAAAACAATAACCTCAATGTCCACACCGCGACAATTCAATTTAAATTGATAATTTAATGCTGTTTTGGGGGAACGAGAGGTTGCGGTTAATGAGAGCGTCAGCCAGTCCGTAATCCGAGAGAATAGTCGTTGTACGATGCCAGGGTTCGGTACACGTAGACGGGTTCTTTTACGGTCCAGGACTGATGCAGGAGGAGGGTTGTCAGACAGGCGGGGGTCGGTAACGGGGCGGGTTCTCATTCAATCCGGGATTCGGGCACACAGCAGACTTCTCCTGACAAAACAAATCAAACACAGCGCTTTAACTTTCTCTCTCTAACAAATACAATCTCCTCTCTCACTTTCTCACACTATCTCTACTCCACCTTGGTTTTGCATAAGCTACTCCGTCTTCCGGTTGTTTGGCAGTCCATTTTCTAGGGCACCGATTAGCCCATTGATTCACCACAGCTGACTTGCCCGGCGTCTTCTCCAGGTGCCGTGTATTTCCTTGTTTAGGTGGCGACTTCCGCGGAACTCCTAATATGGGCATGCCGCCTTTCCACATCAGTCGAACATATCTTCCATCTATTACCTCTCCGTTGTTCTGTCCCCGCCGGTTGCCACAACATGTTAGCATAAACTTCATATTGTCATTATGTTCAGATAAACTTGACATGCTTACGAAATCGACCTGCCATTTCGAATCAATGTTACTCACAAAAACCCTGTTTCTTTTTAAATTGACTCTGATGGGTTTGTGTAAAGTGTATGCGTCTTCCCCCGACAACCAGGCCGTAACATTCTTGTTTGACACACTGCAGCTGATTGTTTCCCGCAAACCCCTTTGCAAGGGCTTTTTACCGCCGTAAGAACCAGGATTTTCTGGAGCATAATAAACATATTTCATGCGCTTCTCGGCATCCATCCTTACAGCAATAACGACACATAAAAAACCTAAGTATTTTTTTTTTTTTTTTTAAAGGTTTCAGGTTACATGACAGAAAATGCATATACATTTAACAGGGTCTTGAAACACTTTTTAACATTAGCGTTTATCTGGGTTCTGATCGCCTTCAGAGTGATCGCACCACAGGTGTTCATGCATCGCACTGTCAATCTTCCAGAAATCTGTGTTGACGTCAGCAATAGCCTTCTCGCTAGTCGGGTCGAGGTCTGTATGCAGAATTTCATGCAACTTCTGTCTAATGTGTGGCTCCTCACGGACCTCTGCAATAAGCGTGTCAACAGAACCCTGTATCTTCACACTGGGGTGGTCAACTTCACAGCTGAGGCATTGGCTTCTCAGCTGATTTTCGATAGCGCCGTTCAAAAGGCATGCGATGACGGCTTTAAAAAGCTTAACCGTTGGACTTGTGAAACAACTGTAGAACCCACGCAGCTAGACCAATGAGGGAATAGCTCGAAGCGAAGGTTTAAGCGTGATGTATTCTGCTATTGCTGTGGGAAAATGTAAACGTTATTTTGTGAAATATCACTCATTTATTTGCTCGTTTATCTGACTCCATTTAAAATGATAATTTTGAATTTGTTTTAATCATACTTGGAGCTCAGAGTGGTTACACTCAACTCGTCCTTGGGTACCACCATTACTCAATATATGCTTGCCGGAATCAGCATTATTGCTGAATCTCAGTTCGTTGGAGAACGGGGGTCTAGCCAACACAATACATGCATTATTTTTTACATAGATAGTTGCGAGCCCAGGTCAGAGTGCATTCAGAGGGCTCCTTAAGGCGAATTTGACAAGAACCGACGTGGAACGTCCAAGGGTTCTCTTCACAACAAATCACCAGAATCACGCCGCGTCAGTCCTGTTATTCGCCATAACTTCTGGAGAGTTGGGTGTTGAGATTTCCGAGGTAGACATGCTTTTTTGTAGGTTGATTACAGGCGACAGCGTTAATGACAGCTATAGACATGTGCAAAAAGTCTGAGCTTTATACAAACTGCGAAGCCTATGTCCAGTATGACAGCTGTTAATATATAACATATAATAGCTCAACCCTGGTTAAACTCATCTTTTGACAAGTCATTCGATACTAAATAGTCATAGCCTACAGAACCTTGTGCAAATACTAAAAAGTATATTTCATGATCCTGACCAGTGCCAAAAAAACATTATAGGGCATGGATGCATACATTTGTTTTGGAAAAGCGTCTTGGATGGCTTTTCAATGGCTTTTCAACGACATTTTGTGGCCCTTTGCATACTGGGTGTTTTAATTTCGAGGCTATATGTATCACCCTATGCATTTCATTCATTCAAACTGTCCTGGATATACCGCCAGTATGAGGGCTGTTCACATCACTCAGACATCACACCCCCACGCAGGCACGCACCCCCTCTCTCCACAGCTGTTTCAAAGCCCTCACTTATTTTAAGACCCCAGTTTGTCACAAACTGTATAGCTCTCTGGACCGTGTAAACGTCCTTCAATTTCACAGGTCCAGGAAGCGGATACGGCGGGGCGTATCCCTGCTTGTGTATACTCCGATACGGGACCAAATGCCCCACTTGAACTGTCACAGTCACGCTGAGAACACCTCTGCAGTCTATAGACTATCCACGGGGACTCCAGAACCTAAAACATTTCTAAAGTCTTTTTTAGGTTTTGCGTTTTAATTCTGTAAAATGTTATATTCTTTTATTTAAATTCTTTCTTTATAGTCTTTCTTTTGAGTCCTCCTAGGCATTCTTTTAAGATCAATACCTTTTTTGCTATAACCGTTGGCTATTTTACACAGTATTGCGATTTCATGGAACCCCGGAACCCAAAAAGTCTCCTGGCTCCCTGTCTCTACGTAGTCATTCACGGGCCTCTCACAAACTTTTTTAGAGGTTTTTCTTCGGCTCTAACAAGCATTTAAAAATGGCATGCTTTCTTTCTTTCTTTTCAGACAACTAACTTGCTTTTTCGATATAGCCCTTGGCTATTTGTTCACGTTTGAACAACCTGGTTGAATTCTTTTATTCTTTTAACACATATCTGCTAACACAAACTGTTTTTTAAAAACTTAAAATGAACTACTGCTACTAACCTATACATTTATATACCATTACTTTTTCACAATGTTGTTCTAATAAAAGTATATTTAAATAAAGAAAGAAAATGCCGACACAAGCATCAAGAGCCTCCATAAAAACCTTTACCAACAACCACAATTAAAATGACATCAACACAATACCAATACATCAGCCTATGAAACAACCCACCCCGAATAACAGTAATTGTTATTATTATTTAAAAAAATAATATTTAAAAAAAAATTGTATGCATAATTACATTTTCGTAACCTCATGAATATTCATAATTTTGACATAAACCGAATGCTATTTCTTATGTACCCTGTTTGTGCATTTCTACACAGTATGCATGTAGTGATTAATCACTGACCCGTAACCAACTGGCAGCTAGAGTGTTCGAAGCTGGCAGTGTCTCCTTGAACACGATGAATAGGATTGACCGACAGAGATGCGCAGCTGTCTAGGAGCTCAAAGAAATAACTGTCCAACTGAAAGAAGCCAAAGAAAAATTGCATTGTTATGAACAAGACTGGAGTGAAATAGGTTAGTGCTGGTTCGGACAAATAAAGAAGAATGAGATACACAGGTAGGCCTATCCGTATGCTTATGATAAAAAATATACACGTATATTTTTGTCTGCTCAGATGATGTGATGGAGGCTACTTCAACTTCAACAACGAGCGGGTGTTCATCAACCGAACAACAAGAAGACCAGCCCGCAAAAGAAGACCAGTCTTCAAAAAGACACTACTTTCTTATTTATATTATATTACTTTTATTTCTTTACTGGACAACTATTAATGCTCTAGCCTAAATGTTGAGAAAAAGACAGTTGTGTTGCGAATACTGTGTTGACAGCTTTTATTTTGTTTCTTTAGAAAAATTTGATGTGATTTAAAAAAATATAGGCTATATTGTGAAAAAGAATTGTCACATATTTATTGAGCACAAACACTTTGTCTTTCTACAATTGAACCCTCCATCCGTTATTTTATTTTTTTTGCATGGTTCTCAGCTGCTTGATCTCAACTTATGTATGTCTTTTAACATGTTCAGGTACATGACTGTAGTTTCCTAATTTCATTTGCAAATAAAAAAATGGCTGGCTAATTAGTTTCTCTATCAGTCCTCTGTACTCCTCTGTAAAAATAGTCTCTAAGTGAAGACAGCATGTTTCTCACTGGAAATTATTCACTGAAATCATACATGTCAATATACTTCCATTTTGCCAATACATACACTTCATACCTTTTAAATTAAATTCCTTCAAAGTCTTCACTACATATATTTGGAGTCTGGACAGACATGGATGTAAACTGCAACTTGACTTGTTGGCGGAGGCATACAACCGCAAGGCGGTTCTAGTTAGTTTTATCCGTTTAGTATTACGCAACCAGCTACAGAAAAGGCATCCGCTCGCCGAGGCATAATTGTTTTTTCCTGCTTTTATTGCAAGCTTTTACTAATTTGGCCAACTGGTCAGTATGGCTAGAAATCCCGCCTTGTTTACATGGATTTTGGGAGTGGGATAGAGAAAGTATTGATTCTATAATAGAATGCCTACAAACATGACGGGAGTTTTCCTCGATATGTAAGTAAGACTGCGTAAGTGAACAGCCTCCAATGCCATCAGAGACGGGACTTTTCCTTTCCTTTACATCTTGGAAAAGTTTCAGGACCTTACTTGTTCTCTACTTTGTCCTTGTACGTACACTTAGCAAGGTTATGTTCCTTTTTAACTTGCTTCTGTAGTTCCCTGTACTGAGTCACTGATATTTGGTTGAAACTGAGTTTGGTTGAAACTGATATTTCGCAGGTTAATTGTGTTTTTGACAATTTTGGAGACCCATGGTTTATTATTGGGATAAATGGAAATTGATTTTTGGGGGATGACTAAGTCCTCACAAAAGGTGATATATGCAGACACAGTCTCTGTGAGTTCGTTCAAATCATCGAATGCATTTTTAAACAAGTCCCAGTCTGTGCAACTATAACAGTCCTGGAGACATTGAATAGACTCTTCTGACCAGACCGGAACTGAACGTCGTTCCAGTTTGTTTCTCTTCAGGACCGGTTTGTAGGATGGGACCAAATACACAACATTGTGATCAAAGCGAGTGGAGCTCTACGGTTTACAGACTTTCCTGGTTTACAATGATTAAAATCACCCCTAACAAAGTTTGGTGCGTCCGGCGCAATCCCTTCAAGCCGTCGCACAGTTTATACCATAGCCAGAGTTGCCGTGTCAACATTACCCTTTGGGTGAATATACACAAGCGTAATAAATATCTGTGGAAATTCCCTTTTTAAATAAAAGGGTGGCAGAGATACAGACAAAAGTTCAATGTTAAATACCACAGCACATTGGTTAAAAACCACAACACACTGCACAACTGCTGCTGCTGCATGTCGCCATTGACGGCGCCATTCTACAGTAAGGTATAGATTTCAAGGGACGACATCACTCGTATGGAGAGTGAGATATTTTTTTACTCAGATTTCGAGTTTGCCCTGTTTTGTGGGTTGTTTTGATTTGGCTTTGTAATGGTTTCAGTTGCGGAGAATCAAACGTGACAGTAAGGGGGATCAGAACAAGTCACCCACAAAGATGAGGACCACAAAAGGAGCTTAAGCCGCTAATGGGTAGAAAAGAAAAAAGAATAAATACTTCTGGCTAAACAGCCAAATAATAATCAACCCAGAAAAATATGGCAAACTCAAAAACACAAGTGAGAGAACAAAGTCTCCCGAACTCCAATACTAGAGCTGAAATGGGGAAACAATGGAAAAGAAACACCGGCACGTAACACTAAAACAGCCGGTAAGAAAGTGAAATGAAAATGAACAAAACAACAAAAGAGACTGTCTCAGGGAGAACAGCATGGGGTAAGTAGAACAGTATAGCCTAAATGAAGAATGATCCTCAACGTAAAACCTAAAGTAACGAAGCAAGTCCCCCGTAAACATAAAGCAAGCTTTAATATTATGAGGTTGCTTATACCAGGCTATACCTGGCTCAATGAAAGTAGAAACGTCAAAGAAGCGCCGGGAAGCGGAAGTGAGAAGCTTAAATACCTCGCAGGTAGTAGCACAGGTGAAACAAATAATAGATGAGGTGAAGCAAAACCCCGGAATGGAACGAAGGAAAAAATCAGATAGATTCATAACCCGGAGAGAGAGAACAAGAATCATAGCGAAAAAGGAAAAATAAACCACGGACCATAACAGGACCCCCACCTCTAAGGGATGACCCCAGCCGATCCCTCAGATCGATCTCTACAGAAATTTCTGAACAGTTCGGGGTCCAACATATTCCTAGATGGGACCCAACACCGTTCCTCTGGGCCATAGCCCTCCCAGTCCACTAAAAACTGAAAACCGCTACCTACCCGTCTCTCCGCTAAAATGCGGTGGACAGTATAAAGAGGGAGGAGATGTCTCAGATAGGGGACAAAGGACCGATAAGTAACGGTTTTAATTGCGAAGCGTGAAAAGTAGGATGCGCATGGAGTGCGGCATTGAAGACGTATCATCACCGGGTTGATTTTACGGATGATTTTGAACGGTCCCACGTAACGCGGGGTGAGTTTGCGAAACTCAACCCGCAGAGGCAGATCTCGCGAAGAGAGCCAAACTCGCTGACCCACCAGATAAGGGGGGGCTGACCGAAGATGTCTGTCGGCAGAAGTTTTTTGAGACGCCGAAGCTCGCAAAAGTGAGGTGCGAACTCGTTTCCACACTGCACGGTAGCCAGCAGAAAGAACCTCCACATTTTTCTCCAGCTCAGGAAAGAGCGGAGGCAGATAACCTACTTGGGCCTCGAAAGGAGAGAGGCCCGTGGAGGCATTACGTAGAGTGTTATAAGCATTTTCAGCCCAGGGAAGATAACGACTCCATGTAGTAGGATTAGAGGCAGACAAGCAGCAAAGGGTCTTCTCCAGCGTTTGGTTGGTCTGCTTCGTTTTCTCGTTAATCTGTGAGTGAAAGCCGGAGGACAGACTAACAGACACGCCCAACTGCGTGCAAAAGGAACGGCAAAATGTGGCGATAAATTGAGGACCGCGGTCCGATATTACATCTTGGGGCAATCCGTGAATACAGAAAATGTGATTGATCACCAACTCCAGTGCCAGGAAATTTAGCCAGAGCAAGAAAATGAGCCGCCTTGGAAAACCTATCAACTATGACAAAGATAACCAAGCAACCTGGTCACAAAGTCTAAAGCAATATGGCTCCAAGGTTGACTGGGCATGGGTAAAGGGCGTAATAACCCAGAGGGTGAGAGTCAAGAACCCTTATTTCAGGCGCAAATAGCACAAGCGGCAACCAATTTGTGCACGTTCCTCTCCATACCAGGCCACCAAAAGCGTCAGGAGAAAAATTCCATGGTGCGGTGAGCACCAGGATGTGCAACGAATTGTGAAAAATGACCGGAGAACCCGAGACGTCACATCGGGAGGTACAAAAAGGCAATTGGCGGGACCCCCGACCCCCTCCCCCCTCCCCCCCTCCCCCCGGACCTGGGTTAAGACGCAATGACTGTTGAACCGTCACTTAACACAGCTACTATCTGGGCAGCTGGCACAATAGGCTCAGGAATAGCGGGGCTGTCAGTCAGATCAAAGAGGTGCGACAAGCATCTGGTTTAACATTATTCAAACCCGGGCGGTACGTCGGTAGAAAATGAAAACGGGTAAAAAATAATGCCCAACACGCCTGCCGTGAATTACGTCTTTTTGCCTGTTAGACGAATTCCAAATTCCTGTGGTCGGTTCACACAGTGAAGGGGTGTTCAGCTCCCTCTAACCAGTGATGCCACTCCTCCAGAGCCAATTTCACTGCCAGCAGCTCCTGATCCCCCATGTCATAATTTCTCTCAGCTGGCGTGAGAGCACACGACATTTTCTTAGTCAGGGCTGTAATAGATGCAGTGAGCGCACTAGGACTTGTTTAACTGAGCGAGGAGTAGGCCAATTTAGTACAGTAGAAACTTTCTCGGGATCCATACGGACTTTGCCCTCTGATACAATAAACCCCAAGAATGAAACCGTGCTAGCGTGAAATGAGCATTTATCTGCTTTAACGAACAACTTGGCCTCTAAAAGAGCTTTCAAAACTTGCTTTACGTGACCGATGTGGGTTTGCAGGTCGGAAGAGAAAATTTTAATTTCGTCTAAGTCGACAAAAACTAATTTTTCCGACATCTCCCACAGTACATCGTTCACCAATGCTTGAAACGCCGAGGGGTCGCTAGTGAGCCCGAATGGTATGACCAGATCGCAGTGCCCGCTGTGAGTGTTAAAAAAAAATTTTCATTCATCACCCTCACGCATGCGCACCAGATTATAGGCATTGCAGCGGTCAAGCTTGAAAAAAATAGTAGCCCCCCTGAAAACGTTCAAACGCAGAATTCATCAGGGGAAGCAGGTACCGGTTTTTTATTGTTATGGCATTGAGGGAACGATAATCAATGCACGGCTTTAATCCTCCACTTTTTTTTTTTTTTACAAAAAAAAATCTTGTGCTCGCAGGCGAAGTAGACAGTCTTACAAACCCATTGGCTAGCGCGCGTTCAATATATTTTTTCATAGCCGCACTCTATGGCACAATCGTATGGGCGGTGGGGAGGAAGGGTGGTTGCCCTATGCTTACAAAAAACGTCCGCTAGTTCGGTATATTCAGCTGGGACGTTGAGCAGCAAGGAAAATTCAAGCGTCCCTGCAATTTTAGCTTATCCCCTCTGAGTAGGCGAATCAGGAGAAGAAGACCACTGAATCTCAGAATCTGAAAGATCATCTGGAGAGAGCTCCCCCAAGTGGAATATCCATCAGCCAGAGAGTCCCATTCCAAACTCTCACCACCAGCTTCAGAACCTGAGTTGGAATCTTCCTGATTAGGCAGAGAGATAAACTCCGCAGGGTCAGAGTCGGAATCAGAATCGAACCCGTTAAAGTGTTCAGTGTTCGTTGGACACACAGGGGGGGGTAAGGTGACCCTGGGACGTACATAGAGAACCTCACTGAACAATGATAGACTTATCCCTCCCCCACCTAATATGGGGGTTATGTCTGACCAGCCATGTGTGACCCAGAACAAGAGGATAAGCGAGAAAAAAGAAACTGAATCTTTTCAGTGTGAGTCTCCTGAAGAGTGGACATAGTTAGGTGAGCTGTAGTCTCCTTAATAGTACCCGCCCCCAACGGGCAACCGTCGAGAGCAGTGACTAATCAGGCGAGGCGGTGGATGGGTATGTGGTGTTTTCTAGCCCACCAGGCATCAATAAAGCACTCTACGGCCCCAGAGTCGATAAAGGCCTCAACCTGAAGGGAGTGCTGTTTCCAAAAAAGATTAACCAGTAATAAGGTCCGAGGTGTAGTACCGTGTCTCGCTAGAGTGCGGCCTTTGTTTTTGCAATAACGACACCACTCCGAACTAGGAGTGGAGTCTCTGGAAGGTGGGCAAGATGCCCTATCTACCTGCATCGGCTCATCTTTATTATGAGAAAGGGGGTGAGATAAAGAGGGAGTGGACGCCGTAAAAGGAGCAAAGGAGGAACTCATCCGGTGGTCTTTTATGTTCTTTTTACGACATACGCGGTCCCGAAAGCGATTTTCTATCCGAATGGCGGTCGACACTAACGTATCAAGTGAGTCGGACTGCTCAAGCACTGCTAGGGCATCTTGAACGGAATCGTCTAATGCCTCAGTAAATAGCATCATCAGGGGAGCTTCTGGCCAACCTGTCTCACTGGCCAGCGCTCAAAACCTAATGGCAAATTCGGTCACTGTGTCGTTACCCTGGCGAAGGCGATTAAGCTGTCTCGCTGACTCTTGACCTGAAATGTTATGGTTGAACACCGACTCGATTTCGCTCATACGTGTTTTGGTTGTATTTAAAATAGGAGAATTGCTCCGGATTAATAGAGTAGCCCAGTCAAGCGCGGATCCGGTGAGCAATGAGAGAATAAATGCCACCTCGGACATTTGAGTAATGAACCGGGATGACTGAGCTTTAAAAAAGTTTTAACACAGGGAAAGAAACCCTCGGCACTTGCCAACCCAAGAAAATAGGGCGAACTCAAAAACACGAGTGAGAGAACAAAACAAAGTCTCCCGAGGGAAACAATGCAAAAGAAACACCATCGGTACTTAACACTAAAACAGCCGGTAAGAAGGTGAAATGAAAATAAACAAAACAACAAAGGAGACTGTCTCAGGAAGAACAGCATGGAGTAAGTTGAACAGTATAGCCTAAACGAGGAATGATCCTCTACGTAAAACCTAACAAAGCAAGTCCCCCGTAAACATAAAGCAAGCTTTAATATTACGAGGTCGAGGGCCGCCGCGGTGGTACAGCGGTAAAGACCGCTGACTTTCAGTCAGCGAGTTGTACTCCGAGGAGCGGGGTTCGCGCCCCGGTCCTGCCACAGCCGAGCGTGTGGCGTGGGGGTGTGAGCGACAATTGGCAGCACTTCCCGGGGGGGGGGGGGGGGGGGGAAGAGAACACACGCACGATATAGGACCCCCCAGGGTCGTCAGGAGCTGCGCGCCCTGTAGAGAGTAGAGATCCTTCCTAAAAGTACGATAGACGGGGTGTGGCGGCGGTGTGTCTCTGGTTCTCTTACGGGGGGGGGGGGGGAATATAAGGGGGGGGGTCAATTACTAAATTGGGGGGAAAAAAAAAAAAAAAAAAAAAAAAAAAAAAAAAAAAAAAAAAAAAAAAAAAAATCGCTTATACCTGGCTCAATGAAAGTAAAAACGACAAAGAAGCGCCGGGAAGTGGAAGTGAGAAGCTTAAATACCTCGCAGGTAGTAGCACACGTGAAACAAATAATAGGCGAGGTGAAGCAAAACCCCGGAACGGAACGAGGGAAAAAATCTGATAGATTCCTAACCAGTGAAAGAGGATGAGAACTGTAGCGAAAAAGGTAAAAAATATAGCATGGACCATGACAGGCTTATGCCTGGAGAATTTTACATTACATTTTTGTTTGTATATTTCCCTCTCCTAAGTGCGGACCTGTCTGCTTATTGGTGTACACTACGGTGCACACTTAAGATTCCTTAGCTGTCGCGCTTGGTTCTCTGAACCTCAAACTCCACCTTAAACATAGTACCATTAGATTATTATGAGCCTGACAAGTGAGGCCAGTTTTGTATTTTAAGAAGGAGAACAGACAGTCTGCTATACTTTAATATATTTTCTTCATTTTTATGGAGTAACAGATAGAGAGAGGACTACAGCTCAGATGGTGTTGTGGTGGGGATCGAACCCCCACCTGCGTGGAGGCAGTACTCGCACATGGCTTGACTGTGCCACACCATGATTCATACGTTTGTAGCTTAATTTCTGCTTCTACTTGTATCTTGATGTAATTAGTCCTCGAGGAGATGTTGTCCCTCACACATTCTTCAAAATAGAAACACACTAATGCCCAACAACACAGAGAAAGATATAAATCTGGGTGGTTTGTCAGCACTTTCATCCAGCACTGGTAACAAGAGTAGAGTCACGGTAAGTTTTTAATGTAGAATAAAGTTATGGAATTATGTATTTGTGGAACTACATTCTCCATTCAGTTTTCAATGTGAGCATGATACAAACAAATGGGGTATGATTAACACAGTTTATAATATACGTTTCTGAATACTCACAGTGTTATTGAATATGTATGTTGTAAATTCAATATTTTAAAATGTATTGAACCAGCAACCATTATTATGATTTCTCAAACACTGGGACCAAGTGCAAAAAAAGTATTACAATTAAAATTAAGTATATTATAGAAAAAGAGATATAACTTATGATGAGGAAGATCAAAGTATTTTAAATATTGGCATGAATGGACTGGTGTGTGAGTTGGTGATTAGTGGTAAAAAATCATTTAGTTTAAACTTCATTTAATTAGCAAATTCTGATTTACAATGACGGTCATATCCTAATATACTGACCTTCATATTGTTTAATTATTTCTACCCCACAGGAAAATCATGATGATGAATCACTCCTCTTTAGACATCTCTATAAAATTCAGTTCATATGGATCCTTCCACCCACTTAATTACTTCTTTTTCACTCTCGCTTTAATTTTCTACCTCCTCTCAATTTTTTGTAATATTTTTCTGATGCTGGTTATCTATTTTGATTCCAGCCTACACAAACCCATGTACATTTTTTTGTTTAACTTGGCAGTAAATGGACTGATAGGAAGCTCTGCTGTCTGGCCAAAAATCATGGATAACCTTCTTTCAGAGACTCAAAAGAGCTCATTTGCAGGTTGTCTAGTTCAGGTTTTTTTGGTCTCTCTCTACCCAGCATCTGCTTATACCACATTCTCAGTCATGGCCTACGACCGATACGTCTCCATTTGCAAGCCTTTGCAGTACCACAGCATCATGACTCCCGGAAAAGTGAAAACACTGTTGACTGCAGCCAACATTGTTCCTGCCTCCTCAATATCTATTCAAGTGTATCTGACCTCCAGACTGCCGCTGTGCAGGTACACAATTCACAAGCCATTCTGTGATAATCTGGCACTCGTTAACCTCTCCTGTGTGAAAAGTGCTCTGGTTAATCTGTATGGCATATGCATGGCTATAAGCTTAGTTGGTTCCCCTTGTATTATTGTGCTGCTATCTTATGCAAAGATCCTAAATGTAAGTCTGAAAGCCTCAAAAGATGCACAAAAGAAAGCTCTCAGCACATGTTCTCCTCATTTAATCACCTTCATTAATTTCTCCCTGGCTTCTCTTTTCTCTGTGATTTATAATAGATACAGTTCATTTCTACCAGAAGAGGTTAATATATTAATGATTGTAGATAATTTTGTGATTCCCCCTTTGTTGCATCCAATCATATATGGGATCAGAACACAGGAGATCAGAAAATGTTTTGTAAACACAGTGAGGAAAAAAGATAGATCTTTTAGGATCTTTTGAGTTATTTTGTTTACTGTGAAGTTCAGGTTGCAATCAGCTCCAATTAAAATGCTTTTCAATTATTAAATCAGCTAAACACCATTGATAAAATAAATAATAGATTCCACGATAAAGTTCCTGAAAAAAGCATTGTATCTGATGAGATAATTAAATATAATATGTTTGATTCTAATTCCAAGCCAGACAATTAAAACATAATTGTCATATTACAATGACCGTTGCCAACACACAGTATGCTTATATTTATGATTCAGTTTTGAAACCAGCCTGTCTCCCTCTCATTGTCTTATTTTTCAAGGATTATCCAGCAGCCATCACAAGTCACCACTGGTGCCGGTGTATATAGTTTAAATTTGGTAATAACACATTCCTAATCGCAAGTGGATTTTTATTAAACCTCCTGTTATGTTCTGGGTTAATTTGACACATTCAGTGTTTGACGTCGTTTAAAAAACAAAGTTAACCTTATTTTTTTCCATCTTGTATGACTTTTCCTCATTTTGTGGGATTAAATAGTGAATATGCAATAAACATTTTACTGTTTTCAAAAAGTCCTGGACCAACTTTGTAAACAGAGGTTATGTATGGTCATTTTGACCCCAGGCTCTGTAACTGTATAAAACATAAAACATATATACAATACTTTTTTATTTTTTATCTCAGATTGTTTTGTGGGTGATTCTGGGTACTTTCCCATGCAGGTTTTAAACATAACAAACGTTCAGTTACCTCCGGCTCTCAAAAAATAAGTTTATCACTATTTTTTTAAATTTAGGGATAAAAAACTATTCAATTGGGAGGCATTAAGAAGGCGATACACAAAGTTTAAAAACATTTCTATAACAATAATTTTGTGTTGGTTTCAACTGTTGGGGTCAATTTGACCCAAAATATAAAAAGGTCTCAGAAAATGTCAAAATAATAGGAGGGTTAATTAATATAAAAATTACATTTTCACACATAAACTGTATAATACTAGCCTTTAATGGTAGAAATAATTTGGTCTCATTGTGCAGTATTAATGACCTCTGAAGTATAATGTGTAGTACTGTAAGAGAAAGTAATGAAAAAGGGTGAATCATATTTTGGCTTGTTTTAATCTCATTGTTGAAGTTGAGTTTTGACATTATTATTATATTGTAAATAAAAAATGATTTAAATTTTTTGAGTAATGATATAATGATATATGATGTTCACTCATGGCAATTGCCCCACACCACAGGTTTAAATCTTTTAAACCTGAGACCTCCACTACAACTGGAATTGTTCTCCCAGATTAGGATATCTGTATTTACCAGGTGCCTAATTTATAAAACTTTGCGCAGGTTCTACACTAAAAGGGTACGTATGCCCAAAAGTAGAAAACTGCGTAGACAATTTTCCCACAATCAACATACAATTTTGCGTATGTGCACAAGTCTAGTATCCCACCCCATTAACTCACACAAATAACCATAATGTAAGGATCTGAGTATTGCCTGTTATTTGTATCTTTATTTTGTATTTATTGTTTATTCTTAGTTTGTATTCTGGCTTGTTTATTTTCCGGGTTTTCTTAGTTGTCTTGTGTCTGCTTGTTTACATTCGATCTGTCACTCCCAGTTTTACGTCTCTGTACTTTTCCGGTGTTTTCATTGGTGTTCGGTTTCCCTCTTGCTTCTTACCTATCTCTGAGCAATTATATTTACTAATTACCACTAACAGACTAACGATAAGATTAGATCTACTAACTCCACTAACAGACTAATTTGTATATACTTACTAATCATACTAACGGCAGGGGTGTGTGTATAGTTACTAATCTCACTAACATATTAGAGCGCACATTTTTCATGCTGTTCTTTCTCTGCTAATCATTCTCAGCTGCATCTGATCTCCTCTTCCTGTCATCTTACTCTATGCACGATTTCCTGAAACTCCAGGTCATCTGTCATTGTGTATGTTTGGAATCCAGTCCGCGTTTTCCCTAGTTGTCTCTGTGGTTGTTTAATTGTTTCCCAGATGTATTTCATTGTCTCTCGTTTGGAACCCCGCCCCTCACACACCTGATTCCTCTTGTGTCATTAGTTACTTGTGCATTTAAGCCCTTTGTTACTTCCAGTCTGTGTCGGATTGTCGTTTTACTTTTCCTGTGCCTGCTACCTGTGTTTATGCCAGTGATCTGTTTCTGCCTCAACGATACCCTTTTGTTACTACTATTCTTTTGCCTTGCCCTTGTCTGCCCAGTTTGCCGTTCGACTTTGACCACGTTCGTATACCGACTATTCTCCTGCCTGATCCTTTTGCACTGCCTGAAATCTGATTCCCTGGTTTGTCGACTTCCTGGATTGTCCCTCATTTCCCTATCGCCTGTCGTTTGTTTTGTACCTACCTACCTCTGATCACCTGGCTTGACCCCTGAACGGAATAAAGAACTCTTGTGCCTTATCCTGTGGTCTGCGTTTGGGTCCTTAACTCTACCACTACGGAGAACGTAACACATAAATGCTTAATGGAACGTCCAACGTGAATACGTGACACGCCGCGGGGTTCAGATACATGTCTCGCACACAACAATTTTACAGGAGATGCAAGAAATGTAAGAAAATCACTATCAGGTCAACATTTAGTTAATACCAGAATCACAATCCTGTTTTATCTCATATGTCCCACAAACTGTTATCATTCTAGACATTCTGGCCGGCAGTTTAAAATCCTAGCGCGACCTCTGATATATATACAGTCAAGCCGGAAAGTCTGCACACCCCTTTCACCTTCTCCACGTTTTAATATGTTACAGATAGATTGAGTTCATTTTTTGTCTCAAAATTCTACACAAAACAGGTTTAGACATTTGTGCGAATTTATAAAAAATCTAAATGTAAAATATCACAAGTTTGCACACCCTTTGATATGACACCCAAAAGTGAGCTGAGGTGCATTTTGTTTCCACTGATACTGCTTGAGATGTTTCTACAACTTAATTGGAGTCCACCTGTGATAAATTAAATTGATTGGACATGATTATGGATTGCCAACACCTGCCTATATACTCCAAGCCATGGGGTCAAAGGAATTATCTGCAGACCTCAGAAACAGGATTGTGTCAAAGCATAGATCTGGAGAAGGGTACAGAAAAATTTCTGCAGCTTTACAGGTCCCAAAGAGCACAGTGGCTACCATCATTCCTAAATGGAAGAAGTTTGGAACCACTAAGAATCTTCCTAGACCTGGCCGCCCAGCCAAACTGAGCAATTGGGGAAGACGGGCCTTAGCCAGGGAGGTGAGCAGGAACCCGACGGTTCAGCGTATCCTTATGGAGATGGGAGAACCTTTCAGAAGATCAACCATCCAGGCAGGACTCCACCAATCAGGCCTTTATGGTAGAGTGGCCAGACGGAAGCCCCTCCTCAGTAAAAGGCATATCACAGCCCGCTTGGAGTTTGCCAAAAGGCACCTAGAGGACTCTCAAACTATGAGAATCAAGATTCTCTGCTCTGATGAAACCAAAATTTAACTTTTTGGCCTGAATACCAAGCGTCACGTCTGGAGGAAACTAGGCACCGCTCATCACCTGGCTAATACCATCCCTACAGTGAAGCATGGCGGTGGCAGCATCATGATGTGGGGATGTTTTTCAGCAGTGGGAATGGGGCGACTAGTCCTGATAGAGGGAAAGATGAATGCAGCTAAGTACACCGAGATCCTTGATCAAAACCTGCTCCAGAGCGCTCTGGACCTCAGACTTGGGCGAAGGTTTACCTTCCAACATGACAACGACCCGAAGCACACAGCCAAGAGAACAAAGGAGTGGCTTCTGAGAAAGTCTGTGCATGTCCTTGAGTGGTCCAGCCAGAGCCCAGACCTGAATCCAATTGAACATCTGTGGAAAGAGCTGAAAATGGCTGTGTACTGACGCTCCCCATCCAACCTGACGGAGCTTGGAAGGATATGCCAAGAGGAATGGGCAAAAATGTCCAGAAACAAGTGTGCCAAGCCCGTAGCTTCTTTTGCCAAGACACCTTGAAGCTGTAATCGCTGCCAAAGGTGCAGCAACCAAGTATTAGGCTAAGGGTGTGTACAGCCATGTAACCCCTAAATAACCTATTTTTGTCAGTAAAATAAAATTGCATAATTTCAAAAAACCTGTTTTCACTTCGTCATTATTGACTATTGTGTGTAGATGTTTGAGGCAAAAAAATTTACTCAGTCTATTGCAGTATAAGTGTGGATGGATCCCTTTAAGGGTTGTTTCTCCTGACTTTTTTCCCCATAGAGTTCTATAGGAAAATGAGTCAGGAGAAATAACCCTTGCAGTGATCCATCTACATCTACTCCATATCTGGAAACAGAGTGATGGTTTGGGGCTCGTTCGATAGCTCAGACCCTTGATGTCTTACAGCCATTTAGCCAGCCATGTGTTCCATACTGTACCAGTGTAATTTACAGCTGAATCTAGTCTCACCCCCCAATTCCCATAGAGATCAGTTCAAATGCAGAGAGGTTATAGTATCGCTTGTAACAGTACCTGAAAATAAGATATTGAGTTTTTTGATGTTGATTTGTCACAGACTTCAGGAAGTAACAGCATGCAAAGGATATGCGACCAAATATTAAATATGATACTTAAAAAATATGTTAAAGCAAAACATTCTAATTTTCTGAGACACTGAATTTTGGGTTTCATTAGCTGTAAGCCATAATCATCAAAATTACAAGAAATAAAAGCTTGAAATATTTCACTCTATGTGCAATGAATCTATATAATATATGAGTTTCACTTTCTGAAATGAGTGACAAAAAATATTGAACTTTTTCACGATATTCTAATTTTTTGAGCTGCACCTGTATATGCTTGCCGGAATCAGCATTATTGCTGAATCTCAGTTCGTTGGAGAACGCAGAGGTTGGGGGTCTAGCCAACACAATACATGCATTATTGTTTACATAGATAGTTGCGAGCCCAGGTCAGAGTGCATTCAGAGGGCTCCTTAAGGCGAATTTGACAAGAACCGACGTAGAACATCCAAGGGTTCTCTTCACATCAAATCACCAGAACCATGCACTACCAACCCTGCCACTAAAGTCTTGCTGTACCAGGCCACTGATCAGTTGGTCCTTAGTCAGAATTGTCCGCCTGAGTCTTCAGTCGTAATTTAGGCTGAAAAGGGTATAAGATGGATGAGAGTCATGGAGACCACGCAAGTTAAATATAAAAATAATTGAATAACAGGTAGGGAGGTCATTAGCTTAGAATTAGCAGTCAATTACAGAATGTAAAGATTGAAGAAAGGAAATAGAAAATAAATATTTTGTCTAGCCTGTTCAGCTACACACAGAACCAGAATATGCATGGTGTGGGAAGTCAGTTAAAATATTACCCATACTTTAATGACTATGGTACCACTACAGCACCAGGAGACCTGTTACGCAGATTCTCCCATACTGGGAACTTGTACTCAGCCCTGAGCGACACGCAGGGGTTCTGACTATGAGACTCAAGCATACATACCACAGTGCTTGGAACACTGCAGCTCAGATCATACAGGCAATTGAAGCTGGAAAAAGTGTTGAAAAGTAAGATGCAGATGATGTGAAACATGGTAATTTATTAATGACAATAATCACTGGTTAAGACTGTGAGAGCAAACACGAACACATTCAATACCTATAGCTAAACACAGGATAACATGCTGCTAAGACAAATAAACATGAACAAGTTCACTAACAAAGTATATAACCAAATGATTCCGAACGGTGTGACTATGGTACCAGGAGAACTGTTAAGCAGATTCTCCTTGAATATCCCTTTGGGCTTCCCTTAAATGCAGTCCTGAGCAGGCCTTCCACATTCCACAATTCCCTTTGTTTGTCCAAATAAGGTCTGGCAGGAAGAGATGTCACTCCTCACCACCTGGAGACCCCCCCCCCCCCCCCTCCAGGAAGATAAACTGCATAGTCTACTCCCCCCGATCTAGTGATAGTAATAAGATTATTTGAACGACGGCGCATTATCTTATGATCTTCCCTATCATTTATCTAGATATCAGGTGAGGTCCAGGTGATGGCCACTCTAGGTTCCAGATACTTATATGGACAAGCGCATCCCTGATAACTTATACAATCCTCCTTTCTTTCATATTCTTTATTCCTCCCCCTCCTATACTTTCACATACCCCACACTTCAATTAGTGTTAATCCCAGTTCACCACATTTATCATATTGTCTACAATTATGCACGTACATATGATGCAAGATACATATACAGCTTTGTTTCAGTCAATAGTCCAAAAGCCATTCAGTCCAAGAGCCTTTGATGCTTGATTACATGTCTTTTACGGCCTGTGAAAAAACCTGAGTTACTCATTAGGAGGATCAAACATCCTGCAGAATGCCTTCTAAGGTCCAGTTGTAGGGTCAATTCCAGCTGTAGTTTACGAGGCCATGAGAGGTCAGAGGGGGGGAAAAGTTCTCAGGCCACCTGGTAAATTGTTTTATTGCACCGTCAAAGAAGTCGCCACCAGCTCCAAGGGTTTATGGCTGACAATCTTTCAGTCTTACACAACTGTCTGTTTCGTCCTTTAGGACGGTTGTTTTGTATGCAGCATGGGCCATCGTACCCCTTGTCGTCGTCCATAGCCTTTGGTTCTGCATTCGGTTCGACATCGAGCCACGACACGGAACTCTGTCGGGGGCTATACATTTTGTATAAGTCCTGAGACATGTTTGTCAAGAGGTCTGTACAACATGTATGAAATCAGTTTTTGCAGGGTGGCTTTTAAAGCCCTTCTCAAGCCACACCTTAAAACTTTACAGTTCTGAGCGGGGTGGGGCATTCATGTTTGGGGATAGTAATTCATATGAGGATAATAACAATAATAATGAAACGATACATAAAATAGCATTTTTTTAAAAAGCTTTTTTATTTTAAAGTTCACAAAACAATCAAAAAGATCGTCTATATATATATATACAGGTGCAGCTCAAAAAATTAGAATATTGTGAAAAAGTTCTATTTTTTGTCAATCATGTCAGAAAGTGAAACTCATATATTATATAGATTCATTACACATAGTGAAATATTTCAAGCCTTTTTTTCTTGTAATTTTGATGATTATGGCTTACAGCTAATGAAAACCCAAATTCAGTGTCTCAGAAAATTAGATTACATAAGATCAATAAAAAAGGATATTTTAAACAGAAATGTCAGCCTTCTGAAAAGTATGTTCATTTCTATGCAGTCAATGGAGGCGATCAGCCTGTGGCACTGCTGAGGTGTAATGGAAGCCCAGGTTGCTTTGATAGCGGCCTTCAGGTCGTCTGCATTGTTGGGTCTGGTGTCTCTCATCTTCCGCTTGACAATACCCCATAGATTATCTATGGGGTTCAGGTCAGGCCAGTTTCCTGGCCAATCAAGCACAGTAATACCATAGTCATTGAATCAGCTTTTGGTACTTTTGGCAGTGTGGGCAGGTGCCAAGTCCTGCTGGAAAATGAAATCAGCATCTCCATAAAGCTTGTCAGCAGAAGGAAGCATGAAGTGCTCTAAAATTTCCTGGTAGATGGCTGCGTTGACTGTGGACTTCAGAAAACACAGTGGACCAACACCAGCAGATGACATGGCACCCCAAATCATCACTGACTGTGGAAACTTCACTGGACATCAAGCAACGTGGATTCTGTGCCTCTCCATTCTTCCTCCAGACTCTGGGACCTTGATTTCCATATGAAATGCAAAATTTACGTTCATCTGAAAAGAGGACTTTGGACCACTGAGCAACAGTCCAGTTATTTTTCTCCTTAGCCCAGGTAAGACGCTTCTGACGTTGTCTCTGGTTCAGGAGTGGCTTGACACGAGGAATGCGACATTTGTAGCCCATGTCCTGGATTTGCGCTGACTCTACACCTTACATATCGTACCATTAGATTATTATGAGCCTGACAAGTGAGGCCAGTTTTGTATTTTAAAAAAGAGAACAGACAGTCTGCTATACCTTAATATATTTTGCTTCATTTTGATGGAGTAAAAGATAGAGAGAGGACTACAGCTCAGATGGTGTTATGGTGGGGATCGAACCCCCACCTGTGTGGAGGCAGGACTCGCACATGGATTGACTGTGCGACACCGTGATTCATATGTTTGTAGCTTAATTTTTGCTCCTACTTGCATCTTAATGTAATTAGTCCTTGAGGGGATTGTTGTCCCTCACACATTCCTCAAAATAGAAACACACTAATGCCCAACAACACAGAGATATAAACACACAAGATATAAATCTGGGTGGTTTGTCAGCACTTTCATCCAGCACTGGTAACAAGAGTAGAGTCACGGTAAGTTTTAATGTAGAATAAAGTTATGAAATTATGTATTTGTGGAACTACATTAAACATTCTCCATTCAGTTTTCAATGTGAGCATGATGCAAACAAATGGGGTATGTTTAACACAGTTTATAAAATACAGTAAAATATACATTTTTGCACACATTACGGTATGTGTGAATACCTGAATACTCACAAAGTGTTATTGAATACTCTGTGTTGTAAATTCAATATTTTAAAATGTATTTAACCAGCAACCATTATTATGATTTCTCAAACACTGGAACCAAGAGCAAAAAAAGTATTACATAAAATGAAGTATATCATAGAAAAAGAGATATAACTTATGATCAAAGTATTTTAAATATTGGCATGAATTGACTGGTGTGTGAGTTGGTGATTAGTGGTAAAGAATTATTTATTTGAACTTCATTCAATGAGCAAATTCTGATTTACAATGACGGACATATCGTAATCTTCTGCATATTGTTCAATTATTTCTACTCCACAGGAAAATCATCATGATGAATCACTCCTCTTTAGACATCTCTATAATATTCACTTCATATGGATCCTTCCGCCCACTTAATTACTTATTTTTCACTCTCACTTTAATTTTCTACCTCCTCTCAATTTTTTGTAAAATTTTTCTGATGCTGGTTATCTATTTGGATTCCAGCCTACACAAACCCATGTAAATTTTTTTGTTTAACTTGGCAGTAAATGGACTGATAGGAAGCTCCTCTGTCTGGCCAAAGATCATGGATATCCTTCTTTCAGAGACTCAAAAGAGTTCATTTGCAGGTTGTCTAGTACAGGTTTATTGGGTCAATCTCTACATAACATCTGCTTATACCACATTCTCAGTCATGGCCTACGACCGATACGTCTCCATTTGCAAGCCTTTGCAGTACCACAGCATCATGACTCCCAGAAAAGTGAAAACACTGTTGACTGTGGCCAACATTTTTCCTGCCTCCTCAATATCTATTCAAGTGTATCTGACCTCCTCCAGACCCGCTGTGCAGGGTACACAAATCAACAAGCATTCTGTGATAATCGGCTTTCCGTTAACTCTCCTGTGTGAAAAAAGCTGTGTTGGTCTGTGCTGTATGGGCATGGTTAATACAAATTTTTGGATTCTTGTTATTTTTATTGTTGCTATCTTATGCAAAAAACCTAAATGTGAGTCTGAAAGCCTCAAAAGATGCACAAAAGAAAGCTCTCAGCACATGTTCTCCTCATTTAATCACCTTCATTAATTTCTCCCTGGCTTCTCTTTTTTCTGTGATTTATAATAGATACAGTTCATTTCTACCAAGATAGGTTAATATATTAATGATTGTAGATACTTTTGTGATTCCCCCTCTGTTGCATCCAATCATATATGGGATCAGAACACAGGAGATCAGGAAATGTTTTGTAAATACAGTGAGAAAAAAAAAAAAGATCTTTTAGGATCTTTTGAGTTATTTTGTTTACTATGAAGTTCAGGTTGCAATCAGCTCCAATTAAAGTGCTTTTCAATGATTAAATCAACTAAACACCATTAATCAAATAAATAATAGATGCCACGATAAAGTTCCTGAAAAAAGCATTGTATCTGATGAGATAATTAAATATAATATGATTCATTCTGATTCCAAGCCAGACAATTAAAACATAATAGTCATATTACAATGACCGTTGCCAACACACAGTATGCTTATATTTATGATTCAGTTTTGAAACCAGCCAGGCTCCCTCTCATTGTCTTATTGATTTTTATTAAATAATATAAAAATTACATTAAAATTTTCATCCATAAACTGTATAATACTAGCTTTTAATGGTAGAAAATAATTTGGTCTCATTGTGCAGTATTTAATGACCTCTGAAGTATAATGTATAGTTATACTTATGGTTTCGCATAAGCTACTCCGTCTTCCAGTTGTTTGGCAGTCCATTTTCTAGGGCACCGATTAGCCCATTGATTCACCACAGCTGACTTGCCCGGCGTCTTCTCCAGGTGCCGTGTATTTCCTTGTTTAGGTGGTGACTTCCGCGGAACTCCTAATATGGGCATGCCGCCTTTCCACATCAGTCGAACATATCTTCCATCTATTACCTCTCCGTGGTTCTGTCCCCGCCGGTTGCCACACCCCCCCCCCCCCCCCCCTCAGCTACGACCGGGAGGGCAGGGTGGCCCACGAACCCAGGGCGTCTCTCCGCGACAGTGCGTCTGTGTTCCCATGGGCAGCTCCGGACCTGTGGACGACGTCAAAGGCATAAGGTTGCAATGAGAGGAACCAGCGGGTGACCCTTGCATTGTTGTCTTTGTTCCTGGACATCCACACTAGGGGCGCATGGTCCGTTGCCAGGGTGAAGTGCCGTCCCAATAAGTAATACTTTAGACCCTCTAGGGCCCACTTGATAGCCAAGCATTCCATCTCTACTGTGGAATAGTTTTGCTCTCTGGGTAGTAACTTGTGGCTTATGTAGGTGATTGGATGTTCTTCACCTTCGTGTAGCTGGGATAGGATGGCACCCACCCCGGTTTCCGATGCATCCGTCTGTACCACTAGAGCTTGGGAGAAGTCGGGGGTCACCAACACTGGCTCTGAACACAGGGCATCTTTGCTAGCTCCGAAGGCAGTCTCTGCCTCGGTCGTCCACAGGACCCGGTCTGGCAGCCGGCTTCGGGTCAGGTCCGTGAGAGGTGCTGCTAGGGAGGAGAAATGGGGAACAAAACGTCTGTAATAGCTGGCGAGTCCAATGAACACTCGTACCTGCTTCTTGGTGCGGAGGCGGGGCCATTCCCGGATTGCCTCGACCTTTCCTACCTGGGGTTTGACGCAGCCGCGCCCGCTCGTATACCCCAGGTAGTCTGCATCTCGGAGGCCGAGGTGACACTTCTTGGGATTGGCTGTTAGTCCCGCCCCCCGTAGGGCGTGAAGCACAGCGTCGAGCTGTCGTAGGTGGGTTCCCCACTCCTCCCGTGTATTACGATGTCGTCTAGGTAGGCCGCGGCGTATACACGGTGGGGTCGTAGGACCCGGTCCATTAGTCTCTGGAAGGTGGGCGGGGCCCCGTGGAGCCCGAATGGTAGCATCTTATATTGGAAAAGACCTTCTGGCGTGACAAATGCTGTCTTCTCCCTGGCCTCTGGTGCCAGAGGCACCTGCCAGTAACCCTTTGTCAGGTCCAGCGTGGTGATGAAACGGGCTCTTCCCAGGCGTTCGATGAGTTCGTCTATTCTAGGCATAGGATAGGCATCGAATTTAGATATAGCGTTTAATTGTCTGAAATCATTACAGAAGCGAATCGACCCATCCGGTTTCGGAACCAGCACAATTAGACTACACCATTCACTATATGACTCCTCAATGATTCCGACACTTAGCATGGCTTTTACCTCTGTCGCGATGGCTTCTCTTCTGGCCTCTGGGATCCTGTAAGGCCTCAGTTTTACCCGTTTACCTGCTTCCGTGATGATCTGGTGTTGGATCAGGTCGGTGTGTCCCGCCTCTGTAGAAAATACGTCCCTGTTCCGGTTCACAAGGTCCTGGAGGTCCTGTCGCTGGGTCGGGGTTAGTTGCTCTCCCATCTGGACTTCGACAGTTTCTGTTTTCACAGAGACCTGAGGGGAGTTGATAGAGAACAGCACCTCACGGGCCACCCATTTTTTTAACAAGTTAATATGATACACCTTAGTGGGGGGTCGTCTTCCAGGCTGTCATACCTGGTAGTTGACTGGACACACCTTTTCGATGACCTCGTAGGGTCCGTTCCATTTTGCTAAAAATTTACACTCCGAGGTAGGAACTAAGACAAGTACTTTATCTCCTGGGGCAAACTCCCTGGGTTGGACCCTGCGGTTGTAGACCCTCACCTGTGCCGCTTGGGCCTCCGCCATGTGTTCTCTTACCATAGGCCAGATCGTCGCCATCCGTTCTTTTACCTCCTCCACGTGTTCCACCATGGTTCGATGGGGAGACGGTTGCTGTTCCCAGGCCTCTTTGGCCAGGTCCAACAGTCCTCTGGGTCGTCTCCCGTACAGTAGCTCAAACTGGGAAAACCCGGTGGAGGCCTGGGGTACCTCTCGAATCGAAAAGAGTACGAACGGCAGCAGCTGGTCCCAGTTTCTCCCATCGGCCTCCATCGTCTTCTTGAGCATTTTTTTGAGGGTTTGGTTAAACCTCTCGACCAGCCCATCTGTCTGAGGGTGATAAACAGAAGTGCGTAACTGTGTTACCTTCATTAGTTGGCACAGATCCCTCATGATCCGTGACATGAATGGGGTGCCCTGGTCGGTCAGAATCTCTTCCGGCAGCCCGACCCGGGAGAAGAGCAACATCAGTTCCCTCGCAATCCCCTTGGTGGCTATGGTTCTCAGTGGGATAGCCTCCGGGTACCTGGTGGCGTAGTCTACCACAACCAGGATGTACTGGTGCCCTCGGCTGCTCCGGGGTAGGGGTCCGACCAGGTCCATGCCGATCCTACTGAAGGGTATGGAAATAATTGGCAGAAGGATGAGAGGGCTCCTCATGTGAGGGCGAGGCGCCACCTGCTGGCAGTCAGGGCAGCTGTGGCAGTAGTCCTCTACGGCCTTTTTGACCCCTGGCCAGTAGAACCAAGCCTTAGTCCTCTCCAGGGTCTTCTCCACCCCTAGATGTGCCCCCAGCAGGTGGGTGTGGGCGAGCTGTAAGACCGAGGGGATAAAGGGACGGGGCACTAACAATAGTTCCTGCTGCACCCCCGCCTTTATTACCACTTGATATAGCAGGTTATTTTTAATGGCAAAGTGAGGAAAGGTCTTTTGTCTTACCCCGTCTAATAGTTTGCCATCCACTACTGACACCTGCTGGAGCGAGCTGGTGAGGTTGGCGTCCTCCAAACCTCCAAATAGGCAATGTCATCGTCCCCCTCTATGGGAGGGCTTTCCTCTTCCTCCCTAATCGTCTCCCAAGCGGCCTCTTCAGCTGCTCTTGCAGTCTCGCTAGCCACTCCCTCTGAGAGCGGCTCTGTGGAGGCCTCTGGATCCACCTCCTGTAACCCACACAGCTGTTCTGACTTTTGAGCGGGCTTTTTGGGTTTCTTTGACCTTCCACTCCCCGTTAGACCATGCCATAGCCCTGGGAAGACGTCGGCATCCCTGCCGATGAGTACTTGAACGGGAAGGTCTGTGACAATTCCTGCGAGCCCGCTGTACCGCCCTCTGGTGGTTTGGAGGTCTAAGACAGTGGTGGGGTACTCCCGTGTCTCCCCGTGTATACACGTCACTGCGATCTTCTCTGACAGATGGGGTCGTCTGGCGAAATCTGGCCGGACCAGGGTCACCGCACTTCCGGAGTCCAAGAGAGCCTTTGCATCCTTTCCATTGGCTTTCACGGGAGTGAAAGGAGACCCACCGCTCTCCTGGGCCCAGCAGGCCGTCAGTAGCCTACAGGGTCGGCTTGTTTCGCTAGTTGAGGCGGTGGGCATGGGGACATCCTCCCGGTGAGGGCAGCTCCAGGCGATGTGGCCCTGTTCCCCACACTCATAGCACTTCCTACTGTCGGCCGTCACGAGTGGCCGGCGCCTGGGTGGTTCGGCCGGGGTCTCTACTGCGGGGCCTCGAGAGTAGTCGTCCGTCCGTGGACGTTCCCTAGGCCTGGTGATTGCTTCTGTTTTCACTGCTTGACCACTGTGCACCAATGCTTGGGACGCCTGATATCCTTCCATCACCTCAACCAGCTCTTCCACGTTCTTGGGGTTATTTTGACCTGCCAGTTTTCTTGCTTCGAAGGGGAGTGCGCGTAAAAACCGGTCCATAATCACCCTTTCAACGGCTCCCAGGGTTTTAGGTTCTGATATCAGCCATGCATTGGTGATCCGGGTGAGCTGGTGCATTTGTGCTCGGGGTGAGGCTGATGTCTCATATATCCAATCATGGTAGTGCTGCGCCCTAGTCAGCAGCGTGTATCCATGTCGCTGCAGAATTTCCTCCTTTAGCTCATCAAAAGTCACCAGTTTACCCTCTGTTAGATCTTGATAGGTGGTCTGAGCCACGCCCGTCAAAAATGGAGCCAGCAAATCCGCCCACTGTTCTTCTGGCCATTTCTCCCGCTTCGCGGTAATTTCAAAAGTGCGGAGGAAAGTTTCAACATCGTCCGCGTCTCTTTGTTTTACTAGAAAGTGGGCGGGGTTTGCGCGTTCTATCCGAGCCGCTTCTTTTTGCTCGACGTATGCGCTGTATAATCCTTTGAGCTCTGCTTGTAGAAAGTTTGTCTGCTCGATCTGTTTGGCCATAAAATGTTCCATGTTAAGTTGTTGTGGTTGCATTTGCTGCTGTTGGAGCTGCATGCTTTGGTCATGTCGCTGCTGTTGTTCCTGGTTGCTTGCGACGAGTATAGCGAAGAGCTCTGAGAACATTGTGGGATCCGTCATGATCTCTGCGGATTGAGTATTATTGTTTCCAGTCAAAATGCGCTGCCCGCATTCTCCACCATATGTGGAAAACTCCGAGGTGGTTGGAGTTGTCACGCAACTGAAAACAATAACCTCAATGTCCACACTGCGACAATTCAATTTAAATTGATAATTTAATGCTGTTTTGGGGGAACGAGAGGTTGCGGTTAATGAGAGCGTCAGCCAGTCCGTAATCCGAGAGAATAGTCATTGTACGATGCCAGGGTTCGGTACACATAGACGGGTTCTTTTACGGTCCAGGACTGATGCAGGAGGAGGGTTGTCAGACAGGCGGGGGTCGGTAACGGGGCGGGTCCTCATTCAATCCGGGATTCGGGCACACAGCAGACTTCTCCTGACAAAACAAATCAAACACAGCGCTTTAACTTTCTCTCTATCTCCTCTCTCACTCTCTCACACTATCTCTACTCCACCTTGGTTTCGCATAAGCTACTCCGTCTTCCGGTTGTTTCGCAGTCCATTTTCTAGGGCACCGATTAGCCCATTGATTCACCACAGCTGAGTTGCCCCGACGTCTTCTCCAGGTGCCGTGTATTTCCTTGTTTAGGTGGCGACTTCCGCGGAACTCCTAATATGGGCATGCCGCCTTTCCACATCAGTCGAACATATCTTCCATCTATTACCTCTCTGTGGTTCTGTCCCCGCCGGTTGCCACAACATGTTAGCATAAACTTCATATTGTCATTATGTTCAGATAAACTTGACATGCTTACTAAATCGACCTGCCATTGCGAATCAATGTTACTCACAAAAACCCTGTTTCTTTTGAAATTGACTCTGATGGGTTTGTGTAAAGTGTATGCGTCTTCCCCCGACAACCAGGCCGTAACATTCTTGTTTGACACACTGCAGTTGACTGTTTCCCGCAAACCCCTTTGCAAGGGCTTTTTACCGCCGTAAGAACCAGGATTTTCTGGAGCATAATAAACATATTTCATGCGCTTCTCGGCATCCATCCTTACAGCAATAACGACACATAAAAAACCTAAGTATTTTATTATTTTTTTAAAAGGTTGCAGGTTACATGACAGAAAATGCATATACATTTAACAGGGTCTTGAAACACTTTTTAACATTAGCGTTTATCTGGGTTCTGATCGCCTTCAGAGTGATCGCACCACAGGTGTTCATGCATCGCACTGTCAATCTTCCAGAAATCTGTGTTGACGTCAGCAATAGCCTTCTCGCTAGTCGGGTCGAGGTCTGTATGCAGAATTTCATGCAACTTCTGTCTAATGTGTGGCTCCTCACGGACCTCTGCAATAAGCGTGTCAACAGAACCCTGTATCTTCACACTGGGGTGGTCAACTTCACAGCTGAGGCATTCGCTTCTCAGCTGATTTTCGATAGCGCCGTTCAAAAGGCATGCGATGACGGCTTTAAAAAGCTTAACCGTTGGACTTGTGAAACAACTGTAGAACCCACGCAGCTAGACCAATGAGGGAATAGCTCGAAGCGAAGGTTTAAGCGTGATGTATTCTGCTATTGCTGTGGGAAAATGTAAACGTTATTTTGTGAAATATCACTCATTTATTTGCTCGTTTATCTGACTCCATTTAAAATGATAATTTTGAATTTGTTTTAATCATACTTGGAGCTCGGAGTGGTTACACTCAACTCGTCCTTGGGTACCACCATTACTCAATATATGCTTGCCGGAATCAGCATTATTGCTGAATCTCAGTTCGTTGGAGAACGGGGGTCTAGCCAACACAATACATGCATTATTTTTTACATAGATAGTTGCGAGCCCAGGTCAGAGTGCATTCAGAGGGCTCCTTAAGGCGAATTTGACAAGAACCGACGTGGAACGTCCAAGGGTTCTCTTCACAACAAATCACCAGAATCACGCCGCGTCAGTCCTGTTATTCGCCATAACTTCTGGAGAGTTGGGTGTTGAGATTTCCGAGGTAGACATGCTTTTTTGTAGGTTGATTACAGGCGACAGCGTTAATGACAGCTATAGACATGTGCAAAAAGTCTGAGCTTTATACAAACTGCGAAGCCTATGTCCAGTATGACAGCTGTTAATATATAACATATAATAGCTCAACCCTGGTTAAACTCATCTTTTGACAAGTCATTCGATACTAAATAGTCATAGCCTACAGAACCTTGTGCAAATACTAAAAAGTATATTTCATGATCCTGACCAGTGCCAAAAAAACATTATAGGGCATGGATGCATACATTTGTTTTGGAAAAGCGTCTTGGATGGCTTTTCAATGGCTTTTCAACGACATTTTGTGGCCCTTTGCATACTGGGTGTTTTAATTTCTAGGCTATATGTATCACCCTATGCATTTCATTCATTCAAACTGTCCTGGATATACCGCCAGTATGAGGGCTGTTCACATCACTCAGACATCACACCCCCACGCACGCACGCACCCCCTCTCTCCACAGCTGTTTCAAAGCCCTCACTTATTTTGTCACAAACTGTATAGCTCTCTCATTGGACCGTGTAAACGTTCTTCAATTTCACAGGTCCAGGAAGCGGATATGGCGGGGCGTATCCCTGCTTGTGTATACTCCGATACGGGACCAAATGCCCCACTTGAGCTGTCACAGTCACGCTGAGAACACCTCTGCAGTCTATAGACTATCCACGGGGACTCCAGAACCTAAAACATTTCTATAGTCTTTTTTAGGTTTTGCGTTTTAATTCTGTAAAATGTTATATTCTTTTATTTAAATTCTTTCTTTATAGTCTTTCTTTTGAGTCCTCCTAGGCATTCTTTTAAGATCAATACCTTTTTTGCTATAACCGTTGGCTATTTTACACAGTATTGCGATTTCATGGAACCCCGGAACCCAAAAAGTCTCCTGGCTCCCTGTCTCTACGTAGTCATTCACGGGCCTCTCACAAACTTTTTTAGAGGTTTTTCTTCGGCTCTAACAAGCATTTAAAAATGGCATGCTTTCTTTATTTCTTTTCAGACAACTAACTTGCTTTTTCGATATAGCCCTTGGCTATTTGTTCACGTTTTAACAACCTGGTTGAATTATTTTATTCTTTTAGCACATATCTGCTAACACAAACTGTTTTTTAAAAACTTAAAACGAACTACTGCTACTAACCTATACATTTATATACCATTACTTTTTCACAATGTTGTTCTAATAAAAGTATATTTAAAAAAAGAAGAAAATGCCAACACAAGCATCATGAGCCTCCATAAAAACCTTTACCAACAACCACAATTAAAATGACATCAACACAATACCAATACATCAGCCCATGAAACAACCCCCCCACAACCCACCCCAAATAACAATAATTATTATTATTATTTAAAAAATATATATTTTAAAAAAAATTGTATGCATAATTACATTTTCGTAACCTCATGAATATTCATAATTTTGACATAAACCGAATGCTATTTCTTATGTACCCTGTTTGTGCATTTCTACACAGTATGCATGTAGTGATTAATCACTGACCCGTAACCAACTGGCAGCTAGAGTGTTCGAAGCTGGCAGTGTCTCCTTGAACACGGTGAATAGGATTGACCGACAGAGATGCGCAGCTGTCTAGGAGCTCAAAGAAATAACTGTCCAACTGAAAGAGGCCAAAGAAAAATTGCATTGTTATGAACAAGACTGGAGTGAAATAGGTTAGTGCTGGTTCGGACAAATAAAGAAGAATGAGATACACAGGTAGGCCTATCCGTATGCTTATGATAAAAAATATATACGTATATTTTTGTCTGCTTAGATGATGTGATGGAGGCTACTTCAACTTCAACAACGAGCGGGTGTTCATCAACCGAACAACAAGAAGACCAGCCCGCAAAAGAAGACCAGTCTTCAAAAAGACACTACTTTCTTATTTATATTATATTACTTTTATTTATTTACTGGACAACTATTAATGCTCTAGCCTAAATGTTGAGAAAAAGACAGTTGTGTTGCGAATACTGTGTTGACAGCTTTTATTTTGTTTCTTTAGAAAAATTTGATGTGATTTAAAAAAATATAGGCTATATTGTTAAAAAGAATTGTCACATATTTATTGAGCACAAACACTTTGTCTTTCTACAGTTGAACCCTCCATCCGTTTTTTTTTTTTTTTTTTTTTTGCATGGTTCTCAGCTGCTTGATCTCAACTTATGTATGTCTTTTAACATGTTCAGGTACATGACTGTAGTTTCCTAATTTCATTTGCAAATAAAAAAATGGCTGGCTAATTAGTTTCTCTATCAGTCCTCTGTACTCCTCTGTAAAAATAGTCTCTAAGTGAAGACAGCATGTTTCTCACTGGAAATTATTCACTGAAATCATACATGTCAATATACTTCCATTTTGCCAATAAATACACTTCATACCTTTTAAATTAAATTCCTTCAAAGTCTTCACTACATATATTTGGAGTCTGGACAGACATGGATGTAAACTGCAACTTGACTTGTTGGCGGAGGCATACAACCGCAAGGCGGTTCTAGTTAGTTTTATCCGTTTAGTATTACGCAACCAGCTACAGAAAAGGCATCCGCTCGCCGAGGCATAATTGTTTTTTCCTGCTTTTATTGCAAGCTTTTACTAATTTAGCCAACTGGTCAGTATGGCTAGAAATCCCGCCTTGTTTACATGGATTTTGGGAGTGGGATAGAGAAAGTATTGATTCTATAATAGAATGCCTACAAACATGACGGGAGTTTTCCTCAATATGTAAGTAAGACTGCGTAAGTGAACAGCCTCCAATGCCATCAGAGACGGGACTTTTCCTTTCCTTTACATCTTGGAAAAGTTTCAGGACCTTACTTGTTCTCTACTTTGTCCTTGTACGTACACTTAGCAAGGTTATGTTCCTTTTTAACTTGCTTCTGTAGTTCCCTGTACTGAGTCACATCCCCTTGGTTGAAACTGATATTTCGCAGGTTAATTGTGTTTTTGACAATTTTGGAGACCCATGGTTTATTATTGGGATAAATGGAAATAGATTTTTTGGGGATGACTAAGTCCTCACAAAAGGTGATATATGCAGACACAGACTCTGTGAGTTCGTTCAAATCATCGAATGCATTTTTAAACAAGTCCCAGTCTGTGCAACTATAACAGTCCTGGAGACATTGAATAGACTCTTCTGACCAGACCGGAACTGAACGTCGTTCCAGTTTGTTTCCCATCAGGACCGGTTTGTAGGACGGGACCAAATACACAATATTGTGATCAAACATACCGAGTGGAGCTCTACGGTTTACAGACTTTCCTGGTTTACAATGATTAAAATCACCCATAACAAAGTTTGGTGCGTCCGGCGCAATCCCTTCAAGCCGTCGCACAGTTTATACCATAGCCAGAGTTGCCGTGTCAACATTACCCTTTGGGTGAATATACACAAGCGTAATAAATATCTGTGGAAATTCCCTTTTTAAATAAAAGGGTTGTAGAGATACAGACAAAAGTTCAATGTTAAATACCACAGCACATTGGTTAAAAACCACAACACACTGCACAACTGCTGCTGCTGCATGTCGCCATTGACGGCGCCATTCTACAGTAAAGTATAGATTTCAAGGGACGACATCACTCGTATGGAGAGTGAGATATTTTTTTACTCGGATTTCGAGTTTGCCCTGTTTTGTGGGTTGTTTTGATTTGGCTTTGTAATGGTTTCAATAGCGGAGAAACAAACGTGACAGTAAGGGGGATCAGAACAAGTCACCCACAAAGGTGAGGACCACAAAAGGAGCTTAAGCCGCTAATGGGTAGAAAAGAAAAAAGAATAAATACTTCTGGCTAAACAGCCAAATAATAATCAACCCAGAAAAATATGGCAAACTCAAAAACACGAGGGAGAGAACAAAGTCTCCCGAACTCCAATACTAGAGCTGAAATGGGGAAACAATGGAAAAGAAACACCGGCACGTAACACTAAAACAGCCGGTAAGAAAGTGAAATGAAAATAAACAAAACAACAAAAGAGACTGTCTCAGGGAGAACAGCATGGGGTAAGTAGAACAGTATAGCGTAAATGAAGAATGATCCTCTACGTAAAACCTAACAAAGCAAGTACCCCGTAAACATAAAGCAAGCTTTAATATTACAAGGTCGCTTATAACTGGCTATACCTGGCTCAATGAAAGTATAAACGACAAAGAAGTGCCGGGAAGCAGAAGTGAGGAGCATAAATACCTCGCAGGTAGTAGCACAGGTTAAACGAATAATAGGCGAGGTGAAGCAAAACCCCGGAACGGAACAAGGGAAAAAATCTGATAGATTCCTAACCAGCGAAAGAGGAAGAGAACCTTAGCGAAAAAGGAAAAATAAGGACCATGACAGGCTTATGCCTGGAGAATTTTATATTTTCTCTATTTTTGTTTGCATATTTCCCTCTCCTAATTGCGGACCTGTCCGCTTATTGGTGTACACTACGGTGCACACTTAAGATTCCTTAGCTGTTGCACTTGGTTCTCCGAACCTCACACTCCACCTTACACATAGTACCATTAGATTATTATGAGCCTGACAAGTGAGGCCAGTTTTGTATTTTAAAAAGGAGAACAGACAGTCTGCTATACTTTAATATATTTTGCTTCATTTTGATGGAGTAACAGATAGAGAGAGGACTACAGCTCAGATGGTGTTGTGGTGGGGATCGAACCCCCATTTGCGTGGAGGCAAGACTCGCACATGGATTGACTGTGCGACACCGTGATTCATATGTTTGTAGCTTAATTTCTGCTTCTACTTGCATCTTAATGTAATTAGTCCTTGAGGGGATTGTTGTCCCTCACACATTCTTCAAAATAGAAACACACTAATGCCCAACAACACAGAGAAAGATATAAATCTGGGTGGTTTGTCAGCACTTTCATCCAGCACTGGTAAAAAGAGTAGAGTCACGGTAAGTTTTTAATGTAGAATAAAGTTATGAAATTATGTATTTGTGGAACTGCAATAAACATTCTCCATTCAGTTTTCAATGTGAGCATGATACAAACAAATGGGGTATGTTTAACACAGTTTATAATATACAGTAAAATATACATTTTTGCACACGTTACAGTATCTGTGAATACCTGAATACTCACAGAGTGTTATTGAATACTCTGTTGTAAATTCTATATTTTAAAATGTATTTAACCAGCAACCATTATTATGATTTCTCAAACACTGGGACCAAGTGCAAAAAAAGTATTACATAAAATTAAGTATATCATAGAAAAAGAGATATAACTTATGATGAGGAAGATCAAAGTATTTTAAATATTGGCATGAATGGACTGGTGTGTGAGTTGGTGATTAGTGGTAACACATTTTTTATTTTAACTTCATTTAATGAGAAAATTCAGATTTACAATGACGGACATATCCTAATCTTCTGACCTGCATATTCAATTATTTCTACCCAACAGGAAAATCATCATGATGAATCACTCCTCTTTAGACATCTCTATAATATTCACTTCATATGGATCCTTCCGCCCACTTAATTACTTATTTTTCACTCTCATTTTAATTTTCTACCTCCTCTCAATTTTTTGTAATATTTTTCTGATGCTGGTTATCTATTTGGATTCCAGCCTACACAAACCCATGTACATTTTTTTGTTTAACTTGGCAGTAAATGGACTTATAGGAAGCTCCTCTGTCTGGCCAAACATCATGGATAACCTTCTTTCAGAGACTCAAAAGAGTTCATTTTCAGGTTGTCTAGTACAGGTTTTTTGGATCAATCTCTACATATCATCTGCTTATACCACATTCTCAGTCATGGCCTACGACCGATATGTCTCCATTTGCAAGCCTTTGCAGTACCACAGCATCATGACTCCCGGAAAAGTGAAAACACTGTTGACTGCAGCCAACATTGTTCCTGTCTCTTCTATATCCATTCAAGTGTATCTGACTTCCAGACAGCCGCTGTGCAGGTACACAATTCACAAGCCATTCTGTGATAACCTGGCTTTCGTTAACCTCTCCTGTGTGAAAAGTGCTCTGGTTAATCTGTATGGCATATGCATGGCTATAAGCTTAGTTGGTTCCCCTTGTATTATTGTGCTGCTCTCTTATGCAAAGATCCTAAATGTGAGTCTGAAAACCTCAAAAGATGCACAAAAGAAAGCTCTCAGCACATGTTCTCCTCATTTAATCACCTTCATTAATTTCTCCCTGGCTTCTCTTTTTTCTGTGATTTATAATAGATACAGTTCATTTCTACCAAGAGAGGTTAATATATTAATGATTCTAGATACTTTTGTGATTCCCCCTCTATTGCATCCAATCATATATGGGATCAGAACACAGGAGATCAGGAAATGTTTTTTAAACACAGTGAGGAAAAAAGATAGATCTTTTAGAATCTTTTGAGTTATTTTGTTTACTGTGAAGATCAGGTTGCAATCAGCTCCAATTAAAGTACTTTTCAATGATTAAATCAACTAAACACCATTGATAAAATAAATAATAGATGCCATGATAAAGCTCCTGAAAAAAGCATTGTATCTAATTAGATCATTAAATATAATATGATTCATTCTGAATCCAAGCCAGATAATTAAAACACAATTGTCATATTACAATGACCGTTGCCAACACACAGCTTATATTTATGATTCAGTTTTGAAACCAGCCTGTCTCCCTCTCATTGTCTTATTTTTCAAGGATTATCCAGCAGCCATCACAAGTCACCACTGGTGCCGGTGTATATAGTTTCAATTTGGTAATAGCACATTCCTAATCGCAAGTGGATTTTTATTAACCCTCCTGTTATGTTCTGGGTCAATTTGACGTCTTTTAAAAAACAAAGTTAACCTTATTTTTTCCCATCTTGTATGACTTTTCCTCATTTTGTGGGATTAAATTGTGAATATGCAATAAAAAATAGTACTGTTTTCAAAATGTCCTGTATCAACTTTGTAAACAGAGGTTATGTAAGTTCATTTTGACCCCAGGCTCTGTAACTGAAAAAACATAAAAAATATCTCAGATATTTTTGTGGGTGATTCTGGGTACTTTCCCATGCAGGTTTTAAACGTAACAAATGTTCAGTTACCTCCGGCTCTCAAAAAAACAATTTTGGGAAATTTATGGATAAAATACTAGTCAATTGGGAGGCATTAAGAAGGCGATACACAAAGTTTTTAAAATTTTCTATTCCAATAATTTTGTGTTGGTTTAAACTGTTGGGGTCAATTTGACCAAAAATATAAAAAGGTCTCATAAAATGTCAACATAATAGGAGGGTGAAATAATATTCAAATTAAATTTTCACACATAAACTGTATAATACTAGCCTTTAATGGTAGAAAATAATTTGGTCTCATTGTGCAGTATTAATGACAACTGAAGTATAATGTGTAGTACTGTAAGAGAAAGTAATGATTCAAAGGGTGATTCCTATTTTGGCTTGTTTTAATTTCATTGTTGAATTTCAAAGTAGAATTTTGACATTATTATTATATTGAAAATAAAAAATTATTTTCGATTTTTTGAGTAATGATATAATGATATATGATGTTGACTGATGGAAATTGCCCCAAACCACAGGTTTAAATCCTCTAAACCTGAGACCTCCACTACAACTGGAATTGTTCTCCCAGATTAGGATATCTGTTCCAGGTGCCTCATTTATAAAACTTTGCGCAGAAAGTAAAAACTATGCCCAAAAGTGTAAAACTGCGTAGAAAATTTTCCCACTATCAACAACATACCCGCCCCATTAACTAACACAAATAACCATAAATGGTCAATGGAACGGCCAACGTGAATATGTAACACGGCGCGGGGTTCAGATACATGTCTCACACACAACAATTTTACAGGAGATGCAAGAAATGTAAGAAAATCACTGTCTGGTCAACATTTAGTTAATACCAGAATCACAAAAAAAGTTGCCATTGACGGCGCCATTCTACGGTAAGGTATAGATTTCAAGCGACCACATCACTTTTAAGCTTGCTAAACAGTTACGTGAGACTTGCTTATTAGCTACATTAGAGTTTTCCTTAGTTGGATTTTGTTTTCTCTATTGTGCTTTTGGTCCCTCGTTTTCGTTTTCACCTTTGTTCTCGTTAGACAGTTTACTTTTATTTTCTTCCTTTGTTTATCTCTTTAGTGCTCTCCCGTATGGAGAGTGAGATATTTCTTTCTTTTTCCTTTCTGCTTTTTGTTTGTCATTCTTACCTCTGTTTATATCGCTTCCTAGTATTGTGAGCGAGAGGTATTCTTTGTTTACTTGGATTTTGAGTTTGCCCTGTTTTGTGGGTTGTTTTGATTTGCCTTTGTAATGGTTTCAGTAGCGGAGAATCAAACGCGACAGTAAGGGGGATCAGAACAAGTCACCCACAAAGGTGAGGACCACAAAAGGAGCTTAAGCTGCTAATGGGTAGAAAAGAAAAAAGAATAAATACTTGTGGCTAAACAGCGAAATAATAATCAACCCAGGAAAATAGGGCAAACTCGAAAACACGAGTGAGAGAACAAAACAAAGCCTCCCGAACTCCAATACTAGAGCTGAAATGGGGAAACAATGGAAAAGAAACACCGGCACGTAACACTAAAACAGCTGGTAAGAAAGTGAAATGAAAATAAACAAAACAACAAAGTAGACTGTCTCAGGGAGAACAGCACAGACTAAGTAGAACAGTATAGCCTAAATGAGGAATGATCCTCAACGTAAAACCTAAAGTAACGAAGCAAGTCCCCCGTAAACATAGAGCAAGCTTTAATATTATGAGGTTGCTTATACCAGGCTATACCTGGCTCAATGAAAGTAGAAACGTCAAAGAAGCGCCGGGAAGCGGTAGTGAGAAGCTTAAATACCTCGC
The DNA here is from genome assembly GCA_022702515.1 of Ilyophis sp. 1 JC-2022. NCBI lineage: Eukaryota > Metazoa > Chordata > Actinopteri > Anguilliformes > Synaphobranchidae > Ilyophis > Ilyophis sp. 1 JC-2022. Next base: position 90,152,480 of record CM040402.1, on the reverse strand, counting down.
AGGTAGTAGCACAGGTGAAACGAATAATAGATGAGGTGAAGCAAAACCCCGGAATGGAACGAAGGAAAAAATCAGATAGATTCATAACCCGGAGAGGGAGAACAAGAATCATAGCGAAAAAGGAAAAATAAACCACGGACCATAACAGGACCCCCCCTCTAAGGGATGACCCCAGCCGATCCCTCAGATCGATCTCTACAGAAATTTCTGAACAGTTCGGGGTCCAAAATATTCCTAGATGGGACCCAACACTGTTCCTCTGGGCCATAGCCCTCCCAGTCCACTAAAAACGGAAAACCGCTACCTACCCGTCTCTCCGCTAAAATGTGGTGGACAGTATAAAGAGGGAGGAGATGTCTCAGATAGGGGACAAAGGACCGATAAGTAATGGTTTTAATTGCGGAGCGTGAAAAGTAGGATGCGCATGGAGTGCGGCATTGAAGACGTATCATCACCGGGTTGATTTTACGGATGATTTTGAACGGTCCCACGTAACGCGGGGTGAGTTTGCGAAACTCAACCCGCAGAGGCAGATCTCGCGAAGAGAGCCAAACTCGCTGACCCACCAGATAAGGGGGGGCTGACCGAAGATGTCTGTCGGCAGAAGTTTTTTGAGACGCCGAAGCTCGCAAAAGTGAGGTGCGAACTCGTTTCCACACTGCACGGTAGCCAGCAGAAAGAACCTCCACATTTTTCTCCAGCTCAGGAAAGAGCGGAGGCAGATAACCTACTTGGGCCTCGAAAGGAGAGATGCCCGTGGAGGCATTACGTAGAGTGTTATGAGCATTTTCAGCCCAGGGAAGATAACGACTCCAAGTAGTAGGATTAGAGGCAGACAAGCAGCAAAGGGTCTTCTCCAGCGTTTGGTTGGTCTGCTTCGTTTTCTCGTTAGTCTGTGAGTGAAAGCCGGAGGACAGACTAACAGACACGCCCAACTGCGTGCAAAAGGAACGGCAAAATGTGGCGATAAATTGAGGACCGCGGTCCGATATTACATCTTGGGGCAATCCGTGAATATAGAAAATGTGATTGATCACCAACTCCAGTGCCAGGAAATTTAGCCAGAGCAAGAAAATGAGCCGCCTTGGAAAATCTATCAACTATGACAAAGATAACCAAGCAACCTGGTCACAAAGTCTAAAGCGATATGGCTCCAAGGTTGACTGGGCACGGGTAAAGGGCATAATAACCCAGAGGGTGAGAGTCGAGAACCCTTATTTCAGGCGCAAATAGCACAAGCGGCAACCAATTCGTGCACGTTCCTCTCCATACCAGGCCACCAAAAGCGTCTGGATGTGCAACAAATTGTGAAAAATGACCGGAGAACCCGAGACGTCACATCGGGAGGTACAAAAAGGCAATTGGCGGGACCCCCTACCCCCTCCCCCCTCCCCCCGGACCTGGGTTAAGACGCAATGACTGTTGAACCGTCACTTAACACAGCTACTATCTGGGCAGCTGGCACAATAGGCTCAGGAATAGCGGGGCTGTCAGTCAGATCAAAGAGGTGCGACAAGCATCTGGTTTAACATTCTTCAAACCCGGGCGGTACGTCGGTAGAAAATGAAAACGGGTAAAAAAATCATACCCAACGCGCCTGCCGTGAATTACGTCTTTTTGCCTGTTAGACGAATTCCAAATTCCTGTGGTCGGTTCACACAGTGAAGGGGTGTTCAGCTCCCTCTAACCAGTGACGCCACTCCTCCAGAGCCAATTTCACTGCCAGCAGCTCCCGATCCCCCATGTCATAATTTCTCTCAGCTGGCGTGAGAGCCCACGACATTTTCTTAGTCAGGGCTGTAATAGATGCAGTGAGCGCACTAGGACTTGTTTAACTGAGCGAGGAGTAGGCCAATTTAGTACAGTAGAAACTTTCTCGGGATCCATACGGACTTTGCCCTCTGATACAATAAACCCCAAGAATGAAACCGTGCTAGCGTGAAATGAGCATTTATCTGCTTTAACGAACAACTTGGCCTCTAAAAGAGCTTTCAAAACTTGCTTTACGTGACCGATGTGGGTTTGCAGGTCGGAAGAGAAAATTTTAATTTCGTCTAAGTTGACAAAAACTAATTTTTCCAACATCTCCCACAGTACATCGTTCACCAATGCTTGAAACGCCGAGGGTTCGCTAGTGAGCCCGAATGGTATGACCAGATCGCAGTGCCCGCTGTGAGTGTTAAAATCGTTTTTTCATTCATCACCCTCACGCATGCGCACCAGATTATAGGCATTGCAGCGGTCAAGCTTGAAAAAAATAGGAGCCCCCCTGAAAACGTTCAAACGCAGAATTCATCAGGGGAAGCGGGTACCGGTTTTTTATTGTTATGGCATTGAGGGAACGATAATCAATGCACGGCTTTAATCCTCCACCTTTTTTTTTTTTTTTACAAAAAAAAATCTTGTGCTCGCAGGCGAAGTAGAGTCTTATGAACCCATTGGCTAGCGCGCGTTCAATATATTTTTTCATAGCCGCACTCTATGGCACAATCGTATGGGCGGTGGGGAGGAAGGGTGGTTGCCCTATGCTTACAAAAAACGTCCGCTAGTTCGGTATATTCAGCTGGGACGTTGAGCAGCAAGGAAAATTCAAGCGTCCCTGCAATTTTAGCTTATCCCCTCTGAGTAGGCGAATCAGGAGAAGAAGACCACTGAATCTCAGAATCTGAAAGATCATCTGGAGAGAGCTCCCCCAAGTGGAATATCCATCAGCCAGAGAGTCCCATTCCAAACTCTCGCCACCAGCTTCAGAACCTGAGATGGAATCTTCCTGATTAGGCAGAGAGATAAACTCCGCAGGGTCAGAGTCGGAATCAGAATCAAACCCGTTCAGTGTTCATTGGACACACAGGGGGGGGTAAGGTGACCCTGGGACGTACATAGAGAACCTCACTGAACAATGATAGACTTATCCCTCCCCCACCTAATATGGGGGTTATGTCTGACCAGCCATGTGTGACCCAGAACAAGAGGATAAGCGAGAAAAAAGAAACTGAATCTTTTTCAGTGTGGTCTCCTGAAGAGTGGACACAGTTAGGTGAGCTGTAGTCCCTTTAATAGTACCCCCCCCCCAACCAAAACCGAGCCCGTCGAGTGCAGTGAGGGGCGCGGCGGTGGGTGGGTGGTATGTTTTGTTTTCCACCAGCATCAATAAAGCACTACTACGGCCCCTACGGCCCCTGCCTCAACCTGAAGGAGTGCTGTTTTGAAAAAAAAAAAAAAAAAAAAAAAAAAAATAAAAGTAATAAGGTGTAGTGGTGTGTCCGCTAGAGTGTTTTTTTTTTTTTTGCTTTTGCGACACCACTCCGAACTAGGAGTGGAGTCTCTGGAAGGTGGGCAAGATGCCCTATCTACCTGCATCGGCTCATCTTTATTATGAGAAAGGGGGTGAGATAAAGAGGGAGTGGACGCCGTAAAAGGAGCAAAGGAGGAACTCATCCGGTGGTCTTTTATGTTCTTTTTACGACATACACGGTCGCGAAAGCGATTTTCTATCCGAATGGCGGTAGACACTAACGTATCAAGTGAGTCGGACTGCTCAAGCACTGCTAGGGCATCTTGAACGGAATCGTCTAATGCCTCAGTAAATAGCATCATCAGGGGAGCTTCTGGCCAACCTGTCTCACTGGCCAGAGCTCGAAACCTAATGGAAAATTCGGTCACTGTGTTGTTACACTGGCGAAGGCGATTAAGCTGTCTCGCTGACTCTTGACCTGAAATGTTATGGTCGAACACTGAGTAGCCCAGTCAAGCGTGGATCCGGTGAGCAATGAGAGTATAAACACCACCTCTGACTTTTGAGTAATTAACTGCGATGACTGGGCTTTAAACAATTTTTAATACTGGGCAAGAAACCCTTAGCATTTGCTGGCCCGACCGTTATAGCGGAGGGGGAGTTGTAATTTGGGCTCCTTCCCAATGTGTGCAACAGGAATAGGCGGAGTGATAGCCTGAACAGCAGGTAAGGGTGCTTGGTGTGCCACAGTTAAAAGGTGCATGCTTTTCGCCAATTTCCAGAACCAGCCCTCTTGAACCTGTAACTGGGTCGTCAACTGCCCTACTTGACCAGAAAGTAGCTGCTGTTGGGCTTCGAGTGCTCGAATGCACTCCTCAGAAGTCCTATCCCACAGCTGATCTCCCTTGGGAGACGTCGCTGACTCATCCATGATGGCTTCTTTGTACTGTAATGGTTTCAGTAGCGGAGAATCAAACGTGACGGTAAGGGGGATCAGAACAAGTCACCTACAAAGGTGAGGACCACAAAAGGAGCTTAAGCTGCTAATGGGTAGAAAAGAAAAAAGAAAAATACTTGTGGCTAAACAGCCAAATAATAATCAACCCAGGAAAATTGGGCAAACTCGAAAACATGAGTGAGAGAACAAAAAAAGTCTCTCGAACTCCAATACTAGAGCTGAAAAGGGGAAACAATGCAAAAGAAACACCTTAGTATGTAAAACTAAAACGGCCGGAAAGAAGGTGAAATGAAAATAAACAAAACAACAAAAGAGACTGTCTCAGAACAGTATGGCCTAAACGAGGAATGATCCTCTACGTAAAACATAATTACATCATGAAAAACATAATGAAGCAAGTCCCCCGTAAACATAAAGCAAGATTTAATATTACGAGGTCGCTTATACCTGGCTATACCTGGCTCAATGAAAGTAAAAACGACAAAGAAGCGCCAGGAAGCGGAAGTGAGGAGCTTAAATACCTCGCAGGTAGTAGCACAGGTGAAACGAATAATAGGTGAGGTGAAGCAAAACCCCGGAACGGAACGAGAGAAAAAATCCGATAGATTCCTAACCGGTGAAAGAGGAAAAATAAAGCACAGACCATGACAGGCTTATGCCTGGAGAATTTTACATTCTCTATTTTTGTTTGTATATTTCCCTCTCCTAAGTGCGGACCTGTCCGCTTATTGGTGTACACTGGGGTGCACACTTTTAGATTCCTTATCTGTCGCGCTTGGTTCTCTGAACCTCACACTCCACCTGACACATAGTACCATTAGATTATTATGAGCCTGACAAGTGAGGCCAGTTTTGTATTTAAAAAAAGAGAACAGACAGTCTGCTATACTTTCATATGTTTTGCTTCATTTCGATGGAGTAACAGATAGAGAGAGGACTACAGCTCAGATGGCGTTATGGTGGGGATCGAACCCCACCTGCATGGGGGCGGGACTCGCACATGGACTGACTGTGCCACACCGTGATTCATATGTTTGTAGCTTAATTTCTGCTTCTACTTGCATCATGATGTAATTAGTCCTAGAGGGGATGTTGTCCCTCCCACATTCTTCAAAATAGAAACACACTAATGCCCAACAACACAAAGAAAGATATAAATCTGGGTGGTTTGTCAGCACTTTCATCCAGCACTGGTAACAAGAGTAGAGTCACGGTAAGTTTTTAATGTAGAATTAAGTTATGAAATTATGTATTTGTGGAACTACATTAAACATTTTCCAATCAGTTTTCAATGTGAGCATGAATGGGCTATGATTAACACAGTTTATAATATACAGCTATTTAGATTCCAGCCTACACAAACCCATGTAAATTTTTTTGTTTAACTTGGCAGTAAATGGACTGATAGGAAGCTCTGCTGTCTGGCCAAAAATCATGGATAACCTTCTTTCAGATACTCAAAAGAGCTCATTTGCAGGTTGTCTAGTTCAGGTTTTTTGGGTCTCTCTCTACCCAACATCTGCTTATACCACATTCTCAGTCATGGCCTATGACCGATACGTCTCCATTTGCAAGCCTTTGCAGTACCACAGCATCATGACTCCCGGAAAAGTGAAAACACTGTTGACTGCAGCCAACATTGTTCCTGTCTCTTCTATATCCATTCAAGTGTATCTGACTTCCAGACAGCCGCTGTGCAGGTACACAATTCACAAGCCATTCTGTGATAACCTGGCTTTCGTTAACCTCTCCTGTGTGAAAAGGGCTCTGGTTAATCTGTATGGCATATGCATGGCTATAAGCTTAGTTGGTTCCCCTTGTATTATTGTGCTGCTTTCTTATTCAAAGATCCTAAATGTGAGTCTGAAAACCTCAAAAGATGCACAAAAGAAAGCTCTCAGCACATGTTCTCCTCATTTAATCACCTTCATTAATTTCTCTCTGGCTTCTCTTTTCTCTGTGATTTATAATAGATACAGTTCGTTTATACCAGGAGAGGTTAATATATTAATGATTGTAGATACTTTTGTGATTCCCCCTCTGTTGCATCCAATCATATATGGGATCAGAACACAGGAGATCAGGAAATGTTTTGTAAACACAGTGAGGAAAAAAGATAGATCTTTTAGGATCTTTTGAGTTATTTTGTTTTCTGTGAAGTTCAGGTTGCAATCAGCTCCAATTAAAGTGCTTTTCAATGATTAAATCAACTAAACACCATTGATAAAATAAATAATAGATGCCACGAGAAAGCTCCTGAAAAAAGCATTGTATGTGATGAGATAATTAAATATAATATTATAAATTTTAATTCCAAGCCAGACAATTAAAACATAATTGTCATATTGCAATGACCATTGCCAACAGACAGTATGCTTATATTTATGATTCAGTTTTGAAATCAGACTGTCTCCCTCTCATTGTCTTATTTTTCAAGGATTATCCACAGCAGCCATCACAAGTCACCAAGGGTTCCAGTGTATATAGTTTAAATTTGGTAATAGCACATTCCTAATCGCAAGTAGATTTTTATTAAATAATATTTTAATTAAATGTTCACACATAAACTATATAATACTAGCCTTCAATGGTAGAAATGAATTTGGTCTCATGCAATATTAATGGCCTCTGAAGTATAATGTTTAGTACTGTAAGAGAAAGTAATGAAAAAGGGTGATTCATATTTTGGCTTGTTTTTAATCTCCTTGTTGCATTTCAAAGTTGAATCTTGACATTATTATTATATTGTAAATAAAAAGTTATTTTCGATTTTTTGAGCAATGATGTAAACTTTATGATGTTGACTCATGTTACCAACTTAAATAATTTCTCTGATGTCAAACAGTCACATGATAGATAGGGGGAGGGTATTGACACATTTCACCTTAATCTTCCATTTGTCCTCCAAGATACAGATGCAAATGAGTTTGGGGGCAGAGAAAGCATCCATATGCAAGGTCTTTTGGGATAGCTACTTGGCAAGAAATAATTACCTGCTGTCAAAATGTATGGAAACTCCTTGAAGTATTATTGCTATATTTCAATAGGGAGAGTTATAATGTTTTGAAGTTACATGATAATGGGTTTGTCTTGCCAAAATAATTAGGGAAGTGGAATAAAGAAAAAGGATCAGGGTTTAAAGCAAAATCAGAGGTTAAACCTTCTGTATGTATTTTTTCATATTTTTATGAATTTATCAAACTTATGGACTATGAGTTATGGACTATACAAATATAGCAATTTCATACAATAGTTCCTGGTTTGAGGGTGCGTTTTATGATGAGAAAGGGCAGAATTCACAACAAAATCTTTAAAGCCAGTTTTCTCAAAACTGTGTTTTGCAAAATCACAATATTCAAACAATCATATCCCTATACATATTTACTCAATCTAAGTGTCTAATTTTTAAAGATGTATCTGAAGCAGGGATCCGGTCACATTATGATATAAATTAGCTTGTCATTCCAATTCATTGCCAGAGAAAATGGAGAAGTCAGACCGCAAAACAAAGAAGAGAAACTTAACGGAGTATGAAATCGAGACAACCTTTAAGGAGGTAGAGGTCAGATGGGCTTGCCCAGAGGTAGGCAACCGTAGTCCTGGAGAGCCGCAGACTCTGCTGGTTTTTGTTGTTACTCACCACTTAACTGTATAATCAAGTGCTTTAATTGACTAATTATCTCACCTCACCTGGTTGCTGTATTTAAGGTGAAAACAAAATCCAGCAGACCCTGCGGACCAGGACCAGGGTTGCCTACCCCTGGGCTAGCCTAAATCGTTTGGTGGAAATAGTTGTGTAAGGACAACTGTATTTGATCCTCACTGAAAATTCAACTCTATATACTTCCACATTCAGTTCTCACAATTCAAATTCAGTTCTCGTAATTCAAATTCAGTTTTTGCAGTTTACTGTGACACACATCTGGGTCGCTGAAGAAGAGCAATCGAGTGCAGATTCACATAACTCCTTTTCTATGGCGCAGGATACGTGCCAAAAATAACACTACTGAGAGGCCGGCGGCAGCTACAGAGAGGCCGGCAGTGGCTACTGATTGGCCGGCACCGGAAAATTATATAGCGACTGATAAGCCGCCGTTGGTAAATGAGAAGCCGGCTATTGATTCGCCGAGGCTGGTAACCTCGTAACTCACGTGCTTAGTTCAGCTACCCACTGGATTTGCGACTGACTTGGCTGGTCACTAGCATTCCTAGGCTAGTCACTCACATGCCTAGCGCAACTAGGCTACCCACTGGATTGCCGATATTTTAAAATTATTATTATTATTATTTTTTACTATGTCTGAAATTACTTCTCTTTTGCATGTTGCATCATTTTCATTTTGAGTCTGCAGTAGGCTATCAACAAGGGTTAATCAGATAATTTTTGATAATATAGCTATTATTGCTCCTATATCGGAACATGTTTTTTTATTGTGTAGAAACGGTTAATTTTATTGTCTGTGACTGTGGCAAGATGCATAGCAGGGATTTTTAAAAAGCTGTAATTTATCATTTCAGAGAAACATGACTGTAGCCTAATTGGGACTTCGACGACTACCACTAGGGGGCACCGTGGATAAGAGAGTCATAACCGGCTGGTCAAATAAAAAATATAGGTGTAATTTTATCCCATTAAAAAAACCCTAGCTTCTAATTACAGTCCACTCATTTCATTGCCACGTTAAAAATCTGTTTAAAAACTTGAATGATTGAGCAAAACCGATTGAGCATTAAACTTTATTCCAGGCTACAGGGATAGGTAACACGGGAGAAGGGATGGAATAACAAAAACACCCAGACACTATTAAAACGAAAACAGAAAAGCAAACACCAATAACAACTCCCAAAACAAGCGTGTCTATATGTCTAAAATTGCAAATGTGATTGTATTAGTAGCCTATTAAAATTCACTACCATTGTGCGGGGGAAATTGTGCTGATGCCAGTGACCTGTCAAAACAGCAACAATAACAGCATAAGTGGCTCAAATTTATACAGTAGTGTAGAAGTAATTGGATGAATCAAACCTATATCTTAAACCTTATCCAATGACACAATGTGTAATAGGCTGCTGGTACATTCCCAGCAATGTTGAATAGTAGCTAGGCATTGTACCTGTCCAAAAGTGAAACAGTTCTGCCCCATGTGGGATTCAGACCGAGTTCGCTGGATTTGGGCGACCTAGAAAGATAGCTAAGCTATAGTCTGGAATAAAGTTTAATGCTTGATCGGTTTTGCTCAATCATATTTAAACATATTTTCAAGTCTTTAAACATATTTTTAACGTGGCAATGAAATGAGTGGACTGTAATTAGAAGCTAGGGTTTTTTTAATGGGATAAAATTACACGTACCCTAAATTTTTAATTTGACCTGCCGGTTATGCCCCCCTAGCCGTAGTAGTCATCGAAGTCCCAATTAGGCTATAGTCATGTTTCTCTGAAATTATAAATTACAGCTTTAAGAAACCCCCCGAAATTCCACTGCCGCAATTCATCTTTCCAGTCACAGACAATAAAATGCACCATTTCTACACGCTAAAAAAACATATTCCGATATAGGAACAATAATAGCTAGCCTATATTATTCAAATAATCTGATTAACCCTGAACGGTTTATTAGCTACAGCTGTCAATATCCAGTAAAGTCGACATTTCCACAGCAATATTGACACTTCAATAAGACTAGTAAACTTGGTGAAACGTAAATCCTTCGATTGAATGGAACGACTGCTGCCTTGTTGATAGCATACTGCAGACTCAAACTGCAAATGATGCAACATGCAAAAGAGAAGTTATTTCAGACATAGTAAAAAAAAAAAAAAAAATGTAAAAATCGCAAATCCAGTGGGTAGCCTAGATGCGCTAGGCATGTGAGTTACCAGCCTAGGAATGCTAGTGACTAGCCAAGTCAGTCTCAAATCCAGTGGGTAGCTGCGCTAGGCATGTGAGTGACTAGCCTTGGAATGCTAGTGACCAGCCAAGTCAGTCGTAAATCCAGTGGGTAGCTGCGCTAGGCACCAACGCCAGCTTATCAGTCGCTATATCATTTGCCGGCACCGGCCAATCAGTAGTTTCCGCCGGCCTCTCAGTAGTGTTATTTTTGGCATGTATTCTGCGCAATAGAAAAGGAGTTCTGTGAATCTGCACTCGATTGCGCTTCCTCAGCGACTCGGATGTGTGTCACAGTAAACTGGAAAAACTGGATTTGAATTACGAGAACTGAATTTGAATTGGGAGAACTGAATGTGGAAGTATATAGAGAGTTGAATTTTCAGTGAGGATAAAATAGAGTTTCAGAGCAAATGAATTACATTTCAAATTGTGCTATTCAGATTTAGTCAAATTCAAAAATAAATGATTCAAATTCAGTTTCTAGTGGCACATATTTCTGCCCATATACAAGAGCCAATGTGACTTTCCACGCACTCATGGTGGTGTAGCGGTAAAACTCTAATCGTGTGTTAACATAAAAAGAATAGTCCAGGTTGAATCTCTGCAAGTTCATCAATCAAAAAAAAATTTAAATAATGATAATAAAAACAAATACTCCACAATGTGTGTAGGCTACCCTTGATCCTGTGACAAGAGATGTTATGCCAAACTTATTTATTTATTCCCTTCTAACAAGCGCTGTTGGCTTTACATTGTATTGTTGACAGTAAAACAACATGTGACTGGTAACGTGGCTCAAGAAACGATGTATTGACGTTGTCTATGTAACATTGGGTACGTTTACATGCACACCAATACTCCGATCTGAATCCGGTTATGGCAATGGTTTTATCTGATTATGTAAGGTCATAATCCGTGTTTTGGAAACCCAATTAACACCCCTGGTTTTTTGCCTAAACTTTCGATTTTCTGGTGCATGTAAACACCTTTCTCCGATTTCTTTCGGTTTTTTTGAAACTGCGCAGAAGTGGAGAGTGGGGCAGTGTAACGTCAAAATTGTTCCACCCATCAACATTTGCTTGGCCTGCGGTTCCTTCAGGATCTCACTTTCAGAATGCTATTATAAATGTAATGTATCCAATCCAATAGCACACAATCCAATCTTTCCAATCTCCGTTCTTTTTAATTTATTATAAAGCGCTTTATTCATGAAAAAAAGAGGGTAAAACACATTACAGTTATATGCGTAAGCATTCTGACGTTTTTTCCCATATCATTCCGCACGTGTGTTTTTTACTAGGAAACGCAGCCTTCAATGCTTAACATTAACCCATGTCTAGGGTTGTCACAATATCCAATAATATCTGAGTGAGGATGGTTATTACATAGATTTTCCAATTTTCAGTGGAAGGTTAGTGGAAGGTATGATGTAGGATCAAATTACAATGTCTGATCACTTGCATTCTTGCAGAGGGGGCTAGGGCAATAGATGTAACAGCCACTGTGTCAATGTATTATCATTACATTACATTACAGGTATTTAGCAGAGTGACTTACACAACTTTTTTTAAGCATTTCTTTTTACATATTATCCATTTATACAGCTGGATATATACTGAAGCGATTCAGGTTAAGTACCTTGCTCAAGGGTACAACGGCAGTGTCCTACCTGGGAATCGAACCTGCAACCTTTCGATTACAAGTCCAGTTCCTTAACCATTACACTACACTGCCGCCCCCTCGTGACTGATCGTCATCATTAGTTAAGAGGAAGTGAGAAAAGATGGCTGATCTTGTTTCAAAGAAAAACACCACTTCACCAATGTGGGAATTTTTCGGCGACAAAACCCAATGATAAAGGAGAACCGGCGAATGCAGTAAAAAAAGTCATCAGAACTTAGGATGGGAATATGACAAACATTTCCCATAAAACATTTTCGCTAACTACACACTCATTATGAGTGCATTAGAACATTTTGCCACTGAGAGCCTACAGGAGATGGCAATAAATAATTTGTCATATGCAGACATAGCAGCAAACATTGCATCGCAACATTGTTTTGTGGACATAGTTTGAAACGTAATAAATTGATGGCCGCTCATCGTCATCATGATTGCCATCACATATTTATTTTGAAGCGATCTATGAAGTGTCTAGCTACTAAGTTACGAGAAAAAAACTGTTTTGTGAGATGAGTGACAGTACGGGATGTTACAGTTGGCATTCATTTATGACACTACAGGCTCAGCATCTCGGAGCAAGCAGCCAAACTGTGTGGGTTAAATACTGATACCTTATATTAGCTATAGCTAGCTAATTATAATATAGCCTACAGGTCTATGCAAAAGATGCGTCTCCCGGAAAATTTCTGGCTATGCTCCGTAGCTGCCGGACCACAGTTCTGTGTGCTGGCTGGAGTGGACCCTTTTCCCTTGCGAAAACGGAAATCAGATTGCGAATAACCATTTGATTTCAATTTCAATTTCAGTTTTTTTAAAATGAATATAGAATAATCATTTGTTTCTTGTTTTTTTATTTGTTTCTGAAACGGAAAACGATTGGCCAAAGTACACAGATCCAGAAGCAATGCTAAGGCTAGTACAATTAGAACTCAATGTTGCCACTGTACAGCTACACATGGTAATTAGACTACTTCTGTTCATGTTGTCATTAATCCACTATAATTATATACGAACGATAATATTGAATATCACACTATTTCTTAAAGGCATATCGACAATATGAAAATGGGATATTGTGACAACCCTACCCATGTCCTTTCAAAAATATAGCCTATAAATGTTTCCGTATGTAGCCTATCCATTATGTCACGTTTAGACTATAATTATATTTATGGTCATACAGTTGAATGCATCCGGCAGAAAATAAATAATAAAAACGGTTGACTCTACTATGAGGTGGTAAACCCCTGCCCTCTAGGGGGGTCCAGGGGCATGCCCCCCCGGGATAATTTTTTGTAAATTTTAACAGTTAAATGCATTCATCTGGTGCACTTTGAGAGGAAAATTAAGACGCTAGATCTGTGAGGAATTGTGTGCTCAATTCAAAAACCCATTAACTTGTAAGACGCTTGATCCTACACTTGAGCCATCAAATAAATTACATAAAAGCTGTCACTTTTGTTGTACTGGTTTTGTGTTTGGAATCACACTCCAAGGTTGCAGTACAAATATATGGCACCGCATGTTAGGCTACGTCAGATCACATTTAACTTCACAGTCAGGATACAGCTTTGCTAACTTGATACTGGAAATAATGTTGTAAACCATCGTAACCACATTGACATCGATGTAGCTAGCAAATAGATAATTACTGCAAATGATGTTGTCTCCTCGATTTGGCTAGAGTTCAGATTAAGCTTTCTCAGAATCTATCTACATATAAATAAGTCAGTTTTATTTTATTTACAAACATTATTATACATCCAAAAATATTGTAAGATGACTGTATATTCCCTCAAATCTATTCTCCAAACAGGATATTGCTATCAACTCCTGCTATTCCTCTGTGCCCCCTCAGATTTTTAGGTGCAGGTCACCCTCGTTCTGAAAAAGTAGCGGAGGGTCATGTAAGCTCAACCATGAATGTCCCAGAACGAGTGGGTAAGACTGAAAATCAATTTTTTAAAAATGTATTCTCTCCGAGCGACCCTGGAGAGAAATGTGCATCAGTATAGAAGCAGTTCTCTCATCAATGATTCCGGAAACCAAAGGGCGACTATCGAGAGCAGTAATCTGATGGGAACTAGTGAGTCAGTGTGTAGGAATCTTTCATTCTCTAGCCCATTTAGCGTCAATGAAAGACTCGACTGCTCCGGAATCAATAAAGGCGTCAACACTGATAGAGCGCCCATTCCAAAGAAGTTCGACTGGCAACAGTCTGAGGGAGAGTACTATTTTGTCTCACTGGGGACCCTGGTTTTCCTAGTGAGAACCCCTCGTCTCCCACCAACTTGGGACACTCAGCCTTTGTATGACCCTTGAGTTTACAGTAGCGGCACCAGTACTCCAGCAGTTTCACCTTCCTAGATTTATGTAGGGATGACCCATCCACCTGCATGGGCTCCTCCTGATCAGCGGAAGAATAGGTGGGAAAACCGGATGGGACTCCTACCGACAACAAAAAGGACTGACGAACAGAGCGGTCTTAACGTCCCCACTCACGCTCCCTGATACGGTTATCAAGGCGTATAGCCGTAGTAACCAGGGCACTGAACGTAGCAGGTGGCTCGAGCATGGCTAGGGCATCATTGATGGAGTTGGACAATGCTTTAAGAAATAAAGACCTAAGTGGCCCGTCAGGCCATCCTGTCCCCCTGCCAGTGCTCGAAACGTGATGGAAAATGTCGCTACCATGTCGGTACCCTGGCGCAGACTAGTCAGTCTCATGGCAGCCTCTTTCCCGGAGATGTTGTGATCAAATACCACTTACATTTCTTTCATCAGCTGAATCAGATCATGTATGATGGATAGGGGTGGGACAATGCACCGGTGCATCGCGGTGCATCGATCCGAATGTGTAAATACAACTGCATCGATCTGTAAGATTCGAATCGATAAGCATCGATTAATATCGCATTTTAAATGAATGTGCACATGTATTCATTTATTCAAAAATTATTTAAAATATATATTTCTAAGACACGACTACTTTTAAAACTGTTTTGACCAGCTTCAATCCATGTTTCTGCTCCAACCCCCACGTAAGCGTGAGTTGAAAGTCGGGACAGGCGGAAATCAAGCGACAGAGACGGACAGATCTGAGCGAAATGGCTAGCTGCGTGCTCGCTGAGTGCGACAAAAGAGACAGAAACTTACAGAACTTGCGATGTTCCGAACAGAAAATCAGTGGTATGGAAGCATTTCGGGTTTAGAAAGAAGGAGGGTGTACTTGACAAAACCGCTGCAATATGCAAGATCTGCCAAGTAGAAATCAGATACACAGGCAACACCGCAAACATGATAAACCATTTGAGCCGACGATACACAATTAACGTGAAGGACAGCAAGCGCGTTAGCAAGCTAAACTCGGGAGTCATTGACACTTCCCCTGAGTTTCCTGGATAAATGGCCAAACAGTTCTATTTTTTTGTATAATTGTTTTTATTAGTTTTTATACACATACCGTGTCCAGACAGTTAATTGTAAAGTGCTTTCTGATATTTAAATTTAAACCATTTTCTATTCAAAATCAAGTAGACGTTCGAGACAAACTAAAATAGTAAGACTATTTCCAATGTCTTACGTTTAATTAATTATTACTACGTTAACTGTCCGATTCACTTAATGAATGTCGTGGAACCTAGATACACCATACCATGCAGAAAACATTTTAGTGAAAAATGTATACCTGCTCTGTATGAAGAGGTGAAGAAAACTGTTCGACTGTCCTTGCAAAACGCTACGAGAGTAGCTTTAACTACGGATGGATGGGCATCTTGCTCCACCGAAGTTCTAGATCGTACTAAGATTTAGGAAAGTACTATGCATGACACTAACCGATAGGCTATTTCATTTTTCTTGCCCCAGTTTAGTAATTGTTATACATTTTGCCATTTTCATTTTGTAAATAAAGGAACTGTATTAGGGTACCATGTCTGACACTGTTTGAAAAACAATAACCTAAATAGGGCAACTTTAGAAAATACACTGTTAGTCATGTTTATTGCTGCATTATTTGCTGCAGACAGCTGCAAAATGTATGGCATGCCTTAACAATAAACATAATGCTGTGAACTTGGTGTAAGGTTCTAATTGAATATTTAATTACTGCTGAATGTATCGGTATCAAATCACATTAGCATGCCTATTACTTTTTTTAAAGTATCTAAATTAATCGAACCGAATCGAATCGAATCGAATCGTGGTCAAACGTAAGATATTATGATGCATCGAACCTTTGCCTAAAGAATCGGAAACGAATCGAATCGTTATGAGATTGAATCGTCCCACCCCTAATGATGGACGTGTTGGACCGAATTAGAGCATCAGCCCAAGCGAGTGCCTGGTCATTTAACAATGAAATGCTACCTGAGATTCTGATGTGGAGAACTGAGAAGGCTGTGCTTGAAAAAATATCCGCCCGACACTTTCTCGGTTTCCCACTGTAGTGGGGCGGCAATTGCAACTTAGGTTCTCTAAGTGTACGTGGCATGGGAACGGGGGGTGTAGGTGCTTGTGTAACTGGGGGTGTGATATTCAGTCTGTGAAGCCTTTCCGTTACTTCGCGGAGACGCTCTCCCTGAAACCGCAGCTGCTCCATCACCTGGCCTTGTTGTAATTGGCAGTGGGCGGCAGTGTAGTACAATGGTTAAGGAACTGGCTTTGTAACCGAAAGGTTGCAGGTTCGATTCCCAGGTAGGACACTGCCGTTGTACCCCTGAGCAAGGTACTTCACCTGCATTGCTTCAGTATATATCCAGCTGTAAATGGATAGTATGTATAAATGCAAAAATGCTGTGTAAGTCGCTCTGGATAAGAGCGTCTGCTAAATGCCTATAATGTAAATGTAATGTAATTGTAAATTTTGAATGGCCTCCTCTGAAGTTTCCCCAGTAGCACCCTGACTAGCCAGTGCTTTGTGAGTTTCCTGTGGTGTCGCTGGTCTTTCCATATTGGCTTGATATTCTGGAAGGTGGAGTGTCAGTTTCGGAGTACCAAATGCGACAGCCAAGGCATCTCAAAGTGTGCACCGTAGTGTGCACCAGGAGAGGGAAATAACAAACAAAAATGGAAAATGAAAAGCACTCCAGGAAAAAGCCAAATCAAAACTACCCAATAAAAACAGGGCAAACTCGAGAACAGAGTGAAAAGAAAATACCTCTCACTTACAATACGAGTAAGCACAGGAGAGATAAGCAAAAAAAGTAAACAAAGGCAATCTGTCTCAACGAGAACAGAAGTGCAAACCAAAACGAGGGACAGAAAGCACAGAAATAAAACAAATTCAACTAAGGAAAAACTCTAATGAAGCTAACTAGCTACATGCAATCTGATAGGAGTTTTGTGCAATGACTGTTTAAAAAAACTTGCCATCGCAAGATTAGCGTGGGGTTAACTTTACAACCTAAATAAACTCAAAACTCGGTTGTTTTAATTAAATGTACCATGAATCCACTTCTTAAAGATAATGTGCAATTTTGGCCACTTGTTCTAAAAGTGGCGCTGATGAGCCGAACACACAAACTGCCGTGTTATGTAGCACCAAAGAAGAAGAGGTTTAGTTTACGAATTGCAAGTTAAGCGAGCGTGAATCGACACGGTGAAAAACAGCGGAATATTTGTCTCAAAATTCTGTCCGTAAATCCAAGCAGATTAAGCGTGTCCTTCGATCGGCAAATGTAGATTCGCCAGTTCGCAAGCCAAGCTTTTGATTTGTACATGTGAACATTGGAAACATATCTGTAAATGTTATTTGCATTTGTGAATATAATTTTTGCATTCATCCAAATGATGATTTACGAAACACAAGTTGAGAGGTGTGTGTGTGTGGATGGAAAACACATACTTGTGGATTATTTTTATGAAACACAAATTGAGAGGTGTGTGTGTGGATGGTAAATACAATTGTGGATTATACTTTTGTGCTTGTTTATTTTTGATAGAAATCTACCTCCATACTTTAGAGTCAACCGCCCTATGGACTGACAACATGATTCATATGTTTATAAGTCAATTTCTGCTTCTACTTGCATCATGATGTAATTAATCCTAGAGGGGATGTCATCCCTCAGACATTCTTCAAAATAGAAACAAACTAATGTATAAAAAAATATATAAACCTGGGCTGTTTGTCAGTGCTTTCATACAGCACTGGTATCAAGAGTAGAGCCACGGTAAGCTTCTCATGTTGCATGCAAGTTATAGAATTATGTATTTGTGGAACTACATTCAACATTCTCAGTCCAGTTCTCAATGTGAGCATCATTTCTTTCCACCAAATGGAGAATGATTAACATGCATAATAATATCAGAAGACACACAGTAAAATATACTTTTTTGCAGTATTACAGTATCCAAGAATACATGAATACTCAGAGTGTTGTTAAATACTCTGTGTTGTAAATTCAACATTTAAAAATTATATCATTAGTAACTATTATGATTTGCGAAGTAATTGGACTTGCAAAAAATGTGTTTCTTTGAAAATGATATTGCATAGAATGAGAAGTATATCATAGAAAAATAGACATAGCTCTTGATTAGGAAGATAAAAGTTATTTAGTATTATTTATTTTGTTTAAACAGTTTACTGGCAGATCAGTATAGATCCTAATGTTCTGAACTGCACATTGTGAAATTATTTCTACCCACAGGAAAATCATCATGATGAATCACTCCTCTTTAGACATCTCTATAATATTCACTTCATATGGATCCTTCCGCCCACTTAATTACGTATTTTTAACTCTAGCTTTAATTTTCTACCTCCTTGCAGTTTTATGTAATATTTTTCTGATGCTGGTCATCTATTTGGATTCCAGCCTACACAAACCCATGTACATTTTTTTGTTTAACTTGGCAGTGAATGGACTGATAGGAAGCTCTACTGTCTGGCCAAAAATCATAGATAACCTTCTTTCAGAGACTCAAAAGAGCTCATTAGCAGGTTGTCTAGCTCAGGTCTTTTGGGGCTACTTCTACATAGCTTCTGCTTATACCACGTTCTCAGTCATGGCCTACGACCGATACATCTCCATTTGCAAGCCTTTGCAGTACCACAGCATCATGACTCCCGGAAAAGTGAAAACACTGTTGACCGCAGCCAACATTGTTCCTGTCTCTTCTATATCCATTCAAGTGTATCTGACTTCCAGACTGCCGCTGTGCAGGTACACAATTCACAAGCCATTCTGTGATAATCTGGCACTCGTTAACCTCTCCTGTGTGAAAAGTGCTCTGGTTAATCTGTATGGCATATGCATGGTTACAAGTTTAGTTGGTTTTCCTTGTATTATTGTGCTGCTCTCTTATGCAAAAATCCTAAATGTGAGTCTGAAAGCCTCAAAAGATGCACAAAAAAAAGCTCTCAGCACATGTTCTCCTCATTTAATCACCTTCATTAATTTCTCTCTGGCTTCTCTTTTCTCTGTGATTTATAATAGATACAGTTCATTTCTACCAGGAGAGGTTAATATATTAATGATCATAGATATTTTTGTGATTCCCCCGCTGTTGCATCCAATCATATATGGGATCAAAACACAGGAGATCAGGAAATGTTTTTTAAAAACAGTGAAGAAAAAGGAGAGGTTTTTCAAGATCTTTTAATTCACTGTATCGTTCAGGTTTCAATCAGCCTCAATCAATGTGCTTTTCAACATCTAAATCTACTATCAAGCACCATTCATAAAATAAAAAATGGATACAAAGATAAAGTTTCTTAAAAAAAACATTGTATTTGATGAGATTAATACATAGAAATTCATACTGATTCCAATCCAGACAATCAAAATACAATTGTCGTATTAGAATGACCATTGCCAACAAACAGTATTTATTCTTATATCTATGATTTGGTTGGGAAACCAGCAAGTCTCCCTCTCATTGTCTTATTTTTCAAGGATTATCCATCAGTCCTCTTAAAGGTCACAAGTCACCATTTGGTTATGCTACATCGTAATAGGAAGTACATTTTTTAATTAATCTGATCAAGCATAAACACTGTATGATGCCAGCCTTCAATTTCAGAAACTATTTTAGTCTCATTGTGCAGTATTAATTACCTCTGAAGTATAATGTGTAGTACTGTAAGAGAACAAAGTAATGCATCTGCATTCGGTAATGGAACATTTTGAGATTTTCTTCTCATAGTTGCATTTCAAAATTGAGTCTTGACATTATTTTCCTATTGTACATAAAAAATATATATTTTAATTGTTGCAAATTAATGTGTGTGTTTTTTTTTTTTACCAATAACACTTTAGTTCTCCCAGATTAGGTTATCTGATCAGGGTCTCAACTCTGGTCTAAAGCAGGGGTCTCAAACCCTAATTATCAATTATCAGACGAAAAATATCAGTGACCATCGCTACTCTTATTCTGTACTGCTTGCTCCTGCTTGCTTTCGCCTTTGCTTTCATTTAAACTATTTTATTCTCTTTTATTTCTAGTTTTTTACGTTCTTAGGTCCTTTCTAGTAACTCAGTCAAGTTTAGTGGATCAGTGTAATTACTTGGAGACCCTGCATTTTTACCACAGTCTATAGATATGGTTAGCTTGGCAGCTAACAAGCTAGCAACTTCCACCGATTCTTCCTTCTGTCAAAAATGTTGTTTATTACAAGAGAAAATACTTAAGCTCGAGTCCCGCCCTCTCTCAAAGTTTCCACCTCAACAATCTGGAATCAGCAGACTCGCATCAATGGACAAACTGGATTTTTCGGTAAAAATTATCATTACGCTAATGCTAAGCTACATCTAAGCCGAAGCCTACCCGACCTGATGCAAGATAACGAGCTAGCCAAGGCCGGTTACTGTCTAAACAGTCACCATGACTTCCCGAGTCTAAAGAAAGACAATTATAAACAAACATCCAGAGCCGTATTTGAAGCCGGTCCAGAAGAATGGCATAGAGCTAACAAAAAACCGACAGTCATGACTAAATCAAAGTCCGTAGCCACCGCTAATGTTCTAGCTACCCAGTTAGCCACCAATGCTAATGCCAAGCAAATCGCTAACACAGTTACATCTGCGTTATTGCCAAATATCAAGTTACCTCTCGCGGTTCACTTCCACCAATCCATTCCATTAAGTAATACATTTTTGCCGCTGTACAACTGCAACGAGAACGATGTGAATACTTGTTCTACCTGGAAAACAAAAACTACAACACCCAAGCTGCATCTTGAATCCCTTTCAACCAATCAGAAGCCTACACGACGGACCCACAGGGATATACACACCCTCTTTCTCGGTGATGCGTCCATCGAGCGTGTGAAGGTCTTTAATACGACAACCCGTTGTTTACCGGATGCAACCGTTTCTGACATAAATTAACATCTGCCGACTCTCCTCTCCAATCACCAAGGAATTGATCGTATTGAGATACATGCTGGCATGAAGGATTTTCCCAAGCACCAATCTGTGAAACTAATGAAGGACTGTAAGGCACTTTTTAAGACCCTGTGCATGCTGAAAACGCAATCTATAATCTGCGGACCATTTCCAAGTGAGAAGTGTGAACTTTTCTCCTACACACTGTCTTTCAATACATGGTTGCAAACAAAATGCATCAAAAAGAACATTCCATTTATTGACTTGTTTTGGAAACTAACAAAGCTATTCAATCACACTGGTTTTATTTTAAATGGACACGGGGCTAAAACCTTTGCCGATCACATCCGACACCATTTACACCAGCTACCAGTCATGCCTCAGTCACATTATCATCGTGAACACAGAAATAATGCACCGATGACACCTGATGACGCCACCACTCATCTTGAAGACCACACTGCGCCGAAGGACAGCGCCTCTTCTCTCCTCCCTTCCTCCCCCCCTCCCCTTTCACCAGTCCCCCTCTCTTCCTCTCCTAGCTTCCCACTCTTTTCCCCTCACCTCCCTCCCTCCCCCTTCAACAACCCCCCCCTCTCCCTCTCCTAGTCCCTGACTCACTTTCCCTCACCTCCCTCCCTCCCCCCCTCCCTCCTCATTAGTTCCCCCGTTTTCCTCTCCAAGTCCCCCTCTCATTTTCCCCCACCTCCCCCCCTCCCCTCCTTCCCTCTCCCATACTCCCCCCTGCTTCCCCTGACGCTCTCTATATCCCTCTCCTATTTCCCCTCCCCTCTTGTGGACTACATTCCATTTTCCAACAGACTTGAGGAGTGTGTGCTCGGTGGACTCTTTTGTGCAGCCAGCCCACTGTCTCAGTCTAAACAGCGGAATGCTCCTAAATCCCCCACAACGACCCCCCACAAGGGCACCCTTTGATTTATTATCCACGCACGGGGTCCTGATAGGCAGTTGGTGACTAGCCTACCTTAGCTACCACTGGTTATGCCGGAGCTGAAATAAAGAATTCAACTTTACTCGTCCTGTCCTGAAGTGATTATTTACATCAAGCGTAAATACGACATGGTGTCAGAATAGAGGACTGAACATGGACTTCAACGGGGTTCCATCGCCACGAATGAATTGGGACTCTCTGGACTTACCGGGAGAATGTAAAAAGTTCAGACAGCACGCGGAGCTCATGTTCTCGGGCCCGCTCAAGAAAAAAGGAGAGGATGAGAAATGTAGCTACCTGCTACTGTGGAGTGGAGAGAAAGGGAGAGACATCATGGACTCTCAGCGTAGAGGAAGCCAAGGTATTGAAAAGCTACTACGACAAGTTTGAAGCTTATGTAATTCCAAAGAGGAACACGATTTTCTCTAGGTACAAGTTCCACGAGAAAATCCAGCAACCTAGCGAGTCGTTTGAACAATTCGTCACTGCATTGAAGCTGCTCGTGAAGGACTGTGATTATGCGAACAATGATGAGATAGTTAGGGACCGTATAGTGTTTGGCATACACTCAGCGAAAGTAAGAGAGAAACTTTTAAATGTCGGATCAGAGCTAACATTAGACAAAGCAATAGATGTAGCTAGAGCTCACGAGCTAGCACAGGCTCAGATCAAAAGCTTTAGCGGCGCCACAAGCAGCGCGCACGAGCAGCTAGTGCACGCAGTGCACAGACATGGACAAAAGAATGCCGCGCAGAGGTCTCGCCCCAAAACGGAGTGGACAGAGAGTGCTCACAAAACGAGCGACGCAGACACACGAAGGAACTGTGGATACTGTGGAAACAGAGCACACGAGGAAGGAGAGAACTGTTCGGCAAGAGGAAAACAATGCACGAAATGCGGCAAATGGAACCACTTTGCTAAGGTTTGCAGGGCAGGTAGCTTCCAGAAAAGGTCAGTGCATGAACTGAGCGCGCGCCCTGAGTCAGGTAAAGAGTCAGACGAACTATATGTCGACACAGTAACAGACAGACGGTTTGCAGAAACAGAGCAAGCTTTTGCAGACATACAAATGGGGAAACAGGGCACAGAGCTTAAGTTTAAACTAGATACAGGTGCGTAGGTTAATGTAATTCCCCTGAGAGAGTATGATAGCTTGAAGGCTGAGTGCAAGATCCAGCCTACCTCACGCAGACTGACAGGCTACAGTGGAGAGAAGCTCACCGTAAAGGGCACATGCACGTTGAGATGTAAGTACAAAGAGCGTGACATGTTATTGGACTTTCACATTGTAGACACTCAGGCACCCCCAGTTCTAGGCTTACAAGCATGCCTGAATATGGACCTTATTAAGCTAGTGTTGTCAGTTACTGCACCCACAGACAAACAAACCGTCATGGAAGAGTATCGTGACGTGTTCAAGGGAATTGGACTGTTCCCGGGGGAGTGTCACATTCACATAGACCCAGCTGCCACGCCAGTGGTCTGCCCACTGAGAAGGACACCGCTCGCCCTGCGTAGCCGCCTGAAAGAGGAACTACAACACATGGAGGACACACAGATCATCACCAAGGTCATCGAACCAACGGAGTGGGTCAGTGCGCTGGTCGTCGTCGAGAAACCGCGCACAGGCAAACTCAGAATCTGCCTGGACCCAAGAGAGCTGAACAAGGCTATCAAGCGCCCGCATTACCCTTTGCCGACACTAGAGGACATCACACCCAGACTAACAGGTGCACGCTACTTCAACGTACTGGACGCGAGATCAGGATACTGGTCCATCAAGCTCTCTCACGAATCATCAAAACTGACGACGTTCAACACACCATTTGGACGGTACAGGTTCTTACGCCTACGGAAAATCGACGAGACATACGAGGGCTTAGACGGAGTAGCAGCAATAGTAGACGACATCCTCGTCTATGGCGCGACCAGAGAGGAGCACGACAAGATGCTAGAGAGATCACGGGAGAGAGGCGTCCGGCTCAATGCAGACAAATGCACCATCGGAGCCA
This sequence comes from Ilyophis sp. 1 JC-2022, assembly GCA_022702515.1. NCBI lineage: Eukaryota > Metazoa > Chordata > Actinopteri > Anguilliformes > Synaphobranchidae > Ilyophis > Ilyophis sp. 1 JC-2022. The sequence continues at coordinate 90,128,416 of CM040402.1, read as the reverse complement.
CTGAAGTGAGCTACTTCGGGCACATCCTCTCAGCTGAGGGTGTAAAGCCGGACCCAGGCAAGATAGCTGCCATTAAGGAGATGGAGGCGCCAAAGAGCCGCGCAGAGCTGGAGACCGTGCTAGGTATGGTCAACTACCTGGCCAAGTTCGCTCCGAGCCTCTCCGAGATCAACGCACCCATGAGACAGCTGCTGAAGCAATCAAATGAGTTCCTGTGGGACAAACAACACGACACCGCATTCCAGAAAATGAAAGACACACTCACCAGTGAACGGGGGCCAGTTCTCATCTACTTCGACCCTGAAAAGGAGCTCAGCTTGCAGGTCGATGCATCGAAGTATGGGCTGGGTGCTATGCTGATGCAGGAAGGAAGGCCCATTAGCTACGCATCCAGATCACAGACAGCGAGGTCAACTATGCACAAATCGAGAAGGAGATGTACGCAGTCCTGTACGGATTCAAACGGTTCCATCAATATGTCTATGGTCGACATGTTATAGTGCAATCTGACCATAAGCCCCTCGAGTCGATCATGAAGAAGCCTGTCACCGCAGCCCCACCGAGGCTACAGAGAATGATACTGCAGCTACACAAGTACAACTTCACAATCGTGCATCGCCCTGGAAAGGATATCCCAGTCGCCGACACGCTATCCAGAAAACCACTCGCCTCTCACGACGACGGACTCAGTGAAGGGATGGACCTTCAGGTACACATGGTGTACAACAGCCTACCTGTGAGTGATGCCAGACTACAGGAGATCAGAGAAGCAACGGAGAATGACGCACAACTCAAGCTTCTGAGCCAGGCTATCATGGAGGGATAGCCTGAGGAAAGGAAACAATGCCCTGAAAACATCACTGAACACTGGAACCACCGAGATGAACTGTCCAAAACAAATGGAATCATCTTCAAAGGGGAGAAAATAGTCATCCCTACCATCCTCAGAGGAGAGATGCTGACCAAGATCCATGCAGGCCACATGGGCATGGAAAAGTGCAAACTGAGAGCACGAGACATCATGTTCTGGCCTGGAATGTGCAAGCACATAGAGCAAACTGTAGAAAAGTGCTCAGTGTGTCAGGAGCGCCGCCTATAAAACACCAAAGTGCCCATGATGCCTCATCGCATCCCGGACCACTACATCGTGACCGTCGACTACTACAGTAGGTTCTTTGAACTAGACAGACTCCACAGCACCATGTCATCAGCTGTAGTCCACAAGCTAAAGGCAACCTTTGCCAGGCATGGCATCCCGGAGACCACAGTACAAGTCTAAGGAGTTTGAGGCATTCGCTAAGTCATGGGAGTTTACACACGTCACGTCAAGCCCACATTATCCTCAGAGCAACGGACTGGCGGAGAGGACCGTAAAGACAGCAAAAGCACTCATGGACAAGGCTAAGGCAGACAGAAGAGACCCTTACCTCAGTCTCCTTGAATACGGTAACACCCCAGTCGACAACTTCAAGTCGACAGCACAGCTGTCAATCCTCCCAAGCACCAGCCAACAGCTGCAGCCAGAGGTAGTCAGCCCCAAAGATGGACATGCCAAGCGAGTGCAGAGACAACAGCACCAAAAGAGATACTACGACAGGTCAGCTAGACCACTACCCCCACTGCACAGTGGAGAGTCCGTCAGACTCCAAGAGCATGGACACTGGAGGTCAGCAGTAATCATTCAGCCAGCTGACACTGCGCGTTCATACCATGTCCGCACCCAAGATGGACAAGAGCACCGCCGCAACCGCAAGCACCTACGGGACACAAAAGAAGAACACTGTCAGGCAAGCAACAGTCTGCCAGACACAGAAGACATAGAACACTCACCTGCTACTAACACACCTGAACTGTCAGATGACTCAGAAGCACACTCAGCTTCATACCACACCAGGTCAGGTCGAGCAGTCAAGCCTCGAGCTATACTGGACCTGTGAAATGTACAGGGTGTAGGCGGATCGCTGCCCTATTAAAACATTTTTTTTTTTAAATGTACTACCTGAGACAGAGTATGTTTTTAAGTTTGATACATATTAATACTTACCTGATTATCTTACCTGATTACCTGACTATATTACCTGAATATCGTTAACCTACCTGGCAGAAGATAGCTTGCAGAGTAATGCATAACATGTCTTTTACTTGCTGTTCTGATGATGTTACAGTTTTCTTCTAAAAGAAGGGGGATGTAATATTCATGCCATGAATATGTTGATTTATGACAGGCGCGTTAGGGGCACCCTTTGATTTATTATCCACGCACGGGGTCCTGATAGGCAGTTGGTGACTAGCCTACCTTAGCTACCACTGGTTATGCCGGAGCTGAAATAAAGAATTCAACTTTACTCGTCCTGTCCTGAAGTAATAATTTACATCAAGTGTAAATACGACACTTGCTTGTCGCATTTTAGTGAAATTGACAATGAGGCGCTTGAAGAAATAGTGCAGCACCGTAAACTATCTACTTGCTCATTAGATCCTGCACCCTCTAGCTTTTTAAAAGGTAACTTTAGTTATTTATCTTCAGAACTACTGAAAATAGCTAACTGTTCACTCCGGACTGGCCTTTTTCCAAAATCTTTAAAAACTGCAGTCATTAAACCTCTTTTAAAAAAGACAAATTTAGACCCATTCAAATTAAATAATTATCGCCCTATTTCTAACCTTCCCTTCAAAAGGAAGATCCTTGAGAAGGCTGTTTCTAATCAACTTAACAATTTTTTAAACCAAAGCAGCCTTTTCGACACTTTTCAGTCTGGTTTTAGACCCCACAGCACAGAAAACGGCACTCATCAAAGTTTTAAATGACATTCGCGTAAACAATGACTCAGGTAAAATCTCTGTTCTTGTTCTGTTGGATCTCAGTGCAGCTTTTGATACTATAGATCATCAAATACTCATTGACAGACTACACCATTGGATCGGGCTCTCGGGCACAGCTTTAAACTGGTTTAAATCTTACCTACAAGATAGAGATTACTTTGTAACCATTAATAACTACCAATCAGAACGGACTACTCTGACCTCCAGGGTCCCCCAAGGTTCCATCCTCGGTCCTCTATTGTTCAACTTATATATGCTCCCCCTCGGTCAAATCTTTCATCGGTACCAAATGTCATACCACAGCTATGCGGATGACACACAAGTTTACCTGTCATAACCCCATTGACTCTCTATACCAATGCTTAAAGCAAGTAAACAGCTGGATGTGTCAAAACGTTCTCCAGCTAAACAAAGACAAAACCGAAATTATTGTTTTTGGGAACCGAGACAAAAAATAACTCTCCACCTTGACACTCTTGGTTTATGAACAACCATGCATGCCAGAAACCTAGGTGTACTCATTGACTCTGATCTCAACTTTGATAACCATGTCAAGTCGATAACCAAATCCGCCTTTTATCATCTTAAAAATATAGTAAGAGTCAGAGGCTTTATGTCTAAACAAGACCTAGAAACCCTCATTCATGCCTTCATTTCAAGTAGGGTTGATTACTGTAATGGTCTCTCAAAAAAGACCATGAAACAGCTCCAACTTATTCAAAACGCTGCTGCCAGGCTTCTTACAAGGACTAAAAGAAGTGCACACATCACTCCAATCCTTAGATCATTACACTGGCTTCTAGTACGCTATAGAATAGATTTCAAAGTGATGCTAATATTTTATAAATCACTCAACGGCTTAGGACCAAAATACCTCTTGGAAATGCTCAGGCCGTATAAACCAAACAGATCTCTTAGATCTTTGGGATCGGATCAGCTCATTGCACCTAAGGTTAAAACAAAAAATGGTGAGGCAGCCTTTAGTTGTTACGCTACCCATAGCTGGAACCTACTACCCTACGACCTTAGACATGCCTCTTGTATTATGTCTTTTAAATCTGGTCTGAAAACTTTGCTCTTCTCACGGGCCTTTGACTGAAAATCCATTTTATTGTATTTTTAAAACCTTGCTGTTCTGCTTGGCTTTTTGAAGCACTGCATTGCACTTTTATATGCACTTTTTATCTTTTTCTATTATTCTTTTCTAATTTATTTATCTTTTTAAATGTACTTTAAACTGTTTTATCTTTTCTGTTATTCAGATTGTTTTAAATGTTTAATTGTACGTCATATTCTGTATTCATGTAAAGCACTTTGAATTGCCTCTGTGTATGAAATGTGCTATATAAATAAACTTGCCTTGCCTTACCTAATTCTGCACAGTGTCTGTAGTTTTTTTGTGATTTATCTTCAGTGAACAGGCAATTTAGGCCTTGGAAACAAGGAGTGAATACACTGTAGTAAATGACCTCATTCACCAAACAATTTGATAGTTAACTAACTTCCATGACCATTTTGGCATTCATTTTATTTGTTCTTCGGTATGATCAAAATCTGTGTGTTTGGAAATATGCATAAAGGCATAACAGAAGACTTTTCAATTTAGGATGCTATTGTCAGGGGTAGCATACGGAACGAAGGACCAAGCGCAACAATGGGGGTTTTATAAGTGCTCTAATGAACACCACCGCAGACAGGGAATTAATTACAACAAAAGAAAATAATAGACTCTCCTTACAACGAGAAATTCCGCTACAAAACTCAAAGCGACCCGTATTGGGTGAAAGACTCTAACACTAGAGATTAAGACAACAACAAACAAAGAAAGTCCTATAGCTCACAAGGAGGGAGCCAAAAAACACAAAAGAAGAAGAAAATAAGACAGCGAAGACAGATCTGTCTTGGACAGAGAGACAGAGGTTCCGCAAAGAGACAAACAAAGGGTGGAGAATAACCTAGGCTAAGTTTCTAGCAAACTCTTAGACACCCGAAACAAGTCCCGTGTAACGACAACAAGTTTAAGATACGGTCGTAAACAAACTGTCAGTCCTATACCGTGAATTACCGGCTTTCCATGTCAAATCAAGGTCCTTGTGCACCCGTCACAAGCCTCTGAAGGCAGTGTTATGATCTGGGGTTGCTTCAATTGGTCAGGTCTAGGCTCAGCAACGTTATGCAGCAATACAATTAAGTGAGTACCTGAATGTACTGAATGACCAGGTTATCCCATCAATGGGCATATTCCAGGATGACAATACCAAGATTCATCGGGCTCAAATTGTGAAAGAGTGGTTGAGGGAGCATGAGGAATCATTTTCACACATGAATTGGCCACTAGAGTCCTGACCTTAACCCCATTGAAAGTCTTTGAGATGTGCTGGAGAAGACTTTACTCTCCCGTCGTCAATACAAGATCTCGGGCAACAATGAATGCAACTCTGGATGGAAATAAATGTTGTGCCGTTGCATAAGATTGTTGAAACAATGCCCCGACGAATACGCGCTGTAATCAAAGCAGAAAACAAGCAGGTCTCGGACCTCAAGGACTGATTTGAATACCAGGGCTCTACCGGATCCTTTGGAATGGAGACGCCTTTTCCAAAGCCAAGGAGTTGATTAGTCAAAGGGCGGTGCTTTTATATGTTTTAATCTGTTATCCTGAACATAACCTGCCCTGGAGCAGGTTAGCCCTGCAGAGTAAATTGCTATGGCAATATACCCTGATTAAAAGTGAGTCAGCTTCGTGATAAAGAAAACCCACTGTTGAAGCTTAATTTAGCTCGCTATCCCCTTAATCTCGCTTCGTAGTATACCCCTCAGGAACAGGGTAGAGCAGCCCTCGCCTAAATGATCCAGCTCAGGCAGGTACACCCAGGTACACCCCTACACAAATCAAATTTACCGTTTCTTTTCATTTATTATAAAGCACTTTAATCCATAACAACACTCATTCTTTAGGATGAACAAAAGCCATTTTTATTCATGAAAAAGAGGGAAAATTTTTTATTGTTAAGCGCCTAAGATTAATATTTCATTCAGTTTGTTTGTTATTGCATAGGAAACACCACATTTAGTGCTTAACGTTAACCCATGTCCTTTCAAAAAATATAAAATTTTGCCATATAAAACCTATGCAATATGTCACGTTTATTTCATACAGTTGAATGCATCCGGCAAATAACTCAATAATGGTTATGGCTCTACAATCACGAGATGTTTTCAACATGTTTCCAGTTTGTTTGTTTTTTCACTTGTATAACCGACAAAGAACACTGTCATTTACATCTACATGTATGTGCATTTGCTGTCTTTTACTGATGCAATTCATGTTTTAGGCTATTACTATTTTGTATAATTTACTGTACATATTTCATGCCTGAAATACAGCATCCAATAAAATGGTATGTCTCATTTTCAGTGCAAAAACAAGCTCTGAAAAAAAACGGGCCTGAAAAGGCCACTGACAGGTGATACTGCTGTGCAACACATCATTAGTAATTGACATTGCTTAAACTAACGCTTGATGTTCAATTTGCCTAATGCATGTTACCTCGATTCCTCCGTTCTCATATCTCATCTTTGTATCTCTTCCTCGCATCCTCCATTGGGTGGAACTAAGAAGCGAGGAAAGGATGCAAGGGCTATGTGTGTCCTGTTTACTGTGTACTAACATACTATAAACTGCTTACTGCATACTGTTTAGTGACATGCATTATGCCAAAAATATCAGCAAAACCCCAGAAATAAATATACCATCCGGGGATATTCAGAACACTCAATTTTCAGAATTGTCTTGTACTTAAAGGCTTTTTAAAATAAGTATACTCAACTGGCATACTTAATAGTAGGCAAGTGTGCTAATTCAAAAATTGTGTCACTGTCCAAATGGACTGCACTGTATAAGACATGGCAGGGGATGGTTTGCAGAATCCACCATAACAGACAGCCACCATATATGGGGCTTACTATATGGTGCATTGAAAAAAATCTATGTTCATTTAACATTCAAATGTTTAAAAATGAAATAAACTCAAAAACATTCTTGGATTTTTTCTCTGAAGATTAGTCGAAACAGGCTGTTATTGAGGTATCCCAGATGCACCATCCATGGTTCTGAAGATGTAATTAGAAGCCCCAGAAGGTTCAAAGTAGCTTGTCAAAACACTTGATTTAAAGATTTACACTTGTTACACAATTTCCCATAGCCTATTGCTTCACTGATTCATTTCGGAAAAGGACGAAACCTGTCAATAGCAATTTATTCTTGATCCTATATTATTCTCAGAAAGAAATAGCCTAGAGACTGCAAAGCATAGTTGTTTTTAGTCTGCAAATCTACTCTTGAAAATATCTTTCATAGTATGACAGATATGACACATAGCCAAACCAATTCTAAAAACATTAGCCTTGAAAAAAATTACTTTTTAATGTTGTTGGTAGGCACAAACATCAAAACTGTCATTACCATAACTGTCCAGTGGGTGTCGCACTCTGAACTGTTTACCATGGGTCAGCCGTGAATCAGTGGATTGCCCATTTGTGAGTCTATCATGATTAGGCTATTTGATGTTATGATTTGCCCAGCAGGCATGTTACAGTTGATTAACCAAGGTATGACATTAGAATAGAATAACTTTATTTTTCCCAGCTGGAAACTTCAGGATTGTAGTTCTTCCAATTTGTTGTAAAGCAATCAAACATGAATAATAGAAGGAAGTGGACAGATTTGTCTCCTCTTCAGTCACTGTCTGACAATGGGCTTGTGACGATAGCCTACAGTCCTCGTTCAGTCATGTTTTCAAGCCACAAAAACACTGGTGAACGAAATGGATGGTAACTTGCTGCAGGGCAAAGAGACAGTGCTCTCCAAAAGTATTTGGACAGTGACACAATTTTTGTTTTGGTTCTGTATTCCAGCACATTGGATTTGAAATGGAACAGTGACTATGAGGTTAAAGTGCAGACTTTCAGCTTTAAGTTTTAGGTTTTTGCATCCGTATCGGGGGAAATGTGTAGCAATTGTCACCATTTTTACACATAGTTCCCCCCATTTTAAGGGACCAAAAGTAATTGGACAAATTAACATAAACTAAAAAAAGTAATCATATTTTACATTTGGTTGAATATCCTTTGCAGGCCATGACTTCCAGATATCTGTGACCCAACAACATAAAAAAACTCTTGATATTTTATTTTCAGGTACTCTTACAAGCGATACTATAACCTGCATTTGAATGGATCTCTGTGGGAATTGGGGGTGGGACTAAATTAAACTGTGAATTACATGGGAATAGTATGAAACACATGCTTGGCTAAATGGCCGTAAGTCATCAAGGGTCTGAGGTTTCAAACGAGCCTCAGGGATAGTTTCTCCTGGCTTATTTTTCCATAGAGTTCAATGGGACAGGAGAAACAACCCTTAAAGTGATCCATCCATATCTACTGCATATCTGGCAGCAGAGTGATGGTTTGAGGCTCGTTTGATAGCTTAGACCCATGATGACTTTAGCTAGCCATTTAGCTAACCATGTGTTCCATACTATTCCCCCAATCCTAACAGATTGCCCTCCTTTAATATTTTTTGCTTCATTCAGACAGAGTAACAGATATAGAAAGGATTACAGCTCAGAAGGTGTTGGAGAGGGGTTCGAACCTGCTTGGTGGCCAGACTTGTACATGGCTTGAGAATAAACCACCCTATGGACTGTGCCACACATCTTGTTGGCAATTTATATTTTTGTATCTTCATTTCTGCTTGTACTTGAATCATGATGTAATTAATCCTAGAGGGGATGTTGTTCCTCAGACACTCTTAAAAATAGAACACACACTAATGCCCAACAACACAGAGAAAGATATAAATCTGCGCTGTTTGTCAGCACTTTCATCCAGCACTGGTATCAAGAGTAGAGTCACGGTAAGTGTTATTGTAGCATAAAGTTCTGGAATTATGCATTTGTGGAACTACATTTAACATTCTCAGTTCAGTGTCCAATGTGAGAATCATTCCATTCCACCAAATGGAGAATGATTAACATGGCTCATAAAATCAGAAGATACACAGTAAAATATACTTTATCACACACACTACAGTATCTGCGAATACGTGAATACTCGTAGAGCAGGGCTGGATAATCTTACCCGAAAAGGGCCGGTGTGGGTGAAGGTGTTTGTTTTAACCCAGCACTAAGACACCTGATTCTATTTACCAAGGTCTTGATGAAGACCATGATTAGTTAATTAGTTGAATCAAGTGTCTTAGTGCTGGACTAAAACAAAAACCTGCATACACAAGACCTTTTTGGATAAGATGACCCAACCCTGTGCCACAGTGTTCAATATTCAGTTTTTTAAATTCAATACATAGCTGTTGATTAGGAAAATCAAAGTATTTTAAATATTGGCACATAGGGACTGGTGTTAATTAGTGTTGAATACTTATTTTGTTTAAACTTAATTTAATGGGCAGATCAGTTATGAACAAATTTTTATTTACAGTGACAGTCTGGACATATCCTAATCTTCTGACCTGCATATTATTCAATTATTTCTACCCACAGGAAAATCATCATGATGAATCACTCCTCTTTGGACATCTCTATAATATTCACTTCATATGGATCCTTCCGCCCACTCAATTACTTCTTTTTCACTCTCGCTATTATATTCTATCTCATCTCAGTTCTTGCCAATGTTTTTCTAATGCTGGTTATCTATTTTGATTCCAGCCTACACAAACCCATGTACATTTTCTTGTTTAACTTGGCAGTAAATGGACTGATAGGAAGCTCTGCTGTCTGGCCAAAAATCATGGATAACCTTCTTTCAGAGACTCAAAAAAGTTCATTAGCAGGTTGTCTAGTTCAGGCCTTTTGGGTCTCTCTCTATGTCGTTTCTGCTTATACCACATTCTCAGTCATGGCCTACGACCGATACGTCTCCATTTGCAAGCCTTTGCAGTACCACAGCATCATGACTCCCGGAAAAGTGAAAACACTGTTGACCGCCGCCAACATTGTTCCTCTCTCCTCTATATCCATTCAAGTGTATTTGACTTCCAGACTGCCGCTGTGCAGTTATACAATTCACAAGCTGTTCTGTGATAGCTTGGCACTTGCTAACCTCTCCTGTGTGAAAAGTGCTCTGATAAATCTGTATGGCATATGCTTTGTTACAAGCTTAATTGGTTTCCCTTGTATTATTGTGCTGCTCTCTTATGCAAAGATCCTAAATGTGTGTCTGAAAACCTCAAAAGATGCACAAAAGAAAGCTCTCAGCACATGTTCTCCTCATTTAATCACCTTCATTAATTTCTCTCTGGCTTCTCTTTTCTCTGTGATTTATAATAGATACAGTTCATTTCTACCAGGAGAGGTTAATATATTAATGATTGTAGATACTTTTGTGATTCCCCCTCTGTTGCATCCAATCATATATGGGATCAGAACACAGGAGATCAGGAAATGTTTTGTAAAAACTGTGAGGAAAAGAGAGAGATTTTTCAGGATCTTTTGAGTTATTTTGTTTACTGTGAAGATCAGGTTGCAATCAGCTCCAATCAATGTGATTTTTTACAAAAAAGCATTGCTTTTGATTTGATGAATAAGTGTGAAATTATCCATATTGATCCCAAGCCAGACAATCTGCAGCATCTAGATCTTTGGAAGTGCAGCTCTGTCCACATTAGAGGGAATTTCCCAAACAAACAAGATGGTAAGGCTTTTCCAATGCTTGTTCAGAAGGTGCAATTTCCACCCAGTTCTATGCTATACAAAATATACTTGTCACATTACAATAACTTTATTGCCAGCAAACAGTATTTAAGCTTATTTTTTATGATTTGGTTGTGAAACCAGCCCATCTGCTTCTCCATCTGTCTTATTTTTCAAGGATTATCTAGCAGCCACCATAAAGGTCACAAGTCACCACTGTTGCCAGTGTATATAATCTAAATTTGTAAATGTCACATTCTAATAGCAAGGAAGTGGATTTTTAAATGGATTTGATAATGCATAAACTCTGTCTGTATAATGCCAGTCTTTAATGGTACAATATTTTGGTCTCATACTGCAGTATTAATGACCTCTTAAGTATAATGTGTGGTACTGTAACAAGACAAAGTAATGAATGTGCATCAATATTGGAAAAGTGTGAAGGATATTTTGGCTTGTTTTTAATCTCATGGCTGCATTTCAACATTGAATCTTGACATTATTTTTTTGTTGCAAATGAAATAAAGTTAAAAATGAATGTGTGTTTGTTGGAGCAATAACACTTCATGATGTTCACTCCTGTTTGGGACAATGGCCCTAAACCACAGGTTTAAACACTCTAGACCTTAGAACTAACTCTTTAGCCAATCAATTACTTAAATTAAGCACTTCACTGTGGGAACACATGAAAAACCAGAAGACAGTATTTGAGTTTGAGATCCCTGGATTAGGTTTCAATCACCAGTTCTGCAGGGCCATAGTGTCTGCACTTTTTTTGTGGTTTCCTTTCAGTCAGCAGCCAATGTAGACCTTGGAAAAATGGTGCACATACACTGTAGTCAATGTCTTTAATTCAGGGGTGCACAAATGAGGTCCTGTAGGACCGGTCGGCATGCTGGTTTTTGTAACAAACAATTACCTTAGTTTTAGTTTTCTAACAGCTCTATAAACTACACTTCTGTACTTGAGCACAGTGAAATCTTTAGGATACCCTTTGTAGTCTGCGGCTGTAACTGGTGCTTATATCAACGTCAGATCAAGATATGATTGAGCTTATTAAATCATTAAGAGCAGAAATTGGCATAGAATCCTGAAACGAATCGGCCCTTTTTGTGCACCCAAGGTCTCTGTGCATATACATGTATACAGTGGGGATAGAAAGTATTCGGGCAGTGACGCAATTTTTGTTGTTTTGGCTCAATACTCCAGAACATTGGATTTGAAATGGAACAGTGATCACAAGGTTAAAGTGCAGACTTTCCACATTTATGGAATCTTTATTCACTTGGTAGTCTTATAGTGACTGCCACCTTTGGAAGTCAATGTTTTGTTGGTATGATGTGTTTATGTTGTTCACTTATTCACATGGCTGTCAACCATAATGTTAGATATTTGAAATACAACTTGACCAAATATCTCTTATATAACATGGAATACAAATTGTAGGGTAAACTATCTTATATGTTAAACCGCCTCTAATAAATGAAAATATTAAAAATAATCTCATATAACGTGAATGGCATCAATAACCCTATTAAGCGTAAGAAGTTACTACAACAACTCAAAAAAGAAAAAGGAGTTATAATCTTCTTCTAGGAAACACACTTTGTGAAATTAGAACACGAAAAGCTAAAAAAACGTACAAACGCTCAGGTATATCATTCATCATATAAGTCTTCAAGAAGAGGAGTTGCTATTTTGATAATGCCCCAAATAACATTTAAGCTGGAAAGGTTGATAACAGACAAGGAAGGTAGATATGTAATGGTAGTAGGAAAGATTGATGAGGTAATGGTTTAATTCATGAATGTCTACAACCCCCCTGAAGAAGGCCCAGATCTAATTTAAAAAGTTGTTGAAATAATAGTTTTAGAAAGTCAAGGGATAACAATCACTGATGGTGACTTAAACCTAATCATGGACCCAAGTATGGATGCACAAAGTGATAGACAACACAGTTCAGATCAAGCTGCTAAAATAATGAGAAGAGCAGCCAAGGAAATAGGTCTGATAGATGTGTGGCGAACTCTTCATCCAAAAAAAAGAGATTATTGTAAAAAAACCTATTGTAAATATTCAAGACGAGACTATTTTTTTATGTTTAAGAATCATATATCAAGGGTGATAGAATGTAATATAAATATAATCACATTGTCTGATCATGCTTTGATAACAATGAAATTGAACCTCGACTTGGAGGGGGGTCAAACTCTCTGGAGATTAAATAACTCCCTGTTACAAATGGAAGATTTCAAGATTAAAATAAGATTAATTATTAAAAATTATCTAGAAATCAATGACACAGAGGAAGTTGACCCGGTTATACTGTGGGAGGGAGCAAAAGCTGTATTGAGAGGGGAAATTATTTAATTTGCTTCATACAAGAAGAGGGAGAGGGAAAAAAGAGTTAAAGAAATAGAACAATCAATAAGAATTTTGGAATTGGAACACAAGGCAAAAGGAAATAGTGCTGATTTACGCTCTTTGAACGAACTAAGGAAAGAATTTGACCGTTTACTAACCGAAAAGGTAGAGAAATCATTGATATTTACTAAACAACAATACTTTGATAGTGGAGCAAAAGCAATGAAGAATTTGGCTTATAAATTGAAAAAACAACAGATAAAATCAAACATAGTTACTATCAAAAACCAAACCAGTAATACAATCGTAAAAGGTAAATAAGAAATAGTGCAAGAATTTGCTAAATACTACAAACAATTGTATAATTCTGACAATAATTTGCTCCCTAAAAATAGAATTAAAGAATATCTATCTGGGTTAAGGCTACCGCAGATAACAGAAGAACAAAACATACAAAAATATAAATATTTGTTAAGGATATTGCGTATAACAGCACTGAAACAGATAACAAGAAACTGGCTTCAAAAAGCATGCCCCCTGATAGATAAATGGAGAGATATGGTTCAACAAATATATCAGAGTACTTAACTTGTAAAATGAGGGGGAATCTGAAATTATTTGAAAAAAGATGGGCTATGTGGTCGTTATTATCACAAGGTAAAATAAAGTTACTGGAGTATGGTGCTCCATATTAGAGCTGACAGTCATTTAGGGGAGCACTAAATATTTCTTTGTTATTATTATTATTTTTATTATTAATTTATTTTATTTTTTCTATTTTTTTTGTTGTTGTTTACCTTAGATTTATGCTTCTGAGATGGGTGGGACATTTTGATATAAGGAAAACTTTTGGATTTATGGAATACAGTAGGTAGATTTTTAAATACGAAATAAGATTAAATGGATATATATATTTTTTAAATATAAATTCAAAATTACTATAATATACTGTAATAATTTAAGCATGTATTGTAAATATTGTTAATAACAATTACTCTCATATTGACTGAATGTTATTATGATGTATCACACACCTATTCACATTATCTATGCATGTTAAAAAAAAACATTTTGTTATCACCACATAGACTGTATAACATAAGTAAGATGTATGAAATGATATGATAACAATAAAAATTTAAAATAAAATAAAGTGCAGACTTTCAGCTTTAATTTGAGCGTTTTTACATTCACATCGAACCATGTAGCAATTATAGCCCTTTTTATGTCCCCCCCAAATTTGTGGATGAAAGGTAATTGGACAAATGAACATAAACTTCGTCATATTTAATATTTGGTCGCATATCCTTTGCATGCCGTGACTTCCTGAGGTATGTGACCCAACAACATCAAAAGACTCTTGATATACAAATTATTATTCATTGTTGATCATGGTGTTGGTTAGGTAAATCTAGCTAGCTATATAGCTTGAGGTCATGTTATATTGTGGTTAGTTGGAGCAGAAGTCTCGCTTGCCTACCTTAGTAGCCGAGTCAAAATAGCGAACTCATCGTATCCGAACCTGACTGAGTTAACGGTAAATTGAGTTTTTGCAATGTGAAGCAAAATGCTAATACAGAGATATGAAGTGGAACATTGAAAATATAAGCTCTATTTTGTTTGCTTACAATAGAGTGACCTGCTAAGTGCCCATAATTAGCTTATTATTCATTATCGATAATGGTGATGGCTACCTCATTCTAGCTATATAGCTTGATGTTGTGCTACATTGTCGTTCTTGGAATAGCGAGCACATTGGCTAGCACAATATAGCACAACCTTGCATATGTTACTGCGTAATTATTGATCATGGTGTTGGCTAGCTCATTCTAGCTAGTTATATGAAGGTGAAAACATTCTAGCACTCAAAAACAAAAATAAAGAATTTTAAATCAAACACATATCGGCAACTTAAAGCTTTTTTGTTTAGTTGGACTTTAATTGTGAACAAAGCAGACATGTTTCAGCCTAAGCCATCCTCAGTGTTTCATATCCTATAAGACACTGAGGACGGCTCACAAATGCCCAGGCCCACAAAGAATAATTCCACCCATTGGATAGCATCTGAACAGACAATAACAACATCTGATCAAAGTAGCCAATTGCAGCAAGGATACACAAGCAAAATTGAGGATGTGAACATGTGATGCTTTTTGACATGTAAAGAAGTACACATGCGATGCTATTTTAGCCAATAGAACGTGTTTATTCAAAGGTTTGTCGTCGTCATTTTTGTTTTGTGGGGAAGCTAGCGGGCTTACTAACTAAGAATTGGCAACAAAAATAAAATTAGCTTTTAGATGAATATTTGTGGGAAACTTATTTGTATTTTCAAGCCTTTATTTCTTGTAATTTTGATGATTATGGCTTACAGCTAATGAAAACCCAAATTGTCGGAAAATCTGAGTTTCAAACTGTATGGGCAACCCATGGAGAAGGTCAATGTATTTAAATATTTGGGAATCTGGTTAGATGATAGAAACACATGGAAAATACATGTTGAAAAGGTGGAGACAAAATGCAAGGAAGTGGTCAATCTAATGAGAGCTATAGCTGGACAAGACTGGGGGGCCGATAAGGAATCACTCTTGTATGTATATAGGGCTTTAATGAGAGCATCAATTGAGTATGGATGTTTTGTATATGGAGCAGCAGCCAAGACACAGCTTGACAGAATTACCAGAGTGCAAAATAAGGCTCTTAGAATCTATACTGGTGCAATTAGAACAACCCCCATCAATGCAATTCAGGTAGAGGCAGGTGAGGCCCCGATTGACTTGAGAAGGGACATACTGATGATATCATACTGGATTCGGTTACAGGGGTGTGGTTATGAGAACCCAGCCAAGAGGGTGTTACAAGAATGTTGGGAATATTAGTAGATTTAAGGGTAATGGATTTGGATGGACAGCCAAGGTCAAAGCAGAAGAATATGGACTGGAATGTATTAATTTTAATACCCCTACCCCTATAAGTGTGATTCCATCATGGCTATTCCCAAAACCTGAAGTAGATATAAAAATAATAGAACTAAAGAAGGATTGGGAAGATGAGGAAAGAGGATTCCTGGCAGAACAATATATAAGAAATACATACTACAGCTACCTAGATATTTATACAGACGGTTCTAAAGATGAAGATGGCAAAGTAGGCATAGGAATATATATACCAAAAATGACATCAAAGATTGGGAAACGGATATCCAACCATCTGTCAGTTTTTACAGCAGAAATGATGGCAGTAATAATAGGCATGCAGTGGGTCGAAAATGTTATGCCTGACAGAGTGGTATTCTGTGTGGACTCTCTTGCTGTGCTCTTCAGCATTAAATCTATGGAATCAGTAAGAGAAGATCTAGTGCTAGAAATTCACCAGAGCCTTTTTAGACTTCACAGAGTAGGGAAAGACGTACGATTCTGTTGGGTGCCTGCCCATGTAGGCATTAAAGGGAACGAAGGAGCAGACACAACTGCTAAAAATGCAACAAAGAGCAAGAAATTCTACACATACCATTTGGTAAAGGGGAAGGAAAAGCAATAATTAAAAAAGGGGTGATGAGGAAATGGCAGGAAAGATGGGACGAATACAAGATCTCGGGCAAAAATGAATGCAACTCTGGATGGAAATAAATGTTGTGACGTTGATTGGGAAAACCAGCGAAATCCCAGAAATAAATATACCATCCGGGGATATTAAGAACACTCAATTTTCAGAATTGTCTAGTACTTAAAGGCTTTTTAAAATAAGTATACTCAACTGGCATACTTAATAGTAGGCAAGTATGCTAATTAAAACATTGTGTCACTGTCCAAATGGACTGCACTGTATAAGACATGGTAGGGGATGGTTTGCAGAATCCACCGTAACAGACAGCTACCATATATGGGGCTTACTATATGTTGCATTGAAAAAAATCTATGTTCATTTAACATTCAAATGGGTATGTTTAAAAATGAAATAAACTCAAAAACATTCTTGGATTTTTTCTCTGAAGATTAGTCAAAACAGGCTGTTATTGATGTATCCCAGAAGCACCATCCATGGTTCTGAAGATGTAATTAGAAGCCCCAGAAGGTTCAAAGTAGCTTGTCAAAACACTTGATTTAAACATTTACACTTGTTACACAATTTCCCATAGCCTATTGCTTCACTGATTCATTTCGGAAAAGGACGAAACCTGTCAATAGCAATTTATTCTTGATCCTATATTATTCTCAGAAAGAAATAGCCTAGAGACTGAAAAGCATAGTTGTTTTTAGTCTGCAAATCTACACCTGAAAATATCTTTCATAGTATTACAGATATGACACATAGGAAAACCAATTCTAAAAACATTAGCCTTGAAAAAAATTACTTTTTAATGTTGTTGGTAGGCTCAAACATCAAAACTGTCATTACCATAACTGTCCAGTGGGTGTCGCACTCTGAACTGTTTACCATGGGTCAGCCGTTAATCAGTGGATTGCCCATTTGTGAGCCTATCATGATTAGGCTATTTGATGTTGTGATTTGCCCAGCAGGCATGTTACAGTTGATTAACTCAGGTATGACATTAGAATAGAATAACTTTATTTTTCCCAGCTGGAAACTTCAGGATTGTAGTTCTTCCAATTTGTTGTAAAGCAATCTAGCATGAATAATAGAAGGAAGTGGACAGATTTGTCTCCTCTTCAGTCACTGTCTGACAATGGCCTTGTGACGATAGCCTACAGTCCTCGTTCAGTCATGTTTTCAAGCCACAAAAACACTGGTGAACGAAATGGATGGTAACTTGCTGCAGGGCAAAGAGACAGTGCTCTCCAAAAGTATTTGGACAGTGACACAATTTTTGTTTTGGTTCTGTATTCCAGCACATTGGATTTGAAATGGAACAGTGACTATGAGGTTAAAGTGCAGACTTTCAGCTTTAAGTTTTAGGTTTTTGCATCCGTATCGGGGGAACTGTGTAGCAATTGTCACCATTTTTACACATAGTTCCCCCCATTTTAAGGGACCAAACGTAATTGGACAAATTAACATAAACAAAAAAAAAGTAATCATATTTTATATTTGGTTGAATATCCTTTGCAGGCCATGACTTCCAGATATCTGTGACCCAACAACATAAAAAAACTCTTGATATTTTATTTTCGGGTACTCTTACAAGCGATACTATAACCTGCATTTGAATGGATCTCTGTGGGAATTGGGGGTGGGACTAGATTAAACTGTGAATTACACGGGAATAGAATGGAACACATGCTTGGCTAAATGGCCGTAAGTCATCAAGGGTCTGAGGTAACAAACGAGCCTCAGGGATAGTTTCTCCCGGCTTATTTTTCCATAGAGTTCAATGGGACAGGAGAAACATGTTTTACAGCCATTTAGCTAACAATGTGTTCCATACTATTCCCCCAATTCCCAACAGATTGCCCTCCTTTAATATTTTTTGCTTCATTCAGACAGAGTAACTTGCACATGGCTTGAGAATAAACCGCCCTACGGACTGTGCCACACATCTTGTTGGCGATTTATATTTTTGTATCTTCATTTCTGCTTGTACTTGAATCATGATGTAATTAATCCTAGAGGGGATGTTTTCCCTCAGACACTCTTCAAAATAGAACACACACGAATGCCTAACAACAGAGAAAGATATAAATCTGTGCTGTTTGTCAGCACTTTCATCCAGCACTGGTAACAAGAGTAGTCACGGTAAGTGTTATTGTAGCATAAAGTTCTGGAATTAGGCATTTGTGGAACTACATTTAACATGCTCAGTTCAGTGTCCAATGTGAGAATCATTCCATTCCACCAAATGGAGAATGATCAACATGGCTCATAAAATCAGAAGATACACAGAAAAATATACTTTATCACACACACTACAGTATCTGTGAATATGTGAATACTCATAGAGCAGGGCTGGCTAATCTTACCAGAAAAGGGCCGGTGTGGGTGAAGGTGTTGAACACCTGATTCTATTTACCAAGGTCTTGATGAAGACCATGATTAGTTAATTAGTTGAATCAAGTGTCTTAGTGCTGGACTAAAACAAAAACCTGCATACACAAGACCTTTTTGGATAGGATTGACTGAACCCTGTGCCACAGTGTTCAATATTCTGTGTTTTTAAAATTCAATACATAGCTGTTGATTAGGAAGATCAAAGTATTTTAAATATTGGCATAAAGTGACTGGTGTGTGAGTTGGTAAACATTTTGTTTAAACTTCATTTAATGGGCAGATCAGTTTTTATTTACAGTGACAGTCTGGACATATCCTAATCTTCTGACCTGCATATTATTCAATTATTTCTACCCACAGGAAAATCATCATGATGAATCACTCCTCTTTGGACATCTCTATAATATTCACTTCATATGGATCCTTCCGCCCACTCAATTACTTCTTTTTCACTCTCGCTATTATATTCTATCTCATCTCAGTTCTTGCCAATGTTTTTCTAATGCTGGTTATCTATTTTGATTCCAGCCTACACAAACCCATGTACATTTTCTTGTTTAACTTGGCAGTAAATGGACTGATAGGAAGCTCTGCTGTCTGGCCAAAAATCATGGATAACCTTCTTTCAGAGACTCAAAAGAGCTCATTAGCAGGTTGTCTAGTTCAGGCCTTTTGGGTCTCTCTCTATGTAGTTTCTGCTTATACCACATTCTCAGTCATGGCCTACGACCGATACATCTCCATTTGCAAGCCTTTGCAGTACCACAGCATCATGACTCCCGGAAAAGTGAAAACACTGTTGACCGCCGCCAACATTGTTCCTGTCTCTTCTATATCAATTCAAGTGTATCTGACCTCCAGACTGCCACTGTGCAGGTACACAATTCACATGCTGTTCTGTGATAATCTGGCTCTCGTTAACCTCTCCTGTGTGAAAAGTGCTCTGGTTAATCTGTATGGCATATGCTTTGTTACAAGCTTAATTGGTTTCCCTTGTATTATTGTGCTGCTATCTTATGCAAAGATCCTAAATGTGAGTCTGAAAACCTCAAAAGAGGCACAAAAGAAAGCTCTCAGCACATGTTCTCCTCATTTAATCACCTTCATTAATTTATCTCTGGCTTCTCTTTTCTCTGTGATTTATACTAGATACAGTTCATTTCTACCAGGAGAGGTTAATATATTCATCGTTGTAGATACTTTTGTGATCCCCCCTCTGTTGCATCCAATCATATATGGGATCAGAACACAGGAGATCAGGAAATGTTTTGTAAAAACTGTGAGGAAAAGAGAGAGATTTTTCAGGATCTTTTGAGTTATTTTGTTTACTGTGAAGATCAGGTTGCAATCAGCTCCAATCAATGTGATTTTTTACAAAAAAGCATTGCATTTGATTAGATGAATAAGTGTGAAATTATCCATATTTATTCCAAGCCAGACAATCTGCTGCATCTAGATCTTTGGAAGTGCAGCTCTGTCCACATTAGAGGTAACTTCCCAAACAAACAAGATGGTAAGGCTTTTCCAATGCTTGTTCAGAAAGTGCAATTTCCACCAAGTTCTATGCTATACAAAATATACTTGTCACATTACAAAAACTTTATTGCCAACAAACAGTATTTAAGCTTATTTATTATGATTTGGTTGTGAAACCAGCCCATCTGCTTCTCATTGTCTTATTTTTCAAGGATTATCTAGCAAGTCACCACTGTTGCCAGTGTATATAATGCCAGTCTTTAATGGTACAATATTTTGGTCTCATACTGCAGTATTAATGACCTCTTAAGTATAATGTGTGGTACTGTAACAAGACAAAGTAATGAATGTGCATCAATATTGGAAAAGTGTGAAGGATATTTTGGCTTGTTTTTAATCTCATGGCTGCATTTCAACATTGAATCTTGATATTATTTTTCTGTTGCAAATAAAATAAAGTTCAAAATGAATGTGTGTTTGTTGGAGCAATAACACTTCATGATTCAGGGGTGCACAAATCCTGTCCTGCAGGACCGGTCGGCGTGCTGGTTTTTGTTACAAACAATTACTTTAGTTTTCTGACAGCTCTATAAACTACACTCCTGTACTTGAGCACAGTGAAATCTTTAGGATACCCTTTGTAGTCTGTAGTCAAGATATGATTGAGATTATTAAATAATTAAGAGCAGAAATTGGCATAAAATCCTGAAACGAATTGGCCCTTTTTGTGCACCCGTGGTCTCTGTGCATATACATGTATACAGTGGGGATGGAAAGTATTCGGGCAGTGACACAATTTTAGTTGTTTTGGCTCTATACTCCAGAACATTGGATTTAAAATGGAACAGTGATCACAAGCTTAAAGTGCAGACTTTCAGCTTTAATTTGAGTGTTTTTACATTCACATCGAACCATGTAGCAATTATTGCCATTTTTATTCATATGTCCCTCCCAATTTAGTGGATGAAAAGTAATTGGACAAATGAACATAAACTTGAATAAAGTCGTCATATTTAATATTTGGTCGCATATCCTTTGCATGCCATGACTTCCTGAGATATGTGACCCAACAACATCAAAAGACTCTTGATATACAAATTATTATTCATTGTTGATCATGGTGTTGGTTAGGTAAATCTAGCTAGCTATATAGCTTGAGGTCATGCTATATTGTGGTTAGTTGGAGCAGAAGTCTCGCTTGCCTACCTTAGTAGCCGAGTCAAAATAGCGAACTCATCGTATCCAAACCTGACTGAGTTAACGGTAAATTGAGTTTTTGCAATGTGAAGCAAAATGCTAATACAGAGATATGAAGTGGAACATTGAAAATATAAGCTCTATTTTGTTTGCTTACAATAGACCTGCTAAGTGCCCATAATTAGCTTATTATTCATTATCGATAATGGTGATGGCTACCTCATTCTAGCTATATAGCTTGATGTTGTGCTATATTGTGGTTCTTGGAATAGCGAGCACATTGGCTATGTTATTGCGTAATTATTGATCATGGTGTTGGCTAGCTCATTCAAGCAAGTTATATGAAGGTGAAAACAGGGAGCGCGTAATGCCTGTAATGTAATATATAGCCACATCTTTGTTTTTCATTCATACAGCTGGCTGGCTACCTAAAAATTTAACTATGGAAGTGTAGCCTGCTCGCCAGCACTGGCATATGCAAGTGCTCATCGGAAGCTAAATTAAACAATAATGTGCATGGGTATCGTTTAAATTTGAATGATACAGGTGCTAAAATGACTCTTGAGTCTGATTTTACCAATTGTAACAGGATTACACCATATGTCTCAGAACCTTATACTACTGGTAGGAATAGGTAGAAACAGGTTAGATAAGCATCCCAATAACTTTATTTTATAGGAATATCATTACATCTTTGAGTGAAATGATAATTGATGGCATCAAAATTAGCCATGTTTATTGGGTAGGATTCAGATACAATTCTGTCAATATTGTTTCCAACATCCTATGTGTACCAAATGTTTTCCAGGTACAGATTCAAACATGGGACATCCAAATACATGTTTGAAATCTATCCAGGGACCACCCAGATCCTACTGCAGGCCCATCCCCACAACCACTATGTTGTACACGTTTTCTATGCTCCAGAGGTTTTAGGAAGATACATTTTGGAGCATAGCTTTTTCAACATTATACATTCCCTGAAAATATGGGGATGGTTATTTTTTCCTGTCCTGAGTGATGAGTCATTGAAGTATGTCATTTTCTGTTCCATTATCTATCTATACTGAGGAAAGGAGAATATACTAAAATGTATCAATAAACAGGTTAATTGGCTTCAGATAAGGTTCATTACTACTCAGTGAAAGAGATTGACTCAGGCGTTTCGTCCTCATGCGCAGTGAACATGGCAAATTTGGATTCCATCAATTAGCATTTTATGTAATTGTGACGAAGTGAGCCGTACCGCTCGCATGAATATACAGAGTACAGCCCAAGCTTATTAAGGAGAACCAGTTTTTAGTTACCACACAAGGTAACACACAAACAAATAAACAAACAAACAGACCGCCAGACATCAGTCTTCCGCTTCCTTCCTCTCAACTCCCAGAAGGCTCCTTTTGAATGTTCTCAGGTTCACTGTTGAACAATCAAGGGAATTGGTAAATTGATACAAACAATAAAACAATCATTCGCCACCAATTGCCTGATTACCGACAGCTGTGCCGGTTCCATAAACCAGCCCGAGTTCACTCTCTCTCTTGCCGGCAGCGCCTAAAACCACGCCCCCCTACCACATACCCCCACCGCCCGACTTAGACCGGGAAGCCATCCGGCCAATGACCCCCTTCTCCCCCACCGGACAAGAGAGAAAGTCAGCCACCACCATCTGTGCTCCCGGCCTATGAACCACCTTGAAAATAAACGGCTGTAAAGCCAGCAGGGGTGTAAAAGGTACCCAGAAATTATACTTAAGTGAAAGTATGGATACTGTCTCAAAATCTTACTCAAGTAAAAGTCAGAGTATCTGGCTAAAAATATACTTGAGTAAAAGTTTAAAAAGTTCCTACTTTTAAATGTACTTAAGTACTAAAAAGTAAAAGTAAAAACCTTTTTTATTGCAAGGGATAGACAAGGGGTCTCAAACTCCATTGTGGGCCGAGTGTATACAAGTTTTCTTTTCAACTACACATTGCACCAGGTGAGTTAGTTGAAGAGGTGAGCTAATTAGTGAAATCATCAGCTGGTGTTTAGGCAAGGCTGGAATGAAACCCAGCATACACTCAGCCCACAAAGGAATTAATTCTGCGATAGACAATGCTGAAATAAAAAAACAGAGGACACTTTTTGCATTAAAATGATTTAATGCACTTCTCTATCGAATTTGTAAAAACATTTTGAGGTAAACTAACATGGACGACATTCACATCACAGCATCCAGTTGTAAAGTGGACCAAACTACAACCTTGGAAAAAATTAAGGGTTTAGTTCAGTTTTTTTATATACATGGGTTCAACAATGCACATCCTAAGGTTCTTGTCAAATAGTTATTTTGATAGCAGGTGTCTAATCAAAGATCCCCGCTTTCTAGTCTTGCACAAGGACCAATCAGCATGGGTATGGGCGGGTACATTTTCCATTGATGGGCATTTGATTGGCTGTTTTAAATAAAGTGCGGCCGCATGATTAATAACGTTAATGTTAGTTCGGCCAGAGAAACAAATATACTAATTAAAATCGTTGGACCTGCGAGATTTGTACTTTGTACTTTGAAGGTCTGCATTTTAAATGTAAGGAGTAAAAAGTATATATTTTTTTTCTGAAATGTAATTGAGTAAAAGTACAAGTATACAAACTTAATAATACTCGAGTAAAGTACAAATCTCCAAAAACAGTACTTAAGTATTGTAACAAAGTACAATTACTCAAGTACTTTACACCCCTGAAAGCCAGATACTAACGAGTGATTCGGGCATTGGTATCTTTAATGCGGTGAAGCCATTGGAGCGGAGCATGGTCCGAGCAGAGGGTGAATGGGTCGACCCAGTAGATAATAACGGAGGGACCCGACCGCCTATCGAATGGCCAGACACTCCTTCTCGATCGTGCTGCACTTAGCTTCATGTTGGGATAGCTTCCTGCTAATGTACAGCACTGGCCGGTCGACTCCCTCTACCTGCTGAGTCAAAACGGCCCCCAGCCCTCTGTCCGATGCGTCCGTCTGCAAATTAAAGGAAAGAGAAAAGTTAGGGGTGAACAAGAACGGTTTCCCACAAAGAGCTTCCTTCACACGCTCAAACGCCTGCCAACACAACTCCGTCCACTGGACCGGATCTGAGGCACCTTTCTGAGTCAAGTCGGTCAGAGGACTGGTCAGCTCCGAGAAAGCCGGGATAAACCTTCTGTAGTAGCCGGCCAGTCCCAAAAACCTCCTCCCCTCTTTTTTTGTCTTGGGTCGAGGACAGGTCGCAATCGCTGCGGTTTTGTCCACGAGAGGCCGCACCTGTCCACTTCCTAAGTGGTACCCCAAATACCGTACCTCCGCTCAGCCAATCGCACACTTCTTTGGGTTAGCCGTGAGCCCCACCTGTCTCAGGGACTCTAGCACGGCCCCCACATGCCGCACATGCTGAGCCCAGCTGATGCTGTGGATGAAGATGTCAGGCTGCAGCGAACGCCACATGTGGATGCCGCACCCTATCCAGCAGACATTGAAAAGTGGCCGGGGCTCTGAATAACCCAAACAGAAGTGTCCAGAATTGGTACAACCCGTCCATTTTTTACTTGGACTCTGGAGACAAGGGAATCTGCCAGTAGCCCTTGGTTAATTCCAGTGTTGAAAAAAAACGAGCTGTGCCCAACCGATCCAAGAGCTTGTCGACTCGAGGCATTGGATAGGCATCGAATCGTGACACTCCATTTACCTTACCCACGAGCATGATGGGGCTATTCCACGCACTGTTAGACTTCTCTATTACCCCCAATTCCAACATTGTCTTTATTTCTGCCTGAACCACTTTCTTTTTATATTCAGGCAGTCTGTAGGGCCCCGACCGCACCGTCACCCCTGGGGTTGTCTCAATGTGGTGGTTTATGAGATTAGTGCGACCTGGTAGAGGGGAAAATACATCAGCAAACTGCTTTTGCAACAAGGCAAGATCCGCTCTCTGATTTGGTAAGAGATGGCTATCAGAAAGGGGGAGGTTTGATTGGTAGAATTTGGAACCTCCGGCCCCAGCTCATCTCTCTCCTGATCTACCAAGACCAGGGAGATCGGTACCACCTCTTTCCAGGCTTTTAGTAGATTGAGGTGATAAATCTGTTTCACCCCCTCTCTATCAGACCACTCCACCTCATAATCGACTTCCCCCACTAGTCGTGTGACCACGAAGGTTCCTTGCCACTTAGCAAGTAATTTTGTGTTGGAAGTCGGTAGTAATTCCAGGACTTTATCTCCCGGTAAAAATTGCCGTAGCTTAGTTCCACTATTGTAGTGCCTCTGCTGACGTTCCTGAGCCTCGAGTAAATTATCCTGTGACAATCTCCCCAGTGTATGGAGTTTTGCTCGCAGGTCCATAATGTATTGAATTAAATTTTTACTGGGACTTGGACCCTCCTCCCAGCTTTCTTTATCTAGGTCCAAGATAGCCCGTGGTTGTCTACCGAATTGCAATTCAAAGGGAGAAAATCCCATGGAGGCCTGGGGAACCTCTCGCACTGCTAACAATAGAGGAACTAACCACTTATCCCAATTTCGGCTGTCATCGTGTACGAACTTCCGAATCATAGATTTCAAAGTCCTATTAAAACGCTCAACAAGCCCATCCATTTGTGGATGGTACACGCTAGTTTTAATGGACTGAACACCTAATAATTCATACAGTTCGCGTAATGTGCGTGACATAAAAGAAGGGCCTTGATCAGTCAGAATCTCATTCGGGATTCCAACTCGGGAGATTATCTGAAACAATGCCTGCGCAACACTCTTGGCAGAGATATTGCGTAACGGCACTGCTTCGAGATACCGGGTTGCATAATCCACAAGAACTAATACAAATCGGTATCCCTGAGTGCTCCTGTCAAATGGTCCGATGAGGTCCATGCCCACTCTATCAAAAGGGACCTCAATTAATGGGAGAGGGCGCAATGGCACTTTTGTGATGGCCGGGGAATTCACTAGCTGACAGTCTGGACAGGACGCACACCACCTACGTACATCCGCCCAAATGCCCGGCCAATAGAAATGGGCCATTATCCGGTCTAGTAGTTTTTTCATACCCTAAATGACCAGCCATGGGGTTGTAATGAGCCGGAAACCCGAATTTCCACTGGTACTATCGGGTACTTGTGTCGATCCCCATGTACACACCTAATAACCACCCAACATGCCGATACCTGTATTTCTGGCAGCAGAGTGATGGTTAAAGGCTTGTTTAATACATCAGACCCTTGATGACTTAGAGCCACTTAGCCAACCATGTGTTCTATACTGTTCCAGTGTAATTTACAGCTAAATCTTGTCTCACCCCCCAATTCCCATAGAGATCCATTCAAATGCAGAGCTGTTATAGTATCGCTTGTAAGAGTACCAGCAAATAAGATATCAAGAGCCTTTTGACATCATAAAGTCATGGCATGCAAAGGATATGCAACGAAATATAAAAAATATGGCTTTTCTACCAAGTATTAAATACATTTAATTTAGCGTGTTCAATACTTTTTTCCTGTGTCATTTCACTTTATTGCACATAACTTTTTTTAAGAATTGGAACGTTACAATTAATTTAGCTGTGTAGTTTTATTGAGTTAATACCAATGTCTGGTCAAAATCTCATGTGAATAGCTACATTGGAAATATGTTTGATAATAAAATTGTTGACGTGTCCAATACTTATTTCCCCCATTGTATTGACTGATATATTATCATGGTACTTGTTCCCTGTGTTTTCTTGTCTAACTGTTTGATGTTATAGTTTATAATAGTATTTAGAATTAGAATTAGAGAATAGCTGATTTACCCACAGCTTACTGTGACTACATTCAATGTTCATTACTAGGGATAGCTGATACGTTATGGGAAGGATGTGCTTTGTCTTATCTGTTCTGTACTTCGATGACCTGTCTGTATGCACTTATTGTATGTCGCTTTGGATAAAAGCATCTGCTAAATGACTGTAATGTAATGTGATCCAGTTTAGGTAGACGTTTTCATTAATTAGATCATTGCCATATAATAATGACATGCTATTTTCCTCCTGATTAAATAAAGTGAATAAGGCTTGTATTTGACCTCATATTATTAAAATTAGATTCAAGATGATGGAGGAGAGAGGAGTGAGGCAGGCTGCTGCAGCTCAACTGAGCTCTCTGAGCCACAGCAGGTATAATGGTGACAGTAGAGATAGGCAGTGAAATGAGTCCATCTCAACCATGCTATCCATGTAAATACGTGATAGATTTTTAGTTTGTTGCTGAACAGAATAATATCTAATAATACAGCATGTGATCCAGCTACATAAGAAAATAAAGGGAGAGGGGGACATTTTGGAAGAGCAAAATTGTATATTTTTCTAAAAGATTGGTTTGTTTTGCAGTATTGTTAGCTTGTTTGGAGTGCTATAAATGAGCATTTAAGCTGTTTAAAAAAAATAAAAATAAATCTTTTTTTGCATGCCCCTGGACCCCCGTTCACTGAAGTGTCCCCCACAGATGCCAAACCACTTCTACACCCTTGGCCCCTTTGATTTTAAAATTCATACTTGCACTAGTATTGTTGCTGTTATTGATTTGAATAATTTGTTTTGGGTGTTTAAAAAATAGTTTTTCTATAGGTTGATGTGACCTTTTCTCACATTGAGAAGCTGCCCCTCAAAAGGTCTCTGCACAGCCCTGGTTTAAATTATACCTCAACCAAGGTGAAAGTAAGCCAATATAGTCCGGTACTCCCTACTATCAAGATTTACTCCAGGCATGTTAGGTAATGCAAATTAAAAAATCTGTCAGGCAGAGAAAATACTTTTAACGCAAAGGATCATCTGGTTAAGATCGCATTGCTGCATTAATGTAAAAAAAGTCACTGTGCCATACATTTACAAGCCCTCTATGTTATTCCACTCCACTTCCACTTCACTATTGTCTAGCTGACAGTGACAAAAATATATCTGAGACATTTAGCAAACACTGAAAGCCAACCTGGTGCTGTCAGGGTGCAGTAGGGACTCAAAAATAAACAATAAATAAACCAAAGTTTATTGTGGCAGAAAAAACCAAGACACCAGGCAAAATCGTAGTCAGGAAGGCAGAGGTAAAAACCAGAAAGACACGGCAAAAGTACAGAATCGTAATCAAAAGACAAAAAAAGGAAATATGTAAAAAGTCAGGAACACAGGTAGTCAGATAGCGGGAAACAGGTAACTGGGAAAAAAGGCTTGTAGCGAAACAAACAAAAATCAACTGAGATGAACTCGCACTGAACACAAGACAGAGTCGAACTTAAATACACAGAACTAATGACCAAACGAGAGACAGGTGAACAGCAGGGCAGGTGAGACACATAAGTGATCAGGAGTTGACATGTAAGGTGGGGCGGACACAATGGGGATGGAAACACAAGAGCACATGGATGGGAGATGACAAATGAAAACAACAACACACGAACAAAACCGAAACAGACGTAACAGAAAAACTCACAGACTCAAATACTGACAGGTGCCATGTCTCACGATGACAGCGCAGCAGGTCTACCATGTAGATTGTAAAAACATCTATTGTAATACATTTACAAATATTACAAAACACTTTCATTTATTTGTAATTCATGGTAAAGTAAAAATGACTGAATCCAGGCCTATGTGTTTCTTTGAGGTAGATCGTATTTCTTATGGTTCATAAATTTACATGCATTATCTTGCAGTTACTCATAACAAACAAAAACAAAATGGTAGGAAAGGCAGTATCGGCACACGAAAAGTGTGTATGCAGGTGCTAACAAATAAAGCGTGAGCAAACCTCAGACGAAGGTCTCTGACTGAAATGTCAGTATTAAATTTTTTGGTGTTGCAATATAGCAGTGTTGCAGCAAATCAATTTTTCTTTAATTTGGTCAATTCTCATCTATTTAGGAGGTGCTCTGTTTAAGACTTTATAACTCCAGGTGTAAGCATAAACTTGGTAAATGGCTTAAATAAAACAAGGCAGATGTACTTATGAACTTTGTTACTTATGAGATTTGTGTATTTTCATAATTTAAGTTAAAATAAAGTGCCACAAATGCAAAGAAACTTTGGAAAGATGCAAAAAAAAATATTATTTAGTTTGCAACAAAATACTGAGAGCTACATAAGTGAAACAGGTAAATATATACATTTCCTGGATCATAAACTCCATGTCAACAAGTGTTCAAAATCTGAGGATGATATGCAGAACTACTAAAGATCTATGATGCTAAATATAGGCAGTGTACCCTGGTGTCTATTAGTGTCTCCAAATGGCTAAATTATGCACTGCTCTAAAAAAAAAAAAAGATATATTGAACTACAAATCAACAGTTTTGGCTCATAAAACTCACTTTTGCATCATTTTCAAGTGGTAATGACTATATTTTCATCAGTATAGGGGGGTAGATATTTATGTGTCCAAAACCCCTCTGCAAAACATGTCATATAATGAATAAAATTAGTTTTGTCCAATATAAATAATATACATTTGCTTCTTCTGATGGATTAAGATAAAAATGTTGATATCACAGTGCATACACCTAAATATGTAACCTAATCATTCACTCTTGTACCTCAATAAAACATCACTTTTCCCTGTACTCTACAGTATGTATACTTTTGACCTGGGATTGCATTGTTTTTTTAAATATTCCTAGTCATTTTGATTGCAAGGAAAATCTTTACCTCAATCTACCACATATCAGCGCACAGAAAATTGGAATGAGCACTTGCCATTCCATAAGTGACAACAGTGGCGGACTTAGTCATTTTGGGGCACAAGGCAAACACAGGCATGGGGCCCTCACACATCCCTTGCTCTCCCCCCTTTTCAATCCTTATTTATCTAAGAAAGATCAGTTGTGATGCATGTATCATCATCATCATTGCTGCTGGAGCAATCTAGGTTGGCACTGCCAGCAGCAGCAATGGGTAACGTTTAGGGATGTTCCTAACGACTAATTTCCCTGACATTTGAAACCGTTAATCACATTCTTCAATAACCAAATCGTATTTTAAATGCCGCTGAAATGTGTGGCACTTTGCGTCTTGCATTATGAACATTGCACATTATCCTACAAAACATGACAACTCACTAAATAAAAGTTAACAAATAACATTTATTGAAAACAATATTCAACGTAACAAAACATTTTTAGGAAACATGCCTGATTATTACAACGGCATTTTCATTTGGTGAACGCGATCGCATAGCAAATACAGTAAAAAATAATAATCGGTCATCAGAAAAGCTACCAATAATAGGAACACAAAAAAATCACAATTAGGCCTACTGATCGACATGACATTAGATTCGTTTTATTGGGCTATTCAACAACGCGATAGGCCTACTTACTCTTTCCACCTCGCTGGTTTAACTTGCAGGGCGAACAGGCTAATGCGTTTTGTTTTTTTCCTTAGTTTTTTAAATATTTTTTTTAATCCGGCGTTGTTAACATTAGTAACGGATTCTCGTTTTTTTATAAAGCAACATTTGACCAGGAAAACATGAAATTTCAGTGCAAATTATGTCAATATGTAATTTAAATGTGTACATTAATAAAATACTAAGTTTAACCGAATAGTATTTCTGGTGCCGACTAGCGAGGGTAGCAACGTTTAATCGGCTAGTCGACTAAACGCGTACATCCCTAGTAACGTTAGCTCCTCTTCGCTAGCATTAGCAATGCTAACAACGCTAGTGCTAGTGCTAGCAGTCTCAGACTGACTCTGCTCTTCATTAGTGGCATCTGTACTACTACTAGCCGCCGTGAAAAATGTAGTTAGCTTTCGTAGTTTTGCCACAAACTTTTTACTTTCCTCCTGCTTCCTCCTTTTCTCAGCACCGCTTGGGTAGCTTCGCTTCATTTTCACTTTTTAATAATCGCGCCGAGCTGAAACACGAATTGGCTACTGAATCATTTCCGCAGACGGCTCATCATGGAATAGTCCAATGTAGTGGGGACTGAGGGGGGGGGGGACTAAGACACTCATGAATTAGGCATTCTGATGCCATTTAGCGCATTAATTTTTAGAAAGACATAATTAATTACTGGGGGGGGGGAAAAAACGTTTATGAGGCATTTAACGGGGCCCTTTGTAGTATGGGGTCAGCTTGGGGCCCCAGGCAATTGCCGACCTTTGCCTAATGGGTAAGACCGCCTCTGAGTGACAAGTATATATGCCATAGCTTATATTATGTACGATAACATGAAAATAAAATAGTATTCCACCATCTGCAAAATGCTGACAAATGTTCTATCTTCAATGGAAATAGGTAGGCGACATAACTAATAAAATTAACGATTGCACTACAGTATGTGAAATGCGAAAATAACAATGGGCCTATCAATCATGTTGGAAAGACAGAGCACGAGTGAAAAAATGAACTTCCTTAACTTATTATCTGTAGCCAGCGAGACCAACTGCATTTTAGACCCAAAGTTTTTACATATGGGGATGGGGAATTTCCCCTCCCTGATGCGTTATTT
This sequence comes from Ilyophis sp. 1 JC-2022, assembly GCA_022702515.1. NCBI lineage: Eukaryota > Metazoa > Chordata > Actinopteri > Anguilliformes > Synaphobranchidae > Ilyophis > Ilyophis sp. 1 JC-2022. The sequence goes on along the minus strand of CM040402.1, from coordinate 90,096,412 downwards.
ATAGAGCTTGCGTAATATGAGACCGCAAAAACAAAAACTTCTGTTACACTGGACGGTAGTAAATTATTCAAAGCACCCCGGAAGACATGGGATATACCGTTGCTAAGGTTATAATGTACGCTATTGGATAAAAGAGCCAATAGTTAAACCAGAATGAACTGTAATAAGCGAGACAGGCTTGCAGAGCATGGGGGGTATTACGAGTCAATGTTTCAGATAGTGTAATAGCGGTATAAAGTGTTGTATATTTCTCAACCGATTGTACCAGACAATAAATGACCACTGAATTTTGAAAGGAACATCTCGATGTGTAAAACCAATGGTAGGATTGTATATTAATTTAATATTTAGTAGCATATATTGCGAGTAGAATACATGGTACAATGACTACACTCAAATGCATGGGAATGGTACCTATGGTTTTAATCTATCATCTAAATAGGCTGTATAATGAAGTTTGGGGGGGGGGGTACTGTCAGTATTTGAGTCTGTCATGTGTTTTTCTGTTACGTCTGTTTCGGCCTTGTTCGTGTGTTGTTGTTTTCATTTGCCATCTCCCATCCATGTGCTCTTGTGTTTACTTCCACATTGTGTACACCCCGCCTTACGTGTCAACTCTTGATCACTTATGGGAATTGATTGTGATGGTACAGTATGCATGGTGTAAATGCTAGACACTTTGTACCATGCTGCTTTGGGTGTGTCTGAGCCTTCAGAGACTACTGACACTGTATCATGAGCCACATGTCCAATAATTTTTTTTAGTTCAAGTTTTAGTTTTAGTTTAGTTTTTTTAGTTCATATTTAATCAATGTTCACTGAAGAAATACAAAGCAATTTAAGTTGAAAAATGACCAATGATTTTAGCAAATTAGAATGAGTACATTTATTAGGACATTACCAGTAGAACAAACTGTACTCCCCTCCAATACACAATCACACCTATACTCTGCAATTGATGCAAGTGCCGCACAGCACGACAACACAATAAATTGTCAACTAAATTTTTCTGCTTCCCTTCACAAGGTCTTGGGTTAACACTCGTTTCTTTCTCCACAGGTCCCACTCAAATACAAACAAGCATGTGACCACTGAAAGACTTTTTTTTTAAACGGTGGAGAAATAAAAATAATTGTTGCCATAAACCCTCCATCTCCCTTTTATATACTTGTTATTTTTCTTTTTCAAACACAACAAAATACTACATAGGTTAAACACATGGAAACATGTGCTGCTACATGTCAAATCCAGTGTGCTCAAAAAGTATGTGTGATGGAAAGACAGAAGGAAGAAAGAAAGGTTAGTTCCATTGCTAAACCTCAGTATTCTCTCAGTATGCAGACCACAGATTACCCTTGTGAAAAAGCAAAACTTCAAACTGAAATCAAAGGCTGATGCTGCTATTCTTTAGAGTGTAATGTTTTTAACTTCCATTTATAATTCATGTTTTACACAATTGTTCTGATGTTTTTTCATTTGGATTGTCAACTGCCTGTAATTGCATTTTATGCCAGATTCCCCTATGGGAAAGAGATTGCGATCTCAAAAGGGTCTTCCAAGTTAAATAAAGTTAAATGAAATAAAATAGGCACTTCAATTTTAAATTGTGTTTGTGGGGTGGTCTTAGTAGGTTCTCTCCTGCATTTGCACCACTCACTGTGTATGTCTGTCAAATTATGTTTTTGTAACCCCTTTGTGCAAATACAAACAGCGAATGATGATTGAAGACTTGACATGCTGCTCAGTCAAAATACCTGTATGGTTCCACCACATTTTCTCCCTCAATTGCCTACAAAAGGTTTCAGGAATAGTCTTGGACAGTCTGTCATCTCAATGGATAATAGCTGGTTTCATTTGGGATCTGAAACCCATGTGTACAAAATCATGCATTCTTGCAAAATTTCCACTTTTCCACATTAATTTCATAACAGACTTCCTGATTTCCTTAGTTCTGATCCCATATATGATTGGATGCAGCAAAGGGGGAGTCACGACGAAATGTATAGACACGACTATATTAATGTATCTTGGTAGGTAAACATTTATTCGGTAATAAATCACAGAGAAAAGAGTAACCAGGGTAAAATTAATGAAGGTAATTAAATGAGGAGAACATGTGCTGAGAGCTTTCTTTTGTGCCTCTTTTGAGGCTTTCAGGCTCACAGTCAGTATCCTCATATAAGATAGCAGCACAATAATAAGTGGGAAAATAACTAAACTGGTAATAAGTAATATGCCATACAGATTAAGCAGAGCACTTTTCACACAGGAGAGGTTAAGGAGATTATCACAGAACAGCTTGGGAATTGTGTACCTGCACAGCGGCAGTCTGGAAGTCAGATAAACTTGAATAGATATAGAGGAGAGAGGAAAGATATTGGCCACAGTCAACAGTGTTTTCACTTTTCTGGGAGTCATTATGCTGTGGTACTGCAAAGGCTTGCAAATGGAGACGTATCTGTCATAAGCCATCACTGTTAAAGTGGTATACGCAGAAGCTCCATAGAAATGAATACAAAACACCTGAACTAGACAAGCTGCAAAGGAGCTCTTTTGAGTCTCTGAAAGAAGGTTTTCCATGATTTTTGGCCAGACAGCAGAGCTTCCTATCAGTCCATTTACTGCCAAGTTAAACAAAAAAATGTACATGGGTTTGTGTAGGCTGGACTCAAAATAGATAACCAGCATTAGAAAAATATTAGAAAAAATTGAAAAGATGTAGACCAAAAGAGTAAATGTAAAAAATAAAGCATTGAGCGGTTGGGATGATCCATAGCTTGTGAATATCAAAGTGACATCCAAAGTGGACTGGTTCATTGTGACAGTGCTTCTTTCCTGTGGGTAATAAAACTCATAACTTTGTGGTTAATTAGTTATCTGCTAAGTATTTACATGGTCTAATGTGAAATATTCATACAGTATATTAAAATGTTTAGTTTGAAATGTAAAACAATTTAACACAAACTTGTCCAGAGAAGAAAGTTTGAAAGTATTTTGCAGTATAATCTTACCGTGGTTGACTTCCGCTTGTTATGGCGGCACTATGTAACTACAGACATATTTTTATCTATCTCTGTGTGTTGGGTCACCATGGTCTCAGGGAACATATCCCCTCAGGGAGTAATTATATATTATAAGTGATATTGGGGAGGGTTTGGCCTACCCACTTATGAGATTCTGTTTAGGTTTCTTCTAGTTTTTAAACTTTACAAACAAAACTTCCCAACAGCTAAAACTATACCAATTATACTATTTACACAATACAACTTAAAACATTGCATTGCGTAAATAGCTGATCTGGCTTGAAGGCTATTTTTCTGTCCAGTATAACAACATTATAGAATGCCTTTAAAATGTTAAATTTGTGGGGCTGCTGGGTGGCTCATCTGGTTCTGTTAAAAGGATGAACCCCAAGGTCTCAGATCAAATCCGGAGCATGCCAGTGCTGAATGCAGTTCAGTTGGCAGCAGTGGGGTCATTGAAAGAGCACAGCTGCAAATAGCTAATTGGATATTCCAATATAGGGTGGGAATTGGACACGTCAAATTAAAAGAAATAATTTTTAAAAAGTTAAAATTAATGTTTTGCAATTCATTGCTGCATGTGTGCGACTGCCTCTAGTCAAAATTATGGGCTGTAGTGGCGAAACTAACGGCGGTGCAGGATGTGTTGCTGAACTATGGCCCCTGGCCACTGGGGGGCCCCCCTAACACTGGCATTCCCTTTACCGCACCCTACTGCTGAGTAAAACGATAGTTCTCACTCATTCTCCAAAAATCCCATTTTATTACAGAACTGTAAAGACAGTCACAGTCTTATACCCTTTATCCAAGCAATACATTGGACTCATGGTTTGCAAAGGGAAGTCACATTTTTGGGTATGTTATCAGTCAATTTAGGTTGTTTTAAAATGCATTGAACTAAGCATTTGATTAAAAATTGTTTATCAGTATTGTTTGAAAGAAATGACTGCTGATATTAGGTTAAGCTAGTGTCCAATCATGCCAGGCCAAATTATTTGTCATCATGCGTGATAAAAAAATCTGAACCGCAGCCGTAATGTAACTTAAGAAGAAGAGCTTAATTTAATATTCCAACTCTGCAATAGCTAGCAAACTTGTCACAGTGTTTAGTAAACACACAAATAACAGAAAAATGTGAGCAGGAGGAGAGTGTGGCAAAGCTGCCAAAATTAGATCCAATTCAATTTTAAAAGTGAGTCATTTTTTCCATTCGTTTTCTTAAAGCTGGAGCATGTAACTTTTATTTAGAAAAATGTCAGGGAACGGTCATGCTTAGTTGGTAGCAATCATAAAAAGAAATCCAGCAACATAGACTATGTTTATTCTAAAACCAGCCATTTTGTTTTCAAAAAACGGGCTCAACCATGACCACATCGTGGAACAATCAAATGTGAGATTGACCTTGCCAGTAGCTAGCAAGTTCACCAGCTAGACATTTCACAGCGACCCGTTACACCGGCGCTATTTCATGATAAGTAAATAATTGGGAATTGGATAAAGCTCGCTCGAAAACTGGAGTAAACATACATGCTAATTTCAGAAGGTGGTGAGATTTTCGGAAACAAATTGGTTCAATGACAGACTGGACAGGTAGGTTAAACGTTTAAAAAAGAATGGACTTTCTGCTTGCCAGACAACTGTAATTGTCTCAGTGAGGAGGGAATGAGAGCGGTTCCTGCAGTGGTAAATTGGATAATTGCGGAACGAGATTGAATGATTGAAAGAGTGGTTGGTACTCATGGGGCAATTGATTGATTGAGGGGGGCTGGGTTTCCTGAGAGAATAAATGGAGCGCACTTGGGGTGAAATGAGAGAATTGACGGAGGGCAAGCGCAAGAGGGTGGTTTGCCTCCGGGAATTATACCCAAGGAAATGGGTTTTAAAACGATATAGTTCAGACACCTTGCAGTTCCAGAATGTTCGGCAGTGTTTTTCTTTTCTTTTTGTTTGGTTAGTTTTGTGCAAATGTGAATGTGTTGAGTGTATGACAAAACTTACCTGAGTGCGGCGAGCAACTGTGGGAGAGCTGGAGTGGCTGGAGACTGGAGAAGCAAGAGAGAGACAAGACGCCATTATACCCGGGACCAACGAGCAGCATTGGCAGCAGATTGCAGAGCCGGTCGGTGTGACAGAGCCAGTGGAACCGGGGATATTGTGATGAGCTTTTGCTGGGGGAAATGACCTCCCCAGTCCGTAAAGAATGTATTTGCGCCGTACTTCAAGCACAGCGCGTGAGGGTCCCAGAGCGGGAACTGAGCGGCAGCGGGTGTGTCTTTCTCTCCCCTGCTTAGTCGGTGTCCCGTAGCCAGACCAGCGAGCTTGACGATGACGACGGTTCGCAGCAGAGGGCCCCGACCCGAGGCTCGCCAGAGGGGTACAGGCAGATACCCCATTGGCGACCACCAAGGAGTGGTGAAGCTGTCCCATTGAGTGTTGTCTGTATGATTATTTTGGCCGGATGACTTATTTTTTTCTTTTTTATTTCATGGTGGTCCTCCCAGTGGTGTGGTGTGGGTAGGACTCTTGATTTCTTTGTGTTTAATGTTGTTTGTCTGTGGCGTGGAATGCTTGTGAGTTTGGTTATTGTGTGTGTGTGTGTATGCCGTCGTCCCAGTCTGTGTGGGCTTTCCCTCATGAGTACTAGCGGGGCCGGGCGGCTGGCTGCCCCCAAGGTGGGCTATTGAGGGTGCGTGATCAGGAGTGTGTGTGTGCCCATGCCAGTAGCCTAAATATATTTTGCACAGTGTGTTTACGAGTGGTGCGAGTGACAACGTGTACTGTGTGGTGTGTGGGGGTAGGCACGCGGGTGGGGTCCGGTTTCGTCCGGCAGATTCGTGAGAGTGGTAGACATAGGGCATAGTGGCTACCCACAGGGCATAGTCTTCTGTCAAACATCAGTGTGTACAACCTTTTTATGTATTGTGTATGAATTTTTTTTTAACCTTTTACTGGCTGGTGTACTGTTTGGGGAGTGGTGGATCTTGCAAAAACCTGATCAGGATTCGGGAGCGGGAATTACCCGTTTTGACCCGTGAGAGCAAGGTTGGTAATTGGTATTATTGATAACGTTACTTCATTCGTTACTTTATTTATGTTTGCTAACGTTATATGTCGTATAGATCGCGTTAGCTCGAACTGGCTACATGGCTATAAGTTACCAAAGCGTAGCTACCAGCTGTAGCCAGATAATGCCTGGTTCAGACTAACGCTACACAAACTCAGAGTTATGCAACAACTCTTTTGTTGTTTTACCTGGAATTTTCGATGACATTTTTACTGTAAAATATCAATCTGTAATCCTGAAATTGTATCTAGCAGAGTTTCACGTTCATAACGAGGTCTGTGGGGTGGGGGTGTGTCTCTTTCTCTGTGGGCAGGGCCAGGGATGTTGTGACAACAAATGTGGGGAAACACTGCATACTCCAGCTGTGTGGTGAGGGATTGTCTGTGCTCATTGGTTTGTTTACGATTAATGTGTCTGCTCCAAAATGTATGTTTGCAGTATGTAACTAAGAAACTGGCTGCCATGCCAGTTCTTACAAATGGTGTATATTAAAGGGTAATTCCACCAAAAAACAACATTAAACTTATTTAACAGATCAATGCGCAAGTGATTAAGTTTATTTTTGTTGCTGTGAACATTGACATCTAAAGTTACAAATTTGGTAGAGGTGTAAGTCAAAATGATGTTTACCTCTACCACTTCCTCATTAAAAAAAAAAAACTACAGAGTGGGCGGGTAAGTCATACTGAAGGAGGCGTGACCGAACTCAGAGAGGGAGTGAGAGGCTGTGTCTGTCTGTCAGAGCCCTGTGTACTAGCAGAGGCTACTGCTATGGCTGAGGAGTTCTTTTCTAATTTTATTTCCGCATTGCTAGTTCTGTCATGGAGGACCCGTTAATAATGGGTGTGTTGGGATTTCCCAAATAATACGATTGGTATAATTGAACAAACACAGTGTTTTAAAAATATAGCACATAATTACACCTATAATGTCTCTTTGTTTGTCTATGCACAATAATTTTAAGATCCCCGTAGGCCTACAATAATTTTATATTTCCCATCTGGCGTCACTGAAGCGGGACAACAAATTGAACGAGACAGAAGAGCCAGCTAAACTGAACGAGATCGAATGACCTGCTCTTCTGAACTCGAACGTCTGCTAGCCTTCTGCGGTCAAAAAGAACGACAAATAGCTGCAGCCGGCCTGTAAATTCGCACATTGAGCTTACATTGCCTAGCCTACAAGTTGAATGTAGGATTCATGAATGAATGAATGAATGAATCAATCAATAACCTTTATTCAAACTCGAAGGACACTGAGGTTGCCCTCATTTACAGTGACGTTGAGTAAGAGATAAAATAACACAAAGATAAAACAATGACAACATAAAGGCACAACATAAAAGGATAAAATAGAATACATTTCTTTTTTTTTATTTTAAAAGAGAGGGCCAACCAACCTTTTCATACAGGGAGCAATGATGTATGTTATAGCTATCACCTGTAATGAATCTGAGAGCTGAATGGTATACAGAATATAAAGATCTAAGAGTAGAAACAGAGGCATGTCTATAGACTACATCCCCATAGTCTAGAACTGATAAAAAGACTGCTTCAATAATCCTCTTCCTGCATACCATAGGAAAACTGGTTCTATTCCTATATAAAAAGCCAATTTTCTGTCGTAGCTTGCTTATAAGATTATCAATATGAAATTTAAATGTAAATCTTTCATCAAGCCAGATGCCGAGATATTTATAGACTGAAACTCTCTCAATAATAGAACCATTTGCAGCAGTTATGTGCAGACTATTGTGGTCAAGATTTCTAGCCCTATAGAACAACATGAATTTAGTTTTGTTCTTGTTAAGAACTAACTTAAGAGAAACAAGAGCATCTTGAATAGTATTGAAAGAAAGTTGCAATTTTTCAATAGCTAATTCCACAGAGTCAGCAATACAATACAGAATGGTCTCATCAGCATAAAGATAACTGATATTTATTAATGTTAACTTATACGTTGTTATTGGTAAATGCAAGTTTAGTGGGGCGGGCCCTGGCAGCACTGTTGAACGTGCACGTAGGCTAGCTACTACGAATACCGAGTAGGCTATCACTGATCAGACTGACGCCATTTAAAAAAAAGATTTTGAATCAAAACTCGAAAAGTTCAAAAGGTTCTATACATTTAGATGTCTCAGAACGAGATCACTCGGACTGTGCTAAGATCCGAACCGCCCAACACTATCCACAACCTCTTGAACTTCTCTTCTTTTATATGTCCTGATAAAAGGGCGTTACCATATGATGACAAAACCAGAGAGGCGTGGTTCCCATTGACAAGTCACATATTTTTCTTATATCATTCAACCCATAGAGGGCAGGATTCCGGTAATTTTCATTGCAAAATGAGAAACATCAACCTTTATATTGAACATTCGAGATTGGGAATACAGTCAATCACTCGTATTTTGGTGTGGCCCAATACATAACTTATCAACTAAAATAAATTGTTTCAGTGCTTGGTTAATGTTTAATAGATTTAATATTTTATCGGTTAATTAGGTCACATTAGTATTCACAGTCTCGTGTGCTTTATGCCAATATTTCTAGAGTATGGCTGTGCATATTCATTGGTGGTTACTAAGGTGATATTTCCTTTCTTCTTACAGTAAATTGAAAAAAACAAACACAATGCATGTATCCAATCCGGGCCTGGCTTTGTGAAGGAAGGAAGGGAAGATAGGTAGATGAGTTACATTTCTAAACCTTCATTGCAGGCCACAGATTACCCTCTTGATAAAGCAAAACTTCAAACTGAAACCAATGGCCATATTATCTGACGTTGCTATTCTTTAGAGTGCAGTGTTTTCAGAGATATTACTGGCAGAAATGTCAGTGTTGAATGTATATTGAAATTTGGGTATTTCATGGCACACCATCTGAATTATCCTCCTGCTTTTAATATGTTTATAATTCAGGTTTTACACAATTGTTCTGATCTGATGTTTTTCATTTGTCAACTTTAACTTGTCTTTCATGTCAGCGCCCCCTTGGAAAAGAGATTGCGATCTCAACAAGATCTTCCTGGTTAAATAAAAATAAAATTGCCTCTATAATTATTTTTGTGGGGCGGTCCTGTTAGGTTCTATATTCTCTCCTGCATTTGCACAATTCACTGTGTATGTCTGTCTATATGTTGTCACCTCTTTGTGCAAATAAGCACAGCAAATTACAGTTTTTCAGCCTTGCCTTCTGGGAAATTTCCTCTGGCAGACACAGCCAATATATGCAGATATAGTCAGCATTGACTCTCTTCAGCCTCTCAAATGGAATCATAATATACAGAGGCTGGACAAAATATCAGAAGCACTATAAACAGAAAAAACAGTTTTTCATAAAACAAAAAGGCTGCTATATGTTTGTTCATATTTCTCTTATCTATATTTTCTACATTATTTTATGACTTGTATGCTATGTATACATTTTAGTTTCTGTCATGTTTTTTTTTATTAGCTTGATAATGAATCATAATTAGCCATTAATCATATTATTATCAAATAACACAAATTTGTCAATGAAATGCTGCTTTTGTGTCTGTAAAAAGTGAGAACACTTTAGAGCTAATGTAGGACAAAAACTGAAAGCATTTTGGTCGACGACAACTGGAGAAGGAAATAGAAAAATAGAAGATCATTGAAACTGGTCTAGAATCCAACACTTGCACAAATATGGCCCAATTGTTAATTATTCCTTTTTAATTAAGTTTTTTACGAATCACATTTCATTATACTACATGGAGGGATCAACTCCAGTTGTTGGGGACCAAAATGTTCTCTGATTTCTTCTTATACATTTGATGAAGGGTACTCACTTATTACTGACAGCGACATGTAATTTATAATTTTTTATCCTTTCATAAAAATATGACAAACAGGCAATTATGGTTGATTGGCATAATTATAACAAAACACAAGCAATCATATAAAATGTGCACATGGCAGAAGATTCACAAAACAGCATAGATAATCAGGTTAGGAACAGAGCTTGAGGTTTTGCATAGCAAACATGTGGCAGGTGTTTTATGTTTTCTGGAAAACTGGTGTTTCTGATATTTTGATAGTTTCCATGCCCTGTAGACACTTCCCATTACTTACAACACTTGATATGCTGATCAGTCAAAATACCTGTATGGTTCCACCACATTTTCTCCCTCATTTGCTTAAAAAAGGTTTCAGAAATAGTCTTGGACAGTCTGTCATCTCAATGGATAATAGCTGGTTTCATTTGGGATCTGAAACCCATGTGTAAAAAATCATGCATTCTTGCAAAAATCTTTGTTTTCCACATTAATTTCATAACAGATTTCCTGATTTCCTTAGTTCTGATCCCATATATGATTGGATGCAACAAAGGGGGAGTCACGATGAAATGTATAGACACGACTATATTAATGTATCTTGGTATGTAAGCATTTATTCGGTAATAAATCACAGAGAAAATAGTAACCAGGGAAAAATTTATGAAGGTAATTAAATGAGGAGAACATGTGCTGAGAGCTTTCTTTTGTGCCTCTTTTGAGGCTTTCAGGCTCACAGTCAGTATCCTCATATAAGATAGCAGCACAATAATAAGTGGGAAAACAAGTAAACTGGTAATAAGGAATATGCCATACAGATTAACCAGAGCACTTTTTACACAGGAGAGGCTAACGAGATTATCACAGAACAGCTTGTGAATTGTGTACCTGCACAGCGGCAGTCTGGAAGTCAGATACACTTGAATAGATATAGAGGAGAGAGGAAAGATATTGGCCACAGTCAACAGTGTTTTCACTTTTCTGGGCGTCATTATGCTGTGGTACTGCAAAGGCTTGCAAATGGAGATGTATCGGTCATAAGCCATCACTGTTAAAGTGGTATACGCAGAAGCTCCATAGAAATGAATACAAAACACCTGAACGAGACAAGCTGCAAAGGAGCTCTTTTGAGTCTCTGAAAGAAGGTTTTCCATGATTTTTGGCCAGACAGCAGAGCTTCCTATCAGTCCATTTACTGCCAAGTTAAACAAAAAAATTTACATGGGTTTGTGTAGGCTGGACTCAAAATAGATAACCAGCATTAGAAAAACATTGGCAAAAATTGAAAAGACATAGACCAAAAGAGTAAATGTAAAAAATAAAGCATTGAGCGGTTGGGATGATCCATATCTTGTGAATATCAAAGTGACATCCAAAGTGGACTGGTTCATTGTGACAGTGCTTCTTTCCTGTGGGTAATAAAACTCATAAATGTGTGGTTAATTAATTATCTGCAAGTATTCACATGGTCTAATGTGAAATATTCATACAGTATATTAAAATGTTTACTTTGAAATGTAAAACAATTTAACACAAACTTGTCCAGACAAGAAAGTTTGACAATCAAGTATTTTGCAGTATTATCTTACCGTGGTTGACTTCCGCTTGTTATGGCAGCACTATGTAACTACAGACATGCGTGTCACATGATTTTTATCTATCTCTGTGTGTTGGGTCACCATGGTCTCAGGGAACATATCCCCTCAGGGAGTAATTACTGTATATATTATAAGTAATATTGGAGAGGGTTTGGCTCACCCACTTATGAGATTCTGTTTAGGTTTCTTCTAGTTTTTAAACTTTACAAACAAAACTTCCCAACAGCTAAAACTATACCAATTATACTATTTACACAATAAAACTTGCAATAAAAGATTGCATTGTGTAAATAGCTGATCTGGCTTGAAGGCTATTTTTATGTCCAGTATAAGAAAATTATAGAATGCCTTAAAAATGTTTAATTTGTGGGGCTGCTGGGTGGCTCATCTGGTTCTGTTGAAAGGATGAACCCCAAGGTCTCAGATCAAATCCGGACTATGTGTTACGTTTCTGTCATATTTATGTCACGTTTCATGAGACTCGTTGTAAGACTCGAATCGATAAGCATCAATTAATATCGCATTTTAATAAATGTGCACATGTATTCATTTATTCAAAAAATATTTAAAATATATATTTCTGAGACACGACTACTTTTAAAACTGTTTCGACCAGCTTCAATCCATGTTTCTGCTCCAACCCCCACGTAAGCGTGAGTTGAAAGTAGGGACAGGCGGGAATAAAGCGACAATTAGACGGACAGATCTGAGCGAAATGGCTAGCTGCGTGCTCGCTGAGTGCGACAAAAGAGACAGAAACTTACAGAATTTGCGATGTTCCGAACAGAAAATCAGTGGTATGGAAGCATTTCGGGTTTAGAAAGAAGGAGGGTGTACTTGACAAAACCGCTGCAATATGCAAGATCTGCCAAGTAGAAATCAGATACACAGGCAACACCACAAACATGATAAACCATTTGAGCCGACGATACACAATTGACGTGAAGGACAGCAAGCGCGTTAGCAAGCTAAACTCTGGAGTCATTGACACTTCCCCTGAGTTTCCTGGAGAAATGGCCAAACGGTTCTATTTTTTTGTATAATTGTTTTTATTAGTTTTTATACACATACCGTGTCCAGACAGTTAATTGTAAAGTGCTTTCTGATATTTAAATTAAACCATTTTCTATTCAAAATCAAGTAGACGTTAGAGACAAAAAACAAAAATAGTAAGACTATTTCCAATGTCTTAAGTTCAATTAATTATTACTACGTTAACTGTCCGATTCACAAAATGAATGTCGTGGAACCTAGATACACCATACCATGCAGAAAACATTTGAGTGAAAAATGTATACCTGCTCTGTATTAAGAGGTGAAGAAAACTGTTCGACTGTCCTTGCAAAACGCTACGAGAGTAGCTTTAACTACGGATGGATGGGCATCTTGCTCCACCGAAGTTCTAGATCTAGAAGATTTAGGAAAGTACTATATGACACTAACCTATAGGCTATTTCATTTATCTTGGCCAAGTTTAGTAATTGTTATACATTTTACCATTTTCATTTTGTAAATAAAGGAAATGTATTAGGGTACCATGTCTGACACTGTTTGAAAAACAATAACCTAAATAGGGTAACTTTAGAAAATACACTGTTAGTCATGTTTATTGCTGCATTATTTGCTGCAGACAGCTGCAAAATGTATGGCATGCCTTAAAAATAAACATAATGCTGTGAACTTGGTGTAAGGTTCTAATTGAATATTTAATTACTGCTGAATGTATCGGTATCAAATCACATTAGCATACCTATTACATTTTTTTAAAGTATCTAAATGAATCGAACCGAATCTTATCAAATCGAATCGTGGTCAAACGTAAGATATTATGATGCATCAAACCTTTGCCTAAAGAATCGTAATCGAATCAAATCGTTATGGGATTGAATCGTCCCACCCCTACTATTTACTAATCTACTAACATTAGATCAGGATTCGGTAATACTAACTCTCTAACCATGTTTACCTTACGTTTCTTGTGCATATCATTTACTAATTTACTAATGTCAGGTCTAGGATAGGATAACTACTAACGATTTACTAATTGCCTTGTCTCATTTTCTCAAGCTGTTTTCCATTTCCTGCTGCTCACAAGCTAAGTGTCTGCACCTGTCTACACCTGCATATAAGATCAGTGTTCATGTCATGTCTTTGCGAAATTGTTGCCTTTAGTTTACTACTGTCACTTTTGAGCGTTTTCCATTGTTTTGACTACCGTTATTGATCTAGCCTGTTTACTGACCATCGTTACTGCCTGCCTATCGTTTCCACTGCCAGTTTTTGACCACAAGTTTTGCCTGCTGTCGGTTCTGTACCCCGCGGATAGGACTTCGGTCTGACTCTTGCTACGCCCCACGACTACAAACTTTTCTTTACCCCTGTATTGTACTTCTGCTCCTCTGCTCCGCTGACAGCTACTCTGGTTACTGAACTTGTGCATGGATACCGATTTCGAGACTGCCTTCTCCCTCGGTACTGTATCTTTGGTTTGGCTGGATTTATTGGTTTTTGGACTTTGCTTGTGTGACTACGATTTTGGATTTCCCCATAATCCATTCGGGATTTCCCCCAAATGCCCTTGCGGGCATTTATTATTACGTCAGTGTTCTGAGTCGTGCATTACGGGTCCAACCCGCACACATCCGTCTCACCATGCCAATGCTGAATGCAGTTCAGTTGGCAGCAGGGGGGTCATTGAAGGAGCATAGCTGCACATAGCTAATTGGATATTCCAAAATAGGGTGGGAATTGGACATGTCAAATTAAAATAAATAAATAAACTAAAGTTAAAATTAATGTTTTGCAATTCAATGCTGCATGTGTGCGACTGGGGCTGTAGTGCCGAAACTAACGGCTGTGCAGGATGTGTTGCTGCACTATTGCCCCTGGCCACTGGGGGCCCGCCTAACACTGGCATTCCGTTTACCGCACCCTACTGCTGAGTAAAACGATAGTTCTCACTCATTCTCCAAAAATCTCTTTTCTTTTTTTTACACAACTGTAAAGACAGTCACAGCCTTACACCCATTACCCAAGCAAAACATTGGACTCATGGTTTGCAAAGTGAATTCACGTTTTTTGGGTATGTTATCAGTCAATTTAGGTTGTTTTAAAATGGATTGAAATAAGCACTTGATTAAAAATTGTTTATCAGTATTGTTTGGAAGAAATGACTGCTGGGATATTAGGTTAAGCTAGTGTCCAATCATGACAGGCCAAATTATTTGTCATCCTGCGTGATAAAAAAATCTGAACCGCAGCCGTAATGTAAGGAAAGAAGAAGAGCTTAATTTAATGTTCCAATTCTGCATTGGCTAGCAAACTTGTTCACAGTGTTTAGTAAACACAAAAATAACAGAAAAATGTGACCAGGAGGAGAGTGTGGCAAAGCTGCCAAAATTAGATCCAATAAAATTTTAAAGGTGAGTAATTTTTTCCATTAGTTTTCTTAAAGCTGGAGCATGTAACTTTTATTTAGAAAAATGTCAGGGAACAGTCATGCTTAGTTGGTAGCAATCATAAAAAGAAATCCAGCAACATAGACTATGTTTATACCCTCAAATTCTGCATTCTAAAACCAGCCATTTTGTTTTCAAAAGAACGGGCTCAACCATGACCACATCGGGAACAATCAAATGTGAGATTGACCTTGCTAGTAGCGAGCAAGTTCACCAGCTAGACATTTCACAGTGACCTGTTACACCGGCGCTATTTCATGATAAGTAAATAATTGGGAATTGGATAAAGCTCGCTCGAAAACTGGAGTAAACATACATGCTAATTTCAGAAGGTGGTGAGATTTTCGGAAACAAATTGGTTCAATGACAGACTGGACAGGTAGGTTAAAAGTTTAAAAAAGAATGGACTTTCTGCTTGCCAGACAACTGTAATTGTCTCAGTGAGGAGGGAATGAGAGCGGTTCCTGCAGTGGTAAATTGGATAATTGCGGAACGAGATTGAATGATTGAATGAGTGGTCAGTACTCATGGGGCAATTGATTGATTGAAGTGGGAACGCAGGGGGCTGGGTTTCCTGAGGGAATAAATGGAGCACACTTGGGGTGAAATGAGAGAATTTGACGGAGGGGCAAGCGCAATAGGGTGGTTTGCCTCTGGGAATTACACCCAAGAAAATCAGTTTGAAAACGATATACAGGTGCAGCTCAAAAAAAATTTATATCGTGAAAAAGTTCAATATTTTTTGTCACTCATGTCAGAAAGTGAAACTCATATATTATATAGATTCATTACACATAGTGAAATATTTCAAGCCTTTATTTCTTGTAATTTTGATGATTATGGCTTACAGCTAATGAAAACCCAAATTCAGTGTCTCAGAAAATTTGAGTATTGTGAAAAAGTTAAATATTGTAAACTCATGGTGTCACACTCTAATCAGTTAATGAACTCAAAACACCTGCAAAGGTTTCCTGAGCCTTTAAATGGTCTCTCAGTCTGGTTCAGTAGGCTACACAATCATGGGGAAGACTGCTGACTTGACAGATGTCCAGAAGACAGTCATTGACACCCTCCACAAGGAGGGTAAGCCACAAAAGGTCATTGCTAAAGAAGTTGGTTGTTCACAGAGTGCTGTATCCAAGCATATTCATAGAAAGTTGAGTGGAAGGAAAAAGTGTGGTAAGAAAAGATGCACAAGCAACAGGGATAACCGCAGCCTTGAGAGGATTGTCAAGCAAAATCCATTCAAGAATTTGGGGGAGCTTCACAAGGAGTGGACTGAGGCTGGAGTCAGTGCATCAAGAGCCACCACGCACAGACGAATCCAGGACATAGGCTACAAATGTCGCATTCCTCGTGTCAAGCCACTCCTGAACCAGAGACAATGTCAGAAGCGTCTTACCTGGGCTAAGGAGAAAAAGAACTGGACTGTTGCTCAGTGGTCCAAAGTCCTCTTTTCAGATGAAAGTAAATTTTGCATTTAATTTGGAAATCAAGGACCCAGAGTCTGGAGGAAGAGTGGAGAGGCACAGAATCCACGTTGCTTGAAGTCCAGTGTGAAGTTTCCACAGTCAGTGATGATTTGGGGTGCCATGTCATCTGCTGGTGTTGGTCCACTGTGTTTTCTGAAGTCCACAGTCAATGCAGCCATCTTCCAGGAAATTTTAGAGCACTTCATGCTTCCTTCTGCTGACAAGCTTTATGGAGATGCTGACTTCATTTTCCAGCAGGACTTGGCACCTGCCCACACTGCCAAAAGTACCAAAAGCTGGTTAAATGACCATGGTATCACTGTGCTTGATTGGCCAGCAAACTCGCCTGACCTGAACCCCATAGAGCAGGGGTGGCCAATTCCAGACCTCGCGGGCCGGTGTGTATGCAGGTTTTTACTGCCACCAGTTACCACGGTTCAATCAGCTAATTAGTCATACACACAATCACCGATTCACTTGTAAATTACAGAACGATAAAATGCTACAATACACGCATTGACGCATACCGGCACAAGAACATTCATCAGCTGCTTTTCATATCGCGGATATGTAGATTAAAATATCAGATCGTGTAAACGATTGGGCTAATTAAATAATTGTTAACTGGCGGCAGCAAAAACCTGCATACACACCGGCCCGCGAGGCCTGGAATTGGCCACCCCTGCCATAGAGAATCTATGTATTCTAGGTATTGTCAAGAAGAAGATGAGACACCAGACCCAACAACGCAGATGACCTGAAGGCCGCTATCAAAGCAACCTGGGCTTCCATTACACCTCAGCAGTGCCACAGGCTGATCGCCTCCATGCCACGCCGCATTGATGCAGTAATTCATGCAAAAGGAGCCCCAACCAAGTATTGAGTGCATAGAAATGAACATACTTTTCAGAAGGCTGACATTTCTGTTTAAAATATCCTTTTTTATTGATCTTATGTAATATTCTAATTTTCTGAGACACTGAATTTTGGTTTTCATTAGCTGTAAGCCGGAATCATCAAAATTACAAGAAATGAAGGCTTGAAATATTTCATTATGTGTAATGAATCTATATAATATATGAGTTTCACTTTCTGACATGAGTGACAAAAAATATAGAACTTTTTCACGATATAAATTTTTTTTGAGCTGCTCCTGTATATCGTTTTCAAACTAATTTTCTTGGGTGTAATTCCCAGAGGAATTAAAACGTGAATTCTCTTTGCAAACCATGAGTCCAATGTATTGCTTGGGTAATGGGTTTAAGGCTGTGACTGTCTTTAATCAATAAGATTTTTGGAGAATGAATGAGAACTATCGTTTTACTCAGCAGCAGGGTGCGGTAAAGGGAATGCCAGTGTTAGGGGGGCCCCCAGTGGCCAGGGGCCATAGTGCAGCAACACATCCTGCACCGCCGTTAGTTTCGCCACTACAGCCCCTAATTTTGTGACTAGAGGCAGTCGCACACATGCAGCATTGAATTGCAAAACATTAATTTTAACTTTTGTTTATTTATTTATTTGAATTTGACATGTCCAATTCCCACCCTATTTTGGAATATCCAATTAGCTATGTGCAGCTATGCTCCTTCAATGTCCCCCCTGCTGCCAACTGAACTGCATTCAGCACTGGCATGCTCCGGATTTGATCTGAGACCTTGGGGCTCATCCTTTTAACAGAACCAGATGAGCCACCCAGCAGCCCCACAAATTAAACATTTTTAAGGCATTGTATAATTTTCTTATACTGGACATAAAAATAGCCTTCAAGCCAGATCAGCTATTTACACAATGCAATCTTTTATTGCAAGTTTTATTGTGTAAATAGTATAATTGGTATAGTTTTATCTGTTGGGAAGTTTTGTTTGTAAAGTTTAAAAACTAGAAGAAACCTAAACAGAATCTAATTTGTGGGTGAGCCAAACCCTCTCCAATATTACTTATAATTTATAATTACTCCCTGAGGAAATATGTTCCCTGAGACCATGGTTACCCAACACACAGAGATAGATAAAAATCATGTGACACGCATGTCTGTAGTTACATAGTGCCGCCATAACAAGCGGAAGTCAACCACGGTAAGATTATACTGCAAAATACTTGAGATTGTCATACTTTCTTGTCTGGACAAGTTTGTGTTAAATTGTTTTACATTTCAAATTAAACATTTTAATATACTGTATGAATATTTCACATTAGACAATGTGAATACTTGCAGATAATTAATTAACCACAAATTTATGAGTTTTATTACCCACAGGATAGAAGTACTGTCACAATGAACCAGTCCACTTTGGATATTCACAAGATATGGATCATCCCAACCGCTCAATGCTTTATTTTTTACATTTACTCTTTTGGTCTACATCTTTTCAATTTTTGCCAATGTTTTTCTGATGCTGGTTATCTATTTTGAGTCCAACCTACACAAACCCATGTACATTTTTTTGTTTAACTTGGCAGTAAATGGACTGATAGGAAGCTCTGCTGTCTGGCCAAAAATCATGGAAAACCTTCTTTCAGAGACTCAAAAGAGCTCCTTTGCAGCTTGTCTAGTTCAGGTGTTTTGTATAAATTTCTATGGAGCTTCTGCATATACCACTTTAACAGTGATGGCTTATGACAGATACGTCTCCATTTGCAAGCCTTTTCAGTACCACAGCATCATTACTCCCAGAAAAGTGAAAACACTGTTGACTGTGGCCAATATTTTTCCTCTCTCCTCTATATCTATTCAAGTGTATCTGACTTCCAGACTGCCGCTGTGCAGGTACACAATTCACAAGCTGTTCTGTGATAATCTCGTCCACACACTCAAATCTTTTGAGTAGTTGATCATTTCCGAAGACGGATCACATGGAGAGCTTATGCGAACACATTTTCTATTGATTTTATAATGATAGTAAATTCGTTTTCAATGACGTTTCCAATATTTTTTGACGTGGTGGCGTATTGTAGGCTATGGAAAACACAGGTTTGCTAACGTTAGAAATCAGTTTACGTAATTTTATCATTTGCGTGAGCTAAACACACCCACACACGTACGTCATAGCGTAGGCTACACACGCTGCGGGTGAATATCAGAAAGGGATTAGAATTGTTGATTTACTTTAATATATTTCTTTATTATAATTATACAAATATTAATAAAATGCCTGGGGTGGGCTAAACCAGGGCTAAGCAAATTTGTTACGGGGCTATAACGTCCGTCCATGCATAGGCCTAGCGTTACTACAGAATTGGAATTTGTATTGTAGCTATGTGTTATCATGAGCTAGCCTACAGAGCTAGTAAACTGTCCCATTCTTACCACTGGCTTTGTGCTTGGAGCCTGGTCCTCCGGGCTAACTACTAGTACCGTCATCCTCACCCTGGGTCTCTGCAACGTCGTCGTTAGCGCTGGCAGTGCTGCTGCTGTTAGTGCTTGCGATATGAAACATATAATTTGACATGCATGTTTATGTCACCTTGAAGTGACTTAATTTTTTTATCTCTAGCCTTTTCAGCGCCGCATTTCCTCTTTCAGCTTGGATTTTTGTCCATTTTGACGGACTTGGTCTGCTAGGAAACTATTTCTCGTAATGAATCCACCTGTTCACGCACTTCCGTTCTCTGACTGCTGGGATTGGGGGCGGGGGGGGCTGGGCTGGTGCATAATCAGAGTCGGCCGACGAGTCGACGACGCATCTCTTGTTTTTGTGTAATGGGCTGCTCAAAAAAGAATTTATATATAAAAATATATAATAATAATAATAATGGGCTCTTGGAGGGGGTCTCTTTTCTTTTATATATTATTGGTTCAGGTCAATCTACAATACAACCCATCTTTTAAGGTGATAAGAAAATGAACTCTCTCCTAGTGAGCATTATGGATTTTGAGATATTTTAGGGAGCGACAGCTTTGGCTGTTATTGAAATGCCTCTGTGTTATTATGTGGAAAAACTAGATCAGGCAATAATTCAAGGTACAAAGCCAGTAGTAACACTCGCCTCTGCTTTATTCTGGTATGGCCTGGCCCAGAATCTCCAACATAGTGCCCATAGATGCATTAAAGGGGAACCAAGCCCCAAGTTTTAGATAGACCACACCTCTTTCAAAACTCGAAAAGTTAGAAAGGTTGATGTCTCAGAACGAGATCACTCGGACTGTGCTAAGATCAGAACCGCCCAACACTATCCACGACGTCTTGAACTTCTCTTCTTTTATATGTCCTGATAAAAGGGCATTATCATATCATGAAGAAACGATGTACCAGAGAAGCGTTGTTCCCATTGACACGTCACATATTTTTCTTATATCGTTCAACCCATGGAGGGCAGGATTCCAGTAATTTTCATTGGAAAATGAGAAACATCAACCTTTGTATTGAACATTCGAAATTGGGAATACAGTCAATCATTAGTATTTTGGTGTGGCCCAATACATAACTTATCAACTAAAATAAGTTGTTTCAGTGCTTGGTTTCCCTTTAAAAAATTTTCATCTATGGAATCCTGAGAGAGGTCAGCGTGAGGTTTCACATTCCACCCCTGTTGACACACATACACAAACAAACCCATGCACGCACAAATTTACACCTCTAACTGCTACCCCCCAGTGCTTGCTCTCTGTATTTTCTCTCTAGGCTCCTCTGGGCTAGCCCTTTGAAGTTTTCTAGGGCCCAGGACAGGCCAAATGGCGATTTAGTCTTCTCACAGACAATTTTATGTAAGTGAAGCAAATATCACTGTCATTATTAAATGTAACGTTATTTAACATTATTATACGGATGGTGAAATAAATATCAGGTTGTCATTGAGAGATAATGAGCTAGCTAACATTTTTATAGTTTCATTTGCGGGCGAGTTGACTGGTTATTTTCTGTCACCACAATTTTCATCTAGTGATGTCTCACTGTGGGTAACTGTTAGAAGTTTTCTATTAAAACTAAATTGACTTGCTGTGGGAGAGACGTTTTCCCAAACGTTAGTCAGCAGTGGCATTGTGCAATGCTCCAAACCTGTCCTCCGTAACGTTGCAATTTAGGAACCGTTTCACTGCTGGAAAAAAAATAATTATGACACATCCTGTAAGTGTCATTAACATCACCATGTATCTAGCTAGGTTACTGTGTTTGTAGTCACTCTTATGTCTTGTGTAGATCACACTGACAGGTACTGATCCTGCTGGAAATTTCAGCTAGGACCAGCTGGGATTCTCAGCAGGTTAAAGCTGTGTTTTAAACACTTCTATAACACATGTATAACCATACCCTAATGATGATGGCTTATTGGCTTTTCAATTAGGTATGCAAAACTCTTTTGCTCTTTTTTTTTAGGTATGCAAAACTCAAAACTCTTTCAACTTAATCTGTTGTAACACCAGGATCCATTTCTTCATTGTCGTTATGCAGAGAAAAATCTTTATGTCCCATCATAACAATATCAAGAATTATAGACCTACCCTCCCAGTCCGAATCTGACAGCATTAAAGATAAAAATATACTGTGCAAAATACAAAATCTGTCATATCTGGGTTGCTTTGTCTGATGATTTATTCTGGGAGCAAATGTGGTGAAATGTCATGTTTTATAGATTTTATATTTTACCAGCTTAAGTAGGACACGTTAGACAACACAAGCAGCCAAGCATTTAATACAATTTTAAACAAATAAGAGGGGGCCTTTAAATCTCTCTGAATTCTGCTCAGGAGCATGTGTACAATGGCGGGGAAACATAAAGGCTGAACTTCGGGATTAGCAGGAGACTTGCTTGGGTATCAGTTCATACGGAACTCCAATTGTAGGTTGCAATCAAGACCTTGCTAAAATGAATATGCAGCAAATCCTGTGTTTGTACGGGACTGAAAACCAGTTTTAAAATGCAGCTGCAAACTAAAAACTGAAAGCATGCTGCAATCGACGATATATTTTCCTTATGTATTTTTAAAAATTATTTATATTTTAAAAACGCAACAGAAAAATTCTTAGGTTCAAAAATGGAAAAACAGAATGTGTCTTTAATCACTGCTACATGTCAAATCCAGTGTACTCAGTCTCGTGTGCTTTATGCCAATATTTCTAGAGTATGGCTGTGCATATTCATTGGTGTTTACTAAGGTGATATTTCCTTTCTTCTTACAGTAAATGGAAGAAGAAAAAAACACAATGCATGTATCCAATCCGTGCCTGGCTGTGTGAAGGAAAGAAGGAAAGATAGGTAGATGAGTTACATTTCTAAACCTTCATTGCAGGCCACAGATTATCCTCTTGATAAAGCAAAACTTCAAACTGAAACCAATGGCCATATTATCAGACACTGCTATTCTTTAGAGTGCAGTGTTTTAAGAAATATCAGTGTTGAATGTATCTTGAAATTTATGTATTTCATGGCAAAGCATCTGAATTATCCTCCTGCTTTTAATGTTTATAATTCAAGTTTTACACAATTGTTCTGCTCTGATGTTTTTCATTTGTCAACTTTAACTTTTCTTTCATGTCAGGAAAAGAGATTGCGATCTCAACAGGATCTTCCTGGTTAAATAAAAATAAAATTGCCTCTAGAATTATTTTTGTGGGGTGATCCTATTAGGTTCTCCATTCTCTCCTGCATTTGCACCATTCACTCTGTATGTCTGTCTATATGTTGTCACCCCTTTGTGCAAATAAGCACAGCAAATGACAGTTTTTGCCTTGCCTTTTGGGAAATTTTCTCTGGAACAGACACAGCCAATATATGCAGATATAGTCAGCATTGACTCTCTTCTGCCTCTCTAATGGAATCATAATATACAGAAGCTGGACAAAATATCGGAAACACTAGAAACGGAAAAAACTGTTTTTCATAAACAAAACATCTGCTATATGTTTGCTCCCATTTCTCTTATCTATATTTTCAACACTATTTTATGACTGGCATGCAATGTATACATTTTAGTTTCTGTCTTGTTTTTTTTTATTAGCTTGAAAATTAATGAATCATAATTAGCCATTAATCATAATATTAACAAATAACACTAATTTGTCAATTAAATGCTGCTTTTGTGTCAGTAATAAGTGAACACTTTAGAGCTAATGTAGGACAAAAACTGAAAGCATTTTGGTCCACGACAACTGGAGAAAGAAATGGAAAACTAGAAGATCATTGAAACTGGTCTAGAATCCAACACTTGCACGTAACACGAGTCACAAATATGGTCCAATTGTTAATTATTCCTTTTTAATTAAGTTTTTCACAAATCAAATTCCATTATACTACATGGAGAACAACTCCAGTTGTTGGGGATCAAAATGTTCTCTGATTTTTTCTTATACATTTGATGAATTGTACTCACTTATTACCGACAGCGACATGTAATTGCTGATTTATTAGCATTTCATTAAAAAATGACAAACAGGCAATTAGGGTTGATTGGCATAATTATAACAAAAAACAATTAAATATAAAATGTACACGTGGCAGAAGATTCACAAAACAGCATAAATAATCAGGTTAGAAACAGAGCTTGAGGTTTTGCATAGCAAACATGTGGCTGGTGTTTCTGATATTTTGTCCACCCCCTGCAGACTCCTCCCATTACTTAGAACACTTGATATGCTGTTCAGTGAAAATACCTGTATGGTTCCACCACATTTTTTCATTAATTTGCTTAAAAAAGGTTTCAGGAATAGTCTTGGATAGTCTGTCATCTCAATGGATAATAGCTGGTTTCATTTGGGATCTGAAACCCATGTGTAAAAATTCATGCATTCTTGCTAAATTTCTTCTTTTCCACATTAATTTCATCACAGACTTCCTGATTTCCTTAGTTCTGATCCCATATATGATTGGATGCAACAGAGGGGGAGTCACGATGAAATGTATAGACATGACTATATTAATGTATCCTGGTAGGTAAACATTTATTCGGTAATAAATCACAGAGAAAAGAGTAACCAGGGAAAAATTAATGAAGGTAATTAAATGAGGAGAACATGTGCTAATAGCTTTCTTTTGTGCCTCTTTTGAAGCTTTCAGGCTCACAGTCAGTATCCTTATATAAGATAGCAGCACAATAATAAGTGGGAAAACAACTAAACTGATAATAAGAAATATGCCGTACAGATTAACCAGAGCACTTTTCACACAGGAGAGGTTAACGAGTGCCAGATTATCACAGAACAGCTTGTGAATTGCGTACCTGCACAGCGGCAGTCTGGAGGTCAGATACACTTGAATAGATATAGAGGAGAGAGGAAAGATATTGGCCACAGTCAACAGTGTTTTCACTTTTCTGGGAGTCATTATGCTGTGGTACTGCAAAGGCTTGCAAATGGAGATGTATCGGTCATAAGCCATCACTGTTAAAGTGGTATACGCAGAAGCTCCATAGAAATTTATACAAAACACCTGAACTAGACAAGCTGCAAAGGAGCTCTTTTGAGTCTCTGAAAGAAGGTTTTCCATGATTTTTGGCCAGACAGCAGAGCTTCCTATCAGTCCATTTACTGCCAAGTTAAACAAAAAAATGTACATGGGTTTGTGTAGGCTGGACTCAAAATAGATAACCAGCATCAGAAAAACATTGGCAAAAATTGAAAAGATGTAGACCAAAAGAGTAAATGTAAAAAATAAAGCACTGAGCGGTTGGGATGATCCATATCTTGTGAATATCAAAGTGACATCCAAAGTGGACTGGTTCATTGTGACAGTCCTTCTATCCTGTGGGTAATAAAACTCATACATTTGTGGTTAATTAATTATCTGCAAGTATTCACATGGTCTAATGTGAAATATTCATACAGTATATTCAAATGTTTAGTTTGAAATGTAAAAAAATTTTACACAAACTTGTCCAGACAAGAAAGTATTTTGCAGAGTGTAATCTTACCGTGGTTGACTTTCTCTTGTTATGGCGGCACTATGTAACTACAGACGTGCGTGTCACAGATTTTTATCTGTCTCTGTTTGTTGGGTCACCATGGTCTCAGGGAACATATCCCCTCAGGGAGTAATTATATATTATAAGCAATATTGGAGAGGGTTTGGCCCACCCACTTATGAGATTCTGTTTAGGTTTCATTTAGTTTTTAAACTTTACAAACAAAACTTCCCAACAGCTAAAACTATACCAATTAGACTATTTACACAATAAAACTTAAAACATTGCATTGTGTAAATAGATGATCTGGCTTGAAGGCTATTTTTCTGTCCAGTATAAGAAAATTATAGACCGGTGCTGTTTATTTTTTTTGTTATAAAAAAAAGGTCTGAGGCCCTGTATAGATTATCGGTGTCTTAATAGCCATTTTTCCACTGTGGGCTAAAAGCCCAGGAACTCAAGCCTGGAACCAAAGCACTAGGACTACAATTCTTGTAGCATTTCCACTGGGATTCAGCTAGGCTGTAGTAGCCCAGGTGTAACTGTGGCAACGAAGCAGAACATCTTTTTCGAGTCTCAAAGCCAAATCATAAAAAATGTAGTCGGTATATTGTGCACTTAATGAGCCAAGTTTAATGTAGGCATAGTAAAATGCTGAATAATGCTTATTCTGCTGGCTAGCAAAATAAGTTGTTGCTGATCGCGGTGCTGACAAGTGTCGAAGCAAACCAGGCAAATAAGTGTCAACGTAAAAAAAAAAATTTTTTTTTCTAAACTCGACCTTCGCAATGCCTACAATCCAGTGTGCGTGCGTGAGGGTGATGAGTGGAAGACGGCATTTAACACACACCACGGACACTACGAGTACCGAGTGATTCAATTTGGCCTCACTAGCGCCCCCATTGTATTACAGGCATTAGTAAACGACGTTCTTCGAGAAATGTCAGAAAGATTCGTCTTGGTATATCTGGTCAATATTAAAATTTTCTCCCACTGTCTCTCCCCTTACGTTGTTCATGTGAAACAAGTCTGAGGAGAACTTCTTGAAGCAGGGTTTTTCGTTAATGCCGAGAAGTGCATGTTCCACTCAAATTCCGTCTCTTTCCTAGGTTTCATTATAGCGGACGGAAAGTTTCGGCGGTAAAAAACTGGCCTACTCCAGCATCGGTAAAGCAGGTACAGTGCTTCCTGGGCTTCGCTAATCTTTACCGGCGGTTTCTCCGCAATTTTAGCATGGTAGCGGCTCCTATTACAGCCCTTACTAAGAAAACATCATCTGTCCCATTGCAATGGAACTCTAGGTCTGAGGCAGTTTTTGCGGAGTTAAAAAATAAATTTTGCTCCGAACCCATCCTGATAATCCCCAATCCCTCCCTCCACTTCGTGGTTGAGGTGGATGCATCATAGCTGGGAGTAGGAGCCATTTTATCTCATAATTTTCCATTGGACCGCAAACTGCACCCATGCGCATATTTCTCTCGTGCCCTAACTCGTGCCATATTTCTCTCGTGACCGGGAGCAGTTGGCGGTCAAATTGACATTCGAGGAGTGGCGCCATTGGCTCGAGGGAGCCGAGCATCCTTTCACGATCTGGACTGATGATAGAAACTTGGAGTACATCCAACAGGTCAAGACGCGCAATTCTCAGCATGTCCGATGGGCTTTATTCTTCACCCGGTTAAGGTTTATTCTTACCTACCGATCCGGGTCGAAGAATATTAAAAGGCTATTTGACCGATCTGATAAAAAACCACGTCCTGAACCCATCATTCCAGTTTACCAAAGTATAGCTCCAGTTATGTGGGAGATTGAGGCGGTCGTGCAGGAGGCGTTTCGCTCCGACCCGAGCCCAGGTGGATGTCCGTCCCACTTCACAATTAGTGGCTCATCCTGGCATCCACCGGAAAAAAGGAATTTGTGTCCTGCCGCTTTTGTTAGTCGAAATTGGAGAGCGATGTGCATGAGTTTGTCGCCGCATGTACGGTTTGTGCCTGCAACAAGGGTTTGCGGCTTCCACCCACGAGTCTCCTATGCCCGCAACCTGTGCTCAGTCGTTCCTGGATTCCCATCGCCCTTGATGTTGTCACCGGCTTGCCAGCATCCCATGGTAACACTGTGATTCTGGTCATGGTGGATAGGTTTTCTAGGGCAGCCCACTTCATCATCCTATCCAAACTGCCATCAGCACCAGAGACAGCCTAGCTCATGGTGGACCACTTTTTTATGGTTCATGGTCTGCCCCTAAACGTGGCTTCTGATTGCAGTACCAAATTTACCGCTAAGTTCTGGCACTCTTTCTGTGCTCTCCTGTGGGCATCTGCAAGCTTGTCTTCTGGCTTCCATCCAGAGACTAATTGGCAGACAGAACGCACTAACCAGACCCTGGAGAGTACCTTTCGGTGCCTATCCACTTCCAACCCCACGTCCTGGAGTCGCCATCTCGCCTGGGCAGAGTATGCCCATAAATCATTGCGGAATGCTTCCACAGGTCTCTCTCCTTTTGAGGCTCAGCTGGGGTATTAGTCCCCCTTGTTTTCTGAGCTGGCGAGAGTTGTGGAGGTACCTTCCACCGGTTAATTTGTTCGTAGGTGTCGATCAGTCTGGAGGCGTGTGCGCGCCTCTCTCCTCCGCACCTTAGCCAAACAAAAGGTGGTGACCGACAGGCATCTCCGTCCGGCTCCCTCTTACCGGGTGGGGCAATGAGTGTGACTTTCCACACGGGACCTACCCCTGTGAGTGGAGTCTCACAAACTCACGACATAGTTTGTGGGCCCATTTAAGCGCTAATGGCCAGAGAGGTTGTGATCCTGTTGTTACAACTGTAACCAGTATTAGCTAAAAACACTTTGAGCTAGGTCGCAAGCTAAGTTACCAGTTATTCCCAGTACAATTGCTTCCAACGATTTTGTGGACCTTGCACTGGATGACAACACCTTCTGAGAGATTTATCTTAAATCGGTGGTGGAAGTCTAAAATACATGGCTGAGGAGATTAGCCGAAGGCTTGAGGCGGCAGCTGAACTGGGAGGGCTTTGGCTAAACGACGGTGGGCCGGGAGTAGAAGAGTAACAAGTAAGTGTTACAGACTTCTGGCTAGGGTATATTCACTAATGTATCACAAAAGTTGATAAATGAAGGGCTGTTTTCTCTAATAAAACTTAATGAGGGTGTGTGTGTCTGGTTGGGATGTGGTGTGGGTGGGGGGCATTAGAAATACCTGCCAATCTGCATTTTGCATACTCTTTACGCATGTTGACATCAATGTACGCTGGTACGTTGCAATTTCATCTCAGCTGATGAAACATTTGGAGCAGAACCTAAAGCAGACATAAAGCATGGATGATTGACGCTTTCCCATCAACCCAATACTTTTTGCTCAAGGTGGCAGCACTCTGTGGCTACTTGTCTGTACCAAGGTAAATGGGGGGGGCGGAAAGTTGAAATTGAGCAGTTTGTTGAAAATACATACATGTGAAATACAGCATAATAAGGTTTATTACCAGCTAATTAACTGCCCAATGTTGATGAATGTACCAAATGTTGATGAATGTACCAAGCTAACATTATCTAGCTTTTTTATTTTTTGCTTGTTTTCTTTTTAACTTGTGTTTTTTTTGCTATTTTATTGTTAAGAATCTATAGCTGACTGTGTTCCATGTTCATTACTCAGGATAGCTCCTACATTGTGAGGAAGTTGTGCATTGTCGGATCTGCTTTGTAGTCGCGTCAATGACCTACAATATGCACTTATTGTACGTCGCTTTGGATAAAAGCGTTTGCCAAATAATTATAATGTAATGTAATGTAAATCTAGCTAAACATCGCTGTCTGCCAGTCACAAAACAAGATGGATAACCAGTTAGTTAACTATCCCCACGTTGATGAATGCACATAGCTAATGTTAGATAGCTAGACTTTTTCCGTTTGCCAGTCACATACGCATAACAAGGTTTCAGGGATTTACGTTACTCATTCAATCTTCTGGGAGAATTTGCCCGTCATCAGTAACCATCACTTTTAATGAGTAAAGTAAGAGTGCTCTTTTCGGGGAAGTGAGGATTAAGTAAAAATGTGTATTTCCTGAATCCTTTTCACAACCGACCCCTCATTTAATGTTCGGCACTCTGAATACAGAACACAAAAGGCTAACACTTTAAGTGGTTGAAAGAGAGGGAGGGGGTCTTTCCTTTTATATATTATTGGTTCAGGTCAATCTACAATACAACCCATCTTTTTAAGAAAATTAACCCTCTCCTGGTGAGCATTATGGATTTTGAGATATTTTAGGGAGGGGCAGCTTTGGCTGTTATTGAAATGCCTCTGTGTCATTATGTGGAAAGACTAGATCAGGCAATAATTAAAGTTACAAAGCCAGTACTAACACTGTGGCCTCTGCTTTATTCTGGTATGGCCTGGCCCAGAATCTCCAACTGAACATAGTGCCCATAGATGCATTAAGCAATTTTCATGTATGGAATCCTGAGAGAGGTCAGCGTGAGGTTTCCCATGCCACCCCTTTTGACACACATACACAGACAAACCCATGCACACACACATTTACACCTCTAATAGCTACTCCCCAGTTCCTGCTCGCTGTATCTTATCTCTTGACTTTTCTGGGCTAGCCCTTTGAAGTTTTGTAAGGCCCAGGACAGGCCAAATGGCGATTTAGCATTCTGACAGACCATTTTATGTAAGTCAAGCAATTATCACAGTCATTATTAAATGTAACGTTATTTAACATTATTATACGGATTGGTGAAATAAATTGTCAATGACAGATTGTCATTGAGCGATAATAAGCTAGCTAACATTTTTATAGTTTAATTTGCTGGCGAGTTGACTGGTTATGTTCTGTCGCCACAATTGTCATCTAGTGATGTCTCACTGTGGGTAACTGTTCGAAGTTTTCTATTAAAACTAAATTGGCTTGCTGTGGGACAGACGTTTTCCCAAACGTTAGTCAGCAGTGGCATTGCGCAATGCTCCAAACCTGTCCTCCGTTACGTCGCAATTTAGGAACCGTTTCACTGCTAGAAAAGAATAATTATGACACATCCTGTAAGTAACACTAATATCACGATGTAGCTAGCTAGGTAACTGTGTTTGTAGCCACTCTTATGTCTTGTGTAGATCACAGTGACAGGCAGTGATCCTGTTGGAAATTTCAGCTGGGATTATAAAATCGTTAAAACTGTGTTTTAAACACTTCTATAACACCTGCAATACACCTAATGACGATGGCTTATTGGCTTTTCAATTAGGAATGCAAAACTAGCTCTGAGAACTCTTTCAACTTAATCTGTTGTAACACCAGGATCCGTTTCTTCATTGTCGTTATGCAAAGAAAAATCTTTGTGTCCCATCATAACAATATCAGGAATTATAGACTAAGGCTGCGTCCCAATCCAGTTTTTGCTCCACCCTCATAAACTTCACTTGCAAACTTCACTTGGGAGGGTGTGACGCACATAGCAATAAAACAGGTGTATACACAGTATACAGTATTGCATTTAGCGAGTGGGAGGGAGCGAGGGCGGAGCGGGTTATTTTACATTACATTACAGGTAATTAGCAGACGCTCTTATCCAGAGCGACTTACACAACTTTTTAGCTTTTTTTGTTTACATATCCATTTATACAGCTGGATATATACTAAAGCGATTCAGGTTAAGTACCTTGCTCAAGGGTACAACGACAGTGTCCTACCTGGGAATCGAACCCGCAACCTTTCGGTTACAAGGTTATTTCGGTTATTTTAATTAAGATGCACCTCACCCTATCTATACTCGGAAGTTAACCATGCTGCTGCGCAGTGCCGTATCATTGGATCTCGGATCATATAAAACGTCTGTCACCGTAACCATTAAACGGATGAAACTCTCAACCTGTTTACATTAATTGTCAGTCAAGCAAATGATTTACTGAATAACACATATCAATAGATACAGCAGGTTTTGTGGGCTAGCATATTTCTTTGTGTCATAAAATCATGTAGCATTTAAATATTTAGCAGTGCCGGCGCTAGTGTAGGGGAGACCGGGGCACAGTGGATCAAGGGGCACAGTGAATCAGTGGCTATTTATAGAAACTTGTACATGGGAATGCCTTGATGATGTCATCAGTGTGTGCCTCTGTGTAATCCCCATCTGAAAATGTGCTTAATTTCCAGGCAACACACTTTTGTGAAGAATTGAAAGGTAATCCCTGTTTTGTACCATCAAATGTAAAATTTCGGGTTTCTCTTGTTTTTGTGATTTAGTATAGATCATCAAGGAATAAGAAACCAAGCACATGTTGGTAATTTGAGGGATATATAATGAAGTTTTATGAGCATGTGTCCTCTCTGCTGCTAATGGCCATGAATGAAAAAATGTCACATGATTGCACATAGTGCATGCGGGGCACAGTGAATCGGGGCACAGTGGATCAATTTTTCAAGTGATTCACTGTGCCCCGGTAAAAGGAGGTCGCTTTGTTTGTTGACTAACGGCAATATTAACTCCTCAATTTAACAATTTTTTATTCCAAATATAACTATATATATATATTATATCTGTGCCATACTATTGCGTGCTTTATCTGGTTTCAGAAAAATGGTACGCAACAGAAAACTGGACTCCAGAAAAATTGGGAATACCGACAATGAAAAAATGAAAGAGGCCGTCAAGAAAGTGCTTGACACGGGACAAAGTATTCGCAATGTTTGTAAAACAGACGATATAAAGTTCTCAACTCTACGTAGATACGTGGAAAAAGCACGAGATGCTGAAAGCAAAGATTCAATGGCATACTCACCAAAGTACAATTGCCGCCAGGTTTTGACGCATGCCGAAGAGACACTTCTGCAGGATTATCTGATCAAAGCATCAAAAATTCAGTATGGACTGACGCGAAAACAAGTTCGTGTGCTGGCGTATGAATTTGCTGTTAGAAATGGAAAAACATTCCCAGAATCCTGGAGTACAAATCGTTTGGCTGGCGAAGATTGGTTTTCAGGGTACATGAAGCGCTTCCCGAACCTTTCGCTACGTCGTCCTGAGGCTACCAGTTTATCACGGGCCACAAGTTTCCACAAGAAGAATGTGAAAGAACTTCATCGACCTGCACCAGAAATTTCACATGAAGCCCCAGATGACACCGCAACATCTTCAAAGGCACTCGAAGCAGTTGCTTCAACTTCAACAGAATTGAGTAGGCCTATCATCACACCAGAAGAAATCAGCCCCTTTCCAAAGGCACCACCACGCAAAAACAAAGGTGGAAAAAAGACGGGAAAAACCCTTGTTCTGACAGACACTCCAATCAAAGAACAAATCAGGGCAGCCAACGAGCAGAGCAAAAGGAAGAAGAATAAACAAGGCAGTCAACAGTCTAAAAAGCCAAAAGTAGCTAAAAAGAAGAAGCGGAAGCTGCAATTCGATGATGATATGAAGGGAGACACGTCAAACTCTGACGCGGATGCTGATGCGAGAAGACTTTGTGATGACGCATCAGATTATGATGACCTTGATGATGGCCAACTAGAGGACTTAGAATTGCCGGATTGCAATGCTCTGAATGCAACAGATTTTGTGTTGACAAAGTTTGCAACAAAGAAAACCAATGTAATGTATGTAGGGCAGGTCCAAAGCCGCATTGTGGATGCTGATGAAACCACATTTGAAGTGAAGTTTATGCGACGTGAGAAACCAAAGTCATTCACATTCATTTTCCCAAATATCAAAGACATATCAGAAGTTTTGTTTGAAGATGTTGTAGCAAAGCTGCCCAACCCCATTCAACATGGTGGCACAGCACGTGTTGCACGCCATATGATATTTCCAGTCAATTTCTCCTTGTATTCAAATATGCTGCACTAGGTATTGTAAAACAATTCAGCATCTGCAACTGAGGGTTTTCAATATTGAATAATATGTTGAAGCAATGTTGTGTGTTTAGTTTGCGATGCATTTTATTCATTATAACCATGAAAATAATACAATGTTAGGTGTTGCCGTGATTATCTTGTTCACAGATAGGAATGTAGCCAGGAGGGGTCCTTTGTACATCAGTAAACCTGGACAGACTTGTGAAGTCAGAGAGCATGATGTATCATTCACATTCATTTTCCCAAATGTGCAGGACGTGTCAGATGCGTGTGCGAAAGTTCCTAGCACTACGCTGGGTTTTACATACTAGTATAGCAAAACATTTCATATTGTTTCAGTATTTTCAACTGTTGGTCTGGTTGATATGTCTATTGTTGATATGTCTTATTTGTACATGAAAGTTTTGCTTCGTTCACACAATAAAGATGCTGTTTGTGAAAAAATAACGTATAATATCTGGACTGATTCACAGTGCCCCAGGTAGCGATCCACTGTACCCCGTTACTGGGGCACAGTGGATCAAATATATTTTTACATTCAACCCCATCTCAGCATGAAAATATTTGGCAGTTGCAGGATATGATAGACATGTTTTATAGAGAACATATTCTGCTATCAATTCCACAATAGACCAGAACCATGCTGTCATCAAGCCAGGAAAAATGCTGAAATATAAGATTTCTGATCCACTGTGCCCTGGTCTCCCCTACTTTGGGCTCGGGTGCAAGATGGTGGAAATGGGCCCCCACAAGAAAATTATTTCAATATTACTGACAGTTAACTATGGCGTCAATATTCCTTTAAATAAGATTTACCGTATCTCCGCTTTGACGTTATAGCCTATTCTTTTTGTATTTTTGCGCTTTTGATAACCCAATTTCTGCATTGTTGCAAGGAAAATAACTGACAAATGTAGCTGTATGTGTGCAGCCGCAATCAAAAATGTTTGAATAATGACAATTAGATGCTATTGGACAGAGACCCTCTGCGGTTACCTGGCACACGCTCATTATCAACATATTGTTCTCTGATTAGACAAATTGTGTATTAGGCTACTATTTAGATGTTGTGACGATTTTGCGCCAGTGGCATAGCCAGAAATAAGGTTTTTTTCGAAATTTCCCATGCGCTCTATGCCCTGCTCCAGGGTTTCTTGGAGCTAACCTATGACATTACTGTATTTCTAACGCCAATGACAAATTACGTGAATACATATTTCTCCATTTTTAAAATCAATATTAGGTACAGCAAACACACGGAGAACACAGGCTTAATATAAACCCAAACCAACAATGCAACTCCCTATAGTGTGCGTCCGCTGGCACAGCTCATTATCCCAAATTAAGAGAAAATAACTTAGTTAAAATATGATGGCTGATATGTAGAACTACACGACAAAGTCGAGGGAAAAACCATCACACTTAAAAACCCCATACCATCAAGCATCAATATAGCAAGCCCTGGCACAGGCAGAAACACATCAGCTATACAATTTTAAGGCCAACAATCTTTGTAAAGATTTATTTCTTTCTTTCTTTACTTACGACACCTCTACAAGTCATAAGTGGTACATCCTGTTAACTTCCAAGACAGCAACTTTAGTGACCACATTATTGTGATATTGCCACGGTGGGCATGAAAAATGTAGCTTAGCTAGAATTCTACCTTTGCTGGCTTGTTGCGGAGGAGGTGCCAAGTGAAGTTGTTGCCGCATATAGGCTAGTCTTTTTTTACCGCGTGCAGTAACTTCTTTATGTTCCAGAGTTTTAATTGGTCACAATACAATGATGACACGTACAGAAAACAAATCAAATCCATTATGTTAAAAAAATTTCATGTAAAAAATATGTTTTCTACCATTTGATTGGGTAGGCCTATGATCAATATGGATAGGCCTAGGCATACCGAGGCCTACCCATGGCTACGCCAATTTGCGCTTATAGACTATCCAATGAATTTACCCCTTACCCCACCATTTCAACGGGTCCCTGTCAAGCTAGGGCCCTGGTGCAATTGTAGACGTTGCATACCCCCTAGCGCCGGCCCAGCCCGTGCACTGGAATAAAGCATTTAAACCAAACATATTCTCAACCTGTTTCCATTTATTTTGCTTGCTTATGTCAATCAATCAAATTCCCTAAATAATCAAGAACAATGATGTATACTATAGGCTAATGATTAACAAACGGCAATGACAAAGAGATAACAAATGTGAGATTGTTTAATAAGGGTGGCAATAATTCTGAATTAACTGGAAAACAATCCCAACGTTTTCTCTGAGTTGCATGTTAGCATTGCCTTTTCTCCTCATCACGTTAAAGAATGTCATTAATTTAAGACGGCACTCGATTTAGTTAAAACGATTTAAACATTCGAAAGTATACATTTAAAGAGGAAAACCTCAAATTCCTGGAACCAGCGTTGAGCGCAATGCACGCTTTCAAGCTAGAAAAAATTAATTTACCCAATATAAACATCGAACAAAAAGTTCAGAAATTTGTGTTTGGTAGATTATTTCTCTGTTGTAACAATGCTTCTTGGCAATAAATTTTATACCGGTTTATTTCCCTTTTAAATGGTGCCCCATTTGTAAGGAACATGCATTTGTGGGATGAGCAGCACAGCTGCGTATGTGGGTTGCGTGGGATGTGGGATGCATTGTCATCTTGGAGGATGGAGTTCGGTCCCAGACTGTGGAGATATGGGATTGCCACTGGTTGCAGAATCTGATCTCGATATCTCTCTGCATTGAGATCTCCACAGTCTGGGACCGAACTCCATCCTCCAAGATGACAACGCTCGCCCCCACAGAGCGGGGTTTATCAGAGACTACCTCCAGAATTTGGGAGTAGAGAGAATGGAATGGCCTGCCAACAGTCCTGACCTCAACCCAATTGAACACTTGTGGGATCAGCTTGGGCTAGAGTGACCAACACAACCACGTTGGCTGACACGACAAATCCTGGTTGAGGAGTGGAATGCCATCCCACAGCAGTGTGTGACCACGCTGGTGACCAGCATGAGGAGGAGGTGCCAGGCTGTTGTGGCTGTGGATGGTTCTTCCACACGCTACTGTGGCTCCTGACTGTTTGTTAAATTAATAAATTGTAAAATTGCCAATATGTCTTGTTTCTTCCTTGTGACTTCAATCATCCAATCCACCAAACAACACCAAATAAGAGTCACTAGCAACATCAGAATAAGCTGTTTGGCATTGGCAGAGAAGTTTTGGCAAATTTTTCATGGGCGCAACCCACATACTCAGCTGTGCTGCTCATCCCACAAATGCATGTTCCTTACAAATGGGGCACCATTTAAAAGGGAAATAAACAGGCTTTCCAACGGTATAAAATGTATTGCCAAGAAGCATTGTTACAACAGAAAAATAATCTACCAAACACAAATTTCCAAACTTTTTGTTCGATATTTATGTGCTGTTCATTGATCATTCGCATGACATATATAGGCTTTTAACGCATTTTGCGGCAGCACAAATG
This sequence comes from Ilyophis sp. 1 JC-2022, assembly GCA_022702515.1. Classification (NCBI taxonomy): domain Eukaryota; kingdom Metazoa; phylum Chordata; class Actinopteri; order Anguilliformes; family Synaphobranchidae; genus Ilyophis; species Ilyophis sp. 1 JC-2022. The sequence goes on along the minus strand of CM040402.1, from coordinate 90,059,796 downwards.
AAAATATAATAAAATGCCGCACAAGTTTATTTACCTAGTCGTCGTGGTTATTGAAAAATTCAGTTGTTAGGCTAAATGGCAAACTATAGTTTACTAAAAAATATTGAGACGAGTAGCTTAATAATCTGTTTAAAAGCAAAATGAACTACAGAGAACCTGGTCCAACATCCCACAGTACGCTACTCTGTTGCTGCATAACGTAATTTTCTATGAAATACAAAATAGCAAACTACTAGATTAACCTGTAGCCTATTTATTAGCCCATGCACAGTCTTTTCCATTCTGTATGCGCTTTTAATGTATAATATCGCGATAAACATAAACGTGATTATCACTGAACAGGACTTTTGATGTGAATTGTGGGTAATATGAGCTTGCCGAGTCTGCTCTTTTGCAGACTTGTTCCCTTGAGAAAAGTTGAGGGTGGAGGGGCTATGTCACAAACTTAATTTGGCTTTATAAAGGTTTGGACTCTTAAAATGGAGAAGGAGGGTACATCCTGGTCTCAAAAGGGATTCCCCCAAGTGAAGTTTGCAAGTGAAGTTTAAGAGGGTGGAGCAAAAACTACCCTCCCACTCCGAATCTGAGAGCATTAACGATTAAAAAATATACTGTGCAAAATACAAAATCTGTCATATCTGGGTTGCTTTGTCTAATGATTTATTCTGGGAGCAAATGTGGTGAAATGTCATAGTTTATAGATTCCATATTTTAACTTAATTAGGACACGTTAGACAACACAAGCAGCCAAGCATTTAATACAATATTAAACAAATAAGAGGGGACCTTTAAATCTCTCTGAATTCTGCTCAGGAGCATGTGTACAATGGCTAAAATGAATATACAGCAAATCCTGTGAGTACGGTACTGAAAACCCGTTTTAAAACGCAGCAGCAAACTAAAAACTGAAAGCATGCTGCAATTACATTACAGACATATTCTACAATAGATTTAGTTAATTTTTTGTCTCAAAATTCTACACAAAATAGCCCATAATGACAAACTGAAAACATCTTTGCAAATGGCTGTAAGTCATCAAGGGTCTGAGCTATCGAACGAGCCCCAAACCATCACTCTGTTGCCAGATATGGAGTAGATGTGGATGGATCACTGCAAGGGTTTTTTCTCCTGACTCATTTTCCTATAGAACTCTATGGGGGAAAAAGTCAGGAGAAACAACCCTTAAAGGGATCCATCCACATCTACTCCATATCAGGCAGCAGAGTGATGGTTTTGGGCTCGTTTGATACCTTAGACCCTTGAGGACGTACAGCCATTTTGCCAGTCATGTGTTCCATACTGTACCAGTGTAATTTACAGCTGAATCTACAGCTGAATCTAGTTTTCGATTTTTAATACATTTGCTAAAATTTCGAAAAACATGGTTTCAGTTTGTCATTATGGGCTATTTTGTGTAGAATTTTGAGACAAAAAATGAACTAAATCTATTGTAGAATACGTCTGTAATGTAAAAAAATGTGGAGAAGGTGAAAGGGTTATTCAGACTTTCCGGCTTGACTGTTTATTCCTTGTGTATTTAAAAAAAATATTTACATTTTACAAACGCAACAGAAGAATTCTTAAGTTAAAATATGGAAAAACACATCAAAACAGAATGTGTCTTTAATCACTGCTACATGTCAAATCCAATGTACTCACAGTCTCGTGTGCTTTATGCCAATATTTCTAGAGTATGGCTGTGCATATTCATTGGTGTTTACTAAGGTGATATTTCCTTTCTTCTTACAGTAAATTGAAAAAAAAATAACACAATGCATGTATCCAATCTGTGCCTGGCTGTGTGAAGGAAGGAAGGAAAGATAGGTAGATTAGTTACATTGCTAAACCGCCATTGCAGGCCACAGATTACCATCTTGAAAAAAGCAAAACTTCAAACTGAAACCAATGGCCGTATTATCTGACGATGCTATTCTTTAGAGTGCAGTGTTTTCAGAAATATCAGTGTTGAATGTATATTGAAATTTGTGTATTTCATGGCAAAGCATCTGAATTATCCTCCTGCTTTTAATATGTTTATAATTCAGGTTTTACACAATTGTTCTGATCTGATGTTTTTCATTTGTCAACTTTAACTTTTCTTTCATGTCAGGTCCCCCTTGGAAAAGAGATTGCGATCTCAACAGGATCTTCCTGGTTAAATAAAAATAAAATTGCCTCTAGAATTATTTTTGTGGGGCGGTCCTATTAGGTTCTACATTCTCTCCTGCATTTGCACCATTCACTGTGTATGTCTGTCTATATGTTGTCCCCCCTTTGTGCAAATAAGCACAGCAAATGACAGTTTTTCTGCCTTGCCTTTTGGGAAATGTTCTCTGGAACAGACACAGCCAATATATGCAGATGTAGTCAGCATTGACTCTCTTCTGCCTCTAATGGAATCATAATATACAGAAGCTGGACAAAATATTGGAAACACTAGAAACGAAAAAAAACTTTTTCATAAAACAAAACAGCTGCTATATGTTTGCTTCCATTTCTTTTATCTATATTTTCTACACTATTTTATGACTGGCATGCTATGTATACATTTTAGTTCATGTCTTGTTTTTTTGTATTAGCTTGATCATAATTAGCCATTGATCATATTATTAACAAATAACACTAATTTGTCAATTAAATGCTGTTTTTGTGTCAGTAATAAGTGAGAACACTTTAGAGCTAATGTAGGACAAAAACTGAAAGCATTTTGGTCCACGACAACTGGAGAAAGAAATATAAAAATAGAACATCATTGAAACTGGTCTAGAATCCAACAATTACACGTAACATGAGTCACAAATATGGTCCAATTGTTAATTATTCTTTTTTAATTAAGTTCTTCACAAATCGCATTCCATTATACTACATGGAGGAGATCAACTCCAGTTGTTGGGGATCTAAATGTTTTCAGATTTTTTCTTATAAATTTGATGAAGTGTACTCACTTATTTCTGACAGTGACATGTAATTTATGATTTATAAGCATTTCATAAAAATATGACAAACAGGCAATTAGGGTTGATTGGCACAATTATAACAAAAAACAAGTCATCATATAAAATGTACACGTAGCAGAAGATTCACAAAACAGCATAGATAATCAGGTTAGGAACAGAGCTTGAGGTTTTGCATAGCAAACATGTGGCAGGTGTTTTATGTTTTCTGGAAAACTGGTGTTTCCGATATTTTTTCCACCCCCTGCAGACTCCTCCCATTACTTAAAACAATTGATATGCTGCTCAGTCAAAATACCTGTATGGTTCCACCACATTTTCTCCCTCATTTGCTTAAAAAAGGTTTCAGAAATAGTCTTGGACAGTCTGTCATCTCAATGGATAAAAGCTGGTTTCATTTGGGATCTGAAACCCATGTGTAAAAATTCATGCATTCTTGCAAAATGTCTTATTTTCCACATGAATTTAAAAACAGACTTCCTGATTTCCTTAGTTCTGATCCCATATATGATTGGATGCAACAGAGGGGGAGTCACGATGAAATATATATACACAACAATATTAATGTATCCTGGTAGGTAAACATTTATTCGGTAATAAATCAGAGAGAAAAGAGTAACCAGGGTAAAATTAATGAAGGTAATTAAATGAGGAGAACATGTGCTGAGAGCTTTCTTTTGTGCCTCTTTTGAGGCTTTCAGGCTCACAGTCAGTATCCTCATATAAGATAGCAGCACAATAATAAGTGGGAAAACAACTAAACTGGTAAAAAGGAATATGCCATACAGATTAAGCTGAGCACTTTTCACACAGGAGAGGTTAAGGAGATTATCACAGAACAGCTTGTGAATTGTGTACCTGCACAGCGGCAGTCTGGAAGTCAAATACACTTGAATGGATAAGGAGGAGAGAGGAAAGATATTGGCCACAGTCAACAGTGTTTTCACTTTTCTGGGAGTCATTATGCTGTGGTACTGCAAAGGCTTGCAAATGGAGACGTATCGGTCATAAGCCATCACTGTTAAAGTGGTATATGCAGAAGCTCCATAGAAATTAATACAAAACACCTGAACTAGACAAGCTGCAAAGGAGCTCTTTTGAGTCTCTGAAAGAAGGTTTTCCATGATTTTTGGCCAGACAGCAGAGCTTCCAATCAGTCCATTTACTGCCAAGTTAAACAAAAAAATATACATGGGTTTGTGTAGGTTGGAATCAAAATAGATAACCAGCATCAGAAAAACATTGGCAAAAATTGAAAAGATGTAGACCAAAAGAGTAAATGTAAAAAATAAAGCACGGAGCGGTTGGGATGATCCATATCTTGTGAATATCAAAGTGACATCCAAAGTGGACTGGTTCATTGTGACAGTACTTCTATCCTGTGGGTAATAAAACTCATAAATTTGTGGTTAATTAATTATCAGCAAGTATTCACATTGTCTAATGTGAAATATTCATACAGTATATTAAAATGTTTAATTTGAAATGTAAAACAATTTAACACAAACTTGTCCAGACAAGAAAGTTTGACAATCTCTCAGTATTTTGCAGTATAATCTTACCGTGGTTGACTTCCGCTTGTTATGGCGGCACTATGTAACTACAGACATGCGTGTCACATTCTTTTTATCTATCTCTGTGTGTTGGGTCACCATGGTCTCAGGGAACATATCCCCTCAGGGAGTAATTATATATTATAAGTAATATTGGGGAGGGTTTGGCCCACCCACTTATGAGATTCTGTTTAGGTTTCTACTAGCTTTTAAACTTTACAAACAAAACTTCCCAACAGCTAAAACTATACCAATTATACTATTTACACAATACAACTTAAAACATTGCATTGCGTAAATAGCTGATCTGGCTTGAAGGCTATTTTTCTGTCCAGTATAAGAAAATTATAGAATGCCTTTAAAATGTTTAATTTGTGGGGCTGCTGGGTGGCTTATCTGGTTCTGTTAAAAGGATGAGCCCCAAGGTCTCAGATCAAATCCGGAGCATGCCAGTGCTGAATGCAGTTCAGTTGGCAGCAGGGGGGACATTGACGGAGCATAGCTGCACATAGCTAATTGGATATTCCAAAATAGGGTGGGAATTGGACATGTCAAATTCAAATAAATAAATAAAAGAAAGTTAAAATGAATGTTTTGCAATTCAATGCTGCATGTGTGCGACTGCCTCTAGTCACAAAATTAGGGGCTGTAGTGGCGAAACTAACGGCGGTGCAGGATGTGTTGCTGCACTATTCCCCCTGGCCACTGGGGGCCCCCTAACACTGGCATTCCTTTTACCGCACCCTTGTGCTAAGTAAAACGATAGTTCTCACTCATTCTCCAAAAATCCCATTTTATTACAGAACTGTAAAGACAGTCACATCCTTATACCCTTTATCCAAGCAATACATTGGACTCATGGTTTGCAAAGTGAATTCACATATTTGGGTATGATATCAGTCAATTTAGGTTGTTTTAAAATGCATTGAACTAAGCGCTTGATTAAAAATAATTCAATTGAAATTTTAAAGGTGAGTAATTTTTCCATTAGTGTTCTTAAAGCTGAAGCATGTAACTTGTATTAAGAAAAATGTCAGGGAATGGTCATGCTTAGTTGGTAGAAATCATAGAACGAACTGTTCTGAGAGAAATACAGAATCATAGGCCTATGTGTATATAGGTCTATCCTGGGACCTCTTTGCATGGAGGAGGATAGCCTTTTGGTTTCCGATTTTGACTGGGAGAAGTAATCTGACGTCCTATCAGAAACCTCGGACGTGGTAGGGGCGCTCGAGTTTCGCCTACCCACTAACGTAGAGGGGGAATATTCCGACCTCACTGAGGTTTTTAGTAAGCAATGCGCTACTACATTACCTCCTCATAGGCCGTATGGCTGCGCTATTTAGTTGTACCCGGGTACGGTTCCTCCCAGGGGTTCCCTGTATTCCCTGTCAGTCCGAGAATTGCTGCTATGAAGAAGTACATTGAGGAGTTCCTGGCTAACGGTTTCATTAGACCTTCCACTTCGCCAGCCGGTTTTTTGTTGTTGTTATAAAGGCCCTGTATAGATTATCGGGGTCTAAATAGCCATTTTTCCACTGGGGGCCAAAAACCCAGGAACTCAAGCCTGGAACCAAAGCACTAGGGCTACAATTCTTGCAGCATTTCCCCTGGGATTCAGCTAGGCTGTAGTAGCCCAGGTGTAACTGTGGCAACGAAGCAGAACATCTTTTTAGAGTCTCAAAGCCAAATCAAAAAAAATTTAGTCGGTATATTGTGCAGTTTATGAGTTTAATGTAGGCATAGTAAAATGCTGAATAATGCTTATTCTGCTGGCTAGCAAAATAACTTGTTGCTGATCGCGGTGCTGACAAGTGTGGAAGCAAACCAGGCAAATAAGTGTCAATTTTAAAAAAAATTTACTTGTAATTTCTCACATGCCATATGCCATATCTAATTGTTTTGAGGTCCATTTGTTTTGTGTTTTGCGACATACATAGCTTTCTGGTTAGTTAATGATAACGTAAGATAGATTTTGTGAAGTGAAGGATTAAAAGACAGCTGACGGATTGTTTGAGCATTTAAAAAATAAATAATAAAAAAACTGTTGAAGCTGGATCAGCGTGAAATGAAGTGTAAGCACTAGTGCTTATAGCTGTGGCCCTGACCGTTGGCGAGGGCTTGAAGCGAGGCTTAAGTTCCCGCATAAGCCCTGTTTAAGCTTTTACCAGCACAGTGAAAAGGGCCCAGGAACCCTGGAACTAAGTTCAAGCACTAGGTTTGGCCCACAGTGGAAAGGCGGCTAATGACATCACCGTTAAAAACAGGTATCCTCTTCCACTCATGAACTCCACATTTGAGTGCTTACAGGGGGCATCGGTCTTTTATAAACTTGAACTTCGCAATGCCTACAATCCGGTGTGCGTGCGTGAGGGTGATGAGTGGAAGATGGCATTTAACACACACCACGGACACTACAAGTACCGAGTGATTCCATTCGGCCTCACTAGCATTTGTAAACAACGTTCTTCGAGAAATGTTGGAGAAATTCATCTTGGTATATCTGGTCGATATTTTAATTTTCTCCCACTTTCTCTCCCCTTACGTTGTTCATGTGAAACAAGTCTTAGGAGCACTTCTTAAAGCAGGGTTTTTCGTTAATGCCGAGAAGTGCACGTTCCACTCAAATTCCGTCTTTTTCCTAGGTTTCATTATAGCGGACGGAAAGTTTCAGCTGTAAAAAACTGGCCTACTCCAGCATCGGTAAAGCAGGTACAGCGCTAATCTTTACCAGCGGTTTCTCCGCAATCTTAGCACGGTAGCCGCTCCTATTACAGCCCTTACTAAGAAAACATCATCTATCCCATTCTAATGGAACTCTAGGTCTGAGGCAGCTTTCGCAGAGTTAAAAAATAAATTTTGCTCCGAACCCATCCTGATAATCTCCACTTTGTGGTTGAGGTGGATGCATCAGAGCTGGGAGTAGGAGATATTTTATCTCATCATTCTCCATTGGACCGCAAACTGCACCCATGCGCGTATTTCTCTCGTGCCCTAACTCTTATCTGCTGAGAGAAAGTTACGACGTCGGGGACCGGGAGCTGTTGGCAGTCAAATTGACATTGGAGGAGTGGTGCCATTGGCTCGAGGGAGCCGAGCATTCGTTCACGATCTGGACTGACTATAGAAACTTGGAGTACATCCAACAGGTCAAGACGCGCAATTCTCAGCATGTCCGATGGGCTTTATTCTTCACCCGGTTCAGGTTTATTCTTACCTGCCGACCCGGGTCGAAGAATATTAAACGGCTATTCGACCGATCTGATAAAAAACCCCATCCTGAGCCCATCATGCCAGTTTCCCAAATTATGGCCCCAGTTATGTGGGAGATTGAGGCGGTCATGCAGGAGGCGTTTCGCTCCGACTCGGGCCCAGGTGGGGGTCCGTCCCACTGTCTATTTGTCCTGTCCCGGTTGAGATCTCTGGTTTTCTAGTGGGGTCACACTTCACAATTAGTGGCTCATCCTGGCAAAAACATTCGTGTCCCGCCACTTTTGTTAGTCTAAATTGGAGAGCGATGTGCATGAGTTTGTCGCCGCATGTATGGTTTGTGCCAGCAACAAGGGTTCGCGGCTTCCACCCTCGAGTCTCCTATGCCCGCTACCTGTGCTCAGTCGTTCCTGGAGTCCCATTGCCCTTGACTTTGTCACCAGCTTGCCGGCGTCCCAGGCTAACATTGTGATTCTGGTCGTGGTGGATCGGTTTTCTAGGGCAGCCCACTTCATCGGTCTATCCAAACTGCCATCAGCACCAGAGACAGCCCAGCTCATGGTGGACCACATTTTTATGGTTCACGGTCTGCCTCAGAGGTTTTTAACATATCACCATCACAGGTGCTCAGAGGTTTTGAACATAGAATCCTCCTAGTACTGGCTACGGCCTAGCAGAGCAGTCACATTATCACAAACAAGATAAGTCAGTGTGAAATCCAGTAATAGAGACACAATTCACAGAAACCACGCAAATCAAGTTTCACTAATTTATTACCAGGTAGGTTATTTACTTATCATCAATTCACAGTTACAGATTAAAACAGTCAATATTCAAATCTAGTCCAGAGAAAAATACTTGGTCATACCTGGCAATCGCTACAAACAATGACCTGAGGTTAGATGTGTGGGAAAGTCTGAATTACAGCTTCCCCGATGGCTTTGTTCCCTTTGCTTAAATGCTCAAACTCGGCGTTTGATCTGGCTGCAGACGGTCGTAAAACCATAAACTGGTCAGCACTTTTCGTCCCCCTTTCTAGGGGGTTTCACAGAATGGTTTTCTGTAAGGGCAATTTCACAACGGCAGCTTACGCCTGTGTTATGAAATATACATTCCATCCATGTTGCACATTTAGGACATGTAGACCATTGCACCACTCACACCGAGACCATCAAAATGATATCAAACATGAGTAGGTCTAAGTTTGTGTTGCCATGAGAATCTCCATCTCTATATAGTTTTTCAGATGTGATTGATATTAATGCCACAAAGCTCCCAGAATTCCTGTTGAGAATATTACATTTACACCCTAGTTGTCCCTGTTAATTCAGGTATGTTAACTGGATGTATTTGCTAATGTAACACTCAAAAACTCAACAATACATGATTATCTCTCTGGAAAAAGAGTATATAATGTATGTTCCAGTGCCCAGACTAGTTCCAGTGTATACTGTACAATGTAGCAAAAGTATCAATCACATCTGTATGTTTTTAGGCTTTTTGAGGACAAAAGTAATCTATAGCCATGTTGTGTTGTGTGTGAAAATATGTTAAGGACAGAGATTTGGCCTGTCCTGATAACGCCATATGGGGGCACTATGGCACTGTTTGTGTGCTTGTCTTTACGACAGTCCAAGCGTTTCTTACAAAGTCATGACGTCTGGAGACATTCTTTGACGTCATAAACTTCACGCCAGATGGTCCCAGCAGACTTTACGGCACCGAAGTTCTGGTTTATAACGTCCTAGAATAGTTACAGGCTTCCACCCCCGGTGTTGTGTGTCCAGGTGCCCTGGGATCTCAATTCCAGTCTTACAGTTTAATTTGCTGGCGAGTTGACTGGTTATTTTCTGTCGCCACAATTGTCATCTACTGATGTCTCACTGTGGGTAACTGTTAGAAGTTTTCTATTAAAACTAAATTGGCTTGCTGTGGGACAGACGTTTTCCCAAACGTTAGTCAGCAGTGGCATTGTGCAATGCTCCAAACCTGTCCTCCGTTACGTCGCAATTTAGGAACCGTTTCACTGCTGGAAAATAATAATTATGACACATCCTGTAAGTAACAATAATATCATGATGTAGCTAGCTAGGTTACTGTGTATGTAACCACTCTTATGTCTTGTGTCGATCACAGTGACAGGCAGTGATCCTGCTGGAAATTTCAGCTGGGATTATAAAATGGTTAAACCTGTGTATTAAACACTTCTATAACACCTGCAATACACCTAATGATGATGGCTTATTGGCTTTTCAATTAGGAATGCAAAACTAGCTCTGAGAACTCTTTCAACTTAATCTGTTGTAACACCAGGATCCGTTTCTTCATTGTCATTATGCAAAGAAAAATCTTTGTGTCCCATCATAACAATATCAGGAATTATAGTCCAAGGCTGCGTCCCAATCCAGTTTTTGCTCCACCCTCATAAACTTCACTTGCAAACTTCACTTGGGAGGATGTGACGCACATAGCAATAAAACAGGTGTATACACAGTATACAGTATTGCATTTAGCGAGTGGGAGGGAGCGAGGGCGGAGCGGGTTATTTTACATTACATTACATGACATTACAGGTATTTAGCAGACACTCTTATCCAGAGCAACTTACACAACATTTTAGCCTTTTTTTTTCCATAACCATTTATACAGCTGGATATATACTGAAGCGATTCAGGTTAAGTACCTTGCTCAAGGGTACAACGACAGTGTCCTACCTGGGAATCGAACCTGCAACCTTTCGGTTACAAGGTTATTTCGGTTATTTGAATTAAGAAGCACTTCACCCTATCTATACTCGTAAGTTAACCATGCTGCTGCGCAGTGCCGTATCATTGGATCTCGGATCATATAAAATGTCCGTCACCGTAACCTTTAAACGGATTAAACTCTCAACCTGTTTACATTAATTGTCAGTCAAGCAATTGATTTACTGAATAACACATATCAATAGATACAGCAGGTTTTGTGGGCTAGCATATTTCTTTGTGTCATAAAATCATGTAGCATTTAAATATTTAGCAGTGCCGGCGCTAGTGTACTTTGGGCTCGGGTGCAAGATGGTGGAAATGGGCCCCCACAAGAAAACTATTTCAATATTACTGACAGTTAACTATGGCGTCAATATTCCTTTAAATAAGATTTACCGTATCTCCGCTTTGACGTTATAGCCTATTCTTTTTGTATTTTTGCGCTTTTGATAACCCAATTTCTGCATTGTTGCAAGGAAAATAACTGACAAATGTAGCTGTATGTGTGCAGCCGCAATCAAAAATGTTTGAATAATGACAATTAGATGCTATTGGACAGAGACCCTCTGCGGTTACCTGGCACACGCTCATTATCAACATATTGTTCTCTGATTAGACAAATTGTGTAATAGGCTACTATTTAGATGTTGTGACGATTTTGCGCCAGTGGCATAGCCAGAAATAAGGTTTCCCATGCGCTCTATGCCCCGCTCCAGGGTTTCTTGGAGCTAACCTATGACATTACTGTATTTCTAACGCCAATGACAAATTACGTGAATACATATTTCTCCATTTTTTAAATCAATATTAGGTACAGCAAACACACGGAGAACACGGGCTTAATATAAACCCAAACCAACAATGCAACACCCCTCCCTATAGTGTGCGTCCACTGGCACAGCTCATTATCCCAAATTAAGAGAAAATAACTGAGTTAAAATATGACGGCTGATATGTAGAACTACACGACAAAGTCGAGGGAAAAACCATCACACCCCATACCATCAAGCATCAATATAGCAAGCCCTGGCACAGGCAGAAACACATCAGCTATACAATTTTAAGGCCAACAATCTTTGTAAAGATTTATTTATTTATTTCTTTACTTACGACACCTCTACAAGTCATAAGTGGTACATCCTGTTAACTTCCAAGACAGCACCTTTAGTGACCACATTATTGTGATATTGCCACGGTGGGCATGAAAAATGTAGCTTAGCTAGAATTCTACCTTTGCTGGCTTGTTGCGGAGGAGGTGCCAAGTGAAGTTGCTTAGCCACGCTATTCATTGATGGCCAGAGATTAGTTTTAATTCTGTTTGTGGTAGAAAACAATCTCTCCACACTGAAAGATGGCAACTGTCCAGTAGTTTAAGCTACATCCATTATGGAAGAACAGAACCGGTACCCGATTAAATTTTCCAGTTCAACTGCTCAATGAAAACTGTGAATTCAGCATCAGGCATTGATATACCATACGGCTCGCAGGGGGCCTTCAGCTGTTCTTTTCTCCCAAAAGTTTGTGAATCTTTGAGAAAGGAGACTGGCAAAAGGCTATTTTGTCTTCTTGAAATTCTGTTCTGCGATCTGCGTGTCCAGAATGCTATACCACATTTGCTTTAAATCGCTGTTGTTCTTGATGTTTGAAGTTTTCCCTAAAGTAGGCCGTGTTGCAATTACAGAATCGGTCCATTTTGCCGGTAGTTTTCGCTGCCGTGAGGCTGTGACATCCTAGTTGGTGATGTCGTGTTTGTTCATCAGCTCCTCGGTTAACTTGAGCACCTTGTCGTAATCAAAATCCGAGTTATCTGTGAATTTATTAAATGATAACTCAAAAACTAATTTTGGAATCCACAGATGACAGCCTTGCCGCATATAGGCTAGCCTTTTTTTTACCGCGTGCAGTAACTTCTTTATGTTCCAGAGTTTTAATTGGTCACAATACAATGATGACACGTACAGAAAACAAATCAAATTCATTATGTTAAAAAAATTTCATGTAAAAAATATGTTTTCTGCCATTTGATTGGGTAGGCCTATGATCAATATGGATAGGCCTAGGCATACCGAGGCCTACCCATGGCTACGCCAATTTGCGCTTATAGACTATCCAATGAATTTACCCCTTACCCCACCATTTCAACGGGCCCCAGTCAAGCTAGGGCGCAATGCACGCTTTCAAGCTAGAAAAAATTAATTTACCCAATATAAACATCGAACAAAAAGTTCGGAAATTTGTGTTTGGTAGATTATTTCTCTGTTGTAACAATGCTTCTTGGCAATACATTTTATACCGGTTTATTTCCCTTTTAAATGGTGCCCCATTTGTAAGGAACATGCATTTGTGGGATGAGCAGCACAGCTGCGTATGTGGGTTGCGTGGGATGTGGGATGCATTGTCATCTTGGAGGATGGAGTTCGGTCCCAGACTGTGGAGATATGGGATTGCCACTGGTTGCAGAATCTCATCTCGATATCTCTCTGCATTGAGAGCTCCACAGTCTGGGACCGAACTCCATCCTCCAAGATGACAGCGCTCGCCCCCACAGAGCGGGGTTTATCAGAGACTACCTCCAGAATTTGGGAGTAGAGAGAATGGAATGGCCTGCCAACAGTCCTGACCTCAACCCAATTGAACACTTGTGGGATCAGCTTGGGCTAGAGTGACCAACACAACCACGTTGGCTGACACAACAAATCCTGGTTGAGGAGTGGAATGCCATCCCACAGCAGTGTGTGACCACGCTGGTAACCAGCATGAGGAGGAGGTGCCAGGCTGTTGTGGCTGTGTATGGTTCTTCCACACGCTACTGAGGCTCCTGACTGTTTGTTAAATGAATAAATTGTAAAATTGCCAATATGTCTTGTTTCTTCCTTGTGACTTCAATCATCCAATCCACCAAACAACACCAAACAAGAGTCACTAGCAACAGCAGAATAAGCTGTTTGGCATTGGCAGAGAAGTTTTGGCAAATTTTTCATGGGCGCAACCCACATACTCAGCTGTGCTGCTCATCCCACAAATGCATGTTCCTTACAAATGGGGCACCATTTAAAAGGGAAATAAACAGGCTTTCCAATGGTATAAAATGTATTGCCAAGAAGCATTGTTACAACAGAGAAATAATCTACCAAACACACAAATTTCCGAACTTTTTGTTCGATGTTTATGTGCTGTTCATTGATCATTCGCATGACATATATAGGCTTTTAACGCATTTTGCGGCAGCACAAATGAGAATATAATAAAATGCCGCACAAGTTTATTTACCTAGTCGTTGTGGTTATTGAAAAATTCAGTTGTTAGGCTAACTGGCAAATTATAGCTTACTGAAAAATATTGAGACGAGTAGCTTAATAATCTGTTTAAAAGCAAAATGAACTACAGAGAACCTGGTCTAACATCCCACAGTACGCTACTCTGTTGCTGCATAACGCAATTTTCTATGAAATACAAAATAGCAAACTACTAGATTAACCTGTAGCCTATTTATTAGCCCATACACAGTCTTTTCCATTCTGTATGCGCTTTTAATGTATAATACCGCAATAAACATTAACGTGATTATCACTGAACAGGACTTTTGATGTGAATTGTGGGTAATATGAGCTTGCCGAGTCTGCTCTTTTGCAGACTTGTTCCCTTGAGAAAAGTTGAGGGTGGAGGGGCTATGTCACAAACTTAATTTGGCTTTATAACGGTTTGGACCGTTTGGACCGTTATGGAGACGGAGGTTACATCCTGGTCTCAAAAGGGATTCCCCCAAGTGAAGTTTGCAAGTGCAGTTTAAGAGGGTGGAACAAAAACTACCCTCCCACTCTGAGAGCATTAACGATTAAAAAATATACTGTGCAAAATACAAAATCTGTCATATCTGGGTTGCTCATGTCTAATGATTTATTCTGGGAGCAAATGTGGTGAAATGTCATGTTTTATAGATTCCATATTTTAACTTAATTAGGACACGTTAGACAACACAAGCAGCCACGCATTTAATACAATTTTAAACAAATAAGAGGGGACCTTTAAATCTCTCTGAATTCTGCTCAGGAGCATGTGTACAATGGCTAAAATGAATATACAGCAAATCCTGTGAGTACGGTACTGAAAACCCGTTTTAAAACGCAGCAGCAAACTAAAATCTGAAAGCATGCTGCAATTACATTACAGACATATTCTACAATAGATTTAGTTCATTTTTGTCTCAAAATTCTACACAAAATAGCCCATAATGATAAACTGAAAACATGTTTTTAGAAATCTTTGCAAATGTCTTAAAAATCGAAAACTGAAATCTTTAATTTACATGTAAATTACACTGGTACTGTATGGAACACATGGCTGGCTAAATGGCTGTAAGTCATCCAGGGTCTGAGCTATCGAACGAGCCCCAAACCATCACTCTGTTGCCAGATATGGAGTAGATGTGGATGGATCACTGCAAGGGTTATTTCTCCTGACTCATTTTCCTATAGAACTCTATGGGGAAAAAAGTCAGGAGAAACAACCCTTAAAGGGATCCATCCACATCTACTCCATATCTGGCCGCAGAGTGATGGTTTGGGGCTCGTTTGATACCTTAGACCCTTGAGGACGTACAGCCATTTTGCCAGTCATGTGTTCCATACTGTACCAGTGTAATTTACAGCTGAATCTAGTCTCACCCCCCAATTCCCATAGAGTTCCATTCAAATGCAGAGAGCTTATAGTATCGCTTGTAACAGTACCTGGAAATAAGATATCGAGAGTTTTTTGATGTTGATGGGTCACAAACTTCAAGTAACAGCATGCAAAGGATATGTGACCAAATATTAAATATGATACTTTAAAAATATGTTAAAGCAAAGGGTATGAATAATTATGTAAATTAAAGATTTCAGTTTTCGATTTTTAATACATTTGCAAAAATTTCTAAAAACATGTTTTCAGTTTGTCATGATGGGCTATTTTGTGTAGAATTTTGAGACAAAAAAGTAACTAAATCTATTGTAGAATATGTCTGTAATGTAATAAAACGTGGAGAAGGTGAAAGGGGTATTCAGACTTTCCGGCTTGACTTGTTTATTCCTTGTGTATTTAAAAAAATGATTTACATTTTACAAACGCAACAGAAGAATTCTTAAGTTAAAATATGGGAAAACACATCAAAACAGAACGTGTCTTTAATCACTGCTACATGTCAAATCCAGTGTACTCACAGTCTCGTGTGCTTTATGCCAATATTTCTAGAGTATGGCTGTGCATATTCATTGGTGTTTTCTAAGGTGATATTTCCTTTCTTCTTACAGTAAATTGAAAAAAAACCAACACAATGCATGTATCCAATCTGTGCCTGGCTTTGTGAAGGAAGGAAGGAAGGAAAGATAGGTCGATGAGTTACATTGCTAAACCGCCATTGCAGGCCACAGATTACCCTCTTGAAAAAAGCAAAAAACAAAAAAAGCAACTATATTGAAATTTGTGTATTTTATTTTTTGGCAAAGCATCTGAATTATCCTCCTGCTTTTAATATGTTTATAATTCAGGTTTTACACAATTGTTCTGATCTGATGTTTTTCATTTGTCAACTTTAACTTTTCTTTCATGTCAGGTCCCCCTTGGAAAAGAGATTGCGATCTCAACAGGATCTTCCTGGTTAAATAAAAATTAAATTGCCTCTAGAATTAGAATCTATATTTTTGTGGGGCGGTCCTATTAGGTTCTACATTCTCTCCTGCATTTGCACCATTCACTGTGTATGTCTGTCTATATGTTGTCCCCCCTTTGTGCAAATAAGCACAGCAAATGACAGTTTTTCTGCCTTGCCTTTTGGGAAATGTTCTCTGGAACAGACACAGCCAATATATGCAGATATAGTCAGCATTGACTCTCTTCTGCCTCTCTAATGGAATCATAATATACAGAAGCTGGACAAAATATCGGAAACACTAGAAACGGAAAAAAAAACTTTTTCATAAAACAAAACAGCTGCTATATGTTTGCTTCCATTTCTTTTATCTATATTTTCTACACTATTTTATGACTGGCATGCTATGTATACATTTTAGTCTTGTTTTTTTATTTATTAGCTTGATCATAATTAGCCATTAATCATATTATTTACAAATAACACTAATTTGTCAATTAAATGCTGTTTTTGTGTCAGTAATAAGTGAGAACACTTTAGAGCTAATGTAGGACAAAAACTGAAAGCATTTTGGTCCACGACAACTGGAGAAAAAAATAGAAAAATAGAAGATCATTGAAACTGGTCTAGAATCCAACAATTACACGTAACATGAGTCACAAATATGGTCCAATTGTTAATTATTCTTTTTTAATAAAGTTTTTCACTAATCACATTCCATTATACTACATGGAGGAGATCAACTCCAGTTGTTGGGGATCTAAATGTTTTCAGATTTTTTCTTATAAATTTTATGAAGTGTACTCACTTATTTCTGACAGTGACATGTAATTTATGATTTATAAGCATTTAATAAAAATATGACAAACAGGCAATTAGGGTTGATTGGCACAATTATAACAAAAAACAAGTAATCATATAAAATGTACACGTGGCAGAAGATTCACAAAACAGCATAGATAATCAGGTTAGGAACAGAGCTTGAGGTTTTGCATAGCAAGCATGTGGCAGGTGTTTTATGTTTTCTGGAAAACTGGTGTTTCCGATATTTTTTCCACCCCCTGCAGACTCCTCCCATTACTTAAAACAATTGATATGCTGCTCAGTCAAAATACCTGTATGGTTCCACCACATTTTCTCCCTCATTTGCTTAAAAAAGGTTTCAGAAATAGTCTTGGACAGTCTGTCATCTCAATGGATAAAAGCTGGTTTCATTTGGGATCTGAAACCCATGTGTAAAAATTCATGCATTCTTGCAAAATGTCTTCTTTTCCACATTAATTTAAAAACAGACTTCGTGATTTCCTTAGTTCTGATCCCATATATGATTGGATGCAACAGAGGGGGAGTCACGATGAAATATATATACACAACAATATTAATGTATCCTGGTACGTAAACATTTATTCGGTAATAAATCAGAGAGAAAAGAGTAACCAGGGTAAAATTAATGAAGGTAATTAAATGAGAAGAACATGTGCTGAGAGCTTTCTTTTGTGCCTCTTTTGAGGCTTTCAGGCTCACAGTCAGTATCCTCATATAAGATAGCAGCACAATAATAAGTGGGAAAACAACTAAACTGGTAAAAAGGAATATGCCATACAGATTAAGCTGAGCACTTTTCACACAGGAGAGGTTAAGGAGATTATCACAGAACAGCTTGTGAATTGTGTACCTGCACAGCGGCAGTCTGGAAGTCAAATACACTTGAATGGATAAGGAGGAGAGAGGAAAGATATTGGCCACAGTCAACAGTGTTTTCACTTTTCTGGGCGTCATTATGCTGTGGTACTGCAAAGGCTTGCAAATGGAGACGTATCGGTCATAAGCCATCACTGTTAAAGTGGTATACGCAGAAGCTCCATAGAAATTAATACAAAACACCTGAACTAGACAAGCTGCAAAGGAGCTCTTTTGAGTCTCTGAAAGAAGGTTTTCCATGATTTTTGGCCAGACAGCAGAGCTTCCTATCAGTCCATTTACTGCCAAGTTAAACAAAAAAATGTACATGGGTTTGTGTAGGTTGGAATCAAAATAGATAACCAGCATCAGAAAAACATTGGCAAAAATTGAAAAGATGTAGACCAAAAGAGTAAATGTAAAAAATAAAGCATTGAGCGGTTGGGATGATCCATATCTTGTGAATATCAAAGTGACATCCAAAGTCGACTGGTTCATTGTGACAGTGCTTCTTTCCTGTGGGTAATAAAACTCATACATTTGTGGTTAATTAATTATCTGCAAGTATTCACAGTATTCATTGTCTAATGTGAAAATATTCATACAGTATATTAAAATGTTTAATTTGAAATGTAAAACAATTTAACACAAACTTGTCCAAACAAGAAAGTTTGACAATCTCTAAGTATTTTGCAGTATAATCTTACCGTGGTTGACTTCCGCTTGTTATGGCGGCACTATGTAACTACAGACATGCGTGTCACATGATTTTTATCTATCTCTGTGTGTTGGGTCACCATGGTCTCAGGGAACATATCCCCTCAGGGAGTAATTATATATTATAAGTAATATTGGGGAGGGTTTGGCCCACCCACTTATGAGATTCTGTTTAGGTTTCTTCTAGTTTTTAAACTTTACATACAAAACTTCCAAACAGCTAAAACTATACCAATTATATTATTTACACAATACAACTTAAAACATTGCATTGCGTAAATAGCTGATCTGGCTTGAAGGCAATTTTTCTGTCCAGTATAAGAAAATTATAGAATACCTTTAAAATGTTTAATTTGTGGGGCTGCTGGGTGGCTCATCTGGTTCTGTTTAAAGGATGAGCCCCAAGGTCTCAGATCAAATCCGGAGCATGCCAGTGCTGAATGCAGTTCAGTTGGCAGCAGGGGGGACATTGAAGGAGCATAGCTGCACATAGCTAATTGGATATTCCAATATAGGGTGGGAATTGGACATGTCAAATTCAAATAAATAAATAAAAGAAAGTTAAAATTAATGTTTTGCAATTCAATGCTGCATGTGTGCGACTGCCTCTAGTCACAAAATTAGGGGCTGTAGTGGCGAAACTAACGGCGGTGCAAATTGTGTTGCTGCACTATGGCCCCTGGCCACTGGGGGCCCCCCTAACACTGGCATTTCTTTTACCGCACCCTACTGCTGAGTAAAACGATAGTTCTCACTCATTCTCCAAAAATCACATTTTATTACAGAACTGTAAAGACAGTCACATCCTTATACCCTTTATCCAAGCAATACATTGGACTCATGGTTTGCAAAGTGAATTCACATATTTGGGTATGTTATCAGTCAATTTAGGTTGTTTTAAAATGCATTGAACTAAGCGCTTGATTAAAAATAATTCAATTGAAACTATAAAGTTGAGTCATTTTTCCATTAGTGTTCATAAAGCTGAAGCATGTAACTTTTATTTAGAAAAATGTCCGGGAGCGGTCATGCTTAGTTGGTAGCAATCATAGGACAAACTGTTCTTAGAGAAATCTAGAATCATAGGCCTATGTGTATATAGGTCTATCCTGGGACCTCTTTGCATGGAGAAGGATAGCCTTTTGGTTTCCGATTTTGACTGGGAGAAGTCATCTGACGTCCTATCAGAAACCCCGGAGGTGGTAGGGGCGCTCGAGTTTCACCTACCCACTAACGTAGCGGGGGAATATTCCGACCTCGCTGAGGTTTTTAGGAAGCAACGCGCTACTACATTACCTCCTCATAGGCCGTATGGTTGCGCTATTAAGTTGTACCCGGGTACGGTTCCTCCCAGGGGTTCCCTGTATTCCCTGTCAGTCCTAGAAAGTGCTGCTATGAAGAAGTATATTGAGGAGTTCCTGGCTAACGGTTACATTTGACCTTCCACTTTGCCGGCCGTTGCTGTTTTTTTTTTTTATTATAAAAAAAAGGTCTGAGGCCCTGTATAGATTATCGGGGTCTTAATAGCCATTTTTCCACTGTGGGCCAAAAGCCCAGGAACTCAAGCCTGGAACCAAAGCACTAGGGCTACAATTCTTGCAGCATTTCCACTGGGATTCAGCTCGGCTGTAGTAGCCCAGGTGTAACTGTGGCAACGAAGCAGAACATATTTTTCGAGTCTCAAAGGCAAATCAAAAAAAAATGTTGTCGGTATATTGTGCACTTTATGAGCCGAGTTTAATGTAGGCATAGTAAAATGCTGAATAATGCTTATTCTGCTGGCTAGCAAAATAACTTGTTGCTGATCACGGTGCTGACAAGTGTCGAAGCAAACCGGGCAAATAAGTGACGTTAACAGCTGTAAGTTACTTAACTACCTTGCGTAACTCCGGTAACATTATGCCAATAAACAACGTTTTTTACTCACGTTATCTGCGTTCCGTGTAGCTAAGCATAGCATGCAATAATTGTCAAACCACAAAAACATTATTCGTCCAGCCCTGCTTTTGTTAGCTATTGTTGACACTGCCTTTTAAATTTTCAGTTTCCCCCTCGTTCGTTTTATATCCCAGCTTACTGGAGCTTTCCCACGATTAACTTGTAATTTCTCACATGCCATATGTCATATCTAACTGTTTTTAATATCTGATTCACTTCATATATTTGCGCTTTTATTTCTTTTGAGGTCCATTTGTTTTGTGTTTTGCAACATACATAGCTTTCTGGTTAGTTAGTGATAACGTAAGATAGATTTTGTGAAGTGAAGGATTAAAAGACAGCTGATGGATTGTTTGAGCATTTAAAAAATAAATAATAAAAAAACTGTTGAAGCTGGATCAGCGTGAAATTAAGTGTAAGCATTAGTGCTTATAGCTGTGGCCCTGACCGTTGGCGAGGGCTTGTAGCGGGGCTTAAGTTCCTGCATATCCTTACCTACTGACCCGGGTCGAAGAATATTAAACGGCTATTCGACCGCTCTGATAAAAAACCACGTCCTGAGCCTATCCTGCCAGTTTCCCAAAGTATGACCCCAGTTATGTGGGAGATTGAGGCGGTCGTGCAGGAGGCATTTCGCTCCGACCCGGGCCCAGGTGGATGTCCGTCCCACTGTCTATTTGTCCCGTCCCGGTCGAGATCTCTGGTTTTCTAGTGGGGTCACACTTCACGATTAGTGGCTCATCCTGGCATCCACCGGACAAAGGAATTTGCGTCCCGCCGCTTTTTTTAGTCGAAATTGGAGAGCGATGAGCATGAGTTTGTCGCCGCATGTACGGTTTGTGCCTACAACAAGGGTTCACGGCTTCCACCCTCGAGTCTCCTATGCCCGCTACCTGTGATCAGTCGTTCCTGGAGTCCCATCGCCCTTGATTTTGTCACCGGCTTGCCGGCGTCCCAGGGTAACACTGTAATTCTGGTCTTGGTGGATCGGTTTTGTAGAGCAGCCCAATTCATCGTCCTATCCAAACTTCCATCAGCACCAGAGACAGCCCAGCTCATGGTGGACCACATTTTTATGGTTCACGGTCTGCCCCTAGACGTGGCTTCTGATCACAGTCCCCAATTTACCGCTAAGTTCTGTGCTCTCCTGTGGGCGTCTGTAAGCGTTTCGTCTGGCTTCCATCCAGAGACTAATGGGCAGACAGAACACACTAACCAGACCCTGGAGAGAACCTTTCGGTGCCTAGCCGCTTCCAACCCCACGTCCTGGAGTCGTCATCTCGCCTGGGCGGAGTACGCCCATAAATCATTGCGGAATGCTTCCACAGGTCTCTCTCCTTTTGAGGCTCAGCTGGGGTATTAGTCCCCCTTGTTTTCTGAGCTGGAGAGAGTTGTGGAGGTACCTTCCGCCGGTTAATTTGTTCGTAGTTGTCGATCGGTCTGGAGGCGTGTGCGCGCCTCTCTCCTCCGCGCCTTGGCCAAACAAAAGGTGGTGGCGGACAGGCGTCTCCGTCCGGCTCCCTCTTACCGGGTGGGGCAATGAGTGTGACTTTCCACACGGGACCTACCCCTGTGAGTGGAGTCTCGCAAACTCACGACATTGTACTTGGGCCCATTTAAGCGCTAATGGCCAGAGAGGCGGTGATCCTGTTGTTACAAGTGTAACTTTGAGCTAGGTCGCAAGCTAACTTACCAGTTATTCCCAGTACAATTGCTTCCAACGATTTTGTGGACCTTGCACTGGATGACAACACCTTCTGAGAGATTTAGCTTAAATCGGTGGTGGAAGTCTAAAATACATGGCTGAGGAGATTAGCCGAAGGCTTGAGGCGGCAGCTGAACGACGGTGGGCCGGGAGTAGAAGAGTAACAAGTAAGTGTTACAGACTTCTGGCTAGGGTATATTCACTAACCTATTACAAAAGTTGATAAATAAAGGGCTGTTTTTCTTAATAAAACTTAATGAGGGTGTGTGTCTGGTTGGGATGTGGTGGGGGTGGGGGGCATTAGAAATACAGACCAGCCAACCTGCATTTTGCATACCCTTTATGCATGTTGACATCAATGTACGCTGGTACGTTGCAGTTTCATCTCAGCTGATGTAACATTTGGAGCAGAACCTAAAGCAGATATGAAGCATGGATGATTGACGCTTTCCCATCAACCCTCTTCAGTAATATTATCTGAAACTTCAGTTTCCTTTCTCCCTCCCCCTGACGTGACTCCCACTCCCTCACTGTTCTGCTGCTGCTGCTGCTATAGGCTGCTTTTTGCTCAAGTTGGCAGCACTCTGTGGCTACTTGTCTGTACCAAGGTAAATACTTACATGTGAAATAAAGCATAATAAGGTTTATTACCAGCTAATTAACTGCCCAATGTTGATGAATGTACAAAGCTAACATTATCTAGCTTTTTTATTTATTTATTTTTGCTTGTTTTCTATTTTATAGTTAAGAATGTATAGCTGACTGTGTTCCATGTTCATTACTCAGGATAGCTCTTACATTGAGAGAAAGTTGTGCTTTGTCGGATCTGCTTTGTAGTCGCGTCAATGACCTTCAATATGCACTTATTGTACGTCGCTTTGGATAAAAGCGTTTGCCAAATAATTGTAATGTAATCTAAATCTAGCTAAACATCGCTGTCTGCCAGTCACAAAACAAGATGTATAACCAGCTAGTTAACTGTCCCTAAGTTGATGAATGCACATAGCTAATGTTAGATAGCTAAACTTTTTCCGTTTGCCAGTCACATAAGCAGAACAAGGTTTCAGGGATTTACGTTACTCATTCAATCTTCTGGGAGAATTTGCCCGTCATCAGTAACCATCACTTTTAATGAGTAAAGTAAGAGTGCTCTTAGACCTTTCGGGGAAGTGAGGATAAAGTAAAAATGTGTATTTCCTGAATCCAGCACTTTTAACAACCGACCCCTCGTTGAATGTTCGGCACTCTGAATACAGAACACAAATGGCATCAACGGTTAAAACTCCTCACTTATCCAACACTTAACAAATTAAATCAAATAAATACATTTAAATTATTATCAAAGATATCAATTAAATTAATTGATAGGCAGAGCACCCTGTTGGATCAACCTTTATCAAAATGCACAACTCACAACCAGATTGAAATTAAGAGATTTATTAAATTACAACAAGTTACAATTACAACAATGGCTTATCTAAAGACGAAGGTTCAACTACCTTAACAAACAATGAATGCTACAGACATGGACAAGTTAGTCACAAAATAATTGAATGAAAGATGATACCAGACCACCGATAGTCTTTCCCAAGGTAATCCCCAGAATGTGCCAAGGCCAAAGTCCAAAAACCAACAGACAGCAGAAAATACCGAAAGCCCAGGGATGAAATGTTAAATTCCAGATGAGTCAGAAGGCCATGAAAGTAAGGCCCGATGGAAGACCAAACACCCCAAACACCATACCAGATACAAGACAAAAATTAACCCTCTCCTGGTGAGCATTATGGATTTTGAGATATTTTAGGGAGGGGCAGCTTTGGCTGTTATTGAAATGCCTCTGTGTCATTATGTGGAAAGACTAGATCAGGCAATAATTAAAGTTACAAAGCCAATAGTAACACTGTGGCCTCTGCTTTATTCTGGTATGGCCTGGCCCAGAATCTCCAACTGAACATAGTGCCCATAGATGAATTAAGCAATTTTCATGTATGGAAACCTGAGAAAGGTCAGCGTGAGGTTTCCCATGCCACCCCTTTTGACACACATACAGAGACAAACCCATGCACACACACATTTACACCTCTAATAGCTACTCCCCAGTGCCTGCTCTCTGTACCTTATCTCTAGGCTGCTCTGGGCTAGCCCTTTGAAGTTTTTTAAGGCCCAGGACAGGCCAAATGGCGATTTAGCGTTCTGACAGACCATTTTATGTAAGTCAAGCAAATATCACTGTCATTATTAAATGTAATGTTATTTAACATTATTATACGGATTGATGAAATAAATATCAGATTGTCATTGAGAGATAATAAGCTAGCTTACATTTTTATAGTTTAATTTGCTGGCAAGTTGACTGGTTATTTTCTGTCGCCACAATTGTCATCTAGTGATGTCTCACTGTGGGTAACTGTAAGAAGTTTTCTATTAAAACTAAATTGGCTTTCTGTGGGACAGACGTTTTCCCAAACGTTAGTCAGCAGTGGCATTGCGCAATGCTCCAAACCTGTCGTCCGTTACGTCGCAATTTAGGAACCGTTTCACTGCTGGAAAATAATAATTATGACACATCCTGTAAGTAACAATAATATCACGATGTAGCTAGCTAGGTTACTGTGTTTGTAGCCACTCTTATGTCTTGTGTCGATCACAGTGACAGGCAGTGATCCTGCTGGAAATTTCAGCTGGGATTATAAAATGGTTAAAACTGTGTTTTAAACACTTCTATAACACCTGCAATACACCTAATGATGATGGCTTATTGGCTTTTCAATTAGGAATGCAAAACTAGCTCTGAGAACTCTTTCAACTTAATCTGTTGTAACACCAGGATCCATTTATTCATTGTCGTTATGCAAAGAAAAATCCCATCATAACAATATCAGGAATTATAGACCAAGGCTGCGTCCCAATCCAGTTTCTGCTCCACCCTCATAAACATCACTTGCAAACTTCACTTGGGAGGATGTGACGCACATACCAATAAAACAGGAGTATACACTTGCATTTAGCGAGTGGGAGGGAGCGAGGGCGGAGCGGGTTATTTTACATTACATTACATTACAGGTATTTAGCAGACGCTCTTATCCACAACTTTTTTGCTTTTTTTTTTACATATCCATTTATACTGCTGGATATACAGGTGCAGCTCAAAAAATTAGAATATCGTGAAAAAGTTCAATATTTTTTGTCACTCATTTCAGAAAGTGAAACTCATATATTATATAGATTCATTACACATAGAGTGAAATATTTCAAGCCTTTATTTCTTGTAATTTTGATGATTATGGCTTACAGCTAATGAAAACCCAAATTCATTGTCTCAGGAAATTAGGATATCGTGAAAAAGTTCAATATTGGAAACTGGTGTCACACTCTAATCAGCTAATTAACTCAAAACACCTGCAAAGGTTTCCTGAGCCTTTAAATGGTCTCTCAGTCTGGTTCAGTAGGCTACACAATCATGGGGAAGACTGCTGACTTGACAGATGTCCAGAAGACAGTCATTGACACCCTCCACAAGGAGGGTAAGCCACAAAAGGTCATTGCTAAAGAAGCTGGTTGTTCACAGAGTGCTGTATCCAAGCATATTCATAGAAAGTTGAGTGGAAGGAAAAAGTGTGGTCGGAAAAGGTGCACAAGCAACAGGGATAACTGCAGCCTTGAGAGGATTGTCAAGCAAAATCCATTCAAGAATTTGGGGGAGCTTCACAAGGAGTGGACTGAGGCAGGAGTCAGCGCATCAAGAGCCACCACGCACAGACGAATCCAGGACATGGGCTACAAATGTCGCATTCCTTGTGTCAAGCCACTCCTGAACCAGAGACAACGTCAGAAGCGTCTTACCTGGGCTAAGGATAAAAAGAACTGGACTGTTGCTCAGTGGTCCAAAGTCCTCTTTTCAGATGAAAGTAAATTTAGCATTTCATTTGGAAATCAAGGTCCCAGAGTCTGGAGGAAGAGTGGAGAGGCACAGAATCCACGTTGCTTGAAGTCCAGTGTGAAGTTTCCACAGTCAGTGATGATTTGGGGTGCCATGTCCACTGTGTTTTCTGAAGTCCACAGTCAACGCAGACATCTACCAGGAAATTTTAGTGCACTTCATGCTTCCTTCTGCTGACAAGCTTTATGGAGATGCTGATTTCATTTTCCAGCAGGACTTGGCACCTGCCCACAGTGCGAAAAGTACGAAAAGCTGGTTCACTGACTGTATTACTGTGCTTGATTGGCTAGCAAACTGGCCTGACCTGAACCCCATAGATAATCTATGGGGTATTGTCAAGAGGAAGATGAGAGACAACAGACCCAACAATGCAGACGACCTGAAGGCCCCTATCAAAGCAACCTGGGCTTCCATTACACCTCAGCAGTGCCACAGGCTGATCGCCTCCATGCCACGTTGCATTGATGCAGTAATTCATGCAAAAAGAGCCCCAACCAAGTATTGAGTGCATAGAAATGAACATACTTTTCAGAAGGCTGACATTTCTGTTTAAAATATAATTTTTTATTGATCTTATGTAATATTCTAATTTTCTGAGACACTGAATTTGGGTTTTCATTAGCTGTAAGCCATAATCATCAAAAAGGCTTGAAATATTTAACTCTGTGTAATGAATCTATATAATATATGAGTTTCACTTTCTGACATGAGTGACAAAAAATATTGAACTTTTTCACGATATTCAAATTTTTTTAATTAAATAAATATCTATTGATTAAATAAATATCTATTGATTGTTTTACATCTCTTATGTATTTTACGTCTTATTTATGTCCACTCGTATTTATTTAAAGGCGTATTTCAAACCATATTTATTTCAAAGCGTATTTATTTCAAAACGACTCGGCCTGTCAGTCAACAAGGGGCAGAGTCTGCTATGATCATTAGTTGCACCGCAATAGATATGAAAACCTCGATACAGATTTCTGCGCGGCCGCCATAGGCTATAGGCGGTCAAGATCAGTGTATTTTGCTAGTGTAGGCTATTGACAGATGCATGCTTCCTCTGATGAAATGTACTATAGCTTAATTCTCAACAAATTTAAGTAAAATTTTACTTGTGTTATGCAGACATTTCTCACGTTTATAACAAGTTACGTTATTTCCAAATTTCCCATTAACTATTATATCCTACAAGAGTTGTCAAAATGTTTTTTGTTTTTATTGTAGTAAATTAATTTATAATTTCAGAGAAATATGAATAGGCTACTACAATTGGGACGTCAACAACTACCACTAGGGTGCAACCGTGGATAGTGTAAGCATACTTGTAAAGGCCCTATAATGAACCCAAACCAATTGTTTTCTTATCCCCGGACATGGCATTCTGCAGAAATATAGCCCAGCTATAATTTAAAAATGTGTGAGCACTGGGTGTTCATTGATTTATGTTTTATGTTTTTTTAAACATTATTATTATTATGATTATTATTTAATATTATTATTATTTTGATGTATGGCACTTTTGGTGGATTGAATAAATCAATACAAATATTAAATGTCTTAACTTATTAATAATTAAACAGGTCCTGCATCAGCCAGCCACTCAGCATTACAACTTAAAGGGGGCTATCACTAAATTTATAACATCAAAAATATAGTAAGTAAGTAAAACTGTATTTATATAGCACCCTTATTGCTTTACAACAAGAAGATAAAGTGCATCAATAAAACATCATAAAACAGTAAAGTGCATCAACAAAACATCATAAAACAGGTAAAAACGTATAAAAACTATAAAAGGCAAAACATGCACAGGACAGACAGGACCAATAGGGTGTCTATAGCTGACTAAAAGCCTGCCTAAACAGGTGAGTCTTTAGTTGCTGTTTAAAGCAGAGTTCTGAGGGGGCGGCTCTCAGGTCAGGGGGCAGGGCGTTCCAGAGCCATGGGGCCGACACCTCAAAAGCTTTGTCCCCTTTGGTTTTGAGTCTGGTCCTGGGTACGACCAGGAGCTCCTGGTTGGATGACCTCAGTGACCGGCCGGATGAGTAGTGGTGGATGAGATCTGAGATGTAGACGGGGGTTTGGCCATGGAGGGCTCTGAAGGCGAACACCAGGACCTTGAACTGGATCTTGTGTTGAACCGGGAGCCAGTGCAGAGATGCCAGGATGGGGGTGATGTGGCAGGACTTCTTGGACCTGGTGAGCAGCCTGGCAGCAGCATTTTGGACCAGCTGGAGTTGAGCCATAGATGATTTATTGAGGCAGTTAAACAGTGAATTGCAGTAGTCAAGTCTGCATGAGATAAGTGCATGAACAGTCATTTCTAGTTCAGCATGGGATACAATGGACCGGAGCTTTGCAATATTCCTGAGGTGAAAGAAACAGGTACGGGTCAGGGATTTCACATGCTTGTCCAACTGCATCGACTGGTCAAATATAACACCCAGGTTTCTTAGGTGGGGGCGTACATTATCCTTAAGGGACCCCAAGTGCGCAGCTACTCTAGCGGTGGTGTTTTCAGCAGCTACACCTCTGTTTTGGCTGCATTAAGTTGGAGAAAATTGCTCCCCATCCAGTTCTCAATGGCGGACAGACACTCTTGCAAGATGCTGAGTTTCTCCAATTTGTTAGGTTTAAAAGAGATGTACAGCTGGATGTCATCTGCGTAGCAGTGATAAGAGATGTCCTTGAACTTGCTGATGACGAGGCCTAAGGGGAGCATGTACAGGGCAAAAAGGATAGGTGCTAGCACAGATCCCTGCGGCACACCACAGAGAAGGGGCGTGGGGTCAGATTTAAAAGGGCCTACAGCCACAGAGAAACTTCTCCCTTGAAGGTAGGAGGCAAACCAGTTAAGGGCGCTCCCTGAGATGCCTACCCACTCCCTAAGTCTGTCTAGCATGATACCATGGTCTACTGTGTCAAAAGCTGCGCTGAGATCTAGTAATACCAGGACAGAGCATTCGCCGGAGTCAGAGGACATCATAATGTAATTTGAAACTCTGAGCAGGGCAGTCTCTGTAGAGTGTTTTTTGCGAAAACCTGATTGAAATCTATCTGCTATGTTGTGGTTAGTCAGATAAGTGGTGAGCTGGGTGGCCACTACTTTCTCTAACACCTTAGTCAGCAGTGGCAGCTTAGATATAGGTCTGTAGTTGTTTGGTAGGGAGGGGTCCAGGTTAAGCTTTTTAACAATCGCCTCCTTGAAGTAGGCTGGGACAGAGCCGGAGACTAGGGAATTATTTATAATATTAACTAAACTAGGGCCAACAGAGCTAACTACTTCCTTGAGCATCGGCGTGGGTAGAATGTCTTGGGGGCTTGATGAGGACTTCATAGAGCTCACTAACTCTGTTAAGTCTTTCAGGGAGACAGGCGAGAAACTGCTCAAGGAAGATTGAGTGTCTGGGCAGAAAGGGAGGGGGGCGGAGGATGGGGTGATGTTCGCCCTTACATCAGCAACTTTGTTTACAAAAAACTAAAGAAAAAGGTTACAGTCCTCATTTGAAAATACAGGTACGGAAGGGAGGGGAGGGCTAATAATAGAATTTATAGTTTTAGATAAAACCCTGGGATTATGCTTGCTAGAAGAAATAAGCTTTGAAAAATAATCAGCCCTGGCACTCTTTAACTAGGTCATTGAATTCGGATATCAAATCTTTAACCCTTTCCAGCCGGACCGCTCTAATTTCGGATTAATTATTCCGATGGTGTGACGTTTAATATCTCTGCCGTCCAATCACGGATTTTTTTTTTGAAAAATGCTCATTAAAGATGACAAAATAAGCTACAATGACATCTAACTGGTTGGTGAGCTTAGTGGGCGGGGATTGCTTTCTTGACCGCTATATAAAAGCGCCCCTAAAACACGGAAGTCTCCATTTGCCACCCGCGGACGAAGCTGCCACATCGGAAAAGAGACCATCGTTTGAAGACTTGACGGCGACTGAAGAAACCACAATAAGCTAGGTAGGTAAAAAAGCATTTAAAGATAATAATTAACCATAAATATTACTTCAGAAACGGTTTTATTTTTAATAAAATCATGTTTTTGTACCGTAGACTTTCTCAGATTATCATTTAGAATTCGAACAAAAACATGAACATTCGTGTAAAAGCTATCACGTTTGCTTCGTGTTATTCTTCCCCCAACTCGTTTCGAGATGAAATTGTGAAAAAGTCTGTCATATAATGAATAAGTGAAGTGATAACGTTAGCTATTTTTCGTATTTAGTGTAGACTTTGATAACTAAATAATGGCTAACTAAAGCTAAAACAAGTAGCGTTAGTCTAGCTGCGAGCTGTGTCTCGGCGCGAACAAGTCCTTTGTCCTTTGTTTTGGTAACTTTTAACGTTAGCTCTTCTGTCAGTCTGGCTAGCTTTCTAAAAGTTGAATAATTGAGTTATACTCAACTATTAGTCTTATCAATAGCAAGTACTAATTATCTAGCTAGTGTTTTAACATAACGTTATGCCTAAATCTGAAGGTGACTAATTGCCCTGTCTAAAATGGAGAAGGAACTGAACGGCAGTATTTTATTTTATTTTTATTTTTTTGGACTCACGTTTCTGAAGCTTCAAGAAAGTTATTTTCCGCCCAGCTCGTTTCGAGATGAAATTGTGAAAAGGTCTGTCATATAATGAATAAGTGAAGTGATAACGTTAGATATTTTTCGTATTTAGTGTAGACTTTGATAACTAAATAATAGCTAACTAAAGCTAAGACCAGTAACGTTAGTCTAGCTGCGAGCTGTGTCTCGGCGCGAACAAGTCCTTTGTCCTTTGTTTTGGTAACTTTTAACGTTAGCTCTTCTGTCAGTCTGGCTAGCTTTCTAAAAGTTGAATAATTTAGTTATACTCAACTATTAGTCTTATCAATAGCAAGTACTAATTATCTAGCTAGTGTTTTAACATAACGTTATGCCTAAATCTGAAGGTAACGAATTGCCCTGTCTAAAATGGAGAAGGAACTGAACGGCAGTATTTTTTTTATTTTTTTTGGACTCACGTTTCTGACATGAGTAAGATAAGCCTGTTTAGACACATATGACAAAAATACATCATCCAGTTGAGCCAATGTCACTGATGATTTATGTCTGTTCATTCAAAACGTTATTTTACATTGATGGACATTATGCCAAGTAGTCTAACTTGTGATATTGTTGAGCTTTTTATCTAACGTTATTCTGGAGCATAAAGTGTTTTCTGTAAAATGTAATTCTCACTATACAGCTCTTTAATGACTCAGAAATGGTTCTATATGTTATGGATTAATGAAATGGCAACTGATAATATTATTTATTATTTTGTCTCTAACGTCTACTAGATTTTGAATAGAAAATGGTTTAAATTTAAATATCAGAAAGCACTTTTCAATTAACTGTCTGGACACGGTATGTGTATAAAAACGAATAAAAACAATTATACAAAAAAATAGAACTGTTTGGCCATTTCTCCAGGAAACTCATCAATGACTCCCGAGTTTAGCTTGCTTACCAGCTTGCTAACGCGCTTGCTAACGCGCTTGCTGTCCTTCACGTCAATTGTGTATCGTCGGCTCAAATGGTTTATCATGTTTGTGGTGTTGCCTGTGTATCTGATTTCTACTTGGCAGATCTTGCATATTGCAGCGGTTTTGTCAAGTACACCCTCCTTCTTTCTAAACCCGAAATGCTTCCATACCACTGTCTGTTCGGAACATCGCAAATTCTGAGTTTCTGTCTCTTTTGTCGCACTCAGCGAGCACGCAGCTAGCCATTTCGCTCAGATCTGTCCGTCTCATAGTCGCTACTTTCAACTCACGCTTACGTTGGGGTTGGAGCAGAAACATGGATTTAAGCTGGTCAAAAGAGTTTTAAAAGTAATCGTGTCTCAGAAATATATATTTTAAATAATTTTTGAATAAATGAATACGTGTACATTCATTTAAAATGCGATATTAATCGATGCTTATCGATTCGAATCTTGCAGATCGATGCAGTTGTATTTACACATTCGGATCGATGCATCGCGATGCACCGGTGCATTGTCCCACCCCTATTATTTATCTATTACAGTGATGGATGGACATTATGCTTGTGTCCAGAATAGCTATTTTATCTATTCCTGACATAAGCATAAATCATTTGCTGTAAAGATGTTATTATTGTAAGTATACAGCCCTTCAATGACTCAGAAATGGTTTTATATGATATGTTATGGATTAATGAAATGGTAAATGATTACATATTTATGTATTGCAGCAAAGGATGGACATTTAGCCATCTATACAGTCCCTGAAGAGAAGGATGGTGCTGAGGGTCATTGCAGAGCACGACATGCACTTACTGTTATCTTCTTGATTCTTGAATATATTTAAGGTATTTATGCTTGACCATAGATTTGTCTGCTGTACCTGTACTAAACATTAATGATTTTACTGTAAATAAATCCAATGTATTAATTTTACAGGCATCTAAACTGATATTTGCCATGGGTTGTATCTTGTTTTTATTTGTTTTGCAATGTTATCCATTTACTTAGTTCATCCATTCACTATGTTAAACATTTGTTAACATTTTTGTTAAAATAAAGTGTGTTTCATTGAACCCATACATTGTATATTTCAAAACATGCAGGTTAGGCTAATTGGAGACTCTAAATTGCCCATAGGTATGAATGAGTGAGTGAATGGTGTGAGTGCTCTGTGATGGATTGGCGGCCTGTCCATACATATACACATACACATACTCAAGTGGCCAATTAGGATAATGGATAAGTGGTAATGTGAAATGTCAATGAACCTAAAATTCTAATAAAAATGTTTTTAGCCTTTTCCCATACATCACTAAGTGGTTATAACTTTTGAGCAGTAGAAGATACATCTCTTCTGATTTGTACTCTATATCACTTCCAAAATAGTGAAGATACCACACAGTTTGTCTCCCTCGATCTTGAACATGAAATGTTTAAAAACCTAGGTTTCGCATGGAGAATAGCCATTTAGAAAGTTTTGTATGATTATTTATTTTGTGAATTGTTTTAGTAATTGATGATACTGTGTTAAAGTAAGCATATTATTGTATATTAATGGATATGAATGGAAAGCTCCAGTTATCCTGTTTAAAATGGTATATTATCTTTAGGGGTGTGACATAATATGATCACACCTCAAACAGTTTTCCATACGCACGTCATATTTTCAATGAACCTAACATTCTAAAGCGTTTTTTTAGCCTTTTCTTACCCATCACTGAAGCGGTTATAACTTTTGAGCAGTAGAAGATACATCTCTTCTGACTTGTACTCTATATCACTTCCAAAATAGTGAAGATACCACACAGTTTGTCTCCCTCGATCTTGAACATGAAATGTTTAAAAACCTAGGTTTCGCATGGAGAATAGCCATTTAGAAAGTTTTGTATGATTATTTATTTTGTGAATTGTTTCAATAATTGATGATATTGTGTTAAAGTAAGCTAATTATTGTATATTAATGGATATATATGGAAAGCCCCAGTTATCCTGTTTAAAATAGTATTTTAAGGTTAGGGGTTGTGATGTAATATGATCAATCCATAAACATTTTTGCATATGCACATCATATTGTCAATAAACCAACATTCTAAAGCGTTTTTTAACCCTTTTCGCACCCATAACTGAAGTGATTATAACTTTTGAACGGTAGATGATAGCTCTATTCAGATTTTTATTATATTTCACTCACAAAATGGTGAAGATACCATACACTCTAGGTTTTCCTATATCTTAAACATGAAATGGGTAAAAATGTAGGTTTCTCATTAGAAAATAGCCATTTAGAACATTTTATAAATTTAGTTGTTGAATGTCTTTCCATAATTTATGATATTGCCATTAAGTAATCCTATTGTTTTTTATATCAATTGAAAGCCCCAGTTATCCTGTTTACAATGGTAAATAAAGTTTAGGTATCTGATGTAATATTATCACACCACAAACATTTTTGCAACGCATGTTAATAAATAGAATGGAATAGAATGTTCACAAAATATTCACTTAGGCTGGAAAGGGTTAAGGAAGAGACGATGTACTTCAAGGTTTGAGGATTTCCATTGCCTCTCAGTTTTGCGACATTTGCGTCTGAGCTCACATATTTCCTTATTCAACCAGGGGGAGGCGTTTACAGGGCGGACGGAGTGGGTTACAATGGGTGCTACATCATCAAGGATGGCCGCGCAGTGCGTGTTGAAAGCGTGTACCAAACAATCTACGTCATCATCAGAGGACACCAGAACAGTGCAGTCATAGTTGGCTATGAAATTCTCTACAGCTAAGCTGTTAACAATGTGAGAGCTTTTCATACGCTTCTCTGGCACAAAGTTGTTGTCAAAGGACAAGTTAAAGAGTACACATTTATGATCGCACAACGTCACATCCTCAGTACAAACATTACTGACTTTTAGCCCAATCGTGAATACAAGATCCAAGGTGTTACCCTTGTTGTGCGTCGGGCCAGAGACGTGCTGGACAAAATGAAACGATTCAGTGACATTAAGAAAGTCAACAGCAAAGTTATCAGCACTCTTATTTATATGAATGTTGAAGTCCCCGATCAAAATAATTCTGTCCAAGCGAATGATGGATGCTAGAAAGTCACCGAATTCTTTAAGAAATTAGCTATTTCTGCGGTAGATTAGCACACAGTGAAACGGGTTTGTACGTCCGATTTTGTTTATGAGGACTTCAAAGGAAGAGTAAGATCCAGAGCTCACCGTACGCGAGGAGAAACAGTCTCGGTGTAACGGGGCGAGGCCTCTGCCTCGACCTGTGGAACGAGGGGCACAGGAATACGCGCAGTTTTGCGGGCGAAGTTCATTCAGAGAGGCAAAATCATCTGCTTTCTGCCAGGTTTCCGTAATCAGCATATAGTCCAGGTTTTTAGAAACAAAGAGGTCGTTCAGGTAAAACGACTTGTTGGCTATGGATCTGGCGTTTAGTAATCCAAACCCGATGGAGTCGGAACCAGCTCTTCCGAATGTTGACGCTCGCTGTAAGGGCCGTAGGTATCCAGGCCGGGTCCCTGCACGCCTACACGCAGGCACCGAAACCGGCGACTGCTGGTGATGAAACGCTGGAGCGGGGGTCCTGGACCGCAAGCACACAGGCACTGAAACCACGCTTGTGAGCGGTCGGCGGTGGTACGCTGGAGTAAACGCCGGTAGCTGCGAGTGGGACGCCGGGAGGATGGGCCTGAGGCAGGATAGCCTTACACTGGGGACCGTGGCCGAGCAGGTGTGGTGGGGCAAGGCCAAGGTGCGGTCTTGGAGTAGCTTCCGAAGCTTCACCGCGGCTCCGGCTCGTCTGCCTCGTCTTCTCGCACGCCTGATCCGGGGGCAGCAGCAGGAGGGCGCCCAGATAGTCCCGGTGGTTTGGAGACGTAGCGCTCGGTGTGAACCCCACTGTTCAGGTCGATGAGACAGGGAGCCCAACACCAAATCACGGATGTTCAGTAGGGTATTTCGGTCATACACAGCCACCGATTGTACACTGTTCACAAATAACATTGAACATACAAACAGGACAAAACCACACGAGTATCCAGCACAGACGACTAGCTGCCAACACGGGCGCGGCCGATTACCCAGAAGATGTGTGAGAGTCTGCTCTCCTGAATCAGTGGTGGACAGTTGAATAAATATTTCTGCATATGTATTACATTATCCCTCAAGCCAGAAACAAGAGAAAATAGTTACACCTATCCCTGGTGTGAACTTTCTAAAAATTAGCTAAAACTTTGAACATTTACATCCAAATTTCATTCATTTACTAGTTCAATGTGTAAGCAGTGTAAGAAATACAGTTAATTTGGGTTTAAATGCGTGGACAAATATTATAGGAGAATATAATATATAAGATAATGTCCCGTTTGTAATATAATATTTACCATTTGGTGGGCACATGGGGCAGGGCTAACTATTTGCTGTATGGAGAAAGTAGCAAACACTCTGATATTTTAACTCTCAGTGGTGATATAAGTTTTTAAAATGAGTGGTATCCCCCTTCACTGAAAAATAGTGTACCTGATCATACAACCTATCTTCAACCTTCTACAATTTTGTGTCCAATTTGAACAGCCTGCTTTTACATCTGACGAAAATTAGACTTGTGTTTTTGTCAACAAAATTGTTAAATATTTTTAGACTAAAATGTTCAGATTTAGTGTTACAACATGTCCATATTTGTTGCTGACTAAAACTAGACTAAAATGTCCACAGAATCTATGTGGACTAGACTAAAACTAGACCCGATGTCCATAGCTATTGATGACTAAAAAGAGATGAAAATGTCCAGATTTTTGTCAACTAAAATAAACTAAAACTATGAAAGATAAAATGGACTAAATGTGATTAAAACTCATTTGCATTTTCGTCACATGACTAAAACAAAAAAAGTCAGTTTAAAACACTGCCAAAATTAACACTGAGCCACGCTATTCATTGATGACCAGAGATTAGTTTTAATTCTGTTTGTGGTAGCTTAATCTACATCCATTATGGAAGAACAGAACAGGTACCCGATTCAATTTTGCGGTTCAACTGCTCAATGAAAACGGTGAATTTAGCATCAGGCATTGATATACCATACGGCTGGCAGGGGGCCTTCAGCTGTTCTTTTCTCCAAAACGTTTGTGAATCTTTGAGAAAGGAGGCAGCTGCTGGCAAAAGGCCATATGTGTCTTCTTGAAATCTTGTATTCTGTTCTGCGATCTGCGTGTCCAGAATGCGATACCACATTTGCTTTAAATCGCTGTTGTTCTTGATGCTTGACGTTTTCCCTAAAGTAGGCTGTGTTGCAATTACAGAATCGGTCCATTTTGCCGGTAGTTTTCACTGCCGTGAGGCTGTGACATCCTAGTTGGTGATGTCGTGTTTGTTCATCAGCTCCTCGGTTAACTTGAGCACCTTGTCGTAATCAAAATCCGAGTTATCTGTGAATTTATTAAATGATAACTCCAAAACGAATTTTGGAATCCACAGATGACAGCCTTGCTCGCATATAGGCTAGCCTTTTTTTACCGTGTGCAGTAACTTCTTTATGTTCCAGAGTTTTAATTGGTCACAATACAATGATGACACGTACAGAAAACAAATCAAATTCATTATGTTAAAAGAATTTCTGCCATTTGATTGGGTAGGCCTATGATCAATATGGATAGGCCTAGGCATACCCAGGCCTATCCATGGCTACGCCAATTTGCAATTATAGACTATCCAACGAATTTACCCCTTGCCCCATCATTTCAACGGGCCCCTGTCAAGCAAGGGCCCTGGTGCATTCGCAGACGTTGCATACCCCCTAGCGCCAGCCCAGCCCGTGCACTGGAATAAAGCATTTAAACCAAACATATTCTCAACCTGTTTCCATTTATTTTGCTTGCTTATGTCAATCAATCAAATTCCCTAAATAATCAAGAACAATGATGTAGATTATAGGCTAATGATTAACAAATGGCAATGACAAAGAGATAACTAATGTGAGATTGTTTAATAAGGGTGGCAATAATTCAGAATTAACTGGAAAACAATCCCAACATTTTCTCTGAGTTGCATGTTAGCATTGCCTTTTCTCCTCATCACGTTACAGAATGTCATTAATTTAAGATGGCACTCGATTTAGTTAAAACGATTTAAACATTAGAAAGTATACATTTAAAGAGGAAAACCTCAAATTCCTGGAACCAGCGTTGAGAGCAATGCACGCTTTCAAGCTAGAAAAACGAATTTACCCAATATATGTGCTGTTCATTGATCATTCGCATGACATATAGGCTTTTAACGAATTTTGCGGCAGCACAAATGAGAATATAATAAAATGCCGCACAAGTTTATTTACCTATTCGTCTTGGTTATTGAAAAATTCAGTTGTTATGCAAACTGGCAAATTATAGCTTCCTTAAAAAATTTTGTTTCTGATTTTTTCCCTTTTTCTCCCAATTTAGTAGCCAATTGAACCCCTATTCTAATTCAATTCCCCCCCGTGTAGCAACCGCTCGAGAACCACCGCTGCACAACCCCGTCAATCGGCACTTTTTTCAGGAAGGACGCTACGTCCTCTACAGGGCGCAGCTCCTGACCGTGACACGCCCTGGGTCCCCCTGTGCGCAGCGGTTCTCTCCGAGCCCCTCCCCCCACCCGGAAGCGACCGCCAATTGTCGCCTCCACAGGGCACCGGCCACGCTCGGCTATGGCAGGACCGGGGCGCGAACCCCGATCCTCGGAGTACAACTGCGCTGACTGAAAGTCAGCGGTCTTTACCGCTGTACCACCGCGGCGGCCTGCAAATTATAGCTTCCTGAAAAATATTGAGACGAGTACCTTAATAATCTGTTTAAAAGCAAAATGAACTACAGAGAACCTGGTCCAACATCCCACAGTACGCTACTATGTTGCTGCATAACGCAATTTGCTATGAAATACAAAATAGCAAACTACTAGATTAACCTGTAGCCTATTTATTATCCCATACACAGTCTTTTCCATTCTGTATGCGCTTTTAATGTATAATACCGCGATAAACATTAACGTGATTATCACTGAACAGGACTTTTGATGTGAATTGTGGGTA
The DNA here is from genome assembly GCA_022702515.1 of Ilyophis sp. 1 JC-2022. NCBI lineage: Eukaryota > Metazoa > Chordata > Actinopteri > Anguilliformes > Synaphobranchidae > Ilyophis > Ilyophis sp. 1 JC-2022. The sequence continues at coordinate 90,021,135 of CM040402.1, read as the reverse complement.
ATATGAGCTTGCCGAGTCTGCTCTTTTGCAGACTCGTTCCCGTGAGAAAAGTTGAGGGTGGAGGGGCTATGTCACAAACTTAATTTGGCTTTATAAGGGTTTGGACTCACACTTAAAATGGAGACCGAGGGTACATCCTGGTCTCAAAAGGGATTCTCCCAAGTGAAGTTTAAGAGGGTGGAGCAAAAACTACTCTCCCAATTCGAATCTGAGAGCATTAACGATTAAAAAATATACTGTGCAAAATACAAAATCTGTCATATCTGGGTTGCTTTGTTTTACACTGGTACAGTATGGAACACATGGCTGGCTAAATGGCTGTAAGTCATCAAGGGTCTGAGCTATCGAACGAGCCCCAAACCATCACTCTGTATCCACATCTACTCCATATCTGGCCGCAGAGTGATGGTTTGGGGCTCGTTTGATACCTTAGACCCTTGAGGACGTACAGCCATTTTACCAGTCATGTGTTCCATACTGTACCAGTGTAATTTACAACTGAATCTAGTCTCACCCCCCAATTCCCATCGAGATCCATTCAAATGCAGAGAGCTTATAGTATCGCTTGTAACAGTACCTGGAAATAAGATATCGAGAGTCTTTTGATGTTGATGGGTCACAGACTTCAGGAAGTAACAGCATGCAAAGGATATATGACCAAATATTAAATATGATACTTTAAAAATATGTTAAAGCAAAAGGTATGAATACTTATGTAAATGAAATATTTCAGTTTTCGATTTTTAATACATTTGCTAAAATTTCTAAAAACATGTTTTCAGTTTGTCATGATGGGCTATTTTGTGTAGAATTTTGAGACAAAAAAGGAATTCAATCTATTGTAGAATATGTCTGTAATGTAATAAAACATGAAGAAGGTGAAAGGGGTATTCAGACTTTCCGGCTTGACTGTATATATTCCTTGTGTATTTTTAAAAATTATTTATATTTTACAAACGCAACAGAAGAATTCTTCGGTTAAAATATGGAAAAACACATCAAAACAGAATGTGTCTTTAATCACTGCTACATGTCAAATCCAGTGTAGTCACAGTCTCGTGTGCTTTATGCCAATATTTCTAGAGTATGGCTGTGCATATTCATTGGTGTTAACTAAGGTGATATTTCCTTTCTTCTTACAGTAAATTGAAAAAAACAAACACAATGCATGTATCCACTCCGTGCCTGGCTGTGTGAAGGAAGGAAGGAAAGATAGGTAGATGAGTTACATTGCTAAACCGCCATTGCAGGCCACAGATTACCCACTTGAAAAAAGCAAAACTTCAAACTGAAACCAATGGCCGTATTATCTGACGCTGCTATTCTTTAGAGTGCAGTGTTTTCAGAGATATTACTGGCAGAAATGTCAGTGTTGAAGGTATATTGAAATTTGTGTATTTCATGGCAAAGCATCTGAATTATCCTCCTGCTTTTAATATGTTTATAATTCAGGTTTTACACAATTGTTCTGATCTGATGTTTTTCATTTGTCAACTTTAACTTTTCTTTCATGTCAGGTTCCCTTGGAAAAGAGATTGCGATCTCAACAGGATCTTCCTGGTTAAATAAAAATTAAATTGCCTCTAGAATTATTTTTGTGGGGCGGTCCTGTTAGGTTCTACATTCTCTCCTGCATTCGCACCATTCACTGTGTATGTCTGTCTATATGTTGTCACCCCTTTGTGCAAATAAGCACAGCAAATTACAGTTTTTCTGCCTTGCCTTTTGGGAAATTGTCTCTGGAACAGACACAGCCAGTATATGCAGATGTAGTCAGCATTGACTCTCTTCTGCCTCTCTCATGGAATCATAATATACAGAAGCTGGACAAAATATCGGAAACACTAGAAACTAAAAAAATACTTTTTCATGAAACAAAACAGCTGCTATATGTTTACTCCCATTTCTTTTATCTATATTTTCTACACTATTTTATGACTGGCATGCTATGTATACATTTTAGTTTCTGTCTTGTTTTTTTTTATTCGCTTGATAATTAATCATAATTAGCCATTAATCATATTAGTAACAAATAACACTAATTCGCCAATTAAATGCTGCTTTTGTGTCAGTAATAAGTGAGAACACTTTAGAGCTAATGTAGGACAAAAACTGAAAGCATTTTGGTCCACGACAACCAGAGATAGAAAGAAATAGAAAAATAGAAGATCATTGAAACTGGTCTAGAATCCAACACTTGCACGTAACATGAGTCACAAATATGGTCCAATTGTTAATTATTCTTTTTTAATTAAGTTTTTCACTTATCACATTCCATTATACTACATGGAGGAGATCAACTCCAGTTGTTGGGGATCAAAATGTTTTTTCTGATTTTTTCTTATAAATTTGATGAAGTGTACTCACTTATTTCTGACAGTGACATGTAATTTATGATTTATTAGCATTTCATAAAAATATGACAAACACGCAATTATGGTTGATTGGCATAATTATAACAAAAAACAAGTAATCATATAACGGCATTCACAAAACTGCATAGATAATCAGGTTAGGAACAGAGCTTGAGGTTTTGCATAGCAAACATGGTGGCAGGTGTTTTATGTTTTCTGGAAAACTGGTGTTTCCGATATTTTTTCCACCCCCTGCAGACTCATCCCATTAGTTAAAACACCTGATATGCTGCTCAGTCAAAATACCTGTATGGTTCCACCACATTTTCTCCCTCATTTGCTTAAAAAGGTTTCAGAAATAGTCTTCGACGGTCTGTCATCTCAATGGATAATAGCTGGTTTCATTTGGGATCTGAAACCCATGTGTAAAAATTCATGCATTCTTGCAAAATCTCTACTTTTCCACATTAATTTAAAAACAGACTTCCTGATTTCCTTAGTTCTGATCCCATATATGATTGGATGCAACAGAGGGGGAATCACGATGAAATATATAGACACGACTATATTAATGTATCTTGGTAGGTAAACATTTATTCGGTAATAAATTACAGAGAAAAGATTAACCAGGGAAAAATTAAGGAAGGTAATTAAATGAGGAGAACATGTGCTGAGAGCTTTCTTTTGTGCCTCTTTTGAAGCTTTCAGGCTCACAGTCAGTATCCTCATATAAGATAGCAGCACAATAATAAGTGGGAAAACAACTAAACTGGCAATAAAGAATATGCCATACAGATTAAGCAGATCACTTTTCACACAGAAGTGGTTAAGGAGATTATCACAGAACAGCTTGTGAATTGTGTACCTGCACAGCGGCAGTCTGGAAGTCAGATAAACTTGAATAGATATAGAGGAGAGAGGAAAGATATTGGCCACAGTCAACAGTGTTTTCACTTTTCTGGGAGTCATTATGCTGTGGTACTGCAAAGGCTTGCAAATGGAGACGTATCGGTCATAAGCCATCACTGTTAAAGTGGTATACGCAGAAGCTCCATAGAAATTAATACAAAACACCTGAACTAGACAAGCTGCAAAGGAGCTCTTTTGAGTCTCTGAAAGAAGGTTTTCCATGATTTTTGGCCAGACAGCAGAGCTTCCTATCAGTCCATTTACTGCCAAGTTAAACAAAAAAATGTACATGGGTTTGTGTAGGCTGGACTCAAAATAGATAACCAGCATTAGAAAAACATTGGCAAAAATTGAAAAGATGTAGACCAAAAGAGTAAATGTAAAAAATAAAGCATTGAGCGGTTGGGATGATCCATATCTTGTGAATATCAAAGTGACATCCAAAGTCGACTGGTTCATTGTGACAGTGCTTCTATCCTGTGGGTAATGAAACTCATAAATCTGTGGTTAATTAATTATCTGCAAGTATGCACATGGTCTAATGTGAAATATTCATACAGTATATTAAAATGTTTAATTTGAAATGTAAAACAATTTAACACAAACTTGTCCAGACAAGAAAGTTTGACAATCTCAAGTATTTTGCAGTATAATCTTACCGTGGTTGACTTCCGCTTGTTATGGCGGCACTATGTAACTACAGACATGCGTGTCACATGATTTTTATCTATCTCTGTGTGTTGGGTCACCATGGTCTCAGGGAACATATCCCCTCAGGGAGTAATTATATATTATAAGTAATATTGGGGAGGGTTTGGCCCACCCACTTATGAGATTCTGTTTAGGTTTCTTCTAGTTTTTAAACTTTACATACAAAACTTCCAAACAGCTAAAACTATACCAATTATACTATTTACACAATACAACTTAAAACATTGCATTGCGTAAATAGCTGATCTGGATTGAAGGCTATTTTTCTGTCCAGCATAAGAAAATTATAGAATGCCTTTAAAATGTTTAATTTGTGGGGCTGCTGGGTGGCTCATCTGGTTCTGTTAAAAGGATGAGCCCCAAGGTCTCAGATCAAATCCGGAGCATGCCAGTGCTGAATGCAGTTCAGTTGGCAGCAGGGGGGACATTGAAGGAGCATAGCTGCACATAGCTAATTGGATATTCCAAAATAGGGTGGGAATTGGACATGTCAAATTAAAATAAATAAATAAAAGAAAGTTAAAATTAATGTTTTGCAATTCAATGCTGCATGTGTGCGACTGCCTCTAGTCACACAATTAGGGGCTGTAGTGGCGAAACTAACGGCGGTGCAAATTTTGTTGCTGCACTATGGCCCCTGGCCACTGGGGGGCCCCTAACACTGGCATTCCTTTTACCGCACCCTTGTGCTGAGTAAAACGATAGTTCTCACTCATTCTCCAAAAATCCCATTTTATTACAGAACTGTAAAGACAGTCACATCCTTGTACCCTTTATCCAAGCAATACATTGGACTCATGGTTTGCAAAGTGAATTCACATATTTGGGTATGATATCAGTCAGTTTAGGTTGTTTTAAAATGCGCTTGATTAAAAATAATTCAATTGAAATTTTAAAGGTGAGTCATTTTTCCATTAGTGTTCTTAAAGCTGAAGCATGTAACTTTTATTTCGAAAAATGTCAGGGAACGGTCATGCTTAGTTGGTAGCAATCATAGAACGAACTGTTCTGAGAGAAATCCAGCATTATAGGCCTATGTGTATATAGGTCTATCCTGGGACCTCTTTGCATGGAGGAGGATAGCCTTTTGGTTTCCGATTTTGACTGGGAGAAGTCATCTGACGTCCTATCAGAAACCCCGGAGGTGGTAGGGGCGCTCGAGTTTCGCCTACCCACTAACGTAGCGGGGGAATATTCCGACCTTGCTGAGGTTTTTAGTGAGCAACGCGCTACTACATTACCTCCTCGTAGGCCGTATGGCTGCGCTATTTAGTTGTACCCGGGTACGGTTCCTCCCAGGGGTTCCCTGTATTCCCTGTCAGTCCGAGAATTGCTGCTATGAAGAAGTACATTGAGGAGTTCCTGGCTATCGGTTTCATTAGACCTTTCACTTCGCCAGCCGGTTTTGTTTTGTTTTGTTATAAAGGCCCTGTATAGATTATTTGGGTCTCAATAGCCATTTTTCCACTGTGGGCCAAAAGCCCAGGAACTCAAGCCTGGAACCAAAGCACTAGGGCTACAATTCTTGCAGCATTTCCACTGCAAGATGCCACTAAAATGCTGAATAATGCTTATTCTGCTGGCTAGCAAAATAACTTGTTGCTGATCGCGGTGCTGACAAGTGTCGAAGCAAACCAGGCAAATAAGTGTCAATGTAAAAAAAAAAAAAGTTTTAATAACGTTTACAGCTGTAAGTTACTTAACTACCTAGCGTAACTCCGGTAACATTATGCCAATAAACAAAATACTGTACTTTTTTTTTTTTTTACTAACGTTATCTGCGTTCTGTGTAGCTAAGCATAGCATGCAATAAATGTCAAACCACGAAAACATTATTCGTCCAGCCCTGCTTTTGTTAGCTATTGTTGACACTGCCTTTTCAATTTTAAGTTTCTCCCTCGCTCGTTTCCCACGATTAACTTGTAATTTCTCACATGCCATATGCCATATCTAATTGTTTTGAGGTCCATTTGTTTTGTGTTTTGCGACATACATAGCTTTCTGGTTAGTTAGTGATAACGTAAGATAGATTTTGTGAAGTGAAGGATTAAAAGACATCTGATGGATTGTTTGAGCATTTAAAAAATAAATAATAAAAAAACTGTTGAAGCTGGATCAGCGTGAAATGAAGTGTAAGCACTAGTGCTTATAGCTGTGGCCCTGACCGTTGGCGAGGGCTTGTAGCGAGGCTTAAGTTCCCGCATAAGCCCTGTTTAAGCTTTTAACCAGCACAGTGAAAAGGGCCCAGGAAAGTTCAAGCACTAGGTTTGGCCCACAGTGGAAAGACGGCTAATGACATCAAAAAAACAGGTATCCTCTTCCACTCATGAACTCCACATTTGAGTGCTTACAGGGGGAATCAGTCTTTTATAAACTTGAACTTCGCAATGCCTACAATCCAGTGTGCGTGCGTGAGGGTGATGAGTGGAAGACGGCATTTAACACACACCACGACACTACAAGTACCGAGTGATTCCATTCGGCCTCACTAGCATTAGTAAACGACGTTCTTCGAGAAATGTCGGAAAGATTCGTCTTGGTATATCGGGTCGATATTTTAATTTTTTCCCACTTTCTCTCCCCTTACGTTGTTCATGTGAAACAAGTCTTAGGAGCACTTCTTAAAGCAGGGTTTTTCGTTAATGCCGAGAAGTGCACGTTCCACTCAAATTCCGTCTTTTTCCTAGGTTTCATGATAGCGGACGGAAAGTTTCGGCGGTAAAAAACTGGCCTACTCCAGCATCGGTAAAGCAGGTACAGCGATAATCTTTACTAGCAGTTTCTCCGCAATTTTAGCACGGTAGCCGCTCCTATTACAGCCCTTACTAAGAAAACATCATCTATCCCATTCCAATGGAACTCTAGGTCTGAGGCAGCTTTCGCAGAGTTAAAAAAGAAATTTTGCTCCGAACCCATCCTGATAATCCCCAATCCCTCCCTCCACTTCGTGGTTGAGGTGGATGCATCAGAGCTGGGAGTAGGAGATATTTTATCTCATCATTCTCCATTGGACCGCAAACTGCACCCATGCGCGTATTTCTCTCGTGCCCTAACTCTTATCTGCTGAGAGAAAGTTACGACGTCGGGGACCGGGAGCTTTTGGCGGTCAAATTGACATTGGAGGAGTGGCGCCATTGGCTCGATTGGCTCATTCGTTCACGATCTGGACTGACTATAGAAACTTGGAGTACATCCAACAGGTCAAGCCGCGCAATTCTCAGCATGTCCGATGGGCTTTATTCTTCACCCGGTTCAGGTTTATTCTTACCTGCCGACCCGGGTCGAAGAATGTTAAACGGCTATTCGACCGATCTGATAAAAAACCACGTCCTGAGCCCACCATGCCAGTTTCCCAAATTATGGCCCCAGTTATGTGGGAGATTGAGGCGGTCGTGCAGGAGGCGTTTCGCTCTGACCCGGACCCAGGTGGGGGTCCGTCCCACTGTCTATTTGTCCTGTCCCGGTTGAGATCTCTGGTTTTCTAGTGGGGTCACACTTCACAATTAGTGGCTCATCCTGGCATCCACCGGACAAAGGAATTCGTGTCCCGCCGCTTTTGTTAGTCGAAATTGGAGAGCGATGTGCATTTGTCACCGCATGTATGGTTTGTGCCTGCAACAAGGGTTCGCGGCTTCCACCCTCGAGTCTCATATGCCCGCTACCTGTGCTCAGTCGTTCCTGGAGTCCCATTGCCCTTGACTTTGTCACCAGCTTGCCGGCGTCCCAGGGTAACACTGTGATTCTGGTCGTGGTGGATCGGTTTTCTAGGGCAGCCCACTTCATCGTCCTATCCAAACTGCCATCAGCACCAGAGACAGCCCAGCTCATGGTGGACCACTTTTTTATGGTTCACGGTCTGCCCCTAGACGTGGCTTCTGATCGCGGTCCCCAATTTACCGCTAAGTTCTGTGCTCTCCTGTGGACGTCTGTAAGCTTGTCGTCTGGCTTCCATCCAGAGACTAATGGGCAGACAGAACACACTAGCCAGACCCTGGAGAGAACCTTTCGGTGCCTAGCCGCTTCCAACCCCACGTCCTGGAGTCGTCATCTTGCCTGGGCGGAGTACGCCCATAAATCATTGCGGAATGTTTCCACAAGTCTCTCTCCTTTTGAGGCTCATCTGGGATATTAGTCCCCCTTGTTTTCTGAGCTGGAGAGAGTTGTGGAGGTACCTTCCGCCGGTTAATTTGTTCGTAGTTGTCGATCGGTCTGGAGGCGTGTGCGCGCCTCTGCTCCGCTGCCTTGGCCAAACAAAAGGTGGTGGCGGACAGGCGTCTCCGTCCGGCTCCCTCTTACCGGGTGGGGCAATGAGTGTGACTTTCCACACGGGACCTACCACTATGAGTGGAGTCTCGCAAACTCACGACATGGTTGTGGGCCGGGAGCAGAAGAGTAACAAGTAAGTGTTACAGACTTCTAGTTAGGGTATATTCACTAACAACAAAAGTTGAGAAATGAAGGGCTGTTTTTCTTAATAAAACTTAATGAGGGTGTGTGTCTGGTTGGGATGTGGTGGGCATTAGAAATACAGACCTGCCAACCTGCACTTTGCATACCCTTTATGCATGTTGACATCAATGTACGCTGGTACGTTGCAGTTTCATCTCAGCTGATGTAACATTTGGAGCAGAACCTAAAGCAGATATAAAGCATGGATGATTGACGCTTTCCCATCAACCCTCTTCAGTAATATTATCTGAAACTTCAGTTTCCTTTCTCCCTCCCCCTGACGTGACTCCCACTCCCTCACTGTTCTGCTCAAGTTGGCAGCACTCTGTGGCTACTTGTCTGTACCAAGGTAAATACTTACATGTGAAATAAAGCATAATAAGGTTTATTACCAGCTAATTAACTGCCCAATGTTGATGAATGTACAAAGCTAACATTATCTAGTTTTTTTTTATTTTTGCTTGTTTTCTATTTAACTTTTTTTTTGCTATTTTATAGTTACGAATGTACTGACTGTGTCCCATGTTCATTACTCAGGATAGCTCCTACATTGTGAGAAAGTTGTGCTTTGTCGGATCTGCTTTGTAGTCGCGTCAATGACCTTTAATATGCACGTCGCTTTGGATAAAAGTGTTTGCTAAATAATTGTAATGTAATGTAAATCTAGCTAAACATCGCTGTCTGCCAGTCACAAAACAAGATGGATAACCAGCTAGTTAACTGTCCCCACGTTGATGAATGCACGTAGCTAATGTTAGATAGCTAAACCTTTTCCGTTTGCCAGTCACATATGCATAACAAGGTTTCAGGGATTTACGGTACTCAATCTTCTGGGAGAATTTGCCCGTCATCAGTAACCATCACTTTTAATGAGTAAAGTAAGAGTGCTCTTAGACTTTTCGGGGGAAGTGAGGATTAAGTAAAAATTTGTATTTCCTGAATCCAGCACTTTTAACAACCGACCCCTCGTTGAATGTTCGGCACTCTGAATACAGAACACAAATGGCATCAACGGTTAAAACTCCTCACTTATCCAACACTAAACGAATTAAATCAAATAAATACATTTAAATTATTATCAAAGATATCAATTAAATTAATTTATAGGCAGAGCACCCTGTTGGATCAACCTTTATCAAAATGCACAACTCACAACCAGATTGAAATTAAGAGATTTATTAAATTACAACAAGTATTCAACGCCTTATCTAAAGACGAAGGTTCAACTACCTTAACAAACAATGAATGCTACAGACATGGACAAGTTAATTGAATGAAAGATGATACCAGACCACCGATAGTCTTTCCCAAGATAATCCCCAGAATGCGCCATGGCCAAAGTCCAAAAACCAACAGACAGCAGAAAATACCGAAAGCCCAGGGATGAAATGTTAAATTCCAGATGAGACAGAAGGCCATGAAAGTAAGGCCCGACGGAAGACCAAACACCCCAAACGCCATACCAGATACAAGACAAAAATTAACCCTCTCCTGGTGAGCATTATGGATTTTGAGATATTTTAGGGAGGGGCAGATTTGGCTGTTATTGAAATGCCTCTGTGTCATGATGTGGAAAGACTAGATCAGGCAATAATTAAACTTACAAAGCCAGTAGTAACACTGTGGCCTCTCCTTTATTCTGGTATGGCCTGGCCCAGAATCTCCAACTGAACTTAGTGCCCATAGATGCATTAAGCAATTTTCATGTATGGAATCCTGAGAGAGGTCAGCGTGAGGTTTCCCATGCCACCCATTTTGACACACATACAGAGACAAACCCATGCACACACACATTTACACCTCTAATAGCTACTCCCCAGTGCCTGCTCTCTGTACCTTATCTCTAGGCTTCTCTGGGCTAGCCCTTTGAAGTTTTTTAAGGACCAGGACAGGCCAAATGGCGATTTAGCGTTCTGACAGACCATTTTATGTAAGTCAAGAAAATATCACTGTCATTATTAAATGTAACGTTATTTAACATTATTATACGGATTGGTGAAATACATATCAGATTGTCATTGAGAGATAATAAGCTAGCTAACATTTTTATAGTTTAATTTGCTGGCGAGTTGACTGGTTATTTTCTGTCGCCACAATTGTCATCTAGTGATGTCTCACTGTGGGTAACTGTTAGAAGTTTTCTATTAAAACTAAATTGGCTTGCTGTGGGACAGACGTTTTCCCAAACGTTAGTCAGCCGTGGCATTGCGCAATGCTCCAAACCTGTCCTCCGTTACATCGCAATTTAGGAACCGTTTCACTGCTGGAAAATAATAATTATGACACATCCTGTAAGTAACACTAATATCACGATGTAGCTAGCTAGGTTACTGTGTTTGTAGCCACTCTTATGTCTTGTGTCGATCTCAGTGACAGGCAGTGATCCTGCTGGAAATTTCAGCTGGGATTATAAAATGGTTAAAACTGTGTTTTAAACACTTCTATAACACCTGCAATACACCGAATGATGATGGCTTATTGGCTTTTCAATTAGGAATGCAAAACTAGCTCTGAGAACTCTTTCAACTTAACTTTTTCAACTCTATCCAACTCTTATCATTGGATCTCGGATCATATAAAACGTCTGTCACCGTACCCTTTAAACGGATGAAACTCTCAACCTGTTTACATTACATGTTACTTTACATTGTCAGTCAAGCAATTGATTTACTGAATAACACATATCAATAGATACAGCAGGTTTTGTGGGCTAGCATATTTCTTTGTGTCATAAAATCATGTAGCATTTAAATATTTAGCAGTGCCGGCGCTAGTGTACTTTGGGCTTGGGTGCAAGATGGTGGAAATGGGCCCCCACAAGACAACTATTTCAATATTACTGACAGTTAACTATGGCGTCAATATTCCTTTAAATAAGATTTACTGTATCTCCGCTTTGACGTTATAACCTATTCTTTTTGTATTTTTGCGTTTTTGATAACCCAATTTCTGCATTGTTGCAAGGAAAATAACTGACAAATGTAGCTGTATGTGTGCAGCCGCAATCAAAAATGTTTGAATAATGACAATTAGAGGCTATTGGACAGAAACCCTCTGCGGTTACCTGGCACACACTCATTATCAACATATTGTTCTCTGATTAGACAAATTGTGTATTAGGCTACTATTTAGATGTTGTGATGATTTTGCGCCAGGTGCGTAGCCAGAAATAATTTTTTTGGGTAGGCCGACTAGGTAGGTTTTTTTCGAAATAATGTTTCCCACGCGCTCTATGCCCCGCTCCAGGGTTTCTTGGAGCTAACCTATGACATTACTGTATTTCTAACGGCAATGACAAATTACGTGAATACATATTTCTCCATTTTTAAAATCAATATTAGGTACAGCAAGCACACGGAGAACACGGGCTTAACATAAACCCAAACCAACAATGCAACACCCCTCCCTATAGAGTGCGTCCGCTGGTGACAGGCACAGCTTATTATCCTGAATTCAGAGAAAATAACTGAGTTAAAATCGGACGGCTGATATGTAGGACTACACGACAGAGTCGAGGGAAAAACCATCACACTTAAAAACCCCATACCATCAAGCATCAATATAGCAAGCCCTGGCAGAGGCAGAAACACATCAGCTATACAATTCTAAGGCCAACAATCTTTGTAAATATTTCTTTCTTTCTTTCTTTACTTATGACACCTCTACAAGTCATAAGTGGTACATCCTGTTAACTTCCAAGACAGCTTTAGTGACCACATTATTGTGATATTGCTATGGTGGGCATGAAAAATGTAGCTTAGCTTTAATTCTACCTTTGCTGGCTTGTTGCGGAGGAGGTGCCAAGTGAAGTTGTTTAGCCACGCTATTCATTGATGACCAGAGATTCGTTTTAATTCTGTTTGTGGTAGAAAACAGTCTCTCCACACTGAAAGATGGCAACTGTCCAGTAGCTTAAGCTCCATCCATTATGGACGAAGGGAACAGGTACCCGATTCAATTTTGCGGTTCAACTGCTCAATGAAAACGGTGAATTCAGCATCAGGCATTGATATACCATACGGCTCGCAGGGGGCCTTCAGCTGTTCTTTTCTCCCAAAAGTTTGTGAATCTCTGAGAAAGGAGCCAGCTACTGGCAAAAGGCCATATGTGTCTTCTTGAAATTCTGTTCTGCGATCTGCGTGTCCAGAATGCTATACCACATTTGCTTTAAATCGCTGTTGTTCTTGATGCTTGACGTTGTCCCTAAAGTAGGCCGTGTTGCAATTACAGAATCGGTCCATACCGGTAGTTTTCGCTGCGGTGAGGCTGTGACATCCTAGTTGGTGATGTCGTGTTTGTTCATCAGGTTCCTCGGTTAACTTGAGCACCTTGTCGTAATCAAAATCAAAGTTATCTGTGAATTTATTAAACAGCCTTGCCGCATATAGGCTAGCCTTTTTTTACCGCGTGCAGTAACTTCTTGATGTTCCAGAGTTTTAATTGGTCACAATACAATGATGACACGTACAGAAAACAAATCAAATTCATTATGTTAAAAAAATTTCATGTAAAAAATATGTTTTCTGCCATTTGATTGGGTAGGACTATGATCAATATGGATAGGCCTAGGCATACCCAGGCCTACCCATGGCTACGCCAATTTGCGCACATAGACTATCCAATGAATTTACCCCTTGCCCCACCATTTCAAAGGGCCCCTGTCAAGCTAGGGCCCTGGTGCAATTGCAGACGTTGCATACCCCCTAGCGCCGGCCCAGCCCGTGCACTGGAACAAAGCATTTAAACCAAACATATTCTCAACCTGTTTCCATTTATTTTGCTTGCTTATGTCAATCAATCAAATTTTCGAAATAATCAAGAACAATGATGTCGACTATAGGCTAATGATTAACAAATGGCAATTACAAAGAGATAACTAAAGTTAGATTGTTTAATAAGGGTGGCAATAATTCTGAATTAACTGGAAAACAATCCAAACGTTTTCTCTGAGTTGCATGTTAGCATTGCCTTTTCTCCTCATCACGTTAAAGAATGTCATTAATTTAAGACGGCACTCGATTTAGTTAAAATGATTTAAACATTAGAAAGGATACATTTAAAGAGGAAAACCTCAAATTTCTGGAACCAGCGTTGAGCGCAATGCACGCTTTCAAGCTAGAAAAACGAATTTACCCAATATATGTGCTGTTCATTGATCATTCGTTTGACATATATAGGCTTTTAACACATTTTGCGGCAGGACAAATGAGAATATAATAAAATGCCGCACAAGTTTATTTACCTATTCATCATGGTTATTGCGAAATTTAGTTGTTAGGCTAACTGGCAAATTATAGCTTACTGAAATATATTGAGACGAGTAGCTTAATAATCTGTTTAAAAGCTAAATGAACTACAGAGAACCTGGTCCTACATCCTACAGTATGCTACTCTGTTGCTGCATAACGCAATTTGCTATGAAATACAAAATAGCAAACTACTAGATTAACCTGTAGCCTATTTATTAGCCCATGCACAGTCTTTTCCATTCTGTATGCGCTTTTAATGTATAATACCCCGATAAACATTAACGTGATTATCACTGAACAGGACTTTTGATGTGAATTGTGGGTAATATGAGCTTGCCGAGTCTGCTCTTTTGCAGACTCGTTCCCTTGAGAAAAGTTGAGGGTGGAGGGGCTATGTCACAAACTTAATTTGGCTTTATAACGGTTTGGACTCACACTTAAAATGGAGACCGAGGGTACATCCTGGTCTCAAAAGGGATTCCCCCAAGTGAAGTTTGCAAGTGAAGTTTAAGAGGGTGGAGCAAAAACTACCTTCCCAGTCAGAATCTGAGAGCATTAAAGATAAAAATATATACTGTGCAAAATACAAAATCTATCATATCTGGGTTGCTTTGTCTAATGATTTATTCTGGGAGCAAATGTGGCGAAATGTAATGTTTTATAGAGTCCATATTTTACCAACTTAATTAGGACACGTTAGACAACACAAGCAGCCAAGCATTTCATACAATTTTAAACAAATAAGAGGGGGCCTTTAAATCTCTCTGAATTCTGCTCAGGAGCATATGTACAATGGCGGGGAAACATAAAGGCTGAACTTCGGGATTAGCAGGAGACTTGCTGGGTAGCCGTTCATTCGGAACTCCAATTGTAGGTTGCAATCAAGACCTTGCTAAAATGCATATGCAGCAAATCCTGTTAGTACAGTACTGAAAACCCGTTTTAAAACGCAGCTGCAAACTAAAAACTGAAAGCATGCTGCAATCGATTATATACAGTCAAGCTGGAAAGTCTGAATACCCCTTTCACCATGTTTTATTACATTACAGACATATTCTAAAATGTGAAAACATGTTTTTAGAAATTTTTGCAAATGTATTAAAAATCGGAAAAAAATCGAAAAACGAAATCTTTCATTTAAATAAGTATTCATACACTTTGCTTTAACATATTTTTAAAGTATCATATTTAATATTTGGTCGTATATCCTTTGCATGCTGTTACTTCCTGAAGTCTGTGACCCATCAACATCAAAAGACTCTCGATATCTTATTTCCAGGTACTGTTACAAGCGATACTATAAGCTCTCTGCATTTGAATGGATCTCTATGGGAATTGGGGGGTGAGACTAGATTTAGCTGTAAATTACACTGGTACAGTATGGAACACATGGCTGGCTAAATGGCAGTAAGTCATCAAGGGTCTGAGCTATTGAACAAGCCCCAAACCTGGGCCACATCACTCTGTTGCCAGATATGGAGTAGATGTGGATGGATCACTGCAAGGGTTATTTCTCCTGACTCATTTTCCTATAGAACACTATGGGGAAAAAAGTCAGTAGAAACAACCCTTAAAGAGATCCATCCACATCTACTTCATATCTGGCCGCAGAGTGATGGTTTGGGGCTCGTTTGATACCTTAGACCCTTGAGGACGTACAGCCATTTTGCCAGTCATGTGTTCCATACTGTACCAGTGTAATTTACAGCTAAATCTAGTCTCGCCCCCCAATTCCCATAGATTTCCATTCAAATGCAGAGAGCTTATAGTATCGCTTGTAACAGTACCTGGAAATAAGATATCGAGAGTCTTTTGATGTTGATGGGTCACAAACTTCAGGAAGTAACAGCATGAAAAAGGATATGCAACCAAATATAAAATATGATACTTTAAAAATATGTTAAATCAAAGTGTATGAATAATTATGTAAATTAAAGATTTCAGTTTTTTTTTTTTTTTTTTTTGAAAAAAAAAAAAAAAAAAAAACATGTGTTCACTTTTCATATTTATTGTTTTTTTTTTGAGATTTAAAAAAAAAAAAATCTCAATCTATTGTAGTAATATGTCTGTAAAAAAATAAAAAAGGTGTGTGGAAGGGAGGTATATTCAGGACTTCCTTTTTTTGGACTGTTTTTTTTTTTTGCATTTTTTTTATTTATTTATTTTTACAAAATAACAAGAACAAATTCTTAAGAAAAAAAAAAAAAAAAAACAACAAAAATCAGTTTGTATCTATGCTACATGTCATGTCCGTGTGTAGTGTATACACAGTGTACTACGACCGACCCGACCCCGGGTCGGGCCGGGTTCGGACTAAACTTTTAAAATGACGTTCGGGCTCGGGTCGGGCTCGGTCACGGCGGCCGAACAACTAGCGAACATTTTACTTTTGAACTACAGTAAAACCTTGACATACGAGTGCACTAATTTACGAGTATTCAGAGTTACGAGCCGTTGCTCGGACAATTTCTTGCTTCGCCTTACGAGCCTAGACCCGAGTTACGAGCCGAGCAAGCGGAGCATTTCCGAAAAATTCTGAAGGGAAGGAAGAAACAAACCACCATGGATAGGTTTTTATCGAAACGCCCTGCAGATCAGAGTCAGAAAAGCGTGACGAAAAAGCCAAAAATCAATGAAAAAGATGCAAACGTCACTGATGAAGATTAAGTGTAAGTGAAGAATAATAATGTAGCAATTAAGTTTAGAACCAGTTTATTTCTTTATATTCTATTTTATTATCTTTGTATTATGTTTTGTATTAATTATTTATTATTTATAAATACATTTCTCATTTTTATAACTACGTAACAAAGAAATTAGGGTGTTTTTTGGGGGGCTGGAACGGATTAATGGTATTTAAATTAATTTCAATGGGGAAAATTGATTTGATATACGAGTAAACCGAGTTACGAGCTCGGTCACGGAACGAATTAAACTTGTATGTCAAGGTATTACTGTACTAATTAGGATGGGTTAGCTTACTTCACATGGTGCTTCAAGTTGTTTTTGGTGAAAATATAGTGTGAAATAAAAAAAAATGATACCGAATATTGTGTGTGTGGCTGTTATCTACCAATAAAACAATGCCTTTTGACGGTCATTTAGGTGCCCAGTGACCACTAAACAGAGAAGCTGTAACCATGGTAACAACAACTGCGTGACAGGGAAACACAATGTCAGCGCTTCAGTGCCTTACATTAACTGCGTCGGGCTCGGGTCGGGTTCGGACATAAAAAGCAGAATTCCTGTCGGGTTCGGGTCGGGCTCGGTTACTACTATCTCGGGCTCGGTCGGGTTCGGACAGAAATATGCGGCCCGATCCGCACTCTAACTCACAGTCTCGTGTGCTTTATGCCAATATTTCTAGAGTATGGCTGTGCGTATTCATTGGTGTTTACTAAGGTGATATTTCCTTTCTTCTTACAGTAAATTGAAAAAACCAAACACAATGCATGTATCCAATCTGTGCCTGGCTGTGTGAAGGAAGGAAGGAAAGATAGGTAGATTAGTTACATTGCTAAACCGCCATTGCAGGCCACAGATTACCCTCTTGAAAAAAGCAAAACTTCAAACTGAAACCAATGGCCGTATTATCTGATGCTGCTATTCTTTAGAGTGCAGTGTTTTCAGAAATGTCAGTGTTGAATGTATATTAAAATTTGTGTATTTCATGGCAAAGCATCTGTATTATCCTCCTGCTTTTAATATGTTTATAATTCAGGTTTTACACAATTGTTCTGATCTGATGTTTTTTATTTGTCAACTTTAACTTGTCTTTCATGTCAGGTTCCCTTCCTGGTTAAATAAAAATAAAATTGCCTCTAGAATTATTTTTGTGGGGCGGTCCTATTAGTTTCTACATTCTCTCCAGCATTTGCACCATTCACTGTGTATTTCTGTCTATATGTTGTCACCCCTTTGTGCAAATAAGCACAGCAAATGACAATCTTTCTGCCTTGCCTTTTGGGACATTTTCTCTGGAACAGACACAGCCAATATATGCAGATGTAGTCAGCATTGACTCTCTTCTGCCTCTCTAATGGAATCATAATATACAGAAGCTGGACAAAATATCGAATACACTAGAAACGAAAAAAAACTTTTTCATAAAACAAATCAGCTGCTATATGTTTGCTCCCATTTCTTTTATCTATATTTTTGACACTATTTTATGACTGGCATGCTATGTATACATTTTAGTTTCTGTCTTGTTTTTTTTTATTAGCTTGATAATGAATCATAATTAGCCATTAATCATATTATTTACAAATAACACTAATTTGTCAATTAAATGCTGATTTTGTGTCAGTAATAAGTGAGAACACTTTAGAGCTAATGTAGGACAAAAACTGAAAGCATTTTGGTCCACGACAACTGGAGAAAGAAATAGAAAAATAGAAGATCATTGAAACTGTAGAATCCAACACTTGCACGTAACATGAGTCACAAATATGGTCCAATTGTTAATTATTCTTTTTTAATTAAGTTTTTCACTTATCACATTCCATTATACTACATGGAGGAGATCAACTCCAGTTGTTGGGGATCTAAATGTTTTCAGATTTTTTCTTATAAATTTGACGGTGTACTCATTTATTTCTGACAGTGACATGTAATTTATGATTTATTAGCATTTCATAAAAATATGACAAGCAGGCAATTATGGTTGATTGGCATAATTATAACAAAAAACAAGTAATCATATAAAATGTACAAGTGGCAGAAGATTCACAAAACAGCATAGATAATCAGGTTAGGAACAGAGCTTGAGGTTTTGCATAGCAAACATGTGGCAGGTGTTTTATGTTTTCTGGAAAACTGGTGTTTTCAATATTTTTTCCACCCCCTGCAGACTCCTCCCATTACTTAAAACACCTGATATGCTGCTCAGTCAAAATACCTGTATGGTTCCACCACATTTTCTCCATCATTTGCTTAAAAAAGGTTTCAGAAATAGTCTTGGATGGTCTGTCATCTCAATGGATAAAAGCTGGTTTCATTTGAGATCTGAAACCCATGTGTAAAAATTCATGCATTCTTGCAAAATTTCTTCTTTTCCACATTAATTTAAAAACAGACTTCCTGATTTCCTTAGTTCTGATCCCATATATGATTGGATGCAACAGAGGGGGAATCACGATGAACTGTATAGACAAGACTATATTAATGTATCCTGGTAGGTAAACATTTATTCGGTAATAAATCAGAGAGAAAAGAGTAACCAGGGAAAAATTAATGAAGGTAATTAAATGAGGAGAACATGTGCTGAGAGCTTTCTTTTGTGCCTCTTTTGAGGCTTTCAGGCTCACAGTCAGTATCCTCATATAAGATAGCAGCACAATAATAAGTGGGAAAACAACTAAACTGGCAATAAGGAATATGCCATACAGATTAAGCAGAGCACTTTTCACACAGTAGAGGTTAAGGAGATTATCACAGAACAGCTTGTGAATTGCGTACCTGCACAGCGGCAGTCTGGAAGTCAGATACACTTGAATAGATAAAGAGGAGAGAGGAAAGATATTGGCCACAGTCAACAGTGTTTTCACTTTTCTGGGAGTCATTATGCTGTGGTACTGCAAAGGCTTGCAAATGGAGACGTATCGGTCATAAGCCATCACTGTTAAAGTGGTATATGCAGAAGCTCCATAGAAATTAATACAAAACACCTGAACTAGACAAGCTGCAAAGGAGCTCTTTTGAGTCTCTGAAAGAAGGTTTTCCATGATTTTTGGCCAGACAGCAGAGCTTCCTATCAGTCCATTTACTGCCAAGTTAAACAAAAAAATGTACATGGGTTTGTGTAGGCTGGACTCAAAATAGATAACCAGCATCAGAAAAACATTGGCAAAAATTGAAAAGATGTAGACCAAAAGAGTAAATGTAAAAAATAAAGCATTGAGCGGTTGGGATGATCCATATCTTGTGAATATCAAAGTGACATCCAAAGTCGACTGGTTCATTGTGACAGTGCTTCTTTCCTGTGGGTAATGACACTCATAAATTTGTGGTTAATTCATTATCTGCAAGTATGCACATTGTCTTATGTGAAATATTCATACAGTATATTAAAATGTTTAATTTGAAATGTAAAACAATTTAACACAAACTTGTCCAGACAAGAAAGTTTGACAATCTCAAGTATTTTGCAGTATAATCTTACCGTGGTTGACTTCCGCTTGTTATGGCGGCACTATGTAACTACAGACATTCGTGTCACATGATTTTTATCTATCTCTGTGTGTTGGGTCACCATGGTCTCAGGGAACATATCCCCTCAGGGAGTAATTATATATTGTAAGTAATATTGGGGAGGGTTTGGCCCACCCACTTATGAGATTCTGTTTAGGTTTCTTCTAGTTTTTAAACTTTACATACAAAACTTCCAAACAGCTAAAACTATACCAATTATATTATTTACACAATACAACTTAAAACATTGCATTGCGTAAATAGCTGATCTGGCTTGAAGGCAATTTTTCTGTCCAGTATAAGAAAATTATAGAATACCTTTAAAATGTTTAATTTGTGGGGCTGCTGGGTGGCTCATCTGGTTCTGTTTAAAGGATGAGCCCCAAGGTCTCAGATCAAATCCGGAGCATGCCAGTGCTGAATGCAGTTCAGTTGGCAGCAGGGGGGACATTGAAGGAGCATAGCTGCACATAGCTAATTGGATATTCCAATATATGGTGGGAATTGGACATGTCAAATTAAAATAAATAAATAAAAGAAAGTTAAAATTAATGTTTTGCAATTCAATGCTGCATGTGTGCGACTGCCTCTAGTCACAAAATTAGGGGCTGTAGTGGCGAAACTAACGGCGGTGCAAATTGTGTTGCTGCACTATGGCCCATGGCCACTGGGGGGCCCCCTAACACTGGCATTCCTTTTACCGCACCGTACTGCTGAGATAGTTCTCACTCATTCTCCAAAAGTCCCATTTTATTACAGAACTGTAAAGACAGTCACATCCTTATACCCTTTACCCAAGCAATACATTGGACTCATGGTTTGCAAAGTGAATTCACATATTTGGGTATTTTATCAGTCAATTTAGGTTGTTTTAAAATGCATTGAACTAAGTGCTTGATTAAAAATAATTCAATTGAAATTTTAAAGGTGAGTCATTTTTCCATTAGTGTTCATAAAGCTGAAGCATGTAACTTTTATTTAGAAAAATGTCCGGGAGCGGTCATGCTTAGTTGGTAGCAATCATAGGACAAACTGTTATGAGAGAAATCCAGCATCATAGGCCTATGTGTATATAGGTATATCCTGGGACCTCTTTGCACGGAGAAGGATAGCCTTTTGGTTTCCGATTTTGACTGGGAGAAGTCATCTGACATCCGATCAGAAACCCCGGAGGTGGTAGGGGCGCTCGAGTTTGGCCTACCCACTAACGTAGCGGGGGAATATTCCGACCTCGCTGAGGTTTTTAGGAAGCAACGCACTACTACATTACCTCCTCATAGGCTGTATGGCTGTGCTATTAAGTTGTACCCGGGTACGGTTCCTCCCAGGGGTTCCCTGTATTCCCTGTCAGTCCTAGAAAGTGCTGCTATGAAGAAGTACATTGAAGTACATTAGACCTTCCACTTCGCTGGCCGGTGCTGGTTTGTTTTTTGTTATAAAAAAAAGGTCTGAGGCCCTGTATAGATTATTGGGGTCTCAATAGCCATTTTTACACTGTGGGCCAAAAGCCCAGGAACTCAAGCCTGGAACCAAAGCACTAGGGCTACATTTCTTGCAGCATTTCCACTGGGATTCAGCTAGGCTGTAGTAGCCCAGGTGTAACTGTGGCAACGAAGCAGAACATATTTTTCGAGTCTCAAAGCCAAATCAAAAAAAATGTAGTCGGTATATTGTGCAGTTTATGAGCCGAGTTTAATGTAGGCATAGTAAAATGCAGAAGAATGCTTATTCTGCTGGCTAGCAAAATAACTTGTTGCTGATCGCGGTGCTGACATGTGTCGAAGCAAACCAGGCAAATAAGTGTCAATGTAAAAAGTTAACAGCTGTAAGTTACTTAACTACCTAACGTAACTCTGGTAATATTATGCCAATTAACAAAATACTGCACTTTTTTATATTTTTTACTAACGTTATCTGCGTAGCTAAGCATAGAATGCAATAAATGTCAAACCATAAAAACATTATTCGTCCAGCCCTGCTTTTGTTAGCTATTGTTGACACTGCCTTTTCAGTTTCCCCCTCGCTCGTTTTATATCCCAGTTTACTGGAGCTTTCCCACGATTAACTTGTAATTTCTCACATGCCATATGCCATATCTAACTGTTTTGAATATCTGATTCACTTCATATATTAGCGCTTTTATTTCTTTTGAGGTCCATTTGTTTTGTGTTTTGCAACATACATAGCTTTCTGGTTAGCTAGTGATAACGTAAGATAGATTTTGTGAAGTGAAGGATTGGATTGTTTGAGCGTTTAAAAAATAAATTATAAAAAAACTGTTGAAGCTGGATCAGCGTGAAATGAAGTGTAAGCACTATTGCTTATAGCTGTGGCCCTGACCGTTGGCGAGGGCTTGTAGTGAGGCTTAAGTTCCTGCATAAGCCCTGTTTAAGCTTTTCCCAGCACAGTGAAAAGGGCCCAGGAACCCTGGAACTAAGTTCAAGCACTAGGTTTGGCCCACAGTGGAAAGACGGCTAATGACATCACCGTTAAAAACAGGTATCCTCTTCCACTCATGAACTCCACATTTGAGTGCTTACAGGGGGAATCTGTCTTTTCCAAACTCGACCTTCGCAATGCCTACAATCCGGTGTGCGTGCGTGAGGGTGATGAGTGGAAGACGGCATTTAACACACACCACGGACACTACGAGTGCCGAGTGATTCCATTCGGCCTCAATAGCGCCCACTGTTACAGGATTAGAAATTTTTCTTCGAGAAATGTCGGAGAAATTTTTTTAAATTTTCTCGATATTTTGTTCTCCCACTGTTCTCTCACCTTAAGTTGTTTATGTGAAACAAGTCTTAGGAGCAATGCCGAGAAGCACTTCTTAAAGCAGGGTTCAAATTGGCTCTTTGCTAGGTTTCATTATAGCGATGGAAAGTTTCGGCGGTAAAAAACTGGCCTTTCTCCGCAATTTTAGCATGGTAGCCGCTCCTATTACAGCTCTTACTAAGAAAACATCATCTGTCCCATTCCAATGGAACACTAGGTCTGAGGCAGCTTTCGCAGAGTTAAAAAAAATGTTTTGCTCCGAACCCATTCTGATAATCCCCAATCCCTCCCTCCACTTTGTGGTTGAGGTGGAAGCATCAGAGCTGGGAGTAGGAGCCATTTTATCTCATCATTCTCCATTGGACCACAAACTGCACTCATGTGCGTATTTCTCTCATGCCCTAACTCTTATCTGCTGAGAGAAATTACGAAGTCGGGGACCGGGAGCTGTTGGCGGTCAAATTAACATTGGAGGAGTGGCGCCCTTGGCTGGAGAGAGCCGAGCATCCGTTCACGGTCTGGACTGACTATAGAAACTTGGAGTACATCCAACAGGTCAAGACGCGCAATTCTCAGCATGTCCGATGGGCTTTATTCTTCACCCGGTTCAGGTTTATTCTTACCTACCGACCCGGGTCGAAGAATATTAAACGGCTATTCGACTGCTCTGATAAAAAAACACATACTGAGCCCATCATGCTGGTTTCCAAAATTATGTCCCCAGTTGTGTGGGAGATTGAGGCGATCGTGCAGGAGGCGTTTCGCTCCGACCCGGGCCCAGGTGGGGGTCACAATTAGTGGCTCATCCTGGCATCCACCGGACAAAGGAATTTGTGTCCCGCCGCTTTTGTTCGTCTAAATTGGAGAACGATGTGCATGAGTTTGTCGCAGCAAGTACGGTTTGTGCCTGCAACAAGGGTTTGCGGCTTCCACCCTCGAGTCTCCTATGCCCGCTACCTGTGCTCAGTCATTCCTGGAGTCCCATCGCCCTTGACTTTGTCACCGGCTTGCCGGCGTCCCAGGGTAACACTGTGATTCTGGTCGTAGTGGATAAGTTTTCAAGGGCCGCCCACTTTATCATCCTATCCAAACTGTAAGACACCAGAGACAGCCCAGCTCATGGTGGACCACATTTTTATGGTTCACGTTCTGTCCCCAGACGTGGCTTCTGATCGCGGTCCCCAATTTACCGCTAAGTTCTGGCACTCTTTCTGTGCTCTCCTGTGGGCGTCTTGTAGTCTGGCTTCCATCCAGAGACTAATGGGCAGACAGAACGCACTAACCAGACCCTAGCCGCTTCTAACCCCACGTCCTGGAGTCGTCATCTCACCTGGGCGGAGTACGCCCATAAATCATTGCGGAATGCTTCCACAGGTCTCTTTCCTTTTGAGGCTCAGCTGGGGTATTAGTCCCCCTGTTTCCTGAGCTGGAGAGAGTTGTGGAGGTACCTTCCTCCGGTTTATTTGTTCGTAGGTGTCGATCGGTCTGGAGGCGTGTGCGCGCCTCTCTCCTTCGCGTCTTGGCCAAACAAAAGGTGGTGGCTGACAGGCGTCTCCGTCCGGCTCCCTCTTACCGGGTGGGGCAATGAGTGTGACTTTCCACACGGGATCTATCCCTGTGAGTGGAGTCTCGCAAACACACGACATAGTTTGTGGGCCTATTTAAGCGCTAATGGCCAGAGAGGCGGTGATCCTGTTGTTACAACTGTAACCAGTATTAGCTAAAAACTCTTTGAGCTAGGTCGCAAGCTAAGTTACCAGTTATTCCCAGTACAATTGCTTCCAACGATTTTGTGGACCTTGCACTGGATGACAACACCTTCTGAGAGATTTAGCTTAAATCGGTGGTGGAAGGCTACCGTTTTGAACCCAAATACATGGCTGAGGAGATTAACCGTAGGCTTGAGGCGGCAGCTGAACTGGGAGGGCTTTGGCTAAACGACGCATGGGCCGGGAGTAGAAGAGTAACAGTGTTACAGACGTCTGGCTTGGTGTAAATCTGGAAACAGCAACTGAAATCATGTCGGGTTCTCCAAATTGTAAAACTTGGAAACAGCAACTGAAATCATGTCGGGGTCACCAATTTGTAAATCTGGAAACAGCAACTGAAATCATGTCGGGTTCTCCAAATTTTAAAACTTGGAAACAGCAACTGAAATCATGTCGGGGTCACCAAATTGTAAATCTCCGCACAGCTAGACCAATGAGGGAATAGCTCGGAGCGAAGGTTTAAGCGTGATTTATTCCGCTATTGCTGTGGGAAAGGGGAAAAGTTATGAAAGTTAATAAAGTAATATTAATGTTCTTGCAACCGGGTGAGACTGCTCTTTGGATTCACGGGATCAGCTAATAAGGGACCACATATCAAAGGTACTCGTACCACGTTACCTTCCGCTTTAAGTCTGGTCTACCCTGACCCCGGTTTATCCAAAAGACAGTCTGTGTGCATTACCTTAAATCATCAGCCACCAACGCTGATTCTGTACTCATTTATCTGACTCCATTATAATTTAGAATTTAGTATGTACAATTTCTACTTGATTTGTTAAAGGACTCTTATACTTTAAAGACGGTTCTCTGAACTGGATCTGTCTGTTAACATCGCGCTTTACATTGGGCCCTTAATGTACACGATTCACAGCTGACTAGATATCTGCGGTTATCTCAGAGGTTGCGGAAGAAGCCATTTCGTGCAGTATACTCTATGGTTAAGACTCAGGGACCGACGAAAAGAATATTGGTGACCACCGTTCTCAATATGTATAACTGCCAGGCGGAGGTGATCTACTTTAAGACATAGTTCTACGGGTGCAATACTCCGTGATACATTCAGCTTAAATAGTCAACCTCCCTAGACCAGCTGAGGGGATAACCATGACTGAGGAAATTAATCAACCCATTACCGGTGAACAGAGATAGTACGTCAATTTTCAGAGAAACCACAAAAATCAAGTTTCACTAATTTATTACCAGGTAGGTTATTTACTTAAATCATCAATACACAGTTGCAGATTAAACAGTCCAAATTCAAATACAGTACAGAAGAAAAATACTTTGTCATACCTGGCAATCGCTACACACAATGACCTGAGGTTAGATGTGTGGGAAAGTCTGAATTACAGCTTCCCTGAAAGCTTTGTTTCCTCTGCTTATATGCCCAAATTCTGTGTTTGATCTGGCTGCAGATGGTCGTAACCATACACTGGCCAGAAATAGATCAATTGCACTTTTAGTCCCACCTTCTAGGGGGTTTCACAGAATGGAGAGGACATTCCCCAATGGTATGAAAATATACATTCCATCCATGTTGAACATTTAGGAAATGTAGGCCATTGAACCACCCACACAGAGACCATCGCAACGATATTAAACATGAGTAGGTCTAGGTTTGTGTTGTCATGAGAATCCCATCTCTGAAGCAATCTGTACAGTCATTTTGTGTTGGGTGTGTACTATTTTAAGGAGAGGGATGTGGCCTGCTCTGGTGACGTCAGGTGGTGACTGTCCATCTGCTTGTTTTTACGCAGTCCAAGCGTTTCTCCCATGATATTCTGGGACATTCTTTGACGTCATAAACCTCAGGCCAGATGGTCTCAGTAGACTTCCCGGCAACGAAGTTCTGGCATCACAGCCTCCCAGAGACGTCACAGGCTTCCCCCCATGGTGTTGTGTTCAGGTACCCTGGGATGTCAATTCCAGTCTTACATAGGGTATATTCACTAATGTATAACAAAAGTAGATAAATGAAGGTCTGTTTTTCTTAATAAAACTTAATGAGGGTGTGTGTCTGGTTGGGATGTGGTGGGGGTGGGGGGCATTAGAAATACAGACCTGCCAACCTACATTTTGCATACCCTTTACGCATGTTGACATCAAAGTACGCTGGTACGAATTGTCACTGTAAAATACGCAAAAAGATGCCAGTCATTGCGCTCATTGCAGTTTCATCTCAGCTGATGTAACATTTGGAGCAGAACCTAAAGCAGACATAAAGCATGGATGACTGACGCTTTCCCATCAACCCTCTTCAGTAATAATATCAATTTCCTTTCTCCCTCCCCCTGACGTGACTCCCACTCCATCACTGTTCTGCTGCTGCTGCTGCTATAGGCTACTTTTTGCTCAAGCTGGCAGCACTCTGTGGCTACTTGTCTGTACCAAGGTAAATGGGGGGGGCGGAAAGTTGAAATTGAGCAGTTTGTTGAAAGTACTTACATGTGAAATAAAGCATAATAAGGTTTATTACCAGCTAATTAACTGCCCAATGTTGATGAATGTACAAAGCTAACATTATCTAGGTTTTTTCAATCAATCAAATTTTTTTGTTTTCTATTTAATTTGTGTTTTTTTTGCTATTTTATAGTTAATAATGTATAGCTGACTGTGTTCCATGTTCATTACTCGGGATAGCTCCTACATTGTGAGAAAGTTGTGCATTGTCGGATCTGCTTTGTAGTCGCGTCAATGACCTTCAATATGCACTTATTGTACGTCGCTTTGGATAAAAGCGTTTGCCAAATAATTGTAATGTAATGTAATGTAAATCTAGCTAAACATCGCTGTATGCCAGTCACAAAACAAGATGGATAACCAGCTAGTTAACTGTCCCTACGTTGATGAATGCACATAGCTAATGTTAGATAGCTAAACTTTTTCCGTTTGCCAGTCACATAAGCATAACAAAGTTTCAGGGATTTACGTTACTCATTCAATCTTCTGGGAGAATTTGCCCATCATCAGTAACCATCACTTTTAATGAGTAAAGTAAGAGTGCTCTTAGACCTTTCGGGGAAGTGAGGATTAAGTAAAAATGTGTATTTCCTAAATCCAGCACTTTTAACAACCGACCCCTCGTTTAATGTTCGGCACTCTGAATACAGAACACAAATGGCATCAACGGTTAAAACTCCTCACTTATCCAACACTCAGCAAATTAAATCAAATAAATACATTTAAATTATTATCAAAGATATCAATTAAATTCATTGATAGGCAGAGCACCCTGTTGGATCAACCTTTATCAAAATGCACAACTCACAACCAGATTGAAATTAAGAGATTTATTCAATTACAACAAGTATTCAACGCCTTATCTAAAGACGAAGGTTCAACTATCTTAACAAACAATGAATGCTACAGACATGGACAAGTCATTCCAGATTAGACAGAAGGCCAAGAAAGTACAGCCAAGTAAGTACACCCCAAACGCCATACCAGATACAAGACTCAGATGCAAACTCAAAAGTAAAGTTAGGCTAACAATTTAAGTGGTTGAAAGAGAGGGAGGGGGTCTTTCCTTTTATATATTATTGGTTCAGGTCAATCTACAATACAACCCATCTTTTAAGGTGATAAGAAAATTAACCCTCTACTGGTGAGCATTATGGATTTTGAGATATTTTAGGGAGGGGCAGTTTTGGCTGTTATTGAAATGCCTCTGTGTTATTATGTGGAAAGACTAGATCAGGCAATAATTAAAGTTACAAAGCCAGTAGTAACACTGTGGCCTCTGCTTCATTCTGGTATGGCCTGGCCCAGAATCTCCAACTGAACATAATGCCCATAGATGCATTAAGCAATTTTCATGTATGGAATCCTGAGAGAGGTCAGCGTGAGGTTTCCCATGCCACCCCTGTTGACACACATACACAGACAAACCCATGCACACACACATTTACACCTCTAATAGCTACTCCCCAGTGCCTGCTCGCTGTATCTTATCTCTAGGCTGCTCTGGGCTATCCCTTTGAAGTTTTGTAAGGCCCAGGACAGGCCAAATGGCGATTTAGCATTGTGACAGACCATTTTATGTAAGTCAAGCAAATATCACTGTCATTATTCAATGTTAAGTTATTTAACATTATTATACGGATAGGTGAAATAAATATCAGATTGTCATTGAGAGATAATAAGCTAGCTAACATTTTTATAGTTTAATTTGCTGGCGAGTTGACTGGTTATTTTCTGTCGCCACAATTGTCATCTACTGATGTCTCACTGTTGGTAACTGTTAGAAGTTTTCTATTAAAACTAAATTGGCTTGCTGTGGGACAGACGTTTTCCCAAACGTTAGTCAGCAGTGGCATTGCGCAATGCTCCAAACCTGTCCTCCGTTACATCGCAATTTAGGAACCGTTTCACTGCTGGAAAATAATAATTATGACACATCCTGTAAGTAACACTAATATCACGATGTAGCTAGCTAGGTTACTGTGTTTGTAGCCACTCTTATGTCTTGTGTAGATCAAGTGACAGGCAGTGATCCTGCTGGAAATTTCAGCTGGGATTATAAAATGGTTAAAACTGTGTTTTAAACACTTCTATAACACCTGCAATACACCTAATGATGATGGCTTATTGGCTTTTCAATTAGGAATGCAAAACTAGCTCTGAGAACTCTTTCAACTTAATCTGTTGTAACACCAGGATCCGTTTCTTCATTGTCATTATGCAAAGAAAAATCTTTGTGTCCCATCATAACAATATCAGGAATTATAGTCCAAGGCTGCGTCCCAATCCAGTTTTTGCTCCACCCTCATAAACTTCACTTGCAAACTTCACTTGGGAGGATGTGACGCACATACCAATAAAACAGGAGTATACACTTGCATTTAGTGAGTGGGAGGGAGCGAGGGCGGAGCGGGTTATTTTACATTACATTACATTACAGGTATTTAGCAGACGCTCTTATCCAGAGCGACTTACACAACTTTTTAGCTTTTTTTTTACATATCCATTTATACAGCTGGATATATACTGAAGTGATTCAGGTTAAGTACCTTGCTCAAGGGTACAACGACAGTGTCCTACCTAGGAATCGAACCTACAACCTTTCGGTTACAAGGTTATTTCGGTTATTTGAATTAAGATGCACTTCACCCTATCTATACTCGGAAGTTAACCATGCTGCTGCGCAGTGGCGTATCATTGGATCTTGGATCATATAAAACGTCTGTCACCGTAACCTTTAAACGAATGATACTCTCAACCTATTTACATTAATTGTCAGTCAAGCAAATCAAAAGTTTGTGAATCTTTGAGAAAGGAGACAGCTGCTGGCAAAAGGCCATATGTGTCTTCTTGAAATTCTGTTCTGCGATCTGCATGTCCAGAATGCTATACCACATTTACTTTAAATCGCTGTTGTTCTTGATGCTTGACGTTTTCCCTAAAGTAGGCTGTGTTGCAATTACAGATTCGGTCCATTTTGCCGGTAGTTTTCGCTGCCGTGAGGCTGTGACATCCTAGTTGGTGATGTCGTGTTTGTTCATCAGCTCCTCGGTTAACTTGAGCACCTTGTCGTAATCAAAATCTGAGTTATCTTTGAATTTATTAAATGATAACTCAAAAACAAATTTTGGAATCCACAGACGACAGCCTTGCCATATATAGGCTAGCCTTTGTTTACCGCGGGCAGTAACTTCTTTATGTTCCAGAGTTTTAATTGGTCACAATACAATGATGACACGTACAGAAAACAAATCAAATCATTTCTTTTTTTCATGTAAAAAAAATTTTCTGCCATTTGATTGGGTAGGCCTATGATCAATATGGATAAGCCTAGGCATACCCAGGCCTACCCATGGCTACGCCAATTTGCGCTTATAGACTATCCAATGAATTTACCCCTTGCCCCACCATTTCAACGGGCCCCTGTCAAGCTAGGGCCCTGGTGCAATTGCAGATGTTGCATACCCCCTAGCGCCAGCCCAGCCCGTGCACTGGAATAAAGCATTTGAACCAAACATATTCTCAACCTGTTTCCATTTATTTTGCTTGCTTATGTCAATCAATCAAATTTTCTAAATAATCAAGAACAATGATGTAGACTATAGGCTAATGATTAACAAATGGCAATTACAAAGAGATAACTAATGTGAGATTGTTTAATAATGGTGGCAATAATTCAGAACTCTGAGTTGCATGTTAGCATTGCCTTTTCTCCTCATCACGTTAAAGAATGTCATTAATTTAAGACGGCACTCGATTTAGTTAAAACGATTAAAATATTAGAAAGTATACATTTAAAGAGGAAAACCTCAAATTCCTGGAACCAGCGTTGAGCGCAATGCACGCTTTCAAGCTAGAAAAACTAATTTACCCAATATATGTGCTGTTCATTGATCATTCGCATGACATATATAGGCTTTTAACGCATTTTGCGGCAGGACAAATGAGAATATAATAAAATGCCGCACAAGTTTATTTACCTATTCGTCATGGTTATTGAGAAATTTAGTTGTTAGGCTAACTGGCAAATTATAGCTTACTGAAAAATATTGAGACGAGTAGCTTAATAATCTGTTTAAAAGCAAAATGAACTACAGAGAACCTGGTCCATCATCCCACAGTACGCTACTCTGTTGATGCATAACGCAATTCGCTATGGAATACAAAATAGCAAACTATTAGATTACCTGTAGCCTATTTATTAGCCCATATACAGTCTTTTCCATTCTGTATGCGCTTTTAATGTATAATACCGCAATAAACATTTACGTGATTATCACTGAACAGGACCTTTGATGTGAATTGTGTGCTCTTTTGCAGACTCGTTCCCTTGAGTAAATTTGAGGGTGGAGGGGCTATATCACAAACTTAATTTGGCTTTATAACGGTTTGGACTCACACTTAAAATGGAGACCGAGGGTACATCCTGGTCTCAAAAGGGATTCCCCCAAGTGAAGTTTGCAAGTGAAGTTTAAGAGGGTGGAGCAAAAACTACCCACCCATTCCGAATCTGAGAGCATTAGCGATTAAAAAATATACTGTGCAAAATACAAAATCTATCATATCTGGGTTGCTTTGTCTAATGATTTATTCTGGGAGCAAATGTGGCGAAATGTCATGTTTTATAGAGTCCATATTTTACCAACTTAAGTAGGACACGTTAGACAACACAAGCAGCCAAGCATTTCATACAATTTTAAACAAATAAGAGGGGGCCTTTAAATCTCTCTGAATTCTGCTCAGGAGCATGTGTACAATGGCGGGGAAACATAAAGGCTGAACTTCGGGATTAGCAGGAGACTTGCTGGGTAGCCGTTCATACGGAACTCCAATTGTAGGTTGCAATCAAGACCTTGCTAAAATGCATATGCAGCAAATCCTGTTAGTAAGGTACTGAAAACCCGTTTTAAAACGCAGCTGCAAACTAAAAACTGAAAGCATGCTGCAATCGATTATATACAGTCAAACCGGAAAGTCTGAATACCCCTTTCACCTTCTCCATGTTTTATTACATTACAGACATATTCTACAATAGATTGAGTTCATGTTTTGTCTCAAAATGTTTTGTCTCTGTAAAAAAAGTGTAATTTACAGCTGAATCTAGTCTCACCCCCCATTTCCCATAGATTTCCATTCAAATGCAGAGAGCTTATAGTATCGCTTGTAACAGTACCTGGAAATAAGATATCGAGAGTCTTTTGATGTTGATGGGTCACAAACTTCAGGAAGTAACAGCATGCAAAGGATATGCAACCAAATATTAAATATGATACTTTAAAAATATGTTAAAGCAAAGGGTATGAATAATTATGTAAATGAAAGATTTCAGTTTTCGATTTTGAATACATTTGAAAAAATTTCTAAAAACATGTGTTCACTTTGTCATTATGGGCTATTTTGTGTAGAATTTTGAGACAAAAAATGAACTCAATCTATTGTAGAATATGTCTGTAATGTAATAAAACGTGGAGAAGGTGAAAGGGGTATTCAGACTTTCCGGCTTGACTGTATTTTCCTTGTGTATTTTTTAAAATTATTTATATTTTACAAACGCAACAGAAGAATTCTTAAGTTAAAATATGGAAAAACACATCAAAACAGAATGTGTCTTTAATCACTGCTACATCTCAAATCTAGTGTACTCACAGTCTCGTGTGCTTTATGCCAATATTTCTAGAGTATGGCTGTGCATATTTATTGGTGTTTACTAAGGTGATATTTCCTTTCTTCTTACAGTAAATTGAAAAAAAACAAAACACAATGCATGTATCCAATCTGTGCCTGGCTGTGTGAAGGAAGGAAGGAAGGAAGGAAAGATAGGTAGATGAGTTACATTGCTAAACCGCCATTGCAGGCCACAGATTACCCACTTCAAACTGAAAACAATGGCCGTATTATCTGATGCTGCTATTCTTTAGAGTGCAGTGTTTTCAGAAATGTCAGTGTTGAATGTATATTGAAATTTGTGTATTTCATGGCAAAGCATCTGAATTATCCTCCTGCTTTTAATATGTTTATAATTCAGGTTTTATACAATTGTTCTGATCTGATGTTTTTCATTTGTCAACTTTAACTTGTCTTTCATGTCAGGTTCCCTTGGAAAAGAGATTGCGATCTCAACAGGATCTTCCTGGTTAAATAAAAATAAAATTGCCTCTAGAATTATTTTTGTGGGGCGGTCCTGTTAGGTTCTACATTCTCTCCAGCATTTGCACCATTCACTGTGTATGTCTGTCTATATGTTGTCACCCCTTTGTGCAAATAAGCACAGCAAATGACAGTCTTTCTGCCTTGCCTTTTGGGAAATTTTCTCTGGAACAGACACAGCCAATATATGCAGATGTAGTCAGCATTGACTCTCTTCTGCCTCTCTAATGGAATCATAATATACAGAAGCTGGACAAAATATCGAAAACACTAGAAACGAAAAAAAAAACTTTTTCATAAAACAAAACAGCTGCTATATGTTTACTCCCATTTCTTTTATCTATATTTTCTACAGTATTTTATGACTGGCATGCTATGTATACATTTTAGTTTCTGTCTTGTTTTTTTTTTATTAGCTTGATAATGAATCATAATTAGCCATTAATCATATTATAAACAAATAACACTAATTTGTCAATTAAATGCTGCTTTTGTGTCAGTAATAAGTGAACACTTTAGAGCTAATGTAGGACAAAAACTGAAAGCATTTTGGTCTACGACAACTGGAGAAAGAAATGGAAAAATAGAAGATCATTGAAACTGGTCTAGAATCCAACAATTACACGTAACATGAGTCACAAATATATGGTCCAATTGTGAATTATTCTTTTTTAATTAAGTTTTTCACTTATCACATTCCATTATACTACATGGAGGAGATCAACTCCAGTTGTTGGGGATCTAAATGTTTTCAGATTTTTTCTTATAAATTTGATGGTGTACTCATTTATTTCTGACAGTGACATGTAATTTATGATTTATTAGCATTTCATAAAAATATGACAAGCAGGCAATTATGGTTGATTGGCATAATTATAACAAAAAACAAGTCATATAAAATGTACACGTGGCAGAAGATTCACAAAACAGCATAGATAATCAGGTTAGGAACAGAGCTTGAGGTTTTGCATAGCAAACATGTGGCAGGTGTTTTATGTTTTCTGGAAAACTGGTGTTTTCGATATTTTTTCCACCCCCTCCAGACTCCTCCCATTACTTAAAACACTTGATATGCTGCTCAGTCAAAATACCTGTATGGTTCCACCACATTTTCTCCCTCATTTGCTTAAAAAAGGTTTCAGAAATAGTCTTGGACAGTCTGTCATCTCAATGGATAATAGCTGGTTTCATTTGGGATCTGAAACCCATGTTTAAAAATTCATGCATTCTTGCAAAATTTCTTCGTTTCCACATTAATTTAAAAATAGACTTCCTGATTTCCTTAGTTCTGATCCCATATATGATTGGATGCAACAGAGGGGGAGTCACGATGAACTGTATAGACAAGACTATATTAATGTATCCTGGTAGGTAAACATTTATTCGGTAATAAATCAGAGAGAAAAGAGTAACCAGGGAAAAATTAATGAAGGTAATTAAATGAGGAGAACATGTGCTAATAGCTTTCTTTTGTGCCTCTTTTGAGGCTTTCAGGCTCACAGTCAGTATCCTCATATAAGATAGCAGCACAATAATAAGCGGGAAAACAACTAAAATGGCAATAAGGAATATGCCATACAGATTAAGCAGAGCACTTTTCACACAGGAGAGGTTAAGGAGATTATCACAGAACAGCTTGTGAATTGTGTACCTGCACAGCGGCAGTCTGGAAGTCAGATACACTTGAATAGATATAGAGGAGAGAGGAAAGATATTGGCCACAGTCAACAGTGTTTTCACTTTTCTGGGAGTCATTATGCTGTGGTACTGCAAAGGCTTGCAAATGGAGACGTATCGGTCATAAGCCATCACTGTTAAAGTGGTATACGCAGAAGCTCCATATAAATTAATACAAAACACCTGAACTAGACAAGCTGCAAAGGAGCTCTTTTGAGTCTCTGAAAGAAGGTTTTCCATGATTTTTGGCCAGACAGCAGAGCTTCCTATCAGTCCATTTACTGCCAAGTTAAACAAAAAAATTTACATGGGTTTGTGTAGGCTGGAATCTAAATAGATAACCAGCATCAGAAAAACATTGGCAAAAATTGAAAAGATGTAGACCAAAAGGGTAAATGTAAAAAATAAAGCACGGAGAGGTTGGGATGATCCATAGCTTGTGAATATCAAAGTGACATCCAAAGTGGACTGGTTCATTGTGACAGTGCTTCTTTCCTGTGGATAATGACACTCATAAATTTGTGGTTAATTAATTATCTTTCAAGTATCCACATGGTCTAATGTGAAATATTCATACAGTATATTAAAATGTTTAATTTGAAATGTAAAACAATTTAACACAAACTTGTCCAGACAAGAAAGTTTGACAATGTCGAAGTAATTTGCAGTATAATCTTACCGTGGTTGACTTCTGCTTGTTATGGCGGCACTATGTAACTACAGACATGCGTGTCACATGATTTTTATCTATCTCTGTGTGTTGGGTCACCATGGTCTCAGGGAACATATCCCCTCAGGGAGTAATTATATATTATAAGTAATATTGGAGAGGGTTTGGCCCACCCACTTATGAGATTCTGTTTAGGTTTCTTCTAATTTTTTAACTTTACAAACAAAACTTCCCAACAGCTAAAACTATACCAATTATACTATTTACACAATACAACTTAAAACATTGCATTGCGTAAATAGCTGATCTGGCCTGAAGGCTATTTTTCTGTCCAGTATAAGAAAATTATAGAATGCCTTTAAAATGTTTAATTTGTGGGGCTGCTCGGTGGCTCATCTGGTTCTGTTAAAAGGATGAGGCCCAAGGTCTCAGATCAAATCCGGAGCATGCCAGTGCTGAATGCAGTTCAGTTGGCAGCAGGGGGGACATTGAAGGAGCATAGCTGCACATAGCTAATTGGATATTCCAATATAGGGTGGGAATTGGACATGTCAAATTAAAATAAATAAATAAAAGAAAGTTAAAATGAATGTTTTGCAATTCAATGCTGCATGTGTGCGACTGCCTCTAGTCACAAAATTAGGGGCTGTAGTGGTGAAACTAACGGCGGTGCAAATTGTGTTGCTGCACTATGGCCCCTGGCCACTGGGGGCCCCCTAACACTGGCATTCCTTTTGCCGCACCCTACTGCTGAGTAAAACGATAGTTCTCACTCATTCTCCAAAAGTCCCATTTTATTACAGAACTGTAAAGACAGTCACATCCTTATACCCT
Source organism: Ilyophis sp. 1 JC-2022 (assembly GCA_022702515.1). Classification (NCBI taxonomy): domain Eukaryota; kingdom Metazoa; phylum Chordata; class Actinopteri; order Anguilliformes; family Synaphobranchidae; genus Ilyophis; species Ilyophis sp. 1 JC-2022. Next base: position 89,984,939 of record CM040402.1, on the reverse strand, counting down.
TTATCCAAGCAATACATTGGACTCATGGTTTGCAAAGTGAATTCACATATTTGGGTATGTTATCAGTCAATTTAGGTTGTTTTAAAATGCATTGAACTAAGCGCTTGATTAAAAATAATCCAATTGAAATTTTAAAGGTGAGTCATTTTTCCATTAGTGTTCATAAAGCTGAAGCATGTAACTTTTATTTAGAAAAATGTCCGGGAGCGGTCATGCTTAGTTGGTAGCAATCATAGGACAAACTGTTCTGAGAGAAATCCAGAATCATAGGCCTATGTGTATATAGGTCTATCCTGGGACCTCTTTGCATGGAGGAGGATAGCCTTTTGGTTTCCGATTTTGACTGGGAGAAGTCATCTGACATCCGATCAGAAACCCCGGAGGTGGTAGGGGCGCTCGAGTTTGTCTCTGTCCAGCTCCCTCTTACCGGGTGGGGCAACGAGTGTGACTTTCCACACGGGATCTACCCCCGTGAGTGGAGTCTCGCAAACTCACGACATGGTTCGTGGGCCCATGTAAGCGCTAATGGCCAGAGAGGCGGTGATCCTGTTGTTACAACTGTAACCAGTATTAGCTAAAAACTCTTTGAGCTAGGTCGCAAGCTAAGTTACCAGTTATTCCCAGTACAATTGCTTCCAACGATATTGTGGACGTTGCACTGGATGACAACACCTTCTGAGAGATTTAGTTTAAATCGGTGTCGGAAGGCTACCGTTTTGAGCCCAAATACATGGCTGAGGAGATCCGCCGAAGGCTTGAGGCGGCAGCTGAACTGGGAGGGCTTTGGCTAAACGACGGTGGGCCGGGAGTAGAAGAGTAACAAGTAAGTTTTACAGACTTCTGGCTAGGGTATATTCACTAACCTTTAACAAAAGTTGATAAATGAAGGGCTGTTTTTCTTAATAAAGGTTAATGTGGGTGTGTGTCTGGTTGGGATGTGGTGGGGGTGGGGGGCATTAGAAATACAGACCTGCCAACCTGCATTTTGCATACCCTTTATGCATGTTGACATCAATGTACGCTGGCACGTTGCAGTTTCATCTCAGCTGATGTAACATTTGGAGCAGAACCTAAAGCAGACATAAAGCATGGATGCCTGACGCTTTCCCATCAACCCTCTTCAGTAATATTATCAGTTTCCTTTCTCCCTCCCCCTGACATGACTCCCACTCCCTCACTGTTCTGCTGCTATAGGCTGCTTTTTGCTCAAGTTGGCAGCACTCTGTGGCTACTTGTCTGTACCAAGGTAAATGGGGGGGGGGGGGGGTAAAGTTGAAATTGAGCAGTTTGTCGAAAATACTTACATGTGAAATAAAGCATAATAAGGTTTATTACCAGCTAATTAACTGCCCAATGTTGATGAATGTACAAAGCTAACATTATCTAGTTTTATTTATTTATTTATTTTTGCTTGTTTTCTATTTAACTTGTGTCTTTTTTTTGCTATTTTATAGTTACGAATGTATAGCTGACTGTGTTCCATGTTCATTACTCAGTGTAGAAACCGCACAGCTAAACCAATGAGGGGATAACTGCGGTTGAAGGTTTAAACGTGATTTCTCCACCTGTTGCTGTGGGAAAAGGGAAAATGATTAAAGTTAATAAAGAAATATGAATATTCTTGCAACCGGGTTAGACTGCTCTTTAGATTCACTGGATTAGCTAATAAGGGGCCACAAATCAAAGATACTCGTACCACGTTACCTTCCGCTTTTAGTCTGGTCTACCTTGACCCAGTTTATCCAAAGAACAGCCTGTGTATATTGCAGTAAATCATCAGCCACCAACGCTGATTCTGTACTCGTTTTATCTGACTCCATTTAAAATAATAATTTAGAATTTGGGTTAAACCTGCGTGGAACTCAGAGTGGTTACACTCGACTCGTCCTTAATGACTAGTCCTCAATTATCAATATATGCTTGCCGGAATCAGCATTATTGCCGAAACTCAGTTCGGTGGCGAACGCAGAGGTTTGGGGTCTAGTCAACACAATACATGATATTCATTTATCATAGATAGTTGCGAGCCCCAGTCTGAGTACATTTAAAGGGCTCCTTAAGGCAAATTTGACAAGAATCGGCGTAGGACGCCCATGGATTCTCTTCACATCAAATCACCAGAACCGATACACCAACCCGACCTTTACAATTGGGCCGTCACTTGCTGTCTACCAAACTTGTGTATGCCACGTCTGTACCAGGCCGCTGATCAGTCGGTCCTGGGTCAGAATTGTCCCCCTGAATATTCAGTTATAATTTAAGCTAAAAAAAAGGGTATAAGATGAATTAGAGTCATGGAAACCACGCAAGTTAAAAATAAACATAATTTAATAACAGGCAGGCAGGTCATTAACTTAAATTAAAACATTCAATTATACAAAACATAGATTTAAGAAAAGAAACAAAGTAAATATCTTACCCAGCCTGTTCAACTACACACAGACACAGAATATGCACGGTGTGGGAAGTCGGTTACAATCTTCCCAGATAGGCTTGTCTCTCTCCTTTTTATGCCAAATCATGTGTTTGAACCAGGTGGCAGTGCCATAAATTAACCTGGACAGGATGGTCAATCAGGAATTTAGCCCCCCATTGTTAGGGGTGTTTGCGCAGCGAGAGGGGAAGAGGAGGCAATTACCAGAGAGGACATTTCACTGTTACAGTTTTTCCCTGAGTTCCTGAAACTATGCTTTATTAAACTCTATTTGGTATGAAATGTATTTCAGTAAATTCCTTGATTTTACCTGAATCCATACATACCAAACAGTTTAAGATGATATTATATTATGGTGTAGTTGTCATGACAATTCCCTCCTAATGTACCATTTTACATACAATTCCTGTTACTATCACATAATACAGAATGTAACAATATAAGAATCACATGTGCAATGTTCGTTGGTTATTACATGGTTATTTACATGGTTATTTAACACTCTTAACAGAAGTTTTAGAGTCCTGGTACAGAAAAGAATTAAATAGTGTAATGACAGGGGTGCCCAAATGAGGGCACTGTGGTATTGTCCAATGGTTTTCCCATAGGATTTGTCCAGGTTTTGGGTTACTGTAGGTCACAGATGTCCTGGGCGGACATTCCTTTACCATTGTCTGGCTGTGGTCTGGATGCCGTAAATGCTCTTTTATGAGCCATTTACCATCAAGGAAAACAGTTCCAATTGTATACCTTTCAGCAAATGGGTCCATTTGGGAGGATGTTGCCGGACCTCAAAGAAAGTCAGAGTAACCTATTATTTTATTACAAGGCCCTCTGGTCCTTCGAAGTCAATGCAGTTCCCAGATGGCATTTTTCCGGAATCCCACTTTCACTCCCCTCCTACATCAGGATAGCTCCTACATTGTGAGAAAGTTGTGCTTTGTCGGATCTGCTTTGTAGTCGCGTCAATGACCTTTAATATGCACTTATTGTACGTCGCTTTGGATAAAAGCGTTTGCCAAATAATTGTAATGTAATGTAAATCTAGCTAAACATTGCTGTCTGCCAGTCACAAAACAAGATGGATAACCAGTTAGTTAACTATCCCCACGTTGATGAATGCACATAGCTAATGTTAGATAGCTAGACTTTTTCCGTTTGCCAGTCACATAAGCATAACAAGGTTTCAGGGATTTACGTTACTCATTCAATCTTCTGGGAGAATTTGCCCGTCATCAGTAACCATCACTTTTAATGAGTAGAGTAAGAGTGCTCTTAGACTTTTCGGGGAAGTGAGGATTAAGTAAAAATGTGTATTTCCTGAATCCAGCACTTTTAACAACCGACCCCTCGTTGAATGTTCGGCACTCTGAATACAGAACACAAATGGCATCAACGGTTAAAACTCCTCACTTATCCAACACTAAACGAATTAAATCAAATAAATACATTTAAATTATTATCAAAGATATCAATTAAATTAATTTATAGGCAGAGCACCCTGTTGGATCAACCTTAATCAAAATGCACAACTCACAACCAGATTGAAATTAAGAGATTTATTCAATTGCAACAAGTATTCAAAGCCTTATCTAAAGACGAAGGTCGCAACAAACAATGAATGCTACAGACATGGACAAGTTAGTCACAAAATAATTGAATGAAAGATCATACCAGACCACCGATAGTCTTTCACAAGGTAATCCCCAGAATGCGCCAAGGCCAAAGTCCAAAAACCAACAGACAGCAGAAAATACAGAAAGCCCAGGGATGAAATGTTGAATTCCAGATGAGACATAAGGCCAAGAAAGTACGGCCCGACTCAAGACCAAACACCCCAAACGCCATACCAGATACAAGATGCAAACTCAAAACAAAAGTTAGGCTAACAATTTAAGTGGTTGAAAGGGAGGGAGGGGGCCTTTCCTTTTATATATTATTGGTTCTGGTCAATCTACAATACAACCCATCTTTTAAGGTGATAAGAAAATGAACCCTCTCCTGGTGAGCATTATGGATTTTGAGATATTTTAGGGAGGGGCAGCTTTGGCTGTTATTGAAATGCCTCTGTGTTATTATGTGGAAAGACTAGATCAGGCAATAATTAAAGTTACAAAGCCAGTAGTAACACTGTGGCCTCTGCTTCATTCTGGTATGGCCTGGCCCAGAATCTCCAACTGAACTTAGTGCCCATAGATGCATTAAGCAATTTTCATGTATGGAATCATGAGAGAGGTCAGCGTGAGGTTTCCCATGCCACCCCTGTTGACACACATACACAGACAAACCCATGCACACACACATTTACACCTCTAATAGCTACTCTCCAGTGCCTGCTTGCTGTATCTTATATCTAGGCTGCTCTGGGCTAGCCCTTTGAAGTTTTGTAAGGCCCAGGACAGGCCAAATGGCGATTTAGCGTTCTGACAGACCATTTTATGTAAGTCAAGCAATTATCACTGTCATTATCAAATGTAACGTTATTTAACATTATTATACGGATTGGTGAAATAAATATCAGATTGTCATTGAGCGATAATAAGCTAGCTAACATTTTTATAGTTTAATTTGCTGGCGAGTTGACTGGTTATTTTCTGTCGCCACAATTGTCATCTAGTGATGTCTCACTGTGGGTAACTGTTAGAAGTTTTCTATTAAAACTAAATTGGCTTGCTGTGGGACAGACATTTTCCCAAACGTTAGTCAGCAGTGGCATTGCGCAATGCTCCAAACCTGTCCTCCGTTACGTCGCAATTTAGGAACCGTTTCACTGCTGGAAAATAATAATTATGATAACTAATATCACGATGTAGCTAGCTAGGTTACTGTGTTTGTAGCCACTCTTATGTCTTGTGTAGATCACAGTGACAGGCAGTGATCCTGCTGGAAATTTCAGCTGGGGTTATAAAATGGTTAAAACTGTGTTTTAAACACTTCTATAACACCTGCAATACACCTAATGGTGATGGCTTATTGGCTTTTCAATTAGGAATGCAAAACTAGCTCTGAGAACTCTTTCAACTTAATCTGTTGTAACACCAGGATCCGTTTCTTCATTGTCGTTATGCAAAGAAAAATCCCATCATAACAATATCAGGAATTATAGACCTAGGCTGCGTCCCAATCCAGTTTTTGCTCCAACCTCATAAACTTCACTTGCAAACTTCACTTGGGAGGATGTGACGCACATGCGAATAAAACAGGAGTATACACTTGCATTTAGCGAGTGGGAGGGAGCGAGGGCGGAGCGGGTTATTTTACATTACATTACATTACAGGTATTTAGCAGACGCTCTTATCCATATCTTATCCACAACTTTTTTGCTTTTTTTTTTACATATCCATTTATACTGCTGGATATACAGGTGCAGCTCAAAAAATTTGAATATCTTGAAAAAGTTCAATATTTTTTGTCACTCATTTCAGAAAGTGAAACTCATATATTATATAGATTCATTACACATAGAGTGAAATATTTCAAGCCTTTATTTCTTGTAATTTTGATGATTATGGCCTACAGATAATGAAAACCCAAATTCAGTGTCTCAGGAAATTAGAATATCGTGAAAAAGTTCAATATTGGAAACTCATGGTGTCACACTCTAATCAGCTAATTAACTCAAAACACCTGCAAAGGTGTCCTGAGCCTTTAAATGGTCTCTCAGTCTGGTTCAGTAGGCTACACAATCATGGGGAAGACTGCTGACTTGACAGATGTCCAGAAGACAGTCATTGACATCCTCCACAAGGAGGGTAAGCCACAAAAGGTCATTGCTAAAGAAGCTGGTTGTTCACAGAGTGCTGTATCCAAGCATATTCATAGAAAGTTGAGTGGAAGGAAAAAGTGTGGTCGGAAAAGGTGCACAAGCAACAGGGATAATTGCAGCCTTGAGAGGATTGTCAAGAAAAATCCATTCAAGAATTTGGGGGAGCTTCACAAGGAGTGGACTGAGGCAGGAGTCAGTGCATCAAGAGCCACCACGCACAGACGAATCCAGGACATGGACTACAAATGTCGCATTCCTCGTGTCAAGCCACTCCTGAACCAGAGACAACGTCAGAAGCGTCTTACCTGGGCTAAGGAGAAAAAGAACTGGACTGTTGCTCAGTGGTCCAAAGTCCTCTTTCAGATGAAAGTAAATTTAGCATTTCATTTGGAAATCAAGGTCCCAGAGTCTGGAGGAAGAGTGGAGAGGCACAGAATCCACGTTGTTTGAAATCCAGTGTGAAGTTTCCACAGTCAGTGATGATTTGGGGTGCCATGTCCAATGTGTTTTCTGAAGTCCACAGTCAACGCAGCCATCTACCAGGAAATTTTAGTGCACTTCATGCTTCCTTCTGCTGACAAGTTTTATGGAGATGCTGATTTCATTTTCCAGCAGGACTTGGCACCTGCCCACAGTGCCAAAAGTATGAAAAGCTGGTTCACTGACTGTATTACTGTGCTTGATTGGCTAGCAAACTGGCCTGACCTGAACCCCATAGATTCTCCCCATAGTTTGCTAGCCAATCAAGCACAGTAATACAGTCAGTGTATTGTCAAGAGGAAGATGAGAGACACCAGACCCAACAATGCAGACGACCTGAAGGCCGCTATCAAAGCAACCTGGGCTTACATTACACCTCAGCAGTACCACAGGCTGATCGCCTCCATGCCACACCGCATTGATGCAGTAATTCATGCAAAAAGAGCCCCAACCAAGTATTGAGTGCATAGAAATGAACATACTTTTCAGAAGGCTGACATTTCTGTTTAAAATATCCTTTTTATTGATCTTATGTAATATTCTAATTTTCTGAGACACTGAATTTGGGTTTTCATTAGCTGTAAGCCATAATAATCAAAATGACAAGAAATAAAGGCTTGAAATATTTCACTTTGTTTCACTTTCTGAAATGAGTGACAAAAAATATTGAACTTTTTCACGATATTCTAATTTTTTGAGCTGCACCTGTATACTGAAGCGATTCACGTTAAGTACCTTGCTCAAGGGTACAACGACAGTGTCCTACCTGGGAATCGAACCTGCAACCTTTCGGTTACAAGGTTATTTCGGTTATTTGAATTAAGATGCACTTCACCCTATCTATACTCGGAAGTTAACCATGCTGCTGCGCAGTGGCTTATCATTGGATCTCGGATCATATAAAACGTCTGTCACCGTAACCTTTAAATGGATGAAACTCTCAACCTGTTTACATTAATTGTCAGTCAAGCAATTGATTTACTGAATAACACATATCAATAGATACAGCAGGTTTTGTGGGCTAGCATATTTCTTTGTGTCATAAAATCATGTAGCATTTAAATATGTAGCATGGCCGGCGCTAGTGTACTTTGGGCCCGGGTGCAAGATGGTGGAAATGGGCCCCCACAAGAAAACTATTTCAATATTACTGACAAAGTCGAGGGAAAAACCATCACACTTAAAAACCATACCATCAAGCAGTGTTAATTTTGTCAACCCGAAAAAAATATAAACATTTTAGTCAATGGATTTTAGAAAATAAAAACTGTGACTAAATCGCTTCCTAATATTGTTGACAAAAAAAGATATGACGACAACAGATAATTAGAATATACAAACTAAATCTGTGACTAAAATTTTTTTTTAAATCATTGTTGACTATAAAGAACAAGATTAAAACATATTTCAAAATAAAAACGTGACTAAATCTGTTTATGTTACCGTTTAAGTAAAAATGGATGAAAATGTATATTTATAAATAAAAGCAATAACGAAATCTAATATTTATTAGACCTCAAAAGAGAAAGGTGACGCCAAATGACGAGAATGCATTTTCGTCATTGATTGGATGCCGTCTTCATTTAAACTCCTTTTTCTGCCTACCTGGGCAACATCCTGTTTTTCGCGCGAACTGCAAAAAAGGAAAGCAACTAACGTGAGGGGTGACAGATAATACTAGCATAGGCATACACTAGAATGTCAAAAGTTGTAGCGGGAGAAGAAATATTCAGTCATAAACTAGGTGGGAAAAACCACGAATCTGAAGAGGCACCTAAAGTTACATCACGCAGATATTTATGCTAAGGTAATTTTTCAAAAAGCTTGCAAACTACAATTTAAAAAAAAAACACGTACTATTAGGCAACTGTCATAATATTCTGCACCATTTAGGGGGTCGGAAGGGATCTATTTATATTAGGGGGCTATATCTATTTCTCTTTGTGCGACGTTGTCGGAATATCTGCCGGCCATGCAATATTTTAATGTTTTATGTTTATATAGTGACGCCAGCTTTAGACTGTAGCGTAGCGCAAATGATTGGATTCACATCTGAATCAGGAATATAGGGGTCTATAATACCAACGTTTGGTTTAGTTAGATATGATCTGATATGCCATGGTAAAGTTCCCTGATGTTAAGTTGAGTCTGGATGGGGCAATGCCACCCCAAATGCTTCGCCTGCCCCCCCAAAGCCAAATCCATAAAAAATAAAATCCGACAATATGAAGTCGGCGCTACAGTAGGCTATTAGAGCTACATACGATTCGGCCAATCATAAAAATGCCACATCGAAATAATATAATATCTCTAATATCTCTGATGAGACGCAGCGAGAGAGAGAGATCAGTTTTTTGATCAATCTATGCTGTCTCTTCTTGATAACTACGCATTGCTTAGGATATAATATTCGTTTGCCTAACTTACTCAGTGAGTTGAGGATAGTGGCGAGAGTCTCCGTCTGGGAGATTCGATTTGAAATATATTTATTACATGTTGCATCTAACCTAGTTGCTATAGCTGCGATTCTGCGAAACATCTGCTGCATTGCATTAGCTGGCTGCACGTGTGTGTGCGCGCCCGTGTGTGTGTGTTAGCTAGCCTACTGCTGCGTGTTGGCTAGTCAGCCCTGCTTTCCTCGAACTTTGGAATACTTAACATATATTAAAATACACTATCATATCTGTCTCTTTCTCTCACGTTTTCTATCACACTCATGGCCCTGGTGTCTCAGGCATAAAATAGTCTATACTTTAGCTTTATATGAAAGCATCTCAAATCTCATCTAGGGCTTTGAAAAAAAAAAAAAAAAAACATTCTAAATGTTCATAAATTAAACATTTGATTTTAGAAAATGCCCTGGGTGAGGTAGTGTAGAAATGCAGGAAATTAGTTTTAAAAGGCTCAAAATTTTCTGGGGGTCGACCCCCCTGCTATTTCGCCCCCCCTTGTGCCCGACCAACATCTCTTCATGCTTGATTTGATTGCTATGGAAGACCAAATGTGACTAAATTAAAACAATGAAATAAACAAATAAGCAATTAAATAAATATATATTTTTTTATTTTACATCTCATGAAATGGGCAGAGTCAACTATGATCATTAGTTGTCCAGTCCATAGATATAAAAACTCAGATTTCTGCGCGGGCATAGGCCTCATTGGCAGTGTATTGATAGGCGCAGACTTCCCCTGACTTAGCTTAATTCTCAAGTAACTTTCACAAGAACAGCAAGCCTATTTGTAAAACGCCCTTCTAACTATTATAGCATACAGGAGTTTCGTTTTTAATTAATTTCTAATTTCAGGGAAATAGGACCTACTATAATTGGGACGACAAATACAACCACTAGGGGGCCACCGTGGATAGGGTAAGCGTAAATTAACGCAAACCCATAGTTTTTCATATTCCATTTCCAGGACATCGGATTCTGTAGAAATATAGCCCAGCTATAATTACAAAATGAGCTGGAATTCTTATAGAAAAACTTAGTTATTCTTAGAGCAAAACTTAATATAGCCTATGGTTCAAATCCCAGCTCAGGCATTATGATTCATCTAAAATCAGCTGATTGTTGTAGCCAATGTTATCTCACTGTGAATGGTATACATGTATTTCCATGAGGGTGTCACATAAGCCTATTCTTCTTACTTTCAAGGGATGTGGGAAGACTAAGAAGAAGAAAACACATTTTGAATTACTTGGATGGCTAGACAGTGGGTTAGGGACACATGTGTAATGTGATAAAATAAATAAGCAATGATAATGAAATAAATAAATAAGCAATTAAATAAATATCTATTGATTGTTTTACATCTCTTATGTATTTTACGTCTTATTTATGTCCACTCGTATTTATTTAAAGGCGTATTTCAAACCATATTTATTTCAAAGCGTATTTATTTCAAAACGACTCGGCCTGTCAGTCAACAAGGGGCAGAGTCTGCTATGATCATTAGTTGCACCGCAATAGATATGAAAACCTCGATACAGATTTCTGCGCGGCCGCCATAGGCTATAGGCGGTCAAGATCAGTGTATTTTGCTAGTGTAGGCTATTGACAGATGCATGCTTCCTCTGATAAAATGTACTATAGCTTAATTCTCAACTAATTTAAGTAAAATTTTACTTGTGTTATGCAGACATTTCTCACGTTTATAACAAGTTACGTTATTTCCAAATTTCCCATTAACTATTATATCCTACAGGAGTTGTCAAAATGTTTTTTTGTTTTTATTGTAGTAAATTAATTTATAATTTCAGAGAAATATGAATAGGCTACTACTATTGGGACGTCAACAACTACCACTAGGGTGCAACCGTGGATAGTGTAAGCATACTTGTAAAGGCCCAATAATGAACCCAAACCCATTGTTTTCTTATCCCCGGACATGGCATTCTGCAGAAATATAGCCCAGCTATAATTTTAAAATGTGTGAGCACTGGGTGTTCATTGATTTATGTTTTTTTAAACATTATTATTATTTTGATGTATGGCACTTTTGGTGGATTGAATAAATCAATACAAATATTAATGTCTTAACTTATTAATAATTAAACAGGTCCTGCATCAGCCAGCCACTCAGCATTACAACTTAAAGGGGGCTATCACTAAATTTATAACATCAAAAATATAGTAAGTAAGTAAATAAAACTGTATTTATATAGCGCCCTTATTGCTTTACAACAAGAAGATAAAGTGCATCAACAAAACATCATAAAACAGGTAAAAACATATAAAAACTATAAAAGGCAAAACATGCACAGGACAGACAGGACCAATAGGGTGTCTATAGCTGACTAAAAGCCTGCCTAAACAGGTGAATCTTTAATTGCTGTTTAAAGCAGAGTTCTGAGGGGGCGGCTCTCAGGTCAGGGGGCAGGGCGTTCCAGAGCCATGGGGCCGACACCTCAAAAGCTTTGTCCCCTTTGGTTTTGAGTCTGGTCCTGGGTACGACCAGGAGCTCCTGGTTGGATGACCTCAGTGACCGGCCGGATGAGTAGGGGTGGATGAGATCTGAGATGTAGACGGGGGTTTGGCCATGGAGGGCTCTGAAGGCGAACACCAGGACCTTGAACTGGATCCTGTGTTGAACCGGGAGCCAGTGCAGAGATGCCAGGATGGGGGTGATGTGGCAGGATTTCTTGGACCTGGTGAGCAGCCTGGCAGCAGCATTTTGGACCAGCTGGAGTTGAGCCATAGATGATTTATTGAGGCAGGTAAACAGTGAATTGCAGTAGTCAAGTCTGGATGAGATAAGTGCATGAACAGTCATTTCTAGTTCAGCATGGGATACAATGGACCGGAGCTTTGCAATATTCCTGAGGTGAAAGAAACAGGTACGGGTCAGGGATTTCACATGCTTGTCCAACTGCATCGACTGGTCAAATATAACACCCAGGTTTCTTAGGTGGGGGCGTACATTATCCTTAAGGGACCCCAAGTGTGCAGCTACTCTAGCAGCGGTGTTTTCAGCAGCTACAATCAGCACCTCTGTTTTGGCTGCATTAAGTTGGAGAAAATTGCTCCCCATCCAGTTCTCAATGGCGGACAGACACTCTTGCAAGATGCTGAGTTTCTCCAATTTGTTAGGTTTAAAAGAGATGTACAGCTGGATGTCATCTGCGTAGCAGTGATAAGAGATGTCCTTGAACTTGCTGATGAGGAGGCCTAAGGGGAGCATGTACAAGGCAAAAAGGATAGGTGCTAGCACAGATCCCTGCGGCACACCACAGAGAAGGGGCGTGGGGTCAGATTTAAAAGGACCTACAGCCACAGAGAAACTTCTCCCTTGAAGTTAGGAGGCAAACCAGTTTAGGGCGCTCCCTGAGATGCCTACCCACTCCCTAAGTCTGTCTAGCATGATACCATGGTCTACTGTGTCAAAAGCTGCGCTGAGATCTAGTAATACCAGGACAGAGCATTCGCCGGAGTCAGAGGACATCATAATGTCATTTGAAACTCTGAGCAGGGCAGTCTCTGTAGTGTTTTTTGCGAAAACCTGATTGAAATCTATCTGCTATATTGTGGTTAGTCAGATAAGTGGTGAGCTGGGTGGCCACTACTTTCTCTAACACCTTCGAGACAAAGGGCAGCTTAGATATAGGTCTGTAGTTGTTTGGTAGGGAGGGGTCCAGGTTAGGCTTTTTAAGGAGGGGCTGAACAATCGCCTCCTTGAAGTAGGCTGGGACAGAGCCGGAGACTAGGGAATTATTTATAATATTAACTAAACTAGGGCCAACAGACCTAACTACTTCCTTGAGCATCGGCGTAGGTAGAATGTCTAGGGGGCTTGAAGAGGACTTCATAGAGCTCACTAACTCTGTTAAGTCTTTCAGGGAGACAGGTGAGAAACTGCTCAGGGAAGATTGAGTGGCTGGGCAGAAAGGGAGGGGGGCGGAGGATGGGGTGATGTTCGCCCTAACATCAGCAACTTTGTTTACAAAAAACTAAAGAAAAAGGTTACAGTCCTCATTTGAAAATACAGGTACGGAAGGGCTAATAATAGTTTAATAATAAATAATAATTTATAGTTTTAAATAAAACCCTGGGATTATGCTTACTAGAAGAAATAAGATTTGAAAAATAAGCAGCCCTGGCACTCTTAACTAGGTCATTGAATTCGGATATCAAATCTTTAAGGAAGAGACGATGTACTTCAAGGTTTGAGGATTTCCATTGCCTCTCAGTTTTGCGACATTTGCGTCTGAGCTCACATATTTCCTTATTCAACCAGGGGGAGGCGTTTACAGGGCGGACGGAGCGGGTTACAATGGGTGCTACATCAAGGATGGCCGCGCAGTGCGTGTTGAAAGCGTGTACCAAACAATCTACGTCATCAACAGAGGACACCAGAACATTGCAGTCATAGTTGGCTATGAAATTCTCTACAGCTAAGCTGTTGACAATGCGAGAGCTTTTCATACGCTTCTCTGGCACAAAGTTGTTGTCAAAGGACAAGTTAGAGTACACATTTATGATCGCACAACGTCACATCCTCAGTACAAACATTACTGACTTTTAGCCCAATCGTGAATACAAGATCCAAGGTGTTACCCTTGTTGTGCGTCGGGCCAGAGACGTGCTGGACAAAATGAAACGATTCAGTGACATTAAGAAAGTCAACAGCAAAGTTATCAGCACTCTTATTTATATGAATGTTGAAGTCCCCGATCAAAAGAATTCTGTCCAAGCGAATGATGGATGCTAGAAAGTCACCGAATTCTTTAAGAAATTAGCTATTTCTGCCAGGCGGGCGGTAGATTAGCACACAGTGAAACGGGTTTGTACGTCCGATTTTGTTTATGAGGACTTCAAAGGAAGAGTAAGATCCAGAGCTCACCGTACGCGAGGAGAAACAGTCTCGGTGTAACGTGGCGAGGCCTCCGACTCGACCTGTGGAACGAGGGGCACAGGAATACGCGCAGTTTTGCGGGCGAAGTTCATTCAGAGAGGCAAAATCATCTGCTTTCTGCCAGGTTTCCGTAATCAGCATATAGTCCAGGTTTTTAGAAACAAAGAGGTCGTTCAGGTAAAACAACTTGTTGGCTATGGATCTGGCGTTTAGTAATCCATTACATTACATTACATTATAGGCATTTAGCAGACGCTCTTGTCCAGAGCGACTTACACATCATTTATTTTATACATAGTATCCATTGATACAGCTGGATATATACTGAAGCAATGTAGGTGAAGTACCTTGCTCACTGCCGCCCAAACCCGATGGAGTCGGAACCAGCTCTTCCGAACGTTGACGCTCGCTGTAAGGGCCGTAGGTATCCAGGCCGGGTCCCTGCACGACTACACGCAGGCACCGAAACCGGCGACTGCTGGTGATGAAACGCTGGAGCGGGGGTCCTGGACCGCGAGCACACAGGCACTGAAACCACGCTTGTGAGCGGTCAGCGGTGGTACGCTGGAGCAAACGCCGGTAGCTGCGAGTGGGACGCCGGGAGGATGGGCCTGAGGCAGGATAGCCTTACACTGGGGACCGTGGCCGAGCAGGTGGGGTGGGGCAAGGCCAAGGTGCGGTCTTGGAGTAGCTTCCGAAGCTTCACCGCGGCTCTGGCTCGTCTGCCTCATCTTCTCGCACGCCTGATCCGGGGGCAGCAGCAGGAGGGCGCCCAGATAGTCCAGGTGGTTTGGAGACGTAGCGCTCGGTGTGAACCCCACTGTTCAGGTCGATGAGACAGGGAGCCCAAAACCGAATCAAGGATGCTCAGTAGGGTATTTCGGTCATACACAGCCACCGATTGTACACTGTTCACAAATAACATTGAACATACAAACAGGACAAAACCACACGAGTATCCAGCACAGACGACTAGCTGCCAACACGGGCGCGGCCGATTACCCAGAAGATGTGTGAGAGTCTGCTCTCCTGAATCAGTGGTGGACAGTTGAATAAATATTTCTGCATATGTATTACATTATCCCTCAAGCCAGAAACGGTGTGAACTTTCTAAAAATTAGCTAAAACTTTGAACATTTACATCCAAATTTCATTCATTTACTTGTTCAATGTGTAAGCAGTGTAATAAATACAGTTAATTTGGGTTTAAATGCGTGGACAAATATTATAGGAGAATATAATATATAAGATAATGTCCCGTTTGTAATATAATATTTACCATTTGGTGGGCACATGGGGCAGGGCTAACTATTTGCTGTATGGAGAAAGTAGCAAACACTCTGATATTTTAACTCTCCGTGGTGATATAAGTTTTTAAAATGAGTGGTATCCCCCTTCACTGAAAAATAGTGTACCTGATCATACAACCTACCTTCAACCTTCTACAATTTTGTGTCCAATTTGAACAGCCTGCTTTTACATATGACGAAAATTAGACTTGTGTTTGTCAACAAAAATGTTAAATATTTTTAGACTAAAATGTTCAGATTTAGTGTTGTCCAAAACTAAACTAAAATGCCCATAGTTTTTGTTGACTAAAATTAGAACAACATGTCCATATTTGTTGCTGACTAAAACTAGACTAAAATGTCCACAGAATTTATGTGGACTAGACCCGATGTCCATAGCTATTGATGACTAAAAAGAGATGAAAATGTCCA
The DNA here is from genome assembly GCA_022702515.1 of Ilyophis sp. 1 JC-2022. NCBI lineage: Eukaryota > Metazoa > Chordata > Actinopteri > Anguilliformes > Synaphobranchidae > Ilyophis > Ilyophis sp. 1 JC-2022. The sequence continues at coordinate 89,969,182 of CM040402.1, read as the reverse complement.
GATTTTTGTCAACTAAAATAAACAAAAACTATGAAAGATAAAATGGACTAAATGTGATTAAAACTCATTTGCACTTTCGTCACATGACTAAAACAAAAAAGTCTGTTTAAAACACTGCCAAAATTAACACTGAGCCACGCTATTCATTGATGACCAGAGATTAGTTTTAATTCTGTTTGTGGTAGCTTAAGCTACATCCATTATGGAAGAACAGAACAGGTACCCGATTCAATTTTGCGGTTCAACTGCTCAATGAAAACGGTGAATTCAGCATCAGGCATTGATATACCATACGGCTGGCAGGGGGCCTTCAGCTGTTCTTTTCTCCCAAAAGTTTGAGAATCTTTGAGAAAGGAGGCAGCTGATGGCAAAAGGCCATATGTGTCTTCTTGAAATCTTGTATTCTGTTCTGCGATCTGCGTGTCCAGAATGCTATACCACATTTGCTTTAAATCGCTGTTGTTCTTGATGCTTGACGTTTTCCCTAAAGTAGGCTGTGTTGCAATTACAGAATCGGTCCATTTTGCCGGTAGTTTTCGCTGCCGTGAGGCTGTGACATCCTATTTGGTGATGTCGTGTTTGTTAATCAGCTCCTCGGTTAACTTGAGCACTTTGTCGTAATCAAAATCCGAGTTATCTGTGAATTTATTAAATGATAACTCAAAAACTAATTTTGGAATCCACAGACGACAGCCTTGCCATATATAGGCTAGCCTTTTTTTACCGCGGGCAGTAACTTCTTTATGTTCCAGAGTTTTAATTGGTCACAATACAATGATGACACGTACAGAAAACAAATCAAATCATTTCTTTTTTTCATGTAAAAAAAATTTTCTGCCATTTGATTGGGTAGGCCTATGATCAATATGGATAAGCCTAGGCATACCCAGGCCTACCCATGGCTACGCCAATTTGCGCTTATAGACTATCCAATGAATTTACCCCTTGCCCCACCATTTCAACGGGCCCCTGTCAAGCTAGGGCCCTGGTGCAATTGCAGATGTTGCATACCCCCTAGCGCCAGCCCAGCCCGTGCACTGGAATAAAGCATTTGAACCAAACATATTCTCAACCTGTTTCCATTTATTTTGCTTGCTTATGTCAATCAATCAAATTTTCTAAATAATCAAGAACAATGATGTAGACTATAGGCTAATGATTAACAAATGGCAATTACAAAGAGATAACTAATGTGAGATTGTTTAATAATGGTGGCAATAATTCAGAACTCTGAGTTGCATGTTAGCATTGCCTTTTCTCCTCATCACGTTAAAGAATGTCATTAATTTAAGACGGCACTCGATTTAGTTAAAACGATTAAAATATTAGAAAGTATACATTTAAAGAGGAAAACCTCAAATTCCTGGAACCAGCGTTGAGAGCAATGCACGCTTTCAAGCTAGAAAAACGAATTTACCCAATATATGTGCTGTTCATTGATCATTCGCATGACATATATAGGCTTTTAACGCATTTTGCGGCAGCACAAATGAGAATATAATAAAATGCCGCACAAGTTTATTTACCTATTCATCTTGATTATTGAAAAATTCAGTTGTTAGGAAAACTGGCAAATTATAGCTTCCTGAACAATATTGAGACGAGTACTTTAATAATCTGTTTAAAAGCAAAATGAACTACAGAGAACCTGGTCCAACATCCCACAGTACGCTACTATGTTGCTGCATAATGCAATTTGCTATGAAATACAAAATAGCAAACTACTAGATTAACCTGTAGCCTATTTATTAGCCCATACACAGTCTTTTCCATTCTGTATGCGCTTTTAATGTATAATACCGCGATAAACATTAACGTGATTATCACTGAACAGGACTTTTGATGTGAATTGTGGGTAATATGAGCTTGCCGAGTCTGCTCTTTTGCAGACTCGTTCCCTTGAGAAAAGTTGAGGGTGGAGGGGCTATGTCACAAACTTAATTTGGCTTTATAAGGGTTTGGACTCACACTTAAAATGGAGACCGAGGGTACATCCTGGTCTCAAAAGGGATTCCCCCAAGTGAAGTTTGCAAGTGAAGTTTAAGAGGGTGGAGCAAAAACTACCCTCCCAATTAGAATCTGAGAGCATTAACGATTAAAAAATATACTGTGCAAAATACAAAATCTGTCATATCTGGGTTGCTTTGTTTTACACTGGTACAGTATGGAACACATGGCTGGCTAAATGGCTGTAAGTCATCAAGGGTCTGAGCTATCGAACGAGCCCCAAACCATCACTCTGTTGCCAGATAGTATGTGGAGTATCCACATCTACTCCATATCTGGCCGCAGAGTGATGGTTTGGGGCTCGTTTGATACCTTAGACCCTTGAGGACGTACAGCCATTTTACCAGTCATGTGTTCCATACTGTACCAGTGTAATTTACAGCTGAATCTAGTCTCACCCCCCAATTCCCATCAAGATCCATTCAAATGCAGAGAGCTTATAGTATCGCTTGTAACAGTACCTGGAAATAAGATATCGAGTCTTTTGATGTTGATGGGTCACAGACTTCAGGAAGTAACAGCATGCAAAGGATATATGACCAAATATTAAATATGATACTTTAAAAATATGTTAAAGCAAAAGGTATGAATACTTATGTAAATTAAATATTTCAGTTTTCGATTTTTAATACATTTGCTAAAATTTCTAAATACATGTTTTCACTTTGTCATTATGGGCTATTTTGTGTAAAATTTTGAGACAAAAAAGGAATTCAATCTATTGTAGAATATGTCTGTAATGTAATAAAACATGGAGATGGTGAAAGGGGTATTCAGACTTTCCGGCTTGACTGTATATTCCTTGTGTATTTTTTAAAATTATTTATATTTTACAAACGCAACAGAAGAATTCTTGGGTTAAAATATGGAAAAACACATCAAAACAGAACGTGTCTTTAATCACTGCTACATGTCAAATCCAGTGTACTCACAGTCTCGTGTGCTTTATGCCAATATTTCTAGAGTATGGCAGTGCATATTCATTGGTGTTTACAAAGGTGATATTTCCTTTCTTCTTACAGTAAATTGAAAAAAACAAACACAATGCATGTATCCAATCTGTGCCTGGCTTTGTGAAGGAAGGAAGGAAGGAAGGAAAGATAGGTAGATGAGTTACATTGCTAAACCGCCATTGCAGGCCACAGATTACCCACTTGAAAAAAGCAAAACTTCAAACTGAAACCAATGGCCGTATTATCTGACGCTGCTATTCTTTAGAGTGCAGTGTTTTCAGAAATATCAGTGTTGAATGTATATTGAAATTTGTGTATTTCATGGCAAATCATCTGAATTATCCTCTTGCTTTTAATGTGTTTATAATTCAGGTTTTACACAATTGTTCTGATCTGATGTTTTTCATTTGTCAACTTTAACTTGTCTTTCATGTCAGGTCCCCCTTTGGAAAAGAGATTGCGATCTCAACAGGATCTTCCTGGTTAAATAAAAATAAAATTGCCTCTAGAATTATTTTTGTGGGGCTGTCCTGTTAGGTTCTACATTCTCTCCTGTATTTGCACCATTCACTGTGTATGTCTGTCTATATGTTGTCACCCCTTTGTGCAAATAAGCACAGCAAATTAGTTTTTCTGCCTTGCCTTTTGGGAAATTTTCTCTGGAACAGACACAGCCAGTATATGCAGATGTAGTCAGCATTGACTCTCTTCTGCCTCTCTAATGGAATCATAATATACAGAAGCTGGACAAAATATCGGAAACACTAGAAACGAAAAAAATACTTTTTCATGAAACAAAACAGCTGCTATATGTTTACTCCCATTTCTTTTATCTATATTTTCTACATTATTTTATGACTGGCATGCTATGTATAAATTTTAGTTTCTGTCTTGTTTTTTTTTTATTAGCTTGATAATTAATCATAATTAGCCATTAATCATATTAGTAACAAATAACACTAATTCGCCAATTAAATGCTGCTTTTATGTCAGTAATAAGTGAGAACACTTTAGAGCTAATGTAGGACAAAAACTGAAAGCATTTTGGACCACGACAACCAGAGATAGAAAGAAATAGAAAAATAGAAGATCATTGAAACTGGTCTAGAATCCAACACTTGCACGTAACATGAGTCACAAATATGGTCCAATTGTTAATTATTCTTTTTTAATTAAGTTTTTCACTTATAACATTCCATTATACTACATGGAGGAGATCAACTCCAGTTGTTGGGGATCAAAATGTTTTTTCTGATTTTTTCTTATAAATTTGATGAAGTGTACTCACTTATTTCTGACAGTGACATGTAATTTATGATTTATTAGCATTTCATAAAAATATGACAAACAGGCAATTATGGTTGATTGGCATAATTACAACAAAAAACAAGTAATCATAGAACGGCATTCACAAAACAGCATAGATAATCAGGTTAGGAACAGAGCTTGAGGTTTTGCACAGCAAACATGTGGCAGGTGTTTTATGTTTTCTGGAAAACTGGTGTTTCCGATATTTTTCCACCCCCTGCAGACTCCTCCCATTGCTTACAACACCTGATATGCTGCTCAGTCAAAATACCTGTATGGTTCCACCACATTTTCTCCCTCATTTGCTTAAAAAAGGTTTCAGAAATAGTCTTCGACGGTCTGTCATCTCAATGGATAATAGCTGGTTTCATTTGGGATCTGAAACCCATGTGTAAAAATTAATGCATTCTTGCAAAATCTCTTCTTTTCCACATTAATTTAAAAACAGACTTCCTGATTTCCTTAGTTCTGATCCCATATATGATTGGATGCAACAGAGGGGGAATCACGATGAAATATATAGACACGACTATATTAATGTATCTTGGTAGGTAAACATTTATTCGGTAATAAATTACAGAGAAAAGATTAACCAGGGAAAAATTAAGGAAGGTAATTAAATGAGGAGAACATGTGCTGAGAGCTTTCTTTTGTGCCTCTTTTGAAGCTTTCAGGCTCACAGTCAGTATCCTCATATAAGATAGCAGCACAATAATAAGTGGGAAAACAACTAAACTGGTAAAAAGGAATATGCCATACAGATTAAGCAGAGCACTTTTCACACAGGAGAGGTTAAGGAGATTATCACAGAACAGCTTGTGAATTGTGTACCTGCACAGCGGCAGTCTGGAAGTCAGATAAACTTGAATAGATATAGAGGAGAGAGGAAAGATATTGGCCACAGTCAACAGTGTTTTCACTTTTCTGGGAGTCATTATGCTGTGGTATTGCAAAGGCTTGCAAATGGAGACGTATCTGTCATAAGCCATCACTGTTAAAGTGGTATACGCAGAAGCTCCATAGAAATTAATACAAAACACCTGAACTAGACAAGCTGCAAAGGAGCTCTTTTGAGTCTCTGAAAGAAGGTTTTCCATGATTTTTGGCCAGACAGCAGAGCTTCCTATCAGTCCATTTACTGCTAAGTTAAACAAAAAAATGTACATGGGTTTGTGTAGGCTGGACTCAAAATAGATAACCAGCATTAGAAAAACATTGGCAAAAATTGAAAAGATGTAGACCAAAAGAGTAAATGTAAAAAATAAAGCATTGAGCGGTTGGGATGATCCATATCTTGTGAATATCAAAGTGACATCCAAAGTGGACTGGTTCATTGTGACAGTGCTTCTTTCCTGTGGGTAATGAAACTCATAAATCTGTGGTTAATTAATTATCTGCAAGTATTCACATGGTCTAATGTGAAATATTCATACAGTATATTAAAATGTTTAATTTGAAATGTAAAACAATTTAACACAAACTTGTCCAGACAAGAAAGTTTGACAATCTCAAGTATTTTGCAGGATAATCTTACCGTGGTGGTTGACTTCCGCTTGTTATGGCGGCACTATGTAACTACAGACATGCGTGTCACATGATTTTTATCTATCTCTGTGTGTTGGGTCACCATGGTCTCAGGGAACATATCCCCTCAGGGAGTAATTATATATTATAAGTAATATTGGGGAGGGTTTGGCCCACCCACTTATGAGATTCTGTTTAGGTTTCTTCTAGTTTTTAAACTTTACATACAAAACTTCCAAACAGCTAAAACTATACTAATTATACTATTTACACAATACAACTTAAAACATTGCATTGCGTAAATAGCTGATCTGGATTGAAGGCTATTTTTCTGTCCAGCATAAGACAATTATAGAATGCCTTTAAAATGTTTAATTTGTGGGGCTGCTGGGTGGCTCATCTGGTTCTGTTAAAAGGATGAGCCCCAAGGTCTCAGATCAAATCCGGAGCATGCCAGTGCTGAATGCAGTTCAGTTGGCCGCAGGGTGGACATTGAAGGAGCATAGCTGCACATAGCTAATTGGATATTCCAATATAGGGTGGGAATTGGACATGTCAAATTAAAAGAAATAAATAAAAGAAAGTTAAAATGAATGTTTTGCAATTCAATGCTGCATGTGTGCGACTGCCTCTAGTCACAAAATTAGGGGCTGTAGTGGCGAAACTAACGGCGGTGCAAATTGTGTTGCTGCACTATTGCCCCTGGCCTAACACTGGCATTCCTTTTACCGCACCCTACTGCTGAGTAAAACGATAGTTCTCACTCATTCTCCAAAAATCCCATTTTATTACAGAACTGTAAAGACAGTCACATCCTTATACCCTTTATCCAAGCAATACATTGGACTCATGGTTTGCAAAGTGAATTGGGCGGCAGTGTGGTATAATGGTTAAGGAACTGGGTTTGTAACCGAAAGGTTGCCGGTTCGATTCCCAGGTCGGACACTGCCGTTGTACCCTTGAGCAAGGTACTTCACCTGCATTGCTTCAGTATATATTCAGCTGTATCAATGGATACTATGTATAAATGCAAAATAAATGCTGTGTAAGTCGCTCTGGATAAGAGCGTCTGCTAAATGCCTATAATGTAATGTCATGTAATTCACATATTTGGGTATGTTATCAGTCAATTTAGATTGTTTTAAAATGCATTGAACTAAGCGCTTGATTAAAAATAATTCAATTGAAATTTTAAAAGTGAGTCATTTTTCCATTAGTGTTCTTAAAGCTGAAGCATGTAACTTTTATTTAGAAAAATGTCAGGGAACGGTCATGCTTAGTTGGTAGCAATCATAGAACGAACTGTTCTGAGAGAAATCCAGCATCATAGGCCTATGTGTATATAGGTCTATCCCGGGACCTCTTTGCATGGAGGAGGATAGCCTTTTGGTTTCCGATTTTGACTGGAAGAAGTCATCTGACGTCCTATCAGAAACCCCGGAGGTGGTAGGGGCGCTCGAGTTTCACCTACCCACTAACGTAGCGGGGGAATATTCCGACCTCGCTGAGGTTTTTAGTAAGCAACGCGCTACTACATTACCTCCTCATAGGCCATATGGCTGCGCTATTAAGTTGTACCCGGGTACGGTTCCTCCCAGCCCTGCTTTTGTTAGCTATTGTTGACACTGCCTTTTCAATTTTCAGTTTCCCCCTCGCTCGTTTTATATCCCAGTTTACTGGAGCTTTCCCACGATTAACTTGTAATTTCTCACATGCCATATGCCATATCTAACAGTTTGCCATATTCTAACATATCTAACACACACCACGGACACTACGAGTACTGAGTGATTCCATCCGGCCTCACTAGCGCCCCCACTGTATTACAGGCATTAGTAAACGACGTTCTTCGAGAAATGTCGGAGAAATTCGTCTTGGTATATCTGGTCGATATTTAAATTTTCTCCCACTGTCTCTCCCCTTACGTTGTTCATGTGAAACAAGTCTTAGGAGCACTTCTTAAAGCAGGGTTTTTCGTTAATGCCGAGAAGTGCACGTTCCACTCAAATTCCGTCTCTTTCCTAGGTTTCATTATAGCGGACGGAAAGTTTCGGCGGTAAAAAACTGGCCTACTCCAGCATCGGTAAAGCAGGTACAGCGCTTCGTGGGCTTCGCTAATCTTTACCGGCGGTTTTCTCTGCAATTTTAGCATGGTAGCCGCTCCTATTACAGCCCTTACTAAGAAAACATCATCTGTCCGGTTCCAATGGAACTCTAGGTCAGCTTTCGCAGAGTTAAAAACATTTTTTTGCTCCGAACTCATCCTGATAATCCCCAATCCCTCCCTCCACTTTGTGGTTGAGGTGGAAGCATCAGAGCTGGGAGTAGGGGCCATTTTATCTCATCATTCTCCATTGGACCACAAACTGCACTCATGCGCGTATTTCTCTCATGCACTAACTCTTATCTGCTGAGAGAAATTACGACGTCGGGGACCGGGAGCTGTTGGCGGTCAACTTGACATTGGAGGAGTGGCGCCCTTGGCTGGAGAGAGCCGAGCATCCGTTCAAGGTCTGGACTGACTATAGAAACTTGTCAAGACACGCAATTCTCAGCATGTCCTATGGGCTTTATTCTTCACCCGGCTCAGGTTTATTCTTACCTACCGACCCGGGTCGAAGAATATTAAACGGCTATTCGACCGCTCTGATAAAAAACCACATCCTGATCCCATCATGCTGGTTTCCCAAATTATGGCCCCAGTTATGTGGGAGATTGAGGCGGTCGTGCAGGTGGCGTTTCGCTCCGACCCGGGCCCAGGTGGGGGTCACAATTAGTGGCTCATCCTGGCATCCACCGGACAAAGGAATTTGTGTCTCGCCGCTTTTGTTAGTCTAAATTGGAGAACGATGTGCATGAGTTTGTCGCCGCAAGTACGGTTTGTGCCTGCAACAACGGTTTGCGGCTTCCACCCTCGAGTCTCCTATGCCCGCTACCTGTGCTCAGTCGTTCCTGGAGTCCCATCGCCCTTGACTTTGTCACCGGCTTGCCGGCATCCCAGGGCAACACTGTGATTCTGGTCGTAGTGGATAAGTTTTCAAGGGCCGCCCACTTTATCATCCTATCCAAACTCCCATCAGCACCAGAGACAGCCCAGCTCATGGTGGACCACATTTTTATGGTTCACAGTCTGCCCATAGACGTGGCTTCTGATCGCGGTCCCCAATTTACCGCTAAGCTCTGGCACTCTTTCTGTGCTCTCCTGTGGGCGTCTGTAAGCTTGTCGTCTGGCTTCCATCCAGAGACTAATGGGCAGACAGAACGCACTAACCAGACCCTAGCTGCTTCCAACCCCACGTCCTGGAGTCGTCATCTCGCCTGGGCAAAGTACACCCATAAATCATTGCGGAATGCTTCAACAGGTCTCTTTCCTTTTGAGGCTCAGCTGGGGTATTAGTACCCCTGTTTCCTGAGCTGGAGAGAGTTGTGGAGGTACCTTCCTCCGGTTTATTTGTTCGTATGTGTCGATCGGTCTGGAGGCGTGTGCGCGCCTCTCTCCTTCGCGTCTTGGCCAAACAAAAGGTGGTGGCTGACAGGCGTCTCTGTCCGGCTCCATCTTACCAGGTGGGGCAACGAGTGTGACTTTCCACACGGGACCTATCACTGTGAGTGGAGTCTCGCAAACTCACGACATAGTTTGTGGGCCCATTTAAGCGCTAATGGCCAGAGAGGCGGTGATCCTGTTGTTACAACTGTAACCAGTATTAGCTAAAAACTCTTTGAACTAGGTCGCAAGCTAAGTTACCAGTTATTCCCAGTACAATTGCTTCCAACGATTTTGTGGACCTTGCACTGGATGACAACACCTTCTGAGAGATTTAGCTTAAATCGGTGGTGGAAGGCTACCGTTTTGAGCCCAAGTCCATGGCTGAGGAGATTAGCCGAAGGCTTGAGGCGGCAGCTGAACTGGGAGGGCTTTGGCTAAACGATGGTGGGCCGGGAGTAGAAGAGTAACAAGTAAGTGTTACAGACTTCTGGCTAGGGTATATTCACTAATGTATAACAAAAGTAGATAAATGAAGGGCTGTTTTCCTTAATAAAACTTAATGAGGGTGTGTGTCTGTTTGGGATGTGGTGAAATACAGACCTGTCAACCTGCATTTTGCATACCCTTTACGCATGTTGACATCAAAGTACGCTGGTACGAATTGTCACTGTAAAATACGCAAAAAGATGCCAGTCACTGCGCACGTTGCAGTTTCATCTCAGCTGATGTAACATTTGGAGCAGAACCTAAAGCAGACATAAAGCATGGATGACTGACGCTTTCCCATCAACCCTCTTCAGTAATAATATCAGTTTCCTTTCTCCCTCCCCCTGACGTGACTCCCACTCCCTCACTGTTCTGCTGCTGCTGCTGCTATAGGCTACTTTTTGCTCAAGTTGGCAGCACTCTGTGGATACTTGTCTGTACCAAGGTAAATGGGGGGGCGGAAAGTTGAAATTGAGCAGTTTGTTGAAAATACTTACATGTGAAATAAAGCATAATAAGGTTTATTACCAGCTAATTAACTGCCCAATGTTGATGAATGTACAAAGCTAACATCATCTAGCTTTTTATTTATTTATTTTGCTTGTTTTCTATTTAACTTGTGTTTTTTTTTGTTGCTATTTTATAGTTAAGAATGTATAGCTGACTGTGTTCCATGTTCATTACTCAGGATAGCTCCTACGTTGTGAGAAAGTTGTGCTTTGTCGGATCTGCTTTGTAGTTGCATCAATGACCTTCAATATGCACTTATTGTACGTCGCTTTGGATAAAAGCGTTTGCCAAATAATTGTAATGTAATGTAAATCTAGCTAAACATCGCTGTCTGCCAGTCACAAAACAAGATGGATAACCAGCTAGTTAACTGTCCCCACGTTGATGAATGCACATAGCTAATGTTAGATAGCTAAACTTTTTCCGTTTGCCAGTCACATAAGCATAACAAGGTTTCAGGGATTTACGTCACTCATTCAATCTTCTGGGAGAATTTGCCCGTCATCAGTAACCATCACTTTTAATGAGTAAAGTAAGAGTGCTCTTAGACCTTTCGGGAAGTGAGGATTAAGTAAAAATGTGTATTTCCTGAATCCAGCACTTTTAACAACCGACCCCTCGTTGAATGTTCGGCACTCTGAATACAGAACACAAATGGCATCAACGGTTAAAGCTCCTCACTTATCCAACACTTAACAAATTAAATCAAATAAATACATTAAAATTATTATCAAAGATTTCAATTAAATTAATTGATAGACAGAGCACCCTGTTGGATCAACCTTTATCAAAATGCACAACTCACAACCAGATTGAAATTAAGAGATTTATTCAATTACAACAAGTATTCAACGCCTTATCTAAAGACGAAGGTTCAACTATCTTAACAAACAATGAATGCTACAGACATGGACAAGTTAGTCACAAAATAATTGAATGAAAGATGATACCAGACCACCGATAGTCTTTCCCAAGGTAATCCCCAGAATGCGCCAAGGCCAAAGTCCAAAAACCAACAGACAGCAGAAAATACCGAAAGCCCAGGGATGAAATGTTAAATTCCAGATGAGACAAAAGGCCAAGAAAGTAAGGCCCGACGCAAGAGCAAACACCCCAAACGCCATACCAGATACAAGACTCAAACTCAAAAGTAAAGTTAGGCGAACACTTTAAGTGGTTGAAAGAGAGGGAGGGGGTCTTTCCTTTTATATATTATTGGTTCAGGTCAATCTACAATACAACCCATCTTTTAAGGTGATAAGAAAATTAACCCTCTCCTGGTGAGCATTATGGATTTTGAGATATTTTAGGGAGGGGCAGCTTTGGCTGTTATTGAAATGCCTCTGTGTCATTATGTGGAAAGACTAGATCAGGCAATAATTAAAGTTACAAAGCCAGTAGTAACACTGTGGCCTCTGCTTCATTCTGGTCTGGCCTGGCCCAGAATCTCCAACTGAACATAGTGCCCATAGATGCATTAAGCAATTTTCATGTATGGAATCCTGAGAGAGGTCAGCGTGAGGTTTCCCATGCCACCCCTGTTGACACACATACAGAGACAAACCCATGCACACACACATTTACACCTCTAATAGCTACTCCCCAGTGCCTGCTCGCTGTATCTTATCTCTAGGCTGCTCTGGGCTAGCCCTTTGAAGTTTTGTAAGCCCCAGGACAGGCCAAATGGCGATTTAGCGTTCTGACAGACCATTTTATGTAAGTCAAGCAAATATCACTGTCATTATTAAATGTAACATTATTTAACATTATTATACGGATTGGTGAAATAAATATCAGATTGTCATTGAGAGATAATAAGCTAGCTAACATTTTTATAGTTTAATTTGCTGGCGAGTTGACTGGTTATTTTCTGTCGCCACAATTGTCATCTAGTGATGTCTCACTGTGGGTAACTGTTAGAAGTTTTCTATTAAAACTAAATTGGCTTGCTGTGGGACAGACGTTTTCCCAAACATTAGTCAGCAGTGGCATTGCGCAATGCTCCAAACCTGTCCTCCGTTACGTCGCAATTTAGGAACCGTTTCACTGCTGGAAAATAATAATTATGACACATCCTGTAAGTAACACTTAATATCACGATGTAGCTAGCTAGGTTACTGTGTTTGTAGCCACTCTTATGTCTTGTGTAGATCACAGTGACAGGCAGTGATCCTGCTGGAAATTTCAGCTGGGATTATAAAATGGTTAAAATTGTGTTTTAAACACTTCTATAACACCTGCAATACACCTAATGATGATGGCTTATTGGCTTTTCAATTAGGAATGCAAAACTAGCTCTGAGAACTCTTTCAACTTAATCTGTTGTAACACCAGGATCCGTTTCTTCATTGTCGTTATGCAAAGAAAAATCTTTGTGTCCCATCATAACAATATCAGGAATTATAGTCCAAGGCTGCGTCCCAATCCAGTTTCTGCTCCACCCTCATAAACTTCACTTGCAAACTTCACTTGGGAGGATGTGACGCACATACCAATAAAACAGGAGTATACACTTGCATTTAGCGAGTGGGAGGGAGCGAGGGCGGAGCGGGTTATTTTACATTACATTACATTACAGGTATTTAGCAGACGCTCTTATCCAGAGTGACTTACACAACTTTTGAGCTTTTTTTTTTACATTTCCATTTATACAGCTGGATATATACTGAAGCGATTCAGGTTAAGTCCCTTGCTCAAGGGTACAACGACAGTGTCCTACCTGGGAATCGAAACTGCAACCTTTCGGTTACAAGGTTTTTTCGGTTATTTGAATCAAGATGCACTTCAACCTATCTATACTCGGAAGTTAACCATGCTGCTGCGCAGTGGCGTATCATTGCATCTCGGATCATATAAAACGTCTGTCACCATAACCTTTAAACGGATGAAACTCTCAACCTGTTTACATTAATTGTCAGTCAAGCAATTGATTTACTGACTAACACATATCAATAGATACAGCATGTTTTGTGGGCTACCATATTTCTTTGTGTCATAAAATCAAGTAGCATTTAAATATGTAGCAGGGCCGGCGCTAGTGTACTTTGGGCCCGGGTGCAAGATGGTGGAAATGGGCCCCCACAAGACAACTATTTCAATATTACTGACAGTTAACTATGGCGTCAATATTCCTTTGAATAAGATTTACCGTATCTCCGCTTTGACATTATAGCCTATTCTTTTTGTATTGTTGCGCTTTTGATAAGCCTATTTCTGCATTGTTGCAAGGAAAATAACTGACAAATGTAGCTGTATGTGTGCAGCCGCAATCAAAATAGTTTGAATAATGACAATTAGATGCTATTGGACAGAGACCCTCTGCGGTTACCTGGCACACGTTCATTATCAACATATTGTTCTCTGATTAGACAAATTGTGTATTAGGCTACTATTTAGATGTTGTGACGATTTTGCGCCAGTGGCGTAGCCAGAATTTTTTTTTTGGGTAGGCCGACTAGGTAGGTTTTTTTCGAAATAATGTTTCCCACACGCTCTATGCCCCGCTCCAGGGTTTCTTGGAACTAACCTATGACATTACTGTATTTCTAACGGCAATGACAAATTACGTGAATACATATTTCTCCATTTTTAAAATCAATATTAGGTGCAGCAAGCGCACGGAGAACACAGGCTTAATATAAACCCAAACCAACAATGCAACACCCCTCCCTATAGTGTGCGTCCGCTGGTGACAGGCACAGCTCATTATCCCGAATTAAGAGAAAATAACTGAGTTAAAATATGACGGCTGATATGTAGAACTACACGACAAAGTCGAGGGAAAAACCATCACACTTAAAAACCCCATACCATCAAGCATCAATATAGCAAGCCCTGGCACAGGCAGAAACACATCAGCTATACAATTTTAAGGCCAACAATCATTGTAAAGATTTATTTATTTATTTCTTTACTTACGACACCTCTACAAGACATAAGTGATATTAACATCCTGTTAACTTCCAAGACAGCACCTTTAGTGACCACATTATTGTGATATTGCCACGGTGGGCATGAAAAATGTAGCTTAGCTATAATTCTACCTTTGCTGGCTTGTTGCGGAGGAGGTGCCAAGTGAAGGTGTTTAGCCACGCTATTCATTGATGACCAGAGATTTGTTTTAATTCTGTTTGTGGTAGAAAACAATCTCTCCACACTGAAAGATGGCAACTGTCCAGTAGCTTAAGCTACATCCATTATGGAAGAACAGAACAGGTACCCAATTCAATTTTACGGTTCAACTGCTCAATGAAAACGGTGAATTCAGCATCAAGCATTGATATACCATACGGCTCGCAGGGGGCCTTCAGCTGTTCTTTTCTCCCAAAAGTTTGTGAATCTTTGAGAAAGGAGACAGCTGCTGGCAAAAGGCCATATGTGTCTTCTTGAAATTCTGTTCTGCGATCTGCGTTTCCAGAATGCTATACCACATTTGCTTTAAATCGCTGTTGTTCTTGATGCTTGACGTAAAAATCCGTTTTAAAACGCAGCTGCAAACTAAAAACTGAAAGCATGATGCAATCGATTATATACAGTCAAGCAGGAAAGTCTGAATACCCCTTTCACCTTCTCCACATTTTATTACATTAAAGACATATTCTACAATAGATTAAGTTCATGTTTTGTCTCAAAATTCTACACAAAATAGCCCATAATGACAAAGTGAAAACATGTTTTTAGAAATTTTTGCAAATGGATTAAAAATCAAAAACTGAAATCTTTAATTTACATAAGTATTCATACCCTTTGCTTTAACATATTTTTAAAGTATCGTATTTAATATTTGGTCGCATATCCTTTGCATGCTGTTACTTCCTGAAGTTTGTGACCCATCTACATCAAAAGACTCTCGATATCTTATTTCCAGGTACTGTTACAAGCGATACTATAAGCTCTCTGCATTTGAATGGATCTCTATGGGAATTGGGGGGTGAGACTAGATTCAGCTGTAAATTACACTGGTACAGTGTATTTCCTTTCTTCTTACAGTAAATTGAAAAAAAACAAAACACAATGCATGTATCCAATCCGTGCCTGGCTGTGTGAAGGAAGGAAGGAAAGATAGGTAGATTAGTTACATTGCTAAACCGCCATTGCAGGTCACAGATTACCCTCTTGATAAAGCAAAACTTCAAACTGAAACCAATGGCCGTATTATCTGACGTTGCTATTCTTTAGAGTGCAGTGTTTTCAGAGATATTACTGGCAGAAATGTCAGTGTTGAATGTATATTGAAATTTGTGTATTTCATGGCAAACATCTGAATTATCCTCCTGCTTTTAATATGTTTATAATTCAGGTTTTACACAATTGTTCTGATCTGATGTATTTCATTTGTCAACTTTAACTTGTCTTTCATGTCAGGTTCCCTTGGAAAAGAGATTGCGATCTCAACAGGATCTTCCTGGTTAAATAAAAATAAAATTGCCTCTAGAATTATTTTTGTGGGGCGGTCCTGTTAGGTTCTACATTCTCTCCAGCATTTGCACCATTCACTGTGTATGTCTGTCTATATGTTGTCACCCCTTTGTGCAAATAAGCACAGCAAATGACAGTCTTTCTGCCTTGCCTTTTGGGAAATTTTCTCTGGAACAGACACAGCCAATATATGCAGATGTAGTCAGCATTGAGTCTCTTCTGCCTCTCTAATGGAATCATAATATACAGAAGCTGGACAAAATATCGGAAACACTAGAAACGAAAAAAAAACTTTTCATAAAACAAAACAGCTGCTATATGTTTGCTCCCATTTCTTTTATCTATATTTTCTACACTATTTTATGACTGGCATGCTATGTATACATTTTAGTTTCTGTCTTGTTTTTTTTTTATTAGCTTGATAATGAATCATAATTAGCCATTAATCATATCACACTAATGTAGGACAAAAACTGAAAGCATTTTGGTCCACGACAACTGGAGAAAGAAATATAAAATTAGAAGATCATTGAAACTGGTCTAGAATCCAACACTTGCACGTAACATGAGTCAAATATGTCCAATTGTTAATTATTCATTTTTAATAAAGTTTTTCACTTATCACATTCCATTATACTACATGGAGGAGATCAACTCCAGTTGTTGGGGATCTAAATGTTTTCTGATTTTTTCTTATAAATTTGATGAAGTGTACTCACTTATTTCTGACAATGACATGTAATTTATGATTTATAAGTATTTCATAAAAATATGACAAACAGCCAATTATGGTTGATTGGCATAATTATAACAAAAAACAAGTAATCATATAAAATGTACATGTGGCAGAAGATTCACAAAACAGCATAGATAATCAGGTTAGGAACAGAGCATGAGGTTTTGCATAGCAAACATGTGGCAGGTGTTTTATGTTTTCTGGAAAACTGGTGTTTCCGATATTTTTTCCACTCCCTGCAGACTCCTCCCATTACTTACAACACCTGATATGCTGCTCAGTCAAAATACCTGTATGGTTCCACCACAATTTCTCCCTCATTTGCTTAAAAAAGGTTTCAGAAATAGTCTTCGACGGTCTGTCATCTCAATGGATAATAGCTGGTTTCATTTGGGATCTGAAACCCATGTGTAAAAATTCATGCATTCTTGCAAAATTTCTTCTTTTCCACATTAATTTAAAAACAGACTTCCTGATTTCCTTAGTTCTGATCCCATATATGATTGGATGCAAAAGAGGGGGAGTCACAAAGAAATGTATAGACACGACTATATTAATGTATCCTGGTACGTAAACATGTATTCGGTAATAAATCAGAGAGAAAAGAGTAACCAGGGAAAAATTAATGAAGGTAATTAAATGAGGAGAACATGTGCTGAGAGCTTTCTTTTGTGCCTCTTTTGAGGCTTTCAGGCTCACAGTCAGTATCCTCATATAAGATAGCAGCACAATAATAAGTGGGAAAACAACTAAACTGGCAATAAGGAATATGCCGTACAGATTAAGCAGAGCACTTTTCACACAGGAGAGGTTAAGGAGATTATCACAGAACAGCTTGGGAATTGTGTACCTGCACAGCGGCAGTCTGGAAGTCAGATACACTTGAATAGATATAGAGGAGAGAGGAAAGATATTGGCCACAGTCAACAGTGTTTTCACTTTTCTGGGAGTCATTATGCTGTGGTACTGCAAAGGCTTGCAAATGGAGACGTATCTGTCATAAGCCATCACTGTTAAAGTGGTATACGCAGAAGCTCCATAGAAATTAATACAAAACACCTGAACTAGACAAGCTGCAAAGGAGCTCTTTTGAGTCTCTGAAAGAAGGTTTTCCATGATTTTTGGCCAGACAGCAGAGCTTCCTATCAGTCCATTTACTGCCAAGTTAAACAAAAAAATGTACATGGGTTTGTGTAGGCTGGACTCAAAATAGATAACCAGCATCAGAAAAACATTGGCAAAAATTGAAAAGATGTAGACCAAAAGAGTAAATGTAAAAAATAAAGCATTGAGCGGTTGGGATGATCCATATCTTGTGAATATCAAAGTGACATCCAAAGTGGACTGGTTCATTGTGACAGTGCTTCTTTCTTGTCGGTAATAAAACTCATAACTTTGTGGTTAATTCATTATCTGCAAGTATTCACATGGTCTAATGTGAAATATTTATACAGTATATTAAAATGTTTAATTTGAAATGTAAAACAATTTAACACAAACTTGTCCAGACAAGAAAGTTTGACAATCTCAAGTATTTTGCAGTATAATCTTACCGTGGTTGACTTCCGCTTGTTATGGCGGCACTATGTAACTACAGACATGCGTGTCACATGATTTTTATCTATCTCTGTGTGTTGGGTCACCATGGTCTCAGGGAACATATCCCCTCAGGGAGTAATTATATATTATAAGTAATATTGGGGAGGGTTTGGCCCACCCACTTATGAGATTCTGTTTAGGTTTCTTCTAGTTTTTAAACTTTACAAACAAAACTTCCCAACAGCTAAAACTATACCAATTATACTATTTACACAATAAAACTTAAAACATTGCATTGCGTAATTAGCTGATCTGGCTTGAAGGCAATTTTTCTGTCCAGTATAAGAAAATTATAGAATGCCGGCGGCATTATTATGTTACTGCACTATTGCCCCTGGCTACTGGGGGCCCCCCTAACACTGGCATTCCTTTTACCGCACCCTACTGCTGAGTAAAACGATAGTTCTCACTCATTCTCCAAAAATCCAATTTTATTACAGAACTGTAAAGACAGTCACATCCTTATACCCTTTATCTAAGCAATACATTGGACTCATGGTTTGCAAAGTGAATTCACATATTTGGGTATGTTATCAGTCAATTTAGGTTGTTTTAAAATGCATTGAACTAAGCGCTTGATTAAAAATAATTCAATTGAAATTTTAAAGGTGAGTCATTTTTCCATTAGTGTTCTTAAAGCTGAAGCATGTAACTTTTATTTAGAAAAATGTCAGGGAATGGTCATGCTTAGTTGGTAGCAATCATAGAACTAACTGTTCTGAGAGAAATCCAGCATCATAGGCCTATGTGTATATAGGTCTATCCTGGGACCTCTTTGCAGGGAGGAGGATAGCCTTTTGGTTACCGATTTTGACTGGGAGAAGTCATCTGACGTCCTATCAGAAACCCCGGAGGTGGTAGGGGCGCTCGAGTTTCGCCTACCCACTAACGTAGCGGGGGAATATTCCGACCTCGCTGAGGTTTTTAGTAAGCAACGCGCTACTACATTACCTCCTCATAGGCCGTATGGTTGAGCTATTAAGTTGTACCCGGGTACGGTTCCTCCCAGGGCTTCCCTGTATTCCCTGTCAGTCCTAGAAAGTGCTGCTATGAAGAAGTACATTGAGGAGTTCCTGCCTAACGGTTTTTATTTATTTATTTTTATTTATTCAGCACATAAAAACGACAGTGCTAGGAGGGGAAAAGAAGCTCAAAAAAGCTTGTACACAAACCCCCCCCACATCAACAAGAAGAAAGAAAAAATTTAAACAATAATACTCACACAAAAAAAAAAAAACAAAAAAAAAAAAAAACAAACAAAACAAAAAAAAAAAACACAAAAAATACAACCAAAAAAAAAAAAAAAAAAAAAAAAAAAAAAAAAAAAAAAGAATTTAAGAAGAAAAAAAAAAAAAAAAAAAAAATAACACAAAACACAAGTTTAGAATAGAGAATAAAAAATAAAAGAAAAAAGGAAATGAAACTAATGAATGAGATAGGTAGTCCCTCGTTTTCTAAAAAAAAGCTGAGAAGATGTATGGAGTCTCATCAGTCAAGTCAAGTATTCCAGAATTTTATTTCTAAATTTTTTAATATAATAATTGGTGGCTAGAAGTTCTACAATCCATCATTTGACCTTCCACTTCGCCGGCCGGTGCGGTTTCTTTTTTTTGTTATAAAAAAAGGTCTGAGGCCCTGGATAGATTATCGGTGTCTTAATAGCCATTTTTCCACTGTGGGCCAAAAGCCCAGGAACTCAAGCCTGGAACCAAAGCACTAGGGCTACAATTCTTGCAGCATTTCCACTTGGATTCAGCTAGGCTGTAGTAGCCCAGGTGTAACTGTGGCAACGAAGTAGAACATCTTTTTCGAGTCTCAAAGCCAAATCCAAAAAAATGTTGTCAGTATATTGTGCACTTTATGAGCCGAGTTTAATGTAGGCATAGTAAAATGCTGAATAATGCTTATTCTGCTGGCTAGCAAAATAACTTGTTGCTGATCGCGGTGCTTGACAAGTGTCGAAGCAAACCAGGCAAATAAGTGTCAACATAAAAAAAATAGTTTTAGTAACGTAAACAGCTGTAAGTTACTTAACTACCTAGCGTAACTCCGGTGACATGAAAATACTTACATGTGAAATAAAGCATAATAAGGTTTGTTACCAGCTAATTAACTGCCCAATGTTGATGAATGTACAAAGCTAACATTATCTAGTGTATTTCCTGAATCCAGCACTTTTAACAACCGACCCCTCGTTTAATGTTCGGCACTCTCAATACAGAACACAAAGGCATCAACGGTTAAAACTCCTCAGTTATCCAACACTTAACAAATTAAATCAAATAAATACATTTAATTTATTATCAAAGATATCAATTAAATTAATTGATAGGCAGAGCACCCTGTTGGATCAACCTTTATCAAAATGCACAACTCACAACCAGATTTAAATTAAGAGATTTATTCAATTACAACAAGTATTCAATGCCTTATCTAAAGACATTACATTTACATTACATTTATTTGGCAGACGCTTTTATCCAAAGCGACGTACAATTAGTGCATATTGAAGGTCATAGACACAATCTACAAAGCAAATCCAACAAAGCACAACTTTCTCACAACGTAGGAGCTATCACTAGTAGTCAACAGAATACAGAATACAGTCGGCTATACATTCTAAGCTAAGATGAAGGTTCAACTCCTTTAACAAACAATGAATGCTACAGACATGGAAAAGTTAGTCACAAAATAATTGAATGAAAGATGATACCAGAGTTTTCTATTAAAACTAAATTGGCTTGTTGTGGGACGGACGTTTTCCCAAACGTTAGTCAGCAGTGGCATTGCGCAATGTTCCAAACCTGTCCTCTGTTACGTTGCAATTTATGAACTGTTTTGAACTTGTTATGAACTAATTATGACACATCCTGTAAGTAACACTAATATCACGATGTACCTAGCTAAGTTACCGTGTTTGTAGCCACTCTTATGTCTTGTGTAGATCACAGTGACAGGCAGTGATCCTTCTGGAAATTTCAGCTGGAATTATAAGATGGTTAAAACTGTGTTTTAAACACTTCTATAACACCTGCAATACACCTAATGATGATGGCTTATTGGCTTTTCAATTAGGAATGCAAAACTAGCTCTGAGAACTCTTTCAACTTAATCTGTTGTAACACCAGGATCCGAACTGGGAGGGCTTTTGCTAAACGACGGTGGGCGGGGAGTAGAAGAGTAACAAGTAAGTGTTACAGACTTCTGGCTAGGGTATATTCACTAATGTATAACAAATGTAGATAAATGAAGGGCTGTTTTCCTTAATAAAACTTAATGAGGGTGTGTGTCTGGTTGGGATGTGGTGGGGGTGGGGGGCATTAGAAATACAGACCTGTCAACCTGCATTTTGCATACCCTTTACGCATGTTGACATCAAAGTACGCTGGTACGAATTGTCACTGTAAAATACGCAAAAAGATGCCAGTCATTGCGCACGTTGCAGTTTCATCTCAGCTGATGTAACATTTGGAGCAGAACCTAAAGCAGACATAAAGCATGGATGACTGACGCTTTCCCATCAACCCTTGCACTTGCAGGGCGACTTGCACTTCCCCCCCTCCGTGTAAATGGTACTCGCTCGTCCCGACTGCGGAGCTTTTCCACCCTAGCTCCCCAGTGGTGGAACGAACTTCCCATTCCCCTACGTTCCATGCCAACCCTGCCTACTTTCCGTCGTGGCCTGAAAACGCACCTTTTCAGACTCCACCTGGACTAATACTTATCTAGGACCTCATGGTTTGTGTTCTTGTTGAACTGTGTACTCAAGATAGTCAAGTTTATAATAGTTAGAATAGAATTGTATTAGAGCTGATTTACCCAGTTCACTGTGTAAGGCTGGAAAAGGTGTTATCAGTCCTAAACCCTTGCAGCTGGTGGTGATTTCCTGGAGGGTGCAATAAAACAATTTACCTGATGGCCTGAGAACCTGTTCCTCTGACTTCTCACGGCCTCGTAACCTACAGCTGGGGTTGAGCCTACAACTGGACATCAGAAACGGCATCCGCACAGGTCTTTTACGGCCTAGATTCTGGACTGAATGGTGAACATATTAAACAAAGCTGTATATGTATATTGAATCATATGTATGTGCATGTAAATTGGTAATTGTGGAAGTATAAAGTAATTGTGGATAATATGATAAATGTGGTGAACCTGGATAATACTAATTGAAGTGTGTGGTATGTGAAAGTATAGGAGGGGGAGAAATAAAGAATGTGAAAGGAGGATTGTATAGGTTATCAGGGATGCGCTTGTCCATATAAGTGTCTGGAACCTAGAGTGGCCATCACCGGGACCTCACCTGATATCTAGATATGATAGAGAAGATCATAAGATCACGCGCCGTCGTTCAAAGAGTCTTATTACTGTCACTAGATTGGGGGAGGTAGACTCTTTTTCTCTCCCTGGAGGGGGGTCCCTGCGTGGTGAAACTTCTCTTCCTGCCAGACCTTATTTGGACAAACAAAGGGACTTGTGGAGTGTGCATACCGGCGCTGTACTGCATTTAAGGACATCCCAAAGGGATATTCGAGGAGAATCTGCTTAACAGTTCTCCTGGTACCATAGTCACACCGTACGGAATCACTTGGTGATATACTTTGTTTGTGAACTTGTTCATGTTTATTTGTCTTGACAGCATGTTATCCTGTGTTTAGTTATAGGCATTGAATGTGTTGGTGTTTGCTCTCACAGTTTTAACCAGTGATTATTTGTCATTAATAAATTACCATGTTTTCATATCAACTGCATCTTTCTTTTAATCCTTTTTCCAGCTTCAATTGTCTGCATGATCTGAGCTGCAGCGTTCCAAGCTAATGACCTCCCTGCCTGTTATCCAATTCTTTTTATATTTAACGTGCGTGGCTCTCATCCATCTTATACCCTTTTCAGCCTAAATTATGACTGAAGACTCAGGGGGACAATTCTGACCCAGGACCGACTGATCAGCGGCCTGGTACAGACGTGGCGTACTCAAGTTGGGTAGGCAGCAAGTGACGGTCCAAATATAAGGTTGGGTGGTGTATGGTTCTGGTAATTTGATATGGGAACCTATGGGCGTCATACGCCGGTTCTTGTCAAATTTGCCTTAAGGAGCCCTTTAAATACACCCAGAGTAGTCCATGGTTCTGGTGATTTGATATGGGAACCCATGGGCGGTTTACGCCGGTTCTTATCAAATTTGCCTTAAGGAGCCAGGTTCTGGTGATTTGATATGGGAACCCATGGGTGTTTTTACGCCGGTTCTTGTCAAATTTGCCTTAAGGAGCCCTTTAAATGTACTCAGACTGGGGCTCGCAACTATCTATGATAAATGAATATTATGTATTGTGTTGACTAGACCCCCAACCTCTGCGTTCGCCACCGAACTGAGCTTCAGCAATAATGTTGATTCCGGCAAACATATATTGAAGTAATGATGGTACCTAAGGGCGAGTTGAGTGTACACACTCCGAGCTCCATGCATGTTTAACCAAAATTATAAATTATAATTATAAATGGAGTCAGATAAACGAGTAAATAAAATAATAATATTTCTAAATAACTTTTACCTTTTCCCACAGCAAGAGTGGAATACATCACGTTTAAACTTTCGCTCCGAGCTATTCCCTCATTGGTCTAGTAATTGCGGATTCTACATTTGGTGACCCCGACGTGATTCCAATTGCTGTTTGTGGGATTTACAATTTGGATCCCTCTGGCAGGGGGGTATCTGCTTTTTCTTTACCTCCTAATTTTTCCTGCACCTTTGTCTACGAAAAATTCCTGGCAGTTTGGCGTACAAGATATTCCTTACAGGGAGTTTCTGGTCAGCTAAATTGCTGGTTCTTCATCCTTGGTGTGGTGAGTAACAAAATTATCTTACGTATTAACATATACTAGGGAGAGTTGTTGTTGTTTCACCACATCTAGAGGCTGTTTCGGGGATTTACATATAAGTGCAAAGTTTTCCTTTTATCCGTGGAATAGTGAGGTTGCAGTCCTCACTGTCATATGTATGCAAGGTTGACACTGTCATTCTAAAATGCAGAGGTCATATATGCAATTAGGTCACTATAATGGCAATATAATTTTAAAACCCTAGAATGGGTAAATTAAAGATGATATATATATATGTGTGTGGATGTATGGATGTATATATGTAGGTATGTGTATATGTGCGTGTATATGTATATGTGTACGTATGTGTAGATGTATGTATATGTATGTGTGTGTGCGTATGTGTATGTATATGTGTATGTATATATATATATATCTATTAGAACAATGGCATATGTGGCACTGCTCTAAAATCCAGCAGTCCACGCTTTCATAGGAAAGCACATCTTTAAAAACCTGCATGCCATTTTTGCAGAACTATATAAATGGATCATTGGCTATTTTCATGTAAAAACAGAAGTCTTTCTTCTGTAGATATTTTTTGCCACCATATTGGTGTCTTCCTTTGTTGTTCATTTGTGTCTTAAGCTATACATCTGTGAAACCATAAGGCTAAAGTGTAGTATACTTGCTTTAAATCTATAAATTATGCCTGGGCATGTCATGTAGGAAATGTTGGGATTCACTAATATACCTACTTGGGTGCCCATTCAGTTAACTGAGGCATATTTATTAAATTTCATGGATGTATTTTTGTGTACATTTCCCTAACACAAAAACATGTGTTAGAATGTCTGTCTGACGCCAATAAGCCAGTTAATGCTTTAAAATTAATCAAATGCCATTCATATTTGCCCTTTTCATTTAAAAGCTGATGGTAGGGTCATTTTCTAGCACAGACTGGCTTACAGCGATTGATCCAAAGCGATTGACCATTCTTTGATCTGAGTAAGATGGGTGGAAATACCTGTAGGGGCCGTAAAGACATTCAAACCTCATTTAGGAAACCTGAACCATAAACAGGCCCCCTGGTGTAGCACTAGAGCAAAGTTTACAACACATTTATTAGTGTAAAAGGATCCACCCATCCAATTCAGAATATCACCTTAGATTCACTTAGCACCATGACGACAGTACACACCTCGCACAGTTGCATAAGAGACAACCTCTGTTAAACAGACAAAGCTGGTAAAAACGGTAAATGTTTCTATACCCATAGCAAAGTGGGATAGGGACCAGGTTCCCAACCGGGTGGCTGATTACCACTACGGGGCTCGGTGTGACACTGAGCTAGGGATTTCTATCGACTGGATCACTGGCCGGTCGGGTCGCATAGAGCAGTGAGCACATGAGTTGCGTCCCTGTAGTGGAGCACATGGCCGCTGCGCTCCAGCCTGGAGCTGCGCCCGACAGAGAGGGAGGCTCGAAGGAGCTAAGTGAAATCTGCACTCAACACCACTATACCAACACACATCCAAAACCACATAACTGCAGCACATATAGAACAATGTACATTCAGACATATGTGTTTTGGTGTGTAAAATCAAAAAAATTTGTATATTTCAATGCTCTCAACAACATGCAATTTTGTCGTTACATTGTATTTTACAACTGTAAAATCATTTATAATGAATGACTGTTTCAGTTAAACTGTTTTCTGTTTCGGTCTATTTCCATCCTGTTTTCAAGCATGCAATGGGGGGGTAATAGAGGGCAATACAATATAGTATAACTACAGTATGTTATATATGCAATAGGCATACGGTATTAAAAATTCAAACCCAATTTCCCTGTCTGTCAGTTCTGTGTAGACATTCCATAATTCCGCATCCCGTCATACTTTGATTAACCTTACAAAACAGATGGGTAGATAGCAAAGAGTATCACTGAATTGTTCAGAAGGCCTCCACGTTTATCATATTTGCATGGTTTATGAAGCCTCCACATTTATCATATGTACATGTATTGATGTTTGTATAATACAGCTATTGTGATGTAATCCAGCAGTCCAGGTGTCGGATGCACTGTGGGATGATTGTTCAACAGGTAAATGAACTATCACCTCCACCGGGCACAGGTAGAGGTGAACATGGCCAAAGAACAGCGGGAATCCTGTCCAGCTCCTCTACCCACTCTGCCCAGGGTGCCCACACATGGTGGGACTGGGTGTTCTGAGGATGCGTCATTGCCAGCACCCTCATATGTGCCCTCACCCTGGTGCAGTGCTGATATTTCCAACACCTCAGCTACTCCCTGTGCACCTCAACCCATGCTGCATTGGTTTTCAGCTATCTCCAGTTGCTAAAGCTGCTGGGACTGGGACCATAAACACCAGCATGGAACCAGCGCCACTCTTTATGACCCCTTGGGACTGTGTTTGTTTGTCCCACGGGGCCAAACGGGGGATCTGTAAGGCTGGAAAATGTGTTATCAGTCCTAAACCCTTGCAGCTGGTGGTGATTTCCTGGAGGGTGCAATAAAACAATTTACCTGATGGCCTGAGAACCTGTTCCTCTGACTTCTCACGGCCTCGTAACCTACAGCTGGGGTTGAGCCTACAACTGGACATCAGAAACGGCATCCGCACAGGTCTTTTACGGCCTAGATTCTGGACTGAATGGTGAACATATTAAACAAAGCTGTATATGTATATTGAATCATATGTATGTGCATGTAAATTGGTCAGGTAGAGTCAGGTATATTGATGGCGCCGTCTATGGCTGCCGTGGCGTTGCTGTGCTCCGTGTTTTGTTTGTTTGGTGTAGTTTCTGTGTCGTGTGTTACTTCTTACTCAAAAGAAGTACTTCTGAATATTGGGAATTCAACCCCACCGGACAATTTTCCTCAACTACTCACCCGTTCCACGGATTTACTGGATATACTTGTGAGGGGAACCGTGATCTTCGACCGGGCTGTAAGGTGGGTCAGTCGGCAGCGAGGAAGAAGAGCTGGCTCCCTGGTTCGCCTACGCCGGTGGGGAACTCGGCCTCCACTCCCGGGTATATTCCTCTCAAACGTGAACTCTCTTTGCAATAAAATGGACGAGCTCCGGTTCCTCGTAGCGAGGAGTAACGACTTCCACTCAACAGCTGCGTTCGTGTTCACGGAGACCCACCTGTCACCGCTCATCCCCAATGAAGCGGTAGAGTTGGTCGGCTTCTCCATGCACCGGGCGGACCGCGACTTTGAGACGGTCGGCAAGTCGCGAGGTGGGGGATTAATGCTCTTCGTGAACGATCGCTGGAGCTCGGATGTTACAGTGATTAATCAGCACTGTTCCACTTCTCTAGAATCCCTCTTCATAAACTGTCGTCCATTCTACTCTCCCCGTGAATTCAGCTCTACGATACTCGCGTGTGTTTACATTCCACCTGATGCTGACGTCACCGTAGCACAAGACACACTGGCCGAGCAGATCGTGTGTACTGAACTGAACTAACCTGACAGCCCGGTGATCGTCCTCGGAGATTTTAACAAGGCAAATCTAAGCCGTGCTCTTCCGAGGTACCGGCAGGTTGTCACATGTCCAACACGGGGAGGAAACACTCTGGATCACTGCTATAGCACAATTCGGCGGGCTTACCATTCTGTCTCTCGTGCCGTGCTGGGCAATAGCGATCACGAATTAATCCATCTGATCCCTTGCTACAGGCAGAAATTAAAACTCTGTAAACCTGTAACAAGACGCTTCAAAGTGTGGTCCAGCGAGGCCCGGGAGAAACTCTGCGCCTGGTTGGAGCGTGCGGGCTGCGACCGGGGCTTTGTGGAGTGGGCGGGGCCAGAGGCTGGCAACAACCTGGACGAGTACACAGATACTGTGACGTCATTCGCCAGCTTCTGTGAGGAGGTGTGTGTCCCCTTCCGTTCCAGGAGGATTTTTAACAACGACAAGCCCTGGTTTATGGCCCGCCTCCGGCGGCTGCGGACTGAGAAGGAGGAAGCCAGGCGGAGTGGAGACAACAACAGGTTTAAGGAGGCCAAGTACAACTTTGCAAGAGCAGTGAAGGAGG
The DNA here is from genome assembly GCA_022702515.1 of Ilyophis sp. 1 JC-2022. Classification (NCBI taxonomy): domain Eukaryota; kingdom Metazoa; phylum Chordata; class Actinopteri; order Anguilliformes; family Synaphobranchidae; genus Ilyophis; species Ilyophis sp. 1 JC-2022. The sequence goes on along the minus strand of CM040402.1, from coordinate 89,941,264 downwards.
CGAAACAGCGCTTCTCAGAGAAACTGCAGCGGCAGTTCTCTGAGGGGAATTCCTCCTCCGTCTGGAAGGGCCTCAAAATTATCACCAACTACAAACCAAAGTCCCCACAGACGTCTGACAACCTCCTCCTCGCCAATGAGCTCAACGAGTTCTACTGCAGGTTCGAGACAGAGATGTTCCCCCCTGCCCTCTTCCTTCACTCCCCCCGGACACTCCCACGGTCCCCGGCCCCCGGTGGGGACCCTGTCTCCCCTGCTACCCCCCCCCCCACCCCTCTCCCCCATCCTCTCCCGCCTCCCCTCCCCCCCTCTCCCCTCTCCCCTCCTCCCTCTCTGTCACAGAAAGGGAGGTGAACTGCCTGTTTAGGAGTCAAAATCCCCGGAAGGCGGCCGGGCCAGACTCCGTCACACCTGCCATCCTGAAGTACTGTGCCGACCAGCTGTCCCCGGTGTTTACCAACATCTTTAACACCTCACTGGAGCTGTGTCGGGTCCCAGCGTGCTTCAAGGCCTCCACCATCATCCCCGTCCCGAAGAAGGCCAAGGTCACATGCCTCAATGACTACAGACCTGTCGCTCTGACGTCGGTAGTCATGAAGGTCTTTGAGCGCCTTGTCCTGGCCCACCTGAAGTCCATCACAGACCCTCTATTAGACTCCCTGCAGTTTGCGTACAGAGCCAACAGATCCACGGAGGACACCGTGAACATGGCTCTGCACTATGTCCTGGAACATTTGGACACTGCAGGGACCTACGCCAGGATCCTGTTTGTGGACTTCAGCTCGGCCTTCAATACCATCCGTCCGCATATCCTGGAGCACCAGCTGTCCCTGCTGCGGGTGCCGAACTCTACCTGCAGGTGGATTACGGACTTCCTCACCAACAGGTCGCAGCGGGTGAAGCTGGGTAAGAACATCTCCAACCCAAAGGCCATCAGCACTGGCTCCCCGCAGGGCTGTGTTCTGTCCCCCCTACTGTTCTCCCTGTACACCAACAGCTGCGTCTCTCTCCACCCGTCGGTCAAGCTCTTGAAGTTTGCGGACGACACCACCCTGGTGGGCCTCATTTCCAAGGGGGATGAGTCTGCCTACAGGAGGGAGATCATGCGGCTGCAGAGCTGGTGCAACTGTAACAACCTGGCCCTGAATGCTCTTAAAACAGTGGAGATGGTAGTGGACTTCAGGCGCAGCGCAGCCCCCCCTCCTCCGATCAACCTGGGAGGCATCCCGTTGGCCTCAGTGGAGTCATGCCGCTTCCTGGGCATGACGATGTCCCGGGACCTGAAATGGGAGCTGAACCTTGACGCTCTCATGAAGAAGGCCCGGAAGAGGATGTTTTTCCTGTTATAGCTGAGGAAGTTCAGGCTGCCAAGGACTATGATGACTCAGTTTTACACCTCCATCATTGAGTCCATCCTCTCCCTCTCCATCATCACCTGGTTTCCTGCGGCTACGGTCAGGGACAAGACCAAGCTGCAGCGGGTGATACGATCAGCGGAGAGGGTCATCGGCTGTGCCCTCCCCTCCCTCAGGTCCCTATATGACACCAGGGCCCTGAGGAGGGCTAGGAAGATCATGGCAGACCCCTCCCACCCGGGTCACAACCTCTTCACCCTGCTTCCCCATGGCAGGCGGCTACGGCTGCCCAAGACTCTGACAACCCGCCACAGACTCAGCTTCTTCCCCTCAGCAGCACGCCTTGTAAATGAGTCAGGTGTTCCCCTGCTCCCTTCTAGGACTGAACTCTGACCTTATTGCATTTCACTAGCCATTGCACTTTATTGTCTTGTTGTTTTTCACTGTTCTGTCTTGTCTGCACTTGTCTATACTTGTGAAAAAATGATGCACTGCACGGTAATGCCAAGACAAGTTCCTATATGTTTTTAACATAAATGGTGAATAAAGAAATCTGAATCTGAATCTGAATCTGAATTGGTAATTGTGGAAGTATAAAGTAATTGTGGATAATATGATAAATGTGGTGAACCTGGATAATACTAATTGAAGTGTGTGGTATGTGAAAGTATAGGAGGGGGAGAAATAAAGAATGTGAAAGGAGGATTGTATAGGTTATCAGGGATGCGCTTGTCCATATAAGTGTCTGGAACCTAGAGTGGCCATCACCGGGACCTCACCTGATATCTAGATATGATAGAGAAGATCATAAGATCACGCGCCGTCGTTCAAAGAGTCTTATTACTGTCACTAGATTGGGGGAGGTAGACTCTGTTTCTCTCCCTGGAGGGGGGTCCCTGCGTGGTGAAACTTCTCTTCCTGCCAGACCTTATTTGGACAAACAAAGGGACTTGTGGAGTGTGCATACCGGCGCTGTACTGCATTTAAGGACATCCCAAAGGGATATTCGAGGAGAATCTGCTTAACAGTTCTCCTGGTACCATAGTCACACCGTACGGAATCACTTGGTGATATACTTTGTTTGTGAACTTGTTCATGTTTATTTGTCTTGACAGCATGTTATCCTGTGTTTAGTTATAGGCATTGAATGTGTTGGTGTTTGCTCTCACAGTTTTAACCAGTGATTATTTGTCATTAATAAATTACCATGTTTTCATATCAACTGCATCTTTCTTTTAATCCTTTTTCCAGCTTCAATTGTCTGCATGATCTGAGCTGCAGCGTTCCAAGCTAATGACCTCCCTGCCTGTTATCCAATTCTTTTTATATTTAACGTGCGTGGCTCTCATCCATCTTATACCCTTTTCAGCCTAAATTATGACTGAAGACTCAGGGGGACAATTCTGACCCAGGACCGACTGATCAGCGGCCTGGTACAGACGTGGCGTACTTAAGTTGGGTAGGCAGCAAGTGACGGTCCAAATATAAGGTTGGGTGGTGTATGGTTCTGGTAATTTGATATGGGAACCCATGGGCGTCATACGCCGGTTCTTGTCAAATTTGCCTTAAGGAGCCCTTTAAATACACCCAGAGTAGTCCATGGTTCTGGTGATTTGATATGGGAACCCATGGGCGGTTTACGCCGGTTCTTATCAAATTTGCCTTAAGGAGCCAGGTTCTGGTGATTTGATATGGGAACCCATGGGTGTTTTTACGCCGGTTCTTGTCAAATTTGCCTTAAGGAGCCCTTTAAATGTACTCAGACTGGGGCTCGCAACTATCTATGATAAATGAATATCATGTATTGTGTTGACTAGACCCCCAACCTCTGCGTTCGCCACCGAACTGAGCTTCAGCAATAATGTTGATTCCGGCAAACATATATTGAAGTAATGATGGTACCTAAGGGCGAGTTGAGTGTACACACTCCGAGCTCCATGCATGTTTAACCAAAATTCTAAATTATAATTATAAATGGAGTCAGATAAACGAGTAAATAAAATAATAATATTTCTAAATAACTTTTACCTTTTCCCACAGCAAGAGTGGAATACATCACGTTTAAACTTTCGCTCCGAGCTATTCCCTCATTGGTCTAGTAATTGCGGATTCTACAACTGTGAACTGCATTGTGTTCATTACTAGGGATAGTTGCTACTGTATGGGAAGAATGTGCTTTCTTATCTGTTCTGTAGTTACTTCGATGACCTTTCTGTATGCACTTACTGTACGTCGCTTTGGATAAAAGCGTCTGCTAAATGAATGTAATGTAATGTAATGTAATGTAACCCTCTTCAGTAATAATATCAGTTTCCTTTCTCCCTCCCCCTGACGTGACTCCCACTCCTTCACTGTTCTGCTGCTGCTGCTGCTGCTGCTATAGGCTACTTTTTGCTCAAGTTGGCAGCACTCTGTGGATACTTGTCTGTACCAAGGTAAATGGGGGGGCGGAAAGTTGAAATTGAGCAGTTTGTTGAAAATACTTACATGTGAAATAAAGCATAATAAGGTTTATTACCAGCTAATTAACTGCCCAATGTTGATGAATGTACAAAGCTAACATCATCTAGCTTTTTATTTATTTATTTTGCTTGTTTTCTATTTAACTTGTGTTTTTTTTGTGCTATTTTATAGTTACGAATGTATAGCTGACTGTGTTCCATGTTCATTACTCAGGATAGCTCCTACGTTGTGAGAAAGTTGTGCTTTGTCAGATCTGCTTTGTAGTTGCATCAATGACCTTCAATATGCACTTATTGTACGTCGCTTTGGATAAAAGCATTTGCCAAATAATTGTAATGTAATGTAAATCTAGCTAAACATCGCTGTCTGCCAGTCACAAAACAAGATGGATAACCAGCTCGTTAACTGTCTCCACGTTGATGAATGCACATAGCTAATGTTAGATAGCTAAACTTTTTCCGTTTGCCAGTCACATAAGCATAACAAGGTTTCAGGGATTTACGTCACTCATTCAATCTTCTGGGAGAATTTGCCCATCATCAGTAACCATCACTTTTAATGAGTAAAGTAAGAGTGCTCTTAGACCTTTCGGGGAAGTGAGGATTAAGTAAAAATGTGTATTTCCTGAATCCAGCACTTTTAACAACCGACCCCTCGTTTAATGTTCGGCACTCTGAATACAGAACACAAATGGCATCAACGGTTAAAACTCCTCACTTATCCAACACTTAACAAATTAAATCAAATAAATACATTTAAATTATTATCAAAGATATCAATTAAATGAATTGATAGGCAGAGCACCCTGTTGGATCAACCTTTATCAAAATGCACAACTCACAACCAGATTGAAATTAAGAGATTTATTCAATTACAACAAGTATTCAACGCCTTATCTAAAGACGAAGGTTCAACTATCTTAACAAACAATGAATGCTACAGACATGGACAAGTTAGTCACAAAATAATTGAATGAAAGATGATACCAGACCACCGATAGTCTTTCCCAAGGTAATCCCCAGAATGCGCCAAGGCCAAAGTCCAAAAACCAACAGACAGCAGAAAATACCGAAAGCCCAGGGATGAAATGTTGAATTCCAGATGAGACATAAGGCCAAGAAAGTACGGCCCGACTCAAGACCAAACACCCCAAACGCCATACCAGATACAAGACTCAGATGCAAACTCAAAACTAAAGTTAGGCTAACAATTTAAGTGGTTGAAAGGGAGGGAGGGGGTCTTTCCTTTTATATATTATTGGTTCTGGTCAATCTACAATACAACCCATCTTTTAAGGTGATAAGAAAATTAACCCTCTCCTGGTGAGCATTATGGATTTTGAGATATTTTAGGGAGGGGCAGCTTTGGCTGTTATTGAAATGCCTCTGTGTTAAGACTAGATCAGGCAATAATTAAAGTTACAAAGCCTGTAGTAACACTGTGGCCTCTGCTTCATTCTGGTATGGCCTGGCCCAGAATCTCCAACTGAATTTAGTGCCCATAGATGCATTAAGCAATTTTCATGTATGGAATCCTGAGAGAGGTCAGCGTGAGGTTTCCCATGCCACCCCTGTTGATATACATACACAGACAAACCCATGCACACACACATTTACACCTCTAATAGCTACTCCCCAGTGCCTGCTCACTGTATCTTATATCTAGGCTCCTCTGGGCTAGCCCTTTGAAGTTTTGTAAGGCCCAGGACAGGCCAAATAGCGATTTAGCGTTCTGACTATTTTATGTAAGTCAAGCAATTATCACTGTCATTATTAAATGTAACGTTATTTAACATTATTATACGGATTGGTGAAATAAATATCAGATTGTCATTGAGAGATAATAAGCTAGCTAACATTTTTATAGTTTAATTTGCTGGCGAGTTGACTGGTTATTTTCTGTCGCCACAATTGTCATCTAGTGATGTCTCACTGTGGGTAACTGTTAGAAGTTTTCTATTAAAACTAAATTGGCTTGCTGTGGGACAGAAGTTTTCCCTAACGTTATTCAGCAGTGGCATTGCGCAATGCTCCAAACCTGTCCTCCGTAACGTCGCAATTTAGGAACCGTTTCACTGCTGGAAAATAATCATTATGATAACTAATATCACGATGTAGCTAGCTAGGTTACTGTGTTTGTAGCCACTCTTATGTCTTGTGTAGATCACAGTGACAGGCAGTGATCCTTCTGGAAATTTCAGCTGGGCTTATAAGATGGTTAAAACTGTGTTTTAAACACTTATATAACACCTGCAATACACCTAATGGTGATGGCTTATTGGCTTTTCAATTAGGATTGCAAAACTAGCTCTGAGAACTCTTTCAACTTAATCTGTTGTAACACCAGGATCCGTTTCTTCATTGTCGTTATGCAAAGAAAAATCCCATCATAGCAATATCAGGAATTATAGACCAAGGCTGCGTCCCAATCCAGTTTCTGCTCCACCCTCATAAACTTCACTTGCAAACTTCACTTGGGAGGATGTGACGCACATACCAATAAAACAGGAGTATACACTTGCATTTAGCGAGTGGGAGGGAGCGAGGGCGGAGCGGGTTATTTTACATTACATTACATTACAGGTATTTAGCAGACGCTCTTATCCAGAGCAACTTACACAACTTTTTAGCTTTTTTTTCACATATCCATTTATACAGCTGGATATACAGGTGCAGCTCAAAAAATTTGAATATCGTGAAAAAGTTCAATATTTTTTGTCACTCATTTCAGAAAGTGAAACTCATATATTATATATATATATATATAATTCATTACACATAGAGTGAAATATTTCAAGCCTTTATTTCTTGTAATTTTGATGATTATGGCTTACAGCTAATGAAAACCCAAATTCAGTGTCTCAGGAAATTAGAATATCGTGAAAAAGTTCAATATTGGAAACTCATGGTGTCACACTCTAATCAGCTAATTAACTCAAAACACCTGCAAAGGTGTCCTGAGCCTTTAAATGGTCTCTAAGTCTGGTTCAGTAGGCTACACAATCAGAGTGCTGTATCCAAGCATATTCATAGAAAGTTGAGTGGAAGGAAAAAGTGTGGTAGTGTAGAAACCGCACAGCTAAACCAATGAGGGAATAACTGGGGTTGAAGGTGAAACGTGTTTTCTCTCAGCTGCTGTGACGTAAACAAAAGATGTTATTTATTTATTCTCCATTCAGATGAACAGAGCACAATTATAACAATTATTATAGTTTTAATCTCGTATTTTATCTGACTCCATTTAAAATAATAATTTAGAATTTGGGTTAAACCTGCGTGGAACTCAGAGTGGTTACACTCGACTCGTCCTTAATTACTAGTCCTCAATTATCAATATATGCTTGCCGGAATCAGCATTATTGCCGAAGCTCAGTTCGGTGGCGAACGCAGAGGTTGGGGGTCTAGCCAACACAATACATGATATTCATTTATCATAGATGGTTGCGAGCCCCGGTCTGAGTACATTTAAAGGGCTCCTTTAAGGCAAATTTGACAAGAACCGGCGTAAAACGCCCATGGGTTCCCATATCAAATCACCAGAACCATGCACTACTTTGAGTGTATTTAAAGGGCTCCTTAAGGCAAATTTGACAAGAACCGGCGTAGGACGCCCATGGGTTCTCTTCATGGGTTCTTTATCAAATCACCAGAACCATACACCACCCAACCTTATATGTGGGCCGTCACTTGACTGCCTATACCCAACTTGAGAACGCCACGTCTGTACCAGGCCGCTGATCAGTCGGTCCTGGGTCAGAATTGTCCCCCTGAATATTCAGTTATAATTTAGGCTAAAAAGGGTATAAGATGAATTAGAGTCATGGAAACCACGCAAGTTAAAAATAAACATAATTTAATAACAGGCAGGCAGGTCATTAACTTCAATTGTTCAACTACACACAGACACAGAATATGCACGGTGTGGGAAGTCGGTTACAATCTTCCTTGATAGGCTTGTCTCTCTCCTTTTTATGCCAAATCATGTGTTTGAACCAGGCGGCAGTGCCATAAATTAACCTGGACAGGATGGTCAATCTGGAATTTAGCCCCCAATGTTGGGGATGTTTGTGCGGGGAAGTGGAGGTAATTACCAGAGAGGACATTTCACTGTTACAGTTTTTCCCTGAGTTACTGAAACTATGCTTTATTAAACTTTATTTGGTATGAAATGTATTTCAGTCAATTCCTTGATTTTACCTGAATCCATACATACCAAACAGGTTAAGGTGATATACTAGTATGGTGCAGTTGTCATGAAAATTCCCTCCTGATGCCTCATTTTACATGCAATTCCTGTTACTATTACATTACATTACATGTATAACCCGCTCCGCCCTCGCTCCCTCCCACTCACTATCACATAAGACAGAATGTAACAATATAAGGATCACATGTGCAATGTTTGTCGGTTTTTACATGGTTGTTAATACTCTTAACAGAAGTTTTAGAGTCCTGTACAGAAGAGAATTAAAGAGTGTAATGACAGGGGTGCCCAAATGAGGGCACTGTGGTATTGTCCAATGGCTTTCCCATAGGATGTGTCCAGGTTTTGGGTTACTGGAGGTCACAGATGTCCTGTGCGGACATTCCTTTCCGATTGTCTGGCTAGGGTCTGGATGCCGTAAATGCTCTTTTATGAGACATTTACAATCAGGGAAAACAGTTCCATTTGCCTTTATCTTTAGCAGATGGGTACATTTGGAAGGATGTTGCCGGACCTCAAAGAAAGTCAGAGTAACCCATTATTTTATTACAAGGCCCTCTGGTCCTTCGAAGTCAATGCAGTTCCCAAATGGCATTTTTCCGGAATCCCACTTTTACTCCCCCCCTACAGCTCCCCCCTCTGGCCCAGTGGGGGACACTTCAGAACGTCCTCCCGAGGGGTCATGGACAATTCCCCAGATGGATACCCAGGGTCATAGTGCTGACTGTGGGGATAACTGTAGAGGGCGGAGACCAAGTGTTGTGTGGGTTGAGGTGTGTGCTGTAGCGAGCAGTTCAGACATGGATGGTGTGGAAAAAGGGAACTTCACACCACAGACCACCTGTTGTACCAAACCCATTAGATCAGTCAGGGCCCGCGTTCTTCATCCGCGGGGCTGTCCTGTGGCTGAATCCTAAAAGCTTGGTGTGATCGTGGGAAAAAATTGCAAAACATTATATGTATAAATGTTGAACTTGGGAATTTCATGACAACCACGTTATGTAGTAAATATGGTTTTTGTACCTCTCATGGTAATATACCTTGCAATTTTGGATAAACTTGATTTGGATAATTTAAAAGAAAAGAGACAAAAACCCAATACACCTTGTGCAGAAGTTTGTTAAAGTATTTTTTTTCCTCTGGCATCAGTAAATAACTTCAGGGCATATGTTTTTCAGGCTAAGCCACACTCGATGGTACGGGTCTGATTGTATAATGGATGTCTGAAGGAGGGAAACGCCTGCGTTTCCGACCAAATTTCCGTAATGATTATTTATCTTGTAATTTGTGAAGTGTTAGAAACCAGTGGCCAACTGATTTGCTACCCATGTTGAATCAAAGATTAAATCATCAAGCTGTGACTGTAGCCATGTAGAAATTTCTTTCCACATAGCATCACATATGCTGACAGGTGTTTTGGAAAGTTATTACATACCTGTGCCATTATAAGAGTTATATATATAAAAATTATCAAAAATGATAGCGTAACAGTAAAAATAATAAAGATAATACAAAAACACACTAACCATATTTTATGGCATATGAGGTTGAAAATATTCAGTGTATGTCACATCCTGGAGTCTGTGACATATACACTTTAAAATGTATGTGATACTTGTTATTACTATTACCAGAAATAATACAAATAGTAATAGTATTTCACATATATCTAAAACATTTTTCCAAAAGGGGCCCATAAATCCCCCCAACCATGAGGTGTTGTCTTTATGTATTCCTGAAATTTGTTGACGTAGGTGATCCATATCCTCAATCAGTTGTTTTAAATTGTGTGTTGGATCCACTACGTCAGAACAGCATTCAGGACCTATGATCGTACAAGTACCTCCTTGGGAGGAGAGGATGTAATCCAAGGCTACCCGATTTTGCAGAATCATTAGCCTATGCGACGACAATGCCAAAGAGACATTTCCCAGTGCCATAGCCGTGTCATTTGCCAATCGTTCAACATAATGAGATAGCATTCGGATCTGGTCTAAAGCTTGCATCACTCCATAATTAGGTATAAGAGCTCCTAGGGCTCGTGACCAAAATGTTTGTTGACAGGTAAAATCTTTTATGCAACCGGAATGGTCATCTTCACTCCCTGTGGAAAGGAGTGAGATAGGGGATTGACTGGGCATATGTGCTGGACGCATGGCGGGATACATTACATTACATTACATTACATTATAGACATTTAGCAGACGCTCTTATCCAGAGCGACGTACATAGTGCATTTTCAAACTAGGAACAAGAACGTTATAGAAACAACCCTAAAAAGGCTAATATGAATCTAAGTACTAGGCGCAGTCAGTATGATTGGGGCTTTTTTTTTTTTTTTTTGGGGGGGAATTACACAACATTAATAACAATAGTCACAGGGAGGTAGGGAGGGGAGGAGAGAGGTGCAGCTTGAAGAGGTGAGTCTTCAATCTGCGCTTGAAGGCGGTCAGACTTTCTGCTGTTCTGACCTCCACGGGGAGCTCATTCCACCACCGTGGGGCCAGGACAGACAGACGTCGAGACCGGGTGCTAGCATGAAGAGGGGGGGGTACCAGTCGTCCTGAGGAGGCGGAGCGCAGGGATCTGGCAGGTGTGTAAGGTCTGATTAGTTTTTGGAGGTATGGGGGGGCAGATCCTCGGACTGCCTGGAAGGCGAGCACCAATGTTTTGAATTTGATGCGAGCCATCACCGGTAGCCAGTGGAGGTCGATGAGCAGGGGGGTGACATGGGAGTGTCGGGGGAGGTTGAAGACCAGGCGCGCTGCTGCGTTCTGGATAAGCTGAAGGGGTCTAATGGCCGATGCTGGCAGGCCAGCCAGGAGAGAGTTGCAATAGTCCAGGCGGGACAGCACCATTGCTTGGACCAGGAGCTGGGTTGAGTGGGTGGTGAGGAAGGGGCGGATTCTCCTGATGTTGTACAGGAAGAACCTGCATGCCCGGGTTACTGCTGCGATGTTCTCGGAGAGGGACAGCCTGTTGTCCATCACGACTCCGAGGTTCCTGGCACAGGGCGTTGGGGTCAGTGGAGTGTCCCCTAGGGAAATAGAGAGATTGAGAGGAGGAGAGGTTAGAGCAGGAATGTAGATGAGCTCAGTCTTGCCAGGATTGAGCTTGAGATGGTGGTTGTCCATCCAGCTCTGGATGTCTCTCAGGCAAGCGGAGACGCGGGCTGATACCTGAGTGTCAGAGGGTGGGAAGGAGAGAAAGAGTTGAGTATCGTCAGCATAGCAGTGGTAAGAAAGACCATGAGCAGTGATAACAGGGCCAAGGGACTTGGTGTAGATGGAGAAAAGGAGGGGACCAAGGACAGAGCCCTGGGGGACTCCTGTGGTAAGGGGACGGGCTGCCGATACTTTACCAGCCCAGGCAACCTGGGAGGAGCGTTCCGAGAGGTAGGACTCAATCCAGGCCAGGGCCGAGCCGCCGATCCCCGCTGCAGACAGGGACGACAGGAGGATGGAGTGATCTACGGTGTCGAAGGCGGCAGAGAGGTCTAGAAGTATTAGCACAGAGGAGAGGGAGGTTGCCCGAGCTGCATGAAGCATCTCGCTGACGGAGAGGAGTGCGGTCTCCGTTGAGTGGCCAGGTTTGAAGCCGGACTGGAGGGGGTCTAGCAGGTTGTTCTGGGTTCTACATATACAAGAGGGAACAAGTTCCAGTGAATTGAGCCGGTAACTCAGGCCACACTGTTGTTCCACATAACCAATGTGTTCCTGGTGGAGCTGGAATACGACAAAGTTTATTTAGCTCAAGTAATAGTACCCAACCATTGTCCTCATTTACACAGTCGTCAGGGGAGTTCTGAGATGAAAGGTGTGTAGAATGTTGCCGGGTTATGAGATGGCGATGGGGTCCAACACTATGATAGATTTTTAGACTGTCTATTGTGTAAATATTTTTACAATTTGTTTTTGGGATCGCCCCCATTAGTGAGGAGGCTCCGTTCTGTTCCACACACCATGCAAACATGGTTGGGACGATGACATTGGACATATTAAAAGATGGTAGATGAACTTGATTACAAGGTAAACCTGGTATGCAGCATTGAGTAAGAGTAAGAGTTGTGAAATTATGACAGGTGGATATGTCTACAGAACTCTTGGTATCGAGTTGCAATAGAGCACATGTATCGCATTGTGAAACTGGGTGTGCCACCCAGGGAATACCAGTACCCACGCTCACTGAATGTGGTACACAAACACTTTTATTTGGGAACAACAAGGAACGTGTGTAATCAAACATAGTCTTGAATGTATTAGCCCTAGGATCAAATTGTGGAGGTTGCGGCAGTGTCGGGTGAAATGTGGGGGTTGTCAGTAATTCTGCTGGAGAACCCTGTCTGCCATCTGTGAGGGGCAGACAGGACATGTAGCAAATCATTACCAACAGCCAGCCCATGGTGAGAGGAGGATAGTCCACTGAGGTGGGGTTTTTCCCACCAGGCTCCTCTGACGGTAGTTGCAGCAGGCACACTGGACAACAGACACACTTAGGAAAAAACACAGGCAGAGAGATACAGTTAGGCATTCCCCCCATCCCCCCTGAACAATTTACATTGGCCCATGTGATACCACCTTAGCTTCCCTCGGATGGCTACGGCTATGCAGCTGTGGCAGACAGCCTTTACTTCATAGGGCCCGTGCCACCGAGGGGCAAAAGTGTCCTGTTTCACAAAGACACGCACCATAATCATGTCACCTTCTGCAAATTTAACCTCGGAGGTGGGGTTGAATTGTGCATCATTACTCAGGTCAGCCTGCTGCTGTTTCAGTGCAGCCTGCGCATGAAGCACTTTCAGCCGCTCCCTTAGCTGCTCAAGTCCCACCTGCTGCTTTGCCAGTACCAGAGGCCCCAGATCTGTGGGGGAAACCTCTGGGTCGATTGGTAGCCTCATGAGTCGCCCTGTCATCAATTCATATGGACTAAGGCCTGTAGCCCTGGACGGGGTAGCCCGCAGAATAGTCAGGACCGTGGGCAATGCCTCGGTCCACTTATTCTGGTGTTGCGCTATTTGTTTTGCAATCCCCTCCTTGATGGTGCGATTTACTCGTTCAACCATCCCTGAACTCTGAGGCCTATAGGGCACATGAAATGATTGCTTGATATTAAGCATTTTACAGACTTGTTGAGTGACCTGGCCGGTGAAATGAGTCCCTTGATCAGATTCGATTTGCATTGGCGCTCCCCAGAGCGGGATGATTTGGTTCGCTATCACTCGTGCCACTGTATTCGCGGTGTTATTGCGTGTGGGTATCACCTCAACCCATTTAGAAAATTTGTCAATGATCACAAGACAATAACGATACCCCCCTCTTGCACTGGGGAGTGGACCAATGAAATCTATCTGCAGGGATTCCCACGGCCCTCTAGGTGGATCAGGCCGACGCAGGTTTGTGCGGCCTGGTCTGCCCTGGTTTACTGAGGCACAAACAATACAAGAGCGGCACCACTGCTCGACATCAGCTGACATATGTGGCCACCAAAACTGGCGCTTAATTAGCTGCAAAGTTTTTTCAGCTGACACATGCGCATATTCATGGTATAATTGAATTACCGGCCTTCGCAATGCATCGGGAACAACATAACTGCCTTCTCGCAAAACTATGCCCTCTGCGATTATCACCAGCGGGTCCTGCTTTAAGTGCGGCATCAGCTCACCCCCCTCTTCCCACAGTTCTTTTTGATACTGTTTTAAGTCGATGGGAGTGACCTGAAATGCACAGACAGCAGGCTCCGATGGGATATTCTCCTGCCGGTCCTCACCGCATGTAGCAGCTAACTTGGCTAAGTGATCAGCCATGGTGTTCTGCCGTTCGTGTACATTTGGGTCTTTAATGATGTGCGCTCGTACTTTAACAACAGAAAGCGGGGCTTTGTGGGCCTGTACGGCGTCCCATATTGCAGTGATAGTGTTAAAATGTTTTACCGGAGCCCCGGCGGCTGTCACAAACTTTCACAGTTGCCCCTGAGCCATGAAATCATGCACCACCCCGAACGCATAGCGGCTATCAGTATACACACATAGCGATTCAGGGTGGGCCGTAATGGCTTCTAACAACGCGACAAGTTCGGCTTCCTGTGCAGACATCCCAGGCGGCAATTTAAACAATAACTGACGGCCATTTTCGGAGTCCCCTTCAGGGACCCAGACTGCACATCCTGTATAAAACTTGCCCTCCTTCCAGAACCTAGAGCCATCAATGTACGCTCGGGTCTGGCCTGGTATTTCACAATCCCTAACTGGGCCTTGTGTTTCGGGCCTCGGTTCACAGATATGCGGCTGACCTTCCACATCCCCAAGGAGATGGGGTAGGATCGTATTGTTTTCAGTTGTAATCTCCCGAGCCTGGATGTCAGTAAGCCACCGTGCCAGCCTATGAGACGATACACCCTTGATTTGACCCTGCAACAACATTCTAACCGGCGTGTGCATTGTGTGCACAACAACAGGTTGAAAACCCACTAGCGGCTCTGTTGTTGCTAACATCCAATGCACCGCCAGAACGTGTTGTGTACATGGGTCAAAACCTTGCTCAACCGGGGATTTCTTCCGGCTGTAATATGCAATGGGACGCAATACCCCCCCGTGCTCTTGAGCTAACACACCACTGAGCGTAGTTTCATGCACATCGACCTGAATGTGAAACGGTTTCTCTGGATTAGGTAAACCTAAAGCCGGCGCCGTACACAAGCAAAGCTTTAAATTCGTGAGTGCCGCTTCGTGTTCCTCCTTCCAATCAAGAACATCATTTGGTTTAGATTTGCCTTTTAATAGATCGTATAGGGGAGCAGTAGTGCCAGCAAAGTCGGGGATGAAATCCCGAAGGTAGTTTGCTGTACCTAGCACTTTCTGCAAAGAGTTTAAAGTATGTGGTCGGGGCAGCTCAGCAATGCATTTCCGCCTATCTTCCGTCAATGCTCGGTAACTCTGTGTAAGCGTATAGCCTAAGTAGTGGACCTCCTTTAGACCGATCTGCGCTTTCTCCTTATTTAATTTAAATCCTGCCTTGCCCAGGGTCTGTACCACTGTGTCGACTAACTGCAGGTGATCATCACGTGATCCCCCTGTCGCTACCAAAATATCGTCAACGTAATGGGTGACCCGTCTTACACAGTAGTCCCAGCACATCAGATACAGCTCTGTGGAAAATAGCAGGACTATTGTGGAAACCCTGAGGCATACGCTCCCAGGTATACTGAATTTGACTAACAGTAAATGCCAATTTCCACTGGTCCTCCCGTTTTACCTTAAGTGACCAAAATCCATTCTTAATATCCAACACGTGAACCAGCATGCATCGGTGGGTATCTGGGACATAATAGTAGAGGGGTTTGCCACAATTGACATGGCCCTGGGCAACACCTGATTCAAGCGCCTATAATCGATACAAAGGCGCCACTTGCCATTTGGCTTAGGTACCGGTAGACACGGAGAATTAGCGGTTGAACTGCATCGACGAACAATACCTCTAATTTCTAGCTGTTTCACTATTTCATGCACAGCTGCTTCTGCCTCGGGTTTAATTCGATATTGCTTTTGGGGGGAAGGTGGATCCCCCTCAATGCCGACCTCAAAATCAACGAGACCGCAGTCATGATCATGATTAGCCCACACGTCTTTATGTTTGTCAAGGAAATGTTGGAGGGGGTCTGTTGTGGATATAGACATAAGGCGGTTTCCGGGCGGGCACTTTTTGGTAACCCTGTCCGTTCTCAACTCAATCTGTTTTTCAACACAGTGAATGACAAATCCATATTTCCGCATTATGTCCATTCCCAAAACAGTACCCTCTCCATTACCCGGCAGAAACCATAAAGGTTCCTCTAGCACCACAACACCCAGATCGAGCCGAACGGGTTGTGTGCGAGTAGCCCGCATGAGGTTTTCGCCTATTCCTTTTATTTGTATCGTTTCGGTTGTCAATGGTAACGGCACGTCTGTGCAGGAGCAAGAAGCACCAGTGTCAATTAAAACATTAACTAATCGGCCTCCAAGATTAGCCCGTACTTTAATTCTATTCCCACTGGAAACAATACTCCCGACTGCAAGGGAGGCCACGCACCCCTATAGCTGATCATGATAATTGCTAGCTAAGGCTGCCAAAACCGCCTGAAGCGCGCTGTTATGGTTATCATTACTCGCGTTTTTAGACATTTTTCCGGTTGCGCTTTTATCACCGGACTTCTGGCCTACAGCCTTTATTGCCTGCAAGTCCTGCAGTATGCTCTGTGGGGACTGCCGCGGAAGGCCCAATGTCTCTCGCAAGATCCAACACTGGTTTAGATTATGAGTGTTTTTATTACAAAAGGGGCATCCCGGCCGTGAGATAATTCCTAACGCTTGTGGGCTAGCCCCGCCTTTACCCTCGGCTACCCATTGTGTAACCGCAATAGCGCGTGGCTTGCCCTGCTTCGCTACTCGGTCCTCTATCTTGGAGGCCCATTCCACCAGTGACCAGAAAGTGTTCTCTGGTGGATCGGCTCCATTAGCCAAAGCCTGTTGAATGTGAGTGCCAGCGTTTTTTTTCAGGAGCTGCAATACCACCTCCTGATCGCGATCAGCCTTCTCAACACCCGAATGTTCTTTAAAAGCAACCCACAAGCGCTCGGCATATACCTCAAAAGCCTCTTTCTGTGCCTGCTTTATGTCCAGAATCTTATGCCAAGCAGCATGTGTCGGTCCCCACAACCGCAATAACGCCTGTTTAAGCCGCTCGTACACAGCACTATCTTCCTCGTTGTCCTCCTTCTTAACAACAATTGCCCCTGATCTCAACTCCTCAGTCAACTGAGATTTCAGCTCTCCGGGAATAGTAAGAAGTGCTATCTGCCATACATCCTGCAACTCTAAATTATACACAGAGGCCTGCAGCATAAGGTTGTCCCAATATGGCTGAAACGGGCCTCTTCGGGGCATCACACCTACAACCTCCTTATGACGAGCACACTCTTCACATGTGAGAGGGCGACTAACAACAGTAACCTGGTCTTCAGAATCAGTGATGGTTTTTAAAACAGCGACTTTAACGGGGATCTGAGTAATGCTGGTTTTACGGCGCGTCATCACCGGACTACGCTCCCAGGGTTTCCCCGGCTCACTCGGGCGATAATATGATTGTTTAGCAGGACCAGGGGTAGGTTCGGCTGACCTCCTTGGGGTCACCGGACTTTCCCCGGCATAGACGGTTTTCCTTCTGGGCTTACTAGATAGGGAACGCACAGCCTCCTCATCGCTATCTTCCTGCACGTCGCCCCTGGCAACGGCGGATCCAGCTTGCCTTATGGCCGAGACGGGAAGGCCTACTTTGCCACAACAGATCTCTAATGCCTCGGTGTAATCATGGCTTCTTGCGAGCTCCTGTTCGAGCTCAGCAATTCGCTTTTGCGTGGCAGCACTCTGAATTGCCCAGTTGTGTTTATCAAAAGCGAATGACTCCACCTTGGCCCGCAATCTACGCAACTCATCAGAACGAGTTTTCTCTAGCTGCCGTGTGCTATCCATAACTCGCTCATTTC
This sequence comes from Ilyophis sp. 1 JC-2022, assembly GCA_022702515.1. Taxonomy (NCBI): domain Eukaryota; kingdom Metazoa; phylum Chordata; class Actinopteri; order Anguilliformes; family Synaphobranchidae; genus Ilyophis; species Ilyophis sp. 1 JC-2022. The sequence goes on along the minus strand of CM040402.1, from coordinate 89,923,725 downwards.
CCGCAAGCAAACTCTGGTCGTTCCGGCGTAACAAGTATACCATTACTGCCGGCAACTTACGGAATTGACGTTTTACCTGGAGTTTACACCCCTCCGTTTCATACCAACGGAGAAGTTGCTCATTACTCCAAGCCAACGTCACGCCACAATTATGCACCCGTACCAACAGGTCCTTATAATACACACCAAAACAATCCATCACCTTTTGGTCCGCACTCTTCTGCCCCTCACTGTCCATGTTTCCCTCTAAACTCAGTCACCACCGGATTTCTACGGTCTCCGGTCTAACACTTGGGTATCTCGACCCGTTCTAAAAATGTGTCTATATGGGGTAGATTTTCACTTTCCCTGAACACTAGAGTAGAAAACACCGCTGTACTTACCACGGCCGCCGTAGGTAGATATGGAATTCAAACCGTGTGGACCTTCGCGGGCGCAGGAAATTACGTCAGAAAGCAGGAGGAACGTCGCACAGTGATGACGCTAGAAATCACGTCGGGGTCACCAAATGTAGAAACCGCACAGCTAAACCAATGAGGGAATAACTGGGGTTGAAGGTGAAACGTGTTTTCTCTCAGCTGCTGTGACGTAAACAAAAGATGTTATTTATTTATTCTCCATTCAGATGAACAGAGCACAATTATAACAATTATTATAGTTTTAATCTCGTATTTTATCTGACTCCATTTAAAATAATAATTTAGAATTTGGGTTAAACCTGCGTGGAACTCAGAGTGGTTACACTCGACTCGTCCTTAATTACTAGTCCTCAATTATCAATATATGCTTGCCGGAATCAGCATTATTGCCGAAGCTCAGTTCGGTGGCGAACGCAGAGGTTGGGGGTCTAGCCAACACAATACATGATATTCATTTATCATAGATAGTTGCGAGCCCCGGTCTGAGTACATTTAAAGGGCTCCTTTAAGGCAAATTTGACAAGAACCGGCGTAAAACGCCCATGGGTTCCCATATCAAATCACCAGAACCATGCACTACTTTGAGTGTATTTAAAGGGCTCCTTAAGGCAAATTTGACAAGAACCGGCGTAGGACGCCCATGGGTTCTCTTCATGGGTTCTTTATCAAATCACCAGAACCATACACCACCCAACCTTATATGTGGGCCGTCACTTGACTGCCTATACCCAACTTGAGAACGCCACGTCTGTACCAGGCCGCTGATCAGTCGGTCCTGGGTCAGAATTGTCCCCCTGAATATTCAGTTATAATTTAGGCTAAAAAGGGTATAAGATGAATTAGAGTCATGGAAACCACGCAAGTTAAAAATAAACATAATGTAATAACAGGCAGGCAGGTCATTAACTTCAATTGTTCAACTACACACAGACACAGAATATGCACGGTGTGGGAAGTCGGTTACAATCTTCCTTGATAGGCTTGTCTCTCTCCTTTTTATGCCAAATCATGTGTTTGAACCAGGCGGCAGTGCCATAAATTAACCTGGACAGGATGGTCAATCTGGAATTTAGCCCCCACTGTTGGGGATGTTTGTGCGGGGAAGTGGAGGTAATTACCAGAGAGGACATTTCACTGTTACAGTTTTTCCCTGAGTTACTGAAACTATGCTTTATTAAACTTTATTTGGTATGAAATGTATTTCAGTCAATTCCTTGATTTTACCTGAATCCATACATACCAAACAGGTTAAGGTGATATACTAGTATGGTGCAGTTGTCATGAAAATTCCCTCCTGATGCCTCATTTTACATGCAATTCCTGTTACTATCACATAAGACAGAATGTAACAATATAAGGATCACATGTGCAATGTTTGTCGGTTTTTACATTGTTATTAATACTCTTAACAGAAGTTTTAGAGTCCTGGTACAGAAGAGAATTAAAGAGTGTAATGACAGGGGTGCCCAAATGAGGGCACTGTGGTATTGTCCAATGGCTTTCCCATAGGATGTGTCCAGGTTTTGGGTTACTGGAGGTCACAGATGTCCTGTGCGGACATTCCTTTCCGATTGTCTGGCTAGGGTCTGGATGCCGTAAATGCTCTTTTATGTGACATTTACAATCAGGGAAAACAGTTCCATTTGCCTTTATCTTTAGCAGATGGGTACATTTGGAAGGATGTTGCCGGACCTCAAAGAAAGTCAGAGTAACCCATTACTTTATTACAAGGCCCTCTGGTCCTTCGAAGTCAATGCAGTTCCCAAATGACATTTTTCCGGAATCCCACTTTTACTCCCCCCCTACAGTTGGAAAAGGTGCACAAGCAACAGGGATAACCGCAGCCTTGAGAGGATTGTCAAGCAAAATCCATTCAAGAATTTGGGGGAGCTTCACAAGGAGTGGACTGAGGCAGGAGTCAGTGCATCAAGAGCCACCACGCACAGACAAATCCAGGACATGGGCTACAAATGTCGCATTCCTCGTGTCAAGCCACTCCTGAACCAGAGACAACGTCAGAAGCGTCTTACCTGGGCTAAGGAGAAAAAGAACTGGACTGTTGGTCCAAAGTCCTCTTTTCAGATGAAAGTAAATTTTGCATTTCATTTGGAAATCAAGGTCCCAGAGTCTGGAGGAAGAGTGGAGAGGCACAGAATCCACGTTGCTTGAAGTCCAGTGTGACGTTTCTACAGTCGGCGATGATTTGGGGTGCCATGTCCACTGTGTTTTCTGAAGTCCACAGTCAACGCAGCCATCTACCAGGAAATTTTAGTGCACTTCATGCTTCCTTCTGCTGACAAGCTTTATGGAGATGCTGATTTCATTTTCCAGCAGGACTTGGCACCTGCCCACAGTGCCAAAAGTACGAAAAGCTGGTTCACTGACTGTATTACTGTGCTTGATTGGCTAGCAAACTGGCCTGACCTGAACCCCATAGAAAATCTATGGGGTATTGTCAAGAGGAAGATGAGACACCAGACCCAACAATGCAGACGACCTGAAGGCCGCTATCAAAGCAACCTGGGCTTCCATTACACCTCAGCAGTGCCACAGGCTGATCGCCTCCATGCCACGCCGCATTGATGCAGTAATTCATGCAAAAGGAGCCCCAACCAAGTATTGAGTGCATAGAAATGAACATACTTTTCAGAAGGCTGACATTTCTGTTTAAAATATCCTTTTTTATTGATCTTATGTAATATTCAAATTTTCTGAGACACTGAATTTGGGTTTTCATTAGCTGTAAGCCATAATCATCAAAATTACAAGAAATAAAGGCTTGAAATATTTCACTCTGTGTAATGAATCTATATAATATATGAGTTTCACTTTCTGACATGAGTGACTTTTTCACAATATTCTAATTTTTTGAGCTGCACCTATATACTGAAGCGATTCAGGTTAAGTACCTTGCTCAAGGGTACAACGACAGTGTCCTACCTGGGAATCGAACCTGCAACCTTTCGGTTACAAGGTTATTTAGGTTATTTGAATTAAGATGCACTTCACCCTATCTATACTCGGAAGTTAACCATGCTGCTGCGCAGTGGCGTATCATTGGATCTCGGATCATATAAAACGTCTGTCACCGTAACCTTTAAACGGATGAAACTCTCAACCTGTTTACATTAATTGTCAGTCAAGCAATTGATTTACTGAATAACACATATCAATAGATACAGCAGGTTTTGTGGGCTGTAATGTTTATGGTTCATGCCTCCGTTTGTTCTATTGTTAGTAATAGTAAGTTCTGACCAGCAAAGGGCGCTCTAGGTTTTTACTCTAGGTTATTCATCCAGGGCGGGGACTCTTGATACGCTAGCTAGAGAAGCAGCGGGGGAGATCGGGATTATATAGATTGTTAGCCATGACAGCAGGGATTTATCTGTAATGTCTGAGAACGTTCATTAAATAGTGAAACTGAGATTATCATGTTGAATGCTCAATTCTAAAACTTTACATGGGCTAGCATATTTCTTTCTGTCATAAAATCATGTAGCATTTAAATATGTAGCAGGGCCGGCGCTAGTGTACTTTGGGCCCGGGTGCAAGATTGTGGAAATTGGCCCCCACAAGAAAACTATTTCAATATTACTGACAAAGTCGAGGGAAAAACCATCACACTTAAAAACCATACCATTAAGCAGTGTTAATTTTGTCAACCCGAAAAAAATATAAACATTTTAGTCAATGGATTTTTTTTCATGACTACCACAAAATTTTACATGAGGAAATGGATTTTAGAAAATAAAAACTGTGACTAAATCGCTTCCTAATATTGTTTACAAAAAAAGATATGACGACAACGGATAATTAGAATATACAAACTAAATCTGTGACTAAATAATTTTTTTAAATCATTGTTGACGATAAAGAACAAGATTAAAACATATATTTCAAAATAAAAACGTGACTAAATCTGTTTATGTTACCGTTTAAGTAAAAATGGATGAAAATGTATATTTATAAATAAAAGCAATAACGAAATCTAATATTTATTAGACCTCAAAAGAGAAAGGTGACGCCAAATGACGAGAATGCATTTTCGTCATTGATTGGATGCCGTCTTCATTTAAACTCCTTTTTCTGCCTACCTGGGCAACATCCTGTTTTTCGCGTGAACTGCAAAAAAGGAAAGCAACTAACGTGAGGGGTGACAGATAATATTAGCATAGGCCTACACTAGAATGTCAAAAGTTGTAAGGAAGAAAAGGATGAATATATGGACTCACTTCATATACAATGAGAGCGAACGGAAAACCGAATGTACTGTTGTTGTAGCGGGAGTAGAAATATTCGGTCATAAACTAGGTGGGAAAAACCACGAATCTGAAGAGGCACCTAAAGTTGCATCATGCAGATATTTATGCCAAGGTAATTTTTCAAAAAGCTTGCAAACTACAATTAAAAAAAAAAACACGTACTATTAGGCAACTGTCATAATATTCTGCACCATTTAGGGGGTCGGAAGAGATCTATTTATATTAGGGGGCTATATCTATTTCTCTTTGTGCGACGTTGTCGGAATATCTGCCGGCCATGCAATATTTTAATGTTTTATGTTTATATAGTGACGCCAGCTTTAGACTGTAGCGTAGCGCAAATGATTGGATTCACATCTGAATCAGGAATATAGGGGTCTATAATACCAACGTTTGGTTTAGTTAGATATGATCTGATATGCCATGGTAAAGTTCCCTGATGTTAAGTTGAGTCTGGATGGGGCAATGCCACCCCAAATGCTTCGCCTGCCCCCCCAAAGCCAAATCCATAAAAAATAAAATCCGACAATATGAAGTCGGCGCTACAGTAGGCTATTAGAGCTACATACGATTCGGCCAATCATAAAAATGCCACATCGAAATAATATAATATCTCTAATATCTCTGATGAGACGCAGCGAGAGAGAGAGATCAGTTTTTTGATCAATCTATGCTGTCTCTTCTTGATAACTACGCATTGCTTAGGATATAATATTCGCTTGCCAAACTTACTCAGTGAGTTGAGGATAGTGGCGAGAGTCTCCGTCTGGGAGATTCGATTTGAAATATATTTATTACATGTTGCATCTAACCTAGTTGCTATAGCTGCGATTCTGCGAAACATCTGCTGCATTGCATTAGCTGGCTGCACGTGTGTGTGCGCGCCCGTGTGTGTGTGTTAGCTAGCCTACTGCTGCGTGTTGGCTAGTCAGCCCTGCTTTCCTCGAACTTTGGAATACTTCACATATATTAAAATACACTATCATATCTGTCTCTTTCTCTCACGTTTTCTATCACACTCATGGCGAAGCCCCCTGGTGTCTCAGGCATAAAATAGTCTATACTTTAGCTTTATATGAAAGCATCTCAAATCTCATCTAGGGCTTTGAAAGAAAAAAAAAATTCTAAATGTTCATAAATTAAACATTTTATTTTAGAAAATGCCCTGGGTGAGGTAGTGTAGAAATGCAGGAAATTAGTTTTAAAAGGCTCAAAATTTTCTGGGGGTCGACCCCCCTGCTATTTCGCCCCCCCTTGTGCCCGACCAACATCTCTTCATGCTTGATTTGATTGCTATGGAAGACCAAATGTGACTGAATTAAAACAATGAAATAAACAAATAAGCAATTAAATAAATATATATTTTTTTATTTTACATCTCATGAAATGGGCAGAGTCAACTATGATCATTAGTTGTCCAGTCCATAGATATAAAAACTCAGATTTCTGCGCGGGCATAGGCCTATAGGCGGTCATTTTGGCAGTGTATTGATAGGCGCAGACTTCCGCTGACTTAGCTTAATTCTCAAGTAACTTTCACAAGAACAGCAAGCCTATTTGTAAAACGCCCTTCTAACTATTATAGCATACAGGAGTTTCGTTTTAAATTAATTTCTAATTTCAGGGAAATAGGACCTACTATAATTGGGACGACAAATACAACCACTAGGGGGCCACCGTGGATAGGGTAAGCGTAAATGAACGCAAACCCATAGTTTTTCATATTCCATTTCCAGGACATCGGATTCTGTAGAAATATAGCCCAGCTATAATTACAAAATGAGCTGGAATTCTTATTGAAAAACTTAGTTATTCTTAGAGCAAAACTTAATATAGCCTATGGTTCAAATCCCAGCTCAGGCATTATGATTCCTCTAAAATCAGCTGATTGTTGTAGCCAATGTTATCTCACTGTGAATGGTATACATGTATTTCCATGAGGGTGTCACATAAGCCTATTCTTCTTACTTTCAAGGGGTGTGGGAAGACTAAGAAGAAGAAAACACATTGTGAATTACTTGGATGGCTAGACAGTGGGTTAGGGTCACGTGTAATGTGACAAAATAAAATAAATAAGCAATGATAATGAAATAAATAAATAAGCAATTAAATAAATATCTATTGATTGTTTTACATCTCTTATGTATTTTGCGTCTTATTTATGTCCACTCGTATTTATTTAAAGGCGTATTTCAAATCATATTTATTTCAAGGCGTATTTATTTCAAAACAACTTGGCCTGTCAGTCAACAAGGGGCAGAGTCTGCTATGATCATTAGTTGCACCGCAATAGATATGAAAACCTAGATACAGATTTCTGCGCGGCCGCCATAGGCGGTCAAGATCAGTGTATTTCGCTAGTGTAGGCTATTGACAGATGCATGCTTCCTCTGATAAAATGTACTATAGCTTAATTCTCAACTAATTTAAGTAAAATTTTACTTGTGTTATGCAGACATTTCTCACGTTTATAACAAGTTATGTTATTTCCAAATTTCCCATTAACTATTATATTCTACAGGAGTTGTCAAAATGTTTTTTGTTTTTATTGTAGTAAATTAATTTATAATTTCAGAGAAATATGAATAGGCTACTACTATTGGGACGTCAACAACTACCACTAGGGTGCAACCGTGGATAGTGTAAGCATACTTGTAAAGGCCCAATAATGAACCCAAACCCATTGTTTTCTTATCCCCGGACATGGCATTCTGCAGAAATATAGCCCAGCTATCATTTAAAAATGTGTGAGCACTGGGTGTTCATTGATTTATGTTTTATGTCTTTTTAAACATTATTATTATTATGATTATTATTTAATATTATTATTATTTTGATGTATGGCACTTTTGGTGGATTGAATAAATCAATACAAATATTAAATGTCTTAACTTATTAATAATTAAACAGGTCCTGCATCAGCCAGCCACTCAGCATCTACATACAACTTAAAGGGGGCTATCACTAAATTTATAACATCAAAAATATAGTAAGTAAAACTTTATTTATATAGCGCCCTTATTGCTTTACAACAAGAAGATAAAGTGCATCAATAAAACATCATAAAACAGTAAAGTGCATCAACAAAACATCATAAAACAGGTAAAAACGTATAAAAACTATAAAAGGCAAAACATGCACAGGACAGACAGGACCAATAGGGTGTCTATAGTTGACTAAAAGCCTGCCTAAACAGGTGAGTCTTTAGTTGCTGTTTAAAGCAGAGTTCTGAGGGGGCGGCTCTCAGGTCAGGGGGCAGGGCGTTCCAGAGCCATGGGGCCGACACCTCAAAAGCTTTGTCCCCTTTGGTTTTGAGTCTGGTCCTGGGTACGACCAGGAGCTCCTGGTTGGATGACCTCAGTGACCGGCCGGATGAGTAGGGGTGGATGAGATCTGTAGATCCATAGATCACTCCATCCTCCTGTCGTCCCTGTCTGCAGCGGGGATCGGCGGCTCGGCCCTGGCCTGGATTGAGTCCTACCTCTCGGAACGCTCCTCCCAGGTTGCCTGGGCTGGTAAAGTATCGGCACCCCGTCCCCTTACCACAGGAGTCCCCCAGGGCTCTGTCCTTGGTCCCCTCCTTTTCTCCATCTACACCAAATCCCTTGGCCCTGTTATCACTGCTCATGGTCTTTCTTACCACTGCTATGCTGACGATACTCAACTCTTTCTCTCCTTCTCACCCTCTGACACTCAGGTATCAGCCCGCGTCTCCGCTTGCCTGAGAGACATCCAGAGCTGGATGGACAACCGCCATCTCAAGCTCAATCCTGGCAAGACTGAGCTCATCTACATTCCTGCTCTAACCTCTCCTCCTCTCAATCTCTCTATTTCCCTAGGGGACACTCCACTGACCCCAACGCCCTGTGCCAGGAATCTCGGAGTCGTGATGGACAACAGGCTGTCCCTCTCCGAGAACATCGCAGCGGTAACCCGGGCATGCAGGTTCTTCCTGTACAACATCAGGAGAATCCGCCCCTTCCTCACCACCCACTCAACCCAGCTCCTGGTCCAAGCAATGGTGCTGTCCCGCCTGGACTATTGCAACTCTCTCCTGGCATCGGCCATTAGACCCCTTCAGCTTATCCAGAACGCAGCAGCGCGCCTGGTCTTCAACCTCCCCCGACACTCCCATGTCACCCCCCTGCTCATTGACCTCCACTGGCTACCGGTGATGGCTCGCATCAAATTCAAAACATTGGTGCTCGCCTTCCAGGCAGTCCGAGGATCTGCCCCCCCATACCTCCAAAAACTAATCAGACCTTACACACCTGCCAGATCCCTGCGCTCCGCCTCCTCAGGACGACTGGTACCCCCCCCTCTTCATGCTAGCACCCGGTCTCGACGTCTGTCTGTCCTGGCCCCACGGTGGTGGAATGAGCTCCCCGTGGAGGTCAGAACAGCAGAAAGTCTGACCGCCTTCAAGCGCAGATTGAAGACTCACCTCTTCAAGCTGCACCTCTCTCCACCCCTCCCTTCCTCCCTGTGACTATTGTTATTAATGTTGTGTAATTCCCCCCCCCCAAAAAAAAAAATTTAAAAAAAGAAAGCCCCAATCATACTGACTGCGCCTAGTACTTAGATTCATATTTGCCTTTTTAGGGTTGTTTCTTTAAACGTTCTTGTTCCTAGTTTGAAAATGCACTATGTACGTCGCTCTGGATAAGAGCGTCTGCTAAATGTCTATAATGTAGTGTAATGTAATGTAATCTGAGATGTAGACAGGGAGGGCTCTGAAGGCGAACACCAGGACCTTGAACTGGATCCTGTGTTGAACCGGGAGCCAGTGCAGAGATGCCAGGATGGGGGTGATGTGGCAGGATTTCTTGGACCTGGTGAGCAGCCTGGCAGCAGCATTTTGGACCAGCTGGAGTTGAGCCATAGATGATTTATTGAGGCAGGTAAACAGTGAATTGCAGTAGTCAAGTCTGGATGAGATAAGTGCATGAACAGTCATGAAAGAAAGGTGAAAGAAACAGGTACGGGTCAGGGATTTCACATGCTTGTCCAACTGCATCGACTGGTCAAATATAACACCCAGGTTTCTTAGGTGGGGGCGTACATTATCCTTAAGGGACCCCAAGTGTGCAGCTACTCTAGCAGCTGTGTTTTCAGCAGCTACAATCAGCACCTCTGTTTTGGCTGCATTAAGTTGGAGAAAATTGCTCCCCATCCAGTTCTCAATGGCGGACAGACACTCTTGCAAGATGCTGAGTTTCTCCAATTTGTTAGGTTTAAAAGAGATGTACAGCTGGATGTCATCTGCGTAGCAGTGATAAGAGATGTCCTTGAACTTGCTGATGAGGAGGCCTAAGGGGAGCATGTACAGGGCAAAAAGGATAGGTGCTAGCACAGATCCCTGTGGCACACCACAGAGAAGGGGCGTGGGGTCAGATTTAAAAGGACCTACAGCCACAGAGAAACTTCTCCCTTGAAGTTAGGAGGCAAACCAGTTTAGGGCGCTCCCTGAGATGCCTACCCACTCCCTAAGTCTGTCTAGCATGATACCATGGTCTACTGTGTCAAAAGCTGCGCTGAGATCTAGTAATACCAGGACAGAGCATTCGCCGGAGTCAGAGGACATCATAATGTCATTTGAAACTCTGAGCAGGGCAGTCTCTGTAGTGTTTTTTGCGAAAACCTGATTGAAATCTATCTGCTATATTGTGGTTAGTCAGATAAGTGGTGAGCTGGGTGGCCACTACTTTCTCTAACACCTTCGAGACAAAGGGCAGCTTAGATATAGGTCTGTAGTTGTTTGGTAGGGAGGGGTCCAGGTTAGGCTTTTTAAGGAGGGGCTGAACAATCGCCTCCTTGAAGTAGGCTGGGACAGAGCCGGAGACTAGGGAATTATTTATAATATTAACTAAACTAGGGCCAACAGACCTAACTACTTCCTTGAGCATCGGCGTGGGTAGAATGTCTAGGGGGCTTGAAGAGGACTTCATAGAGCTCACTAACTCTGTTAAGTCTTTCAGGGAGACAGGTGAGAAACTGCTCAGGGAAGATTGAGTGGCTGGGCAGAAAGGGAGGGGGGCGGAGGATGGGGTGATGTTCGCCCTTACATCAGCAACTTTGTTTACAAAAAACTAAAGAAAAAGGTTACAGTCCTCATTTGAAAATACAGGTACGGAAGGGAGGGGAGGGCTAATAATAGAATTTATAGTTTTAAATAAAACCCTGGGATTATGCTTGCTAGAAGAAATAAGCTTTGAAAAATAAGCAGCCCTGGCACTCTTAACTAGGTCATTGAATTCGGATATCAAATCTTTAAGGAAGAGACGATGTACTTCAAGGTTTGAGGATTTCCATTGCCTCTCAGTTTTGCGACATTTGCGTCTGAGCTCACATATTTCCTTATTCAACCAGGGGGAGGCGTTTACAGGGCGGACGGAGTGGGTTACAATGGGTGCTACATCAAGGATGGCCGCGCAGTGCGTGTTGAAAGCATGTACCAAACAATCTACGTCATCAACAGAGGACACCAGAACATTGCAGTCATAGTTGGCTATGAAATTCTCTACAGCTAAGCTGTTGACAATGCGAGAGCTTTTCATACGCTTCTCTGGCACAAAGTTGTTGTCAAAGGACAAGTTAAAGAGTACACATTTATGATCGCACAATGTCACATCCTCAGTACAAACATTACTGACTTTTAGCCCAATCGTGAATACAAGATCCAAGGTGTTACCCTTGTTGTGCGTCGGGCCAGAGACGTGCTGGACAAAATGAAACGATTCAGTGACATTAAGAAAGTCAACAGCAAAGTTATCAGCACTCTTATTTATATGAATGTTGAAGTCCCCGATCAAAAGAATTCTGTCCAAGCGAATGATGGATGCTAGAAAGTCACAGAATTCTTTAAGAAATTAGCTATTTCTGCCAGGCGGGCGGTAGATTAGCACACAGTGAAACGGGTTTGTACGTCCGATTTTGTTTATGAGGACTTCAAAGGAAGAGTAAGATCCAGAGCTCACCGTATGCGAGGAGAAACAGTCTCGGTGTAACGGGGCCTGTGGAACGAGGGGCACAGGAATACGCGCAGTTTTGCGGGCGAAGTTCATTCAGAGAGGCAAAATCATCTGCTTTCTGCCAGGTTTCCGTAATCATCATATAGTCCAGGTTTTTAGAAACAAAGAAGTTGTTCAGGTAAAACGACTTGTTGGCTATGGATCTGGCGTTTAGTAATCCAAACCCGATGGAGTCGGAACCAGCTCTTCCGAACGTTGACGCTCGCTGTAAGGGCCGTAGGTATCCAGGCTGGGTCCCTGCACGCCTACACGCAGGCACCGAAACCGGCGACTGCTGGTGATGAAACGCTGGAGCGGGGGTCCTGGACCGCGAGCACACAGGCACTGAAACCACGCTTGTGAGCGGTCGGCGGTGGTACGCTGGAGCAAACGCCGGTAGCTGCGAGTGGGACGCTGGGAGGATGGGCCTGAGGCAGGATAGCCTTACACCGGGGACTGTGGCCGAGCAGGTGGGGTGGGGCAAGGCCAAGATGCGGTCTTGGAGTAGCTTCCAAAGCTTCACCGCGGCTCCGGCTCGTCTGCCTTGTCTTCTCACACGCCTGATCCGGGGGCAGCAGCAGGAGGGCGCCCAGATAGTCCCGGTGGTTTGGAGACGTAGCGCTCGGTGTGAACCCCACTGTTCAGGTCGATGAGACAGGGAGCCCAACACCGAATCACGGATGTTCAGTAGGGTATTTCGGTCATACACAGCCACCGATTGTACACTGTTCACAAATAACATTGAACATACAAACAGGACAAAACCACATGAGTATCCAGCACAGACGACTAGCTGCCAACACGGGCGCGGCCGATTACCCAGAAGATGTGTGAGAGTCTGCTCTCCTGAATCAGTGGTGGACAGTTGAATAAATATTTCTGCATATGTATTACATTATCCCTCAAGCCAGAAACAAGAAAAAATAGTTACACATATCCCTTAGACTGTAATGGTGTGAACTTTCTAAAAATTTGCTAAAACCTTGAACATTTACATCCAAATTTCATTCATTTACATTACATTACATAACATTCATTTAGCAGACGCTTTTATCCAAAGCGACATACAGTAAGTGCATACAGAAAGGTCATCGAAGTAACTACTGAACAGATAAGAAAACACATTCTTCCCATACAGTAGCAGCTATCCCTAGTAATGAACACAATGCAGTTCACAGTGAACTGGGTAAATCAGCTCTAATACAATTCTATTCTAAATATTATAAACTTGACTACCTTGAGTACACAGTTCAACAAGAACACAAACCATGAGGTCCTAGATAAGTATTAGTCCAGGTGGAGTCTGAAAAGGTGCGTTTTCAGGCCACGACAGAAAGTAGGCAGGGTTGGCATGGAACGTAGGGGAATGGGAAGTTCGTTCCACTACTGGGGAGCAAGGGTGGAAAAGCTCCGCAGTCGGGACGAGCGAGTACCATTTACACGGAGGGGGGGAAGTGCAAGTCGCCCTGCAGTAGATGAGCGAAGCGGTCGAGCAGGAACATAGTTCTGGATCAAGTCCTGCAGGTAGACAGGGCCTGTCCTATTGGCTGCAGTGTAGGCCAGGGTCAGAACTTTGAACCTGATCCTGGCTGCAACTGGCAGCCAGAGAAGTGACCTCAACAGGGGGGTGACATGTGACAATTTCGGGAGGTTGAACACAAGCCGGGCAGCTGCGTTCTGGATCAGTTGAAGAGGCAGGATGGCGCAGGCCGGTAGGCTTGCGAGCAGGGAGTTACAGTAGTCCAGGCGTGAGGTGACCATGGTCTGGACCAAAAGCTGGGTGGAATAGGTGTTCAGGTACGGTCGAATCCTCCTGATGTTGTACAGGAGGAACCTGCAGGACCGTGCCGTCGCCCTGATATGGTCTTTGAAGTTCAGCTGGTCGTCCAGGACCACCCCCAGGTTCTTTGCAGGGCGGGAGGCAGCCACCACGGTCCCGTCAACGGTGATGGAGAGGTCAAGTAGCGGGGAGGTTTTGTGTGGCATGAAGAGGAGCTCTGTTTACTAGTTCAATGTGTAAGCAGTGTAAGAAATACATTTAATTTGGGTTTAAATGCGTGGACAAATATTATAGGAGAATATAATATATAAGAAAGTCCCATTTGTAATATAATATTTACCATTTGGTGGGCACATGGGGCAGGGCTAACTATTTGATGTATGGAGAAAGTAGCAAACACTCTGATATTTTAACTCTCCGTGGTGATATAAGTTTTTTAAATGAGTGGTATCCCCCTTCACTGAAAAATAGTGTACCTGATCATACAACCTACCTTCAACCTTCTACAATTTTGTGTCCAATTTGAACAGCCTGCTTTTACATCTGACGCAAATTAGACTTGTGTTTGTCAACAAAAATGTTAAATATTTTTAGACTAAAATGTTCAGATTTAGTGTTGTCCAAAACTAAACTAAAATGCCCATAGTTTTTGTTGACTAAAATTAGAACAACATGTCCATATTTGTTGCTGACTAAAACTAGACTAAAATGTCCACAGAATCTTTGTGGACTAGACTAAAACTAGACCTGATGTCCATAGCTATTGGTGACTAAAAAGAGATGAAAATGTCCAGATTTTTGTCAACTAAAATAAACTAAAACTATGAAAGATAAAATGGACTAAATGTGATTAAAACTAATTTGCACTTTCGTCACATGACTAAAACAAAAAAAGTCTGTTTAAAACACAGCTAAAATGAACACTGAGCCACGCTATTCATTGATGACCAGAGATTAGTTTTAATTCTGTTTGTGGTAGCTTAATCTACATCCATTATGGAAGAACAGAACAGGTCGATTCAATTTTGCAGTGCAACTGCTCAATGAAAACGGTGAATTCAGCATCAGGCATTGATATACCATACGGCTGGCAGGGGGCCTTCAGCTGTTCTTTTCTCCAAAACGTTTGTGAATCTTTGAGAAAGGAGGCAGCTGCTGGCAAAAGGCCATATGTGTCTTCTTGAAATCTTGTATTCTGTTCTGCGATCTGCGTGTCCAGAATGCTATACCACATTTGCTTTAAATCGCTGTTGTTCTTGATGCTTGACGTTTTCCCTAAAGTAGGCTGTGTTGCAATTACAGAATCGGTCCATTTTGCCGGTAGTTTTCGCTGCCGTGAGGCTGTGACATCCTAGTTGGTGATGTCGTGTTTGTTCATCAGCTCCTCGGTTAACTTGAGCACCTTGTCGTAATCAAAATCCGAGTTATCTGTGAATTTATTAAATGATAACTCAAAAACTAATTTTGGAATCCACAGATGACAGCCTTGCTCGCATATAGGCTAGCCTTTTTTTACCGTGTGCAGTAACTTCTTTATGTTCCAGAGTTTTAATTGGTCACAATACAATGATGACACATACAGAAAACAAATCAAATTCATTATGTTAAAAAAATTTCATGTAAAAAATATGTTTTCTGCCATTTGATTGGGTAGGCCTATGATCAATATGGATAGGCCTAGGCCAGGGGTGGCCAACCAGTCAGAGACTAAGAGCCACATTTTTTACTGTGTTACCGCAAAGAGCCACATCATACACATGGGCACACATGAACATCACCCCATCCCTTCCTCTCTCACCACAAAGTGAATTTGTTCCAAGCCAGTTGATACGATGCAAGCGTTACGGTCTCTGAGTGCTTCGTAAATTTTTGGAAAAACTGTATCTGCTTTTCTGCCTGACTTTTCAAAGTGACCAACTTGTGCTTGCGAAGTTCAGTCCCTTTTGGAAATTCCTGGTCGATGTTAGCATGGAGTGAGCTGAAGTGGCGCTGAAGATTTGAAGCTTTGAAATGCGCTAATGACGCCTGACATATAAGGCAGAATGGCTTGCCATTACGTTCAACAAAAAAATATAAACTCTCCCACTCTGTTAAAAACGTCCTGTGTTCATGCTGTGCATTTTTTCCCTGCCATTTTGAGAGCGAACTTGACACAAATTGTTTACTCAAATGATCTTGCCCCTACTGGGAAACTTTGCGGTATTTTCATCTCATGCACATGCGCGTTTGACGAAAATACCGTATTGAACTCAAGCGAAGCGAACACGCACATTAAAAAAAAACACAAACACAAACTTCGATATGAACGTAAGAGCCGCATGAAACCAGGCAAAGAGCCGCATGCGGCTCGGGAGCCGCGGGTTGGCCAGGCCTGGCCTAGGCATACCCAGGCCTATCCATGGCTACGCCAATTTGCGCTTATAGACTATCCAATGAATTTACCCCTTGCCCCATCATTTCAACAGGCCCCTGTCAAGCAAGGGCCCTGGTGCATTCGCAGACGTTGCATACCCCCTAGCGCCAGCCCAGCCCGTGCACTGGAATAAAGCATTTAAACCAAACATATTCTCAACCTGTTTCCATTTATTTTGCTTGCTTATGTCAATCAAATTCCCTAAATAATCAAGAACAATGATCTAGATTATAGGCTAATGATTAACAAATGGCAATGACAAAGAGATAACTAATGTGAGATTGTTTAATAAGCAATAATTAATAATTCAGAACTCTGAGTTGCATGTTAGCATTGCCTTTTCTCCTCATCACGTTAAAGAATGTCATTAATTTAAGACGGCACTCGATTTAGTTAAAACTATTTAAATATTAGAAAGTATACATTTAAAGAGGAAAACCTCAAATTCCTGGAACCAGCGTTGAGAGCAATGCACGCTTTCAAGCTAGAAAAACGAATTTACCCAATATATGTGCTGTTCATTGATCATTCGCATGACATATATAGGCTTTTAACGCATTTTGCGGCAGCACAAATGAGAATATAATAAAATGCCGCACAAGTTTATTTACCTATTCGTCTTGGTTATTGAATTCATTTGTTATTTATTATTCAGTTGTTAGGCAAACTGGCAAATTATAGCTTCCTGAAAAATATTGAGACGAGTACCTTAATAATCTGTTTAAAAGCAAAATGAACTACAGAGAACCTGGTCCAACATCCCACAGTACGCTACTATGTTGCTGCATAATGCAATTTGCTATGTAATACAAAATAGCAAACTACTAGATTAACCTGTAGCCTATTTATTAGCCCATACACAGTCTTTTCCATTCTGTATGCGCTTTTAATGTATAATACCGCGATAAACATTAACGTGATTATCACTGAACAGGACTTTTGATGTGAATTGTGGGTAATATGAGCTTGCCGAGTCTGCTCTTTTGCAGACTCGTTCCCTTGAGAAAAGTTGAGGGTGGAGGGGCTATGTCACAAACTTAATTTGGCTTTATAAGGGTTTGGACTCACACTTAAAATGGAGACCGAGGGTACATCCTGGTCTCAAAAGGGATTCCCCCAAGTGAAGTTTGCAAGTGAAGTTTAAGAGGGTGGAGCAAAAACTACCCTCCCAATTCGAATCTGAGAGCATTAACGATTAAAAAATATACTGTGCAAAATACAAAATCTGTCATATCTGGGTTGCTTTGTTTTACACTGGTACAGTATGGAACACATGGCTGGCTAAATGGCTGTAAGTCATCAAGGGTCTGAGCTATCGAACGAGCCCCAAACCATCACTCTGTTGCCAGATAGTATGTGGAGTATCCACATCTACTCCATATCTGGCCGCAGAGTGATGGTTTGGGACTCGTTTGATACCTTAGACCCTTGAGGACGTACAGCCATTTTACCAGTCATGTGTTCATGTGTTCCATAATGGGCATGTCAGACCATCTCTCCTTGCTTCTCATCCCAGCATACACCCCCCTTAGCCGGCAAACAAAGCCCACAAAGAGGATCATTACCACCTGGCCTGAAGATGCACTCCCCCAACTTCAGGACTGCTGCCAACAACACACCCAGCTTTCTGCTTTTACACAACAAAGACTGGCAAATTCACTGAGACTCTGTTACTGTTTACATAAGTACATTATTTGGACACGTCTCACTGATAAACCGGGGTTTTTTTTCCCCAAACCACTTGGATGGAAAAACAGGTCCAGGTCCTCCCTAGTGCCCGCGACTTAGGCTTAGCCAGTCAGGTCAGGTGACAGAGCAGAGCGCAGCGGCGCCCCTGAGGAGAGGCATTTGCTGAGGAGAGGGCGCTTGCAAGCCAAAGCGGGAGGGAAGAGGAGATAGAGGAGACTCTCTCAACAGCAACAAGGTGTGGCAGAGCATACAGAGTAAGGTTGTAACCAACACAAACTAACAAACGTGACATGAGACAAAGCTGAGCGCGCTGCTGAGAGCTAAACTTCGCCTTCTTAGCGCTTGCACTCAGAGCTCAGACACAGCACACAGCCACCACCACACCCCCCTCCAGCCTCCCTCCAGCCCCCCCCCCCCCCCCCCCAGGTGCCCCCAGTGAGAGTGCAGGTGCAGGTCAGTGAAGCGGGAGAAGATGAGGTGCAGATGGAGTACCTAAGGGCCCAGATGGAGGCCCTGGGAGGGTGCTCAAGGCATGCGCCAACCTGACCTTCAACAAACCTACACTAAACTTTCAACCTGTCTCTGAACAAAACTGAATCAAACTATCAATCCAATCATCACACAATCATCAACGACTCAACCAGACATCATCATCCCCATCAACATCTCCCTACCGGCCCAGTTTCCTTACCTCAGTGCTTCCTACCCCAGTATCCTTCACACTCCACTCCACCCTCCACCCACCCTACACACCCCCACCCAGGACAACAGATCCACCGAGGACGCAATTTCGGACCACCCCCACTAGGAGCAGCATCATCTGGAACATCGGGAGAACAAATGGGATCTATCTCAGCAATGCTCTTCATTGAAGACATTACCTGACCAGCAATCCCCCCCAAACCAAAACACCCCCACCCCCGACCTTCCTAACCCAACCACCCCACCCACCCCCACCCACCGTGGCCCTGGCATCACACCTCCCCTCTCACCGCCTCCTCCCTCTCCACTCCCCCCACGGCTCTCCTCTCCTCCCCTCACTCTCTCCCTCTACCACTCTCCCCACAGTCCACCTGCTCAGAGACCAGCACTCCCTCCCCACACCGACATACGACGGTCCCACCACGGCCGCAGAGAACCCACGTGGCGGGGGCTCACATGGGGGGTGAGTCGGTGGGGAACGATGTTGGGAACAGAAGCTTCAGTGAAGATGGACAAAAAGAAGATGAGTCATGACCACACAACAGTGAACCTTACACCCAACCCCATCCCAAAGGCCATTGTACAAGGCCCCCCCCCCCCATACTGCCTTCCCCGCCCCCCTGTAGAGGATACATCCCCTGAGTTCCTGGTCGGAGAACCCACATGCGTCCCTCACTCCCCTCAGGTTCTCGCCTCTCACTGGGAGGTCAGCTGGGGAAAGCGCTGGAGACCACTCAGCTGCAGGTGCTAACACCCTGAGAGAGAGAGAGTGCTCACTGGTGGTGACAGACAGGAGACCCTCTATTGCCGCTCCGTGACTCTAGCAAGAAACGGTTGCTGTGCCACAAAGCACAGAGGGCACTGAGATGAGGCTGCAGAGGGTCTCAACAAGAGGGCCCAACATCCTCAGCAGCTGCAGAGGGTCTGCCTGTCATCCCAACTCTACATCATCTCTGCCCTCCTCTTGAACACTCACCTGACATTCACTCACCCCGGTTTCCACCTCTTCAACAACTCAGAGACAGACTTCATCCCCAGAAGTAACCTTAAAAACCTCACAGCTCAGAAACCATGCAGTCTAAAACCACACTATCAAACCTTTATATAGTCTAAAACTGCACCACACATCTGCACAAAAATTTTAACTTTTTTTTCTCTAAAAACATCTCTTATATGTATTACTATTGTGTTATTATTTTTTTTTTGTATTTTTCTATTTGGTATTTTTATGTTGTATGTTATTGTTTATGTGTGTTGTATTTGTGTGTTGTGGTGTTCCATACTGTACCAGTGTAATTTACAGCTGAATCTAGTCTCACCCCCCAATTCCCATCGAGATCCATTCAAATGCAGAGAGCTTATAGTATCGCTTGTAACAGTACCTGGAAATAAGATATTGAGAGTCTTTTGATGTTGATGGGTCACAGACTTCAGGAAGTAACAGCATGCAAAGGATATACGACCAAATATTAAATATGATACTTTAAAAATATGTTAAAGCAAAGGGTATGAATACTTATGTAAATGTTTTCACTTTGTCATTATGGGCTATTTTGTGTAGAATTTTGAGACAAAAAATTAATTCAATCTATTGTAGAATATGTCTGTAATGTAATAAAACGTAGAGAAGGTGAAAGGGGTATTCAGACTTTCCGGTTTGACTGTATATTCCTTGTGTATTTTTTAAAATTATTTATATTTTACAAACGCAACAGAAGAATTCTTAAGTTAAAATATGGAAAAACACATCAAAACGGAACGTGTCTTTAATCACTGCTACATGTCAAATCCAATGTACTCACAGTCTCGTGTGCTTTATGCCAATATTTCTAGAGTATGGCTGTGCATATTCATTGGTGTTTACTAAGGTGATATTTCCTTTCTTCTTACAGTAAATTGAAAAAAACAAACACACTGCATGTATCCAATCCGTGCCTGGCTGTGTGAAGGAAGGAAGGAAAGATACGTAGATGAGTTACATTGCTAAACCGCCATTGCAGGCCACAGATTACCATCTTGAAAAAAGCAAAACTTCAAACTGAAACCAATGGCCGTATTATCTGACGCTGCTCTTCTTTAGAGTGCAGTGTTTTCAGAAATATCAGTGTTGAATGTATATTGAAATTTTTGTATTTCATGGCAAAGCATCTGAATTATCCTCCTGCTTTTAATATGTTTATAATTCAGGTTTTACACAATTGTTCTGATCTGATGTTTTTCATTTGTCAACTTTAACTTTTCTTTCATGTCAGGTCCCCCTTGGAAAAGAGATTGCGATCTCAACAGGATCTTCCTGGTTAAATAAAAATAAAATTGCCTCTAGAATTATTTTTGTGGGGCGGTCCTATTAGGTTCTACATTCTCTCCTGCATTTGCACCATTCACTGTGTATGTCGGTCTATATGTTGTCACCCCTTTGTGCAAATAAGCACAGCAAATTACAGTTTTTCTGCTTTGCCTTTTGGGAAATTTTCTCTGGAACAGACACAGCCAATATATGCAGATGTAGTCAGCATTGACTCTCTTCTGCCTCTCTAATGGAATCAATAATATACAGAAGCTGGACAAAATATCGGAAACACTAGAAACAAAAAAAAAGACTTTTTCATGAAACAAAACAGCTGCTATATGTTTACTCCCATTTCTTTTATCTATATTTCCTACACTATTTTATGACTGGCATGCTATGTATACATTTTAGTTTCTGTCTTTTTTTTTTTTATTAGCTTGATAATTAATCATAATTAGCCATTAATCATATTAGTAACAAATAACACTAATTCGCCAATTAAATGCTGCTTTTGTGTCAGTAATAAGTGAGAAAACTTTAGAGCTAATTTAGGACAAAAACTGAAAGCATTTTGGTCCACGACAACTGGAGAAAGAAATGGAAAAATAGAAGATCATTGAAACTGGTCTAGAATCCAACACTTGCACGTAACATGAGTCACAAATATGGTCCAATTGTTAATTATTCTTTTTTAATTCAGTTTTTCACTTATCACATTCCATTATACTACATGAAGGAGATCAACTCCAGTTGTTGGGGATCAAAATGTTTTTTCTGATTTTTTCTTATAAATTTGATGAAGTGTACTCACTTATTTCTGACAGTGACATGTAATTTATGATTTATTAGCATTTCATAAAAATATGACAAACACACAATTATGGTTGATTGGCATAATTATAACAAAAAACAAGTAATCATATAACGGCATTCACAAAACAGCATAGATAATCAGGTTAGGAACAGAGCTTGAGGTTTTGCATAGCAAACATGTGGCAGGTGTTTTATGTTTTCTGGAAAACTGGTGTTTCCGATATTTTTTCCACCCCCTGCAGACTCCTCCCATTGCTTACAACACCTGATATGCTGCTCAGTCAAAATACCTGTATGGTTCCACCACATTTTCTCCCTCATTTGCTTAAAAAAGGTTTCAGAAATAGTCTTCGACGGTCTGTCATCTCAATGGATAATAGCTGGTTTCATTTGGGATCTGAAACCCATGTGTAAAAATTCATGCATTCTTGCAAAATCTCTTCTTTTCCACATTAATTTAAAAACAGACTTCCTGATTTCCTTAGTTCTGATCCCATATATGATTGGATGCAACAGAGGGGGAATCACGATGAAATATATAGACACGACTATATTAATGTATCTTGGTAGGTAAACATTTATTCGGTAATAAATTACAGAGAAAAGATTAACCAGGGAAAAATTAAGGAAGGTAATTAAATGAGGAGAACATGTGCTGAGAGCTTTCTTTTGTGCCTCTTTTGAAGCTTTCAGGCTCACAGTCAGTATCCTCATATAAGATAGCAGCACAATAATAAGTGGGAAAACAACTAAACTGGCAATAAGGAATATGCCATACAGATTAAGCAGAGCACTTTTCACACAGAAGTGGTTAAGAAGATTATCACAAAACAGCTTGTGAATTGTGTACCTGCACAGCGGCAGTCTGGAAGTCAGATAAACTAGAATAGATATAGAGGAGAGAGGAAAGATATTGGCCACAGTCAACAGTGTTTTCACTTTTCTGGGAGTCATTATGCTGTGGTATTGCAAAGGCTTGCAAATGGAGACGTATCTGTCATAAGCCATCACTGTTAAAGTGGTATACGCAGAAGCTCCATAGAAATTAATACAAAACACCTGAACTAGACAAGCTGCAAAGGAGCTCTTTTGAGTCTCTGAAAGAAGGTTTTCCATGATTTTTGGCCAGACAGCAGAGCTTCCTATCAGTCCATTTACTGCCAAGTTAAACAAAAAAATGTACATGGGTTTGTGTAGGCTGGACTCAAAATAGATAACCAGCATTAGAAAAACATTGGCAAAAATTGAAAAGATGTAGACCAAAAGAGTAAATGTAAAAAATAAAGCATTGAGCGGTTGGGATGATCCATATCTTGTGAATATCAAAGTGACATCCAAAGGCGACTGGTTCATTGTGACAGTGCTTCTTTCCTGTGGGTAATGAAACTCATAAATCTGTGGTTAATTAATTATCTGCAAGTATTCACATGGTCTAATGTGAAATATTCATACAGTATATTAAAATGTTTAATTTGAAATGTAAAACAATTTAACACAAACTTGTCCGGACAAGAAAGTTTGACAATCAAGTATTTTGCAGTATAATCTTACCGTGGTTGACTTCCGCTTGTTATGGCGGCACTATGTAACTACAGACATGCGTGTCACATGATTTTTATCTATCTCTGTGTGTTAGGTCACCATGGTCTCAGGGAACATATCCCCTCAGGGAGTAATTATATATTATAAGTAATATTGGGGAGGGTTTGGCCCACCCGCTTATGAGAGTCTGTTTAGGTTTCTTCTAGTTTTTAAACTTTACATACAAAACTTCCAAACAGCTAAAACTATACCAATTATACTATTTACACAATACAACTTAAAACGTTGCATTGCGTAAATAGCTGATCTGGATTGAAGGCTATTTTTCTGTCCAGTATAAGAAAATTATAGAATGCCTTTAAAATGTTTAATTTGTGGGGCTGCTTGGTGGCTCATCTGGTTCTGTTAAAAGGATGAGCCCCAAGGTCTCAGATCAAATCCGGAGCATGCCAGTGCTGAATGCAGTTCAGTTGGCAGCAGGGGGGACATTGAAGGAGCATAGCTGCACATAGCTAATTGGATATTCCAAAATAGGGTGGGAATTGGACATCATCATCATCATCCATCAACCCGCTTATTCCTATTCAGGGTCACAGGGGGTGCTGGAGCCTATCCCAGCATGCATTGGGCGAGAGGCAGGAATACATTACATTACAGTCATTTAGCAGACGCTTTTATCCAAAGCGACGTACAGTAAGTGCATATAGAAAGGTCATCGAAGTAACTACAGAACAGATAAGAAAGCACATTCTTCCCATACAGTATCAGCTATCCCTAGTAACGAACACAGTGCAGTTCACAGTGAACTGGGTAAATCATCTACTACAATTCTATTCTAAATAGTATAAACTTGAGTACACAGTTCAACAAGGAGACATACCATGAGGTCCTAGATAAGTATTAGTCCAGGTGGAGCCTGAAAAGGTGTGTTTTCACGCCACGACGGAAAGCAGGCAGGGTTGGTATTGAGCGTAGGGGAATGGGAAGTTCGTTCCACCACTGGGGAGCTAGGGTGGAAAAGCTCCGCAGTCGGGAGGAGCGAGTGCCATTGGCACGGAGGGGGGGAAGTGCGAGGCGCCCTGCTGTAGATGAGCGAAGTGGTCGAGCAGGAACATAGGTCTGGATCAGGTCCTGCAGATAGACGGGGCCTGTCCTATTAGCTGCAGTGTGGGCCAGAGTCAGGACTTTGAACCTGATCCTAGCTGCAACTGGCAGCCAGTGGAGTGACCTCAACAGGGGGGTGACATGTGAAAATTTCGGGAGGTTAAACACAAGCCGGGCAGCTGCGTTCTGGATCAGTTGTAGAGGGAGTATGGCGCAGGCTGGTAAGCTTGCGAGCAGGGAGTTGCAGTAGTCCAGGCGTGAGGTGACCATAGTCTGGACCAGAAGCTGGGTGGAGTAGGTGGTCAGGTACGGTCGAATCCTCCTGATGTTGTACAGGAGGAACCTGCAGGACCGTGCCGTCGCCCTGATGTGGTCTTTGAAGTCCAGCTGGTCGTCTAGGACCACCCCCAGGTTCTTTGCAGAGCGGGAGGCAGCCACCACGGTCCCGTCAACGGTGATGGAGAGGTCAAGTAGCGGGGAGGTTTTGTATGGCATGAAGAGGAGCTCTGTCTTGTCGAGGTTGAGCTTCAGGTGATGGGTAGTCATCCACTCAGAGATGTCGGCCAGACAAGCAGATATCCTCCCCTTCACCTGTTGGGTAGAGGGAGGGAAAGAAAGAAAGAGTTGAGTATCGTCAGCATAACTATGGTATGAGAAGCCATGTGAATTGATTACTGAACCAAGAGACTTTGTATAAATGGAGAACAGCAGAGCACCGAGTACAGATCCCTGCGGGACTCCCGTAGACAGGGGATGGGGTGCAGAAACAGAACCCTTCCAAGAGACTTGGTAGGATCTATCAGTGAGGTACGATACAAACCAGGAGAGGGCAGTCCCAGAAATGCCCATCTCAGAAAGTGTAGAGATCAGGAGTTTGTGGTTGACCGTGTCAAATGCTGCAGACAGGTCAAGTAGAATCAGGACAGAGGAGAGGGATGAGGCTCTAGCATTGGAGAGCGCCTCGGTCACAGCCAGGAGAGCAGTTTCAGTGGAATGTCCGGTTCTGAAGCCGGACTGATGGGGGTCAAGCAGGTTATTCTGGTGGAGAAAAACAGACAGTTGGTTATGTACAGCTCGTTCAAGGGTTTTGGACAGGAAGGGCAAGAGAGATACAGGACGGTAGTTCCTGACATCAGAGGGGTCCAAGCTAGGTTTTTTTAAGAGTGGGGTTACACGGGCAGTCTTAAAAACAGCAGGAACATGGCCACAGGTTAGGGAGGTGTTGATAATAGAAGACAGATACGGAACAAGCTCAGCGGATATTGACTGGAGGACTGCCGACGGGATGGGGTCCAGCGCACAGGTGGTTGCGCGCTGGTGCGTGACGAGTTGGAGCACATCTGCCTCCTCCAGAGTCTTGAAGGACGACAGCGTGGCGATGGGTTCGGTATGGGGGATGTGGGGTGTCACCTGAGGTGTGAAGGAGTTGCGGATCATGGCCACCTTCCCCTCGAAGTGGGTTAGGAAGTTATCTGCAGAGAGGGAGGAGGGTGAAGGGGGCGGAGGGGGGATAAGCAGGGAGGAGAAGGTGGAAAAGAGTTTCCGTGGATTAGACACACATGCATTAATTCTAGACTGGAAAAAAGAAGCCTTAGCCGATGTAGTTGCAGCTGTGAAGGCTGCCAGCAGAGTGTGATAGGAGGCCAGGTCATCTGGGGATCTGGATTTTCTCCACTTTCTCTCAGCGGCTCGCAGCAGGGTTCTGCTGGATCTGAGAGAATCTGTCAGCCACGGGGAGGGGGGTGATGGTCGAGCTGTTTTGGAGACGAGAGGACAAAGTGAGTGGAGAGACTGAGAGAGGCAGGAGTTAAACATAGAGGTGGCAACATCAACATGCATTTTCGCAAAGGAAGCAGGAGGAGGAAGTTTAGAGAGAGCGGAAGTAGTGAGGGAGGAGTGCGAGAGGGTGCGGAGATTTCTCCTGAACATAACAGTGGGTGGGTCGTTAGTAGGGTTGAGGGAGAGTGGGAGGGAAAGAGAGAATGAAATAAAGAAATGGTCCGATACGTGGAGCGGGGTCACCGTGAGTTCAGACGTGGCGCAGCTCCTGGTGAGTACAAGGTCTAGTTGGTTACCAGCCTTGTGGGTGGCAGGCGATGGGGATTGAGTGAGTGCGAAGGACTGGAAGAGCGAGGCGACACTGGGTAGCTGGGAACTCTCTGGATGGAGGTTGAAGTCTCCCAGTAGGATTACAGGGGTGCCATCCTCAGGGAAGGAGCTCAGGAGAGTGTCCAGTTCATCCAGGAAAGCACCGAGCGGACCTGGAGGGCGATAGAGAACTACAATGTTAAGTGTAGATGGGTGGGTTACAGTGACTGCATGAAACTCAAAAGAGGAGAATTTCAGGCAGTGTGCAGTATGAATAGAAAATTTCCAGGTTGGGGAAATGAGCAACCCAGTACCCCCGCCTCGGCCAGAGGCCCTGGGGGTGTGGGAGAAGGAATAGCCGGCAGACAGAGCAGCGGGAGTGGCTGTGTTATCTGGAGTGATCCAGGTCTCAGTGAGAGCCAGGAAGTGGAGGGACTTCACCTTAGCATAGGCAGTGATGAAGTCAGTTTTCTGGACAGCTGAGCGGCAGTTCCATAGTCCACCCACCACTGAGAGTTCCTTGTGAAGGGACAGGGGTGGGCAGACCAGGTTAGCTGGGCAGCGCCTGCGGTGGTTGGACCTCCAGGCGCGAGGTATATAGCACAGAGAAATGGGGGTTAAACACATGGTAGGTGGTGAAAAGATAAGAACAAAGTCGTACAAATTGCTGATGAGGCTGCCGTACTTACGGCAGCCTCGGCTTTAATTTATGCACTATTTGCTAATTACCGATTGCATTCAGCTGCTTGCAGGGTTAATTCGCTCCGTGAAGCTCGATCAGATTAGCAACACAAAAGCGCAGATTCTAGCCTTAATGATCGCTACAAATCAACTTTAAACAAATAACTAACTACTGCAATTTACATCAGCTGCACAAATAACTACAGAGCGGTTCAATTACTAATGCACGGCTGAAACTGAAAGTTAAAAGATACTTCACCTGTCCGTCGGCAGAAAAAATCAACAACTAGCTAGATGCACTCTGTAGAGAGAGTGGCAACACGCTTTATATTCGCTCCGTGAAGCTCGATCAGATTAGCAACACAAAAGCGCAGATTCTAGCCTTAATGATCGCTACAAATCAACTTTAAACAAATAACTAACTACTGCAATTTACATCAGCTGCACAAATAACTACAGAGCGGTTCAATTACTAATGCACGGCTGAAACTGAAAGTTAAAAGATACTTCACCTGTCCGTCGGCAGAAAAAATCAACAACTAGCTAGATGCACTCTGTAGAGAGAGTGGCAACACGCTTTATATTCGCTCCGTGAAGCTCGATCAGATTAGCAACACAAAAGCGCAGATTCTAGCCTTAATGATCGCTACAAATCAACTTTAAACAAATAACTAACTACTGCAATTTACATCAGCTGCACAAATAACTACAGAGCGGTTCAATTACTAATGCACGGCTGAAACTGAAAGTTAAAAGATACTTCACCTGTCCGTCGGCAGAAAAAATCAACAACTAGCTAGATGCACTCATGGACAGGCCGCCAATCCATCACAGAGCACTCACACCATTCACTCACTCATTCATACCTATGGGCAATTTAGAGTCTCCAATTAGCCTAACCTGCATGTTTTTGGACTGTGGGAGGAAACCGGAGTACTCGGAGGAAACCCACGCTGACACGGGGAGAACATGCAAACTCCAAACAGAAAGGCCCTTGGCCGGGATTCGAACTCGGTACCTTCTTGCTGTAAGGCGACAGTGCTAACCACTGCACCACCGTGCCGCCGGAATTGGACATGTCAAATTAAAATAAATAAATAAAAGAAAGTTAAAATGAATGTTTTGCAATTCAATGCTGCATGTGTGCGACTGCCTCTAGTCACAAAATTAGGGGCTGTAGTGGCGAAACTAACGGCGGTGCAAATTGTGTTGCTGCACTATGGCCCCTGGTCACTGGGGGCCCCCCTAACACTGGCATTCCTTTTACCGCACCCTTGTGCTGAGTAAAACGATAGTTCTCACTCATTCTCCAAAAATCCCATTTTATTACAGAACTGTAAAGACAGTCACATCCTTATACCCTTTATCCAAGCAATACATTGGACTCATGGTTTGCAAAGTGAATTCACATATTTGGGTATGATATCAGTCAATTTAGGTTGTTTTAAAATGCATTGAACTAAGCGCTTGACTAAAAATAATTCAATTGAAATTTTAAAGGTGAGTCATTTTTCCATTAGTGTTCTTAAAGCTGAAGCATGTAACTTTTATTTAGAAAAATGTCAGGGAACGGTCATGCTTAGTTGGTAGCAATCATAGAACAAACTGTTCTGAGAGAAATCCAGCATCATAGGCCTATGTGTATATAGGTCTATCCTGGGACCTCTTTGCATGGAGGAGGATAGCCTTTTGGTTTCCGATTTTGACTGGGAGAAGTCATCTGACGTCCTATCAGAAACCCCGGAGGTGGTAGGGGCGCTCGAGTTTCGCCTACCCACTAACGTAGCGGGGGAATATTCCGACCTCGCTGAGGTTTTTAGCAAGCAACGCACTACTACATTACCTCCTCATAGGGCCTAAAAAAAGTTTCCGACCGACCCTGTCAATTTATGTGCGACCCAAATTATTTTATGCGCTTGGGGAAGAAAAAAAATAAAAGAAAAAAAATACACAAATACATTTTTTTGATGCAAACTATAATTACGTTTTTGTACAGTACCTCTTCATCCTGTACAAGGATGAGCGCATTCTCTCGTGAAAACAACGACTTCACGTGGGATCTGCATGCAGACGACTGGATATCGGTAGCGCGTGTTATATGGTTGCTGGAGAAAGATGGATATATGCATTGTCTCCATTGTTTGCCCATGCAACAGCGTGACAAACAAAATTGTAAGATTGGGTATGAAATCTTTCGAAAATGTCCTTGAAGAAGTCAAGCAGTGCACTTGTTCATTTGTGTCAGCAGCCGGCAAAGTGGACCGAGCTGACAGATGGACTGACATCGCCAGCGATGTGGTGTCGAACTCGCCTGTCAGTAGCATCGTAGCTTTATTTCAATTCAGATATTTAGCACTGAAGTGCGCCCCAGAGCAAATGTCTGTGTCCTCCACGAGTACCACGAACCCGTCCGCCTTCGAGATGCTGTTTCGAGCACAGCAACTTACTCATTTGCCCCCGTCGAAAGTTGTGCAGACCAAAAAAGACCAGCTGAAAAATGACATTCTGAAGAATCTGCGGACCAGGGGAGTGGGCTTTTCTCTTCCAGAGAGCACAACCCAAGGCTCACTTTTGCTGACGGTAAGTGAACTATAATATTTGAATTATTGTAGGCTATTATTACGTTTGAAGACCATTTGAAGAAATGATCACCGTAGATCTACCTTGGCTCTGAGCGCTTCGGAATTGCTACAACGCTAACCTATGGGGACAGTCGTTTTAACCACTTTTTGAGAATCATTCCAAGACCTATTGAACGCGACTTGGTTCCTAAACAAGACACCACAGTGCGTGTTTAACCCAAATAGTGTGGAAAAGCCGTATAAAGTTTATATTTCCGCAGGCAGCCACTCACCTCTGTTTATTTCTGGAAAATCCTTTAGGCTAAGGTGGAGTGGCTGAGATCCCACTATAGCCACAGAAGCGAAAACTTTTTTCTTGTTGCTTTGTTTTGTTTACAAAAAGCAACGATCGAGCTGTGCAGACGTAATGTCGATATTATCTCCATGTGTAGATGTCATGTCCATATTTATGACTATGTAACAACATAGCATTGGTTGCTTGCATAGCAGCTTTCTTCATCTAGGCTACATCAATAGTGAAAGCCAGTTTTGCGTATCCCTGTAGGCTACTTCTGACGTTCTGACAGTGGAGATCTAGACCTACGGTTTGGTCAGATAGATTTTAATCAGGTTAAAGGGTCACCCCAACACTGGAAGACCCTCAGGAAAACGATATGGGTTAAACATGGCTGGAGTTATCCTATTATAGATAGATCTATGATAATGATCTAAAAATGATAATGATTATGATATGTTATGAAAAATATTTGTGGCTCTCATAAGATATTTTTAATATCATATATCATACTATCATTATCATTTTTATGCATATATATAGGCTACATAATATAAACAAAAATATTTCAATTGTTTTGTGTTAGGCAGAATAGTAGAAGCTACATGTTAGTCACAATGTTAACTTGAATAGACTCCACGCATGCACTGTCTCCTTCTAGGCCTACAGTAGGCTTACTTCACTCTTGAGACATGTATTAAACATATCAGTGCAACATATACTTTGTTGTATTTGTACTAAAATTAAATGTATAAAAATTTATAAAAGAGTTATATGAAAATATTAAACAACTTTAATATTAAATACCTGACACCATTTTTTTTTTTTTTTGTATTTTCAGACGCTAACAAATTGCCTTTGGTACATCACAAACCAGCACACTGTGATACGTGATGCGTCTCACCAAGAGAGAGATGTGATTCCTGTTCCATCATGCTGGAGCTTTGAAGGATACAATGAAGTGAAGAGAAAGAAAATAAAGGAGCAACCCATGTGTGCTGCCTTTCTGGACAGTCACTCCCAAGCCCTGTTGTCTTTGTGTGACCGACCATACATGTCCTCAACTGCTGCTTGGAGAACACTGAAGGAGGACATTTTAAGTCTTGCCACCTGCCTTCGCAACTATGTGGAGTACCTGAAGAGGAAGAGGGATACTACATTCGCAAATCATAACTCAAGTCAACCTGTCAGAGTTTTAGCTGAGAACATTGCCGTGACACACCACAAAAACACCCCTGAGGTGGCTGCAAGGTACCGGTTGCTGGACAATGTTGTGTGTCAAACAGATACTCTAACTCCTGTGCTCCTGGATGACACTGTACACCTGGAGGAACCGTTTGCAAGTTCATGGCACAGATTTGACTTCATCAACAGAATCCAGCTGTCTGTACCTGTCAATGTGCTGAAATACCAACCTGGGGGCAGCAAGACTGGCATCACCTTTCTGTGGAAAGTGGAAAGGAACAGAACACAGGATGAGCAGCTGACCCAGACCACTCGAGTTGTCAGTTCTCTGCAGCCATTTCTCCCACAGTACCACACCAGGTACATGAAGAAAGATTTCAAGAAGAAGGTAGCAAACGTGGCTAGGGTGACACCAAGCATCGTAGAGGCAATCTATCAGGAAATCTCCCATGATTCTTCAGCCCCATCAAATCCTCTCATGAACCAGCGCATCCAAGTGGCTCTCCAGGGAGAGCCTGGCATTATTGTCGACTTGCGCACCCTTAACAGTGGTCGTCCTGGTGACAACTTTGAGGAATTCTTCTCTAAGATGGAAGAAGCAGTCAATGAAGTCACTGCAGCAGATGAAAGGAGACATGGCACTGCCCACCTGTCACAGTGGTTGTCGCTAGAGGATCTCATTGAACAGGTGAAGTCCAAATGCCCTGAAGGAACCAGGGTGCCCAGCAAAGCCCTTGTGAGATTGCAATTTGCGCCAAAGAATCCCTACACCCAGAGTGCCTTGAACTTCACTTCACGCTTGGAACTCAAGTACAAGATCCAGCGAAGACAGCTCAGAGCATCTCACCCTGATGCACACTTCTGTGCTGCACTCTTCAAGTTATTGCGTCTACGCATGTATCAGCTGCGTTCGGAAATATTTGTCTTATTCATGGACGATAAGGCCAAGATCCCGGTTGGAGAACCAGGGGAGCCTGTGTCCACCGGTGTTCGAGGTCGACACTCAATTGTGCCTTCAACCAGCCAACTGGCAGCACTGGACCATGACATGACGAGCAAGGGATCAATCACATCCACAGTATACATGCAACCCAATGTCCCTTGTCAGCCAGAGGGTTCATGGTACAGTGGCAAGGTAAAGATCATGGTGCAGGACTCCGTCTTCCAAAAGTCTACAGCATACCGAAATGCAGCAGCAACAGTTAGGCTCGCACAGGAAGACCCTTCTGAATGGAAACCAATCCATGTCAAGTACAGTGATGGTGGCACAGAACATCGCACCCTACTGGTCAAAGTTCAGCTCAGTCTGATCGCAATATTTAAGATGCTAGGACTGGACATGCTCATTGCCTGTAGAGCAGCTCCAGGCCAGAGCTGGCAGAATCCAGTTGAGAGAGTGATGGCTATACTCAACATCGGCCTGCAGAACTGTGCATTGGAGAGAGACAAGACAGCAGAGGACATGGAACACCTGCTGAAGAGGTGCAGTTCAATGGCAGAGATCCGCAAAGCGGGCAATAAAAACCCACAGCTTGCTGAGGCTTGGAGCACTTCAGTTGCGCCAGTGCTGGACACAGTGGCAGGACACTACAGTCGGCTGAAGTTGAAGGGAGAGCCAATGACAATCATAGATGCAGTCACAGATGCAGAGGAAGATTCGGTCATGCAGGTTATCACCACACTCTTCCCTTCCATCAATCCTGCAACAGTGACCAAGCAACAAGCAGACAAGGATCCAGCATTCACTGAGTGGGTGCAGAAACACTGCCGGCAATGCCAGTATCTGTTTCAGGTAATGATCTTATTTTCCCTGTGTTTTTATGTTTTTATGTATAACGCATACTGATTATTTTATTATGTATTGACTGTAAAGGACGTTGAGCTGCAGTCCATGTATGAAAGATGCTAAATAAGTCTTTCTTTCTTTCAGATACGCAAATGTGATGACACTGAATGCTGTTCCGTACCAGCCCTCCCGTCTGACAGGATGATCTGGCTTCCTGACCCAATGCCTGATGCTTCTGGTAAGAATTTTACTTTAACCCTTTCGCGCGTACCATCACAAATATGTGATCATTCCAGACATTGCCCAAACGCGTACCATCACAAATATGTGATTAGAACGTATCAATGGAACGCTCCATTGAGAATGAGGTCACAATGGTTTACTGCCGGCTAAACACGGTTTAGCCACGTCACAGAGGTGTGTATATTATGGAAAATAAACCATCAACTTGCGATTTCAGAAGCTGAAATGAACGATAAATGACACATTGCTGTGCATCGAATATCTTCGTTACATCAACACTGAGCTAGCTTAGCAGTTTGATGGTTTTTAACCTCCTTAACACAAGCTAACAATTGCATCCCAATGTAAAAGTGCAAACATGATTCCAGTGCGGTACCTAGTCGTTTATTGTTGTACTGAAATGCAAATGTTACTATGTCAACGTTAGTTGTTATCCGAATAGTCATCTAGTTTAATTTGCAGTGTATGCATATGGGTTACTACGTAGCTAGCTGTATTATACCGACGATCTCACTTACATGCGCCATCACAAATCTTGATAGGCTACACATTTGCATCTTGTCCAGCATGGTCAAGTATCCGAGTACATATTTGCTAATGCAGCGCTACACATTTTCAGCCTATGGGTACGTTTATGAATCTGAGTAGGCTACGTGTTAGCATCTTGTCCTGCACGTTCAAATATCTACGTACATATTTGGAAAAGTTACGCTACACATTTGCGATAATAAAGTCTTGGTTTTATTTCCATATTCGTGTACTCGTATATTGTAACATCATTTTATCCAAACATGTATTGAAACAAGTAACAAGAGTTCTAAATTTTTTTACATCGGCTTGTCTGGGCTGCATTTAGTTATGACGTTGTTCCCATGGCCCTGCCTGATGACGACTGTAAACAAACATGGCTGCATACATGACCGAAATTTATTTTTAGCATTAGCTTTTTTATCGATAACAAGATGTTGTATTAAAAAATTAGAAAACTACGACGTACTTAACAAACTGTTTGGAGTCGCCGTTCCGTCTGCATTACCTTCGAAGTTCCCGACTACCAGCTCGTAAGTAGAAATAGATTTTTAAATATATAGGTCTACGTATATATATATATATTTTGCATTTTATCTAAGACATTTAGCAGGCTATTGCAGTTGTAAAGAAGTATTTATTTTACACGCCACGATACCTTGGAGTTCAGTTCACTCATGTTCACGTTGCCTCTGCGTGCTCAGAAGCTGCTATGGCTTCACAACTGT
Source organism: Ilyophis sp. 1 JC-2022 (assembly GCA_022702515.1). NCBI lineage: Eukaryota > Metazoa > Chordata > Actinopteri > Anguilliformes > Synaphobranchidae > Ilyophis > Ilyophis sp. 1 JC-2022. Next base: position 89,889,606 of record CM040402.1, on the reverse strand, counting down.
GATTATTGTGAGGGTAGCGCTTATATTGTAATTTATTGAATTTATATTAGTAAAAACACATAATGTCTAAGATTAGTATGAGCTATGTTATATTTTTGATTTTGTATTGACCAAATTATACTAAATGAGTAAAGTGTTACTTGGCATAATTTATGCTATGATAATACCATATTCTATCTATATATACAAATACAGAAACCATGTTGCTTGTTTATAGAAAATCTAATTTAATTATATCCAATGTAAATAACAACACAACAGTAACAGACAAAAGCAGAACAAGAATACCTGAACAATATTAACGACCCACCCACCCACCCCACACAATACCCACCCACCCACCCCACACAATACCCACCCACCCCCCCTCCCCCACACAATACCCACCCACCCCCCCCCCCCACACAATACCTTTGGTTACTAATATGGGCGGGCCCTGAGTTATGACATAATCATTATCAGATTTATCTTAATATTAAAATATGTGACACAACACCTGAATTACTTTTGTACCAAAATAGAGATTTATTTACAGAAAGAAAAAGAAATAGCAATCAGGATTTTTTGTCTCACAGACAACACTGACTTTTCAAATTAAATATCACAGTGTAACAACTTGCATTGGTAAGTAAACAAATTAAATGTATTGGCTTTTTCCCATGTAGAGCTTAAATGTAAACAATAATACAACTGAATGCAACATGAGCTAAAATAAAATGTGGGCCCACACACTCACACACACAACACAACAGTTCACTCCGTTGCAGGCCTGAGCTGGTGCTTGAGCACGGTGAGGCCTAAAAACTGTTATGGCCACTTCGCTTGGTCCAGAAGCAGAAATAAAAGAAAGAGCACGTGCTTATGGGGTTTACTCACAGTACCCAGCGATCAGGAGGATGGGCGATGACTGGAGATGCAGAAAAGATGCCAAGAGGGAAGTAGCAGTTTGGAAACAGTAGTTTGGAAACAGTAGGGCAGCCCACTGTGCGCTAGCAGCTGGATGAGTGAAGTTCATGTGCTCCACGAAACTCCTCTTCCAACTCCTTTTGTAGGAACAATATAATTAGCTAAGCTACCAATATATTACCATCTCGTTTTGAGCTAGCCATAGCTGGTCTCAGTGAAAACATACTACATGCAACACAGTTAGTTTCAACAATATGCTATGCTAATAGCGGCTAGCGATTAGCTACACACAGTTTTACCACAACAAATTAGTCATAGCATTACAAACAACACTTCAGCTGTTAGTTACCTTTTGTAGGAACAATATGTACAGACACACGATGTATTAACTTGTCGTCAAAGTCTCGAACGGTCTGATCATATGCTCCGCTCTACAATAACAATCTCTCCTCCACAGCTCTCTCTCTCGTCTCCCAGCGCCTGTCACAGACACGAACTTTTTGGGGACACAAGTCCCGCCCCTTCACCACTGAATCAGTATCAGATTAGCTAGTACTTTGTGCTTAACAAATGAAATTGAAGAAAAAGAATGATAGACGTTTTATATCAAATCATGTTGGGTTGTTCAACTAAACAGCATGTGCTCACCCATGTACGTTTCAAATAAACTATGCTCAACAATAAACTTGTGAAATGAACTTTTTATCTTGTAAATAGTTAAATGAACTTTTTATCTTGTAAATAGTAGAAAACATATTTCAGGATTATGATACTTAAGTACTAATCTATTTATGATCTTAATCATTTCTCTTAAATGCATTTATTTATTCAATGACATTTATTTATTTCTTGGCATTTCTAGCCTAAGTATATTTAACCAGGGCTACACCCTCCCCCTTCTGATCGTCAAGATGTCCTCATTTGACACCAATCACTGGGATCTCTAACAGAGAAGGCTGCTTCATTCTCACTTTCTGCCAGATTTATTCTTTTTCACTGACTTCCTGACATCTTTATCTGATGAGTTCAGATTAAACTGAATGACCATCCATGATGCATGATGGTAACAGGCTGATTAGATGGGTTGCCAGGCTTATCGTAAGTCAATTTAATGACCGGTTTCGGATCTCTGTGAGATTTTCTGATAACTGAACTTTTCTCTCTTGTTGGAGTTCTTTCAGAGACTGAGGTCTCTCCCCCTTCTAACTCTGATTCCTCCACAGAACCATCACTGGTCTGTTCCTCTTGGGCGGACACATCTTCCAGGTCTTCCGCATCCTCTGGTTCGATAAGGGATTGCTCTCCTGAGTCTTCAGAGTTCTCCTCTGGATCCTCTAAGACATCAGAGCTATCCTCCTCTGGGCTCTCATTATTTACAGGGTTGTGATATGGATGGGAAAGATGTCTCCGGACCTCATCCAAATCCAAAGCTTGACGATGGTGGTGTACCATTCTGAACTGGTCGTCCGATGAGGCAGTGTCACTTTCTATCGTTGGACTAACAGACCTCTTTGATCTGTGACCCCTATGCTGCAACCTTGTGACAGGCTTCCTCGTAACAGGTTCCGTATCCCCAAGAGGGTTAGATAGTCTGACCAGATATCCGATGGGCAGCAGATGGTCTCGATGGAGGGTCTTGACTACTCCAGGGCCATACTCCGGTTTCACCCTGTACACTGGCAGGTTTGGCAGTTTCTTCATCACTACATAAGGTGTTGACCTCCATCGGTCTTCCAGTTTGTGTTTTCCTGTTAAGCCAACGCTCCGGATAAGGACTCTATCTCCTTCTTTCAAGGGCAGGTCTCTTACACGCTGGTCATAGTGTGATTTGTTTCTCAGGTGACTTTTCGTAGCGGCCTCGGATGCCAACTTGTAGGCATTATGCAACTCTTTCCGCATCCGGGTAACGTACTGCTGGTATGCTGGCTCACTCTCTCCATCTGGTGACGTGCCGAAACAGATGTCTATTGGTAGTCTGGCTTCTCTTCCGAATAGCAAACAATATGGGGAGTATCCAGTAGCATCATTCTTGGTACAATTGTACGCATGAACTAGGTGACTGATGTGCTGGCTCCACGATTGCTTCTTCACGGTGTCCAGGGTACCGAGCATCGCCAGGAGAGTGCGATTGAATCGTTCAGGTTGCGGGTCTCCCTGTGGATGGTAAGGGGATGTCCGTGACTTTCTGATCCCGAGCATAGACAGAAGCTCTTTGATCAGTTTACTCTCAAAATCTCTGCCCTGGTCGGAGTGTATCCGGGCAGGTAAGCCATAATGCACAAAATATTTCTCCCACAACACTTTTGCGACAGTGAGGGCCTTTTGATCTTTGGTGGGAAAGGCTTGGGCATAACGGGTGTAGTGATCGGTCACTACTAAGACATTGGCCACGCCTTTGGAGTCGGGCTCTATCTGTAGAAAGTCTATGCAGACTAAGTCCATGGGGCCTCTGCTTGTGATCTGGTTCAGAGGTGAGGCTCGGTGAGGGAGAGTCTTCCTAGAGATGCATCTCCCGCAGGTTCGGATGTACTGCTCCACTTCAGCTGTCATTCGTGGCCAGTAGAACCTGTCTCTGATCAGTTCGCTGGTTCGTTCCACCCCCAGGTGGCCACAATCATCGTGCAGTGATCTCAGGACCACGGTCCGGTATCTCTCAGGCAAGACCAGCTGTCTAATCTGCTTTCCAGATAGCTTCTTTGTTACTCTGAGCAGTATCCCATCCTCGGACTCAAGCTTGCTGCTCTCACGGATGAGCAATGCCATGTCAGGTGGGTCGCTTTTGGTACGAGTTGGTACCCTGTTAGCCTCGATTGCTTTCTTCACAGGTCCAATCATCGGGTCTGAGTCTTGTGCTGCTTTTATTTCTTTTGGGGTCAGCTGTTCGATGCTGCCCACACTTAGGTTCACTGGATTTGCATATGCTTCAGGCACAGCTGCTGCTGGGGCTCCTAGTTGATCCACCAGTCTGACAGGAGCATCCAGGGCTCCACTGACTCCAGCTCTCTGACAGACGGCTTTGATTCCAGATGGTATTAACCTTGTCCAGTCTTGGGTGTCTTCCTTGGTGTACTGTCGGGACAGCAGGTCAGCATCGATGTTTTGACGCCCAGGACGGTACTCGATATTGAAGTTGTATGTGGCTAGAGCAGCAAGCCAACGCTGTCCTACAGCACTGAGCTTGGCGGATGTCAGCACATATGTTAAAGGATTATTGTCAGTTCTAACTGTAAACTTAGCACCATAAAGGTAGTCATGAAATTTATCTACCACTGACCACTTAAGTGCAAGGAACTCTAACTGATGGACAGGGTAACGCTGCTCTGACTCACTGAGTTTACGACTGGCAAAGGCCACTGGTCTAAGACCTTGTGGATACTCTTGGTTAAGAACGGCACCCAGACCACTCATGCTAGCATCTACATGTAAGATGTAGGGTTTGGTTGGGTCCGCAAACGCCAACACAGGGGCATGAATCAAGCACTCAATGACCTGGTTGAAAGCGTCTTGACAGGCCTGGTTCCACCGCTCACCGAACGGTTCTGACTCTTTGAGGTATATTTTGGTTGTGTCTCTCTGTTTCTCAGCCTTTTTTCCATGCTGAGTTGGCGGATAGCCTTTCGTAAGCTCTGTAAGGGGACGTACGATGACCGAGTAGTTGACGATAAATCTGCGATAATAACCGCAAAATCCGAGGAAGGACTTGAGTGATTTCAGGTCAGTCGGCTCCTTCCAGTCTTTCACCACTTCCACTTTTCCAGGATCAGTAGAAATGCCTTTCTCTGAAACGATATGACCCACATACTTCACTTCAGGCTGACAGAACTGGCACTTGTCAATGGAGATTTTCAGGCCAACCTCCTCTAGCCTATCCAGGACTTTCAGAAGACGCTTCTCATGCTCCTCGAGTGTTTTGCCAAACACGATTATGTCATCCAAATACACGAGGACTTCGAGGAGGTGCATGTCACCAACGGCTTTTTCCATCAACCGCTGAAATGTAGCAGGCGCTCCAGTTATGCCCTGTGGCATGCGCTCAAATTGGTAGAAACCCAGGGGACAAATAAAAGCTGTTTTTTCTTTATCCTCTTCGGCCATGGCTATCTGGTAGTAGCCACTCCTCAGATCTAGTACAGAGAACCACTTGCTGCCGGTTAGAGAGTCCAAGGCATCATCAATGCGGGGCATGGTGTACTGATCTGGTATGGTGCGTCTGTTGAGGGTTCGATAGTCAATACACATTCTGACGCCTCCACTCTTTTTGCGGACAACCACAATCGGTGAGGCGTAAGGACTACGGGACTCTTTCAGTATCCCAGTGTCCAGTAGCTGTTGAATGTGACGCCGAACATCCTCGATGTCTGCTGGGGCCAATCTGCGTGATCGTTCCCGGAAGGGTCTGGAGTCATTCAGGCGTATGTTGTGCTCCACTCCCTTAGCCAGACCAACATCCCACTCATCCAGGGAGAAAACATTCCGTCTCTCGGATAACTTCTGGCGAAGTCGGTTTTTCCAATCCTCGGGGATAGGAGAGTCACCAAAATCAAAAAGGGCTGGGTCGACCACCTCAGCGAGGAGATCAGATGGCTGGACTGGAGTAACTGTATCCACAGCATACATCTCTGCGATTACTGTTCCCTCAGGAATAGCAGTCTTCTTCTTAGACTCATTATGAATGAGGACTGTCAAACTGTTGGGGTCTATGTCAGCGTTCTGGAGCACACCGGGCTGTACTAGCACACCAGTTGGGAGTGTTCGTATGACGGGTGCATCGATCAGCACGATATCTTTTGACATAGGGTCTGGTCTGTCTACCTTACAGGTAGCATAGTGCTTCTCGCCTGGAGCTATGGAAAGCGAACCAGGTCCCTCCCATGTCACTTTTCCGACGGCCTCCTCCTTTGTCTCTGATTGAGAGAGCTGAGACCGTGCTTGGACTGGGGCATATACTGGTTGTATCCTCATGGTGTGAACCACAGTTTCATCACCACTCTCTTGCAACAGCTCCCAGAGTCGGTGGAACAGGAATGCGTTAGTGCCAATGATCACTGGGGCTTCGTTGTAGTTCTTAGGCTCAGGACAGATCAAAGCAAGGACAACTACGGGCCCGTTCACACCTGTCAGGTTCTCTGGAAACTCCATCTCCACAATAACATAACCTTTGTAGGGATACTCGTTGTCTGACAAACCCCAGAGGCCTAACTGTGTGATAGGTTTGATCGGGACGTTCTGCAGGTTTTCGTTGTACCAGTGCTCGAAGATGATGGTCACATTAGAACCACTGTCCAAGAGCGCATTGCAGTTCAGGTCATTGACTTTGATAGGGTGGATCATTGACGGGCCCACGAGACCCTCAGGCAGACCGGTGCTTTCTTCTGAGATGTCTAGCTTAAAGGACTTAGCCACAGTCTGTTCTTCTTCTGAAGAGGTTTTTGGAGTCTCATTGGGTTCGTCCTTGGGTCCGCGCACCAAACGCACAAGCTTTTTGATTACTTTCTGTGGGTTTTCCGGTGCAGTGCACTTTGGTGCTATGTGACCCTTTTCACCACATCGATAACAAAAATATTCTCTGGCTGAGCTAGCTCTTTGGCCTGAAGCTGGTCGATGGGACGGAGTTGTGGTCTCTCGCGTGTTATCTGATTTGGGTCTCACCGACATCACGTTTATTTTCTCTTCTAATGCTTTCACTTGCTGGCTAAGTGACTCCATGTCACTATGCGACTCCTGTTTTTGTTTCCACTTTTGTTTTTTCTTGAACCCACTTTGTGAACAGTCAGATGGCTGTTGGCGCTGGTTGCCCATTTGCTCATCCATCCTGGCAGTCAGTTCTTTGATCTGAGCGCGAAGTTCACTCTGTTGGTCCATCTCAGGCTCCACTCCCTTCTCAGCTTGTACAGCGCGTACTCGCTGCTTACTGGTGAGTGCTCCAAGGTTTTGGCGATCAGACTGGCGTTCTTCCTCCTCGCGGATCTCTTGTAGCAGTCTCAGAAAGGTAGGGGGATCATCTTTGCACTCCCTAACTTACAACTGGAGTAGCAGGAGGTCAGAGGTTGAACCTCTAATTAGCTGCTCAACTCGGGCTCTGTCAGCTGACCTAGCTGGGAGACCTCCTCTCTGCACTACTTTGACTAGGGATCTCTCCAATCGTCTGAGAAAATCAGACAAACTCTCATTAGACTCTTGTTGGAGAGATCTAAACGAAAAATAGAGGTCTTCTCCTGATTTGGACGTACCAAAAATGCTCTCTATTGCCTGAAGGTACTCCACTGGGCTAGCATCAGGGTCAGTCGTACGCACAGCCTGTATGATCTCCAATGCAGGGCCTTTGAGACTCTCCAGAATTCTTCTGCGTTTTTCTTTCACGGAGCACTCTCCTTCATCTACCATGACTTTAGCTTGCTCCAACCATAGGTCTATAGTTTCTTCCCCAGTGGGGGTGGGACTGACCCCAGAGAAAGTTCTCAGACGCCTATATGAACTGCTGTCTGGTAGTTTACTATTTTTACCCCATACTTCTCCAACGGCACGTATAATAGACTCAGGGCTACTGTGTCTTGCTATAGTGGGTTGGCCTAGTTTTGGGATATCATCCATGGTTTTCCCCTCATCTTGTAGGAACTGAGCTAGCCTCACTTCGAAGTCATTTGGGGTATAGTACACTATCCTCAAAGCACTACCACCCTCCACCAGTGGGGGTAATTCTGGAGGCATATTTGAGGGGTCTACCTGCTCACGACACTCACACAACACCATCACTGATTGATGTTGCGAGTTAAACATTTTGCCCCTAACTCTAACCTTGCCCAAGGCTTTGACTGCTCCTACTGTTTCCTCTATCTCGGCTATGGTCGTTTCTTCTGGTACCCCATACACCAGAAGAGCATTCTCAACCTTCAATCCCTCTCCTCTACACCAGTTCACCAACTCAAGTTGGGAAGGGCTACTCGTTTGAACCTCCATATTTTTTTTTTTCGTGCAATATTATGTATAAACTGATATTAAGGTAGTTGTGTCACAGTTACTTTACGTGTAGTAGTAAACCAAATGTTTGTTAAGCTACAAGTATATCCCAGCGGTGCCTCCAATGTGTAACACCCGGCCCATATTTATCTAAATTAAATTACCTTTGGTTACTAATATGGGCGGGCCCTGAGTTATGACATAATCATTATCAGATTTATCTTAATATTAAAATATGTGACACAACACCTGAATTACTTTTGTACCAAAATATAGAGATTTATTTACAGAAAGAAAAAGAAATAGCAATCAGGATTTTTTGTCTCACAGACAACACTGACTTTTCAAATTAAATATCACAGTGTAACAACTTGCATTGGTAAGTAAACAAATTAAATGTATTGGCTTTTTCCCATGTAGAGCTTAAATGTAAACAATAATACAACTGAATGCAACATGAGCTAAAATAAAATGTGGGCCCACACACTCACACACACACTCACACAACACAACAGTTCACTCCGTTGCAGGCCTGAGCTGGTGCTTGAGCGCGGTGAGGCCTAAAAACTGTTATGGCCACTTCGCTTGGTCCAGAAGCAGAAATAAAAGAAAGAGCACGTGCTTATGGGGTTTACTCACAGTACCCAGCGATCAGGAGGATGGGCGATGACTGGAGATGCAGAAAAGATGCCAAGAGGGAAGTAGCAGTTTGGAAACAGTAGTTTGGAAACAGTAGGGCAGCCCACTGTGCGCTAGCAGCTGGATGAGTGAAGTTCATGTGCTCCACGAAACTCCTCTTCCAACTCCTTTTGTAGGAACAATATAATTAGCTAAGCTACCAATATATTACCATCTCGTTTTGAGCTAGCCATAGCTGGTCTCAGTGAAAACATACTACATGCAACACAGTTAGTTTCAACAATATGCTATGCTAATAGCGGCTAGCGATTAGCTACACACAGTTTTACCACAACAAATTAGTCATAGCATTACAAACAACACTTCAGCTGTTAGTTACCTTTTGTAGGAACAATATGTACAGACACACGATGTATTAACTTGTCGTCAAAGTCTCGAACGGTCTGATCATATGCTCCGCTCTACAATAACAATCTCTCCTCCACAGCTCTCTCTCTCGTCTCCCAGCGCCTGTCACAGACACGAACTTTTTGGGGACACAAGTCCCGCCCCTTCACCACTGAATCAGTATCAGATTAGCTAGTACTTTGTGCTTAACAAATGAAATTGAAGAAAAAGAATGATAGACGTTTTATATCAAATCATGTTGGGTTGTTCAACTAAACAGCATGTGCTCACCCATGTACGTTTCAAATAAACTATGCTCAACAATAAACTTGTGAAATGAACTTTTTATCTTGTAAATAGTTAAATGAACTTTTTATCTTGTAAATAGTAGAAAACATATTTCAGGATTATGATACTTAAGTACTAATCTATTTATGATCTTAATCATTTCTCTTAAATGCATTTATTTATTCAATGACATTTATTTATTTCTTGGCATTTCTAGCCTAAGTATATTTAACCAGGGCTACACCCTCCCCCTTCTGATCGTCAAGATGTCCTCATTTGACACCAATCACTGGGATCTCTAACAGAGAAGGCTGCTTCATTCTCACTTTCTGCCAGATTTATTCTTTTTCACTGACTTCCTGACATCTTTATCTGATGAGTTCAGATTAAACTGAATGACCATCCCATGATGCATGATGGTAACAGGCTGATTAGATGGGTTGCCAGGCTTATCGTAAGTCAATTTAATGACCGGTTTCGGATCTCTGTGAGATTTTCTGATAACTGAACTTTTCTCTCTTGTTGGAGTTCTTTCAGAGACTGAGGTCTCTCCCCCTTCTAACTCTGATTCCTCCACAGAACCATCACTGGTCTGTTCCTCTTGGGCGGACACATCTTCCAGGTCTTCCGCATCCTCTGGTTCGATAAGGGATTGCTCTCCTGAGTCTTCAGAGTTCTCCTCTGGATCCTCTAAGACATCAGAGCTATCCTCCTCTGGGCTCTCATTATTTACAGGGTTGTGATATGGATGGGAAAGATGTCTCCGGACCTCATCCAAATCCAAAGCTTGACGATGGTGGTGTACCATTCTGAACTGGTCGTCCGATGAGGCAGTGTCACTTTCTATCGTTGGACTAACAGACCTCTTTGATCTGTGACCCCTATGCTGCAACCTTGTGACAGGCTTCCTCGTAACAGGTTCCGTATCCCCAAGAGGGTTAGATAGTCTGACCAGATATCCGATGGGCAGCAGATGGTCTCGATGGAGGGTCTTGACTACTCCAGGGCCATACTCCGGTTTCACCCTGTACACTGGCAGGTTTGGCAGTTTCTTCATCACTACATAAGGTGTTGACCTCCATCGGTCTTCCAGTTTGTGTTTTCCTGTTAAGCCAACGCTCCGGATAAGGACTCTATCTCCTTCTTTCAAGGGCAGGTCTCTTACACGCTGGTCATAGTGTGATTTGTTTCTCAGGTGACTTTTCGTAGCGGCCTCGGATGCCAACTTGTAGGCATTATGCAACTCTTTCCGCATCCGGGTAACGTACTGCTGGTATGCTGGCTCACTCTCTCCATCTGGTGACGTGCCGAAACAGATGTCTATTGGTAGTCTGGCTTCTCTTCCGAATAGCAAACAATATGGGGAGTATCCAGTAGCATCATTCTTGGTACAATTGTACGCATGAACTAGGTGACTGATGTGCTGGCTCCACGATTGCTTCTTCACGGTGTCCAGGGTACCGAGCATCGCCAGGAGAGTGCGATTGAATCGTTCAGGTTGCGGGTCTCCCTGTGGATGGTAAGGGGATGTCCGTGACTTTCTGATCCCGAGCATAGACAGAAGCTCTTTGATCAGTTTACTCTCAAAATCTCTGCCCTGGTCGGAGTGTATCCGGGCAGGTAAGCCATAATGCACAAAATATTTCTCCCACAACACTTTTGCGACAGTGAGGGCCTTTTGATCTTTGGTGGGAAAGGCTTGGGCATAACGGGTGTAGTGATCGGTCACTACTAAGACATTGGCCACGCCTTTGGAGTCGGGCTCTATCTGTAGAAAGTCTATGCAGACTAAGTCCATGGGGCCTCTGCTTGTGATCTGGTTCAGAGGTGAGGCTCGGTGAGGGAGAGTCTTCCTAGAGATGCATCTCCCGCAGGTTCGGATGTACTGCTCCACTTCAGCTGTCATTCGTGGCCAGTAGAACCTGTCTCTGATCAGTTCGCTGGTTCGTTCCACCCCCAGGTGGCCACAATCATCGTGCAGTGATCTCAGGACCACGGTCCGGTATCTCTCAGGCAAGACCAGCTGTCTAATCTGCTTTCCAGATAGCTTCTTTGTTACTCTGAGCAGTATCCCATCCTCGGACTCAAGCTTGCTGCTCTCACGGATGAGCAATGCCATGTCAGGTGGGTCGCTTTTGGTACGAGTTGGTACCCTGTTAGCCTCGATTGCTTTCTTCACAGGTCCAATCATCGGGTCTGAGTCTTGTGCTGCTTTTATTTCTTTTGGGGTCAGCTGTTCGATGCTGCCCACACTTAGGTTCACTGGATTTGCATATGCTTCAGGCACAGCTGCTGCTGGGGCTCCTAGTTGATCCACCAGTCTGACAGGAGCATCCAGGGCTCCACTGACTCCAGCTCTCTGACAGACGGCTTTGATTCCAGATGGTATTAACCTTGTCCAGTCTTGGGTGTCTTCCTTGGTGTACTGTCGGGACAGCAGGTCAGCATCGATGTTTTGACGCCCAGGACGGTACTCGATATTGAAGTTGTATGTGGCTAGAGCAGCAAGCCAACGCTGTCCTACAGCACTGAGCTTGGCGGATGTCAGCACATATGTTAAAGGATTATTGTCAGTTCTAACTGTAAACTTAGCACCATAAAGGTAGTCATGAAATTTATCTACCACTGACCACTTAAGTGCAAGGAACTCTAACTGATGGACAGGGTAACGCTGCTCTGACTCACTGAGTTTACGACTGGCAAAGGCCACTGGTCTAAGACCTTGTGGATACTCTTGGTTAAGAACGGCACCCAGACCACTCATGCTAGCATCTACATGTAAGATGTAGGGTTTGGTTGGGTCCGCAAACGCCAACACAGGGGCATGAATCAAGCACTCAATGACCTGGTTGAAAGCGTCTTGACAGGCCTGGTTCCACCGCTCACCGAACGGTTCTGACTCTTTGAGGTATATTTTGGTTGTGTCTCTCTGTTTCTCAGCCTTTTTTCCATGCTGAGTTGGCGGATAGCCTTTCGTAAGCTCTGTAAGGGGACGTACGATGACCGAGTAGTTGACGATAAATCTGCGATAATAACCGCAAAATCCGAGGAAGGACTTGAGTGATTTCAGGTCAGTCGGCTCCTTCCAGTCTTTCACCACTTCCACTTTTCCAGGATCAGTAGAAATGCCTTTCTCTGAAACGATATGACCCACATACTTCACTTCAGGCTGACAGAACTGGCACTTGTCAATGGAGATTTTCAGGCCAACCTCCTCTAGCCTATCCAGGACTTTCAGAAGACGCTTCTCATGCTCCTCGAGTGTTTTGCCAAACACGATTATGTCATCCAAATACACGAGGACTTCGAGGAGGTGCATGTCACCAACGGCTTTTTCCATCAACCGCTGAAATGTAGCAGGCGCTCCAGTTATGCCCTGTGGCATGCGCTCAAATTGGTAGAAACCCAGGGGACAAATAAAAGCTGTTTTTTCTTTATCCTCTTCGGCCATGGCTATCTGGTAGTAGCCACTCCTCAGATCTAGTACAGAGAACCACTTGCTGCCGGTTAGAGAGTCCAAGGCATCATCAATGCGGGGCATGGTGTACTGATCTGGTATGGTGCGTCTGTTGAGGGTTCGATAGTCAATACACATTCTGACGCCTCCACTCTTTTTGCGGACAACCACAATCGGTGAGGCGTAAGGACTACGGGACTCTTTCAGTATCCCAGTGTCCAGTAGCTGTTGAATGTGACGCCGAACATCCTCGATGTCTGCTGGGGCCAATCTGCGTGATCGTTCCCGGAAGGGTCTGGAGTCATTCAGGCGTATGTTGTGCTCCACTCCCTTAGCCAGACCAACATCCCACTCATCCAGGGAGAAAACATTCCGTCTCTCGGATAACTTCTGGCGAAGTCGGTTTTTCCAATCCTCGGGGATAGGAGAGTCACCAAAATCAAAAAGGGCTGGGTCGACCACCTCAGCGAGGAGATCAGATGGCTGGACTGGAGTAACTGTATCCACAGCATACATCTCTGCGATTACTGTTCCCTCAGGAATAGCAGTCTTCTTCTTAGACTCATTATGAATGAGGACTGTCAAACTGTTGGGGTCTATGTCAGCGTTCTGGAGCACACCGGGCTGTACTAGCACACCAGTTGGGAGTGTTCGTATGACGGGTGCATCGATCAGCACGATATCTTTTGACATAGGGTCTGGTCTGTCTACCTTACAGGTAGCATAGTGCTTCTCGCCTGGAGCTATGGAAAGCGAACCAGGTCCCTCCCATGTCACTTTTCCGACGGCCTCCTCCTTTGTCTCTGATTGAGAGAGCTGAGACCGTGCTTGGACTGGGGCATATACTGGTTGTATCCTCATGGTGTGAACCACAGTTTCATCACCACTCTCTTGCAACAGCTCCCAGAGTCGGTGGAACAGGAATGCGTTAGTGCCAATGATCACTGGGGCTTCGTTGTAGTTCTTAGGCTCAGGACAGATCAAAGCAAGGACAACTACGGGCCCGTTCACACCTGTCAGGTTCTCTGGAAACTCCATCTCCACAATAACATAACCTTTGTAGGGATACTCGTTGTCTGACAAACCCCAGAGGCCTAACTGTGTGATAGGTTTGATCGGGACGTTCTGCAGGTTTTCGTTGTACCAGTGCTCGAAGATGATGGTCACATTAGAACCACTGTCCAAGAGCGCATTGCAGTTCAGGTCATTGACTTTGATAGGGTGGATCATTGACGGGCCCACGAGACCCTCAGGCAGACCGGTGCTTTCTTCTGAGATGTCTAGCTTAAAGGACTTAGCCACAGTCTGTTCTTCTTCTGAAGAGGTTTTTGGAGTCTCATTGGGTTCGTCCTTGGGTCCGCGCACCAAACGCACAAGCTTTTTGATTACTTTCTGTGGGTTTTCCGGTGCAGTGCACTTTGGTGCTATGTGACCCTTTTCACCACATCGATAACAAAAATATTCTCTGGCTGAGCTAGCTCTTTGGCCTGAAGCTGGTCGATGGGACGGAGTTGTGGTCTCTCGCGTGTTATCTGATTTGGGTCTCACCGACATCACGTTTATTTTCTCTTCTAATGCTTTCACTTGCTGGCTAAGTGACTCCATGTCACTATGCGACTCCTGTTTTTGTTTCCACTTTTGTTTTTTCTTGAACCCACTTTGTGAACAGTCAGATGGCTGTTGGCGCTGGTTGCCCATTTGCTCATCCATCCTGGCAGTCAGTTCTTTGATCTGAGCGCGAAGTTCACTCTGTTGGTCCATCTCAGGCTCCACTCCCTTCTCAGCTTGTACAGCGCGTACTCGCTGCTTACTGGTGAGTGCTCCAAGGTTTTGGCGATCAGACTGGCGTTCTTCCTCCTCGCGGATCTCTTGTAGCAGTCTCAGAAAGGTAGGGGGATCATCTTTGCACTCCCTAACTTACAACTGGAGTAGCAGGAGGTCAGAGGTTGAACCTCTAATTAGCTGCTCAACTCGGGCTCTGTCAGCTGACCTAGCTGGGAGACCTCCTCTCTGCACTACTTTGACTAGGGATCTCTCCAATCGTCTGAGAAAATCAGACAAACTCTCATTAGACTCTTGTTGGAGAGATCTAAACGAAAAATAGAGGTCTTCTCCTGATTTGGACGTACCAAAAATGCTCTCTATTGCCTGAAGGTACTCCACTGGGCTAGCATCAGGGTCAGTCGTACGCACAGCCTGTATGATCTCCAATGCAGGGCCTTTGAGACTCTCCAGAATTCTTCTGCGTTTTTCTTTCACGGAGCACTCTCCTTCATCTACCATGACTTTAGCTTGCTCCAACCATAGGTCTATAGTTTCTTCCCCAGTGGGGGTGGGACTGACCCCAGAGAAAGTTCTCAGACGCCTATATGAACTGCTGTCTGGTAGTTTACTATTTTTACCCCATACTTCTCCAACGGCACGTATAATAGACTCAGGGCTACTGTGTCTTGCTATAGTGGGTTGGCCTAGTTTTGGGATATCATCCATGGTTTTCCCCTCATCTTGTAGGAACTGAGCTAGCCTCACTTCGAAGTCATTTGGGGTATAGTACACTATCCTCAAAGCACTACCACCCTCCACCAGTGGGGGTAATTCTGGAGGCATATTTGAGGGGTCTACCTGCTCACGACACTCACACAACACCATCACTGATTGATGTTGCGAGTTAAACATTTTGCCCCTAACTCTAACCTTGCCCAAGGCTTTGACTGCTCCTACTGTTTCCTCTATCTCGGCTATGGTCGTTTCTTCTGGTACCCCATACACCAGAAGAGCATTCTCAACCTTCAATCCCTCTCCTCTACACCAGTTCACCAACTCAAGTTGGGAAGGGCTACTCGTTTGAACCTCCATATTTTTTTTTTTCGTGCAATATTATGTATAAACTGATATTAAGGTAGTTGTGTCACAGTTACTTTACGTGTAGTAGTAAACCAAATGTTTGTTAAGCTACAAGTATATCCCAGCGGTGCCTCCAATGTGTAACACCCGGCCCATATTTATCTAAATTAAATTACCTTTGGTTACTAATATGGGCGGGCCCTGAGTTATGACATAATCATTATCAGATTTATCTTAATATTAAAATATGTGACACAACACCTGAATTACTTTTGTACCAAAATATAGAGATTTATTTACAGAAAGAAAAAGAAATAGCAATCAGGATTTTTTGTCTCACAGACAACACTGACTTTTCAAATTAAATATCACAGTGTAACAACTTGCATTGGTAAGTAAACAAATTAAATGTATTGGCTTTTTCCCATGTAGAGCTTAAATGTAAACAATAATACAACTGAATGCAACATGAGCTAAAATAAAATGTGGGCCCACACACTCACACACACACTCACACAACACAACAGTTCACTCCGTTGCAGGCCTGAGCTGGTGCTTGAGCGCGGTGAGGCCTAAAAACTGTTATGGCCACTTCGCTTGGTCCAGAAGCAGAAATAAAAGAAAGAGCACGTGCTTATGGGGTTTACTCACAGTACCCAGCGATCAGGAGGATGGGCGATGACTGGAGATGCAGAAAAGATGCCAAGAGGGAAGTAGCAGTTTGGAAACAGTAGTTTGGAAACAGTAGGGCAGCCCACTGTGCGCTAGCAGCTGGATGAGTGAAGTTCATGTGCTCCACGAAACTCCTCTTCCAACTCCTTTTGTAGGAACAATATAATTAGCTAAGCTACCAATATATTACCATCTCGTTTTGAGCTAGCCATAGCTGGTCTCAGTGAAAACATACTACATGCAACACAGTTAGTTTCAACAATATGCTATGCTAATAGCGGCTAGCGATTAGCTACACACAGTTTTACCACAACAAATTAGTCATAGCATTACAAACAACACTTCAGCTGTTAGTTACCTTTTGTAGGAACAATATGTACAGACACACGATGTATTAACTTGTCGTCAAAGTCTCGAACGGTCTGATCATATGCTCCGCTCTACAATAACAATCTCTCCTCCACAGCTCTCTCTCTCGTCTCCCAGCGCCTGTCACAGACACGAACTTTTTGGGGACACAAGTCCCGCCCCTTCACCACTGAATCAGTATCAGATTAGCTAGTACTTTGTGCTTAACAAATGAAATTGAAGAAAAAGAATGATAGACGTTTTATATCAAATCATGTTGGGTTGTTCAACTAAACAGCATGTGCTCACCCATGTACGTTTCAAATAAACTATGCTCAACAATAAACTTGTGAAATGAACTTTTTATCTTGTAAATAGTTAAATGAACTTTTTATCTTGTAAATAGTAGAAAACATATTTCAGGATTATGATACTTAAGTACTAATCTATTTATGATCTTAATCATTTCTCTTAAATGCATTTATTTATTCAATGACATTTATTTATTTCTTGGCATTTCTAGCCTAAGTATATTTAACCAGGGCTACACCCTCCCCCTTCTGATCGTCAAGATGTCCTCATTTGACACCAATCACTGGGATCTCTAACAGAGAAGGCTGCTTCATTCTCACTTTCTGCCAGATTTATTCTTTTTCACTGACTTCCTGACATCTTTATCTGATGAGTTCAGATTAAACTGAATGACCATCCCATGATGCATGATGGTAACAGGCTGATTAGATGGGTTGCCAGGCTTATCGTAAGTCAATTTAATGACCGGTTTCGGATCTCTGTGAGATTTTCTGATAACTGAACTTTTCTCTCTTGTTGGAGTTCTTTCAGAGACTGAGGTCTCTCCCCCTTCTAACTCTGATTCCTCCACAGAACCATCACTGGTCTGTTCCTCTTGGGCGGACACATCTTCCAGGTCTTCCGCATCCTCTGGTTCGATAAGGGATTGCTCTCCTGAGTCTTCAGAGTTCTCCTCTGGATCCTCTAAGACATCAGAGCTATCCTCCTCTGGGCTCTCATTATTTACAGGGTTGTGATATGGATGGGAAAGATGTCTCCGGACCTCATCCAAATCCAAAGCTTGACGATGGTGGTGTACCATTCTGAACTGGTCGTCCGATGAGGCAGTGTCACTTTCTATCGTTGGACTAACAGACCTCTTTGATCTGTGACCCCTATGCTGCAACCTTGTGACAGGCTTCCTCGTAACAGGTTCCGTATCCCCAAGAGGGTTAGATAGTCTGACCAGATATCCGATGGGCAGCAGATGGTCTCGATGGAGGGTCTTGACTACTCCAGGGCCATACTCCGGTTTCACCCTGTACACTGGCAGGTTTGGCAGTTTCTTCATCACTACATAAGGTGTTGACCTCCATCGGTCTTCCAGTTTGTGTTTTCCTGTTAAGCCAACGCTCCGGATAAGGACTCTATCTCCTTCTTTCAAGGGCAGGTCTCTTACACGCTGGTCATAGTGTGATTTGTTTCTCAGGTGACTTTTCGTAGCGGCCTCGGATGCCAACTTGTAGGCATTATGCAACTCTTTCCGCATCCGGGTAACGTACTGCTGGTATGCTGGCTCACTCTCTCCATCTGGTGACGTGCCGAAACAGATGTCTATTGGTAGTCTGGCTTCTCTTCCGAATAGCAAACAATATGGGGAGTATCCAGTAGCATCATTCTTGGTACAATTGTACGCATGAACTAGGTGACTGATGTGCTGGCTCCACGATTGCTTCTTCACGGTGTCCAGGGTACCGAGCATCGCCAGGAGAGTGCGATTGAATCGTTCAGGTTGCGGGTCTCCCTGTGGATGGTAAGGGGATGTCCGTGACTTTCTGATCCCGAGCATAGACAGAAGCTCTTTGATCAGTTTACTCTCAAAATCTCTGCCCTGGTCGGAGTGTATCCGGGCAGGTAAGCCATAATGCACAAAATATTTCTCCCACAACACTTTTGCGACAGTGAGGGCCTTTTGATCTTTGGTGGGAAAGGCTTGGGCATAACGGGTGTAGTGATCGGTCACTACTAAGACATTGGCCACGCCTTTGGAGTCGGGCTCTATCTGTAGAAAGTCTATGCAGACTAAGTCCATGGGGCCTCTGCTTGTGATCTGGTTCAGAGGTGAGGCTCGGTGAGGGAGAGTCTTCCTAGAGATGCATCTCCCGCAGGTTCGGATGTACTGCTCCACTTCAGCTGTCATTCGTGGCCAGTAGAACCTGTCTCTGATCAGTTCGCTGGTTCGTTCCACCCCCAGGTGGCCACAATCATCGTGCAGTGATCTCAGGACCACGGTCCGGTATCTCTCAGGCAAGACCAGCTGTCTAATCTGCTTTCCAGATAGCTTCTTTGTTACTCTGAGCAGTATCCCATCCTCGGACTCAAGCTTGCTGCTCTCACGGATGAGCAATGCCATGTCAGGTGGGTCGCTTTTGGTACGAGTTGGTACCCTGTTAGCCTCGATTGCTTTCTTCACAGGTCCAATCATCGGGTCTGAGTCTTGTGCTGCTTTTATTTCTTTTGGGGTCAGCTGTTCGATGCTGCCCACACTTAGGTTCACTGGATTTGCATATGCTTCAGGCACAGCTGCTGCTGGGGCTCCTAGTTGATCCACCAGTCTGACAGGAGCATCCAGGGCTCCACTGACTCCAGCTCTCTGACAGACGGCTTTGATTCCAGATGGTATTAACCTTGTCCAGTCTTGGGTGTCTTCCTTGGTGTACTGTCGGGACAGCAGGTCAGCATCGATGTTTTGACGCCCAGGACGGTACTCGATATTGAAGTTGTATGTGGCTAGAGCAGCAAGCCAACGCTGTCCTACAGCACTGAGCTTGGCGGATGTCAGCACATATGTTAAAGGATTATTGTCAGTTCTAACTGTAAACTTAGCACCATAAAGGTAGTCATGAAATTTATCTACCACTGACCACTTAAGTGCAAGGAACTCTAACTGATGGACAGGGTAACGCTGCTCTGACTCACTGAGTTTACGACTGGCAAAGGCCACTGGTCTAAGACCTTGTGGATACTCTTGGTTAAGAACGGCACCCAGACCACTCATGCTAGCATCTACATGTAAGATGTAGGGTTTGGTTGGGTCCGCAAACGCCAACACAGGGGCATGAATCAAGCACTCAATGACCTGGTTGAAAGCGTCTTGACAGGCCTGGTTCCACCGCTCACCGAACGGTTCTGACTCTTTGAGGTATATTTTGGTTGTGTCTCTCTGTTTCTCAGCCTTTTTTCCATGCTGAGTTGGCGGATAGCCTTTCGTAAGCTCTGTAAGGGGACGTACGATGACCGAGTAGTTGACGATAAATCTGCGATAATAACCGCAAAATCCGAGGAAGGACTTGAGTGATTTCAGGTCAGTCGGCTCCTTCCAGTCTTTCACCACTTCCACTTTTCCAGGATCAGTAGAAATGCCTTTCTCTGAAACGATATGACCCACATACTTCACTTCAGGCTGACAGAACTGGCACTTGTCAATGGAGATTTTCAGGCCAACCTCCTCTAGCCTATCCAGGACTTTCAGAAGACGCTTCTCATGCTCCTCGAGTGTTTTGCCAAACACGATTATGTCATCCAAATACACGAGGACTTCGAGGAGGTGCATGTCACCAACGGCTTTTTTCCATCAACCGCTGAAATGTAGCAGGCGCTCCAGTTATGCCCTGTGGCATGCGCTCAAATTGGTAGAAACCCAGGGGACAAATAAAAGCTGTTTTTTCTTTATCCTCTTCGGCCATGGCTATCTGGTAGTAGCCACTCCTCAGATCTAGTACAGAGAACCACTTGCTGCCGGTTAGAGAGTCCAAGGCATCATCAATGCGGGGCATGGTGTACTGATCTGGTATGGTGCGTCTGTTGAGGGTTCGATAGTCAATACACATTCTGACGCCTCCACTCTTTTTGCGGACAACCACAATCGGTGAGGCGTAAGGACTACGGGACTCTTTCAGTATCCCAGTGTCCAGTAGCTGTTGAATGTGACGCCGAACATCCTCGATGTCTGCTGGGGCCAATCTGCGTGATCGTTCCCGGAAGGGTCTGGAGTCATTCAGGCGTATGTTGTGCTCCACTCCCTTAGCCAGACCAACATCCCACTCATCCAGGGAGAAAACATTCCGTCTCTCGGATAACTTCTGGCGAAGTCGGTTTTTCCAATCCTCGGGGATAGGAGAGTCACCAAAATCAAAAAGGGCTGGGTCGACCACCTCAGCGAGGAGATCAGATGGCTGGACTGGAGTAACTGTATCCACAGCATACATCTCTGCGATTACTGTTCCCTCAGGAATAGCAGTCTTCTTCTTAGACTCATTATGAATGAGGACTGTCAAACTGTTGGGGTCTATGTCAGCGTTCTGGAGCACACCGGGCTGTACTAGCACACCAGTTGGGAGTGTTCGTATGACGGGTGCATCGATCAGCACGATATCTTTTGACATAGGGTCTGGTCTGTCTACCTTACAGGTAGCATAGTGCTTCTCGCCTGGAGCTATGGAAAGCGAACCAGGTCCCTCCCATGTCACTTTTCCGACGGCCTCCTCCTTTGTCTCTGATTGAGAGAGCTGAGACCGTGCTTGGACTGGGGCATATACTGGTTGTATCCTCATGGTGTGAACCACAGTTTCATCACCACTCTCTTGCAACAGCTCCCAGAGTCGGTGGAACAGGAATGCGTTAGTGCCAATGATCACTGGGGCTTCGTTGTAGTTCTTAGGCTCAGGACAGATCAAAGCAAGGACAACTACGGGCCCGTTCACACCTGTCAGGTTCTCTGGAAACTCCATCTCCACAATAACATAACCTTTGTAGGGATACTCGTTGTCTGACAAACCCCAGAGGCCTAACTGTGTGATAGGTTTGATCGGGACGTTCTGCAGGTTTTCGTTGTACCAGTGCTCGAAGATGATGGTCACATTAGAACCACTGTCCAAGAGCGCATTGCAGTTCAGGTCATTGACTTTGATAGGGTGGATCATTGACGGGCCCACGAGACCCTCAGGCAGACCGGTGCTTTCTTCTGAGATGTCTAGCTTAAAGGACTTAGCCACAGTCTGTTCTTCTTCTGAAGAGGTTTTTGGAGTCTCATTGGGTTCGTCCTTGGGTCCGCGCACCAAACGCACAAGCTTTTTGATTACTTTCTGTGGGTTTTCCGGTGCAGTGCACTTTGGTGCTATGTGACCCTTTTCACCACATCGATAACAAAAATATTCTCTGGCTGAGCTAGCTCTTTGGCCTGAAGCTGGTCGATGGGACGGAGTTGTGGTCTCTCGCGTGTTATCTGATTTGGGTCTCACCGACATCACGTTTATTTTCTCTTCTAATGCTTTCACTTGCTGGCTAAGTGACTCCATGTCACTATGCGACTCCTGTTTTTGTTTCCACTTTTGTTTTTTCTTGAACCCACTTTGTGAACAGTCAGATGGCTGTTGGCGCTGGTTGCCCATTTGCTCATCCATCCTGGCAGTCAGTTCTTTGATCTGAGCGCGAAGTTCACTCTGTTGGTCCATCTCAGGCTCCACTCCCTTCTCAGCTTGTACAGCGCGTACTCGCTGCTTACTGGTGAGTGCTCCAAGGTTTTGGCGATCAGACTGGCGTTCTTCCTCCTCGCGGATCTCTTGTAGCAGTCTCAGAAAGGTAGGGGGATCATCTTTGCACTCCCTAACTTACAACTGGAGTAGCAGGAGGTCAGAGGTTGAACCTCTAATTAGCTGCTCAACTCGGGCTCTGTCAGCTGACCTAGCTGGGAGACCTCCTCTCTGCACTACTTTGACTAGGGATCTCTCCAATCGTCTGAGAAAATCAGACAAACTCTCATTAGACTCTTGTTGGAGAGATCTAAACGAAAAATAGAGGTCTTCTCCTGATTTGGACGTACCAAAAATGCTCTCTATTGCCTGAAGGTACTCCACTGGGCTAGCATCAGGGTCAGTCGTACGCACAGCCTGTATGATCTCCAATGCAGGGCCTTTGAGACTCTCCAGAATTCTTCTGCGTTTTTCTTTCACGGAGCACTCTCCTTCATCTACCATGACTTTAGCTTGCTCCAACCATAGGTCTATAGTTTCTTCCCCAGTGGGGGTGGGACTGACCCCAGAGAAAGTTCTCAGACGCCTATATGAACTGCTGTCTGGTAGTTTACTATTTTTACCCCATACTTCTCCAACGGCACGTATAATAGACTCAGGGCTACTGTGTCTTGCTATAGTGGGTTGGCCTAGTTTTGGGATATCATCCATGGTTTTCCCCTCATCTTGTAGGAACTGAGCTAGCCTCACTTCGAAGTCATTTGGGGTATAGTACACTATCCTCAAAGCACTACCACCCTCCACCAGTGGGGGTAATTCTGGAGGCATATTTGAGGGGTCTACCTGCTCACGACACTCACACAACACCATCACTGATTGATGTTGCGAGTTAAACATTTTGCCCCTAACTCTAACCTTGCCCAAGGCTTTGACTGCTCCTACTGTTTCCTCTATCTCGGCTATGGTCGTTTCTTCTGGTACCCCATACACCAGAAGAGCATTCTCAACCTTCAATCCCTCTCCTCTACACCAGTTCACCAACTCAAGTTGGGAAGGGCTACTCGTTTGAACCTCCATATTTTTTTTTTTTCGTGCAATATTATGTATAAACTGATATTAAGGTAGTTGTGTCACAGTTACTTTACGTGTAGTAGTAAACCAAATGTTTGTTAAGCTACAAGTATATCCCAGCGGTGCCTCCAATGTGTAACACCCGGCCCATATTTATCTAAATTAAATTACCTTTGGTTACTAATATGGGCGGGCCCTGAGTTATGACATAATCATTATCAGATTTATCTTAATATTAAAATATGTGACACAACACCTGAATTACTTTTGTACCAAAATATAGAGATTTATTTACAGAAAGAAAAAGAAATAGCAATCAGGATTTTTTGTCTCACAGACAACACTGACTTTTCAAATTAAATATCACAGTGTAACAACTTGCATTGGTAAGTAAACAAATTAAATGTATTGGCTTTTTCCCATGTAGAGCTTAAATGTAAACAATAATACAACTGAATGCAACATGAGCTAAAATAAAATGTGGGCCCACACACTCACACACACACTCACACAACACAACAGTTCACTCCGTTGCAGGCCTGAGCTGGTGCTTGAGCGCGGTGAGGCCTAAAAACTGTTATGGCCACTTCGCTTGGTCCAGAAGCAGAAATAAAAGAAAGAGCACGTGCTTATGGGGTTTACTCACAGTACCCAGCGATCAGGAGGATGGGCGATGACTGGAGATGCAGAAAAGATGCCAAGAGGGAAGTAGCAGTTTGGAAACAGTAGTTTGGAAACAGTAGGGCAGCCCACTGTGCGCTAGCAGCTGGATGAGTGAAGTTCATGTGCTCCACGAAACTCCTCTTCCAACTCCTTTTGTAGGAACAATATAATTAGCTAAGCTACCAATATATTACCATCTCGTTTTGAGCTAGCCATAGCTGGTCTCAGTGAAAACATACTACATGCAACACAGTTAGTTTCAACAATATGCTATGCTAATAGCGGCTAGCGATTAGCTACACACAGTTTTACCACAACAAATTAGTCATAGCATTACAAACAACACTTCAGCTGTTAGTTACCTTTTGTAGGAACAATATGTACAGACACACGATGTATTAACTTGTCGTCAAAGTCTCGAACGGTCTGATCATATGCTCCGCTCTACAATAACAATCTCTCCTCCACAGCTCTCTCTCTCGTCTCCCAGCGCCTGTCACAGACACGAACTTTTTGGGGACACAAGTCCCGCCCCTTCACCACTGAATCAGTATCAGATTAGCTAGTACTTTGTGCTTAACAAATGAAATTGAAGAAAAAGAATGATAGACGTTTTATATCAAATCATGTTGGGTTGTTCAACTAAACAGCATGTGCTCACCCATGTACGTTTCAAATAAACTATGCTCAACAATAAACTTGTGAAATGAACTTTTTATCTTGTAAATAGTTAAATGAACTTTTTATCTTGTAAATAGTAGAAAACATATTTCAGGATTATGATACTTAAGTACTAATCTATTTATGATCTTAATCATTTCTCTTAAATGCATTTATTTATTCAATGACATTTATTTATTTCTTGGCATTTCTAGCCTAAGTATATTTAACCAGGGCTACACCCTCCCCCTTCTGATCGTCAAGATGTCCTCATTTGACACCAATCACTGGGATCTCTAACAGAGAAGGCTGCTTCATTCTCACTTTCTGCCAGATTTATTCTTTTTCACTGACTTCCTGACATCTTTATCTGATGAGTTCAGATTAAACTGAATGACCATCCCATGATGCATGATGGTAACAGGCTGATTAGATGGGTTGCCAGGCTTATCGTAAGTCAATTTAATGACCGGTTTCGGATCTCTGTGAGATTTTCTGATAACTGAACTTTTCTCTCTTGTTGGAGTTCTTTCAGAGACTGAGGTCTCTCCCCTTCTAACTCTGATTCCTCCACAGAACCATCACTGGTCTGTTCCTCTTGGGCGGACACATCTTCCAGGTCTTCCGCATCCTCTGGTTCGATAAGGGATTGCTCTCCTGAGTCTTCAGAGTTCTCCTCTGGATCCTCTAAGACATCAGAGCTATCCTCCTCTGGGCTCTCATTATTTACAGGGTTGTGATATGGATGGGAAAGATGTCTCCGGACCTCATCCAAATCCAAAGCTTGACGATGGTGGTGTACCATTCTGAACTGGTCGTCCGATGAGGCAGTGTCACTTTCTATCGTTGGACTAACAGACCTCTTTGATCTGTGACCCCTATGCTGCAACCTTGTGACAGGCTTCCTCGTAACAGGTTCCGTATCCCCAAGAGGGTTAGATAGTCTGACCAGATATCCGATGGGCAGCAGATGGTCTCGATGGAGGGTCTTGACTACTCCAGGGCCATACTCCGGTTTCACCCTGTACACTGGCAGGTTTGGCAGTTTCTTCATCACTACATAAGGTGTTGACCTCCATCGGTCTTCCAGTTTGTGTTTTCCTGTTAAGCCAACGCTCCGGATAAGGACTCTATCTCCTTCTTTCAAGGGCAGGTCTCTTACACGCTGGTCATAGTGTGATTTGTTTCTCAGGTGACTTTTCGTAGCGGCCTCGGATGCCAACTTGTAGGCATTATGCAACTCTTTCCGCATCCGGGTAACGTACTGCTGGTATGCTGGCTCACTCTCTCCATCTGGTGACGTGCCGAAACAGATGTCTATTGGTAGTCTGGCTTCTCTTCCGAATAGCAAACAATATGGGGAGTATCCAGTAGCATCATTCTTGGTACAATTGTACGCATGAACTAGGTGACTGATGTGCTGGCTCCACGATTGCTTCTTCACGGTGTCCAGGGTACCGAGCATCGCCAGGAGAGTGCGATTGAATCGTTCAGGTTGCGGGTCTCCCTGTGGATGGTAAGGGGATGTCCGTGACTTTCTGATCCCGAGCATAGACAGAAGCTCTTTGATCAGTTTACTCTCAAAATCTCTGCCCTGGTCGGAGTGTATCCGGGCAGGTAAGCCATAATGCACAAAATATTTCTCCCACAACACTTTTGCGACAGTGAGGGCCTTTTGATCTTTGGTGGGAAAGGCTTGGGCATAACGGGTGTAGTGATCGGTCACTACTAAGACATTGGCCACGCCTTTGGAGTCGGGCTCTATCTGTAGAAAGTCTATGCAGACTAAGTCCATGGGGCCTCTGCTTGTGATCTGGTTCAGAGGTGAGGCTCGGTGAGGGAGAGTCTTCCTAGAGATGCATCTCCCGCAGGTTCGGATGTACTGCTCCACTTCAGCTGTCATTCGTGGCCAGTAGAACCTGTCTCTGATCAGTTCGCTGGTTCGTTCCACCCCCAGGTGGCCACAATCATCGTGCAGTGATCTCAGGACCACGGTCCGGTATCTCTCAGGCAAGACCAGCTGTCTAATCTGCTTTCCAGATAGCTTCTTTGTTACTCTGAGCAGTATCCCATCCTCGGACTCAAGCTTGCTGCTCTCACGGATGAGCAATGCCATGTCAGGTGGGTCGCTTTTGGTACGAGTTGGTACCCTGTTAGCCTCGATTGCTTTCTTCACAGGTCCAATCATCGGGTCTGAGTCTTGTGCTGCTTTTATTTCTTTTGGGGTCAGCTGTTCGATGCTGCCCACACTTAGGTTCACTGGATTTGCATATGCTTCAGGCACAGCTGCTGCTGGGGCTCCTAGTTGATCCACCAGTCTGACAGGAGCATCCAGGGCTCCACTGACTCCAGCTCTCTGACAGACGGCTTTGATTCCAGATGGTATTAACCTTGTCCAGTCTTGGGTGTCTTCCTTGGTGTACTGTCGGGACAGCAGGTCAGCATCGATGTTTTGACGCCCAGGACGGTACTCGATATTGAAGTTGTATGTGGCTAGAGCAGCAAGCCAACGCTGTCCTACAGCACTGAGCTTGGCGGATGTCAGCACATATGTTAAAGGATTATTGTCAGTTCTAACTGTAAACTTAGCACCATAAAGGTAGTCATGAAATTTATCTACCACTGACCACTTAAGTGCAAGGAACTCTAACTGATGGACAGGGTAACGCTGCTCTGACTCACTGAGTTTACGACTGGCAAAGGCCACTGGTCTAAGACCTTGTGGATACTCTTGGTTAAGAACGGCACCCAGACCACTCATGCTAGCATCTACATGTAAGATGTAGGGTTTGGTTGGGTCCGCAAACGCCAACACAGGGGCATGAATCAAGCACTCAATGACCTGGTTGAAAGCGTCTTGACAGGCCTGGTTCCACCGCTCACCGAACGGTTCTGACTCTTTGAGGTATATTTTGGTTGTGTCTCTCTGTTTCTCAGCCTTTTTTCCATGCTGAGTTGGCGGATAGCCTTTCGTAAGCTCTGTAAGGGGACGTACGATGACCGAGTAGTTGACGATAAATCTGCGATAATAACCGCAAAATCCGAGGAAGGACTTGAGTGATTTCAGGTCAGTCGGCTCCTTCCAGTCTTTCACCACTTCCACTTTTCCAGGATCAGTAGAAATGCCTTTCTCTGAAACGATATGACCCACATACTTCACTTCAGGCTGACAGAACTGGCACTTGTCAATGGAGATTTTCAGGCCAACCTCCTCTAGCCTATCCAGGACTTTCAGAAGACGCTTCTCATGCTCCTCGAGTGTTTTGCCAAACACGATTATGTCATCCAAATACACGAGGACTTCGAGGAGGTGCATGTCACCAACGGCTTTTTCCATCAACCGCTGAAATGTAGCAGGCGCTCCAGTTATGCCCTGTGGCATGCGCTCAAATTGGTAGAAACCCAGGGGACAAATAAAAGCTGTTTTTTCTTTATCCTCTTCGGCCATGGCTATCTGGTAGTAGCCACTCCTCAGATCTAGTACAGAGAACCACTTGCTGCCGGTTAGAGAGTCCAAGGCATCATCAATGCGGGGCATGGTGTACTGATCTGGTATGGTGCGTCTGTTGAGGGTTCGATAGTCAATACACATTCTGACGCCTCCACTCTTTTTGCGGACAACCACAATCGGTGAGGCGTAAGGACTACGGGACTCTTTCAGTATCCCAGTGTCCAGTAGCTGTTGAATGTGACGCCGAACATCCTCGATGTCTGCTGGGGCCAATCTGCGTGATCGTTCCCGGAAGGGTCTGGAGTCATTCAGGCGTATGTTGTGCTCCACTCCCTTAGCCAGACCAACATCCCACTCATCCAGGGAGAAAACATTCCGTCTCTCGGATAACTTCTGGCGAAGTCGGTTTTTCCAATCCTCGGGGATAGGAGAGTCACCAAAATCAAAAAGGGCTGGGTCGACCACCTCAGCGAGGAGATCAGATGGCTGGACTGGAGTAACTGTATCCACAGCATACATCTCTGCGATTACTGTTCCCTCAGGAATAGCAGTCTTCTTCTTAGACTCATTATGAATGAGGACTGTCAAACTGTTGGGGTCTATGTCAGCGTTCTGGAGCACACCGGGCTGTACTAGCACACCAGTTGGGAGTGTTCGTATGACGGGTGCATCGATCAGCACGATATCTTTTGACATAGGGTCTGGTCTGTCTACCTTACAGGTAGCATAGTGCTTCTCGCCTGGAGCTATGGAAAGCGAACCAGGTCCCTCCCATGTCACTTTTCCGACGGCCTCCTCCTTTGTCTCTGATTGAGAGAGCTGAGACCGTGCTTGGACTGGGGCATATACTGGTTGTATCCTCATGGTGTGAACCACAGTTTCATCACCACTCTCTTGCAACAGCTCCCAGAGTCGGTGGAACAGGAATGCGTTAGTGCCAATGATCACTGGGGCTTCGTTGTAGTTCTTAGGCTCAGGACAGATCAAAGCAAGGACAACTACGGGCCCGTTCACACCTGTCAGGTTCTCTGGAAACTCCATCTCCACAATAACATAACCTTTGTAGGGATACTCGTTGTCTGACAAACCCCAGAGGCCTAACTGTGTGATAGGTTTGATCGGGACGTTCTGCAGGTTTTCGTTGTACCAGTGCTCGAAGATGATGGTCACATTAGAACCACTGTCCAAGAGCGCATTGCAGTTCAGGTCATTGACTTTGATAGGGTGGATCATTGACGGGCCCACGAGACCCTCAGGCAGACCGGTGCTTTCTTCTGAGATGTCTAGCTTAAAGGACTTAGCCACAGTCTGTTCTTCTTCTGAAGAGGTTTTTGGAGTCTCATTGGGTTCGTCCTTGGGTCCGCGCACCAAACGCACAAGCTTTTTGATTACTTTCTGTGGGTTTTCCGGTGCAGTGCACTTTGGTGCTATGTGACCCTTTTCACCACATCGATAACAAAAATATTCTCTGGCTGAGCTAGCTCTTTGGCCTGAAGCTGGTCGATGGGACGGAGTTGTGGTCTCTCGCGTGTTATCTGATTTGGGTCTCACCGACATCACGTTTATTTTCTCTTCTAATGCTTTCACTTGCTGGCTAAGTGACTCCATGTCACTATGCGACTCCTGTTTTTGTTTCCACTTTTGTTTTTTCTTGAACCCACTTTGTGAACAGTCAGATGGCTGTTGGCGCTGGTTGCCCATTTGCTCATCCATCCTGGCAGTCAGTTCTTTGATCTGAGCGCGAAGTTCACTCTGTTGGTCCATCTCAGGCTCCACTCCCTTCTCAGCTTGTACAGCGCGTACTCGCTGCTTACTGGTGAGTGCTCCAAGGTTTTGGCGATCAGACTGGCGTTCTTCCTCCTCGCGGATCTCTTGTAGCAGTCTCAGAAAGGTAGGGGGATCATCTTTGCACTCCCTAACTTACAACTGGAGTAGCAGGAGGTCAGAGGTTGAACCTCTAATTAGCTGCTCAACTCGGGCTCTGTCAGCTGACCTAGCTGGGAGACCTCCTCTCTGCACTACTTTGACTAGGGATCTCTCCAATCGTCTGAGAAAATCAGACAAACTCTCATTAGACTCTTGTTGGAGAGATCTAAACGAAAAATAGAGGTCTTCTCCTGATTTGGACGTACCAAAAATGCTCTCTATTGCCTGAAGGTACTCCACTGGGCTAGCATCAGGGTCAGTCGTACGCACAGCCTGTATGATCTCCAATGCAGGGCCTTTGAGACTCTCCAGAATTCTTCTGCGTTTTTCTTTCACGGAGCACTCTCCTTCATCTACCATGACTTTAGCTTGCTCCAACCATAGGTCTATAGTTTCTTCCCCAGTGGGGGTGGGACTGACCCCAGAGAAAGTTCTCAGACGCCTATATGAACTGCTGTCTGGTAGTTTACTATTTTTACCCCATACTTCTCCAACGGCACGTATAATAGACTCAGGGCTACTGTGTCTTGCTATAGTGGGTTGGCCTAGTTTTGGGATATCATCCATGGTTTTCCCCTCATCTTGTAGGAACTGAGCTAGCCTCACTTCGAAGTCATTTGGGGTATAGTACACTATCCTCAAAGCACTACCACCCTCCACCAGTGGGGGTAATTCTGGAGGCATATTTGAGGGGTCTACCTGCTCACGACACTCACACAACACCATCACTGATTGATGTTGCGAGTTAAACATTTTGCCCCTAACTCTAACCTTGCCCAAGGCTTTGACTGCTCCTACTGTTTCCTCTATCTCGGCTATGGTCGTTTCTTCTGGTACCCCATACACCAGAAGAGCATTCTCAACCTTCAATCCCTCTCCTCTACACCAGTTCACCAACTCAAGTTGGGAAGGGCTACTCGTTTGAACCTCCATATTTTTTTTTTTCCGTGCAATATTATGTATAAACTGATATTAAGGTAGTTGTGTCACAGTTACTTTACGTGTAGTAGTAAACCAAATGTTTGTTAAGCTACAAGTATATCCCAGCGGTGCCTCCAATGTGTAACACCCGGCCCATATTTATCTAAATTAAATTACCTTTGGTTACTAATATGGGCGGGCCCTGAGTTATGACATAATCATTATCAGATTTATCTTAATATTAAAATATGTGACACAACACCTGAATTACTTTTGTACCAAAATATAGAGATTTATTTACAGAAAGAAAAAGAAATAGCAATCAGGATTTTTTGTCTCACAGACAACACTGACTTTTCAAATTAAATATCACAGTGTAACAACTTGCATTGGTAAGTAAACAAATTAAATGTATTGGCTTTTTCCCATGTAGAGCTTAAATGTAAACAATAATACAACTGAATGCAACATGAGCTAAAATAAAATGTGGGCCCACACACTCACACACACACTCACACAACACAACAGTTCACTCCGTTGCAGGCCTGAGCTGGTGCTTGAGCGCGGTGAGGCCTAAAAACTGTTATGGCCACTTCGCTTGGTCCAGAAGCAGAAATAAAAGAAAGAGCACGTGCTTATGGGGTTTACTCACAGTACCCAGCGATCAGGAGGATGGGCGATGACTGGAGATGCAGAAAAGATGCCAAGAGGGAAGTAGCAGTTTGGAAACAGTAGTTTGGAAACAGTAGGGCAGCCCACTGTGCGCTAGCAGCTGGATGAGTGAAGTTCATGTGCTCCACGAAACTCCTCTTCCAACTCCTTTTGTAGGAACAATATAATTAGCTAAGCTACCAATATATTACCATCTCGTTTTGAGCTAGCCATAGCTGGTCTCAGTGAAAACATACTACATGCAACACAGTTAGTTTCAACAATATGCTATGCTAATAGCGGCTAGCGATTAGCTACACACAGTTTTACCACAACAAATTAGTCATAGCATTACAAACAACACTTCAGCTGTTAGTTACCTTTTGTAGGAACAATATGTACAGACACACGATGTATTAACTTGTCGTCAAAGTCTCGAACGGTCTGATCATATGCTCCGCTCTACAATAACAATCTCTCCTCCACAGCTCTCTCTCTCGTCTCCCAGCGCCTGTCACAGACACGAACTTTTTGGGGACACAAGTCCCGCCCCTTCACCACTGAATCAGTATCAGATTAGCTAGTACTTTGTGCTTAACAAATGAAATTGAAGAAAAAGAATGATAGACGTTTTATATCAAATCATGTTGGGTTGTTCAACTAAACAGCATGTGCTCACCCATGTACGTTTCAAATAAACTATGCTCAACAATAAACTTGTGAAATGAACTTTTTATCTTGTAAATAGTTAAATGAACTTTTTATCTTGTAAATAGTAGAAAACATATTTCAGGATTATGATACTTAAGTACTAATCTATTTATGATCTTAATCATTTCTCTTAAATGCATTTATTTATTCAATGACATTTATTTATTTCTTGGCATTTCTAGCCTAAGTATATTTAACCAGGGCTACACCCTCCCCCTTCTGATCGTCAAGATGTCCTCATTTGACACCAATCACTGGGATCTCTAACAGAGAAGGCTGCTTCATTCTCACTTTCTGCCAGATTTATTCTTTTTCACTGACTTCCTGACATCTTTATCTGATGAGTTCAGATTAAACTGAATGACCATCCCATGATGCATGATGGTAACAGGCTGATTAGATGGGTTGCCAGGCTTATCGTAAGTCAATTTAATGACCGGTTTCGGATCTCTGTGAGATTTTCTGATAACTGAACTTTTCTCTCTTGTTGGAGTTCTTTCAGAGACTGAGGTCTCTCCCCCTTCTAACTCTGATTCCTCCACAGAACCATCACTGGTCTGTTCCTCTTGGGCGGACACATCTTCCAGGTCTTCCGCATCCTCTGGTTCGATAAGGGATTGCTCTCCTGAGTCTTCAGAGTTCTCCTCTGGATCCTCTAAGACATCAGAGCTATCCTCCTCTGGGCTCTCATTATTTACAGGGTTGTGATATGGATGGGAAAGATGTCTCCGGACCTCATCCAAATCCAAAGCTTGACGATGGTGGTGTACCATTCTGAACTGGTCGTCCGATGAGGCAGTGTCACTTTCTATCGTTGGACTAACAGACCTCTTTGATCTGTGACCCCTATGCTGCAACCTTGTGACAGGCTTCCTCGTAACAGGTTCCGTATCCCCAAGAGGGTTAGATAGTCTGACCAGATATCCGATGGGCAGCAGATGGTCTCGATGGAGGGTCTTGACTACTCCAGGGCCATACTCCGGTTTCACCCTGTACACTGGCAGGTTTGGCAGTTTCTTCATCACTACATAAGGTGTTGACCTCCATCGGTCTTCCAGTTTGTGTTTTCCTGTTAAGCCAACGCTCCGGATAAGGACTCTATCTCCTTCTTTCAAGGGCAGGTCTCTTACACGCTGGTCATAGTGTGATTTGTTTCTCAGGTGACTTTTCGTAGCGGCCTCGGATGCCAACTTGTAGGCATTATGCAACTCTTTCCGCATCCGGGTAACGTACTGCTGGTATGCTGGCTCACTCTCTCCATCTGGTGACGTGCCGAAACAGATGTCTATTGGTAGTCTGGCTTCTCTTCCGAATAGCAAACAATATGGGGAGTATCCAGTAGCATCATTCTTGGTACAATTGTACGCATGAACTAGGTGACTGATGTGCTGGCTCCACGATTGCTTCTTCACGGTGTCCAGGGTACCGAGCATCGCCAGGAGAGTGCGATTGAATCGTTCAGGTTGCGGGTCTCCCTGTGGATGGTAAGGGGATGTCCGTGACTTTCTGATCCCGAGCATAGACAGAAGCTCTTTGATCAGTTTACTCTCAAAATCTCTGCCCTGGTCGGAGTGTATCCGGGCAGGTAAGCCATAATGCACAAAATATTTCTCCCACAACACTTTTGCGACAGTGAGGGCCTTTTGATCTTTGGTGGGAAAGGCTTGGGCATAACGGGTGTAGTGATCGGTCACTACTAAGACATTGGCCACGCCTTTGGAGTCGGGCTCTATCTGTAGAAAGTCTATGCAGACTAAGTCCATGGGGCCTCTGCTTGTGATCTGGTTCAGAGGTGAGGCTCGGTGAGGGAGAGTCTTCCTAGAGATGCATCTCCCGCAGGTTCGGATGTACTGCTCCACTTCAGCTGTCATTCGTGGCCAGTAGAACCTGTCTCTGATCAGTTCGCTGGTTCGTTCCACCCCCAGGTGGCCACAATCATCGTGCAGTGATCTCAGGACCACGGTCCGGTATCTCTCAGGCAAGACCAGCTGTCTAATCTGCTTTCCAGATAGCTTCTTTGTTACTCTGAGCAGTATCCCATCCTCGGACTCAAGCTTGCTGCTCTCACGGATGAGCAATGCCATGTCAGGTGGGTCGCTTTTGGTACGAGTTGGTACCCTGTTAGCCTCGATTGCTTTCTTCACAGGTCCAATCATCGGGTCTGAGTCTTGTGCTGCTTTTATTTCTTTTGGGGTCAGCTGTTCGATGCTGCCCACACTTAGGTTCACTGGATTTGCATATGCTTCAGGCACAGCTGCTGCTGGGGCTCCTAGTTGATCCACCAGTCTGACAGGAGCATCCAGGGCTCCACTGACTCCAGCTCTCTGACAGACGGCTTTGATTCCAGATGGTATTAACCTTGTCCAGTCTTGGGTGTCTTCCTTGGTGTACTGTCGGGACAGCAGGTCAGCATCGATGTTTTGACGCCCAGGACGGTACTCGATATTGAAGTTGTATGTGGCTAGAGCAGCAAGCCAACACTGTCCTACAGCACTGAGCTTGGCGGATGTCAGCACATATGTTAAAGGATTATTGTCAGTTCTAACTGTAAACTTAGCACCATAAAGGTAGTCATGAAATTTATCTACCACTGACCACTTAAGTGCAAGGAACTCTAACTGATGGACAGGGTAACGCTGCTCTGACTCACTGAGTTTACGACTGGCAAAGGCCACTGGTCTAAGACCTTGTGGATACTCTTGGTTAAGAACGGCACCCAGACCACTCATGCTAGCATCTACATGTAAGATGTAGGGTTTGGTTGGGTCCGCAAACGCCAACACAGGGGCATGAATCAAGCACTCAATGACCTGGTTGAAAGCGTCTTGACAGGCCTGGTTCCACCGCTCACCGAACGGTTCTGACTCTTTGAGGTATATTTTGGTTGTGTCTCTCTGTTTCTCAGCCTTTTTTCCATGCTGAGTTGGCGGATAGCCTTTCGTAAGCTCTGTAAGGGGACGTACGATGACCGAGTAGTTGACGATAAATCTGCGATAATAACCGCAAAATCCGAGGAAGGACTTGAGTGATTTCAGGTCAGTCGGCTCCTTCCAGTCTTTCACCACTTCCACTTTTCCAGGATCAGTAGAAATGCCTTTCTCTGAAACGATATGACCCACATACTTCACTTCAGGCTGACAGAACTGGCACTTGTCAATGGAGATTTTCAGGCCAACCTCCTCTAGCCTATCCAGGACTTTCAGAAGACGCTTCTCATGCTCCTCGAGTGTTTTGCCAAACACGATTATGTCATCCAAATACACGAGGACTTCGAGGAGGTGCATGTCACCAACGGCTTTTTCCATCAACCGCTGAAATGTAGCAGGCGCTCCAGTTATGCCCTGTGGCATGCGCTCAAATTGGTAGAAACCCAGGGGACAAATAAAAGCTGTTTTTTCTTTATCCTCTTCGGCCATGGCTATCTGGTAGTAGCCACTCCTCAGATCTAGTACAGAGAACCACTTGCTGCCGGTTAGAGAGTCCAAGGCATCATCAATGCGGGGCATGGTGTACTGATCTGGTATGGTGCGTCTGTTGAGGGTTCGATAGTCAATACACATTCTGACGCCTCCACTCTTTTTGCGGACAACCACAATCGGTGAGGCGTAAGGACTACGGGACTCTTTCAGTATCCCAGTGTCCAGTAGCTGTTGAATGTGACGCCGAACATCCTCGATGTCTGCTGGGGCCAATCTGCGTGATCGTTCCCGGAAGGGTCTGGAGTCATTCAGGCGTATGTTGTGCTCCACTCCCTTAGCCAGACCAACATCCCACTCATCCAGGGAGAAAACATTCCGTCTCTCGGATAACTTCTGGCGAAGTCGGTTTTTCCAATCCTCGGGGATAGGAGAGTCACCAAAATCAAAAAGGGCTGGGTCGACCACCTCAGCGAGGAGATCAGATGGCTGGACTGGAGTAACTGTATCCACAGCATACATCTCTGCGATTACTGTTCCCTCAGGAATAGCAGTCTTCTTCTTAGACTCATTATGAATGAGGACTGTCAAACTGTTGGGGTCTATGTCAGCGTTCTGGAGCACACCGGGCTGTACTAGCACACCAGTTGGGAGTGTTCGTATGACGGGTGCATCGATCAGCACGATATCTTTTGACATAGGGTCTGGTCTGTCTACCTTACAGGTAGCATAGTGCTTCTCGCCTGGAGCTATGGAAAGCGAACCAGGTCCCTCCCATGTCACTTTTCCGACGGCCTCCTCCTTTGTCTCTGATTGAGAGAGCTGAGACCGTGCTTGGACTGGGGCATATACTGGTTGTATCCTCATGGTGTGAACCACAGTTTCATCACCACTCTCTTGCAACAGCTCCCAGAGTCGGTGGAACAGGAATGCGTTAGTGCCAATGATCACTGGGGCTTCGTTGTAGTTCTTAGGCTCAGGACAGATCAAAGCAAGGACAACTACGGGCCCGTTCACACCTGTCAGGTTCTCTGGAAACTCCATCTCCACAATAACATAACCTTTGTAGGGATACTCGTTGTCTGACAAACCCCAGAGGCCTAACTGTGTGATAGGTTTGATCGGGACGTTCTGCAGGTTTTCGTTGTACCAGTGCTCGAAGATGATGGTCACATTAGAACCACTGTCCAAGAGCGCATTGCAGTTCAGGTCATTGACTTTGATAGGGTGGATCATTGACGGGCCCACGAGACCCTCAGGCAGACCGGTGCTTTCTTCTGAGATGTCTAGCTTAAAGGACTTAGCCACAGTCTGTTCTTCTTCTGAAGAGGTTTTTGGAGTCTCATTGGGTTCGTCCTTGGGTCCGCGCACCAAACGCACAAGCTTTTTGATTACTTTCTGTGGGTTTTCCGGTGCAGTGCACTTTGGTGCTATGTGACCCTTTTCACCACATCGATAACAAAAATATTCTCTGGCTGAGCTAGCTCTTTGGCCTGAAGCTGGTCGATGGGACGGAGTTGTGGTCTCTCGCGTGTTATCTGATTTGGGTCTCACCGACATCACGTTTATTTTCTCTTCTAATGCTTTCACTTGCTGGCTAAGTGACTCCATGTCACTATGCGACTCCTGTTTTTGTTTCCACTTTTGTTTTTTCTTGAACCCACTTTGTGAACAGTCAGATGGCTGTTGGCGCTGGTTGCCCATTTGCTCATCCATCCTGGCAGTCAGTTCTTTGATCTGAGCGCGAAGTTCACTCTGTTGGTCCATCTCAGGCTCCACTCCCTTCTCAGCTTGTACAGCGCGTACTCGCTGCTTACTGGTGAGTGCTCCAAGGTTTTGGCGATCAGACTGGCGTTCTTCCTCCTCGCGGATCTCTTGTAGCAGTCTCAGAAAGGTAGGGGGATCATCTTTGCACTCCCTAACTTACAACTGGAGTAGCAGGAGGTCAGAGGTTGAACCTCTAATTAGCTGCTCAACTCGGGCTCTGTCAGCTGACCTAGCTGGGAGACCTCCTCTCTGCACTACTTTGACTAGGGATCTCTCCAATCGTCTGAGAAAATCAGACAAACTCTCATTAGACTCTTGTTGGAGAGATCTAAACGAAAAATAGAGGTCTTCTCCTGATTTGGACGTACCAAAAATGCTCTCTATTGCCTGAAGGTACTCCACTGGGCTAGCATCAGGGTCAGTCGTACGCACAGCCTGTATGATCTCCAATGCAGGGCCTTTGAGACTCTCCAGAATTCTTCTGCGTTTTTCTTTCACGGAGCACTCTCCTTCATCTACCATGACTTTAGCTTGCTCCAACCATAGGTCTATAGTTTCTTCCCCAGTGGGGGTGGGACTGACCCCAGAGAAAGTTCTCAGACGCCTATATGAACTGCTGTCTGGTAGTTTACTATTTTTACCCCATACTTCTCCAACGGCACGTATAATAGACTCAGGGCTACTGTGTCTTGCTATAGTGGGTTGGCCTAGTTTTGGGATATCATCCATGGTTTTCCCCTCATCTTGTAGGAACTGAGCTAGCCTCACTTCGAAGTCATTTGGGGTATAGTACACTATCCTCAAAGCACTACCACCCTCCACCAGTGGGGGTAATTCTGGAGGCATATTTGAGGGGTCTACCTGCTCACGACACTCACACAACACCATCACTGATTGATGTTGCGAGTTAAACATTTTGCCCCTAACTCTAACCTTGCCCAAGGCTTTGACTGCTCCTACTGTTTCCTCTATCTCGGCTATGGTCGTTTCTTCTGGTACCCCATACACCAGAAGAGCATTCTCAACCTTCAATCCCTCTCCTCTACACCAGTTCACCAACTCAAGTTGGGAAGGGCTACTCGTTTGAACCTCCATATTTTTTTTTTCCGTGCAATATTATGTATAAACTGATATTAAGGTAGTTGTGTCACAGTTACTTTACGTGTAGTAGTAAACCAAATGTTTGTTAAGCTACAAGTATATCCCAGCGGTGCCTCCAATGTGTAACACCCGGCCCATATTTATCTAAATTAAATTACCTTTGGTTACTAATATGGGCGGGCCCTGAGTTATGACATAATCATTATCAGATTTATCTTAATATTAAAATATGTGACACAACACCTGAATTACTTTTGTACCAAAATATAGAGATTTATTTACAGAAAGAAAAAGAAATAGCAATCAGGATTTTTTGTCTCACAGACAACACTGACTTTTCAAATTAAATATCACAGTGTAACAACTTGCATTGGTAAGTAAACAAATTAAATGTATTGGCTTTTTCCCATGTAGAGCTTAAATGTAAACAATAATACAACTGAATGCAACATGAGCTAAAATAAAATGTGGGCCCACACACTCACACACACACTCACACAACACAACAGTTCACTCCGTTGCA
Organism: Ilyophis sp. 1 JC-2022; assembly: GCA_022702515.1. NCBI lineage: Eukaryota > Metazoa > Chordata > Actinopteri > Anguilliformes > Synaphobranchidae > Ilyophis > Ilyophis sp. 1 JC-2022. The sequence goes on along the minus strand of CM040402.1, from coordinate 89,850,704 downwards.
GGCCTGAGCTGGTGCTTGAGCGCGGTGAGGCCTAAAAACTGTTATGGCCACTTCGCTTGGTCCAGAAGCAGAAATAAAAGAAAGAGCACGTGCTTATGGGGTTTACTCACAGTACCCAGCAATCAGGAGGATGGGCGATGACTGGAGATGCAGAAAAGATGCCAAGAGGGAAGTAGCAGTTTGGAAACAGTAGTTTGGAAACAGTAGGGCAGCCCACTGTGCGCTAGCAGCTGGATGAGTGAAGTTCATGTGCTCCACGAAACTCCTCTTCCAACTCCTTTTGTAGGAACAATATAATTAGCTAAGCTACCAATATATTACCATCTCGTTTTGAGCTAGCCATAGCTGGTCTCAGTGAAAACATACTACATGCAACACAGTTAGTTTCAACAATATGCTATGCTAATAGCGGCTAGCGATTAGCTACACACAGTTTTACCACAACAAATTAGTCATAGCATTACAAACAACACTTCAGCTGTTAGTTACCTTTTGTAGGAACAATATGTACAGACACACGATGTATTAACTTGTCGTCAAAGTCTCGAACGGTCTGATCATATGCTCCGCTCTACAATAACAATCTCTCCTCCACAGCTCTCTCTCTCGTCTCCCAGCGCCTGTCACAGACACGAACTTTTTGGGGACACAAGTCCCGCCCCTTCACCACTGAATCAGTATCAGATTAGCTAGTACTTTGTGCTTAACAAATGAAATTGAAGAAAAAGAATGATAGACGTTTTATATCAAATCATGTTGGGTTGTTCAACTAAACAGCATGTGCTCACCCATGTACGTTTCAAATAAACTATGCTCAACAATAAACTTGTGAAATGAACTTTTTATCTTGTAAATAGTTAAATGAACTTTTTATCTTGTAAATAGTAGAAAACATATTTCAGGATTATGATACTTAAGTACTAATCTATTTATGATCTTAATCATTTCTCTTAAATGCATTTATTTATTCAATGACATTTATTTATTTCTTGGCATTTCTAGCCTAAGTATATTTAACCAGGGCTACACTTGTAAACATATTTATTCTTAGTCTGTACTCTAGCTTGCTGATACTGTTCTGTGATACTCTGATACTGGTGTTCAGACTGAGGTGATGGGTGCACGTGAGGGGTGCACGTAACGCCATATTCTAACAGCGGGAACACTTAGATAGAAATGAATGCAAGCAAAGAGCATCTCTGGTAAAAAATATTTTATTTGCTCATCTTATATCATGCTAGTACATTTGATGAAAAGGTCTGACATTCCGATTCTGATATTTGTAGATTTGTTTTGAGAATTATGTCTTAATACAACATCTTGTTATCGATAAAAAAGCTAATGCTAAAAATAAATTTCGGTCATGTATGCAGCCATGTTTGTTTACAGTCGTCATCAGGCAGGGCCATGGGAACAACGTCATAACTAAATGCAGCCCAGACAAGCCGATGTAAAAAAATGTAGAACTCTTGTTACTTGATTCAATACATGTTTGGATAAAATGATGTTACAATATACGAGTACACGAATATGGAAATAAAACCAAGACTTTATTATCGCAAATGTGTAGCGTAACTTTTCCAAATATGTACGTAGATATTTGAACGTGCAGGACAAGATGCTAACACGTAGCCTACTCAGATTCATAAACGTACCCATAGGCTGAAAATGTGTAGCGCTGCATTAGCAAATATGTACTCGGATACTTGACCATGCTGGACAAGATGCAAATGTGTAGCCTATCAAGATTTGTGATGGCGCATGTAAGTGAGATCGTCGGTATAATACAGCTAGCTACGTAGTAACCCATATGCATACACTGCAAATTAAACTAGATGACTATTCGGATAACAACTAACGTTGACATAGTAACATTTGCATTTCAGTACAACAATAAACGACTAGGTACCGCACTGGAATCATGTTTGCACTTTTACATTGGGATGCAATTGTTAGCTTGTGTTAAGGAGGTTAAATGGCGAATTGCTTCCGCACCGGCGCATTATCGCCATCGAGTTGACCGAGTAAAACTAAACTAGTTATGTGTATTAGCTTAGTTTGTTGTAAAATTGAAGATGATAGGCATATTGTAGATGTTATTTTCTGATTTATGAGAGAAAGCGGATTTGAACCCCACATTCTTAATTTAGTCTTTCTTGTGAGTATCGTGGTCATTTAAAAAGGATGCGTAGGCTACAATTATCTCCTTTTGATGACATTTGATTCTTTATTAGCTGTAGTGTATCATTCAGGTTTGTATGCCCAACTCTCAAAGATAATACAAACAAGAATCATTACATTTATATACAGTAAGTGCTTTACAAATACATATAGTTCATCATTAACTAGATGAGGAATAATAAGGAAATAAGCAGGGGATTTTAGAGGCAGATCTGTTTGTTGCGTCATAATGACCGTCACATATTCTGAGAACACACGCAAAAAATAATATTCAATACATTGTAAGGTAAGAATATTTTTGTGGATTATCCACTTTTAACATGCTTTAGCCTAATATTACACCTGTTCACATATTCATATGATGCCCACAGCTTAAAGCAAAATACTTTAATACATGTTTGTGTTGTGCTTATATTGAAATAGGTGACCATTACTTGACTCTGGCTGAGGTTATGGGCAAAGACACAGATGACGCCCATCGACCTTCTGCCCAACAGTCCCACAAACACAAACAAGCTGCGTGCGTTGACTTCTTCTTGTCGGACGCACTGGAGAAGCAGCAGAAAGAGTCTGGGCTGTTTACTGCCCAACATGCACGGGCAGTAGTCGGCTGCATGGAATGCTCTAAACCAAGAGTGATCTACTCAATGCGCCTCCTCTCCTCTCGCCACCAGGCCACACTGGCAGAGGCCCTGTCAGATGATGGCATGGATTACACATGTGGGAGTTACATCCTGGAGCCCAAACATCAACTTTCATCAACTGTGCAGGTCAGGCTGTCTCTCTCGTGTGGTGATCCCATAGAGCTGGCCTACTACCGGGCACCTTTTGGGAGGCAAGATCTCTGTGCACACTGTGGCGGGCCCTGTTATTGAAATTTAAAACGGTCTTGCCCTGCTGCCACATTTGTATTGGGGCTGGAAAAAAGCACATTGTGGCCAGACCCTATGGCAAGCAGAAATGAGCAGTGTTCATGTGGTTTAAAGAGGCCCTGCAGTTGTATTTTCCTTAATTTAACTTAAAGTGTAACTCCAGTGTTATTCAACCCATAGCCCTGTTGTTCGAGGTCACCATGTGCTGTCCGTAGGAAAAACAATGAGAATATTTGGTACAATATAGAGCGAATAGTGACCCGGAAGCTAAAGCTTACCTAATGGGCCAGTTGGCTTTTGTTTCAGTTTCAGTTTGAATGTCCCATGAATAGGTTAGCTTTAGCTGCCAGACCACTATTTGCTCTGAGTTGTACCAAATGTTCTCATTGTTTTTCCTACTAATAGCAGGCAGTAATGTTGGACAACAGGGCTATGAGTCGCAGAACACCAGAGTTACACTTTAACTACTTAGTGCAGATAGTCTATTTTTTCTCGCCTGCGAGACAGTTTTACGCAACTGAGACACGCGTTGCTCCTGCAGCCAAACTATTAGTGGAAAACCCAAACGCGGTATTTTAACTTTATTGGTAGACGATTCGCGACGATTTCTGGCCAATGCGTAGTTTCTAAGTGTCACTATCTTTCCGTAGCAAGTCCATTTAACAAGCACTCCCCACCCAGCCTATACCTACCCATGCGTGACATAGTGGGCAATAGCGTCTATGTTGGGAGTTCATAAATATATGTATTCATCATATAATATCAGAATTCCGTCCAGCAACCAGATAAACCCACCAATAGCCCGACCGTATGCAAATACAGCGGTGCAAATCGCTGCTCAATCAATACCGACATAAACAAGTGAAATCATACAATGCCATTCTACTATCAATATCTGCTATTAAATATGGAATTCGTGTGCAATCCTCCCGTGGATTTAAGCGTAGATATGTCCCTTTCAAGATTCCGTGGTCATTTATTGTCTTGGACAATCCGTTTGAAAAATACACAGCGCATTGGAACACTATTAGACAAACGAAACTATCTCTGCGTAACCCCCCCTCCCTGATAGCACTGCTGTGACGCTTTCAATTTTATTCTGGTTTGATCGACAATTGTTTTATCCAATAGAAGGCACGACAAGCTTCCCAAAAGTTATTTACATGTGTAATTGAAAGCTTGGATTAACTATTTAAGGGCGAGCGTAACTGCAATACTTGTTATATCACAACAACTTTACGCGGGCATGCGCAGATGACGCATTTGGTTTGACGCGTTTGGTATGACGCAGTTGGTCTTACGCAATAAAACGGCGCGCAACTTTGAAGAGACTTTTTAGTACTTTTCCCCCGAAGTCGGTCAGAAGAGGACAACAACAGAGATTCTTCTAATCCCTGTAGCATAGATTCTGTGGAAGAGGTGCCTATCAATATGGGGAAGATATCCTCCTCGACATGTAAGTATTACTGCTTGTAATATTTTGAGTATATACATTCGTTTTTCCACTGCGTGCTATATTTTTGTATTTGCATCGGTCGTAATAGACCACTGTTAGCCTGCTAATAATGCTGAACATATTTGAAAACACACTTTTTCAGACTCTTGTGTCTATGACCTTCAATATGCACTTATTGTACATCGCTTTGGATAAACGCGTCTGCCAAATAACTGTAATGTATTGATACTATTGTGTTCGTGACGTTCCCGTAGTGGCTCGTGGTGGCCTGCTTTGTTAGAATTCATAGCATTCACAATGAAATTGCGTATTTTAGCGCTGTTCTGTTTGGTTGCTCAGTCGTAAGTTATAAACTCCTCAAAAAAAGTTCGGAAACGTTATTTCGGTCGATTATTCCTCCCCTTTAATAATACCAATTGGTATTGTATTTTATATCGTTGGAAAGCCTGATTAGTCACCTTTACAACGAGGTACAACTTGTAAGGATCGTGCATTCGTGGAATGAGCAACACAGCTAACCGTGTGGGTAGCGGCCCAACAAAATGTGCCAAAATCCCCTGCAATATTCTTCTGTTGGTATTCACTCTCGTTTTGAGTTGCTTGGTGGACTGGATGATTGCACTCTCCCACAGTAATAAGGAAAAAACAACACATATTGGCCATTTTTACACTTTATTCATTTTACACTGTCAGGGACCTCAGTAGCGTGTGGAAGATCCATACGCAGCCACAACAGCTTGGCACCTCCTCCTCATGCTGGTCACCAGCCTGGTCACACACTGCTGTGGGATGGCATCCCATTCCATCCCACTGGCATACACCTGCCAGCACTTGAAGCTCAAAACGAGAGTGAATACCAACAGAAGAATATTGCAGGGCATTTAGGCACATTTTTTTGGGCCGCTACCCACACGGTTAGCTGTGTTGCTCATTCCACGAATGCATGATCCTTACAAGTTGTACCTCGTTGTAAAGGTGACTAATCAGGCTTTCCAACGATATGCAATACAATACCAATTGGTATTATTAAAGGGGAGGAATAATCGACCGAAATAACGTTTCCAAACTTTTTTTGAGGAGTTTATTTTATGCCTCGATTTGCCGTGAAGCTAGAACATTGGTAGTGTTTTCCGATATTATTTTATTGTATTGTAATTTCTTTGTGCATAATGTACTCTATGGGGTATTAGTATATCCATGGGTGATGCTTTTCACTTAGGGAATGGAAAATATGTATTCAAATGTACTGTGTCCAGATGTGTGCAAGATGAATGTAAAATAAATAAATAAAATAAATAAGCAACAGTTGTGAAACACACTACAGAGTAATGCCATCCTAGAGCACGCAACAAAATATAACATAATGTAGCATACAGAAGAAAGTGTTTACTGAAGTACAAGAGTGAATGATTTCATATTTAGCTGTGTGTACCACAGTGTTATAATGCTTCTGCATTATGTAATTTGTTCCTATAACATGCTTGACCCTCCACCTCTGCCACTCCAGCAGTACCCTCTACTGTTCAGAGTGAAGCCACTGCAGGACCAGATCCTTCCAGCATACTGAAGACCGTGCCATTGATGAGTGCATGTTGCCCACGAAGGCACCGCACAGGATGAAGCAGTATATGAAGGATAATGGTGAAAAAATGGCACACTTGGCATCAAACACTGAACTGAAACTGTGCAATATCAATGTTTTCATCCATTAAGTGATCGTAAGGTAAAATGTATATGCTTTATAAAGGACAAAAGGCTTTTTAATAATTTCTCGGAGAGGTTTTGGGTAGGTTATTGGACACCTAGATATCCACCCCCCTGTACTGATCCAAAATAATTCCCACATGAAAATGATAAAAAGGTGAGTTAAATGAGTCAAAACGGTTGATTTGCACTGAAATGTATGATTTGTTTAAGATTTACAGCTATTCACATTTTAGCCAATTTGGATAGGTTTGGAGACCCTGGGTACATCAGGCTACACTGCTTACATTTCGTGTCATAGATCTTTAGTAGTTCTGTATATCACCCTGCGATTATTGAATGCTTGTGGACAAGGAGTTTATGATCCAGGAAATGTGTAGTTTTACCTGTTTCACTTATGTACCTCTCAGTATTTTGAAGAAATATATATTTTGTAGCATTTTTAGCAAAGTTTTGCTTGCATTTCCGGCACTTTATTTTGACCTTAAATTATGAAAATAAACAAATCTAAGTTTGTACAAAAAATGGTACACCGGTTTTGTTTCATTTAAGCCATTTACCAAGTTTATGTGATGCTCACACCTGGAGTTATAAAGCCTTAAACAGAGTACCCCCATGATTTACCAAATATGCCATCTGCACTAAGGGGTTACGTAAACAGCTTCGGAGTCATTCATGGTTCTATAACATTTTCCGGGTTGATTGGATGCTGTCTCGCTACCTTGTTTAACGTTTGTTCAACGTTTTGTAGGTTTGTACATATACATTGTACAGAGTATTGTAAGAGTTGATACTATTAAAGTTATTTATGAAATATTGCTTGAGATGTCTTCAATGCCAATGGTCCAGAACTAGTTTTTAGGAGTAGAAAAAAGTACACACATTTAAAATCAGCACATTTTAATTGAAGCATTCGTATTGACTACATATTTTGTTCATATAAAAATGTGTGTGTGTGTGTAACATGCTGGGAGTATCCATTGCTGCTGTAAAAAAAATAAAAATAAAAAATAAAAAATACCTATCACTGGAAAAATAAAAATAAAAAATAAAATAAAATAAATTCCCTACCTACCCATGACCTCAACTGACAACCAACAGGAACCAAACTTTTTTTTTTTTTAGGCCTAGGCCGTATGGCTGCGCTATTAAGTTGTACCCGGGTACGGTTCCTCCAGGGGTTCCCTGTATTCCCTGTCAGTCCTCGAACGTGCTGCTATGAAGAAGTACATTGAGGAGTTCCTGGCTAACAGTTTCATTAGACCTTCCACTTCGCCAGCCGGTGCTGGTTTTTTTGTTTGTTATAAAGGCCCTGTATAGATTATTTGGGTCTCAATAGCCATTTTTCCACTGTGGGCCAAAAGTCCAGGAACTCAAGCCTGGAACCAAAGCACCAGGGCTACAATTCTTGCAGCATTTCCACCGGGATTCAGCTAGGCTGTAGTAGCCCAGGTGTAACTGTGGCAACGAAGCAGAACATCTTTTTCGAGTCTCAAAGCCAAATCAAAAAAAATTTAGTCGGTACACTTTATGAGCCGAGTTTAATGTAGGCATAGTAAAATGCTGAATAATGCTTATTCTGCTGGCTAGCAAAATAACTTGTTGCTGATCGCGGTGCTGACAAGTGTCGAAGCAAACCAGGCAAATAAGTGTCAATGTAAAAAGTTAACAGCTGTAAGTTACGTAACTACCTAGCGTAACTCCGGTAACATTATGCCAATAAACAAAATACTTTACTTTACTAACGTTATCTGCGTTCAAACCATAAAAACATTATTCGTCCAGCCCTGCTTTTGTTAGCTATTGTTGACACTGCCATATGCCATATCTAACTGTTTTGAATATCTGATTCACTTAATATATTAGCGCTTTTATTTCTTTTGAGGTCCATTTGTTTTGTGTTTTGCAACATACATAGCTTTCTGGTTAGCTAGTGATAACGTAAGATAGATTTTGTGAAGTGAAGGATTAAAAGACAGCTGATGGATTGTTTGAGCGTTTAAAAAATAAATAATAAAAAAACTGTTGAAGCTGGATCAGCGTGAAATGAAGTGTAAGCACTAGTGCTTATCGCTGTGGCCCTGACCGTTGGCGAGTTCCTGCATAAGCCCTGTTTAAGCTTTTCCCAGCACAGTGAAAAGGGCCCAGGAACCCTGGAACTAAGTTCAAGCACTAGGTTTGGCCCACAGTGGAAAGACGGCTAATGACAATCCCCGTTAAAAACAGGTATCCTCTTCCACTCATGAACTCCACATTTGAGTGCTTACAGGGGCATCGGTCTTTGCTAAACTCGACCTTTGGAATGCCTACAATCCGGTGTGCGTGCGTGAGGGTGATGAGTGGAAGACAGCATTTAACACACACCACGGACACTACGAGTACTGAGTGATTCCATCCGGCCTCACTAGCGCCCCCACTGTATTACAGGCATTAGTAAACGACGTTCTTCGAGAAATGTCAGAGAAATTCGTCTTGGTATATCTGGTCGATATTTTAATTTTCTCCCACTGTCTCTCCCCTTACGTTGTTCATGTGAAACAAGTCTTAGGAGCACTTCTCAAAGCAGGGTTTTTTGTTAATGCCGAGAAGTGCACCTTCCACTCAAATTCCGTCTCTTTCCTAGGTTTCATTATAGCGGACGGAAAGTTTTGGCGGTAAAAAACTGGCCTACTCCAGCATCGGTAAAGCAGGTACATCGCTTCCTCAGCTTCGCTAATCTTTACCGGCGGTTTTCTCTGCAATTTTAGCATGGTAGCCGCTCCTATTACAGCCCTTACTAAGAAAACATCATCTGTCCCGTTCCAATGGAACTCTAGGTCAGCTTTCGCGGAGTTAAAAAATGTTTTTTGCTCTGAACTAATCCTGATAATCCCCAATCCCTCCCTCCACTTTGTGGTTGAGGTGGAAGCATCAGAGCTGGGAGTATTTTATCTCATCATTCTCCATTGGACCACAAACTGCACTCACGTGCGTATTTCTCTCATGCCCTAACTCTTATCTGCTGAGAGAAATTATGACGTCGGGGACCGGGAGCTGTTGGCGGTCAAATTGACATTGGAGGAGTGGCGCCTTTGGCTGGAGAGAGCCGAGCATCCGTTCACGGTCTGGACTGACTATAGAAACATCCAACTGGTCAAGACGCGCAATTCTCAGCATGTCCGATGGGCTTTATTCTTCACCCGGTTCAGGTTTATTCTTACCTACCGACCCGGGTCGAAGAATATTAAACGGCTATTTGACCGCTCTGATAAAAAACCACATACTGAGCCCATCCTGCTGGTTTCCCAAATTATGGCCCCAGTTATGTGGGAGATTGAGGCGGTCGTGCAGGAGGCGTTTCGCTCCGACCCGGGCCCAGGTGGGGATCACAATTAGTGGCTCATCCTGGCATCCACCGGACAAAGGAATTTGTGTCCCGCCACTTTTGTTAGTCGAAATTGGAGAATGATGTGCATGAGTTTGTCGCCGCATGTACAGTTTGTGGCCAGAGAGGCGGTGATCCTGTTGTTACAACTGTAACCAGTATTAGCTAAAAACTCTTTGAGCTAGGTCGCAAGCTAAGTTACCAGTTATTCCCAGTACAATTGCTTCCAACGATATTGTGGACGTTGCACTGGATGACAACACCTTCTGAGAGATTTAGCTTAAATCGGTGGTGGAAGGCTACCGTTTTGAGCCCAAATACATGGCTGAGGAGATTAGCCAAAGGCTTGAGGCGGCAGCTGAACTGGGAGGGCTTTGGCTAAACGACGGTGGGCCGGGAGTAGAAGAGTAACAAGTAAGTGTTACAGACTTCTGGCTAGGGTATTTTCACTAATGTAGAACAAAAGTAGATAAATGAAGGGCTGTTTTCCTTAATAAAACTTAATGAGGGTGTGTGTCTGGTTGGGATGTGGTGGGGGTGGGGGGCATTAGAAATACAGACCTGCCAACCTGCATTTTGCATACCCTTTACGCATGTTGACATCAACGTACGCTGGTACGAATTGTCACTGTAAAATACTCAAAAAGGTGCCCGTCATTGCGCACGTTGCAGTTTCATCTCAGCTGATGTAACATTTGGAGCAGAACCTAAAGCAGACATAAAGCATGGATGACTGACGCTTTCCCATCAACCCTCTTCAGTAATAATATCAGTTTCCTTTCTCCCTCCCCCTGACGTGACTACCACTCCCTCACTGTTCTGCTGCTGCTGCTGCTATAGGCTACTTGTCTGTACCAAGGTAAATGGGGGGGCGGAAAGTTGAAATTGAGCAGTTTGTTGAAAATACTTACATGTGAAATAAAGCATAATAAGGTTTATTACCAGCTAATTAACTGCCCAATGTTGATGAATGTACAAAGCTAACATTATCTAGCTGTTTTATTAATTTATTTTGCTTGTTTTCTATTTAACTTGTGTTTTTTTTGCTATTTCATAGTTAAGAATGTATAGCTGACTGTGTTCCATGTTCATTACTCAGGATAGCTCCTACATTGTGAGAAAGTTGTGCTTTGTCGGATCTGCTTTGTAGTCGCGTCAATGAACTTTAATATGCACTTATTTTACGTCGCTTTGGATAAAAGCGTCTGCCAAATAATTGTAATGTAATGTAAATATAGCTAAACATCGCTGTCTGCCAGTCACAAAACAAGATGGATAACCAGCTAGTTAACTGTCCCCACGTTGATGAATGCACATAGCTAATGTTAGAGAGCTAAACTTTTTCCGTTTGCCAGTCACATAAGCATAACAAGGTTTCAGGGATTTACGTTACTCGTTCAATCTTCTGGGAGAATTTGCCCATCATCAGTCACCATCACTTTTAATGAGTAAAGTAAGAGTGCTCTTAGACTTTTCGGGGAAGTGAGGATTAAGTAAAAATGTGTATTTCTTGAATCCTTTAACAACCGACCCCTCGTTTAATGTTCGGCACTCTGAATACAGAACACAAATTGCATCAACGGTTAAAACTGCTCACTTATCCAACACTTAACAAATTAAATCAAATAAATAGATATCAATTAAATTAATTGTTAGGCAGAGCACCCTGTTGCATCAACCTTCATCAAAATGCACAACTCACAACCAGATTTAAATTAATAGATTTATTAAATTACAACAAGTATACAATGCATTATCTAAAGACGAAGGTTCAACTACCTTAACAAACAATGAATGCTACAGACATGGAAAAGTTAGTCACAAAATAATTGAATGAAAGATGACAGAAAATACCGAAAGCCCAGGGATTGTAAAAATGTAAAATTCCAGATGAGACATAAGGCCGAGAAAGTAAGGCCCGACGCAAGACCAAACACCCCAAACGCCATATCAGATACCAGATGCAAACTCAAAAGTAAAGTTAGGCTAACAATTTAAGTGGTTGAAAGAGAGGGAGGGGGTCTCTTTCCTTTTATAGATTATTGATTCAGGTCAATCTACAATACAACCCATCTTTTAAGGTGATAAGAAAATGTACCCTCTCCTGGTGAGCATTATGGATTTTGAGATATTTTAGGGAGGGGCAGCTTTGGCTGTTATTGAAATGCCTCTGTGTTATTATGTGGAAAGACTAGATCAGGCAATAATTAAAGTTACAAAGCCAGTAGTAACACTGTGGCCTCTGCTTCATTCTGGTATGGCCTGGCCCCGAATCTCCAACTGAACATAGTGCCCATAGATGCATTAAGCAATTTTCATGTATGGAATCCTGAGAGAGGTCAGCATGAGGTTTCCCATGCCACCCCTGTTGACACACATACAGACAAACCCATGCACACACACATTTACACCTCTAATAGCTACTCCCCAGTGCCTGCTCTCTGTACCTTATCTCTAGGCTGCTCTGGGCTAGCCCCTAGTTTTGTAAGGCCCAGGACAGGCCAAATGGCGATTTAGCGTTCTGACAGACCATTTTATGTAAGTCAAGCAAATATCACTGTCATTATTAAATGTAACATTATTTAACATTATTATACAGATGGTGAAATAAATATCAGATTGTCATTGAGAGATAATAAGCTAGCTAACATTTTTATAGAACATCCTGATCTCCACACTGGCTGAGATGGGCATCTCTGGAAATGTTCTCTTTTGGTTTACATCTTATCTCACAGATAGATCCTACCAAGTCTCTTGGAAGGGTTCTGCACCTCATCCTCTTTCTGCAGGAGTCCCACAGGGATCTGTACTGGGTCCTCTGCTGTTCTCCATTTACACTAAGTCTCTTGGTTTGGTAATTAATTCACATGGCTTCTCTTACCACTGTTATGCTGATGACACTCAACTCTTCCTCTCTTTCCCTCCCTCTAGCCCACAGATTAAAGAGAGGATATCTGCTTGCCTGGCTGACATCTCTGAGTGGATGTCTAGCCATCACCTAAAGCTCAACCTTGACAAGACTGAGCTGCTCTTCATGCCATACAAGACATCTGTAAGGGATCTCTGTCAGAGACACGGAGGGAATATTGGAGATCCAGATGCGATAGCTGGGAAATCTTAAAGTGTTCCTAAGAACACCACTGGAACGGACAATGATCCGTAGTGGAGAAACAAATAAAATAAAAGAAACAGAGAACTGAAAAGACCCCAAAAACTTTGGGTGAGACACTCATAGTTTAGAGTAGAAAACAAAAGAAAACTAAAACCTCTGCTCTGAAATAAGAGCGTATTAAAGAGAACTGCTTTCTTTCTAAGGTTGTACTGCTAACAAGTCCTGCGTTGCTAATCAAAGCGGTCGATAGCAATACAACTTCCTATACCCTTTTTTACCGGCTCGAATGTTATGTGAAATAACATGGAAGCAATGAGAGAGGCCGGAAGCGGGGTATAAATAGTGAGCGGAAATAAATGCGAGGTGAACTCACTAATGACGAGGCGAAGGCAAAACCTGTGGCGGAACACAGGAAAATCCGATAGATTACCGGTAAACGATAAAAACGAATAAAGCGATGCGGAGATAAGGGAAGAAAGGTAAGATCCATGACAGGACCCCCCCTCTAAGGAACGGCACCGGACGCTTCCACAACCTTATCTCTGCGGAAGTCGGTGATTAACTGAGGGTCCAGGATGTTTCTCGATGGAACCCAGCAACGTTCCTCCGGACCATAACCCTCCCAGTCAACAAGGAACTGCCACCCTCTGCCCACACGTCTCTCGGCCACAATGCGGCGAACAGTATAAGCCGGACCCCCTTCTATGAACAAAAAAGGACTGTCGACATAACAGTGGCGTTTGCATTTGGGACCCCCATTTGGGACCCCCCCCCCCAATTAATGTGTGGGTTATGGCGAGTAAGCCAGGAATGACCCAAAACCAGCGGATAAGCTGGGGACTCCACTAAAAAAAACTGAATCTCCTCCGTATGCTTACGAAACGGAACGCGCATGCGTATAGCGGCGGTAACCCGGGAGGTAGTGCCAGTGCCTAAGGGCCGGCTATCTAAAGCCGTAACCAGGCGAGGAAGAGAAAGAGGGTGGGTGGGGATCTTGTGGGATTTAACCCAGTTGGAATCGACGAGGCACTCAACTGCCCCGGAATCAATGAACGCATTGCAGGAAATCTCACGGTCGTTCCAGCGCAAATAAACCGACAGGAAGGTCAGGGGGTAATTTAAATCTAGTCCCGCTAGGCGACTCGTTTCCACTAGCGGGACCCCTCTTTTCCCAAAAGTTTGGGACAGTGGTCCCTTAAATGACCCCTCCTTTTACAATACTTACACCACCACTCACAAGACTTAGCATCCCCTGTTTCGCGCATGGAGGAACTATCGACCTGCATGGACTCCTCCTGCTCAATGGGAGCTACAAAAGGACTGTGAGCTGGCGTGTGGGAGGAAGAGTAACGAGGTGGGTGATGTTTAAAACCCTTATAAGCCCTCTCCTTCTCTCTCTCTCTCTCTAAACCGGTTATCCAATCGAATGGCCGTAGATACCAGAGCCCTGATTGTAGATTGTAAGATCCATGACAACATCCCCGCTTCTAGACCTGTCCATCACCGTCGATGGAACTATGAGTGACCGCCTCCCGCTCTGCAAGAAACCTGGGCTTGGTCCTGGACGACCAGCTGGACTTCATCAGGGCAATGGCACATCAGGGCAACAGCACGGTCCTGCAGGTTCCTCCTGTACAACATCAAGAGGATTCGGCCGTACCTGACCACCTACTCCGCCCAGCTTCTTGTTCAGATATAGTCACCTCATGTCTGGACTACTGCAACTCCCTTCTTGCAAGCCTGCCAGCCTGCGCCATTCTGCCCCTTCAACTGATCCATAACGAGGCTGCTCGGCTTGTGTTCAACCTCCCGAAGTTCACACACGTCACCCCCCTGCTAAGGTCACTCCACTGGCTGCCAGTCATGGCCAGGATCAGGTTCAAAGTTCTGACCCTGGCCTACACTGCAGCGAAAAGGTCAGGTCCCTCCTACCTACAGGACTTGATCCAGCACTACGTTCCTGCTCGACCACTTCGCTCTGCGGGTGCAGGGCGACTTGCACTTCCCTCCCTCCGTGTTAAAGGCACTCGCTCGTCCCGACTGCGGAGCTTCTCCACTCTAGCTCCCCAGTGGTGGAATGAACTCCCCACTCCGTTGCGCTCAGCTGAAACGCTGTCTGTTTTCTGTCGTGGTCTGAAAACACACTTTCTCAGACTCCACCTTGAATAACTACATGTATAAGGCTAATTATATAGTATGTTCTTTATGTTTATTTTCTATTTGGTTTTGCGATATTATAGCTTAGAATGTATAACAGACTGTATTCTGTTGATTACTAGAGATAGCTCCTACGTTATGAGAAAGTTGTGCTTTGTTTGATTTGCTTCGTAGTTGTGTCAATGACCTTCAATATGCACTTATTGTACGTCGCTTTGGATAAAAGCATCTGCCAAATAACTGTAATGTAATAGCTTAATTTGCTGGCGTGTTGACTGGTTATTTTCTGTCGCCACAATTGCTATCTAGTGATGTCTCACTGTGGGTAACTGTTAGAAGTTTTCTATTAAAACTAAATTGGCTTGCTGTGGGATGGACGTTTTCCCTAACGTTAGTCAGCAGTGGCATTGCGCAATGTTCCAAACCTGTCCTCCGTTTCGTCGCAATTTGGGAACCGTTTCACTGCATGAAAATAATAATTATGACACATCCTGGAAGTAACACTAATATCACGATGTAGCTAGCTAGGTCAGGGGTTTTCAAAGTGGGGGCCGCGGCCCAACGGGGGGCCGCCAGGGGGCGCCAGGGGGGCCAATTGGAAGGGAGAGGAAAATGGAAAATGCAAATTAAAAAATTAATTTCAATTAAATTCATAAGATTACTGTGCCGGTTTAAAATAAGATATAAATTGTTATAAATCCTTTCATATCGAAATTAGGTCTTTGCCATGCAATGCCCTTCTTTCAATCGCAGCCAATAACTAACTGTCTGCCTGTCAGTCAAAGCGTTACGTTGAGCTGCTAACGGCCCGATTATGGAATCAAAATAGGGTCAAAAGTATTGTGTTTTGTATTAAGAAGCTGTATGTTAGATGTTTTTATATTTGCCAGTGTAATTTAAAAGTTTTTTTTTAAAGCCATTTCGCAATATGGGGGCCCCAGCCAGAGGCTACGACTATTTGGGGGTCCTTGGCATGGAAAAGTTTGGGAACCCCTGAGCTAGGTTACCGTGTTTGTAGCCACTCTTATGTCTTGTGTAGATCACAGTGACAGGCAGTGATCCTGCTGGAAATTTCAGCTGGGATTATAAAATGGTTAAAACTGTGGATCCGTTTCTTCATTGTCGTTACGTAAAAAGATCTTTGTGTCCCATCATAACAATATCAGGAATTATAGACCGAGGATGTGACGCACATACCAATAAAACAGGAGTATACACTTGCGTTTAGCGAGTGGGAGGGAGCGAGGGCGGAGCGGGTTATTTTACATTACATTACATTACAGGTATTTAGCAGACGCTCTTATCCAGAGCAACTTACATATCCATTTATACAGCTGGATATATATTGAAGTGATTCAGGTTAAGAACCTTGCTCAAGGGTACAATGTCCTACCTGGGAATCGAACCTGCAACCTTTCGGTTACAAGGTTATTTCGGTTATTTGAATTAAGACGCACTTCACCCTATCGTGGTTCCAGGCTGTACGTGTGCAGCCGCAATCAAAAATGTTTGAATAATGACAATTAGATGCTATTGGACAGAGACCCTCTGGCACACGCTCATTATCAACATATTGTTCTCTGATTAGACAAAATGTGTATTAGGCTACTATTCAGAGCTTAGATGTTCTGATGATTTTGCGCTAGTGGCGTAGCCAGATTTTTTTTTTTGGGTAGGCCGACTAGGTAGGTTTTTTTTCTAAATAATGTTGCATTTTCCCACGTGCTCTATGCCCCGGTCCAGGGCTTCTTGGAGCTAACCTATGACATTACTGTATTTCTAACGGCAATGACAAATTACGTGAATACATATTTCTCCATTTTTAAAATCAATATTAGGTACAGCAAGCACAAGGAGAACACGGGCTAAATATAAACCCAAACCAACAATGCAACACCCCTACCTATAGCGTGCGTCCGCTGGCACAGCTTATTATCCCGAATTAAGAGAAAATAACTGAGTTAAAATCGGACGGCTGATATGTAGGACTACACGACAAAGTCGAGGGAAAAACCATCACACTTAAAAACGCCATACCATCAAGCATCAATATAGCAAGCCATAGCACAGGCAGAAACACATCAGCTATACAATTTTAAGGCCAACAATCTTTGTAATGATTTATTTCTTTCTTTCTTTACTTACGACACCTCTACAAGTCATAAGTGATATTAACATCCTGGTAACTTCCAAGACAGCAACTTTAGTGACCACATTATTGTGATATTGCCACGGTGGGCATAAAAAATGTAGCTTAGCTATAATTCTACCTTTGCTGGCTTGTTGCGGAGGAGGTGCCAAGTGAAGTAGGTACAGGTACCCGATTCAATTTTTCGGTTCAACTGCTCAATGAAAACGGTGAATTCAGCATCAGGCATTGATATACCATACGGTTCGCAGGGGGCCTTCAGCTGTTCTTTTCTCCCAAAAGTTTGTGAATCTTTGAGAAAAGAGACTGCTGCTGGCAAAAGGCCATATGTGTCGTCTTGAAATTATGTTCTGCGATCTGCGTGTCCACAATGCTATACCACATTTGCTTTAAATCGCTGTTGTTCTTATGCTTGACGTTGTCCCTAAAGTAGGCTGTGTTGCAATTACAGAATCGGTCCATTTTGCTGGTAGTTTTTGCTGTCGTGAGGCTGTGACATCCTAGTTGGTGATGTCGTGATTGTTCATCAGCTCCTCGGTTAACTTGACCTCCTTGTCGTAATCAAAATCCGAGTTATCTGTGAATTTATTAAATGATAACTCAAAAACTAATTTTGGAATCCACAGACGACAGCCTTGCCGCATATAAGCTAGCCTTTTTTTTACCGCGTGCAGTAACTTCTTTATGTTCCAGGGTTTTAATTGGTCACAATACAATGATGACATGTACAGAAAACAAATCAAATTCATTATGTTAAAAAAAATTTATGTAAAAATTTTTCGGCCATTTCATTGGGTGATCAATATGGATAGGCCTTGGCATACCCAGGCCTATCCATGGCTACGCCAATTTGCGCTTATAGACTATCCAATGAATTTACCCCTTGCCCCACCATTTCAACAGGCCCCTGTCAAGCAAGGGCCCTGGTGCATTCGCAGACGTTGCATACCCCCTAGCGCCGGCCCAGCCCGTGCACTGGAATAAAGCATTTAAACCAAACATATTCTCAACCTGTTTCCATTTATTTTGCTTGCTTATGTCAATCAATCAAATTCCCTAAATAATCAAGAACAATTATGTAGACTATAGGCTAATGATTAACAAATGGCAATGACAGAGATAACTAATGTGAGATTGTTTAATAAGCAATAATTCAGAACTCTGAGTTGCATGTTAGCATTGCCTTTTCTCATCATCACGTTAAAGAATGTCATTAATTTAAGACGGCACTCGATTTAGTTAAAACGATTTAAACATTAGAAAGTATACATTTAAAGAGGAAAACCTCAAATTCCTGGAACCAGCGTTGAGCGCAATGCACGCTTTCAAGCTAGAAAAACGAATTTACCCAATATATGTGCTGTTCATTGATCATTCACATGACATATATAGGCTTTTAACACATTTTGGGGCAGCACAAATGAGAATATAATAAAATGCTGCACAAGTTTATTTACCTATTCGTCTTGGTTATTGAAAAATTCAGTTGTTAGGCTAACTGGCAAATTATAGCTTACTGAAAAATATTGAGACGAGTAGTTTAATAATCTGTTTAAAAGCTAAATGAACTACAGAGAACCTGGTCCAACATCCCACAGTATGCTACTCTGTTGCTGCATAACGCAATTTGCTATGAAATACAAAATAGCAAACTACTAGATTAACCTGTAGCCTATTTATTAGCCCATACGCAGTCTTTTCCATTCTGTATGCGCTTTTAATGTATAATACCGCGATAAACATTAACGTGATTATCACTGAACAGGACTTTTGATGTGAATTGTGGGTAATATGAGCTTGCCGAGTCTGCTCTTTTGCAGACTCGTTCCCTTGAGAAAAGTTGAGGGTGGAGGGGCGATGTCACGAACTTAATTTGGCTTTATAACGGTTTGGACTTACACTTAAAATGGAGACCGAGGGTACATCCTGGTCTCAAAAGGGATTCCCCCAAGTGAAGTTTGCAAGTGAAGTTTAAGAGGGTGGAGCAAAAACTACCTTCCCAGTCAGAATCTGAGAGCATTAAAGATAAAAAAATATACTGTGCAAAATACAAAATCTGTCATATCTGGGTTGCTTTGTTTTACACTGGTACAGTATGGAACACATGGCTGGCTAAATGGCTGTAAGTCATCAAGGGTCTGAGCTATCGAACGAGCCCCAAACCATCACTCTGTTGCCAGATAGTATGTGGAGTATCCACATCTACTCCATATCTGGCCGCAGAGTAATGGTTTGGGGCTCGTTTGGTACCTTAGACCCTTGAGGACATACAGCCATTTTACCAGTCATGTGTTCCATACTGTACCAGGGTAATTTACAGCTGAATCTAGTCTCACCCCCCAATTCCCATCGAGATCCATTCAAATGCAGAGAGCTTATAGTATCGCTTGTAACAGTACCTGGAAATAAGATATCGAGAGTCTTTTGATGTTGATGGGTCACAGACTTCAGGAAGTAACAGCATGCAAAGGATATACGACCAAATATTAAATATGATACTTTAAAAATATGTTAAAGCAAAGGGTATGAATACTTATGTAAATTAAATATTTCAGTTTTCGATTTTTAATACATTTTCTAAAATTTCTAAAAACATGTTTTCACTTTGTCATTATGGGCTATTTTGTGTAGAATTTTGAGACAAAAAATGAATTCAATCTATTGTAGAATATGTCTGTAATGTAATAAAACGTGGAGAAGGTGAAAGGGGTATTCAGACTTTCCGGCTTGACTGTATATTCCTTGTGTATTTTTAAAAAATATTTATATTTTACAAACGCAACAGAAGAATTCTTGGGTTAAAATATGGAAAAACACATCAAAACAGAATGTGTCTTTAATCACTGCTACATGTCAAATCCAATGTACTCACAGTCTCGTGTGCTTTATGCCAATATTTCTAGAGTATGGCTGTGCATATTCATTGGTGTTTACAAAGGTGATATTTCCTTTCTTCTTACAGTAAATTGAAAAAAACAAACACACTTCATGTATCCAATCCGTGCCTGGCTGTGTGAAGGAAGGAAGGAAAGATAGGTAGATGAGTTACATTGCTAAACCGCCATTGCACGCCACAGATTACCCACTTGAAAAAAGCAAAACTTCAAACTGAAACCAATGGCCGTATTATCTGACGCTGCTCTTCTTTAGAGTGCAGTGTTTTCAGAAATATCAGTGTTGAATGTCTATTGAAATTTGTGTATTTCATGGCAAAGCATCTGAATTATCCTCCTGCTTTTAATATGTTTATAATTCAGGTTTTACACAATTGTTCTGATCTGATGTTTTTCATTTGTCAACTTTAACTTGTCTTTCATGTCAGGTTCCTTTGGAAAAGAGATTGCGATCTCAACAGGATCTTCCTGGTTAAATAAAAATAAAATTGCCTCTAGAATTTGTGTGGGGCGGTCCTATTAGGTTCTACATTCTCTCCTGCATTTGCACCATTCACTGTGTATGTCTGTCTATATGTTGTCTCCCCTTTGTGCAAATAAGCATAGCAAATTACAGTTTTTCTGCTTTGCCTTTTGGGAAATTTTCTCTGGAACAGACACAGCCAGTATATGCAGATGTAGTCAGCATTGACTCTCTTCTGCTTCTCTAATGGAATCATAATATACAGAAGTTGGACAAAATATCGGAAACACTAGAAAAGAAAAAAAAACTTTTTCATGAAACAAAACAGCTGCTATATGTTTTACTCCCATTTATTTTATCTATATTTTCTACACTATTTTATGACTGGCATGCCATGTATACATTGTAGTTTCTGTCTTGTTTTTTTTATTAGCTTGATAATTAATCATAATTAGCCATTAATCATATTAGAAACAAATAACACTAATTCGCCAATTAAATGCTGCGTTTGTGTCAATAATAAGTGAAAACACTTTAGAGCTAATGTAGGACAAAAACTGAAAGCATTTTGATCCACGACAACTGGAGAAATAAATGGAAAAATAGAAGATCATTGAAACTGGTCTAGAATCCAACACTTGCACGTAACATGAGTCACAAATATGGTCCAATTGTTAATTATTCATTTTTAATTAAGTTTTTCACTTATCACATTCCATTATACTACATGGAGGAGATCAACTCCAGTTGTTGGGGATCTAAATGTTTTCAGATTTTTTCTTATAAATTTGATGAAGTGTACTCATTTATTTCTGACAGTGACATGTAATTTATGATTTATTAGCATTTCATAAAAATATGACAAGCAGGCAATTATGGTTGATTGGCATAATTATAACAAAAAACAAGTAATCATATAAAATGTACACGTGGCAGAAGATTCACAAAACAGCGAAGATAATCAGGTTAGGAACAGAGCTTGAGGTTTTGCATAGCAAACATGTGGCAGGTGTTTTATGTTTTCTGGAAAACTGGTGTTTTCGATATTTTTTCCACCCCCTGCAGACTCCTCCCATTACTTACAACACCTGATATGCTGTTCAGTCAAAATACCTGTATGGTTCCACCACATTTTCTCCCTCATTTGCTTAAAAAAGGTTTCAGAAATAGTCTTTGACGGTCTGTCATCTCAATGGATAATAGCTGGTTTCATTTAGGATCTGAAACCCATGTGTAAAAATTCATGCATTCTTGCAAAATCTCTTCTTTTCCACATTAATTTAAAAACAGACTTCCTGATTTCCTTAGTTCTGATCCCATATATGATTGGATGCAACAGGGGGGGAATCACGATGAAATATATAGACAAGACTATATTAATGTATCCTGGTAGGTAAACATTTATTCGGTAATAAATTACAGAGAAAAGATTAACCAGGGAAAAATTAAGGAAGGTAATTAAATGAGGAGAACATGTCCTAATAGCTTTCTTTTGTGTCTCTTTTGAAGCTTTCAAGCTCACAGTCAGTATCCTCGCATAAGATAGCAGCACAATAATAAGTGGGAAAACAACTAAACTGGCAATAAGGAATATGCCATACAGATGAAGCAGAGCACTTTTCACACAGGAGAGGTTAAGGAGATTATCACAGAACAGCTTGTGAATTGTGTACCTGCACAGCGGCAGTCTGGAAGTCAGATAAACTTGAATAGATATAGAGGAGAGAGGAAAGATATTGGCCACAGTCAACAGTGTTTTCACTTTTCTGGGAGTCATTATGCTGTGGTACTGCAAAGGCTTGCAAATGGAGATGTATCTGTCATAAGCCATCACTGTTAAAGTGGTATACGCAGAAGCTCCATAGAAATAAAAACAAAACACCTGAACTAGACAAGCTGCAAAGGAGCTCTTTTGAGTCTCTGAAAGAAGGTTTTCCATGATTTTTGGCCAGACAGCAGAGCTTCCTATCAGTCCATTTACTGCCAAGTTAAACAAAAAAATGTACATGGGTTTGTGTAGGCTGGACTCAAAATAGATAACCAGCATCAGAAAAACATTGGCAAAAATTGAAAAGACGTAGACCAAAAGAGTAAATGTAAAAAATAAAGCATTGAGCGGTTGGGATGATCCATATCTTGTGAATATCAAAGTGACATCCAAAGTGGACTGGTTCATTGTGACAGTGCTTCTTTCCTGTGGGTAATTAAACTCATAAATTTGTGGTATTCACATGGTCTAATGTGAAATATGCATACAGTATATTAAAATGTTTAATTTGAAATGTAAAACAATTTAACACAAACTTGTCCAGACAAGAAAGTTTGACAATCTCAAGTATTTTGCAGGATAATCTTACCGTGGTTGACTTCCGCTTGTTATGGCGGCACTATGTAACTACAGACATGCGTGTCACATGATTTTTATCTATCTCTGTGTGTTGGATCACCATGGTCTCAGGGAACATATCCCCTCAGGGAGTAATTATATATTATAAGTAATATTGGGGAGGGTTTGGCCCACCCACTTATGAGATTCTGTTTAGGTTTCTTCTAGTTTTTAAACTTTACATACAAAACTTCCAAACGGCTAAAACTATACCAATTATACTATTTACACAATACAACTTAAAACATTGCATTGCGTAAATAGCTGATCTGGATTGAAGGCTATTTTTCTGTCCAGCATAAGACAATTATAGAATGCCTTTAAAATGTTTAATTTGTGGGGCTGCTGGGTGGCTCATCTGGTTCTGTTAAAAGGATGAGCCCCAAGGTCTCAGATCAAATCCGGAGCATGCCAGTGCTGAATGCAGTTCAGTTGGCTGCAGGGGGGACATTGAAGGAGCATAGCTGCACATAGCTAATTGGATATTCCAATATAGGGTGGGAATTGGACATGTCAAATTAAAAGAAATAAATAAAAGAAAGTTAAAATGAATGTTTTGCAATTCAATGCTGCATGTGTGCGACTGCCTCTAGTCACAAAATTAGGGGCTGTAGTGGCGAAACTAACGGCGGTGCAAATTATGTTGCTGCACTATTGCCCCTGGCCACTGGGGGCCCCCCTAACACTGGCATTCCTTTTACCGCACCCTACTGCTGAGTAAAACGATAGTTCTCACTCATTCTCCAAAAATCCCATTTTATTACAGAACTGTAAAGACAGTCACATCCTTATACCCTTTATCCAAGCAATACATTGGACTCATGGTTTGCAAAGTGAATTGGGCGGCAGTGTGGTATAATGGTTAAGGAACTGGGTTTGTAACCGAAAGGTTGCCGGTTCGATTCCCAGGTCGGACACTGCCGTTGTACCCTTGAGCAAGGTACTTCACCTGCATTGCTTCAGTATATATTCAGCTGTATCAATGGATACTATGTATAAATGCAAAATAAATGCTGTGTAAGTCGCTCTGGATAAGAGCGTCTGCTAAATGCCTATAATGTAATGTAATGTAATTCACATATTTGGGTATGTTATCAGTCAATTTAGGTTGTTTTAAAATGCATTGAACTAAGCGCTTGATTAAAAATAATTCAATTGAAATTTTAAAAGTGAGTCATTTTTCCATTAGTGTTCTTAAAGCTGAAGCATGTAACTTTTATTTAGAAAAATGCTTAGTTGGTAGCAATCATAGAACGAACTGTTCTGAGAGAAATCCAGCATCATAGGCCTGTGTATATAGGTCTATCCTGGGACCTCTTTGCATGGAGGAGGATAGCCTTTTGGTTTCCGATTTTGACTGGGAGAAGTCATCTGACGTCCTATCAGAAACCCCGGAGGTGGTAGGGGCGCTCGAGTTTCGCCTACCCACTAACGTAGCGGGGGAATATTCCGACCTCGCTGAGGTTTTTAGGAAGCAACGCGCTACTACATTACCTCCTCATAGGCCGTATGGCTGCGCTATTAAGTTGTACCCGGGTACGGTTCCTCCCAGGGGTTCCCTGTATTCCCTGTCAGTCCTAGAAAGTGCTGCTATGAAGAAGTACATTGAGGAGTTCCTGGCTAACGGTTTCATTAGACCTTCCACTTCGCTGGCCGGTGCTGGTTTGTTTTTTGTTATAAAAAAAAGGTCTGAGGCCCTGTATAGATTATTGGGGTCTCAATAGCCATTTTTCCGCCGCTGCGGTGGTACAGCGGTAAAAGGCGCTGACTTTCAGTCAGCGCAGTTGTACTCCGAGGATCGGGGTTCGCGCCCCGGTCCTGCCATTTTCCGAGCATGGCCAGCGCCCTGTGGGAGCAGCAATTGGCGGCTGCTTCCGGGTGGGGGGAGGGCTCGGATGAGAATCGCTACGCAAAATAAGGCCCCGGGCGAGTTGGAATCACGGTCAGGAGCTTGGGGAGTCGCGCCCTGTAGAGGACGTGGCGGCCTCTTTCCTACTACCGGCTGACGGGGTTGTATGGCGGTGGTTCTCTAGCGGTTGCTACACGGGGGGAATTGAAGTAGAATAGGGGTTCAATTGGCTACTAAATTGGGAGAAAATGGGGAAAAAATCAGAAACAAATTTTTTTTTTAAATAAAAAATAAATAAATAAAAAAATAAATAAAAATAAAAATAGCCATTTTTCCACTGTGTGCCAAAAGCCCAGGAACTCAAGCCTGGAACCAAAGCACTAGGGCTACAATTCTTGCAGAATTTCCACTGGGATTCAGCTAGGCTGTAGTAGCCCAGGTGTAACTGTGGCAACGAAGCAGAACATCTTTTTCGAGTCTCAAAGCCAAATCAAAAAAAATGTAGTCGGTATATTGTGCACTTTATGAGCCGAGTTTAATGTAGGCATAGTAAAATGCCGAATAATGCTTATTCGGCTGGCTAGCAAAATAACTTGTTGCTGATCGCGGTGCTGACAAGTGTCGAAGCAAACCAGGCAAATAAGTGTCAACGTAAAAAAAATTGTTTTACTAACGTTAACAGCTGTAAGTTACTTAACTACCTAACATAACTCCGGTAACATTATGCCAATAAACAAAATACTGCACTTTTTTTTATTTTTTTTTACTAACGTTATCTGCGTTCCATGTAGCTAAGCATAGAATGCAATAAATGTCAAACCATAAAAACATTATTCATCCAGCCCTGCTTTTGTTAGCTATTGTTGACACTGCCTTTTCAGTTTTCAGTTTCCCCCTCGCTCGTTTTATATCCCAGTTTACTGGAGCTTTCCCACGATTAACTTGTAATTTCTCACATGCCATATGCCATATCTAACAGTTTTGAATATCTGATTCACATACATAGCTATCTGGTTAGCTAGTGATAACGTAAGATAGATTTTGTGAAGTGAAGGATTAAAAGACAGCTGATGGATTGTTTGAGCGTTTAAAAAATAAATAATAAAAAAACTGTTGAAGCTGGATCAGCGTGAAATGAAGTGTAAGCACTAGTGCTTATCGCTGTGGCCCTGACCGTTGGCGAGGGCTTGTAGCGAGGCTTAAGTTCCTGCATAAGCCCTGTTTAAGCTTTTCCCAGCACAGTGAAAAGGGCCCAGGAACCCTGGAACTAAGTTCAAGCACTAGGTTTGGCCCACAGTGGAAAGACGGCTAATGACATCACCATTTAAAACAGGTATCCTCTTCCACTCATGAACTCCACATTTGAGTGCTTACAGGGGCATCGGTCTTTGCTAAACTCGACCTTTGGAATGCTTACAATCCGATGTGCGTGCGTGAGGGTGATGAGTGGAAGACGGCATTTAACACACACCACGGACACTACGAGTACTGAGTGATTCCATCCGGCCTCACTAGCGCCCCCACTGTATTACAGGCATTAGTAAACGACGTTCTTCGAGAAATGTCGGAGAAATTCGTCTTGGTATATCTGGTCGATATTTAAATTTTCTCCCACTCTCCCCTTACGTTGTTCATGTGAAACAAGTCTTAGGAGCACTTCTTAAAGCAGGGTTTTTCGTTAATGCCGAGAAGTGCACATTCCACTCAAATTCCGTCTCTTTCCTAGGTTTCATTATAGCGGACGGAAAGTTTCGGCGGTAAAAAACTGGCCTACTCCAGCATCGGTAAAGCAGGTACAGCGCTTCCTGGGCTTCGCTAATCTTTACCGGCGGTTTTCTCTGCAATTTTAGCATGGTAGCCGCTCCTATTACAGCCCTTACTAAGAAAACATCATCTGTCCTGTTCCAATGGAACTCTAGGTCAGCTTTCGCAGAGTTAAAAACATTTTTTTGCTCCGAACTCATCCTGATAATCCCCAATCCCTCCCTCCACTTTGTGGTTGAGGTGGAAGCATCAGAGCTGGGAGTATTTTATCTTATCATTCTCCATTGGACCACAAACTGCACTCATGCGCGTATTTCTCTCATGCCCTAACTCTTATCTGCTGAGAGAAATTACGACGTCAGGGACTGGGAGCTGTTGGCGATCAAATTGACATTGGAGGAGTGGCGCCCTTGGCTGGAGAGAGCCGAGCATCCGTTCATGGTCTGGACTGACTATAGAAACTTGGAGTACATCCAACAGGTCACGACACGCAATTCTCAGCATGTCCGATGGGCTTTATTCTTCACCCGGCTCAGGTTTATTCTTACCTACCGACCCGGGTCGAAGAATATTAAACGGCTATTCGACCGCTCTGATAAAAAACCACATCCTGATCCTATCATACTGGTTTCCCAAATTATGGCCCCAGTTATGTGGGAGATTGAGGCGGTCGTGCAGGAGGCGTTTCGCTCCGACCCGGGCCCAGGTGGGGGTCACAATTAGTGGCTCATCCTGGCATCCACCGGACAAAGGAATTTGTGTCCCGCCGCTTTTGTTACTCTAAATTGGAGAACGATGTGCATGAGTTTGTCGCCGCAAGTACGGTTTGTGCCTGCAACAAGGGTTTCCGGCAGTGGCGGCTGGTGATCTAAATATAGGTTGGGGCGCTAGCATTTCTAAAAAAAAACAAATACATCTGACTTTGACTTTAAACAGAAAAAACAAGCCACCTTGTGTCTCAGTTGCATAAGACAGTTTAATTGGCAACAGTGGAGGACAGTTTTTCAAGTAAGACATCACTGATTGTTTCTAATGCCAATTCTGTAGCCTTCATCGAGTTGTTCAGCAATGCTAAGCCTGCCAAAAAAGTTTAGCTTCATACTGTTGTCAAGATGGCTGCGGCTACTTTCATGCCATTTGCACTTTTCAGCATGATGTTTTAGGTCTCGTACCCCCGTCGTTGTCCACAATGGTTCGGTGCCAGCACTTTGAAATAGCAAACAGGGAAAGCAATAGAACGCATGACTCACAGCACATCCAGCTAGCCAACTCCGTTTGTCATAACACGAGCGAGAGAAGCCCCGGGTATAAGCCCGACCGCGATCACTTGTTTGCTGTTGAATGTGCAAATCTGGTCGCTCTGGTCCAAGTTCCTTTACTCTTTTCTTTTCTTCCAATGAACGCCTTGAGAAAGGTTCTTTTTGTAAAGAAATAACCGAATTTTCTTTGCTTTCTGTTCCACTTGAAGAAGCCATTTCGAATGATCTCTCTCGCTTGGTCTAGGTCTACTTGAATGAATGAGTAGCAGCCGACTGAACCTAGCCGTAGTACTTGCGCACTCGCAGTGATATCCTGCTAGATGCCGGCTGGGCGTGATAAACATGCCTTAAATCCAATCCAATAATATCATAAACCATGAGGACTAATCAGAAAAGGGTAGGATAGTCCGGGGCGCACAGGCCTGCGTCCGGGGGCCTACTTTTTTGGCCGCGAATCAGGCAGCAGAATCAGGGGGCTCGCCTGAAAATGAATGAGTGCTCTGATTCACCATAACATTACCGGCGCCCTGCAGTCCCCTGAACATGCATATGTAATGTATTAAACTTTAGACAACGCAAGGCCAACATATAACATGTTTAAGCTACTAAAAAATTAAATAATAATAAAAAATAATAATAAAAAATAATAATTTTTTAAAAACTTTTTTTAAAATTTGTATGTGGGGGAGGGGGGGCGGCGGCCCAGCGCCCTCTATAGGCCGGCCGCCACTGGTTTGCGGCTTCCACCCTCGAGTCTCCTATGCCCGCTACCTGTGCTCAGTCGTTCCTGGAGTCCCATCGCCCTTGACTTTGTCACCGGCTTGCCGGCGTCCCAGGGCAACACTGTGATTCTGGTCGTAGTGGATAAGTTTTCAAGGGCCGCCCACTTTATCGTCCTATCCAAACTGCCATCAGCACCAGAGACAGCCCTGCTCATGGTGGACCACATTTTTATGGTTCACGGTCTGCCCGTAGACGTGGCTTCTGATCGCGGTCCCCAATTTACCGCTAAGTTCTGGCACTCTTTCTGTGCTCTCCTGTGGGCGTCTGTAAGCTTGTCGTCTGGCTTCCATCCAGAGACTAATGGGCAGACAGAACGCACTAACCAGACCCTAGCTGCTTCCAACCCCACGTCCTGGAGTCGTCATCTCACCTGGGCAAAGTACACCCATAAATCATTGCGGAATGCTTCAACAGGTCTCTTTCCTTTTAAGGCTCAGCTGGGGTATTAGTACCCCTGTTTCCTGAGCTGGAGAGAGTTGTGGAGGTACCTTCCTCTGGTTTATTTGTTCATATGTGTCGATTGGTCTGGAGGCGTGTGCGCGCCTCTCTCCTTCGCGTCTTGGCCAAACAAAAGGTGGTGGCTGACAGGTGTCTCTGTCCGGCTCCGTCTTACTGGGTGGGGCAACGAGTGTGACTTTCCACACGGGACCTATCACTGTGAGTGGACTCTCGCAAACTCACGACATAGTTTGTGGGCCCATTTACGCGCTAATGGCCAGAGAGGCGGTGATCCTGTTGTTACAACTGTAACCAGTATTAACTAAAAACTCTTTGAACTAGGTCGCAAGCTAAGTTACCAGTTATTCCCAGTACAATTGCTTCCAACGATTTTGTGGACCTTGCACTGGATGACAACACCTTCTGAGAGATTTAGCTTAAATCGGTGGTGGAAGGCTACCGTTTTGAGCCCAAATACATGGCTGAGGAGATTAGCCGAAGGCTTGAGGCGGCAGCTGAACTGGGAGGGCTTTGGCTAAACGACGGTGGGCCGGGAGTAGAAGAGTAACAAGTAAGTGTTACAGACTTCTGGCTAGGGTATATTCACTAATGTATAACAAAAGTAGATAAATGAAGGGCTGTTTTCCTTAATAAAACTTAATGAGGGTGTGTGTCTGTTTGGGATGTGGTGAAATACAGACCTGAAATACATACGAATTGTCACTGTAAAATACGCAAAAAGATGCCAGTCATTGCGCACGTTGCAGTTTCATCTCAGCTGATGTAACATTTGGAGCAGAACCTAAAGCAGACATAAAGCATGCATGACTGACGCTTTCCCATCAACCCTCTTCAGTAATAATATCAGTTTCCTTTCTCCCTCCCCCTGACGTGACTCCCACTCCCTCACTGTTCTGCTGCTGCTGCTGCTATAGGCTACTTTTTGCTCAAGTTGGCAGCACTCTGTGGATACTTGTCTGTACCAAGGTAAATGGGGGGGGGCGGAAAGTTGAAATTGAGCAGTTTGTTGAAAATACTTACATGTGAAATAAAGCATAATAAGGTTTATTACCAGCTAATTAACTGCCCAATGTTGATGAATGTACAAAGCTAACATCATCTAGCTTTTTATTTATTTATTTTGCTTGTTTTCTATTTAACTTGTGTTTTTTTTGTTGCTATTTTATAGTTAAGAATGTATAGCTGACTGTGTTCCATGTTCATTACTCAGGATAGCTCCTACATTGTGAGAAAGTTGTGCTTTGTCGGATCTGCTTTGTAGTTGCATCAATGACCTTCAATATGCACTTATTGTATGTCGCTTTGGATAAAAGCGTTTGCCAAATAATTGTAATGTAATGTAAATCTAGCTAAACATCGCTGTCTGCCAGTCACAAAACAAGATGGATAACCAGCTAGTTAATTGTCCCCACGTTGATGAATGCACATAGCTAATGTTAGATAGCTAAACTTTTTCCGTTTGCCAGTCACATAAGCATAACAAGGTTTCAGGGATTTACGTTACTCATTCAATCTTCTGGGAGAATTTGCCCGTCATCAGTAACCATCACTTTTAATGAGTAAAGTAAGAGTGCTCTTAGACCTTTCGGGAAGTGAGGATTAAGTAAAAATGTGTATTTCCTGAATCCAGCACTTTTAACAACCGACCCCTCGTTGAATGTTCGGCACACAAATTGCATCAACGGTTAAAGCTCCTCACTTATCCAACACTTAACAAATTAAATCAAAGAAATACATTAAAATTATTATCAAAGATTTCAATTAAATTAATTGATAGACAGAGCACCCTGTTGGATCAACCTTTATCAAAATGCACAACTCACAACCAGATTGAAATTAAGAGATTTATTCAATTACAACAAGTATTCAACGCCTTATCTAAAGACGAAGGTTCAACTATCTTAACAAACAATGAATGCTACAGACATGGACAAGTTAGTCACAAAATAATTGAATGAAAGATGATACCAGACCACCGATAGTCTTTCCCAAGGTAATCCCCAGAATGCGCCAAGGCCAAAGTCCAAAAACCAACAGACAGCAGAAAATACCGAAAGCCCAGGGATGAAATGTTAAATTCCAGATGAGACAAAAGGCCAAGAAAGTAAGGCCCGACGCAAGAGCAAACACCCCAAACGCCATACCAGATACAAGACTCAAACTCAAAAGTAAAGTTAGGCTAACACTTTAAGTGGTTGAAAGAGAGGGAGGGGGTCTTTCCTTTTATATATTATTGGTTCAGGTCAATCTACAATACAACCCATCTTTTAAGGTGATAAGAAAATGAACCCTCTCCTGGTGAGCATTATGGATTTTGAGATATTTTAGGGAGGGGCAGCTTTGGCTGTTATTGAAATGCCTCTGTGTCATTATGTGGAAAGACTAGATCAGGCAATAATTAAAGTTACAAAGCCAGTAGTAACACTGTGGCCTCTGCTTTATTCTGGTATGGCCTGGCCCAGAATCTCCAACTGAACATAGTGCCCATAGATGCATTAAGCAATTTTCATGTATGGAATCCTGAGAGAGGTCAGCGTGAGGTTTCCCATGCCACCCCTGTTGACACACATACAGAGACAAACCCATGCACACACACATTTACACCTCTAATAGCTACTCCCCAGTGCCTGCTCGCTGTATCTTATCTCTAGGCTGCTCTGGGCTAGCCTAGAGTCCCTTGATAGAGAGAGTAGCGACAACTCACGATTTGACGCCATTTTGAGTCCATTCAGTCCGGAGCCGCCGTATGGCGCTAGTGCATTGAACCGTGTATTCCATTATGTTCTCTATGTATGAGAGATGGGAATGGTCTTTTCCATGTTGATAATGAACAAATTATGTGAAGATGACAAAATAGAAGATTTATGACAACTAAGAGCCATATGATAAAGAAGGAAATCACAGAGCTGGTTGTGATTTAACAGTCACAGACATTTAGAACCATGACAAAGAAGGAATTAAGTAGACAGGTACTCGAAATGAACCTGCGAATTACAAATAGGAACACGTTGGATAGTGGTGCAATGTGATATTTTTTTCATGCTAAACTAGATGCCGTGCATGCCAAAGGGGGAAAATAAATCTTTGGTATAACCTACTCTTTAAAAGCTAGGGTTTATCTATTTATTTATTTATTTATTGCATTTCTTTACCCAGGGTATGCCCAAACAGTTAAAAACTGGTTTCGATTGGGGCCCTGCATTCATTTAAATACTACATACGTACTGTACTACATGCAATTAAAAATAAAAACCAAATTTAAATTTAACAAACACTCAAGCCGTCAAGGCATTACAAATATGTCCATAATTTTCTTAATTACGCATGGAAAGGTAGAGGGTGTTTTCTCTTGTCTTAAACCATACTCCATAAAAATGACATCACAAAAGTACAAATATGTGCATGTTAATTCAATACGCATATGGGACCATTACCACTGACCTGGCAGAGAACTGAGGAAGAAGTTGCTTTCCAACACGACTGACTCTGTTCTCCCAGATTTCCCGTCTTTTTGCATCTGATGGAAATCTATATACCTTGAATCCCTTCTCCGTTCTATTTGTGCACCCACAAGCGCTACAACCTGTCATTTTGTCGTAAAATCGGTATGCGTCCGATCCCGATCCTGTCCGCGATGGACTCAAAATGGCTCCACGCAATCACGTGACTAGATTTTTCCGGACCCTCTATGTCGCTACTCTCTCTATCAAGGGACTCTAGGCTAGCCCTTTGAAGTTTTGTAAGCCCCAGGACAGGCCAAATGGCGATTTAGCATTCTGACAGACCATTTTATGTAAGTCAAGCAAATATCACTGTCATTATTAAATGTAACGTTATTTAACATTATTATACGGATTGGTGAAATAAATATCAGATTGTCATTGAGAGATAATAAGCTAGCTAACATTTTTATAGTTTAATTTGCTGGCGAGTTGACTGGTTATTTTCTGTCGCCACAATAGTCATCTAGTGATGTCTCACTGTGGGTAACTGTTAGAAGTTTTCTATTAAAACTAAATTGGCTTGCTGTGGGACAGACGTTTTCCCAAACGTTAGTCAGCAGTGGCATTGCGCAATGCTCCAAACCTGTCCTCCGTTACGTCGCAATTTAGGAACCGTTTCACTGCTGGAAAATAATAATTATGATAACTAATATCACGATGTAGCTAGCTAGGTTACTGTGTTTGTAGCCACTCTTATGTCTTGTGTAGATCACAGTGACAGGCAGTGATCCTGCTGGAAATTTCAGCTGGGATTATAAAATGGTTAAAACTGTGTTTTAAACACTTCTATAACAACTGCAATACACCTAATGATGATGGCTTATTGGCTTTTCAATTAGGAATGCAAAACTAGCTCTGAGAACTCTTTCAACTTAATCTGTTGTAACACCAGGATCCGTTTCTTCATTGTCGTTATGCAAAGAAAAATCTTTGTGTCCCATCATAACAATATCAGGAATTATAGTCCAAGGCTGCGTCCCAATCCAGTTTCTGCTCCACCCTCATAAACTTCACTTGCAAACTTCACTTGGGAGGATGTGACGCACATACCAATAAAACAGGAGTATACACTTGCATTTAGCGAGTGGGAGGGAGCGAGGGCGGAGCGGGTTATTTTACATTACATTACAGGTATTTAGCAGACGCTCTTATCCAGAGCGATTTACACAACTTTTGAGCTTTTTTTTTTACATATCCATTTATACAGCTGGATATATACTGAAGCGATTCAGGTTAAGTCCCTTGCTCAAGGGTACAACGACAGTGCCCTACCTGGGAATCGAAACTGCAACCTTTCGGTTACAAGGTTATTTCGGTTATTTGAATTAAGATGCACTTCACCCTATCTATGCTCGGAAGTTAACCATGCTGCTGCGCAGTGGCGTATCATTGATCTCGGATCATATAAAACGTCTGTCACCATAACCTTTAAACGGATGAAATTCTCAACCTGTTTACATTAATTGTCAGTCAAGCAATTGATTTACTGAATAACACATATCAATAGATACAGCATGTTTTGTGGGCTACCATATTTCTTTGTGTCATAAAATCATGTAGCATTTAAATATGTAGCAGGGCCGGCGCTAGTGTACTTTGGGCCCGGGTGCAAGATGGTGGAAATGGGCCCCCACAAGACAACTATTTCAATATTACTGACAGTTAACTATGGCGTCAATATTCCTTTAAATAAGATTTACCGTATCTCCACTTTGACGTTATAGCCTATTCTTTTTGTATTTTTGCGCTTTTGATAAGCCAATTTCTGCATTGTTGCAAGGAAAATAACTGACAAATGTAGCTGTATGTGTGCAGCCGCAATCAAAAATGTTTGAATAATGACAATTAGATGCTATTGGACAGAGACCCTCTGCGGTTACCTGGCACACGTTCATTATCAACATATTGTTCTCTGATTAGACAAATTGTGTATTAGACTACTATTTAGATGTTGTGACGATTTTGCGCCAGTGGCGTAGCCAGAAATTATTTTTTGGGTAGGCCGACTAGGTAGGTTTTTTTCGAAATAAGGTTTCCCATGCGCTCTATGCCCCAGTCCAGGGTTTCTTGGAACTAACCTATGACATTACTGTATTTCTAACGGCAATGACAAATTACGTGAATACATATTTCTCCATTTTTAAAATCAATATTAGGTACAGCAAGCGCACGGAGAACACAGGCTTAATATAAACCCAAACCAACAATGCAACACCCCTCCCTATAGCGTGCGTCCGCTGGTGACAGGCACAGCTCATTATCCCGAATTAAGAGAAAATAACTGAGTTAAAATATGACGGCTGATATGTAGAACTACACGACAAAGTCGAGGGAAAAACCATCACACTTAAAAACCCCATACCATCAAGCATCAATATAGCAAGCCCTGGCACATCAGCTATACAATTTTAAGGCCAACAATCATTGTAAAGATTTATTTCTTTCTTTCTTTACTTACGAGACCTCTACAAGACATAAGTGATATTAACATCCTGTTAACTTCCAAGACAGCACCTTTAGTGACCACATTATTGTGATATTGCCACGGTGGGCATGAAAAATGTAGCTTAGCTATAATTCTACCTTTGCTGGCTTGTTGCGGAGGAGGTGCCAAGTGAAGTTGTTTAGCCACGCTATTCATTGATGACCAGAGATTTGTTTTAATTCTGTTTGTGGTAGAAAACAATCTCTCCACACTGAAAGATGGCAACTGTCCAGTAGCTTAAGCTACATCCATTATGGAAGAACAGAACAGGTACCCGATTCAATTTTACGGTTCAACTGCTCAATGAAAACGGTGAATTCAGCATCAGGCATTGATATACCATATGGCTCGCAGGGGGCCTTCAGCTGTTCTTTTCTCCCAAAAGTTTGTGAATCTTTGAGAAAGGAGACAGCTGCTGGCAAAAGGCCATATGTGTCTTCTTGAAATTCTGTTCTGCGATCTGCGTGTCCAGAATGCTATACCACATTTGCTTTAAATCGCTGTTGTTCTTGATGCTTGACATAAAAATCCGTTTTAAAATGCAGCTGCAAACTAAAAACTGAAAGCATGATGCAATCGATTATATACAGTCAAGCAGGAAAGTCTGAATACCCCTTTCACCTTCTCCACGTTTTATTACATTAAAGACATATTCTACAATAGATTGAGTTCATGTTTTGTCTCAAAATTCTACACAAAATAGCCCATAATGACAAAGTGAAAACATGTTTTTAGAAATTCTTGCAAATGTATTAAAAATCAAAAACTGAAATCTTTCATTTACATAAGTATTCATACCCTTTGCTTTAACATATTTTTAAAGTATCATATTTAATATTTGGTCGCATATCCTTTGCATGCTGTTACTTCCCGAAGTCTGTGACCCATCTACATCAAAAGACTCTCGATATCTTATTTCCAGGTACTGTTACAAGCGATACTATAAGCTCTCTGCATTTGAATGGATCTCTATGGGAATTGGGGGGTGAGACTAGATTCAGCTGTAAATTACACTGGTACAGTGTATTTCCTTTCTTCTTACAGTAAATTGAAAAAAAACAAACACAATGCATGTATCCAATCCGTGCCTGGCTGTGTGAAGGAAGGAAGGAAAGATAGGTAGATTAGTTACATTGCTAAACCGCCATTGCAGGCCACAGATTACCCTCTTGATAAAGCAAAACTTCAAACTGAAACCAATGGCCGTATTATCTGACGTTGCTATTCTTTAGAGTGCAGTGTTTTCAGAAATATTACTGGCAGAAATGTCAGTGTTGAATGTATATTGAAATTTGTCTATTTCATGGCACACCATCTGAATTATCCTCCTGCTTTTAATATGTTTATAATTCAGGTTTTACACAATTGTTCTGATCTGATGTTTTTCATTTGTCAACTTTAACTTGTCTTTCATGTCAGGTTCCCTTGGAAAAGAGATTGCGATCTCAACAGGATCTTCCTGGTTAAATAAAAATAAAATTGCCTCTAGAATTATTTTTGTGGGGTGGTCCTATTAGGTTCTACATTCTCTCCTGCATTTGCACCATTCACTGTGTATGTCTGTCTATATGTTGTCACCCCTTTGTGCAAATAAGCACAGCAAATTACAGTTTTTCTGCTTTGCCTTTTGGGAAATTTTCTCTGGAACAGACACAGCCAGTATATGCAGATGTCAGCATTGACTCTCTTCTGCTTCTCTAATGGAATCATAATATACAGAAGCTGGACAAAATATCGGAAACACTAGAAACGAAAGAAAAAAACTTTTTCATGAAACAAAACAGCTGCTATATGTTTGCTCCCATTTATTTTATCTATATTTTCTACACTATTTTATGACTGGCATGCTATGTATACATTTTAGTTTCTGTCTTCTTTTTTTTTTTTATTAGCTTGATAATTAATCATAATTAACCATTAAACATATTATTAACAAATAACACTAATTCGTCAATTAAATGCTGCTTTTGTGTCAGTTATAAGTGAGAACACGTTTGAGCGAATGTAGGACAAAAACTGAAAGCATTTTGGTCCACGACAACTGGAGAAAGAAATATAAAAATAGAAGATAATTGAAACTGGTCTAGAATCCAACACTTGCACGTAACATGAGTCACAAATATGGTCCAATTGTTAATTATTCTTTTTTAATTAAGGTTTTCACTTATCACATTCCATTATACAACATGGAGGAGATCAACTCCAGTTGTTTGGGATCTAAATGTTTTCCGATTTTTTCTTATAAATTTTATTAAGTGTACTCACTTATTTCTGACAGTGACATGTAATTTATGATTTATTAGCATTTCATAAAAATATGACAAACAGGCAATTATGGTTGATTGGCATAATTATAACAAAAAACAAGTAATCATATAAAATGTACACGTGGCAGAAATTTCACAAAACAGTATAGATAATCAAATTAGGAACAGAGCTTGAGGTTTTGCATAGCAAACATGTGGCAGGTGTTTTATGTTTTCTGGAAAACTGGTGTTTCTGATATTTTGTCCACCCCCTGCAGACTCCTCCCATTACTTACAACACTTGATATGCTGTTCAGTCAAAATACCTGTATGGTTCCACCACATTTTCTCCCTCATTTGCTTAAAAAAGGTTTCAGAAATAGTCTTGGACCGTCTGTCATCTCAATGGATAATAGCTGGTTTCATTTGGAATCTGAACCCCATGTGTAAAAATTCATGCATTCTTGCAAAATTTCTTCTTTTCCACATTAATTTAAAAACAGAATTCCTGATTTCCTTTGTTCTGATCCCATATATGATTGGATGCAACAGAGGGGGAGTCACGATGAAATGTATAGACCCGACTATATTAATGTATCCTGGTACGTAAACATGTATTCGGTAATAAATCAGAGTGAAAAGAGTAACCAGGGTAAAATTAATGAAGGTAATTAAATGAGGAGAACATGTGCTGAGAGCTTTCTTTTGTGCCTCTTTTGAGGCTTTCAGACTCACAGTCAGTATCCTCATATAAGATAGCAGCACAATAATAAGTGGGAAAACAACTAAACTGGCAATAAGGAATATGCCATACAGATTAAGCAGAGCACTTTTCACACAGGAGAGGTTAAGGAGATTATCACAGAACAGCTTGTGAATTGTGTACCTGCACAGCGGCAGTCTGGAAGTCAGATAAACTTGAATAGATATAGAGGAGAGAGGATAGATATTGGCCACAGTCAACAGTGTTTTCACTTTTCTGGGAGTCATTATGCTGTGGTACTGCAAAGGCTTGCAAATGGAGACGTATCGGTCATAAGCCATCACTGTTAAAGTGGTATACGCAGAAGCTCCATAGAAATGAATACAAAACACCTGAACTAGACAAGCTGCAAAGGAGCTCTTTTGAGTCTCTGAAAGAAGGTTTTCCATGATTTTTGGCCAGACAGCAGAGCTTCCAATCAGTCCATTTACTGCCAAGTTAAACAAAAAAATGTACATGGGTTTGTGTAGGCTGGACTCAAAATAGATAACCAGCATCAGAAAAACATTGGCAAAAATTGAAAAGACGTAGACCAAAAGAGTAAATGTAAAAAATAAAGCATTGAGCGGTTGGGATGATCCATATCTTGTGAATATCAAAGTGACATCCAAAGTGGACTGGTTCATTGTGACAGTGCTTCTTTCCTGTGGGTAATGACACTCATAAATTTGTGGTTAATTAATTATCTGCAAGTATTCACATGGTCTAATGTGAAATATTCATACAGTATATTAAAATGTTTAATTTGAAATGTAAAACAATTTAACACAAACTTGTCCAGACAAGAAAATTTGACAATCTCAAGTATTTTGCAGTATAATCTTACCGTGGTTGACTTCCGCTTGTTATGGCGGCACTATGTAACTACAGACATGCGTGTCACATGATTTTTATCTATCTCTGTGTGTTGGGTCACCATGGTCTCAGGGAACATATCCCCTCAGGGAGTAATTATATATTATAAGTAATATTGGAGAGGGTTTGGCCCACCCACTTCTGTTTAGGTTTCTTCTAGTTTTTAAACTTTACAAACAAAACTTCCCAACAGCTAAAACTATACCAATTATACTATTTACACAATACAACTTAAAACATTGCATTGCGTAAATAGCTGATCTGGCTTGAAGGCTATTTTTCTGTCCAGTATAAGAAAATTATAGAATGCCTTTAAAATGTTTAATTTGTGGGGCTGCTGGGTGGCTCATCTGGTTCTGTTAAAAGGATGAGCCCCAAGGTCTCAGATCAAATCCGGAGCATGCCAGTGCTGAATGCAGTTCAGTTGGCAGCAGGGGGGACATTGAAGGAGCACAGCTGCACATAGCTAATTGGATATTCCAATATAGGGTGGGAATTTGACATGTCAAATTAAAATAAATAAATAAAAGAAAGTTAAAATTAATGTTTTGCAATTCAATGCTGCATGTGTACGACTGCCTCTAGTCACAAAATTAGGGGCTGTAGTGGCGAAACTAACGGCGGTGCAAATTATGTTGCTGCACTATTGCCCCTGGCCACTGGGGGGCCCCCCTAACACTGGCATTCCTTTTGCCGCACCCTACTGCTGAGTAAAACGATAGTTCTCACTCATTCTCCAAAAATACCATTTTATTACAGAACTGTAAAGACAGTCACATCCTTATACCCTTTATCCAAGCAATACATTGACTCATGGTTTGCAAAGTGAATTCCATATTTGGGTATGTTATCAGTCAATTTAGGTTGTTTTAAAATGCATTGAACTAAGCGCTTGATTAAAAATAATTCAATTGAAATTTTAAAGGTGAGTCATTTTTCCATTAGTGTTCTTAAAGCTGAAGCATGTAACTTTTATTTAGAAAAATGTCCGGGAATGGTCATGCTTAGTTGGTAGCAATCATAGAACAAACTGTTCTGAGAGAAATCCAGCATCATAGGTCATCATGTATATAGGTCTATCATGGGACCTCTTTGCATGGAGGAGGATAGCCTTTTGGTTTCCGATTTTGACTGGGAGAAGTCATCTGACGTCCTATCAGAAACCCCGGAGGTGGTAGGGGCGCTCGAGTTTCGCCTACCCACTAACGTAGCGGGGGAATATTCCGACCTCACTGAGGTTTTTAGCAAGCAACGCGCTACTACATTACCTCCTCATAGGCCGTATGGTTGCGCTATTAAGTTGTACCCAGGTATGGTTCCTCCCAGGGCTTCCCTGTATTCCCTGTTAATCCTAGAAAGTGCTGCTATGAAGAAGTACATTGAGGAGTTCCTGGCTAACGCTTTCATTTGACCTTCCACTTCGCCGGCCGGTGCGGTTTCTTTTTTTTGTTATAAAAAAAAGGTCTGAGGCCCTGTATAGATTATCGGTGTCTTAATAGCCATTTTTCCACTGTGGGCCAAAAGCCCAGGAACTCAAGCCTGGAACCAAAGCACTAGGGCTACAATTCTTGCAGCATTTCCACTGGGATTCAGCTAGGCTGTAGTAGCCCAGGTGTAACTGGCAACGAAGCAGAACATCTTTTTCGAGTCTCAAAGCCAAATCAAAAGAAATGTTGTCGGTATATTGTGCACTTTATGAGCCGAGTTTAATGTAGGCATAGTAGAATGCTGAATAATGCTTATTCTGCTGGCTAGCAAAATAACTTGTTGCTGATCGCGGTGCTTGACAAGTGTCGAAGCAAACCAGACAAATAAGTGTCAACATAAAAAAAAAAAAGAAGGTTTTAGTAACGTTAACAGCTGTAAGTTACTTAACTACCTAGCGTAACTCCGGTAACATGAAAATACTTACATGTGAAATAAAGCATAATAAGGTTTATTACCAGCTAATTAACTGCCCAATGTTGATGAATGTACAAAGCTAACATTATCTAGCTTTTTTATTTATTTTTTTTGCTTGTTTTCTATTTAACTTGTGTTTTTTTTTGCTATTCTATAGTTAAGAATGTATAGCTGACTGTGTTCCATGTTCATTACTCGGGATAGCTCCTACATTGTGAGAAAGTTGTGCTTTGTCGGATCTGCTTTGTAGTCGCGTCAATGACCTTTAATATGCATTTATTGTACGTCATTTTGGATAAAAGCGTCTGCCAAATAATTGTAATGTAATGTAAATCTAGCTAAACATCGCTGTCTGCCAGTCACAAAACAAGATGGATAACCAGCTAGTTAACTGTCCCCACGTTGATGAATGCACATAGCTAATGTTAAATAGCTAAACTTTTTCCGTTTGCCAGTCACATAAGCATAACAAGGTTTCAGGGATTTACGTTACTCATTCAATCTTCTGGGAGAATTTGCCCGTCATCAGTCACCATCACTTTTAATGGGTAAAGTAAGAGTGCTCTTAGACCTTTCGGGGAAGTGAGGATTAAGTAAAAATGTGTATTTCCTGAATCCAGCACTTTTAACAACCGACCCCTCGTTTAATGTTCGGCACTCTCAATACAGAACACAAATGGCATCAACGGTTAACCCCTTAGTGCAGATGGCATATTTGGTAAATCATGGGGGTACTCTGTTTAAGGCTTTATAACTCCAGGTGTGAGCATCACATAAACTTGGTAAATGGCTTAAATGAAACAAAACCGGTGTACCATTTTTTGGTACAAACTTAGATTTGTTTATTTTCATAATTTAAGTCAAAATAAAGTGCCGGAAATGCAAGCAAAACTTTGCAAAAAATGCAACAAAATATATATTTCTTCAAAATACTGAGAGCTACATAAGTGAAACAGATAAAACTACACATTTCCTGGATCATAAACTCCTTGTCCACAAGCATTCAATAATCGCAGGGTGATATACAGAACTACTAAAGATCTATGACACGAAATGTAAGCAGTGTAGCCTGATGTACCCAGGGTCTCCAAACCTATCCAAATTGGCTAAAATGTGAATAGCTGTAAATCTTAAACTAATCATACATTTCAGTGCAAATCAACCGTTTTGACTCATTTAACTCACCTTTTTATCATTTTCATGTGGGAATTATTTTGGATCAGTACAGGGGGGTGGATATCTAGGTGTCCAATAACCTACCCAAAACCTCTCCGAGAAATTATTAAAAAGCCTTTTGTCCTTTATAAAGCATATACATTTTACCTTACGATCACTTAATGGATGAAAACATTGATATTGCACAGTTTCAGTTCAGTGTTTGATGCCAAGTGTGCCATTTTTTCACCATTATCCTTCATATACTGCTTCATCCTGTGCGGTGCCTTCGTGGCCAACATGCACTCATCAATGGCACGGTCTTCAGTATGCTGTAAGGATCTGGTCCTGCAGTGGCTTCACTCTGAACAGTAGAGGGCACTGCTGGAGTGGCAGAGGTGGAGGGTCAAGCATGTTATAGGAACAAATTACATAATGTAGAAGCATTATAACACTGTGGTACACACAGCTAAATATGAAATCATTCACTCTTGTACTTCAGTAAACACTTTCTTCTGTATGCTACATTATGTTATATTTTGTTGCGTGCTCTAGGATGGCATTACTCTGTAGTGTGTTTCACAACTGTTGCTTATTTATTTTATTTATTTATTTTCCATTCATCTTGCACACATCTGGACACAGTACATTTGAATACATATTTTCCATTCCCTAAGTGAAAAGCATCACCCATGGATATACTAATACCCCATAGAGTACATTATGCACAAAGAAATTACAATACAATAAAATAATATCGGAAAACACTACCAATGTTCTAGCTTCACGGCAAATCGAGGCATAAAATAAACTCCGCAAAAAAAGTTTGGAAACGTTATTTCGGTCGATTATTCCTCCCCTTTAATAATACCAATTGGTATTGTATTTTATATCGTTGGAAAGCCTGATTAGTCACCTTTACAACGAGGTACAACTTGTAAGGATCATGCATTCGTGGAATGAGCAACACAGCTAACCGTGTGGGTAGCGGCCCAAAAAAATGTGCCAAAATCCC
Source organism: Ilyophis sp. 1 JC-2022 (assembly GCA_022702515.1). Classification (NCBI taxonomy): domain Eukaryota; kingdom Metazoa; phylum Chordata; class Actinopteri; order Anguilliformes; family Synaphobranchidae; genus Ilyophis; species Ilyophis sp. 1 JC-2022. The sequence continues at coordinate 89,807,928 of CM040402.1, read as the reverse complement.
CTGCAATATTCTTCTGTTGGTATTCACTCTCGTTTTGAGCTTCAAGTGCTGGCAGGTGTATGCCAGTGGGATGGAATGGGATGCCATCCCACAGCAGTGTGTGACCAGGCTGGTGACCAGCATGAGGAGGAGGTGCCAAGCTGTTGTGGCTGCGTATGGATCTTCCACACGCTACTGAGGTCCCTGACAGTGTAAAATGAATAAAGTGTAAAAATGGCCAATATGTTTTTTCCTTATTACTGTGGGAGAGTGCAATCATCCAGTCCACCAAGCAACTCAAAACGAGAGTGAATACCAACAGAAGAATATTGCAGGGGATTTTGGCACATTTTTTGGGCCGCTACCCACACGGTTAGCTGTGTTGCTCATTCCACGAATGCATGATCCTTACAAGTTGTACCTCGTTGTAAAGGTGACTAATCAGGCTGTCCATTGATATAAAATACAATACCAATTGGTATTATTAAAGGGGAGGAATAATCGACCGAAATAACGTTTCCGAACTTTTTTTGAGGAGTTTATAACGTACGACTGAGCAACCAAACAGAACAGCGCTAAAATACTCAATTTCATTGTGAATGCTATGAATTCTAACAAAGCAGGCCACCACGAGCCACTACGGGAACGGCACGAACACAATAGTATCAATACATTACAGTTATTTGGCAGACGCGTTTATCCAAAGCGACGTACAATAAGTGCATATTGAAGGTCATAGACACAATCTACGAAGCAAAGTCACGAAAGCGCTACTTTCTCACAACGTAGAAGCTATCGCTAGTCATCAACCGAATACAGTCAGCTATACATTCTAAGCTATGAGATAGCTAAACCAAATAGAAAATAAAAAATAAACGGAAAGAACGTACTATATAATTTGCCTTATACATGTAGTCTGAACATGTATGGAGTCTGAAAAAGTGTGTTTTCAAATATGTTCAGCATTATTAGCAGGCTAACAGTGGTCTATTACGACCGATGCAAATACAAAAATAACGAAAATATAGCACGCAGTGGAAAAACGAATGTATATAATCAAAATATTACAAGCAGTAATACTTACATGTCGAGGAGGATATCTTCCCCATATTGATAGGCACCTCTTCCACAGAATCTATGCTACAGGGATTAGAAGAATCTCTGTTGTTGTCCTCTTCTGACTGACTTCGGGGGAAAACTACTAAAAAGTCACATCAAAGTTGCGCGCAGTTTTATTGCGTAACACCAATTGCGTCATACCAAATGCGTCAAACCAAATGCGTCATCTGCGCATGCCTGCGTAAAATTGTTGTGATATAACAAGTATTGCAGTTACGCTCGCCCTTAAATAGTTAATCCAAGCTTTCAATTACACATGTAAATTATTTTTGGGAAGCTTGTCGTGCCTTCTATTGGATAAAACAATTGTCGATCAAACCAGAATAAAATTGAAAGCGTCACAGCAGTGCAATCAGGAAGGGGGGGTTACGCAGAGCTAGTTTCGTTTGTCTAATCGTGTTCCAATGCGCTGTGTATTTTTCAAACGGATTGTCCAAGACAATAAATGACCACGGAATCTTGAAAGGGACATATCTACGCTTAAATCCACGGGAGGATTGCACACGAATTCCATATTTAATAGCAGATATTGATAGTAGAATGGCATTGTATGATTTCACTTGTTTATGTCGGTATTGATTGAGCAGCGATTTGCACCGCTGTATTTGCATACGGTCGGGCTATTGGTGGGTTTATCTGGTTGCTGGACGGAATTCTGATATTATATGATGAATACATATATTTATGAACTCCCAACATAGACGCTATTGCCCACTATGTCACGCATGGGTAGGTATAGGCTGGGTGGGGAGTGCTTGTTAAATGGACTTGCTACGGAAAGATAGTGACACTTAGAAACTACGCATTGGCCAGAAATAGTCGCGAATCGTCTACCAATAAAGTTAAAATACCGCGTTTGGGTTTTCCACTAATAGTTTGGCTGCAGGAGCAACGCGTGTCTCAGTTGCGTAAAACTGTCTCGCATGTGAGACAAAATAGACTATCTGCACTAAGGGGTTAAAACTCCTCACTTATCCAACACTTAACAAATTAAATCAAATAAATACATTTAAATTATTATCAAAGATATCAATTAAATTAATTGATAGGCAGAGCACCCTGTTGGATCAACCTTTATCAAAATGCACAACTCACAACCAGATTTAAATTAAGAGATTTATTAAATTACAACAAGTATTCAATGCCTTATCTAAAGACGAAGGTTCAACTACTTTAACAAACAATGAATGCTACAGACATGGAAAAGTTAGTCACAAAATAATTGAATGAAAGATGATACCAGACCACCGATAGTCTTTCCCAAGGTAATCCCCAGAATGTGCCAAGGCCAAAGTCCAAAAACCAACAGACAGCAGAAAATACCGAAAGCCCAGGGATGAAATGTAAAATTCCAGATGAGACATAAGGCCAAGAAAGTAAGGCCCGACGCAAGACCATTATGGATTTTGAGATATTTTAGGGAGGGGCAGCTTTGGCTGTTCTTGAAATACCTCTGTGTCATCATGTGGAAAGACTAGATCAGGCAATAATTAAAGTTACAAAGCCAGTAGTACCACTGTGGCCTCTGCTTCATTCTGGTCTGGCCTGGCCCAGAATCTCCAACTGAACATAGTGCCCATAGATGCATTAAGCAATTTTCATGTATGGAATCCTGAGAGAGGTCTGCGTGAGGTTTTCCATGCCACCCCTGTTGACACACATACACAGACAAACCCATGCACACACACATTTACACCTCTAATAGCTACTCCCCAGTGCCTGCTCGCTGTATCTTATCTCTAGGCTGCTCTGGGCTAGCCCTTTGAAGTTTTGTAAGGCCCAGGACAGGCCAAATGGCGATTTAGCATTCTGACAGACCATTTTATGTAAGTCAAGCAAATATCACTGTCATTATTAAATATAACGTAATTTAACATTATTATACGGATTGGTGAAATAAATATCAGATTGTCATTGAGAGATAATAAACTAGCTAATCTCATCCCGGCTTGATTATTGTAACGCTCTGTTCTCCTGCCTCAACAAAACATCAATAAACCGGTTACAACAGGTCCAAAATGCTGCAGCCAGATGTTCCAAAAAAACATGCCACATCACTCCGATCCTTTCTGCCCTGCACTGGCTCCCTGTCCATCTCCGAACACAATTTAAAGTCCTTGTCATCACATATAGAGCTGTCCATGGCCAAGCCCCCGCCTACATTCACGACCTTATCCACCCTTACAGGATAAACCGGGCCCTGAGGTCCTCCGAGCAAGGCCTTTTAAGGGTGCCACGAACCAGATTAAAAACTAAGGGGGACCGTGCCTTTGAGGCGGTGGCCCCAAGGCTATGGAATGAACTCCCCCAGGACCTGAGAGCCTCAGTCTCAGTGGAGATTTTTAAGGGGCAGCTGAAGACTCACCTTTTCCGACAAGCTTTTGGGGTGTCGGGGGAGGTGAGTTTTTAGCTGTCCTACATTGGTGTTTCGTCATAAACTGTACTGCTGTGTTTCATGCCTTTTTTTTTGTACATGTTATAGTTGTATTGTATTGTGTATTGTGTACTGTCTGTAAAGCACTCTGTACATTTGTGTTGAGAAGGGCGCTATATAAATAAAGTTTTACTTACTTACTTAACATTTTTATAAAACATCCTGATCTCCACACTGGCTGAGATGGGCATATCTGGAAATGCTATCTCTTGGTTTACATCTTATCTCACAGATAGACCCTACCAAGTCTCCTGGAAGGGCTCTATCTCTGCACCTCATCCTCTTTCTACAGGAGTCCCACAGGGATCTGTACTGGGTCCTCTGCTGTTCTCCATTTACGCTAAGTCTCTTGGTTTGGTCATTAATTCACATGGCTTATCTTACCATTGTTATGCTGATGACACTCAACTCTTCCTCTCTTTCCCTCCCTCTACCCCACAGATTAAAGAGAGGATATCTGCTTGCCTGGCTGACATCTCTGAGTGGATGTCTAGCCATCACCTGAAGCTCAACCTCGACAAGACTGAGCTGCTCTTCATGCCATACAAGACATCCCCGCTTCTAGACCTGTCCATCACTGTCGACGGAACTATGGTGACTGCCTCCCGCTCTGCAAGAAACCTGGGCGTGGTCCTGGACGACTAGCTGGACTTCATCAGGGCAACGGCACATCAGGGCAACGGCACGGTTCTGAAGGTTCCTCCTGTACAACATCAGGAGGATTCGGCCGTACCTGACCACCTACTCTGCCCAGCTCCTTGTCCAGACTATGGTCACCTCATGTCTGGACTACTGCAACTCCCTTCTCGCACGCCTGCCAGCCTGCGCCATTCTGCCCCTTCAACTGATCCATAACGAGGCTGCTCGGCTTGTGTTCAACCTCCCGAAGTTCACACACGTCACCCCCCTGCTAAGGTCACTCCACTGGCTGCCAGTCGTGGCCAGGATCAGGTTCAAAGTTCTGACCCTGGCCTACACTGCAGCGAAAAGGTCAGGTCCCTCCTACCTACAGGACTTGATCCAGCACTACGTTCCTGCTCGACCACTTCGCTCTGCGGGTGCAGGGCGACTTGCACTTCCCTCCCTCCGTGTTAAAGGCACTCGCTCGTCCCGACTGCGGAGCTTCTCCACTCTAGCTCCCCAGTGGTGGAATGAACTCCCCACTCCGTTGCGCTCAGCTGAAATGCTGTCTCTTTTCTGTTGTGGTCTGAAAACACATTTTCTCAGACTCCACCTTGAATAACTACATGTATAAGGCTAATTATATAGTACGTTCTTTCTGTTTATTTTCTATTTGGTTTTGCTATATTATAGCTTAGAATGTATAACAGACTGTATTCTGTTGATTACTAGAGATAGCTCCTACGTTATGAGAAAGTTGTGCTTTGTTTGATTTGCTTCGTAGTTGTGTCAATGACCTTCAATATGCACTTATTGTACGTCGCTTTGGATAAAAGCATCTGCCAAATAACTGTAATGTAATAGCTTAATTTGCTGGCGAGTTGACTGGTTATTTTCTGTCGCCACAATTGCTATCTAGTGATGTCTCACTGTGGGTAACTGTTAGAAGTTTTCTATTAAAACTAAATTGGCTTGCTGTGGGACGGACGTTTTCCCTAACGTTAGTCAGCAGTGGCATTGCGCAATGTTCCAAACCTGTCCTCCGTTTCGTCGCAATTTGGGAACAGTTTCACTGCAGGAAAATAATAATTGTGACACATCCTGGAAGTAACACTAATATCACGATGTAGCTAGCTAGGTTACCGTGTTTGTAGCCACTCTTATGTCTTGTGTAGATTGTAGAATCCGCAATTACTAGACCAATGAGGGAATAGCTCGGAGCGAAAGTTTAAACGTGATGTATTCCACTCTTGCTGTGGGAAAAGGTAAAAGTTATTTAGAAATATTATTATTTTATTTACTCGTTTATCTGACTCCATTTATAATTATAATTTAGAATTTTGGTTAAACATGCGTGTAGCTCGGAGTGGTTACACTCAACTCGCCCTTAGGTACCATCATTACTTCAATATATGTTTGCCGGAATCAACATTATTGCTGAAGCTCAGTTCGGTGGCGAACGCAGAGGTTGGGGGTCTAGTCAACACAATACATGATATTCATTTATCATAGATAGTTGCGAGCCCCAGTCTGAGTACATTTAAAGGGCTCCTTAAGGCAAATTTGACAAGAACCGGCGTAAAACGCCCATGGGTTCCCATATCAAATCACCAGAACCTGGCTCCTTAAGGCAAATTTGACAAGAACCGGCGTAAAACGCCCATGGGTTCACATATCAAATCACCAGAACCATGCACTACTCTGGGTGTATTTAAAGGGCTCCTTAAGGCAAATTTGACAAGAACCGGCGTAGGACGCCCATGGGTTCCCATATCAAATTACCAGAACCATACACCACCCAACCTTATATTGACCGTCACTTGTCTGCCTACCCAACTTGAGTACGCCACGTCTGTACCAGGCCGCTGATCAGTCGGTCCTGGGTCAGAATTGTCCCCCTGAGTCTTCAGTTGTAATTTAGGCTGAAAAGGGTATAAGATGGATGAGAGCCACGCACGTTAAATATAAAAATAATTGGATAACAGGCAGGGAGGTCATTAGCTTGGAACGCTGCAGCTCAGATCATGCAGACAATTGAAGCTGGAAAAAGAATTAAAAGAAAGATGCAGGTGATATGAAAACATGGTAATTTATTAATGACAAATAATCACTGGTTAAACTGTGAGAGCAAACACGAACACATTCAATGCCTATAGCTAAACACAGGATAACATGCTGCCAAGACAAACAAACATGAACAAGTTCACAAACAAAGTATATCACCAAGTGATTCCGTACGGTGTGACTATGGTACCAGGAGAACTGTTAAGCAGATTCTCCTCGAATATCCCTTTGGGATGTCCTTAAATGCAGTACAGCGCCGGTATGCACACTCCACAAGTCCCTTTGTTTTTCCAAATAAGGTCTGGCAGGAAGAGAAGTTTCAACACCCAGGGACCCCCCTCCAGGGAGAGAAACAGAGTCTACCTCTCCCAATCTAGTGACAGTAATAAGACTCTTTGAACGACGGCGCGTGATCTTATGATCTTCTCTATCATATCTAGATATCTGGTGAGGTCCCGGTGATGGCCACTCTTGGTTCCAGATATTTATATGGACAAGCGCATCCCTGATAACCTATACAATCCTCCTTTCACATTATTTATTTCTCCCCCTCCTATACTTTCACATACCACACATTTCAATTAGTATTATCCAGGTTCACCACATTTATCATATTATCCACAATTACTTTATACCTCCACAATTACCAATTTACATGCACATACATATGATTCAATATACATATACAGCTTTGTTTAATGTGTTCACCATTCAGTCCAGAATCTAGGCCGTAAAAGTCCTGTGAGTTCCCAGCGTCATTCGGATGCCGTTTCCTTCTGATGTCCAGTTGTAGGCTCAACCCCAGCTGTAGTTTACGAGGCCGTGAGAGGTCAGAGGAACAGGTTCTCAGGCCACCAGGTAAATTGTTTTATTGCATCCTCAAGGAAGTCACCACCAGCTGCAAGGGTTTAGGACTGATAACACCTTTTCCAGCCTTACAAGATCACAGTGACAGGCAGTGATCCTGCTGGAAATTTCAGCTGGGATTATAAAATGGTTAAAACTGTGTTTTAAACACTTATATAACACCTGCAATACACCTAATGATGATGGCTTATTGGCTTTTCAATTAGGAATGCAAAACTAGCTCTGAGAACACTTTCAACTTAATTTGTTGTAACACCAGGATCCGTTTCTTCATTGTCGTTATGCAAAAAAAATCTTTGTGTCCCATCATAACAATATCAGGAATTATAGACCGAGGATGTGACGCACATACCAATAAAACAGGAGTATACACTTGCGTTTAGCGAGTGGGAGGGAGCGAGGGCAGAGCGGGTTATTTTACATTACATTACATTACAGGTATTTAGCACAGGGGTTCCCAAACTTTTCCATGCCAAGGACCCCCAAATAGTCGTAGCCTCTGGCTTGGGCCCCCCTATTGCGAAATGGCTTTAAATCTGAGCTATCGAACGAGCCCCAAACCATCACTCTGTTGCCAGATAGTATGTGGAGTATCCACATCTACTCCATATCTGGCCGCAGAGTGATGGTTTGGGACTCGTTTGATACCTTAGACCCTTGAGGACGTACAGCCATTTTACCAGTCATGTGTTCCATACTGTACCAGTGTAATTTACAGCTGAATCTAGTCTCACCCCCCAATTCCCATCGAGATCCATTCAAATGCAGAGAGCTTATAGTATCGCTTGTAACAGTACCTGGAAATAAGATATCGAGAGTCTTTTGATGTTGATGGGTCACAGACTTCAGGAAGTAACAGCATGCAAAGGATATACGACCAAATATTAAATATGATACTTTAAAAATATGTTAAAGCAAAGGGTATGAATACTTATGTAAATGTTTTCACTTTGTCATTATGGGCTATTTTGTGTAGAATTTTGAGACAAAAAATTAATTCAATCTATTGTAGAATATGTCTGTAATGTAATAAAACGTAGAGAAGGTGAAAGGGGTATTCAGACTTTCCGGCTTGACTGTATATTCCTTGTGTATTTTTTAAAATTATTTATATTTTACAAACGCAACAGAAGAATTCTTAAGTTAAAATATGGAAAAACACATCAAAACAGAATGTGTCTTTAATCACTGCTACATGTCAAATCCAATGTACTCACAGTCTCGTGTGCTTTATGCCAATATTTCTAGAGTATGGCTGTGCATATTCATTGGTGTTTACAAAGGTGATATTTCCTTTCTTCTTACAGTAAATTGAAAAAAACAAACACACTTCATGTATCCAATCCGTGCCTGGCTGTGTGAAGGAAGGAAGGAAAGATAGGTAGATGAGTTACATTGCTAAACCGCCATTGCAGGCCACAGATTACCATCTTGAAAAAAGCAAAACTTCAAACTGAAACCAATGGCCGTATTATCTGACGCTGCTCTTCTTTAGAGTGCAGTGTTTTCAGAAATATCAGTGTTGAATGTATATTGAAATTTGTGTATTTCATGGCAAAGCATCTGAATTATCCTCCTGCTTTTAATATGTTTATAATTCAGGTTTTACACAATTGTTCTGATCTGATGTTTTTCATTTGTCAACTTTAACTTTTCTTTCATGTCAGGTCCCCCTTGGAAAAGAGATTGCGATCTCAACAGGATCTTCCTGGTTAAATAAAAATAAAATTGCCTCTAGAATTATTTTTGTGGGGCGGTCCTATTAGGTTCTACATTCTCTCCTGCATTTGCACCATTCACTGTGTATGTCTGTCTATATGTTGTCACCCCTTTGTGCAAATAAGCACAGCAAATTACAGTTTTTCTGCCTTGCCTTTTGGGAAATTTTCTCTGGAACAGACACAGCCAATATATGCAGATGTAGTCAGCATTGACTCTCTTCTGCCTCTCTAATGGAATCAATAATATACAGAAGCTGGACAAAATATCGGAAACACTAGAAACAAAAAAAAGACTTTTTCATGAAACAAAACAGCTGCTATATGTTTACTCCCATTTCTTTTATCTATATTTTCTACACTATTTTATGACTGGCATGCTATGTATACATTTTAGTTTCTGTCTTGTTTTTTTTTATTAGCTTGATAATTAATCATAATTAGCCATTAATCATATTAGTAACAAATAACACTAATTCGCCAATTAAATGCTGCTTTTGTGTCAGTAATAAGTGAGAAAACTTTAGAGCAAATTTAGGACAAAAACTGAAAGCATTTTGGTCCACGACAACTGGAGAAAGAAATGGAAAAATAGAAGATCATTGAAACTGGTCTAGAATCCAACACTTGCACGTAACATGAGTCACAAATATGGTCCAATTGTTAATTATTCTTTTTTAATTAAGTTTTTCACTAATCACATTCCATTATACTACATGGAGGAGATCAACTCCAGTTGTTGGGGATCAAAATGTTTGTTCTGATTTTTTCTTATAAATTTGATGAAGTGTACTCACTTATTTTTGACAGTGACATGTAATTTATGATTTATTAGCATTTCATAAAAATATGACAAACACACAATTATGGTTGATTGGCATAATTATAACAAAAAACAAGTAATCATATAACGGCATTCACAAAACAGCATAGATAATCAGGTTAGGAACAGAGCTTGAGGTTTTGCATAGCAAACATGTGGCAGGTGTTTTATGTTTTCTGGAAAACTGGTGTTTTCGATATATTTTCCACCCCCTCCAGACTCCTCCCATTACTTAAAACACTTGATATGCTGCTCAGTCAAAATACCTGTATGGTTCCACCACATTTTCTCCCTCATTTGCTAAAAAAAGGATTCAGAAATAGTCTTGGACAGTCTGTCATCTCAATGGATAATAGCTGGTTTCATTTGGGATCTGAAACCCATGTTCAAAAATTCATGCATACTTGCAAAATTTCTTATTTTCCACATTAATTTAAAAACAGACTTCCTGATTTCCTTAGTTCTGATCCCATATATGATTGGATGCAACAGAGGGGGAGTCACGATGAACTGTATAGACAAGACTATATTAATGTATCCTGGTAGGTAAACATTTATTCGGTAATAAATCAGAGAGAAAAGAGTAACCAGGGAAAAATTAATGAAGGTAATTAAATGAGGAGAACATGTGCTAATAGCTTTCTTTTGTGCCTCTTTTGAGGCTTTCAGGCTCACAGTCAGTATCCTCATATAAGATAGCAGCACAATAATAAGTGGGAAAACAACTAAACTGGCAATAAGGAATATGCCATACAGATTAAGCACAGCACTTTTCACACAGGAGAGGTTAAGGAGATTATCACAGAACAGCTTGTGAATTGTGTACCTGCACAGCGGCAGTCTGGAAGTCAGATACACTTGAATAGATATAGAGGAGAGAGGAAAGATATTGGCCACAGTCAACAGTGTTTTCACTTTTCTGGGAGTCATTATGCTGTGGTACTGCAAAGGCTTGCAAATGGAGACGTATCGGTCATAAGCCATCACTGTTAAAGTGGTATACGCAGAAGCTCCATAGAAATTAATACAAAACACCTGAACTAGACAAGCTGCAAAGGAGCTCTTTTGAGTCTTTGAAAGAAGGTTTTCCATGATTTTTGGCCAGACAGCAGAGCTTCCTATCAGTCCATTTACTGCCAAGTTAAACAAAAAAATGTACATGGGTTTGTGTAGGCTGGACTCAAAATAGATAACCAGCATCAGAAAAACATTGGCAAAAATTGAAAAGATGTAGACCAAAAGGGTAAATGTAAAAAATAAAGCACGGAGAGGTTGGGATGATCCATAGCTTGTGAATATCAAAGTGACATCCAAAGTGGACTGGTTCATTGTGACAGTGCTTCTTTCCTGTGGGTAATAAAACTCATAACTTTGTGGTTAATTAGTTATCTGCAAGTATCCACATGGTCTAATGTGAAATATTCATACAGTATATTAAAATGTTTAATTTGAAATGTAAAACAATTTAACACAAACTTGACAAGACAAGAAAGTTTGACAATCTCAAGTATTTTGCAGTATAATCTTACCGTGGTTGACTTCCGCTTGTTATGGTGGCACTATGTAACTACAGACATGCGTGTCACATGATTTTTATCTATCTCTGTGTGTTGGGTCACCATGGTCTCAGGGAACATATCCCCTCAGGGAGTAATTATATATTATAAGTAATATTGGGGAGGGTTTGGCCCACCCACTTATGAGATTCTCTTTAGGTTTCTTCTAGTTTTTAAACTTTACAAACAAAACTTCCCAACAGCTAAAACTATACCAATTATACTATTTACACAATACAACTTAAAACATTGCATTGCGTAAATAGCTGATCTGGCTTGAAGGCTATTTTTCTGTCCAGTATAAAAAAATTATAGAATGCCTTTAAAATGTTTAATTTGTGGGGCTGCTCGGTGGCTCATCTGGTTCTGTTAAAAGGATGAGCCCCAAGGTCTCAGATCAAATCCGGAGCATGCCAGTGCTGAATGCAGTTCAGTTGGTAGCAGGGGGGACATTGAAGGAGCATAGCTGCACATAGCTAATTGGATATTCCAATATAGGGTGGGAATTGGACATGTCAAATTAAAAGAAAGAAATAAAAGAAAGTTAAAATGAATGTTTTGCAATTCAATGCTGCATGTGTGCGACTGCCTCTAGTCACAAAATTAGGGGCTGTAGTGGCGAAACTAACGGCGGTGCAAATTGTGTTGCTGCACTATGGCCCCCTAACACTGGCATTCCTTTTACCGCACCCTACTGCTGAGTAAAACGATAGTTCTCACTCATTCTCCAAAAGTCCCATTTTATTACAGAACTGTAAAGACAGTTACATCCTTATACCCTTTATCCAAGCAATACATTGGACTCATGGTTTGCAAAGTGAATTCACATATTTGGGTATGTTATCAGTCAATTTAGGTTGTTTTAAAATGCATTGAACTAAGCGCTTGATTAAAAATAATTCAATTGAAATTTTAAAGGTGAGTCATTTTTCCATTAGTGTTCATAAAGCTGAAGCATGTAACTTTTATTTAGAAAAATGTCCGGGAACGGTCATGCTTAGTTGGTAGCAATCATAGAACAAACTGTTCTGAGAGAAATCCAGCATCATAGGCCTATGTGTATATAGGTCTATCCTGGGACCTCTTTGCATGGAGGAGGATAGCCTTTTGGTTTCCGATTTTGACTGGGAGAAGTCATCTGACGTCCTATCAGAAACCCCGGAGGTGGTAGGGGCGCTCGAGTTTCGCCTACCCACTAACGTAGCGGGGGAATATTCCGACCTCGCTGAGGTTTTTAGGAAGCAACGCGCTACTACATTACCTCCTCATAGGCCGTATGGCTGTGCTATTAAGTTGTACCCGGGTACGGTTCCTCCCAGGGGTTCCCTGTATTCCCTGTCAGTCCTAGAAAGTGCTGCTATGAAGAAGTACATTGAGGAGTTCCTGGCTAACGGTTTCATTAGACCTTCCACTTCGCTGGCCGGTGCTGGTTTTGTTTTTGTTATAAAAAAAAGGTCTGAGGCCCTGTATAGATTATTGGGGTCTCAATAGCCATTTTTAAACTGTGGGCCAAAAGCCCAGGAACTCAAGCCTGGAACCAAAGCACTAGGGCTACAATTCTTGCAGCATTTCCACTGGGATTCAGCTAGGCTGTAGTAGCCCAGGTGTAACTGTGGCAACGAAGCAGAGCATCTTTTTCGAGTCTCAAAGCCAAATCAAAAAAAAATTTGTCAGTATATTGTGCAGTTTATGAGCCGAGTTTAATGTAGGCATAGTAAAATGCTGAATAATGCTTATTCTGCTGGCTAGCTAAATAACTTGTTGCTGATCGCGGTGCTGACAAGTGTCGAAGCAAACCAGGCAAATAAGTGTCAACGTAAAAAAAAATTGTTTTAGTAACGTTAACAGCTGTAAGTTACTTAACTACCTAACGTAACTCCGGTAACATTATGCCAATAAACAAAATACTGCATTTTTTTTTTTTTACTAACGTTATCTGCGTTCCGTGTAGCTAAGCTTGTTTTGACATCTTCCAGTCTGGTTTTCGCCCCAACCACAGTACTGAGACGGCACTAATTAAGGTGGTTAACGACATTCGTCTTAACTCTGACTGGTAATATATCAGTTTTGGTTTTATTGGATTTAAGTGCTGCATTTGATACCGTTGACCATTCTATATTATTAGATAGACTAGAAAACTGGGTCGGACTATCTGATACGGTCCTTCACTGGTTCAGGTCATACCTGCAAGATAGAGATTACTTTGTCTCCATTGGCAACTTCGTCTCTCAGAAGGTTAACATGACGTGTGGAGTTCCTCAAGGATCAATCCTTGGCCCTCTCTTATTTAATCTTTATATGCTACCCTTAGGAAAACTTTTGCGGGACAACAATACTGCCTACCATAACTACGCTGATGATACACAAATTTATATTGCCCTCTCACCCTCTGATTATAGTCCAATTGATTCCCTATGTCATTGTGTCTCACTGATAAATGACTGGATGTGCCAGAACTTTCTTCAGCTAAACAAGGACAAAACAGAGGTAGTTGTTTTTGGTTCCAATAAAAATGAGAGAATTAAGGTCAGTGACTATCTAAAATCTCTATCACTACAGACTACAAATCAGGCCAGAAACTTGGGTGTTATTTTAGATGCTGATCTACACTTTGAAAACCAGGTTAACTCCTTAACCAAGTCAGCATATTACCACCTTAAAAATATAGCAAGGATTAGAGGCCTACTATCCAAACCAGACCTGGAAAAGCTTATCCATGCTTTCATCTCTAGTAGGCTAGATTATTGCAATGGGCTTTATACCGGCCTTCCTAAAAAAAAACTCCAAAAACTACAGCGTGTTCAAAATGCAGCTGCAAGGGTACTCACAAAAACTAAAAGATACGACCACATCACACCAGTCCTCAGATCTTTACACTGGCTTCCATTGTACCAGAGAGTTGAATTTAAAATTATTTTATTAGTCTATAAAACCCTAAATGGCTTGGGGCCAAAATATCTCCTAGATCTTCTTATACCCTATGAACCATCAAGAACCCTTAGGTCATCTGGAAAGGGACTATTAACTGTTTATAGACCTAAGACAAAACACGGTAAAGCATCATTCAAATATTATGCTTCCGACACCTGGAACAAACTCCCAGAAACACTTAGATACACCCCAAATGTGGCAACTTTTAAATCCAGGCTCAAAACGTTCTTGTTTTGTAGGGCTTATGAACACTGACTTGCTTTACTAAGAGTAGCCCCACAAAGGTGTAATTTTAATTGTCTTATCCATTATTGTTTTTATTCAGTTACTTCTGTTTTCTGCTGCAAATCTTATTGTCTTATCTTTTTATTTATTTATTTATTTTTAGATTCTTTATTCTTATTGCCTTATCTTTTTATTTTTTTTAATGAATTTTAATGATTTCCTCGTTTAATCTTGTTATTGTATATGTAAAGCACATTGAATTGCACATGTGTATGAAATGCGCTCTATAAATAAAGCTGCCTTGCCTTGCCTTGCCTAAGCATAGCATGCAATAAATGTCAAACCACAAAAACATTATTCGTCCAGCCCTGCTTTTGTTAGCTATTGTTGACACTGCATTTTCAATTTTCAGTTTCCCCCTCGCTCGTTTTATATCCCAGTTTACTGGAGCTTTCCAACGATTAAGCTTTTCCCAGCACAGTGAAAAGGGCCCAGGAACCCTGGAACTAAGTTCAAGCACTAGGTTTGGCCCACAGTGGAAAGACGGCTAATGACAATCCCCGTTAAAAACAGGTATCCTCTTCCACTCATGAACTCCACATTTGAGTGCTTACAGGGGCATCGGTCTTTGCTAAACTCGACCTTTGGAATGCCTACAATCCGGTGTGCGTGCGTGAGGGTGATGAGTGGAAGACGGCATTTAACACACACCACGGACACTACGAGTACTGAGTGATTCCATCCGGCCTCACTAGCGCCCCCACTGTATTACAGGCATTAGTAAACGACGTTCTTCGAGAAATGTCGGAGAAATTCGTCTTGGTATATCTGATCGATATTTTAATTTTCTCCCACTGTCTCTCCCCTTACGTTGTTCATGTGAAACAAGTCTTAGGAGCACTTCTTAAAGCAGGGTTTTTTGTTAATGCCGAGAAGTGCACGTTCCACTCAAATTCCGTCTCTTTCCTAGGTTTCATTATAGCGGACGGAAAGTTTCGGCGGTAAAAAACTGGCCTAATCCAGCATTGGTAAAGCAGGTACATCGCTTCCTCGGCTTCGCTAATCTTTACCGGCGGTTTTCTCTGCAATTTTAGCATGGTAGCCGCTCCTATTACAGCCCTTACTAAGAAAACATCATCTGTCCCGTTCCAATGGAACTCTAGGTCAGCTTTCGCGGAGTTAAAAACATTTTTTTGGTCCGAACTCATCCGGATAATCCCCAATCCCTCCCTCCACTTTGTGGTTGAGGTGGAAGCATCAGAGCTGGGAGTAGGGGCCATTTTATCTCATCATTCTCCATTGGACCACAAACTGCACTCATGCGCGTATTTCTCTCATGCCCTAACTCTTATCTGCTGACAGAAATTACGACGTCGGGGACCGGGAGCTGTTGGCGGTCAAATTGACATTGGAGGAGTGGCGCCCTTGGCTGGAGGGAGCCGAGCATCCGTTCACGGTCTGGACTGACTATATAAACTTGGAGTACATCCAACAGGTCAAGACGCGCAATTCTCAGCATGTCTGATGGGCTTTATTCTTCACCCGGTTCAGGTTTATTCTTACCTACCGACCCGGGTCGAAGAATATTAAACGGCTATTCGACCGCTCTGATAAAAAACCGCGTCCTGAGCCCATCATGCCAGTTTCCCAAATTATGGCCCCAGTTATGTGGGAGATTGAGGCGGTCATGCAGGAGGCGTTTCGCTCCGACCCGGGCCCAGGTGGGGGTCTGTCCCGTCCCGGTTGAGATCTCTGGTTCTCCAGTGGGGTCACACTTCACAATTAGTGGCTCATCCTGGCATCCACCGGACAAAGGAATTTGTGTCCCGCCGCTTTTATTAGTCGAAATTGGAGAGCGATGTGCATGAGTTTGTCGCCACATGTACAGTTTGTGCCTGCAACAAGGGTCTACTATGCCCTCGAGTCTCCTATGCCCGCTACCTGTGCACAGTCGTTCCTGGAGTCCCATTGACCTTGACTTTGTCACCGGCTTGCCGGAGTCCCAGGGTAACACTGTGATTCTGGTTGTGGTGGATAAAGGGCAGCCCAATTTTATCGTCCTATCCAAATTGCCATCAGCACCAGAGACAGCCCAGCTCATAGTGGACTACATTTTTATAGTTCACAGTCTGCCACTAGATGTGGCTTCTGATCGCGGTCCCCAATTTACCGCTAAGTTCTGGCAATCTTTCTGTGCTCTCCTGTGGGTGTCTGTAAGCTTGTCGTCTGGCTTCCATCCAGAGACTAATGGGCAGACAGAACGCACTAACCAGACCCTAGCCGCTTCCAACCCCACGTCCTGAAGTCGTCATCTCACCTGGGCAAAGTACACCCATAAATCATTGCGGAATGCTTCCACAGGTCTCTTTCCTTTTGAGGCTCAGCTGGGGTATTAGTACCCCTGTTTCCTGAGCTGGAGAGAGTTGTGGAGGTACCTTCCTCCGGTTCATTTGTTCGTAGGTGTCGATCGGTCTGGAGGTGTGTGCGCGCCTCTATCCTTCGCGCCTTCGCAAAACAAAAGGTGGTGGCCAACAGTCGTCTCTGTCCAGCTCCCTCTTACAGGGTGGGGCAATGAGTGTGACTTTCCACACGGGACCTACCCCTGTGAGTGGAGTCTCGCAAACTCACGACATGGTTCGTGGGCCCATTTAAGCGCTAATGGCCAGAGAGGCGGTGATCCTGTTGTTACAACTGTAACCAGTATTAGCTAAAAACTCTTTGAGCTAGGTCGCAAGCTAAGTTACCAGTTATTCCCAGTACAATTGCTTCCAACGATATTGTGGACGTTGCACTGGATGACAACACCTTCTGAGAGATTTAGTTTAAATCGGTGTTGGAAGGCTACCGTTTTGAGCCCAAATACATGGCTGAGGAGATTCGCCGAAGGCTTGAGGCGGCAGCTGAACTGGGAGGGCTTTGGCTAAACGACGGTGGGCTGGGAGTAGAAGAGTAACAAGTAAGTGTTACAGACTTCTGGCTAGGGTATATTCACTAACCTTTAACAAAAGTTGATAAATGAAGGGCTGTTTTTCTTAATAAAGGTTAATGAGGGTGTGTGTCTGGTTGGGATGTGGTGGGGGGCATTAGAAATACAGACCTGCCAACCTGCATTTTGCATACACCAAGGTAAATGGGGGGGGGGGGCGGGCAGGGCGGGGGGGGGGGGCAGGGCAGGGGGGCGTAAAGTTGAAATTGAGCAGTTTGTCGAAAATACTTACATGTGAAATAAAGCATAATAAGGTTTATTACCAGCTAATTAACTGCCCAATGTTGATGAATGTACAAAGCTAACATTATCTAGTTTTATTTATTGATTTATTTTTGCTTGTTTTCTATTTAACTTGTGTTTTTTTTTTGTTGCTATTTTATAGTTACGAATGTATAGCTGACTGTGTTCCATGTTCATTACTTGGGATAGCTCCTACATTGTGAGAAAGTTGTGCTTTGTCGGATCTGCTTTGTAGTCGCGTCAATGACCTTTAATATAAACTTATTGTACGTCGCTTTGGATAAAAGCGTTTGCCAAATAATTGTAATGTAATGTAATGTAAATCTAGCTAAACATCACTGTCTGCCAGTCACAAAACAAGATGGGTAACCAGCTAGTTAACTGTCCCCACGTTGATGAATGCACATAGCTAATGTTAGATAGCTAAACTTTTTCTGTTTGCCAGTCACATAAGCATAACAATGTTTCAGGGATTTACGTTACTCCTTCAATCTTCTGGGAGAATTTGCCCGTCATCAGTAACCATCACTTTTAATGAGTAAAGTAAGAGTGCTCTTAGACCTTTCGGGGAAGTGAGGATTAAGTAAAAATGTGTATTTCCTGAATCCAGCACTTTTAACAACCGACCCCTCGTTGAATGTTCGGCACTCTGAATACAGAACACAAATGGCATCAACGGTTAAAACTCCTCACTTATCCAACACGAAACAAATTAAATCAAATAAATACATTTAAATTATTATCAAAAATATCAATTAAATTAATTGATAGGCAGAGCACCCTGTTGGATCAACCTTTATCAAAATGCACAACTCACAACCAGATTGAAATTAAGAGATTTATTCAATTACAACAAGTATTCAACGGCTTATCTAAAGACGAAGGTTCAACTCCCTGAACAAACAATGAATGCTACAGACATGGACAAGTTAGTCACAAAATAATTGAATGAAAGATGATACCAGACCACCGATAGTCTTTCCCAAGGTAATCCCCAGAATGCGCCAAGGCCAAAGTCCAAAAACCAACAGACAGCAGAAAATACCGAAAGCCCAGGGATGAAATGTTGAATTCCAGATGAGACATAAGGCTAAGAAAGTACGGCCCGACTCAAGACCAAACACCCCAAACGCCATACCAGATACAAGATGCAAACTCAAAACTAAAGTTAGGCTAACAATTTAAGTGGTTGAAAGAGAGGGAGGGGGTCTCTTTCCTTTTATATATTATTGGTTCAGGTCAATCTACAATACAACCCATCTTTTAAGGTGATAAGAAAATGAACCCTCTCCTGGTGAGCATTATGGATTTTGAGATATTAGGAGTTCCGGGGGAGTCAGCGCCTCAACAAGGAAATACACGGCACCTGGAAAAGACCCCGGGCCAGTCAGCTGTGGCGAATCACCGGGCTAATCGGTGCCCTAGAAAAGGGAATGACAAACAACAGGAAAACGGAGTAGCATATGCGAAACCAAGGTGGAGTAGAGAGAGAGGAGTGTATTGTCGGAGAGAGAAAGTAAAGTGCCGTGTTTGATTTGTGTTTGTCAGGAGAAGTCTGCTGTGTGCCCGATCCCTGGACCGAATGAGAACCCGCCCCGTTACCGACCACCGCCTGTCTGACAACCCTGCTCCTGCATTAGCCCTGGACCGTAAGAGAACCCGTCTATGTGTACCGACCCCTGCAAACGTACACCGACTATTCTCCCGGATTACGGACTGGCTGACGTTTCCCTGCAATTCGACTTCTCGTTTCCCCAAAACAGCAATAAAGCGTGAAGTTAAATTGAATTGTCGCGGTGTGGACATTGAAGTTATTGTTTTCAGTTGCGTGACAACTCCAACCACCTCGGAGTTTGCCACAGCCCATAGATGCATTAAGCAATTTTCATGTATGGAATCATGAGAGAGGTCAGCGTGAGGTTTCCCATGCCACCCCTGTTGACACACATACACAGACAAACCCATGCACACACACATTTACACCTCTAATAGCTACTCCCCAGTGCCTGCTCGCTGTATCTTATATCTAGGCTGCTCTGGGCTAGCCCTTTGAAGTTTTGTAAGGCCCAGGACAGGCCAAATGGCGATTTAGCATTCTGACAGACCATTTTATGTAAGTCAAGCAATTATCACTGTCATTATCAAATGTAACGTTATTTAACATTATTATACGGATTGGTGAAATAAATATCAGATTGTCATTGAGAGATAATAAGCTAGCTAACATTTTTATAGTTTAATTTGCTGGCGAGTTGACTGGTTATTTTCTGTCGCCACAATTGTCATCTAGTGATGTCTCACTGTGGGTAACTGTAAGAAGTTTTCTATTAAAACTAAATTGGCTTGCTGTGGGACAGACGTTTTCCCAAACGTTAGTCAGCAGTGGCATTGCGCAATGCTCCAAACCTGTCCTCCGTTACGTCGCAATTTAGGAACCGTTTCACTGCTGGAAAATAATAATTATGATAACTAATATCACAATGTAGCTAGCTAGGTTACTGTGTTTGTAGCCACTCTTATGTCTTGTGTAGATCACAGTGACAGGCAGTGATCCTGCTGGAAATTTCAGCTGGGGTTATAAAATGGTTAAAACTGTGTTTTAAACACTTCTATAACACCTGCAATACACTTAATGGTGATGGCTTATTGGCTTTTCAATTAGGAATGCAAAACCAGCTCTGAGAACTCTTTCAACTTAATCTGTTGTAACACCAGGATCCGTTTCTTCATTGTCGTTATGCAAAGAAAAATCCCATCATAACAATATCAGGAATTATAGACCTAGGCTGCGTCCCAATCCAGTTTTTGCTCCACCCTCATAAACTTCACTTGCAAAGGAGTATACACTTGCATTTAGCGAGTGGGAGGGAGCGAGGGCGGAGCGGGTTATTTTACATTACAGGTATTTAGCAGATGCTCTTATCCATATCGTATCCACAACTTTTTTGCTTTTTTTTTTACATATCCATTTATACTGCTGGATATACAGGTGCAGCTCAAAAAATTAGAATATCGTGAAAAAGTTCAATATTTTTTGTCACTCATTTCAGAAAGTGAAACTCATATATTATATAGATTCATTACACATAGAGTGAAATATTTCAAGCCTTTATTTCTTGTAATTTTGATGATTATGGCTTACAGCTAATGAAAACCCAAATTCAGTGTCTCAGGAAATTAGAATATCGTGAAAAAGTTCAATATTGAAAACTCATGGTGTCACACTCTAATCAGCTAATTAACTCAAAACACCTGCAAAGGTGTCCTGAGCCTTTAAATGGTCTCTCAGTCTGGTTCAGTAGGCTACACAATCATGGGGAAGACTGCTGACTTGACAGATGTCCAGAAGACAGTCATTGACATCCTCCACAAGGAGGGTAAGCCACAAAAGGTCATTGCTAAAGAAGCTGGTTGTTCACAGAGTGCTGTATCCAGGTGCACAAGCAACAGGGATAATTGCAGCCTTGAGAGGATTGTCAAGAAAAATCCATTCAAGAATTTGGGGGAGCTTCACAAGGAGTGGACTGAGGCAGGAGTCAGTGCATCAAGAGCCACCACGCACAGACAAATCCAGGAAATGGGCTACAAATGTCGCATTCCTCGTGTCAAGCCACTCCTGAACCAGAGACAACGTCAGAAGCGTCTTACCTGGGCTAAGGAGAAAAAGAACTGGACTGTTGCTCAGTGGTCCAAAGTCCTCTTTCAGATGAAAGTAAATTTAGCATTTCATTTGGAAATCAAGGTCCCAGAGTCTGGAGGAAGAGTGGAGAGGCACAGAATCCACGTTGCTTGAAATCCAGTGTGAAGTTTCCACAGTCAGTGATGATTTGGGGTGCCATGTCCAATGTGTTTTCTGAAGTCCACAGTCAACGCAGCCATCTACCAGGAAATGTACTAGTGTACTTTGGGCCCGGGTGCAAGATGGTGGAAATGGGCCCCCCACAAGAAAACTATTTCAATATTACTGACAAAGTCGAGGGAAAAACCATCACACTTAAAAACCATACCATCAAGCAGTGTTAATTTTGTCAACCCGAAAAAAATATAAACATTTTAGTCAATGGATTTTAGAAAATAAAAACTGTGACTAAATCGCTTCCTAATATTGTTGACAAAAAAAGATATGACGACAACAGATAATTAGAATATACAAACTAAATCTGTGACTAAAATTTATTTTTAAATCATTGTTGACGATAAAGAACAAGATTAAAACATATATTTCAAAATAAAAACGTGACTAAATCTGTTTATGTTACCGTTTAAGTAAAAATGGATGAAAATGTATATTTATAAATAAAAGCAATAACGAAATCTAATATTTATTAGACCTCAAAAGAGAAAGGTGACGCCAAATGACGAGAATGGATTTTCGTCATTGATTGGATGCCGTCTTCATTTAAACTCCTTTTTCTGCCTACCTGGGCAACATCCTGTTTTTCGCGCGGACTGCAAAAAAGGAAAGCAACTAACGTGAGGGGTGACAGATAATACTACCATAGGCCTACACTAGAATGTCAAAAGTTGTAGCAGGAGAAGAAATATTCAGTCATAAACTAGGTGGGAAAAACCACGAATCTGAAGAGGCACCTAAAGTTACATCACGCAGATATTTATGCCAAGGTAATTTTTCAAAAAGCTTGCAAACTACAAATTAAATTATAAAAACGTACTATTAGGCAACTGTCATAATATTCTGCACCATTTAGGGGGTCGGAAGAGATCTATTTATATTAGGAGGGCTATATCTATTTCTCTTTGTGCGCGACGTTGTCGGAATATCTGCCGGCCATGCAATATTTTAATGTTTTATGTTTATATAGTGACGCCAGCTTTAGACTGTAGCGTAGCGCAAACGATTGGATTCACATCTGAATGGGGTCTATAATACCAACGTTTGGTTTAGTTAGATATGATCTGATATGCCATGGTAAAGTTCCCTGATGTTAAGTTGAGTCTGGATGGGGAAATGCCCCCCCCCCCCAAATGCTCCGCCTGCCCCCCCAAAGCCAAATCCAGAAAAAATAAAATCCGACAATATGAAGTTGGCGCTACAGTAGGCTATTAGAGCTACATACGATTCGGCCAATCATAAAAATGCCACATCGAAATAATATAATATCTCTAATATCTGATTGGTTGGTTTGGCTATATAAAACTCGGAGACGCAGCAAGAGAGAGATATCAGTTTTTTGATTAATCTATGCTGTCTCTTCTTGATAACTACGCATTGCTTAGGATATAATATTCGCTTGCCTAACTTACTCAGTGAGTTGAGGATAGTGGCGAGAGTCTCCGTCTGGGAGATTCGATTTGAAATATATTTATTACATGTTGCATCTAACCTAGTTGCTATAGCTGTGATTCTGCGAAACATCTGCTGCATTGCATTAGCTGGCTGCACGTGTGTGTGCGCGCCCGTGTGTGTGTGTTAGCTAGCCTACTGCTGCGTGTTGGCTAGTCAGCCCTGCTTTCCTCGAACTTTGGAATACTTCACATATATTAAAATACACTATCATATCTGTCTCTTTCTCTCACGTTTTCTATCACACTCATGGTGAAGCCCCCTGGTGTCTCAGGCATAAAATAGTCTATACTTTAGCTTTATATGAAAGCATCTCAAATCTCATCTAGGGCTTTGAAAATTTTTTAAAAAAATGTTCATAAATTAAATCATGCTTGATTTGATTGCTATGGAAGGCTAAATGTGACTAAATTAAAACAATGAAATAAACAAATAAGCAATTAAATATATTTTTTATTTTTTATTTTACGTCTCATGAAATGGGCAGAGTCAGCTATGATCATTAGTTGTCCAGTCCATAGATATAAAAACCTAAATATCGCTCGCTGCGCGGGCATAGGCCTATAGGCGGTCATTTTGGCAGTGTATTGATAGGTGCAGACTTCCCCTTGTAAGGGATCTCTGTCAGAGACAGAGATGGGAGTGTTGGAGATCCAAATGCAATAGCTGGGCAATCTTAAAGTGTTCCTAAGAACACCACAGGAAACGGACAATGATCCGTAGTGGAGAAACAAAAATAAAAGAACACAAACCTCGCAATGATAACGAGGAACTCGATAATCAAGCAAAACAAAGAAATAAGCTATAACGCTTATCTAACTCCCGTTTGTGGAGTGAAACAACAAAAACAGAGAACTGAAAAGACCCCAAAAACTTTGGGTAAGACACTCGTAGGTTTAGAGTAGAGAAACAAAAGAAAACGAAAACCTCTGCTCTGTAATAAGAGCGTATAAACAAGACTGCTTTCTTTCTAATGTTGTACTGCTAACAAGTCCCGCGTTGCTAATCAAAACGGTCGATAGCAATACAACTTCCTATACCCTTTTTTACCGGCTCGAATGTCATGTGAAATAACATGGAAGCAACGAGAGAGTCCGGAAGCGGGGTATAAATAGTGAGCGGAATTAACTGCCAGGTGAACTCACTAATGGCCAGGTGAACTCACTAATGACAAGGTGAAAGCAAAACCCGTGACGGAACACAGGGAAATCCGATAGATTACCGGTAAACGATAACAACGAATAAAATGACGTGGAGATAAGGGAAGAAAGGTCAGATCCATGACACCCCTGACTTAGCTTAATTCTCAAGTAACTTTCACAAGAACAGCAAGCCTATTTGTAAAACGCCCTTCTAACTATTATAGCATACAGGAGTTTCGTTTTAAATTAATTTCTCATTTCAGGGAAATAGGACCTACTATAATTGGGACGACAAATACAACCACTAGGGGGCCACCGTGGATAGGGTAAGCGTAAATGAACGCAAACCAATAGTTTTTCATATTCCATTTCCAGGACATCGGATTCTGTAGAAATATAGCCCAGCTATAATTACAAAATGAGATGGAATTCTTATAGAAAAACTTTGTTATTCTTAGAGCAAAACTTAATATAGCCTATGGTTCAAATCCCAGCTCAGGCATTATGATTCCTCTAAAATCAGCTGATTGTTGTAGCCAATGTTATTTCACTGTGAATGGTATACATGTATTTCCATAAGGGTGTCACATCAGCCTATTCTTCTTACTTTCAAGGGATGGTGTGGGAAGAAATGTGAAAGGAGGCGGAGATTCACTGCACAGAACATAGCTAAGAAATATTATAAAGATAATCTATTAAACTAAGAAGAAGAAAACACATTTTGAATTACTTGGATGGCTAGACAGTGGGTTAGGGACACGTGTAATGTGACAAAAGAAAATAAATAAGCAATGATAATGAAATAAACAAATAAGCAATTAAATAAATATCTATTGATTGTTTTACATCTCTTATGTATTTTACGTCTTATTTATGTCCACTCGTATTTATTTAAAGGCGTATTTCAAATCATATTTATTTCAAGGCGTATTTATTTCAAAACGACTCGGCCTGTCAGTCAACAAGGGGCAGAGTCTGCTATGATTATTAGTTGCACCGCAATAGATATGAAAACCTAGATACAGATTTCTGCGCGGCCGCCATAGGCTATAGGCGGTCAATATCAGTGTATTTTGCTAGTGTAGGCTATTGACAGATGCATGCTTCCTCTGATAAAATGTACTATATCTTAATTCTCAACTAATTTAAGTAAAATTTTACTTGTGTTATGCAGACATTTCTCACGTTTATAACAAGTTACGTGATTTCCAAATTTCCCATTAACTATTATATCCTACAGGAGTTGTCAAAATGTTTTTTGTTTTTATTGTAGTAAATTAATTTATAATTTCAGAGAAATATGAATAGGCTACTACTATTGGGACGTCAACAACTACCACTAGGTTGCAACCGTGGATAGTGTAAGCATACTTGTAAAGGCCTAATAATGAACCCAAACCCATTGTTTTCTTATCCCAGGACATGGCATTCTGCAGAAATATAGCCCAGCTATAATTTAAAAATGTGTGAGCACTGGGTGTTCATTGATTCATTGATTTATGTTTTTTTAAACATTATTATTATTATGATTATTATTTAATATTATTATTATTTTGATGTATGGCACTTTTGGTGGATTGAATAAATCAATACAAATATTACAAATGAATCTTGTTAAATGTCTTAACTTATTAATAATTAAACAGGTCCTGCATCAGCCAGCCACTCAGCATTACAACTTAAAGGGGGCTATCACTAAATGTATAACATCAAAAATATAGTGGTGGACAGTTGAATAAATATTTCTGCATATGTATTACATTATCCCTCAAGCCAGAAACAAGAGAAAATAGTTACACCTATCCCTTAGAAAGTTCACACCATTACAGTCTAAAAATTTGCTAAAACTTTGAACATTTACATCCAAATTTCATTCATTTACTAGTTCAATGTGTAAGCAGTGTAAGAAATACAGTTAATTTGGGTTTAAATGCGTGGACAAATATTATAGGAGAATATAATATATAAGATAATGTCCAGTTTGTAATATAATATTTACCATTTGGTGGGCACATGGGGCAGGGCTAACTATTTGCTGTATGGAGAAAGTAGCAAACACTCTGATATTTTAACTCTCCGTGGTGATAGAAGTTTTTTAAATGAGTGGTATCCCCCTTCACTGAAAAATAGTGTACCTGATCATACAACCTACCTTCAACCTTCTACAATTTTGTGTCCAATTTGAACAGCCTGCTTTTACATCTTACGAAAATTAGACTTGTGTTTTTGTCAACAAAAATGTTAAATACTTTTAGACTAAAATGTTCAGATTTAGTGTTGTCCAAAACTAAACTAAAATGCCCATAGTTTTTGTTGACTAAAATTAGAACAACATGTCCATATTTGTTGCTGACTAAAACTAGACTAAAATGTCCACAGAATTTATGTGGACTAGACCCGATGTCCATAGCTATTGATGACTAAAAAGAGATGAAAATGTCCAGATTTTTGTCAACTAAAATAAACAAAAACTATGAAAGATAAAATGGACTAAATGTGATTAAAACTCATTTGCACTTTTGTCACATGACTAAAACAAAAAAGTCAGTTTAAAACACTGCCAAAATTAACACTGAGCCACGCTATTCATTGATGACCAGAGATTAGTTTTAATTCTGTTTGTGGTAGCTTAAGCTACATCCATTATGGAAGAACAGAACAGGTACCCGATTCAATTTTGCGGTTCAACTGCTCAATGAAAACGGTGAATTCAGCATCAGGCATTGATATACCATATGGCTGGCAGGGGGCCTTCAGCTGTTCTTTTCTCCCAAAAGTTTGTGAATCTTTGAGAAAGGAGGCAGCTGCTGGCAAAAGGCCATATGTGTCTTCTTGAAATCTTGTATCCTGTTCTGCGATCTGCATGTCCAGAATGCTATACCACATTTGCTTTAAATCGCTGTTGTTCTTGATGCTTGACGTTTTCCCTAAAGTAGGCTGTGTTGCAATTACAGAATCGGTCCATTTTGCCGGTAGTTTTCGCTGCCGTGAGGCTGTGACATCCTATTTGGTAATGTCGTGTTTGTTCATCAGCTCCTCGGTTAACTTGAGCACTTTGTCGTAATCAAAATCCGAGTTATCTGTGAATTTATTAAATGATAACTCAAAAACTAATTTTGGAATCCACAGACGACAGCCTTGCTCGCATATAGGCTAGCCTTTTTTTACCATGTGCAGTAACTTCTTTATGTTCCAGAGTTTTAATTGGTCACAATACAATGATGACACATACAGAAAACAAATCAAATTCATTATGTTAAAATAATTTCTGCCATTTGATTGGGTAGGCCTATGATCAATATGGATAGGCCTAGGCATACCCAGGCCTATCCATGGCTACGCCAATTTGCGCTTATAGACTATCCAATGAATTTACCCCATGCCCCATCATTTCAACGGGCCCCTGTCAAGCAAGGGCCCTGGTGCATTCGCAGACGTTGCATACCCCCTAGCGCCGGCCCAGCAAAAACTACCTTCCCAGTCAGAATCTGAGAGCATTAAAGATAAAAAAATATACTGTGCAAAATACACAATCTGTCATATCTGGGTTGCTTTGTTTTACACTGGTACAGTATGGAACACATGGCTGGCTAAATGGCTGTAAGTCATCAAGGGTCTGAGCTATCGAACGAGCCCCAAACCATCACTCTGTTGCCAGATAGTATGTGGAGTATCCACATCTACTCCATATCTGGCCGCAGAGTGATGGTTTGGGGCTTGTTTGGTACCTTAGACCCTTGAGGACATACAGCCATTTTACCAGTCATGTATTCCATACTGTACCAGGGTAATTTACAGCTGAACCTAGTCTCACCCCCCAATTCCCATCGAGATCCATTCAAATGCAGAGAGCTTATAGTATCGCTTGTAACAGTACCTGGAAATAAGATATCGAGAGTCTTTTGATGTTGATGGGTCACAGACTTCAGGAAGTAACAGCGTGCAAAGGATATACGACCAAATATTAAATATGATACTTTAAAAATATGTTAAAGCAAAGGGTATGAATACTTATGTAAATTAAATATTTCAGTTTTCGATTTTTAATACATTTGCAAAAATTTCAAAAAACATGTTTTCACTTTGTCATTATGGACTATTTTGTGTAGAATTTTGAGACAAAAAATGAATTCAATCTATTGTAGAATATGTCTGTAATGTAATAAAACGTGGAGAAGGTGAAAGGGGTATTCAGACTTTCCGGCTTGACTGTATATTCCTTGTGTATTTTTAAAAAATATTTATATTTTACAAACGCAACAGAAGAATTCTTGGGTTAAAATTTGGAAAAACATATCAAAACAGAACGTGTCTTTAATCACTGCTACATGTCAAATCCAGTTTACTCACAGTCTCGTGTGATTTATGCCAATATTTCTAGAGTATGGCTGTGCATATTCGTTGGTGTTTACTAAGGTGATATTTCCTTTCTTCTTACAGTAAATTGAAAAAAACAAACACAATGCATGTATCCAATCCGTGCCTGGCTGTGTGAAGGAAGGAAGGAAAGATAGGTAGATTAGTTACATTGCTAAACCGCCATTGCAGGGCCACAGATTACCCACTTGAAAAAAGCAAAAATTAAAACTGAAACCAATGGCCGTATTATCTGACGTTGCTATTCTTTAGAGTGCAGTGTTTTCAGAAATATCAGTGTTGAATGTATATTGAAATTTGTGTATTTCATGGCAAAGCATCTGAATTATCCTCCTGCTTTTAATATGTTTATAATTCAGGTTTTACACAATTGTTCTGATCTGATGTTTTTCATTTGTCAACTTTAACTTGTCTTTCATGTCAGGTTCCTTTGGAAAAGAGATTGCGATCTCAACAGGATCTTCCTGGTTAAATAAAAATTAAATTGCCTCTAGAATTTTTGTGGGGCGGTCCTATTAGGTTCTACATTCTCTCCTGCATTTGCACCATTCACTGTCTATATGTTGTCACCCCTTTGTGCAAATAAGCACAGCAAATTACAGTTTTTCTGCTTTGCCTTTTGGGAAATTTTCTCTGGAACAGACACAGCCAATATATGCAGATGTAGTCAGCATTGAGTCTCTTCTGCCTCTCTAATGGAATCATAATATACAGAAGCTGGACAAAATATCGGAAACACTAGAAACGAAAAAAAAAACTTTTTCATGAAACAAAACAGCTGCTATATGTTTTACTCCCATTTCTTTTATCTATATTTTCTACACTATTTTATGACTGGCATGCTATGTATACATTTTAGTTTCTGTCTTGTTTTTTTTTATTAGCTTGATAATTAATCATAATTAGCCATTAATCATATTAGAAACAAATAACACTAATTCGCCAATTAAATGCTGCGTTTGTGTCAATAATAAGTGAGAACACTTTAGAGCTAATGTAGGACAAAAACTGAAAGCATTTTGATCCACGACAACTGGAGAAATAAATGGAAAAATAGAAGATCATTGAAACTGGTCTAGAATCCAACACTTGCACGTAACATGAGTCACAAATATGGTCCAATTGTTAATTATTCATTTTTAATTAAGTTTTTCACTTATCACATTCCATTATACTACATGGAGGAGATCAACTCCAGTTGTTGGGGATCTAAATGTTTTCTGATTTTTTCTTATAAATTTGATGAAGTGTACTCATTTATTTCTGACAGTGACATGTAATTTATGATTTATTAGCATTTCATAAAAATATGACAAGCAGGCAATTATGGTTGATTGGCATAATTATAACAAAAAACAAGTATTCATATAAAATGTACACGTGGCAGAAGATTCACAAAACAGCAAAGATAATCAGGTTAGGAACAGAGCTTGAGGTTTTGCATAGTTAGTTAGTTAGTTAGTATTCATTTATTTCGGTTCTCTTTGACAGTTTTCCAGAATGTATACAGTACATAGAGATAAATAATAAGCAATAAAGTGTCAGTATAGTGGAAAAAACAGAACAAGGAGATGACCGAAAAGGTGTAGACTGAAGCTAAGGCTTATTATGCCTACCCTTTTTACATTACTTTTTTAGACAAAGCAAAATAAACAAGAACAAAACATAAACAAAACAAAAACAAAACAAAACAAAAAAAAAACAGAAACAGAAATTCCAGCGATTCATACTCAAAGATGTTCATACTTCAGTTTTGTATCTATTTACCACCTTATCTTTAAATATTTTTTTAAATTTAGAAATTGAACTACACATTTTTAAGTCATTGTCACAACTATTCCATAAATTTACCCCTATGATGGATAAACATCTATTTTTAACATTTGTCCTTACCCTTGCTTTTTTAAAGACACCTGTTCCCCTGAGTTCATAGTGGCTCTCTCGAGCTTGGAACAGCCTCTGAACACAATATGGAGACAACTTATTATATGCTTTGTACATTATTTGTATGATTTTGAGTTTTACTAAATCATAGAATTTTAAAGCGTATAGTTTAATGAAGAGTGCATTCGTTGGTTCATAATAATTTGCTCGGTTTACAATTCGTATGGCTCTTTTCTGTAGCATGAAAATAGGATTGGTGTTTGTTTTATATGTGTTTCCCCATATCTCCACACAGTAAGTAATGTATGGAATTATGAGTGAACAATACAGTGTATATAATGAATTCTGGTTCAGGATATATTTGGTTTTATTGAGTATTGAAATAATTTTAGATATTTTCGATTTTACATTATTTGTGTGTGATTTCCAATATAATTTATGGTCAATTATCACACCCAAAATTTTTTTTCATATACTCTCTCTATTTCAACATCATTGATCATAATTTTTGGTTGATTATTGACTTGCCGATTACCAAATATTATCAATTTTGTTTTACTTAAGTTTAATGACAACTTGTTGATATCAAACCACAGTTTTAAAACTTTCAGTTCCTTTTTAACTGTCCTCAGAAGCTGTTCCAAACTTCTCCCGGAACAATATAAACTTGTGTCATCAGCAAATAAAACAAATTTTAACAAACTTGACACTTTACATATATCATTTATATATAGAATAAATAATATTGGGCCTAGCACAGAACCCTGTGGAACCCCACAAGTAACCTTCTGGGGGTCGGATTTAGCATTATTTATTTGGACATATTGAAATCTCTCATGAAGGTAACTTTTTAGCCATGTATAGGCTATCCCTCTGATACCATATCTCTCTAGCTTATTCATTAATAAACCATGATCAATGGTATCAAATGCTTTTTTAAAGTCAATAAACACCCCTACAGTATATTCATTTTTGTCCATTGCATTGGATATATCCTCTACCATTTCCATCACTGCCATTGTGGTGGACCTATTCGCTCTGAAGCCGTACTGTTGATCAGTTAAAATATTGTGTTTTTCTATAAAATTATCAAGCCTTAGCACAAATAGTTTTTCTAAAATTTTTGAGAACTGGGAAAGCAGAGAGATTGGTCTATAATTGCTTAGTAGATGTCTGTCTCCACTTTTATAAATTGGGATGACTTTTGCTGTTTTCATTTTACTGGGGAAAATACCTGTTTGAAAGGATTGATTATAGATATGTGTCAATGGTCTCACTATACATTCTATAATATTTTTAACTAGTGCCATATCAATTTCAGTCCAATCAGTGGACTTCTTGCTCTTACATTTTTTAACAATGTCAAGTATTTCGTTTGACTCAACACCCCTAATAAATATTGAATAGAAATTCATATTAACAATGTCTTTTGCTAGGCCATCCTCATTTATCGGTTCTACAATCTCATTGGCTAAGTTTTTTCCAACATTTACAAAATAATCATTAAATTCATTAGCAATTTCCTTTGTGTTATTTAGTATTGAGTTATCTTTTACAAAGTAATTTGGGTAGTCTGCTTTACCAGTGCCCTTTTTAATTATGTTGTTAAGTACT
Source organism: Ilyophis sp. 1 JC-2022 (assembly GCA_022702515.1). NCBI lineage: Eukaryota > Metazoa > Chordata > Actinopteri > Anguilliformes > Synaphobranchidae > Ilyophis > Ilyophis sp. 1 JC-2022. The sequence goes on along the minus strand of CM040402.1, from coordinate 89,776,040 downwards.
TTCCATGTTCCTTGGGTATTATTCTTATACTGCTCCAGTAGTTTATGATAATGTTCCTTCTTATTAGATCTTATAATACTTATTAGTTTATTTTTATATATCTTATATCTGTTTTCTGCTTCTTTTGTTCTGTGTTTTAAAAATCTCCTATAAAGTAAATTTTTCTTTTTGCATGCATTTTCTATCCCCTTGGTAATCCATGGCTTGTCCACATATTTTTGCTTCCTAGTGTAAGTTCTTAATGGGCAGTTTTTTTCATATAAATTAATTAAAATATTCAAAAAGGCCTCATATGCCTTATTAGGATCGTCATTAGCATAAACGGCATTCCAATTTACTTTGCTTAAGTCTTCCTTAAGGGCAGCAATGGTTTCTGGTGTTCTGTGTCTCATCCTCATAGTAGTGTTGGTCTTATTTTCATTTTTTGTATTAAAAAAGTTTTGAAAAATTGCAAAAACAGGAAGGTGATCACTAATGTCATTTATGAGTAGGCCACCCACTATTTTGCTTTCTATTGTATTTGTGAATATATTGTCTATCAATGTTGCAGTGTCTGACGTTATCCTACTTGGCTTGGTGATTACAGGAAATAGGCTATTACTGTACATTGTGTTAATAAAATCTGTTGTTCTTTTGTTAACGTGTGGGTTTAACAAATCAATGTTAAAATCACCACATACAATTTGCACTTTATTGTCTCTAAAATTATCAATCATACTAGCTAATTTATCATTAAAAGTATCAAAGCAGGTCCCTGGAGCTCTATATACACAGCTAATGATTATAGTTTTAGATCTTACAATGTCAATTTCTATTGTCAAGCATTCTAGGATGTCTTCTATGGTATTTGACATACATTTAACAGTGTTGCATCTTAAAGCAGAGCAGACTCCTCCTCCTTTTTTATTGTTTCTGTTAAGCGTAAACAACTCATAGCCTTCCAGTTCCAGATCATTGCCTTTTTCATCATCAAGCCAAGTCTCAGATATAGCAATTATATTAAACTTATTGAATTGCTTCAAATAATCCTTAATTTTAGAAAAGTTTTTATAAAGGCTTCTACTGTTGAAGTGTATAATGGTAAAGCACCTTCCAATTTCATATTACTTTTGAATTGTTCATCAGTGTAGTACTCACAATTACTATTGATGTTATTGTAAAAGTGATTATCGGGGTCAATCTCATTATCAAACTCATACATTTTATGGTGTGTGGTTGAATGTTTTAAAGTTCAAGTTTTCATACTTACTATACAGTGTGTGTACATGATCACTACAATCCTTGCCAATAACTAAATCCAACTCCTCCTCATCATTGTCTCTGAACGGGAACAAATAGTCCTCAAGTTCTGTCATGTTATTTTAAATAGCCCTTGTAAGTGTTCCCGCAACACACACACGCACGCGCAATCACACGCACGCATGCACGCACACGCCATCTATAACTCTTGGAAGAAATGCCATCAGAGCAAACGAAAAAGTCAAAAAGCCCTCAGTCTCTCCAAAAAAAAAATTATCCATGCCATCAAAGCGGAAAAAAGTCCTGCTCCATACTGTATTAAAACATGCCAGGAAGACAACAACGTTCCAGGATATCAACACGAGAGAAAAATGAAAAACAAAGCCATCGATGTCTCCAGACAGGGAGAATCCAAGCCATCTACTTTTCCACACTGAAATGTGCCACGTCATCCAGTCAAAAATAATCCATGCCATCAGAACGAGGAAAAAAAGATTCAGTGCCATCAACATCTTCAAGACAAGGATAGACCCTGCAATCGACTTCTCCAAACGGAGATAAGCCATGCCATCATAATGAAAACAAAAATACTCCATGCCAGCCAGATTATTGTCTCTTATCTGTATTTGTCTAATTCTTGGAGGTCTCTTACCGTAATGACTTTGGCTTCTTCTGGTGGTCCATTGAGCCGTACCATCACCTTGCAGTTTCTTGTCCAGGTAGCTTGTATCTTGTTTTGTTTTCTGAGAATTTGTGCGTGTCTGGCAATGTCAGCGTTCTTTTTTGTGAGATGTGCGTTCAGGTACACTGCTGTGCCCTTCAGCTTCTTTGCCTGCCTCAATAGCTCAATTTTGTACTTGCGGTTCACAAACCGAATAATTATGGCCGGCTTTGCTTTGCTATCCTTCCGGGGGAGGGTGTGACAAGCTGATATACTGTCACTTTGAATTATTATTTTTTTGTTTTCAAAGAACTGTATGACCTGTTTCTCCAGTGAATGTTGTTCGTCTTGCGGGGCATCCTCACCGTCGTTGCCACCGACTGCAGTAGCCCTGGCATACGTTCGATGTTTCGTTACCAGTCCGCTAATAATTAGGTCCTCCATTCTCGTATATTGCTCCAGGTCTTCAATCCTTCGTTCCAAGCCGTCAATTTTCCTATCCTTCTCCTTTACCTGATTCTTCAAGAGTTTGACTTCCTCCATTAGACCGAGTAGCGCAGCTTGCTGTTTAGCCACCTTGCTCAGCTCTTCCGACATGAAATTCAAGGAACTTCGGATCCCCTCCAAATCTTCCTCAAGTTGTTGTGGATTAAACGCTTTCTTTGGTCCCATTTTGTCTTTCCTTTCTGTTTCCGTCTTCGGAATTACTTCTAATTCTTTGAATTACTTTTTCTTTATTATTAAAAACTCTTGGAACTAAACCCGTAAACGGGCGATCACAAGAGTGGAAAACCTATACTTCTGTACATAACTTTTTTCAAGAAGGAAATAAACTCAGCTGGAACTGAACCCTACCATTCGACTATGTCTAGGCTCTGAAGCCGATCACAGATGATTCATTTGAAGCGATGATTCATAGCAAACATGTGGCAGGTGTTTTATGTTTTCTGGAAAACTGGTGTTTTCGATATTTTTTCCACCCCCTGCAGACTCCTCCCATTACTTACAACACCTGATATGCTGTTCAGTCAAAATACCTGTATGGTTCCACCACATTTTCTCCCTCATTTGCTTAAAAAAGGTTTCAGAAATAGTCTTTGACGGTCTGTCATCTCAATGGATAATAGCTGGTTTCATTTAGGATCTGAAACCCATGTGTAAAAATTCATGCATTCTTGCAAAATCTCTTCTTTTCCACATTAATTTAAAAACAGACTTCCTGATTTCCTTAGTTCTGATCCCATATATGATTGGATGCAACAGAGGGGGAATCACGATGAAATATATAGACACGACTATATTAATGTATCTTGGTAGGTAAACATTTATTCGGTAATAAATGACAGAGAAAAGATTAACCAGGGAAAAATTAAGGAAGGTAATTAAATGAGGAGAACATGTGCTAATAGCTTTCTTTTGTGCCTCTTTTGAAGCTTTCAGGCTCACAGTCAGTATCCTCGCATAAGATAGCAGCACAATAATAAGTGGGAAAACAACTAAACTGGCAATAAGGAATATGCCATACAGATGAAGCAGAGCACTTTTCACACAGGAGAGGTTAAGGAGATTATCACAGAACAGCTTGTGAATTGTGTACCTGCACAGCGGCAGTCTGGAAGTCAGATACACTTGAATAGATATAGAGGAGAGAGGAAAGATATTGGCCACAGTCAACAGTGTTTTCACTTTTCTGGGAGTCATTATGCTGTGGTACTGCAAAGGCTTGCAAATGGAGATGTATCTGTCATAAGCCATCACTGTTAAAGTGGTATACGCAGAAGCTCCATAGAAATAAAAACAAAACACCTGAACTAGACAAGCTGCAAAGGAGCTCTTTTGAGTCTCTGAAAGAAGGTTTTCCATGATTTTTGGCCAGACAGCAGAGCTTCCTATCAGTCCATTTACTGCCAAGTTAAACAAGAAAATGTACATGGGTTTGTGTAGGCTGGACTCAAAATAGATAACCAGCATCAGAAAAACATTGGCAAAAATTGAAAAGATGTAGACCAAAAGAGTAAATGTAAAAAATAAAGCATTGAGCGGTTGGGATGATCCATATCTTGTGAATATCAAAGTGACATCCAAAGTCGACTGGTTCATTGTGACAGTGCTTCTTTCCTGTGGGTAATGAAACTCATAAATCTGTGGTTAATTAATTATCTGCAAGTATTCACATGGTCTAATGTGAAATATTCATACAGTATATTAAAATGTTTAATTTGAAATGTAAAACAATTTAACACAAACTTGTCCAGACAAGAAAGTTTGACAATCTCAAGTATTTTGCAGGATAATCTTACCGTGGTTGACTTCCGCTTGTTATGGCGGCACTATGTAACTACAGACATGCGTGTCACATGATTTTTATCTATCTCTGTGTGTTGGGTCACCATGGTCTCAGGGAACATATCCCCTCAGGGAGTAATTATATATTATAAGTAATATTGGGGAGGGTTTGGCCCACCCACTTATGAGATTCTGTTTAGGTTTCTTCTAGTTTTTAAACTTTACATACACAACTTCCAAACAGCTAAAACTATACCAATTATACTATTTACACAATACAACTTAAAACATTGCATTGCGTAAATAGCTGATCTGGATTGAAGGCTATTTTTCTGTCCAGCATAAGAAAATTATAGAATGCCTTTAAAATGTTTAATTTGTGGGGCTGCTGGGTGGCTCATCTGGTTCTGTTAAAAGGATGAGCCCCAAGGTCTCAGATCAAATCCGGAGCATGCCAGTGCTGAATGCAGTTCAGTTGGCCGCAGGGGGGACATTGAAGGAGCATAGCTGCACATAGCTAATTGGATATTCCAATATAGGGTGGGAATTGGACAAAATTAAAAGAAATAAATAAAAGAAAGTTAAAATGAATGTTTTGCAATTCAATGCTGCATGTGTGCGACTGCCTCTAGTCACAAAATTAGGGGCTGTAGTGGCGAAACTAACGGCGGTGCAAATTATGTTGCTGCACTATTGCCCCTGGCCACTGGGGGCCCCCCTAACACTGGCATTCCTTTTACCGCACCCTACTGCTGAGTAAAACGATAGTTCTCACTCATTCTCCAAAAATCCCATTTTATTACAGAACTGTAAAGACAGTCACATCCTTATACCCTTTATCCAAGCAATACATTGGACTCATGGTTTGCAAAGTGAATTGGGCGGCAGTGTGGTATAATGGTTAAGGAACTGGGTTTGTAACCGAAAGGTTGCCGGTTCGATTCCCAGGTCGGACACTGCCGTTGTACCCTTGAGCAAGGTACTTCACCTGCATTGCTTCAGTATATATTCAGCTGTATCAATGGATACTATGTATAAATGCAAAATAAATGCTGTGTAAGTCGCTCTGGATAAGAGCGTCTGCTAAATGCCTATAATGTAATGTAATTCACATATTTGGGTATGTTATCAGTCAATTTAGGTTGTTTTAAAATGCATTGAACTAAGCGCTTGATTAAAAATAATTCAATTGAAATTTTAAAAGTGAGTCATTTTTCCATTAGTGTTCTTAACCCTTTCACACGTAAGTTCCAAAATATTTTCAACGGCCCAAAAGCGTGGGTTTTTTTCTGTGCGCTACAGCTGTTCTAGAATTCAACTGTTACGTCACAGCACTAGCCTTCGGTTGAATGCGGAAGAACAAGATGGCAGCACCGCATACCAATATTAGCCTACTGCCGGATTATTTTTGAAAATGCGTTTTTCGAGTATTTCGTCAATTATTTTGATCACGGATGAGTTTACCCGTGATGTAAAACATTGTAAAGTGTAATCGCTATAAGATTGTGTATATTATATTTTCTGTCAGCCCGTAGTTAGCTCATTTTGACAGCTTGGTTAGCACTGACGTTAGCAAACTGTAGCTAAATCAACGTTATAGGCTTGGGGGTATTTGCTGCTTACATTACTTCTGTGAAAGTGTGAACGTCTGCATAAACAAATAAATGTAAATGTTGTAAAGATGTTTATTTGGTACAATGTTTTTGTGGAACAGTGTGTTTAGTCCTAGGGTTAGCCCACAGGTTTATTGTTGCGTCATTCGTAAATAGACGATGTAAGCGAGATCGTCGGTATAATACAGCTAGCTACGTAGTAACCCATATGCGTACACTGCAAATGAAACTAGATGACTATTCGGATAACAACTAACGTTGACATAGTAACATTTGCATTTCAGTACAACAATAAACGACTAGGTACCGCACTGGAATCATGTTTGCACGTTTACATTAGGATGAAATTGTTAGCTTGTGAGGTTAAAAACCACCAAACTGCTTAGCTTGCTCAGTGTTGATGTAACGAAGATATTCGATGCACAGCAATGTGTCATTTATCGTTCATTTCAGCTTCTGAAATCGCAAGTTGATGGTTTATTTTCCGTAATATACACACCTCTGTGACGTGTCTGTTTAGCCGGCAGTAAACCATTGTGACCTCATTCTCAACGGAGCGTTCCAGTGAAACGTTCTAATCACATATTTGTGATGGTACGCGTTTGGGCCATGTCTGGAATGATCACATATTTGTGATGGTACGTGCGAAAGGGTTAAAGCTGAAGCATGTAACTTTTATTTAGAAAAATGTCAGGGAACGGTCATGCTTAGTTGGTAGCAATCATAGAACGAACTGTTCTGAGAGAAATCCAGCATCATAGGCCTATGTGTATATAGGTCTATCCTGGGACCTCTTTGCATGGAGAAGGATAGCCTTTTGGTTTCCGATTTTGACTGGGAGAAGTCATCTGACGTCCGATCAGAAACCCCGGAGGTGGTAGGGGCGCTCAAGTTTCGCCTACCCACTAACGTAGCGGGGGAATATTCCGACCTCGCTGAGGTTTTTAGTAAGCAACGCGCTACTACATTACCTCCTCACAGGCCGTATGGCTGCGCTATTAAGTTGTACCCGGGTACGGTTCCTCCCAGGGGTTCCCTGTATTCCCTGTCAGTCCTAGAAAGTGCTGCTATGAAGAAGTACATTGAGGAGTTCCTGGCTAACGGTTTCATTAGACCTTCCACTTCGCTGGTTTGTTTTTTGTTATAAAAAAAGGTCTGAGGCCCTGTATAGATTATTGGGGTCTCAATAGCCATTTTTCCACTGTGGGCCAAAAGCCCAGGAACTCCAGCCTGGAACCAAAGCACTAGGGCTACAATTCTTGCAGCATTTCCACTGGGATTCAGCTAGGCTGTAGTCTTTTCTTGTCGTGTCTACAATACAGTCAGTTACAAGACTTGGCTAGATGTGGTTCAGCCACAGCTGAACACATTGCTGTCCCTTCTCATTAAACTCTGCCAAGTCCGATGCTGTGCAGGGCGATTCCAGCATGGGGCATATCAGGAGGTGCTGCATGGTTTGTGGTTCAGTGCCACAATCACACACGACGTCCCCGTCAATTAGGTATCCCCATTTGGCGAGAGTGGTTTTTGTACGTCCAGCACCAGATCTTATTCTGTTTAGGCATTTCCACACTGCGTAGTTGGTGTCTGCTCCAGGGGGCAGTGCCTCGCTCGCCTTTAGCTCCATTGTTGTTGCTGGTGGGAGGTCGTTTAGTCTTTCTTCCCACCGAGTGACTCTTTCACTGCTTATGCTCGGTGTTCCAAGGGGCGGGACGCTCTTTAGGAAGCTTTTCCTTGATTTAAGGCGGCTTTTAGCTGGCACATGGCCGAAGAGAGGATGTCTTTGGTCAGTAGACTGCTGTTGGCGTTCTTTCTTGCTTGCTGCATTTCGTCTTATCTCTGGTGGGGCTATGCCTGCCAGGATGTACAGACGGTCTGTAGGTGTTGATTTCAGGCAGCCTGTGATGAGGCGGCAGCTAGCATTGAGGGCGGGATCCAACTTCTTGGAATGGACAGCTCGCTCCCATACTGGGCAGGCATACTCGGCAGTTGAGTAGCAGAGAGCTAGTGCGGTTGACTTCAGAGTCTGTGGGTTAGCACCCCAGGTTGTGCCAGTGAGCTTGCGAATGATGTTGTTCCTCCCACTCACTTTGCACTTGGTCTTCTCAATGTGGGTCTTAAAAGAGAGACATCTGTCCAGGGTTACCCCTAGGTAGACTGGGTGCTCACAGTGTTCAAGGGAGGTTCCTGACCAGTTGACCTTCAGTTGACGCTTGGCTTCATGGTTTCGAAGGTGGAAGGCACACACTTGTGTCTTAGATGGGTTTGCACGTAGGTGGTTCTCTTCATAGTAAGGTGTTAGCTCTGCCAGAGCGTTGGAGAGTCTGTCTTCCACAACTTTGAAATCAGTGGCTTGTGCACCTATGCCAAGATCGTCTGCATAGATGAAGCGGCGAGTGTCTGCACTTTTTGGTTAGTCATTGGTGTAGATGTTAAAGAGAAGTGGTGCGAGCACACTTCCCTGTGGAAGGCCATTCTTGAGTCTTCGCCACCTGCTTTTCTTTCCTCCAAGCTCAACAAAGAAGTGCCTGTTTTCAAGCATGCTTTCAATCAGCTCTGTCAGACGGGTGTCTCTTGTGGTCTCCAGGATCTTGCTAAGGAGACGTCTGTGGTTGACTGTGTCATAGGCAGCTGAGAGGTTGACAAACACCACCCCGGTTACCATCATTTCCTCATAACCGTCTTCGATGTACTGGGTGAGGTTGAGTACTTGGCTAGTTGTCGACTTGCCAGGACGGAAACCTGCTTGTTCAGGGATGAGGTGTTCATCAACAAAGGTACCAATTCTGTTGAGGATCAGACGTTCAAAGAGCTTGTAGGTGTGACTCAAAAGTGAGATTGGTCTGAAGTTCTTGGGAGCGGATGGATCTTTCCCAGGTTTCAGCAGTGCTATTATGTGGGCTTTCTTCCAGATGTTAGGGAGCTTGTATGTTGTTAAGCACTCATTGTAGAGCTGTAGAAGCCACGTCTTTGCCTTGTGACCGAAGTGCTTAATCTGTTCGGTTGCGATGTTATCCAGTCCAATTTCCTTTCCTGGTTTGAGGATAGAGATTCCCCCTTCCAGCTCTTCCATAGTGAGCTGTCTTGTAAAAGCAGGGTCCTCAGTGTATTTCTTGCGGTTCAGCTTGGTCTTTTTCACTCTCTTTCTACTCTTTCCATTTTCAAGCAATTGGTTGGCAACTTGGTTGGCAGTGACTTTTGGGTGCTGAGGAGCTGCTTTGGGATCACCCCGTAGCTTGTGAATAAGTGTCCATGCTTTCTTGCTGTTTTTTGACATGTCTGTGGACTCAATAAGAGCATTCCAGGTCTTGCTTCGCTCTTGGACAATGCTTTCCATCACCTTCTCGCCTTGGGCAGTTGTTTCATCTGAGAAGGGATCTGCTTCAAACATGCTGACATAGTTGTCATAGAGTCCTGCACAGTCCTTTGAAAGTCCGGGTATATATTCAACTCTACAGCCTCGTGGGATATGTTTCCGAGCAGTTTTCAGCACCAGGTTAGCAAATTGGTCGTAGTTCTTGCTAACTGGTATTATATTGTTGATCTTCTCTTCCAGCTCGTTGGTGAAACCTTTCCAGTCTGCTTTCTTGTAGTTGAAGCGCCTTTTAAAAGGCACGATGGTTGGGACTACAGCCGCATTGATTAGGATCCCAATGGGACGGTGCTGGCTTGATGGAATAGGGTCCAGCACAGTCTTTTTACACAGTCCAGTGATGTTACTTGTGACCATGGTGAGATCTGGGTTGTAGCCACGTTTCCAGCGGGCACTGAAAAACGAGTGTGGTAGCTTGGGGTCATGGATAAGGCTAAGTTGGTTGGTATCCATCCAGTCCTCTACTGCTTCTCCATCCTTGTTCATTTCAGGGTAGCCCCACTGGGCACTGTGGCTGTTGAAGTCACCGATAATGATCTGTGGTTTACTGTGTACTTTGGGGATTGGCTGGGAAAATATAAAGTCTACAGGTGGTGGTTTATAGACAGATGTTACTACAACACTACTTAGCTCAACAGATAGGACTTCAATATCATGGTCATCTGACATATCTGTATCTTCTATAGCTAAGCCTGTTTTTACAAATATGGCACTGCTGTACTGCCGGTGAGGTCGCTCAGTGGCCAGGACCATTCCAGGTATGGTGGGGCGGTTGTTTTCACTCCCTCTGTGCGTCTCTTGCAAGCAGAGAACGTCACATTGTTGCTTGCTGCATAAATCAGCTAGGATGGTTCGTTTTGCAGAGGAGAACCCTTCAATGTTCACAGATAAGACCGACAATGCCGGTTTTGAGGAGGTCCCTCGTTTCCGACATCGGCCTTTGTGTCCATCTCCAGGCATGATGTTTTCTCTTGGTGCTCTGTATCTTTGTGGCTTGTAGCCTGTAGCTTGTAACTGTTGCTTGTAGTGGTGATAGGATTAGCAGTATCTTGTCAATCTTGTAGATCGCGTCAATACTCCCAGGGCCGCGACGTGGACGCTCCTTTCATGGCTCCTTTCAGGCTGTAGTAGCCCAGGTGTAACTGTGGCAACGAAGCAGAACATCTTTTTCGAGTCTCAAAGCCAAATCAAAAAAAATGTAGTCGGTATATTGTGCACTTTATGAGCCGAGTTTAATGTAGGCATAGTAAAATGCCGAATAATGCTTATTCGGCTGGCTAGCAAAATAACTTGTTGCTGATTGCGGTGCTGACAAGTGTCGAAGCAAACCAGGCAAATAAGTGTCAACGTAAAAAAAATAGTTTTACTAACGTTAACAGCTGTAAGTTAATTAACTACCTAACATAACTCCGGTAACATTATGCCAATAAACAAAATACTGCACTTTTTTTTTTTTTTTTTTACTAACGTTATCTGCGTTCCATGTAGCTAAGCATAGAATGCAAAAAATGTCAAACCATAAAAACATTATTCGTCCAGCCCTGCTTTTGTTAGCTATTGTTGACACTGCCTTTTCAGTTTTCAGTTTCCCCCTCGCTCGTTTTATATCCCAGTTTACTGAAGCTTTCCCACGATTAACTTGTAATTTCTCACATGCCATATGCCATATCTAACAGTTTTGAATATCTGATTCACATACATAGCTATCTGGTTAGCTAGTGATAACGTAAGATAGATTTTGTGAAGTGAAGGATTAAAAGACAGCTGATGGATTGTTTGAGCGTTTAAAAAATAAATAATAAAAAAACTGTTGAAGCTGGATCAGCGTGAAATGAAGTGTAAGCACTAGTGCTTATCGCTGTGGCCCTGACCGTTGGCGAGGGCTTGTAGCAAGGCTTAAGTTCCTGCATAAGCCCTGTTTAAGCTTTTCCCAGCACAGTGAAAAGGGCCCAGGAACCCTGGAACTAAGTTCAAGCACTAGGTTTGGCCCACAGTGGAAAGACGGCTAATGACATCACCATTTAAAACAGGTATCCTCTTCCACTCATGAACTCCACATTTGAGTGCTTACAGGGGCATCGGTCTTTGCTAAACTCGACCTTTGGAATGCCTACAATCCGGTGTGTGTGCGTGAGGGTGATGAGTGGAAGACGGTATTTAACACACACCACGGACACTACGAGTACTGAGTGATTCCATCCGGCCTCACTAGCGCCCCCACTGTATTACAGGCATTAGTAAACGACGTTCTTCGAGAAATGTCAGAGAAATTAGTCTTGGTATATCTGGTCGATATTTAAATTTTCTCCCACTGTCTCTCCCCTTACGTTGTTCATGTGAAACAAGTCTTAGGAGCACTTCTTAAAGCAGGGTTTTTCGTTAATGCCGAGAAGTGCACGTTCCACTCAAATTCCGTCTCTTTCCTAGGTTTCATTATAGCGGACGGAAAGTTTTGGCGGTAAAAAACTGGCCTACTCCAGCATCGGTAAAGCAGGTACAGCGCTTCCTGGGCTTCGCTAATCTTTACCGGCGGTTTTCTCTGCAATTTTAGCATGGTAGCCGCTCCTATTACAGCCCTTACTAAGAAAACATCATCTGTCCTGTTCCAGTGGAACTCTAGGTCAGCTTTCGCGGAGTTAAAAACATTTTTTTGCTCCGAACTCATCCTGATAATCCCCAATCCCTCCCTCCACTTTGTGGTTGAGGTGGAAGCATCAGAGCTGGGAGTAGGGGCCATTTTATCTCATCATTCTCCATTGGACCACAAACTGCACTCATGCGCGTATTTCTCTCATGCCCTAACTCTTATCTGCTGAGAGAAATTACGACGTCGGGGACTGGGAGCTGTTGGCGGTCAAATTGACATTGGAGGAGTGGCGCCCTTGGCTGGAGAGAGCCGAGCATCCGTTCACGGTCTGGACGGACTATAGAAACTTGGAGTACATCCAACAGGTCAAGACACGCAATTCTCAGCATGTCCGATGGGCTTTATTCTTCACCCGGCTCAGGTTTATTCTTACCTACCGACCCGGGTCGAATAATATTAAACGGCTAGTCGACCGCTCTGATAAAAAACCACATCCTGATCCCATCATGCTGGTTTCCCAAATTATGGCCCCAGTTATGTGGGAGATTGAGGCGGTCGTGCAGGAGGCGTTTCGCTCCGACCCGGGCCCAGGTGGGGGTCACAATTAGTGGCTCATCCTGGCATCCACCGGACAAAGGAATTTGTGTCCCGCCGCTTTTGTTAGTCTAAATTGGAGAACGATGTGCATGAGTTTGTCGCCGCAAGTACGGTTTGTGCCTGCAACAAGGGTTTGCGGCTTCCACCCTCGAGTCTCCTATGCCCGCTACCTGTGCTCAGTCGTTCCTGGAGTCCCATCACCCTTGACTTTGTCACCGGCTTGCCGGCGTCCCAGGGCAACACTGTGATTCTGGTCGTAGTGGATAAGTTTTCAAGGGCCGCCCACTTTATCGTCCTATCTAAACTGCCATCAGCACCAGAGACAGCCCAGCTCATGGTGGACCACATTTTTATGGTTCACGGTCTGCCCGTAGACGTGGCTTCTGATCGCGGTCCCCAATTTACCGCTAAGTTCTGGCACTCTTTCTGTGCTCTCCTGTGGGCGTCTGAATGCTTGTCGTCTGGCTTCCATCCAGAGACTAATGGGCAGACAGAACGCACTAACCAGACCCTAGCTGCTTCCAACCCCACGTCCTGGAGTCGTCATCTCACCTGGGCAAAGTACACCCATAAATCATTGTGGAATGCTTCAACAGGTCTCTTTCCTTTTAAGGCTCAGCTGGGGTATTAGTACCCCTGTTTCCTGAGCTGGAGAGAGTTGTGGAGGTACCTTCCTCTAGTTTATTTGTTCGTATGTGTAGATTGGTCTGGAGGCGTGTGCGCGCCTCTCTCCTTCGCGTCTTGGCCAAACAAAAGGTGGTGGCTGACAGGCGTCTCTGTCCGGCTCCGTCTTATCGGGTGGGGCAACGAGTGTGACTTTCCACACGGGACCTATCACTGTGAGTGGACTCTCGCAAACTCACGACATAGTTTGTGGGCCCATTTAAGCACTAATGGCCAGAGAGGCGGTGATCCTGTTGTTACAACTGTAACCAGTATTAGCTAAAAACTCTTTGAACTAGGTCGCAAGCTAAGTTACCAGTTATTCCCAGTACAATTGCTTCCAACGATTTTGTGGACCTTGCACTGGATGACAACACCTTCTGAGAGATTTAGCTTAAATCGGTGGTGGAAGGCTACCGTTTTGAGCCCAAATACATGGCTGAGGAGATTCGCCGAAGGCTTGAGGCGGCAGCTGAAATGGGAGGGCTTTGGCTAAACGATGGTGGGCCGGGAGTAGAAGAGTAAAAAGTAAGTGTTACAGACTTCTGGCTAGGGTATATTCACTAATGTATAACAAAAGTAGATAAATGAAGGGCTGTTTTCCTTAATAAAACTTAATGAGGGTGTGTGTCTGTTTGGGATGTGGTGAAATACAGACCTGAAATACATACGAATTGTCACTGTAAAATACGCAAAAAGATGCCAGTCATTGCGCACGTTGCAGTTTCATCTCAGCTGATGTAACATTTGGAGCAGAACCTAAAGCAGATATAAAGCATGGATGACTGACGCTTTCCCATCAACCCTCTTCAGTAATAATATCAGTTTCCTTTCTCCCTCCCCCTGACGTGACTCCCACTCCCTCACTGTTCTGCTGCTGCTGCTGCTATAGGCTACTTTTTGCTCAAGTTGGCAGCACTCTGTGGATACTTGTCTGTACCAAGGTAAATGGGGGGGCGGAAAGTTGAAATTGAGCAGTTTGTTGAAAATACTTACATGTGAAATAAAGCATATGAAGGGCTGTTTTTCTTAATAAAGGTTAATGAGGGTGTGTGTCTGGTTGGGATGTGGTGGGGGGCATTAATACTTACATGTGAAATAAAGCATAATAAGGTTTATTACCAGCTAATTAACTGCCCAATGTTGATGAATGTACAAAGCTAACATTATCTAGTTTTATTTATTGATTTATTTTTGCTTGTTTTCTATTTAACTTGTGTTTTTTTTTGTTGCTATTTTATAGTTACGAATTTATAGCTGACTGTGTCCCATGTTCATTACTCAGGATAGCTCCTACATTGTGAGAAAGTTGTGCTTTGTCGGATCTGCTTTGTAGTCGCGTCAATGACCTTTAATATGCACTTATTGTACGTCGCTTTGGATAAAAGCGTTTGCCAAATAATTGGAATGTAATGTAATGTAAATCTAGCTAAACATCGCGATCTGCCAGTCACAAAACAAGATGGGTAACCAGCTAGTTAACTGTCCCCACGTTGATGAATGCACATAGCTAATGTTAGATAGCTAAACCTTTTCTGTTTGCCAGTCACATAAGCATAACAATGTTTCAGGGATTTACGTTACTCCTTCAATCTTCTGGGAGAATTTGCCCGTCATCAGTAACCATCACTTTTAATGAGTAAAGTAAGAGTGCTCTTAGACCTTTCGGGGAAGTGAGGATTAAGTAAAAATGTGTATTTCCTGAATCCAGCACTTTTAACAACCGACCCCTCGTTGAATGTTCGGCACTCTGAATACAGAACACAAATGGCATCAACGGTTAAAACTCCTCACTTATCCAACACTAAACAAATTAAATCAAATAAATACATTTAAATTATTATCAAAAATATCAGTTAAATTAATTGATAGGCAGAGCACCCTGTTGGATCAACCTTTATCAAAATGCACAACTCACAACCAGATTGAAATTAAGAGATTTATTCAATTACAACAAGTATTCAACGGCTTATCTAAAGACGAAGGTTCAACTCCCTGAACAAACAATGAATGCTACAGACATGGACAAGTTAGTCACAAAATAATTGAATGAAAGATGATACCAGACCACCGATAGTCTTTCCCAAGGTAATCCCCAGAATGCGCCAAGGCCAAAGTCCAAAAACCAACAGACAGCAGAAAATACCGAAAGCCCAGGGATGAAATGTTAAATTCCAGATGAGACAAAAGGCCAAGAAAGTAAGGCCCGACGCAAGAGCAAACACCCCAAACGCCATACCAGATACAAGACTCAAACTCAAAAGTAAAGTTAGGCTAACACTTTAAGTGGTTGAAAGAGAGGGAGGGGGTCTTTCCTTTTATATATTATTGGTTCAGGTCAATCTACAATACAACCCATCTTTTAAGGTGATAAGAAAATTAACCCTCTCCTGGTGAGCATTATGGATTTTGAGATATTTTAGGGAGGGGCAGCTTTGGCTGTTATTGAAATGCCTCTGTGTCATTATGTGGAAAGACTAGATCAGGCAATAATTAAAGTTACAAAGCCAGTAGTAACACTGTGGCCTCTGCTTCATTCTGGTATGGCCTGGCCCAGAATCTCCAACTGAACATAATGCCCATAGATGCATTAAGCAATTTTCATGTATGGAATCCTGAGAGAGGTCAGCGTGAGGTTTCCCATGCCACCCCTGTTGACACACATACAGAGACAAACCCTTGCACACACACATTTACACCTCTAATAGCTACTCCCCCAGTGCCTGCTCGCTGTATCTTATCTCTAGGCTGCTCTGGGCTAGCCCTTTGAAGTTTTGTAAGCCCCAGGACAGGCCAAATGGCGATTTAGCGTTCTGACAGACCATTTTATGTAAGTCAAGCAAATATCACTGTCATTATTAAATGTAACGTTATTTAACATTATTATACGGATTGGTGAAATAAATATCAGATTGTCATTGAGAGATAATAAGATAGCTAACATTTTTATAATTTAATTTGCTGGCGAGTTGACTGGTTATTTTCTGTTGCCACAATAGTCATCTCGTGATGTCTCACTGTGGGTAACTGTTAGAAGTTTTCTATTAAAACTAAATTGGCTTGCTGTGGGACAGACGTTTTCCCAAACGTTAGTCAGCAGTGGCATTGCGCAATGCTCCAAACCTGTCCTCCGTTACGTCGCAATTTAGGAACCGTTTCACTGCTGGAAAATAATAATTATGATAACTAATATCACGATGTAGCTAGCTAGGTTACTGTGTTTGTAGCCACTCTTATGTCTTGTGTAGATCACAGTGACAGGCAGTGATCCTGCTGGAAATTTCAGCTGGGATTATAAAATGGTTAAAACTGTGTTTTAAACACTTCTATAACACCTGCAATACACCTAATGATGATGGCTTATTGGCTTTTCAATTAGGAATGCAAAACTAGCTCTGAGAACTCTTTCAACTTAATCTGTTGTAACACCAGGATCCGTTTCTTCATTGTCGTTATGCAAAGAAAAATCTTTGTGTCCCATCATAACAATATCAGGAATTATAGTCCAAGGCTGCGTCCCAATCCAGTTTCTGCTCCACCCTCATAAACTTCACTTGCAAACTTCACTTGGGAGGATGTGACGCACATACCAATAAAACAGGAGTATACACTTGCATTTAGCGAGTGGGAGGGAGCGAGGGCGGAGCGGGTTATTTTACATTACATTACATTACAGGTATTTAGCAGACGCTCTCATCCAGAGCGACTTACACAACTTTTGAGCTTTTTTTTTTTACATTTCCATTTATACAGCTGGATATATACTGAAGCGATTCAGGTTAAGTCCCTTGCTCAAGGGTACAACGACAGTGTCCTACCTGGGAATCGAAACTGCAACCTTTCGGTTACAAGGTTATTTCGGTTATTTGAATCAAGATGCACTTCACCCTATCTATGCTCGGAAGTTAACCATGCTGCTGCGCAGTGGCGTATCATTGGATCTCGGATCATATAAAACGTCTGTCACCATAACCTTTAAACGGATGAAACTCTCAACCTGTTTACATTAATTGTCAGTCAAGCAATTGATTTACTGAATAACACATATCAATATATACAGCATGTTTTGTGGGCTACCATATTTCTTTGTGTCATAAAATCATGTAGCATTTAAATATGTAGCAGGGCCGGCGCTAGTGTACTTTGGGCCCGGGTGCAAGATGGTGGAAATGGGCCCCCACAAGACAACTATTTCAATATTACTGACAGTTAACTATGGCGTCAATATTCCTTTAAATAAGATTTACCGTATCTCCGCTTTGACGTTATAGCCTATTCTTTTTGTATTTTTGCGCTTTTGAAAACCCAATTTCTGCATTGTTGCAAGGAAAATAACTGACAAATGTAGCTGTAGGTGTGCAGCCGCAATCAAAAATGTTTGAATAATGACAATTAGATGCTATTGGACAGAGACCCTCTGCGGTTACCTGGCACACGCTCATTATCAACATATTGTTCTCTGATTAGACAAATTGTGTATTAGGCTACTATTTAGATGTTGTGACGATTTTGCGCCAGTGGCGTAGCCAGAATTTTTTTTTTGGGTAGGCCGACTAGGTAGGTTTTTTTCGAAATAATGTTTCCCACGCGCTCTATGCCCCGCTCCAGGGTTTCTTGGAACTAACCTATGACATTACTGTATTTCTAACGGCAATGACAAATTACGTGAATACATATTTCTCCATTTTTAAAATCAATATTAGGTACAGCAAACACACGGAGAACACGGGCTTAATATAAACCCAAACCAACAATGCAACACCCCTCCCTATAGCGTGCGTCCGATGGTGACAGGCATAGCTCATTATCCCGAATTAAGAGAAAATAACTGAGTTAAAATATGACGGCTGATATGTAGAACTACACGACAAAGTCGAGGGAAAAACCATCACACTTAAAAACCCCATACCATCAAGCATCAATATAGCAAGCCCTGGCACAGGCAGAAACACATCAGCTATACAATTTTAAGGCCAACAATCATTGTAAAGATTTCTTTCTTTCTTTCTTTACTTACGACACCTCTACAAGTCATAAGTGGTATTAACATTCTGTTAACTTCCAAGACAGCACCTTTAGTGACCACATTATTGTGATATTGCCACGGTGGGCATGAAAAATGTAGCTTAGCTATAATTCTACCTTTGCTGGCTTGTTGCGGAGGAGGTGCCAAGTGAAGTTGTTTAGCCACGCTATTCATTGATGACCAGAGATTAGTTTTAATTCTGTTTGTGGTAGAAAACAATCTCTCCACACTGAAAGATGGCAACTGTCCAGTAGCTTAAGCTACATCCATTATGGAAGAACAGAACAGGTACCCGATTCAATTTTCCGGTTCAACTGCTCAATGAAAACGGTGAATTCAGCATCAGGCATTGATATACCATATGGCTCGCAGGGGGCCTTCAGCTGTTATTTTCTCCCAAAAGTTTGTGAATCTTTGAGAAAGGAGACAGCTGCTGGCAAAAGGCCATATGTGTCTTCTTGAAATTCTGTTCTGCGATCTGCGTGTCCACAATGCTATACCACATTTGCTTTAAATCGCTGTTCTTGATGCTTGACGTTTTCCCTACAGTAGGCTGTGTTGCAATTACAGAATCGGCCCATTTTGCCGGTAGTTTTCGCTGCCGTGAGGCTGTGACATCCTAGTTGGTGATGTCGTGTTTGTTCATCAGGTCCTCGGTTAACTTGAGCACCTTGTCGTAATCAAAATCCGAGTTATCTGTGAATTTATTAAATGATGACTCAAAAACTAATTTTGGAATCCACAGACGACAGCCTTGCCGCACATAGGCTAGCCTTTTTTTTACCGCATGCAGTAACTTAATAAGAGGGGGCCTTTAAATCTCTCTGAATTCTTCTCAGGAACATGTGTACAATGGCTAAAATGAATATGCAACAAATCCTGTGAGTACGGTACTGAAAATCCGTTTTAAAACGCAGATGCAAACTAAAAACTGAAAGCATGATGCAATCGATTATATACAGTCAAGCAGGAAAGTCTGAATACCCCTTTCACCTTCTCCACGTTTTATTATATTAAAGACATATTCTACAATAGATTGAGTTCATGTTTTGCCTCAAAATTCTACACAAAATAGCCCATAATGACAATGTGAAAACATGTTTTTAGAAATTTTTGCAAATGTATTAAAAATCAAAAACTGAAATCTTTAATTTACATAAGTATTCATACCCTTTGCTTTAACATATTTTTAAAGTATCATATTTAATATTTGGTCGCATATCCTTTGCATGCTCTTACTTCCTGAAGTCTGTGACCCATCAACATCAAAAGAAAATTTGAATGGATCTCTATGGAAATTGAGGGGTGAGACTAGATTCAGCTGTAAATTACACTGGTACAGTATGGAACACATGGCTGGCTAAATGGCTGTAAGTCATCAAGGGTCTGAGCTATCGAACGAGCCCCAAACCATCACTCTGTTGCCAGATATGGAGTAGATGTGGATGGATCACTGCAAGGGTTTTTTTCTCCTGACTCATTTTCCTATAGAACTCTATGGGGAAAAAAGTCAGGAGAAACAACCCTTAAAGGGATCCATCCACATCTACTCCATATCTGGCCACAGAGTGATGGTTTTGGGCTTGTTTGATACCTTAAACCAGGGGTGGCCAATTCCAGGCCTCGCGGGCCGGTGTGTATGCAGGTTTTTGCTGCCGCCAGTTAACAATTATTGAATTAGCCCAATCGTTTACACGATCTGATATTTTAATCTACATATCCGCGATATGAAAAGCAGCTGATGAATGTTCTTGTGCCGGTATGCGTCAATGTGTGTATTGTAGCATTTTATCGTTCTGTAATTTACAAGTGAATCGGTGATTGTGTGTATGACTAATTAGCTGATTGAACCGTGGTAACTGGTGGCAGTAAAAACCTGCATACACACCGGCCCGCGAGGCCTGGAATTGGCCACCCCTGCCTTAAACCCTTTAGGACGTACAGCCATTTTGCCAGTCATGTGTTCCATACTGTACCAGTGTAATTTACAGCTGAATCTAGTCTCACCTCCCCATTCCCATAGATTTCCATTCAAATGCAGAGAGCTTATAGTATCGCTTGTAACAGTACCTGGAAATAAGATATCGAGAGTCTTTTGATGTTGATGGGTCGCAAACTTCAGGAAGTAACAGCATGCAAAGGATATGTGGCCAAATATTAAATATGATACTTTAAAATATGTTAAAGCAAAGGGTATGAATAATTTTGTAAATGAAAGATTTCAGTTTTTGATTTTTAATACATTTGCAAAAATTTCTAAAAACATGTTTTCACTTTGTCATTATGGGCTATTTTGTGTAGAATTTTGAGACAAAAAATTAACTCAATCTATTGTAGAATATGTCTGTAATGTAATAAAACGTGGAGAAGGTGAAAGGGGTATTCAGACTTTCCGGCTTGACTGTATATTCCTTGTGTATTTTTTAAAATTATTTATATTTTAATTTAATTAATTGAATTTATTGTACATCGGCACCTCCACACTTTATATTTATAATATTTAATACTCTTACTCCTACTGTCCATATCTGGAACTGCTCCTAGTGTTTTACTGCTATGTATATGTATGTTATTCTTGCCCTTATTTGACTCTTTTTAACAATTTAATATATATATATTTTTTGTTTTTGTTTGTTATGCCTACTACATAGTTGTTGCTTGCCATGTCCTAAGAATTTCATTGTTCAGAATGACCTTGTGTTATACTGTGCACTTGATAAATAAAAACACTTTGACTTTGACTTTGATTTTACAAACACAACAGAATAATTCTTAAGTTAAAATATGGAAAAACACATCAAAACGGAACGTGTCTTTAATCACTGCTACATGTCAAATCCAGTGGACTCACAGTCTCGTGTGCTTTATGCCAATATTTCTAGAGTATGGCTGTGCATATTCATTGGTGTTTACAAAGGTGATATTTCCTTTCTTCTTACAGTAAATTGAAAAAAACAAACACAATGCATGTATCCAATCCGTGCCTGGCTTTGTGAAGGAAGGAAGGAAAGATAGGTAGATTAGTTACATTTCTAAACTGCCATTGCAGGCCACAGATTACCCTCTTGATAAAGCAAAACTTCAAACTGAAACCAATGGCCGTATTATCTGACATTGCTATTCTTTAGAGTGCAGTGTTTTCAGAGATATTACTGGCAGAAATGTCAGTGTTGAATGTATATTGAAATTTGTCTATTTCATGGCACACCATCTGAATTATCCTCCTGCTTTTAATATGTTTATAATTCAGGTTTTACACAATTGTTCTGATCTGATGTTTTTCATTTGTCAACTTTAACTTGTCTTTCATGTCAGGTTCCCTTGAAAAAGAGATTGCGATCTCAACAGGATCTTCCTGATTAAATAAAAATAAAATTGCCTCTAGAATTATTTTTGTGGGGCGGTCCTGTTAGGTTCTACATTCTCTCCTGCATTTGCACCATTCACTGTGTATGTCTGTCTATATGTTGTCACCCCTTTGTGCAAATAAGTATAGCAAATTACAGTTTTTCTGCTTTGCCTTTTGGGAAATTTTCTCTGGAACAGACACAGCCAATATATGCAGATGTAGTCAGCATTGACTCTCTTCTGCCTCTCTAATGGAATCATAATATACAGAAGCTGGACAAAATATCGAAAACACTAGAAACGAAAAAAAACTTTTTCATAAAACAAAACAGCTGCTATATGTTTACTCCCATTTCTTTTATCTATATTTTCTACACTATTTTATGACTGGCATGCTATGTATACATTTTAGTTTCTGTTTTTTTATTTTTTTATTAGCTTGATAATTAATCATAATTAGCCATCAATCATATTATTAACAAATAACACTAATTCGTCAATTAAATGCTGCTTTTGTGTCAGTGAGAACACGTTAGAGCGAATGTAGGACAAAAACTGAAAGCATTTTGGTCCACGACAACTGGAGAAAGAAATATAAAAATAGAAGATCATTGAAACTGGTCTAGAATCCAACACTTGCACGTAACATGAGTCACAAATATGGTCCAATTGTTAATTATTCTTTTTTAATTAAGTTTTTCACTTATCACATTCCATTATACTACATGGAGGAGATCAACTCCAGTTGTTGGGGATCTAAATGTTTTCCGATTTTTTCTTATAAATTTTCTGACAGTGACATGTAATTTATGATTTATTAGCATTTCATAAAAATATGACAAACAGGCAATTATGGTTGATTGGCATAATTATAACAAAAAACAAGTAATCATATAAAATGTACATGTGGCAGAAATTTCACAAAACAGTATAGATAATCAAATTAGGAACAGAGCTTGAGGTTTTGCATAGCAAACATGTGGCAGGTGTTTTATGTTTTCTGGAAAACTGGTGTTTCCGATATTTTGTCCACCCCCTGCAGACTCCTCCCATTACTTACAACACTTGATATGCTGTTCAGTCAAAATACCTGTATGGTTCCACCACATTTTCTCCCTCATTTGCTTAAAAAAGGTTTCAGAAATAGTCTTGGACCGTCTGTCATCTCAATGGATAATAGCTGGTTTCATTTGGAATCTGAACCCCATGTGTAAAAATTCATGCATTCTTGCAAAATTTATTCTTTTCCACATTAATTTCATAACAGACTTCCTGATTTCCTTAGTTCTGATCCCATATATGATTGGATGCAACAGAGGGGGAATCACGATGAAATATATAGACCCGACTATATTAATGTATCCTGGTACGTAAACATGTATTCGGTAATAAATCAGAATGAAAAGATTAACCAGGGAAAAATTAAGGAAGGTAATTAAATGAGGAGAACATGTGCTAATAGCTTTCTTTTGTGCCTCTTTTGAAGCTTTCAGGCTCACAGTCAATATCCTCGCATAAGATAGCAGCACAATAATAAGTGGGAAAACAACTAAACTGGCAATAAGGAATATGCCATACAGATTAAGCAGAGCACTTTTCACACAGAAGTGGTTAAGGAGATTATCACAGAACAGCTTGTGAATTGTGTACCTGCACAGCGGCAGTCTGGAAGTCAGATAAACTTGAATAGATAAAGAGGAGAGAGGAAAGATATTGGCCACAGTCAACAGTGTTTTCACTTTTCTGGGAGTCATTATGCTGTGGTATTGCAAAGGCTTGCAAATGGAGACGTATCTGTCATAAGCCATCACTGTTAAAGTGGTATACGCAGAAGCTCCATAGAAATTAATACAAAACACCTGAACTAGACAAGCTGCAAAGGAGCTCTTTTGAGTCTCTGAAAGAAGGTTTTCCATCATCTTTGGCCAGACAGCAGAGCTTCCTATCAGTCCATTTACTGCCAAGTTAAACAAAAAAATGTACATGGGTTTGTGTAGGCTGGACTCAAAATAGATAACCAGCATCAGAAAAACATTGGCAAAAATTGAAAAGATGTAGACCAAAAGAGTAAATGTAAAAAATAAAGCATTGAGCGGTTGGGATGATCCATATCTTGTGAATATCAAAGTGACATCCAAAGTCGACTGGTTCATTGTGACAGTGCTTCTTTCCTGTGGGTGATGAAACTCATAAATCTGTGGTTAATTAGTTATCTGCAAGTATTCACATGGTCTAATGTGAAATATTCATACAGTATATTAAAATGTTTAATTTGAAATGTAAAACAATTTAACACAAACTTGTCCAGACAAGAAAGTTTGACAATCTCAAGTATTTTGCAATATAATCTTACCGTGGTTGACTTCCGCTTGTTATGGCGGCACGATGTAACTACAGACATGCGTGTCACATGATTTTTATCTATCTCTGTGTGTTGGGTCACCATGGTCTCAGGGAACATATCCCCTCAGGGAGTAATTATATATTATAAGTAATATTGGGGAGGGTTTGGCCCACCCACTTATGAGATTCTGTTTAGGTTTCTTCTAGTTTTTAAACTTTACAAACAAAACTTCCCAACAGCTAAAACTATACCAATTATACTATTTACACAATACAACTTAAAACATTGCATTGCGTAAATAGCTGATCTGGCTTGAAGGCTATTTTTCTGTCCAGTATAAGAAAATTATAGAATGCCTTTAAAATGTTTAATTTGTGGGGCTGCTGGGTGGCTCATCTGGTTCTGTTCAAAGGATGAGCTCCAAGGTCTCAGATCAAATCCGGAGCATGCCAGTGCTGAATGCAGTTCAGTTGGCAGCAGGGGGGACATTGAAGGAGCACAGCTGCACATAGCTAATTGGATATTCCAATATAGGGTGGGAATTGGACATGTCAAATTAAAAGAAATAAATAAAAGAAAGTTAAAATGAATGTTTTGCAATTCAATGCTGCATGTGTGCGACTGCCTCTAGTCACAAAATTAGGGGCTGTAGTGGCGAAACTAACGGTGGTGCAAATTACGTTGCTGCACTATGGCCCCTGGCCACTGGGGGGCCCCCCTAACACTGGCATTCCTTTTACCGCACCCTACTGCTGAGTAAAACGATAGTTCTCACTCATTCTCCAAAAATACCATTTTATTACAGAACTGTAAAGACAGTCACATCCTTATACCCTTTATCCAAGCAATACATTGACTCATGGTTTGCAAAGTGAATTCCATATTTGGGTATGTTATCAGTCAATTTAGGTTGTTTTAAAATGCATTGAACTAAGCGCTAGATTAAAAATAATTCAATTGAAATTTTAAAGGTGAGTCATTTTTCCATTAGTGTTCTTAAAGCTGAAGCATGTAACTTTTATTTAGAAAAATGTCAGGGAATGGTCATGCTTAGTTGGTAGCAATCATAGAACAAACTGTTCTGAGAGAAATCCAGCATCATAGACCTATGTGTATATAGGTCTATCATGGGACCTCTTTGCATGGAGGAGGATAGCCTTTTGGTTTCCGATTTTGACTGGGAGAAGTCATCTGACGTCCTATCAGAAACCCCGGAGGTGGTAGGGGCGCTCGAGTTTCGCCTACCCACTAACGTAGCGGGGGAATATTCCGACCTCGCTGAGGTTTTTAGCAAGCAACGCGCTACTACATTACCTCCTCATAGGCCGTATGGTTGCGCTATTAAGTTGTACCCGGGTACGGTTCCTCCCAGGGGTTCCCTGTATTCCCTGTTAGTCCTAGAAAGTGCTGCTATGAAGAAGTACATTGAGGAGTTCCTGGCTAACGGTTTCATTTGACCTTCCACTTCGCCGGCCGGTGCGGTTTCTTTTTTTTGTTATAAAAAAAAGGTCTGAGGCCCTGTATAGATTATCCGTGTCTTAACAGCCATTTTTCCACTGTGGGCCAAAAGCCCAGGAACTCAAGCCTGGAACCAAAGCACTAGGGCTACAATTCTTGCAGCATTTCCATTGGGATTCAGCTAGGCTGTAGTAGCCCAGGTGTAACTGTGGCAACGAAGCAGAACATCTTTTTCGAGTCTCAAAGCCAAATAAAAAGAAATGTTGTTGGTATATTGTGCACTTTATGAGCCGAGTTTAATGTAGGCATAGTAGAATGCTGAATAATGCTTATTCTGCTGGCTAGCAAAATAACTTGTTGCTGATCGCGGTGCTTGACAAGTGTCGAAGCAAACCAGGCAAATAAGTGTCAACGTAAAAATAAAAATAAAAGGTTTTAGTAACGTTAACAGCTGTAAGTTACTTAACTACCTAGCGTAACTCCAGTAACATGAAAATACTTACATGTGAAATAAAGCATAATAAGGTTTATTACCAGCTAATTAACTGCCCAATGTTGATGAATGTACAAAGCTAACATTATCTAGCTTTTTAATTTATTTTTTTTGCTTGTTTTCTATTTAACTTGTGTTTTTTTTGCTATTTTATAGTTAAGAATGTATAGCTGACTGTGTTCCATGTTCATTACTCAGGATAGCTCCTACGTTGTGAGAAAGTTGTGCTTTGTCAGATCTGCTTTGTAGTCGCGTCAATTACCTTTAATATGCATTTATTGTACGTCGTTTTGGATAGAAGCGTCTGCCAAATAATTGTAATGTAATGTAAATCTAGCTAAACATCGCTGTCTGCCAGTCACAAAACTAGATGGATAACCAGCTAGTTAACTGTCCCCACGTTGATGAATGCACATAGCTAATGTTAGATAGCTAAACTTTTTCCGTTTGCCAGTCACATAAGCATAACAAGGTTTCAGGGATTTACGTTACTCATTCAATCTTCTGGGAGAATTTGCCCGTCATCAGTCACCATCACTTTTAATGAGTAAAGTAAGAGTGCTCTTAGACCTTTCGGGGAAGTGAGGATTAAGTAAAAATGTGTATTTCCTGAATCCAGCACTTTTAACAACCGACCCCTCGTTTAATGTTCGGCACTCTCAATACAGAACACAAATGGCATCAACGGTTAAAACTCCTCACTTATCCAACACTTAACAAATTAAATCAAATAAATACATTTAAATTATTATCAAAGATATCAATTAAATTAATTGATAGGCAGAGCACCCTGTTGGAACAACCTTTATCAAAATGCACAACTCACAACCAGATTTAAATTAAGAGATTTATTAAATTACAACAAGTATTCAATGCCTTATCTAAAGACGAAGGTTCAACTACTTTAACAAACAATGAATGCTACAGACATGGAAAAGTTAGTCACAAAATAATTGAATGAAAGATGATACCAGACCACCGATAGTCTTTCCCAAGGTAATCCCCAGAATGTGCCAAGGCCAAAGTCCAAAAACCAACAGACAGCAGAAAATACCGAAAGCCCAGGGATGAAATGTAAAATTCCAGATGAGACATAAGGCCAAGAAAGTAAGGCCCGATGCAAGACCATTATGGATTTTGAGATATTTTAGGGAGGGGCAGCTTTGGCTGTTCTTGAAATACCTCTGTGTTA
Source organism: Ilyophis sp. 1 JC-2022 (assembly GCA_022702515.1). Taxonomy (NCBI): domain Eukaryota; kingdom Metazoa; phylum Chordata; class Actinopteri; order Anguilliformes; family Synaphobranchidae; genus Ilyophis; species Ilyophis sp. 1 JC-2022. The sequence goes on along the minus strand of CM040402.1, from coordinate 89,749,160 downwards.
TCATGTGGAAAGACTAGATCAGGCAATAATTAAAGTTACAAAGCCAGTAGTACCACTGTGGCCTCTGCTTCATTCTGGTATGGCCTGGCCCAGAATCTCCAACTGAACATAGTGCCCATAGATGCATTAAGCAATTTTCATGTATGGAATCCTGAGAGAGGTCAGTGTGAGGTTTCCCATGCCACCCCTGTTGACACACATACACAGACAAACCCATGCACACACACATTTACACCTCTAATAGCTACTCCCCAGTGCCTGCTCTCTGTACCTTATCTCTAGGCTGCTCTGGGCTAGCCCTTTGAAGTTTTGTAAGGCCCAGGACAGGCCAAATGGCGATTTAGCATTCTGACAGACCATTTTATGTAAGTCAAGCAAATATCACTGTCATTATTAAATGTAACGTAATTTAACATTATTATACGGATTGGTGAAATAAATATCAGATTGTCATTGAGAGATAATAAACTAGCTAATCTCATCCCGGCTTGATTATTGTAACGCTCTGTTCTCCTGCCTCAACAAAACATCAATAAACCGGTTACAACAGGTCCAAAATTCTGCAGCCAGATTACTCACTCGGTCCAAAAAAACATGCCACATCACTCCGATCCTTTCTGCCCTGCACTGGCTCCCTGTCCATCTCAGAACACAATTTAAAGTCCTTGTCATCACATATAGAGCTGTCCATGGCCAAGCCCCCGCCTACATTCACGACCTTATCCACCCTTACAGGATAAACCGGGCCCTGAGGTCCTCCGAGCAAGGCCTTTTAAGGGTGCCACGAACCAGATTAAAAACTAAGGGGGACCGTGCCTTTGAGGTGGTGGCCCCAAGGCTATGGAATGAACTCCCCCAGACGTAGCCAGAATTTTTTTTTTGGGTAGGCCGACTAGGTAGGTTTTTTTCTAAACAATAGGGCTTCTTGGAGCTAACCTATGACATTACTGTATTTCTAACGGCAATGATAAATTACGTGAATACATATTTCTCCATTTTTAAAATCAATATTAGGTACAGCAAGCACAAGGAGAACACGGGCTTAATATAAACCCAAACCAACAATGCAACACCCCTCCCTATAGCGTGCGTCCGCTGGCACAGCTTATTATCCCGAATTAAGAAATAATAACTGAGTTAAAATCGGACGGCTGATATGTAGGACTACACGACAAAGTCGAGGGAAAAACCATCACACTTAAAAACGCCATACCATCAAGCATCAATATAGCAAGCCGAAACACAGGCAGAAACACATCAGCTATACAATTTTAAGGCCAACAATCTTTGTAATGATTTATTTATTTCTTTCTTTACTTACGACACCTCTACAAGTCATAAGTGATATTAACATCCTGTTAACTTCCAAGACAGCAACTTTAGTGACCACATTATTGTGATATTGCCACGGTGGGCATAAAAAATGTAGCTTAGCTATAATTCTACCTTTGCTGGCCTGTTGCGGAGGAGGTGCCAAGTGAAGTTGTTTAGCCACGCTATTCATTGATGACCAGAGATTAGTTTTGAAAAATGGCTTAAGCTACATCCATTATGGAAGAACAGAACAGGTACCCGATTCAATTTTGCGGTTCAACTGCTCAATGAAAATGGTGAATTCAGCATCAGGCATTGATATACCGTACGGTTCGCAGGGGGCCTTCAGCTGTTCTTTTCTCCCAAAAGTTTGTGAATCTTTGAGAAAGGAGACAGCTGCTGGCAAAAGGCCATATGTGTCTTCTTGAAATCTTGTATTCTGTTCTGCGATCTGCGTGTCCAGAATGCTATACCACATTTGCTTTAAATCGCTGTTGTTCTTGATGCTTGACATTGTCCCTAAAGTAGGCTGTGTTGCAATTACAGAATCGGTCCATTTTAGTTTAGTTTAGTTTATTAGGATCCCCATTAGCTGCAGCATAGTTGCAGCTATTCTTCCTGGGGTCCATTTTGCTGGTAGTTTTTGCTGCCGTGAGGCTGTGACATCCTAGTTGGTGATGTCGTGATTGTTCATCAGCTCCTCGGTTAACTTGAGCACCTTGTCGTATGCAAAATCCGAGTTATCTGTGAATTTATTAAATGATAACTCAAAAAATAATTTTGGAATCCACAGACGACAGCCTTGCCGCATATAAGCTAGCCTTTTTTTACCACGTTCAGTCACTTCTTTATGTTCCAGGGTTTTAATTGGTCACAATACAATGATGACACGTACAGAAAACAAATCAAATTCATTGTTAAAAAAATTTCATGTAAAAAATGTTCTGCCATTTGATTGGGTAGGCCTATGATCAATATGGATAGGCCTAGGCATACCCAGGCATACCCAGGCCTACCCATGGCTACGCCAATTTGCGCTTATAGACTATCCAATTAATTGACCCCTTGCCCCACCATTTCAACAGGCCCCTGTCAAGCTATGGCCCTGGTGCAATTGCAGACATTGCATACCCCCTAGCGCCGGCCTAGCCCGTGCACTGGAATAAAGCATTTAAACCAAACATATTCTCAACCTGTTTCCATTTATTTTGCTTGCTTATGTCAATCAATCAAATTCCCTAAATAATCAAGAACAATGATGTAGACTATAGGCTAATGATTAACAAATGGCAATGACAAAGAGATAACTAATGTGAGATTGTTTAATAAGGGTGGCAATAATTCTGAATTAACTGGAAAACAATCCCAACATTTTCTCTGAGTTGCATGTTAGCATTGCCATTTCTCCTCATCACGTTAAAGAATGTCATTAATTTAAGACGGCACTCGATTTAGTTAAAACGATTTAAACATTAGAAAGTATACATTTAAAGAGGAAAACCTCAAATTCCTGGAACCAGCGTTGAGAGCAATGCACGCTTTCAAGCTAGAAAAACGAATTTACCCAATATATGTGCTGTTCATTGATCATTCGCATGACATATATAGGCTTTGAACACATTTTGCGGCAGCACAAATGAGAATATAATAAAATGCCGCACAAGTTTATTTACCTATTCATCATGGTTATTGAGAAATTCGGTTGTTAGGCGAACAGGCAAATGATAACTTACTGAAAAATATTGAGACGAGTAGCTTAATAATCTGTTTAAAAGCTAAATGAACTACAGAGAACCTGGTCCTACATCCCACAGTACGCTACTCTGTTGCTGCATGACGCAATTTGCTAAACTATGAAATACAAAATAGCAAACTATGTAACCTGTTGCCTATTTATTAGCATATACACAGTCTTTTCCATTTTGTATGCGCTTTTAATGTATAATACCGCGATAAACATTAACGTGATTATCACTGAACAGGACTTTTGATGTGAATTGTGGGTAATATGAGCTTGCCGAGTCTGCTCTTTTGCAGACTCGTTCCCTTGAGAAAAGTTGAGGGTGGAGGGGCTATATCACAAACTTAATTTGGCTTTATAACGGTTTGGAATAACACTTAAAATGGAGACAGAGGGTACATCCTGGTCTCAAGAGGGATTCCCCCAAGTGAAGTTTGCAAGTGAAGTTTACGAGGGTGGAGCAAAAACTACCTTCCCAGTCAGAATCTGAGAGCATTAAAGATAAAAATATATACTGTGCAAAATACAAAATCTATCATATCTGGGTTGCTTTGTCTAATGATTTATTCTGGGAGCAAATGTGGCGAAATGTAATGTTTTATAGAGTCCATATTTTACCAACTTAATTAGGACACGTTAGACAACACAAGCAGCCAAGCATTTCATACAATTTTAAACAAATAAGAGGGGGCCTTTAAATCTCTCTGAATTCTGCTCAGGAGCATGTGTACAATGGCGGGGAAACATAAAGGCTGAACTTCGGGATTAGCAGGAGACTTGCTGGGTAACCGTTCATTCGGAACTCCAATTGTAGGTTGCAATCAAGACCTTGCTAAAATGCATATGCAGCAAATCCTGTTAGTACAGTACTGAAAACCCGTTTTAAAACGCAGCTGCAAACTAAAAACTGAAAGCATGCTACAATCGATTATATATATTCCTTGTGTATTTTTAAAAATAATTTATATTTTACAAACGCAACAGAAGAATTCTTAGGTTAAAATATAGAAAAACACATCAAAACAGAACGTGTCTTTAATCACTGCTACATGTCAAATCCAGTGTACTCACAGTCTCGTGTGCTTTATGCCAATATTTCTAGAGTATGGCTGTGCATATTCATTGGTGTTTACTAAGGTGATATTTCCTTTCTTCTTACAGTAAATTGAAAAAAACAAACACAATGCATGTATCCAATCCGTGCCTGGCTGTGTGAAGGAAGGAAGGAAAGATAGGTCGATGAGTTACATTGCTAAACCGCCATTGCAGGCCACAGATTACCCTCTTGAAAAAAGCAAAACTTCAAACTGAAACCAATGGCCGTATTATCTGACGCTGCTATTCTTTAGAGTGTGTTTTCAGAAATTTTACTGGCAGAAATGTCAGTGTTGAATGTATATTGAAATTTGTCTATTTCATGGCAAAGCATCTGAATTATCCTCCTGCTTTTAATATTTTTATAATTCAGGTTTTACACAATTGTTCTGATCTGATGTTTTTCATTTGTCAACTTTAACTTGTCTTTCATGTCAGGAAAAGAGATTGCGATCTCAACAGGATCTTCCTGGTTAAATAAAAATAAAATTGCCTCTCTCCTGCACTGTGTATGTCTGTCTGTATGTTGTCAGCCCTTTGTGCAAATAAGCACAGCAAATGACAGTGTTTCTGCCTTCCTCTGGCACAGACACAGCCAATATATGCAGATGTAGTCAGCATTGAGTCTCTTCTGCCTCTCCAATGGAATCATAATATACAGAAGCTGGACAAAATATTGGAGAAACGGAAACAACAGTTTTTCATAAAACAAAACAGCTGCTATATGTTTGCTCCCATTTCTCTTATCTATATTTTCTACACTATTTTATGACTGGCATGCTATGTATACATTTTAGTTTCTGTCTTGTCTTTTTTTATTAGCTTGATAATGAATCATAATTAACCATTAATCATATTATTAACAAATAACACTAATTTGTCAATTAAATGCTGCTTTTGTGTCAGTAATAAGTGAGAACACTTTAGAGCTAATGAAGGACAAAAACTGAAAGCATTTTGGTCCACGACAATCAGAGATAGAACGAAATAGAAAAATAGAAGATCATTGAAACTGGTCTAGAATCCAACACTTGCACGTAACATGAGTCACAAATATAGCCCAATTGTTAATTATTCTTTTTTAATTAAGTTTTTCACTAATCACATTCCATTATACTACATGGAGATAAACTCCAGTTGTAGGGGATCTAAATGTTCTCTTATTTCTTTTTATACATTTGATGAATTGTACTCACTTATTACTGACAGCGACATGTAATTTATGATTTATTAGCATTTCATAAAAATATGACAAACAGGCAATTATGGTTGATAGGCATAATTATAACAAAAAACAAGTAATCATATAAAATGTACACGTGGCAGAAGATTCACAAAACAGCATAGATAATCAGGTTAGGAACAGAGCTTGAGGTTTTGCATAGCAAACATGTGGCAGGTGATTTATGTTTTCTGAAAAACTGGTGTTTCTGATATTTTGTCCACCCCCTGTAGACTCCTTCCATTACTTGCAACACTTGATATGCTGCTCAGTCAAAATACCTGTATGGTTCCACCACATTTTCTCCCTCATTTGCTTAAAAAAGGTTTCAGGAATAGTCTTGGACAGTCTGTCATCTCAATGAATAATAGCTGGTTTAATTTGGGATCTGAAACCCATGTGTAAAAAATTATACATTCTTGCAAAATCTCTTCTTTTCCACATTAATTTAATAACAGACTTCCTGATTTCCTTAGTTCTGATCCCATATATGATTGGATGCAACAGAGGGGGAGTCAAAATGAAATGTATAGACATGACTATATTAATGTATCCTGGGAGGTGAACAATTATTCGGTTATAAATCACAGAGAAAAGAGTAGCCAGGGAAAAATTAATGAAGGTAATTAAATGAGGAGAACATGTGCTAATAGCTTTCTTTTGTGCCTCTTTTGAGGCTTTCAGGCTCACAGTCAGTATCCTCATATAAGATAGCAGCACAATAATACAAGGGAAAACAATTAAACTGGTAATAATGAATATGCCATACAGATTAACCAGAGCCGTTTTCACACAGGAGAGGTTAACGAGAGCCAGATTATCACAGAACAGCTTGTGAATTTTGTACCTGCACAGCGGCAGTCTGGAGGTCAGATACACTTGAATAGATATAGAGGAGAGAGGAAAGATATTGGCCACAGTCAACAGTGTTTTCACTTTTCTGGGAGTCATTATGCTGTGGTATTGCAAAGGCTTGCAAATGGAGATGTATCGGTCATAAGCCATCACTGTTAAAGTGGTATACACAGAAGCTCCATAGAAATTAATACAAAACACCTGAACTAGACAAGCTGCAAAGGAGCTCTTTTGAGTCTCTGAAAGAAGGTTTTCCATGATTTTTGGCCAGACAGCAGAGCTTCCTATCAGTCCATTTACTGCCAAGTTAAACAAAAAAATGTACATGGGTTTGTGTAGGCTGGACTCAAAATAGATAACCAGCATCAGAAAAACATTGGCAAAAATTGAAAAGATGTAGACCAAAAGAGTAAATGTAAAAAATAAAGCATTGAGCGGTTGGGATGATCCATATCTTGTGAATATCAAAGTGACATCCAAAGTCGACTGGTTCATTGTGACAGTGCTTCTTTCCTGTGGGTAATGACACTCATAAATTTGTGGTTAATTAATTATCTGCAAGTATTCACATGGTCTAATGTGAAATATTCATACAGTATATTAAAATGTTTAATTTGAAATGTAAAACAATTGAACACAAACTTGTCCAGACAAGAAAGTTTGACAATCAAGTATTTTGCAGTATAATCTTACCGTGGTTGACTTCCGCTTGTTATGGCGGCACTATGTAACTACAGACATGCGTGTCACATGATTTTTATCTATCTCTGTGCGTTGGGTCACCATGGTCTCAGGGAACTTATCCCCTCAGGGAGTAATTATATATTATAAGTAATATTGGGGAGGGTTTGGCCCACCCACTTATGAGATTCTGTTTAGGTTTCTTCTAGTTTTTTAACTTTACAAACAAAACTTCCCAACAGCTAAAACTGTACCAATTATACTATTTACACAATACAACTTAAAACATTGCATTGCATGAATAGCTGATCTGGCTTGAAGGCTATTTTTCTGTCCAGTATAAGAAAATTATAGAATGCCTTTAAAATGTTTAATTTGTGGGGCTGCTGGGTGGCTCATCTGGTTCTGTTAAAAGGATGAGCCCCAAGGTCTCAGATCAAATCCGGAGCATGCCAGTGCTGAATGCAGTTCAGTTGGCAGCAAGGGGGACATTGAAGGAGCACAGCTGCACATAGCTAATTGGATATTCCAATATAGGGTGGGAATTGGACATGTCAAATTAAAAGAAAGAAATAAAAGAAAGTTAAAATGAATGTTTTGCAATTCAATGCTGCATGTGTGCGACTGCCTCTAGTCACAAAATTAGGGGGCTGTAGTGGCGAAACTAACGGCGGTGCAAATTGTTGCTGCACTATGGCCCCTGGCCACTGGGGGGGCCCCCTAACACTGGCATTCCTTTTACCGCACCCTACTGCTGAGTAAAACGATAGTTCTCACTCATTCTCCAAAAATCCCATTTTATTACAGAACTGTAAAGACAGTCACATCCTTATACCCTTTATCCAAGCAATACATTGACTCATGGTTTGCAAAGTGAATTCCATATTTGGGTATGTTATCAGTCAATTTAGGTTGTTTTAAAATGCATTGAACTAAGCGCTTGATTAAAAATAATTCAATTGAAATTTTAAAGGTGTGTCATTTTTCCATTAGTGTTCTTAAAGCTGAAGCATGTAACTTTTATTTAGAAAAATGTCAGGGAACGGTCATGCTTAGTTGGTAGCAATCATAGAACAAACTGTTCTGAGAGAAATCCAGCATCATAGGCCTATGTTTATATAGGTCTATCCTGGGACCTCTTTGCATGGAGGAGGATAGCCTTTTGGTTTCCGATTTTGACTGGGAGAAGTCATCTGACGTCCTATCAGAAACCCCGGAGGTGGTAGGGGCGCTCGAGTTTTGCCTACCCACTAACGTAGCGGAGGAATATTCCGACCTCGCTGAGGTTTTTAGCAAGCAACGCGCTACTACATTACCTCCTCATAGGCCGTATGGTTGCGCTATTAAGTTGTACCCAGGTACGGTTCCTCCCAGGGCTTCCCTGTATTCCCTGTTAGTCATAGAAAGTGCTGCTATGAATAAGTACATTGAGGAGTTCCTGGCTAACGGTTTCATTTGACCTTCCACTTCGCCGGCCGGTGCGGTTTCTTTTTTTTTAAATAAAAAAAAGGTCTGAGGCCCTGTATAGATTATCGGGAACTCAAGCCTGGATGGAACCAAAGCACTAGGGCTACAATTCTTGCAGCATTTCCACTGGGATTCAGCTAGGCTGTAGTAGCCCAGGTGTAACTGTGGCAACGAAGCAGAACATCTTTTTCGAGTCTCAAAGCCAAATCAAAAAAAATGTTGTCGGTATATTGTGCACTTTATGAGCCGAGTTTAATGTAGGTATAGTAGAATGCTGAATAATGCTTATTTTGCTGGCTAGCAAAATAACTTGTTGCTGATCGCGGTGCTTGACAAGTGTCGAAGCAAACCAGGCAAATAAGTGTCAACGTTAAGAAAATAAAAAAAAGGTTTTAGTAACGTTAACAGCTGTAAGTTACTTAACTACCTAGCGTAACTCCGGTAACATGAAAATACTTACATGTGAAATAAAGCATAATAAGGTTTATTACCAGCTAATTAAATGCCCAATGTTGATGAATGTACAAAGCTAACATTATCTAGCTTTTTTATTCATTTTTTTTGCTTGTTTTCTATTTAACTTTTTTTGCTATTTTATAGTTAAGAATGTATAGCTGACTGTGTTCCATGTTCATTACTCGGGATAGCTCCTACGTTGTGAGAATGTTGTGCTTTGTCGGATCTGCTTTGTAGTCGCGTCAATGAACTTTAATATGCATTTATTGTACGTCGTTTTGGATAAAAGCGTCTGCCAAATAATTGTAATGTAATGTAAATCTAGCTAAACATCGCTGTCTGCCAGTCACAAAACAAGATGGATAACCAGCTAGTTAACTGTCCCCACGTTGATGAATGCACATAGCTAATGTTAGATAGCTAAACTTTTTCCGTTTGCCAGTCACATAAGCATAACAAGGTTTCAGGGATTTACGTTATTCATTCAATCTTCTGGGAGAATTTGCCCGTCATCAGTCACCATCACTTTTAATGGGTAAAGTAAGAGTGCTCTTAGACCTTTCAGGGAAGTGATGATTAAGTAAAAATGTGTATTTCCTGAATCCAGCACTTTTAACAACCGACCCCTCGTTTAATGTTCGGCACTCTGAATACAGAACACAAATGGCATCAACGGTTAAAACTCCTCACTTATCCAACACTTAACAAATTAAATCAAATAAATACATTTAAATTATTATCAAAGATATCAATTAAATTAATTGATAGGCAGAGCACCCTGTTGTATCAACCTTTATCAAAATGCACAACTCACAACCAGATTGAAATTAAGAGATTTATTAAATTACAACAAGTATTCAACGGCTTATCTAAAGACGAAGGTTCAACTACTTTAACAAACAATGAATGCTACAGACATGGAAAGGTTAGTCACAAAATAATTGAATGAAAGATGATACCAGACCACCGATAGTCTTTCCCAAGGTAATCCCCAGAATGTGCCAAGGCCAAAGTCCAAAAACCAACAGACAGCAGAAAATACCGAAAGCCCAGGGATGAAATGTAAAATTCCAGATGAGACATAAGGCCAAGAAAGTAAGGCCCGACGCAAGACCATTATAGATTTTGAGATATTTTAGGGAGGGGCAGCTTTGGCTGTTCTTGAAATACCTCTGTGTTATCATGTGGAAAGACTAGATCAGGCAATAATTAAAGTTACAAAGCCAGTAGTACCACTGTGGCCTCTGCTTCATTCTGGTCTGGCCTGGCCCAGAATCTCCAACTGAACATAGTGCCCATAGATGCATTAAGCAATTTTCATGTATGGAATCCTGAGAGAGGTCAGCGTGAGGTTTCCCATGCCATCCCTGTTGACACACATACACAGACAAACCCATGCACACACACATTTACACCTCTAATAGCTACTCCCCAGTGCCTGCTCTCTGTACCTTATCTCTAGGCTGCTCTGGGCTAGCCCATTTAAGTTTTTTAAGGCCCAGGACAGGCCAAATGGCGATTTAGCATTCTGACAGACCATTTTATGTAAGTCAAGCAAATATCACTGTCATTATTAAATGTAACGTAATTTAACATTATTATACGGATTGGTGAAATAAATATCAGATTGTCATTGAGAGATAATAAACTAGCTAATCTCATCCCGGCTTGATTATTGTAACGCTCTGTTCTCCTGCCTCAACAAAACATCAATAAACCGGTTACAACAGGTCCAAAATGCTGCAGCCAGATTACTCACTCGGTCCAAAAAAACATGCCACATCACTCCGATCCTTTCTGCCCTGCACTGGCTCCCTGTCCATCTCAGAACACAATTTAAAGTCCTTGTCATCACATATAGAGCTGTCCATGGCCAAGCCCCCGCCTACATTCACGACCTTATCCACCCTTACAGGATAAACCGGGCCCTGAGGTCCTCCGAGCAAGGCCTTTTAAGGGTGCCACGAACCAGATTAAAAACTAAGGGGGACCGTGCCTTTGAGGCGGTGGCCCCAAGGCTATGGAATGAACTCCCCCAGGACCTGAGAGCCTCAGTCTCAGTGGAGATTTTTAAGGGGCAGCTGAAGACTCACCTTTTCCGACAAGCTTTTGGGGTGTCGGGGGAGGTGAGTTTTTAGCTGTCCTACATTGGTGTTTCGTCATAAACTGTACGGCTGTGTTTCATGCCTTTTTTTTTGTACATGTTATAGTTGTATTGTATTGTGTATTGTGTACTGTCTGTAAAGCACTCTGTACATTCGTGTTGAGAAGGGCGCTATATAAATAAAGTTTTACTTACTTACTTAACATTTTTATAGAACATCCTGATCTCCACACTGGCTGAGATGGGCATCTCTGGAAATGCTATCTCTTGGTTTACATCTTATCTCACAGATAGACCCTACCAAGTCTCCTGGAAGGGCTCTATCTCTGCACCTCATCCTCTTTCTACAGGAGTCCCACAGGGATCTGTACTGGGTCCTCTGCTGTTCTCCATTTACGCTAAGTCTCTTGGTTTGGTCATTAATTCACATGGCTTATCTTACCATTGTTATGCTGATGACACTCAACTCTTCCTCTCTTTCCCTCCCTCTACCCCACAGATTAAAGAGAGGATATCTGCTTGCCTGGCTGACATCTCTGAGTGGATGTCTAGCCATCACCTGAAGCTCAACCTCGACAAGACTGAGCTGCTCTTCATGCCATACAAGACATCCCCGCTTCTAGACCTGTCCATCACTGTCGACGGAACTATGGTGACTGCCTCCCGCTCTGCAAGAAACCTGGGCGTGGTCCTGGACGACTAGCTGGACTTCATCAGGGCAACGGCACATCAGGGCAACGGCACGGTTCTGAAGGTTCCTCCTGTACAACATCAGGAGGATTCGGCCGTACCTGACCACCTACTCTGCCCAGCTCCTTGTCCAGACTATGGTCACCTCATGTCTGGACTACTGCAACTCCCTTCTCGCACGCCTGCCAGCCTGCGCCATTCTGCCCCTTCAACTGATCCATAACGAGGCTGCTCGGCTTGTGTTCAACCTCCCGAAGTTCACACACGTCACCCCCCTGCTAAGGTCACTCCACTGGCTGCCAGTCGTGGCCAGGATCAGGTTCAAAGTTCTGACCCTGGCCTACACTGCAGCGAAAAGGTCAGGTCCCTCCTACCTACAGGACTTGATCCAGCACTACGTTCCTGCTCGACCACTTCGCTCTGCGGGTGCAGGGCGACTTGCACTTCCCTCCCTCCGTGTTAAAGGCACTCGCTCGTCCCGACTGCGGAGCTTCTCCACTCTAGCTCCCCAGTGGTGGAATGAACTCCCCACTCCGTTGCGCTCAGCTGAAACGCTGTCTGTTTTCTGTCGTGGTCTGAAAACACACTTTCTCAGACTCAACCTTGAATAACTACATGTATAAGGCTAATTATATAGTACTGTGGTGGTTTGAAGGATATGAAGAAGCACTAGGAACACCTGGTTAAGTTGCAGTAAAGAGGAGTGTTTATTGCTCACTCTGCATTCACACTGATCAACCATTCACACTTCCTGGTCGCCTTATATATACATGATCACCCCCCGCCCCCTGCTAGGGTACCTGGGTAATGTAGTGAATTCGGCTCCGTGATCACTCAGTGGGTGCCCAGTCACCACACAGGTCCCCCCCCAGAATTCACAAACACTGACTTCCCGTAACGTGCCGGGGCTCGGATGACTCGCCCAAAGCGGTTGCGGGACTCCCGAACCTGGGATGGACGGAAGACTATCGGCTGCTGACAGGCGGGCCCAGACCCACCGGGAGGTTTTTTTGTTGTGCTTGCACCAGCAGGAGGGCGGCCACGACGTGGTGGACGAGCCACCTCCACCGCCCGCTCTCCATCCAGATGAGCTGGCTTCAGGCGGTCCACTGAGATATGCTCCATACTTCCACCTATGTCGACGACAAAGGTCTTGTCGCCTGCCTCCATGACTCTGTAGGGGCCATCGTAAGGCGGCTGCAGAGGGCCCCTATGTGCATCGTGACGGATGAACACATATCTTGCTGCTCGCAGATCCTGAGGGACATGGATATGTGGCAGGCTGTAATTTGAAGTAGGGGTCGGCATAAAGGCACTTGCCTTGTCCCACAAACTATGCAGCTGTTCTGGTGCCGACCAGGGAACGGTAACAGATGGAAAAAAATCACCTGGTACTCTAAGGGCCTGGCCATAGACCAGCTCTGCTGAAGAAGAGAGGAGGTCCTCCTTAGGTGCAGTACGAAGTCCCAGCCAGGCTTGTGCACAATTCAGAATTGAATTGAGAATGACTCCTAAATTCCAATTCAATTCTTGAATTTGAATTGAATTTGAATTGATGTCAAAAACAGGATCTAGAATTACAATTCGAATTTGAATTAAAGGAAACAGAATTGCAATTCAATAAAAATGCAAAGAAATTAATTTACATAAGTGAAGTGTTTAACAATGAAGCTTTACAATATATGTCAGATATGACTGCATTACATATTCTATAAATGGTATTAGTTTGAACTACTTGTACAGATAACATTAACAGGAAATGTTTTCCCCCAGCAATTATTGTTAAAAGCTCTAGTCACAGAACACATAATTAAATTTGATTTATTGTACTTATTGTAATTGTAATTTTGTGGAACATGATGGAACACGACTCCATTTCCCAGAATGCTTTACTTTTACCAAGTATTTAAAATGGTTGCCAAACAATTTGAGGGGACATTTGTTTGAAAGCTTCTTGTCTCACAATTTGATGGTCAACACTGTACCAGTTTCAGAAGTCCCTTACAACTTCAGGTTACAAACATTTATAGATTTGACACCTGTAACGGCAACATGGAAAATAATAGCAGACCTAAAAGATCATCTGTACTAGATCATTTTGAGGAACCAGTTCCAACAAGAACACCTGGAAACCACAAAGCCATATGCAAGCACTGCTGTGCTCCAGTCTGTGGCTCCATCAAGGCTACTTCAAATTTCAAAAGGCATCTACAAGTAAGTCTTTTATTTTGACAACCATGTCTGGATCGTATTATGCTACTGATGTTTGATATCATCAGTTTTGGAGTCACTACTCAAGAATGTGTACACATTATTCACTTTAAAAACATAATGCATTGCCTTACTTGTTATTCTGTATGGACAGTAACTCATTACTCTACTCATTAGCACAGCAATGGCATTAGAGCCTGGCATAGCTCATGAAGGGCTTAAACACACCTTCAACTCACACAACAGTAACATTAATGTGTCACAGTAGTCAGTTACAGCCAAATGTGATTATATTATGCCATTACTTCGAAAGGAGTTACCCCCAACGCTGGATATCATATGAGTTTAAAAGCATGCAAGCACACTTTTTACTTATTACCTATTGTAAATCAACAAAACAATTCTTGTCAATTGTGGAATTAATATAATTATTTGTTCTCTTAAAGACTGATTTACATTGAGGGACTTTTTTTTCTACAGAAGAAACATCAGGACATCTTGATAGACTGTGAACTCAGCAGTTACACAACCCAGCCAAATCAGAATGAAGGTCATCGTAATCCTCCTGAAACAGCAAGTTCCAGTGCTAAGTGGTCACCAACTAACAGACAACAAGTTGCTCTGACTGACAGTGTTGTTACATTCATTGCAAATGGTCTCCTCCCTCTGTATACCGTTGAAAATAAGGACTTCATTAATATTTTGCATTTGGCCCAACCCTCTTTCACAATGCCCTCCCGAAGAGCTCTTAGTCAGGACCTTATACCTCAGCGCTCAAATACAGTAAAATCCCACCTGATTAATCAGATGGCAAAAACTGAGCATATTTGCCTGACAGTAGATCTTTGGTCAAACCGTTCAATGAAGTCATTTTTTGGAATGACTGGCCATTTCATTGTGGATTTCTTGTTGCAGAGTGTATTGCTGAGCTGTCAGCGTTTTAAGGGGAGGCATACAGCTGAGAACATTTGTAGCATTTATGAGGATGTTCTACAAAATTATAATATTCAAAACAAAATCTCTTTCATTGTGACGGATAATGCTTCCAATATGATAAAGGCTTTCACCCTCTTCCCTCCAATACATGTTGAAAGTGAAGAGGAAGAGCAGGATGACACATCTGATTTTGAAGTGGTGGATGTTGAAGAGGAGATGGTATACTTCCCACCAGAAAGAAGCTCATGCTTTATCCACACTCTTCAACTTGTAGTTCGTGATGCCATGGATGATGCTGGCTCCATAAAGAACTTACTGGGCAAAGTCCAAAAACTTGTTTCAGTCCACACTGGCTACTGATGCCCTAGAGGGATTGCACAAACTTCAGCCTGCGAATGCCACTCGCTGGAATAGCCAGTTAAAGATGCTGAGGTCTGTTCTCAATGTTCCAAGTGATGTACTTGCTGAGCTCCGTTGCCCCATCCAACTGACATCATATGAGCTGAAAATGATCCAGGAGCTTTGTGAGGTATTGGAACCCTTTGAGGAGGCTACAGACAGATGCCAGGCTGAAAAAATAGTAACCTCCAGCTTCATCATCCCTTGTGTCAGGGGCTTAAGACATGCTATCACAAACATGAAGATGACCGGTAATAGAAAGTTTGTGTCAACTCTACAATCCTCACTTGAGAGCCGTTTAACAAAGTTTGAAGACATGGAATGCTTCCAGGTGGCTGCCACGCTCGACCCAAGGTTTAAGTTGGACTGGTGTATTGGTGAAGAGCGGGTTATAATCCAAAACCTTCTCACTGCAAAAGTTGAGTCTGCCTCCCCAAAAGGGAATGCAACCATGAATGGCAGTGCTCAACCAAAGAAACGCCCAAAACTGTTTTCCTACATGGATGGTCAATCATCTACCATGCCAGCTGACACAGCACCACATGAGGTCCCTGTGTACTTCAGTACCCCTTGTCTTGCAGAAGATACTGATCCTTTGGTCTATTGGAGAGAAAACCAAAGCTGTTTTCCTACCCTAGCTCAACTTGCATGTAAATATCTTGCCATACCAGCTTCCTCTGCACCTGTTGAGAGAATCTTTAGTGTTGCAGGAAAGATATTCAGACCAGAACGGTGCAGACTTAATGACAAAACATTTGAGGAGCTATTGCGAATTAGATGCAACAGTGTTGCTCAATAAGTTTTGCATTGGAATAAATGATAACTGCATTTACAATGACTTTGTGTTATTTGATTACATTGAAATGAAAATAACATTTGAACAAAACTAATTAAACAACATTGAGGGGATAATTTATTTCAAGAATTTGATCATTATCTATATTTTGGAACAAAATGTATGCAGGGTTGAGGAGTAACTAGTTATATGTAATGAAATTATGTTATTGAATTACAAAATTAATGTTATCGTATTTAGTTGCATTACTGAAGTAACATGTGTAATTCAATTAGTTAAAAGGAAATTACTTTGCATTGATAAAATAATCCAAATAAAGTAATCCAAACCACATTTATAAATCATAACAGTAAGCCTTCCTAACACTGAATGTATGTGAGATTCAACACATTCTTTCTTTTGTGTGTCTGTGTGGAATTTCTTTGAATTGCCATGAATTTAATTCCACTTCCTGTCATTCCAATTCCAATTCAAATTCAACTTCCTGTGGGGCGGAGTCAATTCAATTCAAAGTTCAATTCATGAATTGAATGGAGGCCAATTCTGAAATTCTGAATTGTGCACAAGCCTGGTCCCAGCATCACCCAGGGTAGCCTGTCGATCCAGCTATTGCCCTGGAGGTCCACTTTCAGGGCTGCCTTCATGGAACGGTGAAAGCGCTCACAAAGGCCATTGGCCTGGGGATGATATGCTGCAGTCCGATGGAGTGAAATACCCAACTGTTGGGTGATAGAGGTCCACAGTTGTGAGGTGAATTGCGGTCCCCGGTCTGAAGAGAGGTCAGAGGGAACCCCAAACCGGGCAATCCAAGCACCAATGAATCCGCGGGCCACCTCGGCTGTCGTCGTTCCCGACAGTGGAACCACCTCTGGCCACCGCGTCGTTCTGTCCACCATTGTCAGGAGATGGGTGAACCCTCCGGAAGGAGGAAGGGGTCCAACTAAGTCCACGTTGACGTGGTCAAAGCGCCTTTCTGGGACCGTGAACTGCTCCAATGGTGCCTTCACATGTCGATGGACTTTCGTGCGCTGGCATGCAATGCATGTTTTGACCCAGTCGCGAATGTCCTTCTTCATGCCATGCCAGACAAATTGTTCTGTCAACAGACGCTGCGACGGCTTCTGGCCTGGGTGTGACAGGCCATGTATGACATCAAAAACCTTCCGTCTCCACATCTTTGGTGCCAGAGGACGGGGCTGGCCTGTAGAAACATCGCATAGCAGTGTCGTACCCTTATCGTCAAAAGGGACATCCACCAACCGAAGCCCTGTAGTCGCCGTCCTAAAGGCCTGAATGTCAGGGTCCGCGTCTTGGTCCACAGCCATGCGGGAAAAATCGACGCCGAGGTGGACGGTGCTTGTGAAGGCGCGAGAAAGGCAGTTGGCCACAGTGTTCTGTTTTCCTGCTACATGTTGTATGTCTGTAGTAAATTCAGAAACGTAGGACAGATGACGCTGTTGCCTGGCTGACCATGGTTCCGACACCTTAGCCATGACAAAAGTTAAAGGCTTGTGGTCCACGAAAGCAGTGAACGGTCGAGCCTCTAGGAGGAAGCGGAAATGTCTGACTGCCAAGTAGAGGGCGAGTAGCTCACGGTCAAACGTGCTGTACTTCTGCTCACTAGACCGGAGCTGCTGGCTAAAAAAAGCAAGAGGCTGCCAAACTCCGTCAATCCGCTGCTCCAAAACAGCACCAACCGCACGGTCCGAGGCATCACTTGTCAAATCAATGGGGGCATCTGGCACTGGATGTGCCAGCATGGTTGCGTTTGCAAGAGCGTCCTTGGTGGCAGAGAATGATCCTGACATTTCACTGGACCAGTCAACGATGTGCTTGGGAGGCTTGTCCTTGAGGGCCCCATACAGGGGGCGCATGAGGCGGGCTGCTTGTGGAATGAAGCGATGATAAAAATGTACCATACCCAGGAACTCCTGTAGGGCCTTCACCGTTGTGGGGCGTGGGAACTGCAGCACCGCCTCCACCTTTAAGGGCAATGGGGTTGCACCGGCAGAAGTGATGTGATGGCCCAGAAAATCAATGGAGGACACCCCAAACTGGCATTTCGCTGGATTGACAATCAAGCCGTGCTGCCGCAAATGAGCAAAGAGGAGGCGGAGGTGCGACATGTGTTCTGCCCTGGATGTGCTGGCCACCAGGATATCATCCAGGTAAACAAAAAGAAAAGGCAGATCGCGCAACACTGAGTCCATTAACCGCTGAAAGGTTTGGGCGGCATTCTTCAGGCCGAAAGGCGTTCGCAAATATTCAAAAAGGCCAAACGGTGTGATGACTGCCGTTTTGGGGATGTCTTGAGGGTGAACTGGCACCTGGTGATATCCTCGAATGAGATCCACCTTTGAAAAAATAACTGCTCCTGCCAGGTGGGCTGAAAAATCCTGAATGTAGGGAACAGGATACCGGTCAGGCGTAGTGACATCATTAAGCCGCCAGTAATCGCCACACGGGCGCCAGCCTCCATTGGCCTTGGGAACCAGGTGCAAGGGCGAGGCCCAGGGACTGTCAGACCTACGAATTATGCCCAGTCTCTCCATGGAGCTGAATTCCTCCTTTGCGATCGCCAACTTGTGTGGGTCCAGCCGACGGGCTCGAGCATGCACAGGCGGACCACTGGTGGGGATGAAGTGTGTCACATTGTGTTTGATGGAGCCAGCCAAAAACGTTGGCGTCGTGATGTCCGAAAACTCCAGCAGGAGTCGGGCGACATCATCAGCTGGTGAAAGGGCAGCGGCCAGTCTTGTTGATGTAACGTTGCTGTGCTCACAAGCCAGTGAGCAGAAGGTCTCAGCGTTGACAAGCTGACGGTTACCCACATCCACCAGCAGCCCATTAGCGCAGAGGAAATCAGCACCCAGGAGCGGGGTGGACACCTTCGCTAACACAAAGTCCCAGGTGAAACGTTGTCCAGCAAAGCACAGTGTTAAGGAGCGTGTGCCAAAGGTGGGGATGGGGGTGCCATTAGCAGCTTCAAGGGTGGGGCCCAGTTTGGCTGTTCGGATATCCAAAGCCGACGCAGGCAGAATGCTGACCTGAGCTCCAGTGTCACAAAGAAATCTGCGGCCAGAAACAGAGTCAGTGATGAACAGCAAGCCACTGGAAGGGCCGACACTCAGGGCTGCTAACGAGTGGCGGCCAAAGCTTTTCCCGACCAGCTACAAGGTGGCAGGCACTTCTTTGCTTTATCGCCGAACTTGGCGTGATAAAAGCAGAGACTTGACTTCCCACGGCGGTCCACAGCGTTGGCGGAGACAGAGAGTGTGTGCGGGTGATGCATGCATTCCTCACAGGCAGTGCTGGTGTTGGTAAGGGGCGTGACTGAAAAGGTCTTCCTCCCAGCTGAAAAAAATTCATCAGCTTCCTTGGCCAATTCACGCAGGTCTCCCTTCACAGAACTGGTTAAAGGCAAACGAATCTGGTCTGGGAGTTGCTGCAGAAATAGCTCCTTAAAAAGGAAACATGGTTGATGATCGCCAAGCAGAGCCAGCATATGGTCCATTAACTCTGAGGGCTTTGAATCTCCAAGCCCAGGGAGAGACAGGAGCTGGCGAGCTCGTTCTGATTCAGACAATCCAAAAACTCCTTTCAGGTGCCCTTTAAGAGTGGTATATTTGTCCCTGGCTGGTGGGTTCTCTATCAGGTTTATCACCCGTGCAGCAGTTGAACTCTTCAGAGATGCCACCACATAGTAATACTTTGTATCTTCTGAAGTTATATCCCTGATTGCAAACTGAGCTTCAGCTTGCACAAACCAAGCACTAACATTTTGCTCCCAAAACTCAGGCAACTTGAGAGCAACTGCATTGGCCATGTTCAAAAAAAAAAAATTGGAAAACGTCCAAAAAACTCACGTCGAGGTCACCAATTGTGGTGGTTTGAAGGATATGAAGAAGCACTAGGAACACCTGGTTAAGTTGCAGTAAAGAGGAGTGTTTATTGCTCACTCTGCATTCACACTGATCAACCATTCACACTTCCTGGTCGCCTTATATATACATCATCACCCCCCACCCCCTGCTAGGGTACCTGGGTAATGTAGTGAATTCGGCTCCGTGATCACTCAGTGGGTGCCCAGTCACCACAGTACGTTCTTTCTGTTTATTTTCTATTTGGTTTTGCTATATTATAGCTTAGAATGTATAACAGACTGTATTCTGTTGATTACTAGAGATAGCTCCTACGTTATGAGAAAGTTGTGCTTTGTTTGATTTGCTTCGTAGTTGTGTCAATGACCTTCAATATGCACCTATTGTACGTCGCTTTGGATAAAAGCATCTGCCAAATAACTGTAATGTAATAGCTTAATTTGCTGGCGAGTTGACTGGTTATTTTCTGTCGCCACAATTGCTATCTAGTGATTAGTGATGTGTCGGTCGCGAACGAAATGGCTCTTAGAGCCGGCTCTTTGAAGTGAACGACGGGAGCCGGCTCCTGCCTGTCTGGGAGCCGGATCCGCTTTTTTTTCCTTTTTAAAAAAATTTATTTAAAAAAAACAACTTTTTTTTGTTCAAGCCGCACGTGATTGGTCAACTACACGATGTGTTAATTGTGCGTGTCCGCACTGAGCAGGAGGGGGAGGGGCGGGGTTACAGACACAGCTGAGCACACAGAGACGGAGAAACGAGAGAGAACGCTGCTACAGAAGAGACAAGACAACACGCTTGAAAGTCGGGAAAATGAGTGACAGCAGGAAACGGAGTAGAATTTGGACGCATTTCAATAGAATAGACAATACAAAGGCAGAGTGTAGATTGTGCAAGATAAAAATATCATATCGAGCAGGCTCCACAAACAACTTACACAGGCACATAAGAACTGCACATCCAATAGTGCAGTTGGAAGAAAAGAGACAAGCTAGCGAAAGTGAGGGTGGCAGTACGTCTACTGCAACTGTTGCTGCTGCTGCAGTGTCTACAGCGTCAATGTCATCCGGTACACCACCACAACCTCCTAGACCTACAACCCAGAGCTCTATGAGCCAGTTTGTGCAAAAGGCTTTGAGCCGGGTAAAACAGAACACAGTTGAAGAGGAATTAACTAAAATGATAGCACTTGATTTATTTATGTGCCAGGCTGTTCTACGTGTTTAAGTGCTTGCCTTTACCCACTGAGTCGTTATTATTATTATTATTATTGTTTATTTATTTCAAAAACCTTATTGTGTTATTATTTTGTAAAGTGTGATTCTCCAAGCTTCTCTATGTTGTTTCACTGTAAATAGTTAAAAGTTAAAAAGTAATACAATCAGAGATTGGACCTTTTGTCTAATTGAGTTGCGTCTTTGTTTTTGTACTTTATAATTTATTTTTTGTAGCACTCTGCTCCTTATTGAGTAGAATAAGCCATATAAATAATAAACATTTGATATAATGTATGGTTTTTACATTAGTAATTCATTTTACATATAATTTTTGGTAATTAATTAATTTAAACAACAAAAAATCTGAGGAGCCACTTGGGAGCCGAAAGAGCCGGCTCTTTTTACTGAGCCGA
Organism: Ilyophis sp. 1 JC-2022; assembly: GCA_022702515.1. Taxonomy (NCBI): domain Eukaryota; kingdom Metazoa; phylum Chordata; class Actinopteri; order Anguilliformes; family Synaphobranchidae; genus Ilyophis; species Ilyophis sp. 1 JC-2022. The sequence goes on along the minus strand of CM040402.1, from coordinate 89,727,685 downwards.
GTAAAAAGAGCCGGAATTCCCATCGAATTCCGATGGAATTCGGAATTCCCATCACTACTAGTGATGTCTCACTGTGGGTAACTGTTAGAAGTTTTCTATTAAAACTAAATTGGCTTGCTGTGGGACAGACGTTTTCCCTAACGTTAGTCAGCAGTGGCATTGCGCAATGTTCCAAACCTGTCCTCCGTTTCGTCGCAATTTGGGAACCGTTTCACTGCAGGAAAATAATAATTATGACACATCCTGGAAGTAACACTAATATCACGATGTAGCTAGCTAGGTTACCGTGTTTGTAGCCACTCTTATGTCTTGTATAGATCACAGTGACAGGCAGTGATCCTGCTGGAAATTTCAGCTGGGATTATAAAATGGTTAAAACTGTGTTTTAAACACTTATATAACACCTGCAATACACCTAATGATTATGGCTTATTGGCTTTTCAATTAGGAATGCAAAACTAGCTCTGAGAACACTTTCAACTTAATCTGTTGTAACACCAGGATCCGTTTCTTCATTGTCGTTATGCAAAAAAAATCTTTGTGTCCCATCATAACAATATCAGGAATTATAGACCGAGGATGTGACGCACATACCAATAAAACAGGAGTATACACTTGCGTTTAGCGAGTGGGAGGGAGCGAGGGCGGAGCGGGTTATTTTACATTACATTACATTACAGGTATTTAGCAGACGCTCTTATCCAGAGCAACTTATATATCCATTTATACAGCTGGATATATATTGAAGTGATTCAGGTTAAGAACCTTGCTCAAGGGTACAATGACAGTGTCCTACCTCGGAATCGAACCTGCAACCTTTCGGTTACAAGGTTATTTTGGTTATTTGAATTAAGACGCACTTCACCCTATCTATACTCGGAAGTTGCGCAGTGGCATATCGTGGATCCAGGCTGTACGTGTGCAGCCGCAATAAAAAATGTTTGAATAATGACAATTAGATGCTATTGGACAGAGACCCTCTGGCACACGCTCATTATCAACATATTGTTCTCTGATTAGACAAAATGTGTATTAGGCTACTATTCAGAGCTTAGATGTTGTGATGATTTTGCGCTAGTGGCGTAGCCAGAATTTTTTTGGGGGGTAGGCCGACTAGGTAGGTTTTTTTCTAAATAATGTTGCATTTTCCCACGCGCTCTATGCCCCGGTCCAGGGCTTCTTGGAGCTAACCTATGACATTACTGTATTTCTAACGGCAATGACAAATTACGTGAATACATATTTCTCCATTTTTAAAATACAATATTAGGTACAGCAAGCACAAGGAGAACACGGGCTTAATATAAACCCAAACCAACAATGCAGCACCCCTCCCTATTGCGTGCGTCCGCTGGCACAGCTTATTATCCCGAATTAAGAGAAAATAACTGAGTTAAAATCGGACGGCTGATATGTAGGACTACACGACAAAGTCGAGGGAAAAACCATCACACTTAAAAACCCCATACCATCAAGCATCAATATAGCAAGCCATAGCACAGGCAGAAACACATCAGCTATACAATTTTAAGGCCAACAATCTTTGTAATGATTTATTTCTTTCTTTCTTTACTTACGACACCTCTACAAGTCATAAGTGATATTAACATCCTGTTAACTTCCAAGACAGCGACTTTAGTGACCACATTATTGTGATATTGCCACGGTGGGCATAAAAAATGTAGCTTAGCTATAATTCTACCTTTGCTGGCTTGTTGCGGAGGAGGTGCCAAGTGAAGTTGTTTAGCCACGCTATTCATTGATGACCAGAGATTAGTTTTAATTCTCTTTGTGGTAGAAAACAGTCTCTCCACACTGAAAAATGGCTTAAGCTACATCCATTATGGAAGAACAGAACAGGTACCCGATTCAATTTTGCGGTTCAACTGCTCAATGAAAACGGTGAATTCAGCATCAGGCATTGATATACCATACAGTTTGCAGGGGGCCTTCAGCTGTTCTTTTCTCCTAAAAGTTTGTGAATCTTTGAGAAAAGAGACTGCTGCTGGCAAAAGGCCATATGTGTCGTCTTGAAATTCTGTTCTGCGATCTGCGTGTCCACAATGCTTTAAATCGCTGTTGTTCTTGATGCTTGACGTTGTCCCTAAAGTAGGCTGTTTTGCAATTACAGAATCGGTCCATTTTGCTGGTAGTTTTCGCTGCCGTGAGGCTGTGACATCCTAGTTGGTGATGTCGTGATTGTTTATCAGCTCCTCGGTTAACTTGAGCACCTTGTCGTAATCAAAATCCGAGTTATCTGTGAATTTATTAAATGATAACTCAAAAAATTTTGGAATCCACAGACGACAGCCTTGCCGCATATAAGCTAGCCTTTTTTTACCGCGTGCAGTAACTTCTTTATGTTCCAGGGTTTTAATTGGTCACAATACAATGATGACACGTACAGAAAACAAATCAAATTCATTATGTTAAAAAAATTTCTGCCATTTGATTGGGTAGGCCTATGATCAATATGGATAGGCCTAGGCATACCCAGGCCTATCCATGGCTACGCCAATTTGCGCTTATAGACTATCCAATGAATTTACCCCTTGCCCCATCATTTCAACGGGCCCCTGTCAAGCAAGGGCCCTGGTGCATTCGCAGACGTTGCATACCCCCTAGCGCCGGCCCAGCCCGTGCACTGGAATAAAGCATTTAAACCAAACATATTCTCAACCTGTTTCCATTTATTTTGCTTGCTTATGTCAATCAATCAAATTCCCTAAATAATCAAGAACAATGATGTAGACAATAGGCTAATGATTAACAAATGGCAATGACAAAGAGATAACTAATGTGAGATTGTTTAATAAGGGTGGCAATAATTCTGAATTAACTGGAAAACAATCCCAACGTTTTCTCTGAGTTGCATGTTAGCATTGCATTTTCTCCTCATCACGTTAAAGAATGTCATTAATTTAAGACGGCACTCGATTTAGTTAAAACGATTTAAATATTAGAAAGTATGGCCGCCGCGGTAGTACAACGGTAAGAGCGCTGACTTTCAGTCAACGGTAAGAGCGCCCCGGTCCTGCCACATCCGAGCGTGGCCGGTGCCCTGTGGAAGCGGCAATTGGCGGCCGCTTCCGGGTGGGGGGAGGGGCTCGGAGAGAATCGCTGCGCACGGACGACCCAGGAGGAGGTGGGGTCACGGTCAGGAGCTCGAGGAGCCGCGCCCTGTAGAGGACGTGGCGCCCTCCTTCCTACAACTAGTACCGGTTGACGGGGTTGTGTAGCAGTGATTCTCAAGCGGTTGCTACATGGGGGGGAATTGAATTAGAATAGGGGTTCAATTGGCTACCAAATTGGGAGAAAAAGGGAAAAATCAGAAACAAAATTTTAAAAAAATAAAAAAAATATTAGAAAGTATACATTTAAAGAGGAAAACCTCAAATTCCTGGAACCAGCGTTGAGCGCAATGCACGCTTTCAAGCTAGAAAAATTAATTTATCCAATATATGTGCTGTTCATTGATCATTCACATGACATATATAGGCTTTGAACACATTTTGCGGCAGCACAAATGAGAATATAATAAAATGCCACACAGGTTTATTTACCTATTCATCATGGTTATTGAGAAATTCAGTTGTTAGGCGAACAGGCAAATTATAACTTACTGAAAAATATTGAGACGAGTAGCTTAATAATCTGTTTAAAAGCTAAATGAACTACAGAGAACCTGGTCCTACATCCCACAGTACGCTACTCTGTTGCTGCATAACGCAATTTGCTAAACTATGAAATACAAAATAGCAAACTATGTAACCTGTTGCCTATTTATTAGCATATACACAGTCTTTTCCATTTTGTATGCGCTTTTAATGTATAATACCGCAATAAACATTAACGTGATTATCACTGAACAGGACTTTTGATGTGAATTGTGGGTAATATGAGCTTGCCGAGTCTGCTCTTTTGCTCGTTCCCTTGAGTAAATTTGAGGGTGGAGGGGCTATATCACAAACTTAATTTGGCTTTATAACGGTTTGGAATAACACTTAAAATGGAGACAGAGGGTACATCCTGGTCTCAAGAGGGATTCCCCCAAGTGAAGTTTGCAAGTGAAGTTTAGGAGGGTGGAGCAAAAACTACCTTCCCAGTCAGAATCTGAGAGCATTAAAGATTAAAAAATATACTGTCAAAATCTGTCATATATGGGTTGCTTTGTCTGATGATTTATTCTGGGAGCAAATGTGGTGAAATGTCATGTTTTATCGATTTTATATTTTACCAGCTTAATTAGGACACATTAGACAACACAAGCAGCCAAGCATTTAATACAATTTTAAACAAATAAGAGGGTGCGTAATTTTCTCGTAATTCTGCTCAGGAGCATGTGTACAGTGGCGGGGAAACTTAAAGGCTGAACTTCGGGATTAACAGGAGACTTGCTGGGTAGCCGTTCATACGGAACTCCAATTGTAGGTTGCAATCAAGACCTTGCTAAAATGAATATGCAGCAAATCCTGTGTTAGTATGGGACTGAAAACCTATTTTAAAACACAGCTGCAAACTAAAAACAGAAAGCATGCTACAATCGATTATATATATTCCTTGTGTATTTTTAAAAATAATTTATATTTTACAAACGCAACAGAAGAATTCTTAGGTTAAAATATAGAAAAACACATCAAAACAGAACGTGTCTTTAATCACTGCTACATGTCAAATCCAATGTACTCACAGTCTCGTGTGCTTTATGCCAATATTTCTAGAGTATGGCTGTGCATATTCATTGGTGTTTACTAAGGTGATATTTCCTTTCTTCTTACAGTAAATTGAAAAAAACAAACACAATGCATGTATCCAATCCGTGCCTGGCTGTGTGAAGGAAGGAAGGAAAGATAGGTAGATGAGTTACATTGCTAAACCGCCATTGCAGGCCACAGATTACCCACTTGAAAAAAGCAAACTGAAACCAATGGCCGTATTATCTGACGTTGCTATTCTTTAGAGTGCAGTGTTTTCAGAAATATCAGTGTTGAATGTATATTGAAATTTGTCTATTTCATGGCAAAGCATCTGAATTATCCTCCTGCTTTTAATATTTTTATAATTCAGGTTTTACACAATTGTTCTGATCTGATGTTTTTCATTTGTCAACTTTAACTTGTCTTTCATGTCAGGAAAAGAGATTGCGATCTCAACAGGATCTTCCTGGTTAAATAAAAATTAAATTGCCTCTCTCCTGCATTTGCACCATTCACTGTGTATGTCTGTCTGTATGTTGTCAGCCCTTTGTGCAAATAAGCACAGCAAATTACAGTGTTTCTGCCTTCCTCTGGCACAGACACAGCCAATATATGCAGATGTAGTCAGCATTGAGTCTCTTCTGCCTCTCCAATGGAATCATACTATACAGAAGCTGGACAAAATATCGGAAACACGAGAAACGGAAACAACAGTTTTTCATAAAACAAAACAGCTGCTATATGTTTACTCCCATTTCTCTTATCTATATTTTTGACACTATTTTATGACTGGCATGCTATGTATACATTTTAGTTTCTGTCTTGTTTTTTTTTATTAGCTTGATAATGAATCATAATTAGCCATTAATCATAATATTAACAAATAACACTAATTCGTCAATTAAATTCTGCTTTTGTGTCAGTTATAAGTGAGAACACTTTAGAGCTAATGAAGGACAAAAACTGAAAGCATTTTGGTCCACGACAATCAGAGATAGAACGAAATAGAAAAATAGAAGATCATTGAAACTGGTCTAGAATCCAACACTTGCATGTAACATGAGTCACAAATATAGCCCAATTGTTAATTATTCTTTTTTAATTAAGTTTTTCACTAATCACATTCCATTATACTACATGGAGGAGATCAACTCCAGTTGTAGGGGATCTAAATGTTCTCATTTCTTTTTATACATTTGATGAATTGTACTCACTTATTACTGACAGCGACATGTAATTTATGATTTATTAGCATTTCATAAAAATATGACAAACAGGCAATTATGGTTGATTGGCATAATTATAACAAAAAAATATAAAATGTGCACGTGGCAGAAGATTCACAAAACAGCATAGATAATCAGGTTAGGAACAGAGCTTGAGGTTTTGCATAGCAAACATGTGGCAGGTGATTTATGTTTTCTGAAAAACTGGTGTTTCTGATATTTTGTCCACCCCCTGTAGACTCCTTCCATTACTTGCAACACTTGATATGCTGCTCAGTCAAAATACCTGTATGGTTCCACCACATTTTCTCCCTCATTTGCTTAAAAAAGGTTTCAGGAATAGTCTTGGACAGTCTGTCATCTCAATGAATAATAGCTGGTTTAATTTGGGATCTGAAACCCATGTGTAAAAAATTATACATTCTTGCAAAATCTCTTCTTTTCCACATTAATTTAAGAACAGACTTCCTGATTTCCTTAGTTCTGATCCCATATATGATTGGATGCAACAGAGGGGGAGTCAAAATGAAATGTATAGACATGACTATATTAATGTATCCTGGGAGGTGAACAATTATTCGGTTATAAATCACAGAGAAAAGAGTAGCCAGGGAAAAATTAAGGAAGGTAATTAAATGAGGAGAACATGTGCTGAGAGCTTTCTTTTGTGCCTCTTTTGAGGCTTTCAGACTCACAGTCAGTATCCTCATATAAGAGAGCAGCACAATAATAAGTGGGAAAACAACTAAACTGGTAATAATGAATATGCCATACAGATTAACCAGAGCACTTTTCACACAGGAGAGGTTAACGAGAGCCAGATTATCACAGAACAGCTTGTGAATTTTGTACCTGCACAGCGGCAGTCTGGAGGTCAGATACACTTGAATAGATATAGAGGAGAGAGGAAAGATATTGGCCACAGTCAACAGTGTTTTCACTTTTCTGGGAGTCATTATGTTGTGGTACTGCAGAGGCTTGCAAATGGAGACGTATCGGTCATAGGCCATCGCTGTTAAAGTGGTATACGCAGAAGTTGCATAGAAATTTATACAAAACACCTGAACTAGACAAGCTGCAAAGGAGCTCTTTTGAGTCTCTGAAAGAAGGTTTTCCATGATTTTTGGCCAGACAGCAGAGCTTCCAATCAGTCCATTTACTGCTAAGTTAAACAAAAAAATGTACATGGGTTTGTGTAGGTTGGAATCAAAATAGATAACCAGCATCAGAAAAACATTGGCAAAAATTGAGAAGACGTAGACCAAAAGGGTAAATGTAAAAAATAAAGCACTGAGAGGTTGGGGTGATCCATAGCTTGTGAATATCAAAGTGACATCCAAAGTGGACTGGTTCATTGTGACAGTGCTTCTTTCCTGTGGGTAATAAAACACATAAATTTGTGGTTAATTAATTATCTGCAAGTATTCACATGGTCTAATGTGAAATATTCATACAGTATATTAAAATGTTTAATTTGAAATGTAAAACAATTTAACACAAACTTGTCCAGACAAGAAAATTTGACGATCTCAAGTATTTTGCAGTATAATCTTACCGTGGTTGACTTCCGCTTGTTATGGCGGCACTATGTAACTCCAGACATGCGTGTCACATTCTTTTTATCTATCTCTGTGTGTTGGGTCACCATGGTCTCAGGGAACATATCCCCTCAGGCAGTAATTATATATTATAAGTAATATTGGGGAGGGTTTGGCCCACCCACTTATGAGATTCTATTTAGGTTTCTTCTAGTTTTTAAACTTTACAAACAAAACTTCTAAAACTATAGCAATTATACTATTTAAACAATACAACTTAAAACATTGCATTGCGTAAATAGCTGATCTGGCTTGAAGGCTATTTTTCTGTCCAGTATAAGAAAATTATAGAATGCCTTTAAAATGTTTAATTTGTGGGGCTGCTGGGTGGCTCATCTGGTTCTGTTCAAAGGATGAGCTCCAAGGTCTCAGATCAAATCCGGAGCATGCCAGTGCTGAATGCAGTTCAGTTGGCAGCAGGGGGGACATTGAAGGAGCATAGCTGCACATAGCTAATTGGATATTCCAAAATAGGGTGGGAATTGGACATGTCAAATTAAAATAAATAAATAAAAGAAAGTTAAAATTAATGTTTTGCAATTCAATGCTGCATGTGTGCGACTGCCTCTAGTCACAAAATTAGAAACTAAACTAACGGCGGTGCAGGATGTGTTGCTGCACTATGGCCCCTGGCCACTGGGGGGCCCCCTAACACTCGCATTCCTTTTACCGCACCCTACTGCTGAGTAAAACGATAGTTCACACTCATTCTCCAAAAATCCCATTTTATTACAGAACTGTAAAGACAGTCACATCCTTATACCCTTTATCCAAGCAATACATTGGACTCATGGTTTGCAAAGTGAATTCACATATTTGGGTATGTTATCAGTCAATTTAGGTTGTTTTAAAATGCATTGAACTAAGCGCTTGATTAAAAATAATTCAATTGAAATTATAAAGTTGAGTCATTTTTCCATTAGTGTTCTTAAAGCTGAAGCATGTAACTTTTATTTAGAAAAATGTCAGGGAATGGTCATGCTTAGTTGGTAGCAATCATAGAACAAACTGTTCTGAGAGAAATCCAGCATCATAGGCCTATGTGTATATAGGTCTATCCTGGGACCTCTTTGCATGGAGGAGGATAGCCTTTTGGTTTCCGATTTTGACTGGGAGAAGTCATCTGACGTCCTATCAGAAACCTCGGAGGTGGTAGGGGCGCTCGAGTTTCGCCTACCCACTAACGTAGCGGGGGAATATTCCAACCTCGCTGAGGTTTTTAGTAAGCAACGCGCTACTACATTACCTCCTCACAGGCCGTATGGCTGCGCTATTAAGTTGTACCCGGGTACGGTTCCTCCCAGGGGTTCCCTGTATTCCCTGTCAGTCCTAGAAAGTGCTGCTATGAAGAAGTACATTGAGGAGTTCCTGGCTAACGGTTTCATTAGACCTTCCACTTCGCCAGCCGGTGCTGGTTTTTTTGTTTGTTATAAAGGCCCTGTATAGATTATTGGGGTCTCAATAGCCATTTTTCCACTGTGGGCCAAAAGCCCAGGAACTCAAGCCTGGAACCAAAGCACTAGGGCTACAATTCTTGCAGCATTTCCACTGGGATTCAGCTAGGCTGTAGAAGCCCAGGTGTAACTGTGGCAACGAAGCAGAACATCTTTGTCGAGTCTCAAAGCCAAATCAAAAAGATTTTGTCGGTATATTGTGCACTTTATGAGCCGAGTTTAATGTAGGCATAGTAAAATGTTGAATAATGCTTATTCTGCTGGCTAGCAAAATAACTTGTTGCTGATCGCGGTGCTGACAAGTGTCGAAGCAAACCGGGCAAATAAGTGACGTTAACAGCTGTAAGTTACTTAATTACCTAGCGTAACTCGGTAACATTATGCCAATAAACAAAATACTGCCCTTTTAAAACATTTTTTCTAACGTTATCTGCGTTCCGTGTAGCTAAGCATAGCATGCAATAATTGTCAAACCACAAAAACATTATTCGTCCAGCCCTGCTTTTGTTAGCTATTGTTGACACTGCCTTTTCAATTTTCAGTTTCCCCCTCGTTCGTTTTATATCCCAACTAACTGGAGCTTTCCCACGATTAACTTGTAATTTCTCACATGCCATATGTCATATCTAACTGTTTTGAATATCTGATTCACTTCATATATTAGCGCTTTTATTTCTTTTGAGGTCCATTTGTTTTGTGTTTTGCAACATACATAGCTTTCTGGTTAGTTAGTGATAACGTAAGATAGATTTTGTGAAGTGAAGGATTAAAAGACAGCTGATTGATTGAGCATTTAAAAAATAAATAATAAAAAAATTGTTGAAGCTGGATCACCATGAAATGAAGTGGAAGCATAAGTGCTTATAGCTGTGGCCCTGACCGTTGGCGAGGGCTTGTAGCGGGGCTTAAGTTCCTGCATATTCTTACCTACTGACCCGGGTCGAAGAATATTAAACGGCTATTCGACTGCTCTGATAAAAAACCACGTCCTGAGCCTATCATGCCAGTTTCCCAAAGTATAGCCCCAGTTATGTGGGAGATTGAGGCGGTCGTGCAGGAGGCGTTTCGCTCTGACCCGAGCCCAGGTGGATGTCTGTCCCACTGTCTATTTGTCCCGTCCCGGTTGAGATCTCTTGTTTTCTAGTGGGGTCACACTTCACGATTAGTGGCTCATCCTGGCATCCACTGGACAAAGGAATTTGCGTCCCGCCGCTTTTGTTAGTCGAAATTGGAGAGCGATGAGCATGAGTTTGTCGCCACATGTACGGTTTGTGCCTGCAACAAGGGTTCGCGGCTTCCACCCTCGAGTCTCCTATGCCCGCTACCTGTGATCAGTCGTTCCTGGAGTCCCATCGCCCTTGACTTTGTCACCGGCTTGCCAGCGTCCCAGGGTAACACTGTAATTCTGGTCTTGGTGGATCAGTTTTCTAGGGCAGCCCACTTCATCGTCCTATCCAAACTGCCATCAGCACCAGAGACAACCCAGCTCATGGTGGACCACATTTTTATGGTTCACGGTCTGCCCCGAGACGTGGCTTCTGATCGCGGTCCCCAATTTACCGCTAAGTTCTGAGCTCTCCTGTGGGCGTCTGCAAGCGTTTCGTCTAGCTTCCATCCAGAGACTAATGGGCAGACAGAACACACTAACCAGACCCTGGAGAGAACCTTTCGGTACCTAGCCGCTTCCAACCCCACGTCCTGGAGTCGTCATCTCGCCTGGGCGGAGTACGCCCATAAATCATTGCGGAATGCTTCCACAGGTCTCTCTCCTTTTGAGGCTCAGCTGGGGTATTAGTCCCCCTTGTTTTCTGAGCTGGAGAGAGTTGTGGAGGTACCTTCCGCCGGTTAATTTGTTCGTAGTTGTCGATCGGTCTGGAGGCGTGTGCGCGCCTCTCTCCTCCGCGCCTTGGCCAAACAAAAGGTGGTGGCGGACAGGCGTCTCTGTCCGGCTCCCTCTTACCGGGTGGGGCAATGAGTGTGACTTTCCACACGGGACCTACCCCTGTGAGTGGAGTCTCGCAAACTCACGACATGGTACTTGGGCCCATTTAAGCGCTAATGGCCAGAGAGGCGGTGATCCTGTTGTTACAAATGTAACCAGTATTAACTAAAAACTCTTTGAGCTAGGTCGCAAGATAAGTTACCAGTTATTCCCAGTACAATTGCTTCCAATGATTTTGTGGACCTTGCACTGGATGACAACACCTTCTGAGAGATTTAGCTTAAATCGGTGGTGGAAGTCTAAAATACATGGCTGAGGAGATTAGCCAAAGGCTTGAGACGGCAGCTGAACTGGGAGGCCTTCGGCTGAACGACGGTGGGCCGGGAGTAGAAGAGTAACAAGTAAGTGTTACAGACTTCTGGCTAGGGTATATTCACTAACCTTTAACAAAAGTTGATAAATGAAGGGCTGTTTTTCTTAATAAAACTTAATGAGGGTGTGTGTCTGGTTGGGATGTGGTGGGGGTGGGGGGCATTTGAAATACAGACCAGCCAACCTGCATTTTGCATACCCTTTATGCATGTTGACATCAATGTACGCTGGTATGTTGCAGTTTCATCTCAGCTGATGTAACATTTTGAGCAGAACCTAAAGCAGACATAAAGCATGGATGATTGATGCTTTCCCATCAACCCTATTCAGTAATATTATCAGTTTCCTTTCTCCCTCCCCCTGACGTGACTCCCACTCCCTCACTGTTCTGCTGCTATGGGCTGCTTTTTGCTCAAGTTGGCAGCACTCTGTGGCTACTTGTCTGTCCCACGGTAAATGGGGGTGGGGGGAGTTTAAATTGAGCAGTTTGTCGAAAAATACTTACATGTGAAATAAAGCATAATAAGGTTTATTACCAGCTAATTAACTGCCCAATGTTGATGAATGTACAAAGCTAACATTATCTAGCTTATTTATTTATTTTTGCTTGTTTTCTATTTAACTTGTGTTTTTTTTTGTGCTATTTTATTGTTAAGAATGTATAGCTGACTGTGTTCCATGTTCATTACTCAGGATAGCTCCTACATTGAGAGAAAGTTGTGCTTTGTCGGATCTGCTTTGTAGTCGCGTCAATGACCTTCAATATGCACTTATTGTACGTCGCTTTGGATAAAAGCGTTTGCCAAATAATTGTAATGTAATGTAAATCTAGCTAAACATCGCTGTCTGCCAGTCACAAAACAAGATGGATAACCAGCTAGTTAACTGTCCCCACGTTGATGAATGCACATAGCTAATGTTAGATAGCTAAACCTTTTCCGTTTGCCAGTCACATAAGCATAACACGGTTTCAAGGATTTACGTTACTCATTCAATCTTCTGGGAGAATTTTCCCATCATCAGTAACCATCACTTTTAATGAGTAAAGTAAGAGTGCTCTTAGACCTTTCGGGGAAGTGAGGATTAAGTAAAAATGTGTATTTCCTGAATCCAGCACTTTTAACAACCGACCCCTCGTTGAATGTTCGGCACTCTGAATACAGAACACAAATGGCATCAACGGCATAAAACTCCTCACTTATCCAACACTTAACAAATTAAATCAAATAAATACATTTAAATTATTATCAAAGATATCAATTAAATGAATTGATAGACAGAGCACCCTGTTGGATCAACCTTTATCAAAATGCACAACTCACAACCAGATTGAAATTATTAAATTACAACAAGTATTCAACGGCTTATCTCAAGACGAAGGTTTAACTACCTTAACAAACAATGAATGCTGCAGACATGGACAAGTTAGTCACAAAATAATTGAATGAAAGATGATACCAGACCACCGATAGTCTTTCCCAAGGTAATCCCCAGAATGCGCCAAGGCCAAAGTCTAAAAACCAACAGACAGCAGAAAATACCGAAAGCCCAGGGATGAAATGTTAAATTCCAGATGAGACAGAAGGCCAAGAAAGTACGGCCCGACTCAAGACCAAACACCCCAAACGCCATACCAGATACAAGACTCAGATGCAAACTCAAAAGTAAAGTTAGGCTAACAATTTAAGTGGTTGAAAGAGAGGGAGGGGGTCTTTCCTTTTATATATTATTGGTTCAGGTCAATCTACAATACAACCCATCTTTTAAGGTGATAAGAAAATTAACCCTCTCCTGGTGAGCATTATGGATTTTGAGATATTTTAGGGAGGGGCAGTTTTGGCTGTTATTGAAATGCCTCTGTGTTATTATGTGGAAAGACTAGATCAGGCAATAATTAAAGTTACAAAGCCAGTAGTAACACTGTGGCCTCTGCTTCATTCTGGTATGGCCTGGCCCAGAATCTCCAACTGAACATAGTGCCCATAGATGCATTAAGCAATTTTCATGTATGGAATCCTGAGAGAGGTCAGCGTGAGGTTTCCCATGCCACCCCTGTTGAAACACATACAGAGACAAACCCTTGCACACACACATTTACACCTCTAATAGCTACTCCCCAGTGCCTGCTCGCTGTATCTTATCTCTAGGCTGCTCTGGGCTAGCCCTTTGAAGTTTTGTAAGGCCCAGGACAGGCCAAATGGCGATTTAGCGTTCTCACAGACCATTTTATGTAAGTCAAGCAAATATCACTGTCATTATTAAATGTTACGTTATTTAACATTATTATACGGATTGGTGAAATAAATATCAGATTGTCATTGAGAGATAATAAGCTAGCTAACATTTTTATAGTTTAATTTGCTGGCGAGTTGACTGGTTATTTTCTGTCACCACAATTGTCATCTAGTGATGTCTCACTGTGGGTAACTGTTAGAAGTTTGCTCCAAACCTGTCCTCCGTTACGTCGCAATTTAGGAACCGTTTCACTGCTGGAAAATAATAATTATGACACATCCTGTAAGTAACACTAATATCACGATGTAGCTAGCTAGGTTACTGTGTTTGTAGCCACTCTTATGTCTTGTGTAGATCACAGTGACAGGCAGTGATCCTGCTGGAAATTTCAGCTGGGATTATAAAATGGCTAAAACTGTGTTTTAAACACTTCTATAACACCTGCAATACACCTAATGATGATGGCTTATTGGCTTTTCAATTAGGAATGCAAAACTATCTCTGAGAACTCTTTCAACTTAATCTGTTGTAACACCAGGATCCGTTTCTTCATTGTCGTTATGCAAAGAAAAATCTTTGTGCCCCATCATAACAATATCAGGAATTATAGACCAAGGCTGCGTCCCAATCCAGGTTTTGCTCCACCCTCATAAACTTCACTTGCAAACTTCACTTGGGAGGATGTGACGCACATTCCCTCATTGGTCTAGTAATTGCGGATTCTACACTTTCTTTTGTGCCTCTTTTGAAGCTTTCAGGCTCACAGTCAGTATCCTCGCATAAGATAGCAACACAATAATAAGTGGGAAAACAACTAAACTGGTAATAAGGAATATGCCATACAGATTAAGCAGAGCACTTTTCACACAGGAGTGGTTAAGGAGATTATCACAGAACAGCTTGTGTGTACCTGCACAGCGGCAGTCTGGAAGTCAGATAAACTTGAATAGATATAGAGGAGAGAGGAAAGATATTGGCCACAGTCAACAGTGTTTTCACTTTTCTGGGAGTCATTATGCTGTGGTACTGCAGAGTCTTGCAAATGGAGACGTATCGGTCATAAGCCATCACTGTTAAAGTGGTATAAGCAGAAGTTGCATAGAAATTAATACAAAACACCTGAACTAGACAAGCTGCAAAGGAGCTCTTTTGAGTCTCTGAAAGAAGGTTTTCCATGATTTTTGGCCAGACAGCAGAGCTTCCAATCAGTCCATTTACTGCCAAGTTAAACAAAAAAATGTACATGGGTTTGTGTAGGCTGGACTCAAAATAGATAACCAGCATTAGAAAAACATTGGCAAAAATTTAAAAGATGTAGACCAAAAGGGTAAATGTAAAAAATGAAGCACGGAGCGGTTGGGATGATCCATATCTTGTGAATATCAAAGTGACATCCAAAGTGGACTGGTTCACTGTGACAGTGCTTCTTTCCTGTGGGTAATGAAACAGAGTAAAACATGACTGATGTTCTCCATTTATTTTAATATGAAATCATCTTACAATAAAATTAGTTTTTGTGCGCTGACATTTTGATTTAATACTTTTTCACTGCAATGTACCCCAATCTTTGAGAAACAATAGTTAATTTTTTTTCATGCAGACACATTGAACCTGCTGCTCTGGACAGCTCGTTGTCTTAGATGTTCAATGTTAGTTTGGTTCACTTTGAATTAGCTATTTCACTGGCCATTCTGCCTCATTTGATAAAAATATTAAGACCCTATTCTTGAGAATGTTCCCTTTGGTGAGTAAACAGTTTGACAAATATATATATATATCATATATTTGTGGTTAATACATTATCTGTAAATATTCACTAAATGTTTAGTTTGAAATGTAAAACAGTTGAACACAGTTTAACTTGTCTAAACATGAAAATTTGATAATCCCTCAGTATTTTGCAATGTAATCTTACCGTGATTGGCTTCCACTTGTTATAACTATGTACTGTAACAACAGACGTGCGTGTCAGCTTTTTATCTACCTCTGTGTCAAATGTTGGGTCACCATGGTCTGAGGGATTCCCTCAGGGATTAATTACATTATCTTATAAGTAATATTGAAGGGGTGGTTGGCCCAGCAGTTTATGAGATTCTGTTAAAGTTTCTCCTAGTTTTTAAACTCTACATACAAAACGTCCCGACAGCAAAAACTATATTATTTATTAGTTTCGGCTTGGCGGGGCATGCCCCAATACCTATACAGCACAGAGAGTTTGCAATTTTTCAGGGTTTCCTACAGAAATAACCACAATGACCACAGACTCTCAGCCCTTAAAGCACAACTGAACTTTGGTTGAACTTTGGGGTGTGTAGTTACCTGGCCATGATATGAGTCCAAATGGTGGCAAAATATGTTCATTAGTTGCTCTACTCCCTTGGGGTGATAATCCAGAATAGGGTATTTGTCGCTCTCCATTCACTTCTATAGGGCAGCTAAAAAAATGGAAGTGTCAAAATGACACTTCTACCACGTATACGAACGTGAACGAAGCAGATTCTGTCAATACAAACAATAACCAGTCCTCATACATATATATATATATATATATTTTTAAATACATTTGAGGACTGGTTATTGTTTGTATTGACAGAATCCGCTTTGTTCGTGTTCGTATACGTGCTAGAAGTGTCCTTTTGAGACTGTTTTAGCTGCCCTATAGAAGTGAATGGAGAGCAACAAATACCCTATTCTGGATTATTTGTGTTCAGTTGTGCTTTAAAAACATTAAATTCTGCATGTTCTGACCTCATGTTACCACACAGAATTTAGTTACTCGTCATCAAAAATTATCCATACCGTCAAAGAATAATTCTCCCCATTGGATAACAACATCTCCTCCGCCAATAAAAACATCTGGTACAAGTATTCTCACTGCTTGTATCACAGGATACACAAACAAAAGTCCTATATGGCATGGCCATTCTTATGGACACCTGTGGGTTCGTAGTTAAAGTTGTTACCTTTGACGTGGGCGATCTGGTTTTGATCCCCACCAGGTACCAAAGGTGACAAAAACAATGTCCACACATAATGCTTTTCCCATATTGCATAATTAACTGCTAATTGTTTAAATGGTACTTGAACTGAGGTGAGTAAGCCTACATGGTCCAGTACCGCTACGACCAAAACATTTACTGCAGTTAACAATACAGTACCGGATTTATTTTTTAACTACGCCGGAAAACTATGTAGCATTGAAAGTCTGGGTTAAAAGTATGTGTTTCATGGTTTAAATTATTGCTATGTGCTGAATCCGAGGGCATTTACATTTTTAAAAAGGCCCGTTTTCTGTTTTTCGGTTGCTGAAATAGGATAAAACTTCGTCTCCCATAGTGCTTCTGTCATGGTTTCTCAGCCTGCTCTTCTCTTGTTGGCCACTTCCCTTTGTTTTCTGTGTCCATTTTGTGTGTTTGGGTTTTTTTTCTACTCAGCGTGTTCACCTGTTCCGTATTTCCTTTCATTATTTAAACCTCGCTTCATCTTTGTTTGACGCTTCTGTAGGGGGGGAGTAAAAGTGGGATTCCGGAAAAATGCCATTTGGGAACTGCATTGACTTCGAAGGACCAGAGGGCCTTGTAATAAAATAATGGGTTACTCTGATTTTCTTTGAGGTCTGGCAACATCCTCCCAAATGTACCCATCTGCTGAAGATAAAGGCAAATGGAACTGTTTTCCCTGATTGTAAATGTCTCATAAAAGAGCATTTACGGCATCCAGACCCTAGCCAGACAATGGGAAAGGAATGTCCGCACAGGACATCTGTGACCTCCAGTAACCCAAAACCTGGACACATCCTATGGGAAAGCCATTGGACAATACCACAGTGCCCTCATTTGGGCACCCCTGTCATTACACTCTTTAATTCTCTTCTGTACCAGGACTCTAAAACTTCTGTTAAGAGTATTAATAACCATGTAAAAACCGACAAACATTGCACATGTGATCCTTATATTGTTACATTCTGTCTTATGTGATAGTAATAGGAATTGCATGTAAAATGATTCATCAGGAGGGAATTTTCATGACAACTGCACCATACTATTATATCACCTTAACCTGTTTGGTATGTATGGATTCAGGTAAAATCAAGGAATTGACTGAAATACATTTCATACCAAATAAAGTTTAATAAAGCATAGTTTCAGTAACTCAGGGAAAAACTGTAACAGTGAAATGTCCTCTCTGGTAATTACCTCCGCTTCCCCTCTCGCTGCGCAAACATCCCCAACAGTGGGGTCTAAATTCCTGATTGACCATCCTGTCCAGGCTAATTTATGGCACTGCTGCCTGGTTCAAACACATGATTTGGCATAAAAGGAAGAGAGACAAGCCAATCAGGGAAGATTGTAACCGACTTCCCACACCGTGCATATTCTGTGTCTGTGTGTAGTTGAACAGGCTGGGTAAGATATTTACTTTATGTTTCTTTTCTTAAATCTATGTTTTGTATAATTGAATGTTTTAATTGAAGTTAATGACCTGCCTGCCTGTTATTAAATTATGTTTATTTTTAACTTGAGTGGTTTCCATGACTCTAATTCATCTTATACCCTTTTTAGCCTAAATTATAACTGAATATTCAGGGGGACAATTCTGACCCAGGACCGACTGATCAGCGGCCTGGTACAGACGTGGCGTTCTCAAGTTGGGTATAGGCAGTCAAGTGACGGCCCACATATAAGGTTGGGTGGTGTATGGTTTTGGTGATTTGATGTGAAGAGAACCCATGGGCGTCCTCCGCCGGTTCTTGTCAAATTTGCCTTAAGGAGTCCTTTAAATACACTCAGAGTAGTGCATGGTTCTGGTGATTTGATATGGGAACCCATGGGTGTTTTACGCCGGTTCTTGTCAAATTTGCCTTAAGGAGCCCTTTAAATGCACTCAGACCGGGGCTCGCAACTATCTATGATAAATGAATATCATGTATTGTGTTGGCTAGACCCCCAACCTCTGCGTTCGCCACCGAACTGAGCTTCGGCAATAATGCTGATTCCGGCAAGCATATATTGATAATTGAGGACTAGTAATTAAGGACGAGTCGAGTGTAACCACTCCGAGTTCCACGCAGGTTTAACCCAAATTCTAAATTATTATTTTAAATGGAGTCAGATAAAATACGAGATTAAAACTATAATAATTGTTATAATTGTGCTCTGTTCATCTGAATGGAGAATAAATAAATAACATCTTTTGTTTACATCACAGCAGCTGAGAGAAAACACGTTTCACCTTCAACCCCAGTTATTCCCTCATTGGTTTAGCTGTGCGGTTTTCTACACTTCCATATCATATTGCCAATCTTTTGACAAGGAAAGATTCTGGAGAGATTCTGTAAAGAGGAATGGTCTCAGATTCCTTGCTCTGTATTCTCCAACCTTATTAGATGTTACGGGAGAAAACGTAGTGCTGTTTTATTGGCAAAGGGAGGCTGTATAATAATTGTGACACACGTGGTTTTGTTAAAAATAATTATTTCTTGATGAGGGATTTTTTTTTCTCAGACCAAACGGTGAATTTTTAATAATACTTTTTACTCATCTTTACCAGGGGTGCCAATAATTGTGGAGGGCACTGTATTATTTTTAAATAAGACTGTATCTGCGCTGAGCAACTCTCATATGCACTAGCATATGATAAAATAAATGCGGCATGTACAAAGGGCCCCCTGTCAGTCAGTTATAAACTTATAAACACCTTTGGCAGAAAACACAGCTTCCAAACATTTCTTGTAGTCAGTTAACAGTCTTTCTATTCTTGCATTAGGAGTTTTTTTTCTCCCTCTTCCTTACAGAACCTTTCTAGTACAGAAATATTCTTACACTCCGTTAACTAGTTGATGTTTGATTTTGAGGTATGTTCTGGATCATTGTCTTGTTGAAATATCCAACCTCTTTCCACTTCAATATCTTCACTGAATATTTGGCACATTCACTTCTAGGATTTGTTGATATTTAGTTGAATCCATTCGTCTTACTACCTGTACAATATTCTAGGGATGCACCGATACCGATACCAGTATCGGGTATCGGGGCCGATACCATGCTCATGTACTCGTACTCGTACTCGTAAAAATGTACCGATACTCCAAAACCGATACCAACTGTCAGGGCTAGCGTGGGAACGAAGGACCAGACGCGACAGTAGGGGTTTCAGAGGATGCTCACTGAACACCTCAAAGCGGGAGCGAAACCCCGCAAACAGGGACTAATAATAAACAAACAAAATATAACTCTCCACCCCAGGAGAGATACCACTAACAACTGAAAACAACCCTAAAGGCGAAAAAACTCTTAACACTTTATGCAATGCAATAACAACGAAAGAACCGAAACCAAAAACTCTCTTGCAAAAAGAGATAGCCCTGAATACACGGGCAGTAACAATAATGGTAAAAGGAAAGACAACGCGAAAACAATTGCACCCTCGGTACGTGGCTATAACGCCCGATAAATGGTGAAAGAAATGAAAACAAAATAACGCTTACAGTTTCCAAACACGAAGAGAGCAGGGCTGGAAAAGGACGAAGGTCCAAGGATACCGGCTATCTTCGTAAAAAGATTGGCAATATGGAAGCGTCAAATAATGCTGACGTGTGGTTTAAATACTGCCAGGAAACCCTGACCGGTGAACACACTGAACTGAAAACCAAAACCTGAAACGGACTAGGAAAACAAAGAAGGGACGCAACATGAGCGCTCCCCAGGGAAGTGGACAATATACACAGAGCAGGCAGAGAAACCATGACACCAACGTCCAAACGTCCGCACGCTAATGCTATCACCTTAGCAACACCTAATCCTGACCTGCGTGCTCACGCTCACGCCACGCCCTCCTTCACGAGAAATCAAGACAAAATGGCGAAAGTTTGGAAGTACTTTGAGGTAGACGAATCTGACCAAACTGTAGCAAAATGCAAGCTCTGCTCAGTGAAAATATCAAGAGGTGGCACGAAGGCTAGTTCATTCAATACTAGTAACTTGATAAAACATCTCAAAACTCGACACGAGTAGTATAAATAGAATGATGCACAAAAGACTACAGTTTTATTTTGGTTATTATTTATGTTTATTTATTTATTTTTATTGGACCTCATTTGATTTAAATAATCAGTAAATTGATAGACTGTGCTCCATCAACAGGAGAAAATAAACACAGTATCTTCAAAATCAGCCGTCTCATTATTGTGGTATTATTATACAGTATTATTATAAAGTACTCATACTTAAAAAAACACACAAAAAATGGTATCGGTATCGGTATCGGCGAGTACTCAAAAGTGAGTACTCGTACTCGTACTCGGTCTGAAAAAAATGGTATCGGTGCATCCCTACAATATTCCCTGTCCCACTGACTGCCACATAAACCCAAATCAGAATAAACCCACTCCGTGCTTATTGGTTGGCAAGGTGTTCTTTTCTTCAAATGCTACCTGTTTTTCTCCAAATGTATCTTTGTTAGTTGTGGCTAAAGAGTTACATTTTTGTTATCAGTCCACAGCATTTTGTTCCAAAAGGTCTCATCTGGCTTGTCTAAGTGTTGTGTTGCATACTTCATACTTTGACTTTTATGATGAGATTGCAGGAAAGGTTTCTTTCTGACAACTCTTCCATGCAGATCATATTTATGGAAGCAACTCTGCACAGTGGACCAGTGCACCACTACTCCGGTATCAGATAACGTTTCTGCAGGTCCTCTGCAGTGATATGTGGGGTTTGCTTTGCATACTGTACTTCTCCAGTCTACATGCAGTTCTTTTTTTATCAGTCCTCCAGATCTTCCCTTTACATTTCCCCTCAACTTCCATGTCTCAATGATGATTCTGACAGTGCAAATTCCATACTGTAGGTGTTTATATATCTTTTTATAGCCTTCCTGTCAGTATTTGAGTCTGTTTTATGTTTTTTTAAAAATCTGTTTCAGTCATGTCCATTTTTGTTTGTGTGTTATTGTTTTCGTTTGCCGTCTCCCAGCCATGTGCTCTTGTGTTTACTTCCCCATTGTGTCCACCCCACCATGTGCTCCTGATTACTTATGTGTCTCACCTGCCCTGCTGTTCAACCGTCTCTCTTTTGCTCGTTAGTCTGTGTATTTAAGTTCCACTTTGTCTTGTGTTCTGTGCGAGTTTGTCACAGTTGCCTGCTTTGCTCTGTTTCGCTACAAGCCTTTCCTGACCCGTGTTTTGCTCGTTTCTTTGTGTGCCTGATTTCTGTTCTCCTGACTTTTTGATTTTGTTACTTGACTTAGTTTTTTTGGATTGTTTTTTGTACTTTTGCCATGATCACCTGGTTTTGACTACTGCCTGTTCCTGACTTAGATTCTGCCTTTTCCTTGTGGCTTTTGCCACTAATAAACGTTGGTTTATTTTTCAAGTACTGTCTGCACTTGAGTCTCTACTGCACCCTGACACTTCCCCTACTTTGTAAGAGTGAACTAACTTTGTTTTTAAGTCTTCAGTCAGCTGCTTAGAGGAACCTCAACACCCTTAGAGATTAGAAGGGTCAGATTAAGCTCTGTAATGATGCTTTTCCATAGCCATTGTATACGACAACATGAGGCTGATTAAGGTGAGATTTTAAACACTCTTCATTTCATACATTTATGATGAGTGTGCCAAGTTTCAAGTCTCTAAGATGTACCATCTCACGGGAAATTTAGCAAACACGAAAAAAATAAATAAATAAACCCTAATAAAAATAACAATATGCAGTGCCTGGTATCATTTCCAGCTGGAGGCTGAGTAACGTTACTGGCCCACGGTTTCGCAGGGCATTTTAAAAGTAGCCCACTATGAAAAGTAATTGGAGAACCCTGACTTACAGAATAAATCAAGTTTTTTTTTTTTTTTTTTTTTTAAAGTATTAAAGTATCAACTTCATAGTTTTTTTTTTTTTAAACTGTTAAATTCATCATATACACTCCTCAAAAAAAGTTTGGAAACGTTATTTCGGTCGATTATTCCTCCCCTTTAATAATACCAATTGGTATTGTATTTTATATCGTTGGAAAGCCTGATTAGTCACCTTTACAACGAGGTACAACTTGTAAGGATCGTGCATTCGTGGAATGAGCAACACAGCTAACCGTGTGGGTAGCGGCCCAAATAAATGCGCCAAAATCCCCTGCAATATTCTTCTGTTGGTATTCACTCTTGTTTTGAGTTGCTTGGTGGACTGGATGATTGCACTCTCCCACAGTAATAAGGAAAAAACAACACATATTGGCCATTTTTACACTTTATTCATTTTACACTGTCAGGGACCTCAGTAGCGTGTGGAAGATCCATACGCAGCCACAACAGCTTGGCACCTCCTCCTCATGCTGGTCACCAGCCTGGTCACACACTGCTGTGGGATGGCATCCCATTCCTCAACCAGGATTTGTCGCAAGTCAGCCAACATGTTTGCGTTGGTCACTCTGGCACGTACAGCACGCCCAAGCTGATCCCACAAGTGTTCAATTGGGTTGAGGTCTGGACTCACGGCAGGCCATTCCATCCTCTCCACTCCCAAATTCTGGAGGTACTCTGTGATGATCCTGGCTCTGTGGGGGCGAGCGTTGTCATCCTGGAGGATGGAGTTAGGTCCCAGATTCTGGAGATATGGGATCGCCACTGGCTCCAGAATCTCATTCGATATCTCACTGCATTGAGATTGCCTTCAATGATGAAGTTCTGTTTTGCCTGTGAGAGAGATACCGCCCCACACCATGACACTGCCCCCATTGAAAGGTGTCACGCGATCTGTGCAGCAATCTGCATAGCGTTCTCCACGCCGTCTCCATACTTTGATCCTGCCATCCAGCGTCCGCAGACAGAACCTTGATTCATCACTGAACATGACGTTGCTCCACATTCTTAGGTTCCACTGTCGGTGCTGTCGACACCAGCGCAAACGGGCCTGACGGTGAAGGGCAGTCATTGCAGGCTTCCTGGCAGCCTTATAAGCACGAAGACCGGCCATGTGCAGTCTGTTCCTCACCGTCTGATCAGAGATCTGTCTGTGGTACCGTTGTGCAAATCTTGCCTGTAAATCTCTGGAAGAAAGCCTACGGTTCCTCAGTGAAGCAAGGGTGAGGAACCGGTCTTCTTGGGGTGTTGTCTTCCTGGGACGGCCACTTCGCGGTCTGTCTTTGACTTCACCAGTCTCGCGGAACTTGGTCCTAAGTTTGGAAATGGTACCAGGGCTGACACCAAATAATGCTGCCACTCTGCGTACCGGAACACCAGCTTCCAGTTGCCCTATTGCACGGGCCTTATCCTGAAGGGACAAACGTGGCATGTTTATGCTTGGAGCACACACAAACTCAACAAAGTTGCAGGACCCATGCACACAAGTGCTGTCAATTAGGTGCCAATCAGGTGCCAGTCACACACCTGTGACTGGCATACACCTGCCAGCACTTGAAGCTCAAAACGAGAGTGAATACCAACAGAAGAATATTGCAGGGGATTTTGGCACATTTTTTTGGGCCGCTACCCACACGGTTAGCTGTGTTGCTCATTCCACGAATGCATGATCCTTACAAGTTGTACCTCGTTGTAAAGGTGACTAATCAGGCTTTCCAACGATATAAAATACAATACCAATTGGTATTATTAAAGGGGAGGAATAATCGACCGAAATAACGTTTATATAGTAATTGTGCATTAAAGTTTGCAGATGTTTCTACCCTGCAGATTTTAACTTCTTTCACTTAGAGATTCAACAAAACATACAATTTGAGCAGGGGTGCCCAAACCTTTGCATACCACTATGTTTTTACCATTATAACTATTCCATTAACATACAATTTTCAAAATTATAATTTGCTGAACCTTAAGCACCATGCTGTATATTTATTATGTGTAACACTGAGCATTACTACATGGTCTAAAGTACGTTTTTGTGGGCAACACGTCTTCTAAAACAGTGCAGCATAATGTTTAGGTAACTCAGAGGTTGTACTCAGAGGCACTACCATTGTACCCTTAAGCTAGTTAGTACTTAACCTGGATTTCCTTCAGTAAAATATCCAGGTTGTCTAATGTATGTTATAGAAAATAATATTAGTTTTCACTCTGGATAAGGGTGTCTGCCAAATGCATTAAATTCAAATAATCATACATATACAGTACAACATACACTGGGACAATAGCAGGGATGAAGCTAGGAAGAGTATCAGTGAGTGAAAGTCTTACTTGTTATTAACCCCATCCTCTCTCATCATGGATTGTACACATGTCCAAGTGGGCAACTTCTGTGCAGTTGAACATGAACACACTAAAACCCATAAGTAGGCAATAGCCATAATCTGTTTATTTGCCAGAAACCAACAAAGTTCAGGCATCAAGAAAATTATGTTAAAATTTTTAAAAAAGAGACAAACAAGGTACTACCAAGCAAATATACTCCTGAAGATTCCGCAGGCCTAACAATGGCAATGGGCAACACATGAGTTGCTGATTGTTGATCAGCCTCAGGTGATCAGCCTGGCTGAGGGAGAAATAGGCACAGCTGTTGTCCTATCTGTGGGTGGAAGTTATGTAGGCCTCTCTGGCTGTGGGAGAGAACAGGCACAGGTAAGGAGGACCAGCCCTCTTTGCTCCTCCCCCACCCCTCCTGGAGTCACACACACTGAGAAGATGCTCTAAGTAAAGTAAGTATGCATAAGTAAGTATAAGATAATACAAAAAAAAATAAAAAATCAGTTCAGAGGTATATTTTTTCTGTAAACGAGAAACATTAAAGTCACTAATGGCATTGATATTCACAATGTACAGTACATTTATGTGAGTGCATGGCCCTTCATTAGGTCTGGTTGTACATGGAATGTCCTCTGGATATGACTTTCAGCATGCTTTTTCTTATGATCTCTGAGCGTACTCCATAAATGATTGGGTTTAGGAGTGGGGTAAAAACCAAGAAATACACTGACACTATCAGACGAAAACTACGGGGCACTTTGCTCATGTCAAATCGGCTTTGGAGCACTTCAAAAGTACAAGCGATCGAAAAATTGGCCAGACTTATTAAGTGAGGTGTGCAGGTCTGAATGGCCTTGGCTTGCGAGTTCTTGCTTGCCTTCAGAGATATTTTGATTATTTTTCCATAGGAATACAAGATGAGGGACAGCTGAGGGCCCACAGACATTAAAAGGCTGATCAGTCCGTAAATGTTGTTCACTGTGGTATCAGTGCAAGCGAGATTCACCAGAGAGAAGTTATCACAGTACAGCTTCTCAATATGCATTCCACACAATGGTAGCTGTGAAGTAAGAACAATCGTCACTGAGGTTTTACAGACGGTGAACAGCCAGATGGCAACAATGAAAGCATATACTTTTAAAGGAGACATGATTCTGCTGTAACACAGAGGGTTGCAGATGGAGATGTACCGGTCATATGCCATCATGGCTAAAGTTGCATATTCACAAACACCATATGTGTGCAAGCAGAAGATCTGCACTAGACAAGCGGAACGACTTATCTCATGGGTGTCTGACAGAATGTGCACTAAAAGCATAGGAATCAACCCCAAGCTTCCGTACAGGCCGTTCACACCTAAGTTGACTATAAAGAAATACATAGGTTTGTGCAACTGCCTTTCCAGTGATATAGTACTGACAAGGAGAATATTTAGCACGATAATGAATAAATACAAGACAAAGACAAACAGAAAATACAAATATTGTATGTATCCAAGTTCAGCATATGCAGTCAATATAAATGATGATATCTGTGATCCATTTGCCATTTTCATCCTTCTGGAAGGATCTGGAATTATTTAGGGAACCTTTAAAAAGAAAGGACAAGAATGGTAAGAGTAAAGCATCCTACTACTGACTACTCATGCAGAATGACTTTTGAACCCTGTGCAATCAAAATAAGAATTTTGACATCTATATTATAAATTTAAAAAGAAAGGGAATACTGTAATACTATCCCCTTCTCACAAATGCCAAATTTGGTAAATTCTCACCTAGGGAGTGTTCTATTTATGGCCTTATAACTCCAGGTGGAAGCATCACAGAAACTTAAATTAAACTAGACAGCTGTACTATTTACAATACTAACTTTGTTTATTTTCATAATTTAGGTCAAAGTATAGTGCCACAAATACAAATATGCAATGAAATACTGAGAGCTACATATGTAACAGATAAAACTATACGTACATTTCCTGGATCATAATTCCTTATCCACAAGTTTGAGAAATCTGAGGGTGATATGCAGAACTACTAAAGACCTATGACGCAAAATGTAGGCAGTGCACCCTGTTGTCCCTTAGTGTCTCTAAATCAATCATATAATCATATATTTAACTACAAAGCAACTGTTTTGTCTAATAAAACTCACCTTTACATCATTTTCAAGTGTTTTATACTGATTGATACCTCAGACCCTTGATGACTTACAGCCATTTAGCCAACCATGTGTTCCATACTGTAACCAATCATTGGTCATGTTATTGGTTTTGCTTGTGCTAAATGGTTTTGCACCCGCTAAAGGTCTTAGTAAATCAGGCCCTTAGAATGTACATTTGCTCGCCGAGGCATAATGTTTCCTGTTATTTTCCTTGTTTTTACTAATTTACTCATCAGCAAGGCAAGAGAAAATCCTCACCGACTTACATGGATTTGGAGTTGGTCAGAACACAAGATACCATAGTTACCAAGATACCATACATAGTACCATAGCATTGATTCTGTCTGAGAATATGCCTGAGGGATATGCATGAGGGACATTCCCTCCTCGAAATGCAATTATTAACATTACTGCTTGTGATATTTCAAATATCGTTAGTTTTTCCACTCTGCCACAGTGTTGTGCCATATGTTCAATATTATTTTCGAAGTTTGAGTACATTTCACATATACTGTATGCTTTATAATGGACAAAGAATATTTTATTAATTTTATGGTTTTGGATAGGTGTTTAGACCCATAGATATGATCCCCCTATACTGACGAAAAGATAGTAATCCCCACTTGAAAATGATGCAAAAATTTGTTTTATGAGCCAAAACAGTTGATTTGTAGTTAAATATATAATTATTTTATGATTTATAGCAGTACACAATTTAGACATTTGGATAGATTTGGAGACACTAATGGACAACAGGGTACACTGGTATATTTTGCATCATATATCTTTAGTATTTCTGCATTTCATCCTCAGATTTTTCACACTTGTGGACATGGAGTTTGTGATCAAGAAAATGTGGTTTTACCTGTTTCACATATGTAGCTCTCAGTATTTAATTCAAACTAAAAAAAAAAGTATACTGACTTACTTTCCAAAGCTTCAATGCACTTTTGATTGAGGATGGAGAATAGTAAGTTCAAAAAGCCTTTATATATTAGGCATATCCATTGATATTTTAAAAGAGATAAACAACAAAAAGCTTTGTGCTTCTTTTTACTATATCAAATATGCCAACCAAGAAAATCCCCTATTGGCTGTGATGCGCTGTGAAATAAGATAATTTGATTGGCTCATTTTTGGCAAGGGATTATAAATGAGAACATAAAATGCCTCTCACTCCAAAAAACCCTATGTATCACTGACTGGTTATGTGCAGATAATTTATCATGCTTTTCACCTGTTGTTTTGACTGAAGCTAGTTAGCTGACTTATTAATGAAGGTTTCCTGCTTAATTTGGCTGACTTGCGACACAGAATAATCCCTACCAAGGCTTTTCCTCATGCTAAGCTCTTTGCTGACCAGGTAGCTCCATAAATTTACCTTCAGCCTTTTTTAAATGTATTTATTTACTGCTAATTATTTAAATGTGTCAGGCATTCCCAAGATTCTATGTTTGTGTCAGTTACTTTTAACTAGCAAGTCCCAGCTGCCAAATCAACAAAGTCAACTTCCTATAGCTCACCTACAACAAACACACACACACTATAGCGCAACTCCAACACACACACTCTATCTTACCTCCAACACATATCCATGTGTTCCTGTATCACGCAGCACACTTATTCCTTGGGAAACATGCTTAGCGGAAGAAAAGTGCCTCCGATCCCCCTCTCAGCAATCTCCCATTATATTATCTTTGAATCACACCGGACAGTCCTCAGCATGAACTGTGCTGTAAATTATTATTTAAAATTTAAAACTCCAGAGTAACCTTGCAGGTAATTTCTTTTTTAAAAATTGCATATGATAACCATTATATTTAAAAAGTTTATGACTATGACAGATTATGACTTGCCTTACCTATATCCCAGTGTGACCTATGCACAGCAAAGAGAGAAACAAGTTGCAAAAACTAACAAATGTTAGAACTATCAGGTCCTCTGTGCAGCTGCCCATCCTTGGTTGAGACTGAAGACAGCCCATTGTGAGGCATTTATCATGAAACTGGGAAATGGAGCTTGCTTTCTACTGGTAAGAACATATCAGGGGACATAGTATGCCATGTGGGGATTCCGCAAGAGACTCAATTTTTTTGCATACTATTATAACGGCCAGGGATCTGGTTTTGCTACTCAGGGGCTTACAGGTTCAATTATCAGGCGGGGCACTGCCATTGAAGCCTAGACTAAAAGGTGCCTAACCTCATTTTGCTGCAATAAATGTCCAGCTGTATAAGTCATGAACTCATCACTAGTCCACCACACGCAACACATTAAGTATTTTCCTCCGACTTGAATCAGTACAAGCCTAACTTTTGAACTGCGGTGTGATAATAAGCAGCGGCTGGCAGAATGTCAGAGGAGAGCACTCGCTTGGCCACAAACTTGCTATCCCAAATCAATAGCGGATGCGGCAATGAGCCCTGAAAAAAACATTTACAACTAGGCATGCCAAACTTGGGGAGGGGGCTGCAATACTAGGATCTATTCACAGAAAATTCTCATAAGAGTAAACCAACTAAGTGTAAGAGATACCAAAATATCCCTCAAATATCCATTAACCTGCAGGCCACTTGCTGATGACGCTTTTAGCTGCCCTTGATGATGATGTAAATGGTCGATTGTGTTAAACGACATTGGCACTGTCGATTTATGCGCATGGCGGAAATATTGCGCTCCAATTGAAGTGTGGGTACACTGACAAAAAAAAAAGGGGGACACAGCCCGATGCAACTTGTGCATTCCTTGCAAGGGAAGAAATGCCCAGGGCATTCCATCAGAAATCAATAACTTTCTGACCTTACCATTTTAGACTTCAACAAATTGTTTATACATGTCAGTGTTAGAGAGTGTTAGAATGTAGTTGGATTAACCAAAATAACCAACCATTCAGGAGACAAGAGCCCTCAATGTTGACCTAATTTAGTTTACCTAATAACCACCAACCCTACATAAAGACACAGATATCTTCAAAAATAAACAAAACAGTATGGTCCTCTTATTATCAGAGAGCTTACAAACAAGGGTATCCACAATTTCAATACTTTAGAGATAAATATGCCAATTTGTTGTTTTTTTTGTCCTTTTTTGTTTAATTTAATATGTTATAGGGTAGACCAGGGGTCGGCAAGTACATTTATCCTCGGGCCAATACATTTTTTTAGCAGATGTTGGGCGGGCCTGACCATAATTACAAAAACTTTGTTCAATGCGAATTGACCAGAAATATAAACCCACCTGACAAATATGCTGACATTTAATGAATGACAGTAACATTAGAATGCTTTACCCTGATTACACTGCATTACCTAATGCGTTGACCAATCTCACTTTTTTCAAACAAACTTTCAGGCTACGGTAGCCAAGGTCGCAAATGTGCGTGGTTACAACTTCATGTAAACAGACAAAAAAAATTGCCAGCTAACTAGCAAAAGACATTGTAGCCTAGCCTATTGCCTGCTAAAAACAGAAAATGGCGCTCTCAAAAAGTCCAAAATGAAAGGCTGACTATAAAATTTTCAATGAAGAATGGACAGGAAAATATTTGTTTTTGTTACTAACATTCATTAAAGCTAGACCTGTGTGCCTTATATGCAATGAAACTGTCACCATTTGCAAGGAATTCAATGTAAGATGATACTTACAAGCATGGTAACTTCAATGTTTTATATCCATCACTGTCAGAGGCCTGACACAAAAATATTGAAGCATTATCATCTGACTACTATCAGAGAAGCAAAATTCTTGTTCGTGGCATAAGAAAAAAGCGAAAAGTGCTTCATTAAAAATGCGTGGGTCTCGCAATCATGGTTTCGCTGGTTGCCGCTTCCTCTTGGCTGATGTTTCGCAGCTTCGGGTCCACTTCCACGCCGGGTCTTCCATACCTTATAGCATTCATAACTTACACCTGTTCAAGTGTTTCCGCCGGCTACTTAAGCCCTGCGCCTTCCGGTCTTGGCACTTCCGTGTTGTCTTTATACACTGCCACGAAGCCGGTATCGGTTGTGAGAGACTGAGGTGACCACTTTGCTCCATCGCTCTGCATTGGTGTAACGCGGCCTGTCAGTGCTTAAAGTTCCTTGTAGGATTTACTTTTCTCCATTGCACTTTCTGTTCCCCGTTTTGGTTTTCCTGTTTTGGTCTCACTGAGACTGTTCTTTCATTACCATTCTTTCTACCTCTCTTTTAGTTCCCTCTCGTATTGAGGGCGAGAGGTTTCTCTCCTTTTGCTTCTACTACTCAAGTCTTAGAGTTTTTCCGCACTATTATTTTGGGCCGCTATTATTTATTTTCTGTTTTTCTTATCTCCATTTAGTGCTCTCTCTTATTGAGAGTCAGAGGTATTCTCTGTCTCTATTCTGCTAGAGTCTCGCTCCATTTTGGGGGTTGTTTTTTTTGGCTCTACGCCAGGAGTTTTTGTCCCTATTCTTTGTGTTTTCCTTCCCTGTCGCAAACACGGTTCCGCTTTATTGGTATTCCACTCTGTGGTTTACTTTTAGATTCCTCTCTGTCTTGTCTGGGCCGAACTCCCAACCCGACTCCCACCTTATACTCGCACGCAATAATAAGCCATTTACCGACAGTAGTACCCATAAATCGAGCGTTGTATGCCAGTCATGCTGTACGACTGCTGCCATCATTAGTAACGCTCAGGACATGGAAAGCTGCAGTCAGGAGAAGGAGCTGGTATATCAAACTTTTACCAATAGTTTTTATGAGCCAAGCGTTCGTTCCCATAGGTAGCCACGTGTTTGTTCATTATTAGCCAGCCACCTGTGTTAGTTTGCTTTTCTGGTATGGGCAGAGTAGCTAATAATGATTGACAGGCGCAGGGCGTTGCAAATTCAATTATAAGAACCTATCAAAATATGCACTCAGATTCTGAGTACATACTACACAAACAATGGGTACATTTACATGCACACTAATACTCCAATCTGAACCCGGTTATGGCAATACTCTGGTTACTGAAATAGTCATGTAAACACCTTTATCCGATAATGTAAGGTCATAATCCGTTTTTTCAAAACCCGATTTACATAGCTGGTTTTTTGCCAAAACAATTTTTTAGTGCATGTAAACACCTTTCTCCGGTTTCTTTGGGCTTTTCGAAATTACGCAAGTCAGGCAGAAGAGGCGGTGGAACATCAAAATTGTTCCACCCATCAACATTTGCTTGGCCTTGGGTTCCTTCAAGATCTCACTTCCAGAATTTTATTATTACATGAATACATTTCACCAGTGAAAATATATTGTTCAGTGTTCCGTGCTTCTGTTTGTACTAGCTAGCTGGCTAGTACATTAAATAACTGAAATTATCTGGAAATTTGCCAGATTTACAGATTGGTAAAGCTGGTACAATAATATAAATCAACCACTTCTAGCAATTAGCTATAAAATACCTAGCTATAATAATAACTACTAGCTAGCTATAATAATACTTACCAGTATTATGGAGAGAATTAGCCGATTATGGAGACGCGGCTTTTAGAGTAATCACATTGCTTATGTCCATGTGAATGCGATAAGTTAAATACTGGTGTAAGCTGATGGCTTCTAGTAATCGGATATTGCTGTGCATGTAAACGTACCCAATGACAGCCTTCCCATAGGTAGTGGGTCAGCTTGGTGCTGCCTGACCACATCACCGCATTAGCCAGGTTATAACTTATAAATATTAGGGGTACTACCCTCAGATTTATGGACATACCAGTCAAACGAACAGGGTGTGATTCAGGAAGTAGCATAAGCAATTTCATGTTTTCAATCTGCTTATTATATAATACATAGATTTTCTTTCTGATTATCACTGACACTGAAAAATGAGTATTACATGGACATGAGTCATTCTTTCCATTTATTAACTTTTTTGTGCTGACCCCTAGTGGTATAGATGCCTGCGTCTAAATTTTAAAAACATCACAAATACGTTGCTAGTTCTACGAGAATATGGATTTTATCACCAAAACCCGCATTTCATCATAATCAGTACTTAATATCCTATCAGCGTTTGAAATATCACGTTTCTATCTGCCACCATTAGCTTGTAATTCATGAAAGTAGCATGCTATGCTGCTACACTGTTATCTACAATGGACCTGACCACATGTAAGATAGCAGACATTTTAGTGGTTATTTAAAGTTTTTATATTATCACCAAAAAATTGTTTACTATCACAGCAGCAAGAAACACCTTCCAAGATCCTGAATACATACAAGTAAAACTGTCAACATGCCAACTCACTCCACAGGAAAAAAACGATTGGTATTTGTTTACCACATAACATTGACCCGTTTTTAATATTTAATCCTTGTTAAAACATGTGTCCATTCTCCAAAATGGCTGTGTGTAAATGATCGCATTCAAAAGATGCACTTGTAAATCCTTCACACAAACATGACTTTAATTGACACTTATATCATCCAGTAGAGCACATCCTAAGCTTTCTGAAATCGTTTCACATTCCCATAGGTATATTTAACCAGCTGACCAATATCCATGCGTAACACAGGATTAGGTTGCATCCATTCGGAAGCCATTTTGGATCCGATTTCTACCAGTTTCAGATGCACAATGCCTCATCAAAGTCAAAGTCAAAGTGTTTTTATTTATCAAGTGCACAGTATAACACAAGGTCATTCTGAACAATGAAATTCTTAGGACATGGCAAGCAACAACTATGTAGTAGGCATTAAAAACAAACAAAAACAAAAACATATATAAAATTGTTAAAAATAAAATCAAAATAAAAAAATAAAAAAATATATATAAAAAAAAGTCAAATAAGGGCAAGAATAACAAATATAAATATACATAGCGGTAAAAACACTAGCAGCAGTTCCAGATATGGACAGTAGGAGTATTAAATATAAAGTGTGGAGGTGCCGATAGACATGTGCAATAGATTAAATTAAGGTGATGTACATTGAATGTACATAAGAAGTGCCTAGAGCATACAATGAGGTGCGATGAATGCGATTAATGCTGCTGGTTGAGAAGCCTGATGGCCTGGGGGAAAAAACTGTTTGTGAGTCTGGTAGTCCGTGCCCGAATGCTCCGGTAACGTCTACCAGACGGCAGCAGCGAGAACAGTCCATAGCCTGGGTGGCTGTAGTCTTTTATGATTTTCTGTGCTTTCTTAAGGCATCGCGTGTGGTAGATGCCTTGCACAGAGGGGAGGTGGCAGCCAATGATGCGCTCCGCTGTCTTCACCACCCTCTGGAGGGCCTTGCGATCAGCAGCGGAGCAGCTGCCATACCAGGTAGTAATGCAGCCAGTGAGAATGCTCTCAATGGTGCACCTGTAAAAGTTGGTGAGAGTTTTGGCAGACATGCCAAACTTCTTGAGTCTCCTCAGGAAGTATAGGCGCTTTTGGGCAGTTTTTACTGCCGCGACCGATTGCCTGGACCAGGATAGGTCATCGCTGATGAACACACCGAGGAACTTGAAGCAGGAGACTCTCTCCACTTCAGCTCCATCGATGTGAATGGGGGCGTGACCCCCCCCCTGTCGCTTCCTGAAGTCCACGATCATCTCCTTAGTCTTGCAGACGTTGAGAGAGAGGTTGTTGTCCTGGCACCATGTTGCTAAGATGCTGACCTCCTCTCTGTAGGCGGTCTCATCGTTGTTGGAGATGAGACCCAGGATGGTGGTGTCGTCTGCAAACTTAAGGATGGCGTTGGAGCTGCGCGTGGCCACACATCGTTATTACACTGAGATTTGAGTAGATTTTTTCAAGTAATAACTTTATTTGTGCATAGGTTGAATTTTAGTCACAGTAGCCATGTAAAATATAGTATTTATTATCAAATTTTTAGTGGCTAAATAGTAGCATAGGTCATATCATGTATTGTATCATTAGTATTTGGTACATATGCATTATGCTATGTTGAGCACACCAGAATCAATGGGCTATAAACTAACCTATGAGGTTTTTGCTGGCTGTCAAAGGTAATCCAAAGTCACTGGTCCAGTGTCACAATATTTTATAATATGTATAAGACTAAAGTAACAAGTTTATATGTGACCAGGGTAAATTGTAGTCACAATCCATGTAAAATATAGTATTTATTTATTTATTCATTCATTATTATGAAAGACTTACCATATTTACATGTATTTTTGATTTGCAACATAGTACATTATGTTAATTTTTTGTTTTACTATCTCATTTGTTGTGGCTGAATTGGAGGATAAGTCATATCATGTATTGTAGCATTAGTATTTAGAGCACACCAGCATCAATGGGCCATAATATGAACAAACAAAGCATTGTATTCATTTTTGGATAGGGTTGGATAGGTTTCTGGACCCCTATATATCTCACCAACCCATTCTTTTGAAAAATATGGAAATTCCTTCATGCACTGAATGCAAACATATTTTCTGTGAGTCAGAATACTTTATGTGTTGATAGAAACTGATTACCTCCTGATTTACTGTAATGCACATTTTATACATTTTGGATACATTTGGAGACACGAAGGGATGCCAGGATACACACTTTGTAGAACCTGAGTAGTTTTACATATCCCCCAAAAAAGTTTGTGGACCAGGAAATGTAAAGTATGACCTGTTTTATATCTTTGCCTTTCAGAGGTGCACTGTAAAGTATTTTTGCAAGTATTTTGTGCATTTACAGCCCATAATGTATATAAATATTATGTAAACAAATAATTTTAAGCAATGACATTAAATGGTACAGGGGTCTTCTTCAATTTAAGCCATTACACATGTGTGTGTGATGTGCACATCTGGGGTTATAAGGCTTTAAACAGAACAGTGCAAAACAGGCGAAAATTGGTCAATTTTGCTTCTGCACAAAGAGGTTAAAGAAATGGGGTGGAAAAACGTTTCTCCTAGAGTTATGAGAGAGAGGCAGAACAAAAACATTTAATAAATGGTGCCTGATCGTGTTCAGTAAACATGCATTTTAATGTATTTCTCAACACACTGACCGATGCCTTTATCAACAGTACTAGGTGCAATTAAATCTGAGCTGGGTAGAGAAGCCACCAGCACATCAGAAGACTGTTTCAACGCTCTCTCACTAGTGCCATATCTTTAAAGACATCACAAGAACCATCTCTACTTTGAAAAGATGAAATACGGAATATTTAATGTTTGTTTCAGGAATGCATCCCTAACTTAGGGGTGAATTTACTAAAGGTTTGTGTGTACTCGCAAAATATTGTCAGAGGTGATCAACTAATGAGGTGTAAAGAGGATTGTGTGTCCTAAAATCGAAAGATACGTGGATTTCAAA
This sequence comes from Ilyophis sp. 1 JC-2022, assembly GCA_022702515.1. Taxonomy (NCBI): domain Eukaryota; kingdom Metazoa; phylum Chordata; class Actinopteri; order Anguilliformes; family Synaphobranchidae; genus Ilyophis; species Ilyophis sp. 1 JC-2022. The sequence goes on along the minus strand of CM040402.1, from coordinate 89,691,550 downwards.
TTTTTGCAGGTTAGCTTGAATGAATATGCAAAAATGGGCATCCCTACGTTATTTAGCAAAATAGTGGGAGGAGGTCATGCAAATAGATTACCTTAGCACACGTAACGTGATTTACTAAGTCAGAAAGCAAGTTTGGGAAAGGTATTAGCGTGTGCCTTTTAGTACAAATGGAAAGCAGGTATTAAAAGACACACAACCGATAAGATGACTGCGGTCAATGTAGCAAGACACGTACGTGCGTGTTTAGCTAACGCTCAAAACACACAAAAAGATAATTTGTAGATAAATACATCATGAACAGTAAAAATTAATTAATTTTTAATCATGAAGCAAATCATACAAGAGTAACTAGTATTTGAATGAAACAAGCAGTACAACATCTATTATAACAAACAGTGAATAACAAAGCGAATAAAAACGTTATCAAATTAAAACCCATCATCAGGTGGAAATGTGATTTTATGTGACACTAACGGTGCGGGTAATGCTAGTAAGTATTGTTACGATTGTTTCAGTCCTGACAAACATCTGTAACTCCCAGTAGAAAGTAAGAGACATCCAGTGAAACAGCTCGTCTTAAACCGCCAGCTTGTTCAGTGTAACAGTAATCTAAAATAACTGGATATATATACACATTTTCCACATTCATTAAATAGTTTTTCACTGGCAACATTGCTGCCAGACTTTTCACCGTTTTCTTACAGTTTAACCACTCCAAACACGCAAAATCGCTCAATTAAATATGGCTGTTTGCGGCTGGAGTAATTTACGTAATGACTCTTAGTTGATCGCCCGCAAAGTGTGAAATGTTAGCACTTGCAAATACTTTGGTTGCGCCTGCAAAATAACACCCCTTATTTGGGATGTTAGTAAATCGACCCCTAAATGTATTAACTTCAGATTACTACTGAAAGTTACAATTCACAAACCACATATCCTTTTTAAAGCAGTATTTATTTTTTGTGTTTTGACCCCATAAATAATCGGATTTAATACTGGAGAGAATACCAAGAAATACAGCGAAAGTACCACACGGATGGCATAGGGGATATGAGTCATATTGAACCGGCTTTGAAAAAGCTCAAAAGAAGCACCCATTAAAAAGTTCAGTATTACAACTAAGTGTGGAATGCAAGTACTCAAGACTTTTCCCTGGCCACTTTTAGTCAAATTAAGACATATCCCAATGATTCTTAAGTATGAATATAAAATAACAAAAAATGGTAGGACCACAGAAAAAAATGTAACAGTTGAACTATATATGTTAACATGAGCAATGTCTGAGCATGACAGTTTAACCACTGAAAAGTTGTCACAGTAAACTTTTCCAATGATTCTACCACAGATTTCAAGATTCACAGTTATTGACAGGGTAATGCTACATCTAAAGATCGGAAGCAGCCAGGTAAAGGCAATAAAAGCCACAACCTTAGAAAAACTCATTATTCTTTCATATGAGAGAGGGAAACATATGGAAACGTACCGGTCGTAAGCCATGACCATCAGGTTTGTGATCTCACATCCCCCATAAGTGTTTATATGGAAGATTTGAAGTAGACAAGAAACTCTTGAAATCTGAGAGTTGCCCGTCAGAAGCCTGTTTACGACAAAAGGGGCTAAACCAGATCCACCATACAATCCAATGCAAGCTAAATTACAAATGAAAATATACATAGGCTTATGCAAACTCTTTTCTACACATATAACATAAATGAGCAGCATGTTTGCAACAAGTGTAACTGGATACAATAAAATTAATACAGTTGCAAATATATATTTCTGGTCTTCTATGCCTTCATATGCTTCCAGTGTGAAATGTGATGAGTTTGGCATGGTCCTTTTCTTCCAAGAAAACAGAAACTTTGTTTCAAATGAAAATATCTTCCTCCAACCAGTCTGAAAAATTCAACAGATTAAATAACTAAAGTGTAAAATATCTAAGATAAAAATCTGGAAATTTTTAAAGAATAAACTGTAGACAGCCATGACAGGAGCAAATTTAAACAAAGTGAGTAATTTCTCTATTGCAATGAAATATACCCAGGTTTATAATCCTTTTATGGCAGGAGAAATCTGGACACGGTGCTGTTTGTCAGTGTCACTGATCAAATGCGTTTATATATTCCCTTAAGTGTGTCACGTGTAGCAGTTCAGATTAAAATAGCAATCATTCACGCAGCGCGTGATCTAGACTCAAATTACCTGACAACAAACAAATAAAGAAAAGGGCTTTAGCTAGACTTCTTACTGAATTTCAAGTGTAAAGAAGAAACAAACATGTAGCCACATATTGATTATATTTGTGTAGCCTATATAAAACACGAGGTTATAGCATAATAGGCCTACTTAAAATAGCCTACATTTATTGTGCTATTTTGATACAAAATAAATCACGAATGTGCTTAATTTAATCAATATCATTATTACAGTATTGAAATGGTTTAATAATGGGCAGACTTTCATTAACTCTTTTGGTTTGATAGTCACAGAATAGGCCTACATGGAAAATGTACAATATAGCCTACAGTAGCCTATGTCATTTTGATTAGAAATGCTTGAACCGTTTTGCTTTCGGTAACGTTACATTGGGTGGGACGTCAGATGCCAGTAGACCTACAGGTAGGCTACATATTCTTTAAATGTGAAACTGTACCAAAAAACAGTTGACCGGGCTATATTATTTTTCTAATACTCCCGCCATTTGTTGCCAACTAATTTATTAGGCTACTGAGTAGCCCGTAGCCTATGCAGAGAGTAACTGATTCAGTTGACAAATATGTAGGCTACTGCGGTGCAGTAGTCAGCCGTTCATATAGTAGGACTGAACTGTGGTAGTAGGACTAGTCTGTGGTCAGTAGCTACAGTTCGCTACAGTTCCTTTGAAAATCCCACCTGTTCTCACTGAATTGGGATAGGCTTCCTCGTGGCAACCAGCAAGTTATCTTTTCATTATCTCAATGTTTCATTCCGACTATCAGGCCCGCCTTTAGCTAATAACATTAGCTGACGTGCACAGAAGCATATGAACGAATCATTGAGAGTGATGATCCGGTACACTCAGTTCACTTGAAAGATTTGTTCAAAAAGATTAGTTCGTTCATGTACTGCCCATCACTACTGGGTAGTACCCATAAATCGAGCGTTGTATACCAGTTATGCTATACGACTGCAGCAGTCATTAGTAACGCTCAGGACATGGAAAGCTGCAGTCAGGGGAAGGAGCTGGCATATCAAACTTTTACCAAAAGTTTTTATGAGCCGAGCGTTTGTTCCCATAGGTAACCACGTGTTTGTTCATTATAACCAGCCACCTGTGTTAGTTTTTTTTTCCGGTATGAGTGGAGTACCTAATAATGATTGACAGGTGCGGGGCCTTGCAAATTCAATTATAAGAATCAGATTCTGAGCCCATATTACACAAACAATGACAGCCTTCTCAGAGGTAGTGGGTCAGCTTGGTGCTGCCTGACCACGTCACCACGTTATAATTATTAAGGGTAGTAGACTTTAGACTTTATTGTCCCCAAAGGGAAATTCCTTTCCACAGTACTGTACACATCAGACAACAGTACATACAACCACACACAGTAACAACATACAATGACAGACAACATATACACACTCAGGCCTGTTCACCGAGGCCTATTGTTTAAGGCGGCTATAGCTGCGGGGATCAGGCTTTTCCCAAAGTGAGCCACTCTGCATCTCAGTGTTCTATACCTGCACCCGGAGGGCAGTAGGGTAAGGTGGTGATTGAGTGGGTATGTGATGTCCTGTTCTATTGAGGTTGTAATGCGTGCAATGGCCTTATTGTTTAGCTCTGGTTTTTGGGTGTGGGGAGACCAATTATCCTGGCAGCGGTGTTGGTTATGCGTGTGAGTTTGGCCCGGTTAGTAACGGAGAACATGTTAAAAAAGCAGGTGGAACAGTACAGTAGGATGGGCTGAATAATGCTCTGGTACAACAATAGGAGGAAATGTGGGGCAACATAGTCCTCTAAGCTTGTGGATGACTGATAGTCTTTGATCGCTCCTTTTTTGGGTGTCATTAGTGTGCTGGTCGAAGCTGAGTCTATTGTCCAGTGTCACTCTGAGGTATTTTAAACTGTCAACCATTTCAACTGTTTGGTTATTGATGAGAATGGGGTGCTGAGGTGAGGGGGGACCAATTATTATTTCCTTAGTCTTGCTGACATTGAGGTGAAGATGTTTACCATCACACCACTGGGTGAAGTGTGCAACCGTGTTGTGATAGTCCAGAACAGAGTGGTTGTCTGTGAGTAGGGCAAGAATGGCTGTGTCGTCTGAGTATTTGAGGTAAGTAGTGATGGGTGACGGACTGGTGCAGTCGTTGGTGTAAAGTGTGTTCAGGAATGGGCTCAACACACAACCCTGCGGCGCTCCGGAGTGTTGAAGTGGTGTAGCTTCCAGATCATCAGATGCCTTTGGATGGTGTTAAAAGTAGAGCTGAAGTCCACAAAGAGGATCCTGACAAAGGTGCCTGGGGAATCCAGGTGCTGGAGGAGGAGGTGCAGCAGGCAGGCCTCAGTACTCTCAGATTTATGGACAGACCAGTCAAACGAACAGGGTGTGATACAGGAAGCAGCATAAGCAATTTCATGTTTTCAATCTGCTTATTATATAATACATAGATGTTCTTTCTGATTGTCACTGACTCACTGATGCAGTTTCAGGGTTTGTTTCAGGAATGCATCCTTAACTTAGGGGTTGATTTACTAAAGGTTTGCGTGTACTTGCAAAATATTGTCAGAGGTTTATTGTTTATTGTTTATTGGAGGGATCCCCATTAGCTGACGCCGTGACGACAGCTAATCTTCCTGGGGTCCACAAAAAGACATAAGACAAATACATACAATTAAATATACATGAACATGAAACATAGTTAAAAATGTACATTCAGATACCTAGGTATGTAGTATCAGTAGTCAAGTCAAGTCAAATTTATTTATATAGCACTTTTCATACACAAAGGCAATTCAAGGTGCTTTAAAAAACAAATCATTGAAAGACAAGCAGCAAAGCAATGCATAGCACACAAAAAGAATGCAAAAAATCAGCAGCATATCAGAACCTAACGTTCTTGAATTAAAAACACAATAATTAAAATTGAACAATAAGAACCTCCAACGCTTTCTCTTACCAAGACTTGGCATGTAAAGTCCTTCACCTCCCACGCAACAACGCATAAGTATCCCACAACGCATAGGGAAGTGCGGTCTAATAGGGTGAGCAGCGCTGTGGGTACAGTAAATGACCATCAATACCAGTCTCAGTGAGAGAGGCGCTGGTTTCACACAGTTCATTAATACAGTAGTTTAGTAGCAGTTAAAAGCAAAAGTAAACATAAAGGTCTTTAGCCTGGATTTGAAAATAGGCAGAGTAGGGGCAGATCTAATGTCTTCCGGGAGTTTATTCCAGCTATGGGAGGCATAGTGGCAGAACGCGGCTTCACCATGTTTTGTTTTGGTCCTAGGAACAATTAGCAGACCAGTCCCTGATGACCTAAGAGATCTAGATGGTTCATAGTGTAGAAGCAATTCAGAGATGTATTGTGGGCCTGACCCGTTGAGAGATTTATATACTATTAGCAGAATTTTAAAGTCTATTCTATGACATACTGATAGCCAATGCAGAGATTTGAGAACTGGTGTAATGTGTTCAGCTTTCTTGGTTCTTGTTAAAACTCTAGCAGCCGCATTCTGAATGAGCTGTAGTTGTTTAATAGCTTTTTTGGGAAGGCCTTTGAAAAGACTGTTGCAGTAGTCTAACCTGCTGGAAATGAAAGCATGAATTAGTTTTTCTAGATCTTGTTTGGACATATAGCCTCTAATCCTTGCTATATTTTTTAGATGATAAAAGGCAGATTTTCTTATAAACTTGATGTGGGAGTTAAGGTTCAGATCAGAGTCAATAATAATGCCAAGACTTTTTACCTGGTCCTTTGGTTTCAGAGATAAGGATTCGAGATGAACAGTAACTTTGAGCCTTTCTTCTTTAGCACCAAATACAATTATCTCTGTTTTGTCTTTATTTAGTTGGAGGAAATTCTGGCACATCCAATCATTTATTTGCTCGAGGCACTGACACAGTGCGTCTATGGGAGCATAGTCATCCGATGAGAGGGCTATGTAGAGTTGAGTGTCATCTGCATAGCTGTGGTAGGCTATTTTGTTTTTTTTGCATAATTAGGCCAAGTGGGAGCATATAAAGGTTAAATAAGACAGGACCTAGAATTGACCCTTGGGGTACCCCACATGTCATATTGGTTTGGTCAGATGTGTAGTTGCCAATGGAAACAAAGTAGTTCCTATCTTGCAGATAGGATCTGAACCACTCTAGGACCGTGCCAGAAAGCCCAACCCAGTTTTCCAGTCTGTCCAATAGAATTTTGTGGTCAACCGTATCGAAAGCAGCGCTAAGGTCTAGTAACACTAGAATTGAGATTTTAACCTGAATCAGTGTTCATTCGGATGTCAATTATAACTTTAATGAGCGCGGTTTCGGTGCTGTGTTGGGGTCGGAAGCCTGATTGGAAAGGATCTAGGAGGTCATTAGAGGATAGGAAGGTATTGAGTTGTTGGTAGACAGTTTTTTCAAGTATTTTACTTATAAAGGGAAGATTTGATATTGGTCTGTAGTTGCTGATTATAGAGGGGTCAAGGCTACGCTTCTTTAACAAGGGCTTAACAACTGCAGTTTTCAGAGATTCTGGAAAAATGCCTGTAAGAAGAGAAGAATTAATTATCTGCAATAGGTCGGTCGCCAGGCAGCAGTAAACATTTTTTAAAAAGCTTGTTGGCAGGGTGTCAAGGCAACATGATGAGGATTTAAGGCCTTGTACCGTTTCTTCAAATTTTTTGTGGTCAATGACATTAAGCTGAGTCATGTTTATTGAGCTCGTTTTCTGTGGGTGCAGTGGAGCCACATTTCTTTTTGATGCGGAGCCACTGATAGATAGCCTGATGTTTTTAATTTTATCCCTAAAGAAGGTCGCAAATTCATTGCATTTGACAGTGGATAGATGATCAGGGGCAATTTGTGGGGGGGGGGGGGTTAGTCAGCCTATCAACAGTGGCAAAAAGAGTGCGAGCGTTATTGGTGTTTTTGCTGATAATGTCGGAGAAGAAGGATTGTCTGGAATTTTTCAGTTCCTGGTTATAGGAGTGCAGACTATCTTTATAAATTTCATAATCAATGTGAAGTTTAGTTTTCCGCCATTTGCGCTCGGCTTTTCTACAATCTTTTTTTTTGTTTTTTACAGAGGGAGCGTTTCTCCATGGAGCTTTTTTCTTACCGGAGATTAATTTAGTCCTAGTAGGTGCTACAGCATCGATAGCCTTCAGGGTTTTAGAATTGAAATTATCGAGGAGATCATTGGCAGAGGCTGAGGAGAGGGTGGGGGCCAGAGAGAAAGCCTCCATGAACAGTGTACTGGTACTCTCATTGATGTGTCGCTTTTTGATGGTTTGTGATCGAATAAGAGCGACAGGGGTGATCTTCAATTCAAGAAAAATGCAGAAATGGTCAGACAGAGCGACATCACTAGCTGAAAGAAACGATGACTCAAAGCCCTTGGTGATAAATAAATCTAGGGTATGGCCTCGATTGTGAGTGGGCCCAGAGACATGTTGTGACAGATCAAAGGTATCAAGGAGGTTATTAAATTCTTTGGTATTATTATCATTGGGATTGTCTATATGAATATTAAAATCTCCTGCAATAGATATACAGTCATGTTCTATGGAGATTATAGAGAGGAGTTCAGAAAATTCATCAAAGAAACTACTAGCGTAATTTGGTGGTCTGTATATGATCAAGAGTAAGACAGAGGGAGAGCACTTCAGAACAGTAGCAAGATATTCAAATGATGAAAAGTCTCCAAACGATACCTGTTTGCATTGAAACACATCAGAGAAAATAATAGCTACTCCTCCCCCCTTCTTACCGACTCTGGGGGCATCGATGTAGTTAAAGTTAGGTGGGGCTGACTCATTAAGAACATACTCTCTGTTATTTAGATCAAGCCAGGTTTCCGTGAGGAACATGATATCCAATTCATGACTAGTAATCAGATCATTGATCAGAAGCGATTTGTTTACAAGTGATCTAATATTGAGCAGTGCAGCCTTAATAATTTTAGTGCTAAGGTGTTTTGGCAAATGCTCTTTCAGCTGTCTCTGGTGAACAGATACTAGGCTTGATCTAGGAACAGAACGTGCTGAGAGGATATTTTTGTTTGGTCTAGGAGTAATCAGGGTGGGGATGGCTAGGATGGCTTTATGACTGGGCTGCTGTGTGACCTTGTCCTTGCTGTTGTGGTCCTTAGGGGGGGAATGTCTTTGGCCGTTTTAGAGTTTTCTTTTGAGGGGGTGATGAGCGGGGGGAGTGAGGGGGCAGTGGGAGGGGACGTGGGTGAGGGGGTTTTGAAGGTGGGGGGTGAGGGCTGGATACAGGGTGGGGGGGTGGAGGAGGGGTGCGGTGAGGGCTGGCTAGACTGGCGTTAGCCTGTTCAACCAGCTTGTTCATGCCAGCTGAGAATGGCAGTAGAGGGGGGGTGGGGGATAAGAACAGGGAGGAGGACAATGAAAGGGGGGTGGAAGAGTTGAGGGGGGAGGGGTAGTTGGTCTCTGAAGCTGGTGAGGGAGGGAACTCCGAAACCGGGGCATCGGCCCGCTGAGATGGGTTGGCGGCTGAGCCGGCAGCTGCAGGTGGTGGGGCGTCGTCGGTCTGTTGAGTTGGGATGGCAGCTGGGCAAGCAGCTGTAGGTGGTGGGGCGTCGTCGGTCTGTTGAGTTGGGATGGCAGCTGAGCCGGCAGCTGCAGGTGGTGGGGCGTCGTCGGTCTGTTGAGTTGGGATGGCAGCTGAGCCGGCAGCTGCAGGTGGTGGGGCGTCGTCGGTCTGTTGAGTTGGGATGGCAGCTGAGCCGGCAGCTGCAGGTGGTGGGGCGTCGTCGGTCTGTTGAGTTGGGATGGCAGCTGAGCTGGCAGCTGCAGGTGGTGGGGCGTCGTCGGTCTGTTGAGTTGGGATGGCAGCTGCAGGTGGTGGGGCGTCGTCGGTCTGTTGAGTTGGGATGGCAGCTGAGCTGGCAGCTGCAGGTGGTGGGGCGTCGTCGGCCTGTTGAGTTGGGATGGCAGCTGAGCCAGCAGCTGCAGGTGGTGGGGCGTCGTCTGTCTGTTGAGTTGGGACGGCAGCTGGGCCGCCAGTCTGTGGAGCTGGGCTGGCGGTCTGTTGAGCTGGGACAGGAGCTGGGCCGCCAGTCTGTTGAGCTGGGTCGGCAGCTGGGCCGCCAGTCTGTTGAGCTGGGCTGGGCGCCTCCGGAGCTGCAGCCGGCGGGGCGGGAATCTCAGTGATCAGGGCATCAGGCTGTCGAGCTGAGCTGGAAGCCTTTGGAGCTGGGGGAGGGATCTTGACCTTGTGATAATCTACAGTATAAAGTAGGTTAGAGGTGAGCAGCGCCTCACCAGCACTATTGAGATACAGTCCATTCACAGTGAAGAGGTGCCTGCGCTGCCAGAACAAATTGAAGTTTTCAATAAAGTTCACTTTATGTAGGGTGCAGGCAGTGGAGAGCCAGGAGCTTATTCCTAGCAGTCTGCTGAATCGTTCTGTGCCCCGATTAGATGGTAGGGGACCGCTGACATAAGCCTCAATGTCCAGGGAGGCTAGCATGTTTAGCAGTTCGACAAAGTCAGCTTTTAGTTTCTCTGATTGTTGCTTGTAGATAACGTTTGTTCCAATATGCAAAATGATCTTGGTCACAGCTTGGTGAATTGCCAGTAACTCTGTGATTTTTCCTGTTATGTCAGAGATCACGTCATGAGGGAAGCAGTATGTTTTGGAATTTCTCTCACTGCCAATCTTGATGTTCTCTACCGTGTAATCGCCAATGATCAAGGTTGTTATTGACTGTGAGTTTGTGCTGTTTTGAAGCTGTGGGGGCCTGTATCTTACTGGAAGCCTTGTAGTAGTGTTAGCTTGGCTATCCTTCTCATGGCGGGGCCGGGACGGGACATTAATCATGTCGGCTGGCGGTGATCCAGGCACACATAGCAGCGGGTGGAATCTGTTATCCAGCCTAAGCTCTAGGAGCGGCAGGGGAGGCGCTTTAGAGCCTCCCCTGGTGACTGTAGCCCAAGGCCGCTCGTTAGCTTCGGCAGAGCACAGCAGGCTGGTAGTCAGGGAGGGCCAGCCTGTTGCTGAGCTGATTTCAGGCATTTGCGGAGCAATCGTGGTTTCGGGAATCACTAATCTGTTTGGGATAGACTTATTTTTCTGCTTCGGTCCGCTCACATTCTGGATAGCGGTGTTAGCTAAGTCTTTTTCCGGGGCTAGTATTGGGTTAGCAGTGTCTCTGGGAGCTAGCGTTAGCATAGCATTTGGTGATGTTGGCTTCGTACTCACGTTAGCAGAAGCTATCTTAGCATTTTGACTCGGTGGCAGTGAGGAATCCTTTGAATGATGAAAGATCGTTGTTTCCAGTATGGCAATCTTCTGTAGATGAATACAGCAGTTTTTACAAGGCATTGTGTCCGTGTCGATTTCAGTGGAATTTGGTGAAGACCGGGGTGGAAAATGAGCAGCCTAAGTGTTAGCTACAAACTTAGCTCATAAACGTCAACGGTGCGTGGAGCCGTACAAACCTTATACAAACCATATACATTATACAATACATATACAATTTGTTTCGTCAATTTATTCAAATAATTTAGTTAGTTCATTCAGAAGGCTGCAAATGTAAGAATAATCTGTTTTCAGTCATATGGTCAGCGGCATTAGGTGTGCTTTTAGTAGTTTTTTAAATGATAACTTGTTTTGTGTGCAAGATATGTGAGGAGGCAAAGAGTTCCAAGACATTATTGAACGGTAGATAACTGTGTGTTTAAGGAGATTTGTTCTTGGGGTTGGAGGTATCAAGTGTCCTGAGCTGGCATTCCTGGTGTAATGGCTATGTCTGTTGCTTGTGTTTAATACTTGATTGAAGAAATATTCAGGTGTCTGATTAAATATTACATTTCTAAAAAACATAAGAAGGCTGTAGTGGAGTTTAACTTCAACTGAGAACCAGGACAGGTGAGTATGCATATATGCTATATGTGTGCGTGTAGAACAATTAAGTGCCAATCTGGCAGCTCGATTTTGAACTTGTAGTTTATTTATATCTTTCTTAGCTGCCACTGACCATATAACTGGACAGTATTGCAGGTGACAGAAGACCAAAGACTGTATTACTTGAATGATAACAGAAGATGTTAAATAAGATGAGCACTTTCTAATCATTGCTATGCCTCTTCCCATTTTGGACACAATGCCGTCAATGTGATCAGACCACGACAACAGTCCATCCAACATTACACCCAGAAGTTTTGTTTTCCTGACCTGTTTTATTGTCTGTCCTGCCATCGATAGATGCAACTGTGGGTCACCAATAAGCATACTTCTTGACCCAAAAACAATACTTTTAGTTTTAGAAATGTTCAGGGCTAGCTTGTTATTTTTCACCCAATTTTATACTCTTTCTAGATCCTGATTCAGGATAGTTACTAGTTCATTTTTAGTTGAAGCACTGCTGTACAATGTTGTGTCATCTGCATACATTACCACACTGGAATTCTCAATTGCTAGGGGCAGATCATTTGTGAAAATAGAGAAGAGTAGGGGGCCCAAGCAGCTTCCCTGTGGAACACCACAGCTGTTGTATATGCAGTCAGATAGGCTACCATTAAAGCAGACTCTCTGCGATCTCCCAGATAGATAGCTGACCATCCAAGAGAGTGCCGTACTGCTAAATCCATAAGTCTTTAATTTCATAATCATTATGTCATGATCTATTACATCAAATGCTGCACTGAAGTCAAGTAAGACAATGCCCACCATTTTTTTGTTATCCATTTGTTTTAGCCAATCATCTGTTAGCTGGGCCAGGGCAGTGGCTGTAATGACATTCTCTGTATGCGTGCTGGGAACTAGTGATCAGCTTGTTCTTGGAAAAATTATCTTTGATTTGTTTAAACACTATTTTCTCCAGCAATTTGCTCAGGACTGGAAGTATGCTTATTTGTTTGTGCCTGTGAAGGTTAATTTATTATTATTTGGTATTGGAATTACCTTTGCTTCTTTCCAAACCTTAGGGCAAATTCCGTACTTTAAACATGTATTAAAAATGTGACAAATTGGAGTAGATACGTGATCAGAAGCAATTCGTAGCAATTTACCATCTAGATGGTCTATGCCAGCCGGTTTCTCATTTGGCAGAGACAACAACAGCCTAGTAATATCAGGGGTGTCAACCTGCACAAAATCAAATGTACAGTTTTTATCCTTTATCATACAGTTCTCAATTAGTGTGCATAGGGAGGAGCCACCAGTGGATGTAAAGTTCCTTCTGAGATTATCAACCTTGCTCATAAAGTGATTATTGAAATAATTGGCAATCTCAACTGGTTTTGTTAAGAAAGTACCATTAGATTCTATAAATTAATTTGCCTGATGTGACATTCCCATTATTTCATTCAATGTTTTCCATAGTTTTTTTCCATCATTTTTAGAATCATTGATTTTATTTTGGTAATGTTCTTTCTTTTTACTTCTATTCAGTTTGGTTACCTGATTTCTTAATTTACAGTAGCTTTCTCTGTCTGATGGTAAACTAGATGTTTCAGCCATTTTTTTTTCTCATCTCGTTGCGCCATTAATGCTTTTAGATCACTACTGATACATGGTGCACATTTTGCCCCTATGGCACTTTTTTTCATTGGTGCATGTTTGTCAGCGATTTGCATAAATAATCTCATGAATATACTGCCAAATCTGGGTCCTCCTCATTACACACTGTTGACCAGTTACTGTTTCTCACATCCTCCATAAAAAGTTATTTCTGAAAGTGCTTGTATGACCTCTTATGTATAATCCTACCAGCTGCCTTAGGGACCTTCATTTTCCTTTTAAGAGCTATTAAGTTATGATCACTAAAACCAAGAGCTACAGATACTGCTTTAGAGCAGCGTTCAGGAATATTTGTGAAGAAGTGATCTATACATTTAGATGATGATAGCCCATTTTAATTTGTACTGGTTCTAGTTGGTAGTGTAACAGTTTGTGTTAAATTACAAGCACTAGCTACTGTAAGAAGCTTCCTCTTTAGAGGACACACGGCTAACCAATCAATGTTTAAATCACCAACAAAATATAATTCACGGTTTTCATCACTAACTTTATCCAGCATTTCACAAATAGAATCTCATATCCGCACTAGGCGGCCTGTAGCAGCAACCTACGAGTATTGGTTTAGCTTGTGGCAAGTGAACCTGTAGCCACAGTGCCTCTATATCACACAACATTAAATCCTTTCGAATTTTTACTGGAATGTGATTCTGTACATATAATGCTACACCTCCTCCAAATTTATTTCGGTCATTCCTAAACAAGGTGTATCCATCAACCGCTAATTCTGTGCTATCAAATGACGGATCTAAATGTGTTTCAGATATTGCCAATATATGGATGTTATTTGACTGCATCACATAACTTAATTCATGGATCTTATTTCTTAAGCTACAGATGTTTAAATGAGCGATCAACAGGCCTTTGCCTGGGATATTAAGAGTGTTAGAATAAAATAACACGAAGCAGTAAAAAGTCATATGGCGTGATCAACTAAGGAGGTGTAAAAAGGATTGCGTGTCCTAAAATCGAAAGATACATTGATTTAAATTTTTTACAGGTTAGCCTGAATGAATATGCAAAAATGGGCGTCCCTACGTTATTTTGCTAAATAGTGGGAGGAGGTCATGCAAATAGATTACCTTAGCACGCGTAACGTGATTTACTAAGTCAGAAAGCAAGTTTGGGAAAGGTATTTGCGGGTGCCTTTTAGTACAAATGGAAAGCAGGTATTAAAAGACACACAATCGATAAGATGACTGCAGTCATTGTAGCAAGACACGTACGTGCGTACGCTCAAAACACACAAAAAGATCATTTGTAGATAAATACATCAAGAACAGTAAGAAAAATGTATTTTTAATCATGAAGCAAATCATGTTACAGAATACAAGAGTAACTATTATTTGAATGAAACAAGCAAAACAACGTCTATTATAACAAACAGTGAATAAAAACGTTATCAAATTAAAACCCATCATCAGATGGAAATGTGATTTTATGTGACACTAACGGTGCGGGTAATGCTAGTAAGTATAGTTATGATCGTTTCAGTCCTGATAAACATGTGTAACCCGGTAGAAAGTAAGAGACATCCAGTGAAACAGCTTGTCTTAAACCGCCAGCTTGTTCAGTGTAACGGTAATCTAAAATAACTGGATTTATATATATTTTCCACATTCCTTAAATAGTTTTTCAGTGGCAACATTGTGGCCAGACTTTTCACTGTTTTCTTACAGTTTAACCACTTCAAACACGCAAAATCGCTCAATTAAATATGGCTGTTTGTGGCTGGAGTAATATACGTAATGACTGATCACCCACAAAGTGTGAAATGTTTAGCACTTGCAAATACTTTGGCTGCGCCTGCAAAATAACACCCCTTATTTGGGATGTTAGTAAATCGAACCCTAAATGTATTAACTTCAGATTACTACTGAAAGTTACAATTCACAAACCACATCTTTTTTAAAGCAATATTAATTTTTTGTGTTTTGGCCCCATAAATAATTGGATTTAATACTGGAGAGAATACCAAGAAATATAGCGAAAGTACCACACGGATGGCATAGGGGATATCAGTCATATTGAACCGGCTTTGAAAAAGCTCAAAAGAAGCACCCATTAAAAAGTTCAGTATTACAACTAAGTGTGGAATGCAAGTACTCAAGACTTTTCCCTGGCCACTTTTAGTCAAATGAAGACATATCCCAATGATTCTTAAGTATGAATATAAAATAACAAAAAATGGCAGGACCACAGAAAAAAATGTAACAGTTAAACTATATATGTTGACATGAGCGATGTCTGAGCATGACAGTTTAACCACTGAAAAGTTGTCACAGTAAACTTTTCCAATGATTCTACCACAGATTTCAAGATTCACAGTTATTGACAGGGTAATGCTACATCTAAAGATCGGAAGCAGCCAGGTAAAGGCAATAAAAGCCACAACCTTAGAAAAACTCATTATCCTTTCATATGAGAGAGGGAAACATATGGAAACGTACCGGTCGTAAGCCATGACCATCAGGTTTGTGATCTCACATCCCCCATAAGTGTTTAGATGGAAGATTTGAAGTAGACAAGAAACTCTTGAAATCTGAGAGTTGCCCGTCAGAAGCCTGTTTAAGACAAAAGGGGCTAAACCAGATCCACCATACAATCCAATGCAAGCTAAATTACAAATGAAAATATACATAGGCTTATGCAAACTCTTTTCTACACATATAACATAAATGAGCAGCATGTTTGCAACAAGTGTAACTGGATACAATAAAATTAATACAGTTGCAAATATATATTTCTGATCTTCTATGCCTTCATATGCTGCCAGTATGAAATGTGATGAGTTTGGCATGGTCCTTTTCTTCTAAGAAAACAGAGACTTTGTTTTGAATGAAAATATCTTCCTCCAACCAGTCTGAAAAATTCAACACAGTAAATAACAGTGTAAAATATCTAAGATAAAAATCTGGAATTGTTTTAAAGAAAAACTGTAGACAGCCATTACAGGAGCAAATTTAAACAGAGTAAGTAATTTCTCTATTCCAATGAAATATACCCAGGTTTATTATCCTTTTATGGCAGGAGAAATATGGACACGGTGCTGTTTGTCAGTGTCACTGATCAAATGCGTCTATATATTCCCTTAAGCGTGTCACGTGTATGAGAGTTAACTACAATGTAAATATTTGGCCATGAGAAACATTGCTATATGTGGCCTAGGGGTGGGTGGTATAGCCTTGTCACGGTATAAATAAAATTTTGGATGGTAACGATATATATCACAGTATAGTTGTTGTTTTTAATATAATTCATAAAAAATATTTTAGGAACAATGCCAGTCTAGGATGGTAACAATTTTGCCATGGGGTGTTTTTGCTGTTCCTTTAATATTCTGTATATAAGGACAACCTTTATAAACTTGTGTATTTTAAGAACATTTTATTGTGCAAAACTGCAATGTATTAAAGATGAATTATAAAATTTTAATAAATATTTAATTAAAAACAAACAAAAAGAACAATTTCAAGCATACAAATAGCTGCGACTGAATTGAACAAAAACAAGGCCTACGTAAACATTTGAAGCTACGTTCCTGCGTGTCCGGCATTCGCTACATACTTTTTCTTTCAGCCGAAGGTTCTCAAACTGGGAACCCCAATGGTTCTCAAACTGGGAGGTGTGTGAGACATGAGATGAATATTTATTCAGTAATTGTTTACCATAAAAAATGTCATTAGCCGCCAACAGCCAGTCTCTTTTAATAGCAGGGAACAAAAACATAAAGAAAAATAAAAAGTAATTTCAAAATCCAACAGTAGCCGAGGAGCAAAAATGCATCAGACCATTCCACCATTCCACATGCCAGTGCATCTAACATAGGCTATGGTAGCCTAGCTAGCTTGGAGCCATTACAGGTAGATGTCGGACTATTAAAATATATATTGACTTTAAATGCAGGACTGAGCATGAGGCACACTGATCCAGACCTCTTATTTCGTATGCATTTATTGAAATATTTCTGTTTCCGCATTTCCACAGCAACACATTCTTTTTTAATAATAATGCAAATAATAGAAATTCCACTGAGTAAATTAACATACAACACACTTGCGTTTCAAAAGAATGCTTTTCATTGGCGCAACTGGTTGATATTGTCACTAGGCTAATGGCAAGCAGTGGACTTCTGAGTACAGTATGTAGTGGCAGTGAGTGGTATGGAGTGCGGCTCCTCCCACCAAAGAAAATAAATCTAACTTCTAACATACATGTGCATATACATCTACGTCTGCTACATTTTGTTTGTGCAAGCCCTTACTCCTATTGTAATGGATTTTAGTGGCGGATAATCAAACGCGAAGGTAGGGGGATCAGAAACAAGTCACTCACGCAATGAGGACCAATAAAGGAAATAACAAAATAAATGCAAAGAAAGAAAAGACAGGAAAGTAATTATTTGTGGCTAAACAGCCAAACGAAAATCAACCCACTAAAATAGGGCGACCTCGAATAACGAGTGAAACACAAACTAAATCTCCCGAGCTCAACATTGGAGCCAAAACGGGAAACTTAGCAAAGAAAAGAACACCTTCGGCACATAAGTTCGGACGGCCGAAAGAGTGTAAAACATATAGGTTCTAAGGGCCGGAAGAGTGTAAAACAAACGAAACAAACAAAGAAAACTATCTCAGAGAGAACAGCAAAGAATAAAATAAATAGTACAGAACACTAACAGGAGGAATAATACCTATACCTGAACTAAAAGCTAATAGCAAGTCCCCCGTGAACATAAACAGCATTTAATATCACAAGGTCGCTAGAACCTGGCTATACCTGGCTCAATGCAATGTCGAATGACAAAGAAGCACCGGGGAAGTGGAAGTGAGGAGCTTAAATACCCCGCAGGTAGAGGCACAGGTGAAAACAATGATGAGGGAAAGCAAACCCCAGAACGGAACATGGAAAAAATCTGATAAGATAATGACGAGAACCGCAACGGAAAAGAAAAGAAAAACCCATGAACCATGACACCTATTTGAAAATTAAAAAAATGTCTAGTGAACCACTGTTGAACCTTCATGTAAATTAAAATGTAGGCTAATGTAGAAATGAGTTAGGAGTGCTGATTCAAATGCATTACTGCTAATATTGTAATTCCAATGGTGAAATAGCAATGGGTAGTGTTTTTTATGCACATTTCACCTTGCTCATTGCTCACCTGTGTTTGGGGAAGCAACGGACAGAAAAGAGGAATAGTAATTCCTAGGCTATGTTTTAACATTGACTTTCCACTTGTATGCACAGTTTTGATCAGTAATACAATGACAATATATACAGGGGAATGTATTGCATTAAAAGCTTACTCCATGCAGGTCGTTTTTGATTTGCTTGGCGCATTTAATGACAGCTTGCATTTCACCGCTTTATATGTGGTAGCTTACATTTATAGATGTGAAAATTTTTTCAAGTATGCAAGTAGCCTAATGCTCTACCGGTATAAACAGAATGGTAAAATCCATATCATGGCCCGGATTTCTACCGTTATATCGCCCACCCCTAATGTAGCTATCTGTTTTTTTCATTCTACGTTTCATTCATTCTTCATAAACTTCTCACACTGAGTTTGTGTAGCGTTATCTGAGTTTGAGTTTGAACGAGGCATTATCTGGCTACAGGTGGCATGCATGGCTATAGCCGAGTAGGCAGTTCTAATATACCAGGTAGGATATTTTTTTCATAAAACATTTTTATATCAGAGATTTTGAAGAAATTTGGTTTCTACTAAATCGAAAGTACACCGGGTACTGTACATAGTATACAGTGAGCAACGAAAGAACACAGAATGTTTTAAAAGTGTATTATTGTTCCTATATCAGAAAATGATTTTCTCAGCGTTTATAAAGGGTGCATTTTATTGTCTGTAACTATGGACATATGAAGGTTGTAAACATGGTTTGGGCTATTCACACCCTGCAGTTTTTTTTATCCTGCACTGCAACATGAGAGGTTTGTGACCGTTTGGAACAACATTGCGTAGGGTTTTCTTAAAGCTGTAGTTTCATTTCAGCGAAAAATTTAATTTGGTCGATTCTGACTACCACTAGGGGGCAGTTACATCAGGTTAATGACAATGATTGATGGCAGTGGGTTTTCATTGTGTAGTAGTGATGCGAAGAATAATTTACTCCTGGGTGGACAATTATGTGGATAACCTGGTCGCTGGCTCTTAAAGGCCCACACGCATATGTTTCGTGTTTTTGAGCTTTTCATATAATCGTAGAGCTTTTAAAATGTGTTCTATACTGGTTCAAGAAAAAAAAAGGCAATTTACATATTTTAGGGTTAAATGAGATTTTCCCGAGTTCTTAGTAAAACGATTTCCCACGTTACATGACATGTTTTTTTGCATAATTTGTTGGAGTCGCAATCCAATGTGTACAGACAGGGGGCGGGGTTTCGGAGTTTTCAAAAAAGCTACGTCACTGCCCTTTGCTAATGTTTTGTGGGTGTTTTAGATACTAAAACCAGGAAGAGAATGCCAAAGTTTTTCTCTTTCAATTCTTAAATAGTATTATTGTATAATTATTGTTTAGATTTATTTAATTGTCTATTATTAACTAAATAAAATTAATTTGTACTGAAGTTTCCACATTCTGTACCCTATGAAATTGCTTTTAGTCCCTATACTACCTTCCATGTTTTTATTTACTTATTTATAATTTTATCTTCAGACATACCATAAAATACATTTTATTGTTGGGATTAAAGTCACCTAGGTTTTATTGTTGGGGTTCAATTCCCCCAGGTTGTTCAAGGCTTACCTGAAAGTATTTTCCTTTATTAAAAATATTTTTATTTATTCATACCCATTCCTTTTTTTCTCATTTTATGTAAAGTCACAATTATTGTATGAAATGTGCTATATAAATAAAATTTGATTGATTGATTGATTGATCAATGTTCTGAATTCCTTTTTGCCCATTTTCATAGACAATCTTATTGATACCCAGTGAGCATTTTTTGGTCTAAAAGATGTTAAATAAGTGTTTAATGAATGACATCACGAATGAGCATGGACAGACAAGTTCAGTAGACAAGGTACTTTTTTCCAATTTTTAAAATATCTTAATTCAAATATTTAAACTTTAAATATTTCCACGCACATTCACGCTACAGCAATTTGTGCAACATTATGTTTGGGTAAAACTCTGTCTGCCTAGGATATAAAATTGTGCCTTGTTGTTTGCCCAAGCTTCTTCTGGCAAGAAATAGTCTTAATATAAAGTACGTTCCCATGTTGTTCCAACTACGTTTGGAGTACAGCATCGTCTGTATTTCATTGTCACATATTACACTGGTAAACAGAGGCTGACATATCTGGATTGAGATTTACCTACCAATTAAAACTGAAGGTTAAACAAATCCCTCCATCCACTTTTGTCGGTATCTTTTTCAGGTGGGTGATCACTCAGTCACTAAAGTGCCTCTTACTTTTTTTATATGTGTCTGTCCTGAAGAATGTGTGATGAAGTGTGGTTATTGGCATTATTGTGTTGCCTTCATTATGCTGTTATTGTTGGGCTAATGTTAGCGAGTGGCTAATGGTCATGCTGGGTATATTGCTATTTGCAGCAACCGGCCAGCTGATGTACAAGAATGTGAATAAAGAAACGGAATGGGAGGGTTTTTTATGTCGCTGTTAGATTGTAATGTGATTTGGGAATAAGGCAATTGAATATCTGTAAAATAATTGTACTAATTTGAATAGTATAGATAGTAGAATATTTATTATACATCTTTATTGTTCTGGGTAATCAGTATATTTATTTTGATATAGTAATATAATAGTATGAATAGTAATTAATGTAATAGGAAATTAAATGTATATTGATTATGGTTAGTTATTTTGTTCTGGAGACTTTGAAAAGGCTTTCAGCTCCATGATATTTTACAACAGTTTGAAAGAAGATCCAGTTGTTGGCTTATGAGGAACTTCCTTGTTTCTTCCTTGCACCAGTAAAGCTCCCACCCACTTCCTGTGCGTTAGTAAACAAACCAAACAAGTTAGCAACAGTTGCTAGTTTTCTCAGAAAATAGTTCTTCCAAATCAAATCAATCAAAATTTGTTTTAAAAATGTCCAATGTTCGATACTGGATGTTCTGATTTTATACATAAGCATAATCAGCGTCGTTTGCATTCGTTTAGTGTGCTTTTGAGACCTGTTTCGCCATGCAATGGGAGTGAATGGAGAGAGAAAAAACGTCATCCTCTGTTGGCCAGTTGCTGATGTAGAATCCGCAATTACTAGACCAATGAGGGAATAGCTCGGAGCGAAAGTTTAAACGTGATGTATCCACCTGTTGCTGTGGGAAAAGGTAAAAGTTATTTAGAAATATTATTATTTTATTTACTCGTTTATCTGACTCCATTTATAATTATAATTTAGAATTTTGGTTAAACATGCGTGGAGCTCGGAGTGTTTACACTCAACTCGTCCTTAGGTACCATCATTACTTCAATATATGTTTGCCGGAATCAACATTATTGCTGAAGCTCAGTTCGGTGGCGAACGCAGAGGTTGGGGGTCTAGTCAACACAATACATGATATTCATTTATCATAGATAGTTGCGAGCCCCAGTCTGAGTACATTTAAAGGGCTCCTTAAGGCAAATTTGACAAGAACCGGCGTAACAACACCCATGGGTTCCTATATCAAATCACCAGAACCATGCACTACTCTGGGTGTATTTAAAGAGTTCCTTAAGGCAAATTTGACAAGAATCGGCGTAGGACGCCCATGGATTCTCTTCACATCAAATCACCAGAACCGATACACCAACCCGACCTTTACAATTGGACCGTCACTTGACTGCCTATACCCAACTTGAGTCCGCCACGTCTGTACCAGGCCGCTGATCAGTCGGTCCTGGGTCAGAATTGTCCCCCTGAGTCTTCAGTAGTAATTTAGGCTGAAAAGGGTATAAGATGGATGAGAGCCACGCACGTTAAATATAAAAAGAATTGGATAACAGGCAGGGAGGTCATTAGCTTGGAACGCTGCAGCTCAGATCATGCAGACAATTGAAGCTGGGAAAAAGGATTAAAAGAAAGATGCAGTTGATATGAAAACATGGTAATTTATTAATGACAAATAATCACTGGTTAAGACTGTGAGAGCAAACACGAACACATTCAATGCCTATAACTAAACACAGGATAACATGCTGTCAAGACAAATAAACACGAACAAGTTCACAAACAAAGTATATCACCAAGTGATTCCGTACGGTGTGACTATGGTACCAGGAGAACTGTTAAGCAGATTCTCCTCGAGTCTCCCTTGGGGATCTTCTTAAATGTAGTTCAGCGCCGATATGCCCACTCCACAAGTCCCTTTGTTGTCCAAATAAGGTCTGGCAGGAAGAGCAGTTTCACCACGCAGGGACCCCCTCCAGGGAGAGAAACAGAGTCTCCCTCCCCAATCTAGTGACAGTAATAAGACTCTTTGAACGACGGCGCGTGATCTCATGATCTTCTCTATCATATCTAGATATCCGGTGAGGTCCCGGTGATGGCCACTCTTGGTTCCAGATATTTATATGGACAAGCGCATCCCTGATAACCTATACAATCCTCCTTCCACATTCTTTATTTCTCCCCCTCCAATACTTTCACATACCACACACTTCAATTAGTATTATCCAGGTTCACCACATTTATCATATTATCCACAATTACGTTATACTTCCACAATTACCAATCTACATGCACATACACATGATTCAATATACATATACAGCTTTGTTTAACATGTTCACCATTCAGTCCAGAATCTAGGCTGTAAAAGTCCTGTGAGTTCTGATGTCCAGTTGTAGGTTCGACCCCCGCTGTAGTTTACGAGGCCGTGAGAAGTCAGAAGAACAGGCTCTCAGACCCCCAAGTAAATTGTTTTATTGCACCCTCCAGGAAATCACCAACAGCTGCAAAGTTTTAGGACTGATAACACTTTTTCCAGCCTTACACTGACCACTGGAGCAAGTCATGAAGATGAGCGTGAATATTATGACTCATATTAGTGCCAGGGAGCTCTACAATATTATGTTCGAACAAAGTTCAGTATGCCTTTGGACTCTGCAGATAGCACAGTTCTTAATTGTTGGCTGTCTCAAATTGCATACTTGCGTGCGTGCACACTTGTGTACTTGTAAGTGTGCATGTAAGTACACTTCCAAGTGCACTAAGAAGCATATGGTACTTATGCAAGAATGCAGAGCCCTTACAACCCTGACAACCCATAGTTGTACTACAACGTCATAACTCAAAAAACAAACACATCCAGTGCAGGTTAGACTGCAAGTGACATCAGGGCTGCATTCAAATCCAATTTAACACGCTCCCTTCCCTTGCTCACTTCCCTTGAGGGAGCTATCTTGTAACGCAATTTGCTACGTGCAGCAAGCAAACTTAAAAGCTGCTCTGGAAGGGAGGATTGATGAGAAACAAATAAAAACGGAACCGAACCGCCCTCGCAACATTTCAGAAGTGCAACACCATAGTGTTGAAATGCGACTGCCACATAGTTCTGTGGTGACTGCCCACTTTTTCCATGTGGAGCATTGCATTGTGGGATTCCATTCTTGCTGAAAGCTTGCATTTTATACGGACGGACGGACTTGTGGACTTGTGATGCACGTAGTATCAAGTGTCCCGACAAAAGGGCACTTGCAGAAACACGTTCTTGTGAATAGGGTAATATTCATAGTGTCCGCTATGAGTATTAAAAGCAGGCTTCCGGGCCTCGCAGTGGTACAACGGTAAGAGCACCGACTTTCAGTCGCGCCCCGGTCCTGCCAGATCCGAGCATAGCCGGTGCCCTGTGGGAGCGGCAATTGGCGGCTGCTCCCGGGTGGGGGGAGGGCTCAGAGAAAATTATAGCGCATATAGCGGCCCAGGCAAGTTGGAATCATGGTCAGGCTTGGAGGAGTCGTACCCTGAAAAAAGACATGCCAACCTCCGCTCTACTACCGGCTGATGGGGTTGTGCAGCAGTGATTCTCCAGCAGTTGCTGCATGGGGGGAATTGAATTAGAATAGGGGTTCAATTGGCTACCAATATGGGGGGGAAAAATTAGAAATAAATGTAGAAAAAAAAGCAATCTTCCATTAATTTCCCTCCCGCATACGCACTAAGTTAAGCGTTGCTGAGGTCAACTTTAGTAAAAATGGAAGCCCCTTGGAGGCATTCGAAAGCAAAGCTCATTAATGGCAACGGGTAAAGGTTCTTGACCGTGATGTTGTTAAGCCTCAGCCCTCCATCCTTTATCTCAACAAAGAAAAACCCAGCGCCGGATGGTGAAGTGGAGGGTCTGATGAAGCCGTTAGCCAAAGCCTTTTCTATATATTCCTTCATGGCGGTGCTTTCAGGACCCGATAGAGAGTAAAGCGCACCCATTGGCAGGACTGTGCCTGGATATAATTCAATGGCGCAGTCATAGGGCCAATGGGGTGGCAAGGTGGTAGTACGTTGCTTGCTAAAAACCTCAGCAAGGTCCACGTAATCCGCGGGTATGTTCGCTGGCAAAGAGAAGTCGAGTGCTCTCATAACTCTCATAACATAACTTATCTGAATCGGAGGAAAAAAGAGGCATGGAGTAGGAAAGGAGACCGGAATCGGAGAGCTCCTCCACCGGAGGGTTCCAGTCTGCCAGAAAATCCCAGGCAAAACTCTCCTCCCCGTCTTCCAAGGATGTAGAGGACCCCATATGATCAGTCTGGAGCCTAGCTTCGTCGTCATAGCTGACCAAACCAGCTTCTGAATCGAACTCGCAACCACTCTGAGCGGGCAATGATGCCGGCCAGTGGCGTTTTTACATTAGGGGCAGTGCCCCACTAGACATGGCGCTGTTGTGCAAGATACTCATAACATTTTAACATTGTGGCAAAATGTATCTTATATTTAAAACAAAACAGTGATTCAATCGTGAAATTGGCGTGTATCAATATAATAAACTTGACTCACACTCCTTATAGTGCTGTTTTTGAGTAGTTTCCTTTGTGTGTATGTGTGTGCTCTCGCTGCGGATTGTGTTACCTGTCCTATAGTCTCTGCTGTGGGGCAGCGGATCATTCTGTACCACCGTTGCTAGGGAAACAACGTGAGCGTGATCTGCATAAGCAGGGAAAACCTGCAGCTAATTATGTCGAATGAAGGGGCAGAAAAATATTTCTGCCCTGCTGTTGAGCATGGAGGGCTTGTATGCCCCCCTCATGAGCGGCCAACACATGATTTAACCCCGCCAGGGTCGCTGGTCCCTCCATAGTGGCTTTCATGTACTGTCACAGAGTTGGAGCAGAAGACCAGATGCGACTGAGAGGGATTATCCACAGAGTTATCCACAGAGTGTGGAATAACCACTAAGAAAGAATGGACAAACACAAAAGGAAGGAATAAAAACTCCCATTGTAGGCAAACAAAAGACTACCCAGAATAACAGGCGAAAAGCTCGCAGACTCAAGCAGTAGAGAAGAAAATAGGAAACCAGAAAATGCCTCCAGCTCAAAACTATCATGAGCTAAACTAAAAAGGCAGAGGAAGAGGTAAATTAAGGTACTCCTCAGCGAGGACTGGTAGGCAAAAAAGGGAAGGCTCAGAAAAGAGTAAAAGAAAAGGTAACAAGAATCCTAAAAAACAAACCTATACCCCAACTAAAAGGAGTTCCTCCGTTACTTTAAACAAAAGGAACACAGTCTCCCAGCCTATACCGATACCTGGCTTTGTGTTGTGGAAATAAAGACATGAAAGCGCCGAGACCGGAAGACGCAGCGCTTAAGAAGCCAGCTGAACACCTGGACAGGTGAAATCAATAAGTGCCGAGGTGGCGGAAAAACCCGGCACGGACGCCGTCCTGAAGCAGCGAGGGAACGGCAACCTACAACACCGTGACAAAAACGTGAACGAAAGAGTAGTCCGTAAGCCTATGCATTTCCCAATGGAGACTTCATATTTAGGTCTAGTCTCAACCACATATGAAACCACAGTCATTATATTCCTATATTCAATCATATGAGGCAATATAAACATATCGCCACTTTGTTGATAATTCGAGAGTTCAACATTGTTTTACATTGGTGTAGCTAGCTTGCTGAACAATGTAGCTTCCACGGAGATGATGCAGGAGACCAACACAATGCAACTCACATAAATAAATATAACCTACACATGGAGTACAGAGCCAAAGCAACAATTGTGTCACTGTCCAAATACATACAGACTGCACTTATAATATTGATCTGACACAACACTGTCAAAGCAATAACTAAATACTACTGTGACCAAAACAAGATTCTGGAAAATCTTTCTTTCTCAAAACAAAACAAAGCATATTGTGAAACTGTCACACTTAAACTATAAAAAATAGAATAATATAATTTTTATAATAGAATAAATAGAATACCTGGCCATGATATGAGTTAAAATGGTGGCAAAATATGTTAATTAATTGCTCTGTGCTCCCCTGGGGTGATAATCCAGAATAGGGTATTTGTCGCTCTATATTCACTTCTATAGGGCAGCTAAAACGGTCTCAAAATGACACTTCTAGCACGTATACGAACGCGATCGAAGTAGATTCTGTCAATACAAACAATAATCAGTCTTCGTATGTATTTTTTTATTTATTAAATGGCCTTTTCCTGGATTCATCCTATTTTATTTGGAACGTAGATCCGGTAGGTAATTCTTGTGCCAGAAACAGCGTTAAATACCCTATTCTGGATTATCACCCCAAGGGAGCGCAGAGCAATTAACGAACATATTTCACCAACATTTGGACTCATATCATGGCCAGGTAACTACACAACCCAAAGTTCTACCAAAGTGCAGTTGTGCTTTAAAGTTTTTTTAATGTCCTGTCGTATTTTAGGGAAAGATTTTTTTTTTACCAAAACTTTGTACAATAAAACGAGGCCACACCAGGAAGAGCAAATTAAGCATTAAATTGCTGCAAGATGTCACCATCATTTGTCTGTGTTGGTATGGGAATCATTATTTGATAAACTCAATCCCTTGTTGTATATATTTTCTCAAAAACTGTTTGAAGGTTTTAAATTGAGACGAGGCCTTTTCTTTTCCATAACGTTACATATTACTAACCTTTTATGCCTATATAAATGTATATTATTTTACAATATATTAATTAATATTGCACATTAAGCTACTTAACACCAGTAACATTTAAAAACAAAATAAAGATTTAACTGATAATTTGATGTTAACCAATTAAATATAAACTATTATTTACTTGTAATATAGTTTCAACACTGTGAGTTTGGCTTTAGAATTCAAAAGTATCTGAGTTTACTACAAATTTATGCGATGCTTTTTGCTTTCAGTGTGAAACCTTTAACATCTATTCAGTTATTCCAATTCTGTTCTCAGAACTTACATACATTTGGCTTGTATGTGAGTAATTCTTGTGGACAGAACTGGACAAATTGCAATTGCAGGACAAAAGTCAAAAGTTTTAATTGAGTTGTGAACTGATTACTCCCTTTGTTAGATGGGTCTGATGACACTCTCTCTCTCTGTTGGTCAACAACAGACAGGATACATCAGGTGATAAACAAGTTCATTAGTAATTTGTCACTACAGGAGGTCATTAGTCCCTTGGACAGTAATTTAGAGCCCTTCACATCTGAGACCAAAACGACACAGTGAACAACAGCAGCTCCCTATAGATTACAGTGGATATGGAGTGAGGGGCTGAGAGCGATCGGACTCGAAGAGGGAATAAAACACTCCCTTTGGACAGCACTGGTGTCACAGTGAGCAGGGGAGGAGGCTCAGGCCACACTCATTTTGATGACAGAAGTTACATCATCAATATTTATTTTTCCAGCTGGATAGGGCCTGGAACGATGCAGTTCATACTGAAAGGTCACAAATCACAGCCTTCCATGTCCTGCATACTGTGCTCTGAGTGTACAGGGTAAACTTTTCACAAATCATTTACCTAAAGTGGCAGTGGGCAGCAGTATAGTATATTCTGTAGGGAGCTGAGCTTGTACGTCAAAGGTTGCAGGTTCAATTCCCAGGTAGAACACTGACGCTGTACCCTGGAGCAAGGTACTAAACCTGAATTGCTTCAGTATATTTCCAGATGTATAAATGGATACTTTGTAAACATGATAACCATTTTTTTAAAAGTTGTGCAAGTCACACTGGATAAGAGCATCTGCTAAATGCCAGTAATGTAATGTAAAGTGTCGCTCTGTAAGGGGACATTTACTCACATTGAGCAAGTCTCTAAGCAGATTGTAAGTGAACATATTAATGGAAAAATGCATTATGAAAGCATATACACACACACACATACAGAAGCATGTGCACAGACACACACGTGCACGCACATAGTAAATGTGTACTCTGCATCAGTGCTCTTCAAATGTGCTCATATGTTCCCCATAAGAGTAGTAGATCCTAAGCCTGCCGATCTGCACACAACTAATCTGAAATTTTTACGCAGATAATGGTGTACAACAGTATCTAGCAATAATAATATGTGCAGATATCCTGATATAAAGAAGAGATATAGGAGAAATTGTGCTGCATTGCTGTGTTGTGTTCCGGTACTCCCCTAGTGTACCGTAAACTATGAAACACTTCCACAGGCCACTGTGTTGTACTCCCCTAGTCCACCATAAACTATACCACACTGCCACAGGGCACTGAACATTACTTCCTAGAGTACCGTAAACTATACCACACTTCCACAGGGCACTGAGCCGCACTGCCCTAGTCTACCATAAACTATACCACACTTCCACAGGGCACTGAGTTGGACTCCCCTAGTGTACCTTACAAGTGCACTATGCAGGATTTTTCCTAGAAACTATTATAAAATAACCATGCTCTGTCATATCTCTGGTGCCCTGACAATCTGTAATGAAATAGCCGAAACCTTGTTACTCTGTATTTATTTTTGCCCAGACGCAGAGCATGTATGTGGGTAACTGACTGTCTGGCTGCCTGGCTACAATGCATGTGCAAATTTTGAATGTTAAAAAGCTCATGCGCAAATTATTGAGTAATTACAGTAAAAAGTTTGCCGTCTAACTCTCCATCCCCTTTTACTAGTGCAACATGGGATTTATTTTAATCAAATGTTTTCTTTGAAATGTATTTTATGTGAAGGTTTAAATTCTGATTTAATAACAAATACTTTTACCATGAAATATTGTATTCCTGTTTATGTATTGCTCTACTGCGCAAGGGCAGAGGCGGCAAAAGAGAAAATAATAAGTTGTGTTGTTGTTGGTCCTGGGAAAACAGAAAGGATTAAAACCAAGAAGAGATTTAGCTGCCATTCGTTATGCTGTGTTTTCCTGTGGTCCGGAGAAATAACAAAATATTCTCACCCACACTATCTTACACCGGTGACAGCAGGTTGTGTTTTTTTTTTTGGAGAGTGAGTTTGTTTTGTCGGTAGCATACGAGGAGCAGCTGCTTCTCTTCTGGAGTAACGTAAACAAGATAAGACTAGGAATAGCGACCTGCTTGAATTCTACAGTACTGAGGACTTATTTTGCGTGGGAAAACACAGGACATGGCTTTGGCTTCACGGAACCCCCCGCCCAAATGAATGGAAATGGGAGTAGGCCTAACACTGCTTGATGCAATACCCCCACCTGGACTCTAGTTTCTAGAAGGCAGGTGTCTGACTGATGGACATTGTATACAAAACCAAAGCTGACATTCCTTGCCCTTTCCCATGAATAGTGGGGTATTTTATCTTTTTGGTTTAGGTATGACCTGTGAACAAGTGGGCAATTTTTGCAATAAACTCAATTGAGTGGCATTTTTTTGCTGGCATTGATGACTTTTTTGCATTATATTTTGTTATAATTTCGTATCACATGTACATTGTCAATTTGATCAGTAGTTTTAACTACTTTTTCTAAGTAGCTTCAGTTAACCAAACTAGATTTCTCCCTAGTTCAACTTCTTCCAGTGTAAAGTAATTGGTAGCTTGCGAAGCTATGCTTTCAAAGTAGCTTCCCCAACACTGGTTATCATACATAATATAGGCTATAGGTTTATCTTCCTGGGCTATACTTGTCACTTAGGGCATGGAAAATACCCATTACAATTTACTGTGTGCTGATTATAGTTGCCAACCTTTTCCCAGCGAAAGCAACTACCGCATGTTCTAGAAGTCGTTAGATGACGCCATACATCAATTTACGTGTTTATGACATCATTGCGTACTCATTTGCATGTTACGTGAACGACGGAAATTTAAACTCGGTCAAAATTCCAAAAGCAAATCTGCCGAAAGTGTGGCCGTAGGCTATTTTACCCAGACATGGATTCAGACATGTTTAAAAACAATAGTGTGCAAAGGGGGGACGTCCATCTGAAAGCATGCAGGGATGCACTGTGTTCGACTACTTGAAAAGCATAGGCAAAGTATGATTCAGACATAGTTGAGAGGTAATCGCTATATTGTTAAATTTATTTGCCTTCGCAAGAAAATACATTCTTTCATGTCGTCCTTTGTTCTTTATTTTAAAGGGTAAGATCACTTTTTTTGTTGTTGCTGTAAACTTTTTTGTATGCCTAACTTATAATGAAACTTATTCATCCATTCTGTTATTTCAACAATTCTGAAATAATATTATATATCATAAGAAACTGGTATAAAAGTGTCCTTGTGCTGCCCTCTCCCAGTTGAAAGGTACCTGTACGTCATATGGATAATTGTTGTCGCCTGTGATAGAAAGAAATATTAGTTGTGCTAACAATAACTAAAATACAGTAAACATGTTACCTCATCCACCCGGTACTATGACAGCGCAGGTAGTCTCTCATCCTCTTCTTCCTCCTATTCAGTGGTGCTCCCACCCACGATCACAATATCCTCGCCCTCCTCTTCAAACCAGCGAGGTTAAATGCCTTGATCAAATTGCTAGCACTGTCTGTCGCTACCAGAATCACACGTTGATGCACGTTCCAATTTCTCAGTACTCTTTCATACTTTTTGGTAAATGTGATCTGCGGTATGGTGCCCCTGAATATGCTCACAGCCTAGCAAAACCGTGTGGCCCCGGAATGTCCCATCAATTAAATTGGCAACGATGCCAAGGATCTAGAGGATCTAGAATTTAGAAAGTTCCTAAGAATGTTCTCAAATGCAATTCTTCAACATTTTTTTAAGAAATTACCATTATCCTACGAACTTCTTCATTTTAGCCAATTACGAACTTCTTAACCTACTTCTTATCATTAGTATCATTAGCTTTTCCTGTCGTAGTTTGTGTGAATGGTTTAATCCGTTCACAAGATGCATTTAAAAAAATACAAACTTTATAAGAAACGTTTCAAACGGGTTTTATTAGATTTTGCCTAGTCGCTACTTATCTTGACGTTACGTGTTTGTTGCTTGCTAATGGAAATGGAAAATAAGAAATTTCTCAAAGCAAGAGTTGGAGGTTATGGTGGAGGAGGTCATAGCAAAAGCTAAAAAAACAAAAACAAAGGGCTAATGGTGATTATTACTGATTACATGAAACAAACAAAAGCACCTAACAAAAAGCCTATAAAATTGAGACTGTGAAACAAATCAGCTAAGGATGGTTTACCTCTTCAATGTAGCCTTAAGACAAGTGTGGAGCTATCTTAGTGATAAGAAGAAATATGAGAAGAAACATAAGAACTTTATTTTCAAGAATCCCATTTATTCGTAAGTTTTCTCTTAAAGGACCCATATCATACTATTTTTTTTGTCAATTTTATATTATTCTACAAGGCCTACCAAACATGATGATAAGGTTTTTTAAGGGAAAAAGTTTTGCAATATATTTCTAAAATATATAAATCCGGAGTTTTTTTTACTCTTGCAGCTGAACAGCCCGTTTTGGGCGAGCAGTTCAGGTCTTTTTCACATGCTCTGCGTTGATTGGCTAACTGACCCGGAATCACAATCACGCCTACACTACACTTTCGCTCCGAAAAAGCGACGAAACAAATAAAAAAGCGCGAATGAAGACATTAAAGAATGTCTTTTTTACAAAGGCAAATACATGTAACATATATACAATATAGCGATTACCTCTTAACTGTTTAAATTATACTTAGCCTGTAGGCTAACGTTACTTTTCAAGCAGTCGAAGATGCATCCCTGCATGTTTTCAAATGTATCCTATAGGTCAACAAATGCGACATTATTGACGTGTTCCCTCCCTTTGCAAGCTATTGTTTTTTAGCATTCGTCTGAATAATTTTGGGTAACATACAGTCACATTTTAGACAGTTTTGCTTTTAGAAAATTCACTGAGTTTAACGTTAGCTGGCTTGCGAACAGTAGGCTACCTGCTGTCACTGACTGAGCCATCATTAAATAACATTAGTAATCGGAAGCTTGTGCATTGTATTTTACAGTGGCACTGAAATCTGCGTTGGATTCTGTTCGGTAGGTAGGCTACTGAATGGTATCGGTTGTATGGGTTAACGTTACAGGACTCAATACGCAACCAGGCAGCTTGGCTAGAGAGCTGTAGACTAACGTTAAAGCTGTAAATGTTGAAGCGCTTACTATTGTAGCTGGGAAGATTAAAAGTGCCCTGACACAGCACATTTAACATGGCCAGTTTTGCTAGCCATGAACTCATGAGCTCTTTATGCAAATTACGTCCGGCTGCCCAGTAATTACGTCATAGCTGGAGCCAATTCTGAACAGACTTTTAAGCCGTGTGATTTTTTTTCTTATGCAACAACAAAAAATGGCAGGTAGTACTGACTTAATATTTTACCAGTATCATGCTACACTGCATATAAATGCTAAAAGTAGCTCAACTCCATGATTCCATGATATGGGACCTTTAAAAATAAACTTATGAAGAAAGTTAAGAAAATACTTAAGAAGTTTTTCGTGAATAGTAACTTTTCCTAAATTTCTTTTTAAGTCATAAGTTAGGAAAAAAATGCCATTTAGGATTTTTTTTGTTCTTAAGAATCTGGCCCCAGGGTTCTAAACGATCTAATTAATTTTGAATGACAAAAGTAATTTATTTTATAAGTATTTTATTTGAATGTATTTTTTACTTGTTAAAACCCTTTTTTACTATGACAACTTGCTAGCCAACTCACCTTTTGATTTCGTCCCAACGTGATCTCGTAACATATGTTCATGCTTCCTGGATATACTATGTCTTTTTAGATTCCAGAAAGAATCTTTACTAATTGCAACAATGTCGCCGCATTCTTTCTTTAGTGTTCTACATTATCCTCATCCTCAAGCAGGTATATTTGACAGAATTGCGTGGGTGCATACACAGGTGCATTCTGGACCGGGCATGCTTCAAACTCGTGGGGTGAGCGGTACTGGGGCGAAATTGGAGCGGGAGAGAATGCCGGCACTTTATTGAAAACCCGCCCCGTGCTCACTTCAAAATCTCCCCACTCTGCTCTGCTCAGATGCTCTGCTTAACAGTTATTGGATAATAGGCTGCTTTCCATATTATAAGTTATGCCAAGGTTTACAATTTTTTTGTACAGATTTTTGCATTACAGAGATCTTAGAACAGTTTTCTTTGAATTTCATGTTGGATACATTTGCTTTGGTTTATGTCTACACAATAAAAAAAGAATGTAGCCTATTGTAAGTGAATTATTTATTTAAATAACTGTTTTAGGAGGTATTATGCAGTCAAGTTGCAGAAAGAAATTTGTGATCCATCAAATTAACACATTCTCAACAAGGTCTGTGGAAGCAGTGGGTGGGGCTGTGTCTCTTTCTTTGTGGGAAGGGCCAAGGGATGTTATGACTTTGAAATGTTTTAACAACAAATGCGACCATTGAGAAAGTTGCATACTCCAGCTTTTACCGTAAAATTTTTTAAAAAGATAAACATTAATATTTATAAAGCAGTGCATCATTGGCTCTAAACACAATGAGAAGGTACCTCCCTCTGCCATAAAATGTACAAATTATCTCATGCATAAAATTTGAGAGTAAGATAATGTTTATAATCTATAAATATATAATATATTTCCATTTAGCATTAAAATATTAAAAGTACCATTGTGGATTTTTCTCTCTTATTTAGCCTGTGTATGTAGTGGTTTGTTTTCTTTTCTTTTGCGGCTCTCGTCCTGCCTCCACGATTGGGAATCAATCCGATTTTTCCCACGTTCCACGGTTTGCAGCCCTCATTATTGTTTTCACCTGTGCTTCTGCCTGCAGGGTATTTAAGTTCCTCACTTCCGCATCTCCGGTGCTTGTTTGTCTCACGACATTGCATTCGAGCCAGGTATAGCCAGGAACTAGCGACCTCCTGATATTAAACTGTGTCATGTTTAGGGGGTCTTGCTATAGCTACTTAATCGGGTATAGGATTGTTTTCTACCTGGTAGTGTTTTGTGCTATCTATTTTGTTTCTTTGCTGTTCTCTCTGAGACAGTTTTTTTTTGTTCTTTCGTTTTGGTTTTGCACTCTTCCGGCTTTGAGTTATTATTAGCCGAGAGTGTTTTTTTGTTTTATGAATTTTCCCGTTATTAGCTCATTACGTGAGCTTGGGAGATTTTGTTTGTATTCTGCTAGTTTTAGTAGTGCGCCCGGTTTTGTGGGTTGATTTTCGTTTTGGCTATTAGCCTTAAGGAATTAGGTTCCTGTTTTTTCTTTCTTCCTTTATTATTTTCTTCCCCTAATTATTGGTCTTCACTATTGTGAGCTGACTCTCCCAACCTTTGCATTTGAATCTCCGAACACTCAATAAACCCCTTACAGTGTATTATTTGAATCTGTGAATTGCATAATAAAAACTGACCAAATCAAAACACGTTGTTATTATAAAATTAACATAATCGTACATATAATCATAATTTAAATCATGCTTAATAATCATTTTAATCAGATCATATAATGATCATTATTATTAACATTTTATATTGTTGGGGACAGTTCTAAATTGAATCCCTAAAAGTTATTTCAAGTAGCCCTATAGGGTGGTTCTTTGAGGAACCTTTTTAAGGGGTTCTTCAAAGAACCATTGGGGCTTCCCCTATGGTTTCAATCTGAGGACCCCTAAAAGCTCCTCAAAGAACCTATAGTTTTTAGAATGTATAGTTGTTGTGTATCTTGTACTAATAAAGCTAGAATACAGAGTTAATTTTGTCCACTCATTCATGAAACGTGAACAGTACTAATTTGTACTCCCCTAGTGTACCATAAACTATACCACAATTCCACAGGGCACTGTGCGGTACTCCCATTTGGTACCGTAAACTATACCACACTTCCACAGGGCACTGAGTGGTATGCAAATATTTATTTCATGGTATGTGTATAGTATATTGAGATAGCACAGAACATATGGTGGAAAGTAGCCTATGATATGCTATGTTTTTTATTTGGATCACACCAGAATGTCATACCTACATGAGCATGTACTGTTGCTTGCGCTTGATTAAAACGGCTAGCCATTATAGTACCTCTGTTTTATGAAGATCACCCCAGTAAAAATGCATTACTATAGCATATCCTACTGTTTACCATACTGAGTATACTTATATTATTGTAGTTGTATTATTGCTTAAGTAATATTATTATTATTGCTTTATTAATTCTGTTAGTTTTTGTGTTCATTTAACATTGATGATAATCGGGTGCTTAATTTCTGAAAGATCTAAAAAGAAATGGTGTGTGCTGCCTGTCTGAACCAGTACATGTAAATGAAGATGAATGCCACATTTCCCATTTGTAAATCTGAAAGGGTTACAAGAAACAGATCATATTCATGTCTATTGTACATAATTTGAATGTTCAGACTAAAATGCTGCACATATTTCCTCCAATCTAGAAACCCCAATTCCAAACAAAAAGCTTGAGAATTGTCATGGGAATACCCCCTACTGAAGACCTTCCCCCTGGCCCAGAAGCACCATGGGCTCAGTGGAAAACATTCAACCGCCTCAGAACGAGAACGGGACATTCAAAAGC
Organism: Ilyophis sp. 1 JC-2022; assembly: GCA_022702515.1. Classification (NCBI taxonomy): domain Eukaryota; kingdom Metazoa; phylum Chordata; class Actinopteri; order Anguilliformes; family Synaphobranchidae; genus Ilyophis; species Ilyophis sp. 1 JC-2022. Next base: position 89,655,866 of record CM040402.1, on the reverse strand, counting down.
TGCTCTGGTCAGATGGGGATACAAGACTGGCCCAACCACCTGTGAATGTGGAGAAGCAGAACACACTATGGAGCACTGCCTTGTCTGCACTCTACTACCCAACCCTTGTAGCTCAAAAGACCTTGCAGTGTTCAATAAAAATGCAAAGGACTGTGTAAAGAAATGGGAAACTGTCATATAACCACCACGCTTCAGAGAAATGAAAGAAGAAGAAGAATTCCAAACAAATTGGGACAGTATGTAAAATGCAAATAAAAGCAGAAAGCAGTGATTTGTAAATTCTCTTTTACGTATATTTAATTGAAAACAGTACAAAGAAAATATATTTAATGTTTTACCTTATCAACTTTATTGATTTTTGTAAATATAAGCTAATTACGAATTTGATGCCTGTACGTTTGATGCAACACATTCCAAAAAAGTTGGGACAAGGGCAAAAAAAGTTGAAGGGAAGGTTGTGGAATGTTAAAAATACACCTGTTTGGAACATCCATAATATGATATTAAAAGATTCAAAAAATCTTTTAAACCCTCCAGAAAGGGTAAGGCCAAAAAACAATATTGAATGCCTGTGACCTTCGATCCCTCAGACGGCACTGCATTAAAAACCAATATGCTTCTGTAATGAATATAACCACATGGGCTTGGGAAAACTTCAGAAAACCGTTGTCACTGCATCTACAAATGCAAGTTAAGACTCTACTATGCAAAGCATAAGCTATATATCAACAACATCCAGAAACACAGCCGACTTCTCTGGGCTCTAGCTCATCTGAGATGGACTGACGCAAAGTTGAAATGTGTGCTGTGGTCTGACGAGTCCACCTTTCAAATTAAATTTGAAAACTAAAACAGGCATTAATAGTGACTCTCCCCTTTGTGTGGGAATTTTTAGATCTCCTGAAAGCAGGCGTAATTTGTCTGCGCTGATATTGCTCAGGATGCATGAAGGGTGTTGAGCTGTAGGACAAATGCATCCTCTAATGCATAGCACTCGAAAGGAGACAGGAGTTATAACATGTTTCTACTAATCACTTTCAGATATAGGCTAATATGACATTATATTTGTTTTATTGAAAGGACGCAAGACTTCTATTGAAGTCATCAGCTAGCAGTTTGTATAAAAACTGCTAGCTTACAGTATAACGAATTGTGAATACAGTTACCTTCCGACGCTCTATGGTCTTCTTCCGTCACAAGTTCAGCCATGTCTATTCCTCCCACTCCCACGACTTGCTCATTTTGCATACCTTCCACCTTTTGTTCTATCTGTCTTTCATTGGACCACCACCTGTGTCATTTTACCGCATTATGTTGTAGGAAAGTTTTTCTAAAATCACGCCATATTTTCTTTACATCTTCTAGGCTACTGTTCATAAATTAATTTAGTAGGCTATGTGATGTCATTCCAAAATGTTCTCCTCTCCGTTATTGTTGCATATGCTGTAATACAGTGTTGTAATAAGTTATATTTTTCTTGTGGTTATATCGCGACTTGTGCCTGCATGGTATCTCTGTATCCATTTATTAGCGCATTGTTATATACTCCTACCGTGTATTTATAGGTGTCTCCTACTGCAATAATTGCGAATAGGGGCGTTTATGTTGCGTCCACTGCCTCCCTTTCAGTCCACTTCCCTATTGTTTTCTGTGTTTTCCCCATTTCCTCTTGTTTCATGTCACGTTGTCCCCGTTTGCCTTCTGTGTTGTGCAGGCTGGGCGTGGTTCTCCTCCTTGTTTCCTCATTTCCCCTCTCATTATCCCTCGGCCAATAGCTCACCTTTCCTGCTTGCATTCCACACTCAGTCTCTTTAGCTCATTCATTCCTGCTTACATTCTCATGCTTCACTCATTGTCTAATCATTAGCTCCACCATATATTCTCCCTTTTTTCTGTGTCTCGTTGCCAGTTCGTTAAGTCTCATCACGTTATTGTTGTCTTGGAACTTGGTTGTTTATTTGTCATGTCTTGCTAACCCGTCTAGTCTGTTTTCCAGTGTTCCCGCCAGCCTGCATTCCCTATCCTGCATTGTCCTCGCCTTGCTCCGTTTCCAGTGTCACATGTCCGCCTGTTTTTCACCCTGCTCCGCTCCAGCTGCCCCGCTCCTGCTCTGCCTCTTTGTTAGCGCCCACCCCGTATCCTGACCCTCACCTTGCCTTCCTTTTTTCCTGTGTTTTCAAATAAAGTGCTCCTTTGGAGCTTCAAGCTGAGTCTGTCTCTGAGTCCTGTGTTTGGGTCCAAAACCAGTTAGAAGAACTTCAAAGTTCTTTGATTGCGTAATTAGGACCAGTGATTGTAAATCGGTCGTTAATGTGGCAGTATTTGCGACCGCAAAAGAGTCACAATAAAGGTTATAGTTTTGCGCTGCGACTGTATCCTTAGTAAATCCGCCCCTGTCCCAACTTTGGGATGTGCTGCAGGCATCAAATTTAGAATGAGCGTATATTTACAAAAGAAAAGTTGATTAGTTAAAACATTACATATCTTGTCTTTGTACTGTTTTAAATTGAATACAGGTCAAAAAGGATTTGAAAATCATTGCTTTCTGTTTTTATTTATAATTCATACAATAAAACGTTCAGTGTTAAATACACTCTGATAGAGTACATAGATTACATTTGATCCCTCTTGTAATAGCCCGGTATAAACTGTTCAATTCAAAATAAACCTGAATATGTGCACTTAACTTTGATACAGACCAACCATATGGCTTGTGAACTTCAACTATGTAAACTATTTTGTAATACATATTAAATGTTGTATTTAGTTATAGTGTCCACACATTAAATTAAATTCCAAAAGTTATATTTTAAAATAAAGTATAATGATTGAACATATCATTCAGTGTTAAATTGTATACTATTATGTGCTGATAATATAGTTAATTTTTAACACGGCATGAGTTTATCTTTAGAATTCAAGACAGAGTTTACCACAAATTGTCTAAATTTATCTTGTGCTTTTTACTTTCATTGTGAAGACATGATTGTATAACTTTGAACTAATATCTATCCATTTTCTCTAATTCTGTTTTCAGGAACTTAGATTAATTTGTCTGCATGCTGCACCATATTAATTAATTTGAACAGATACAAGTGGATGGCCAAAATCTGTTGATGTAACCTTTCTTTTAAAAAATGGTCTGTGAACTGATTACTCCCTTTGGTAGATGAATCTGATGACACACTCTCTCTCTGTCTCTGAGGGTCAACAGCAGTTAGAGCAAATTAAGTGATAAACATGTTTATTAGTTCATTAGTCATTAGACATTACAGAAGGTCCTTAGTCCATTTTACCTGTTCGTCCCCTAGACAGCAATTTAGAGCCCTTCACATCTGAGACCAAAAGGACACAGTGAACAACAGCAGCTCCCAGTAGATTATACTGAGGATGGAGCAAGAAGCTGTGGGCGATGGGACTCAGAGAGAGGGAATAATGACCTCCCTTTGGACAGCCTGGGGACTGACCCCTGAGTGCTTCCTGCTAGCTCACTGTGAGCTGGGGAGGAGGCTCAGTTTGATGAGAAAAGTTACATCATTAATCGGAAGTGTAGCTCTGTAATTTGACATTTGCTCACATTGAGCAAGTCTCTAAGCAAATTTTAAGTGAACAAATGAAAGTAAAAATGTATAATAAAAGCACATACACACATGCACACACTCACACACATGCACGTGCACATACAGTGGGGGAAATAAGTATTCGACACATCAACAATTTTTTATTTAAACATATTTCCAATGCAGCTATTCACATGCAATTTTGACCAGACATTGGTATTAACTCAATACAACTACACAGCTATATAAATTGTAACATTCCAATCCTTAAAAAAAGTTATGCGCAATAAAGTGGAATGACACAGGAAAAAAGTATTGAACACGCTAAATTAATTGTATTTAATACTTGGTGGAAAAGCCATATTTAAAATATTTGGTCACATATCCTTTGCATGCCATGACTTCCTGATGTCTGTGACCCAACAACATCAAAAGACTCTTGATATCTTATTTTCTGGTACTCTTACAAGCGATACTATAATGTCTCTGCATTTGAATGGATCTCTATGGGAATTGTGGGGTGGCACTAGATTTAGCTGTAAATTATGCTGGAACAGTATGGTTGGTCACAGAAATCAGGAAGTCATGGCATGCAAAGAATATGTGACTAAATATAAAAAATATGGCTTTTCCACCAACTATTAAATACATATCATTTAGCATGTTCAATACTTTTTTCCTGTGGCATTCCACTTTATTGCGCATAACTTTTTTAAAGGATTGGAATGTTACAATTTATTTTAGCTGTGTAGTTTTATTGAGTGGATACCAATGTCTGGTCAAAATTTAATGTACATTACACGTGCACATGCACTAAATATGTAGTCTGTATCAGTACCCTTGAGATGTGTTCATATATTTCGCTTAAGAGTAGTACAACTTAAGCATGCTGATCTGCACACAACCAATCTACAATTTTCACACAGTTAATGGTGTATGACAGCATCTAGAAAGAATAATATGGGCAGATAAAATAACCTGATAGAGAGTCGTATCAGAGCATAGATTGTACTGAACTACTGTGTTGTGTTCCGGTACTCCCCTGGTGTAACATAAATATAACACAGTTCCATAGGCCACTAAGTGGTACTCCCATAGTGTACTGTAAACTATAAAACATTACCACTGGCCACTGAACAGTACTCCACTTGTGTACCGTAAACTATACCACAATGTCACAGAGCACTGAGTGGTACTCCGCTAGTGTATCGTAAACTATACCACACTTCCACAGGGCACTGATAGGTACTTCCCTACTCTACCGTGAACTATACCACATTTCCACATGGCACAGAGCAGTGCTCTCTTTGTGTACCCTAAACTATATCTCACTTCCACAGGGCACTGAGAGGTATTAACCTATTGTAACATAAAGTATAAGATACGTCCAGAAGGCACTGAGTGGTACTCCACTAGTGTACCTACCGTAAGCTAAACCACACTTCCACAGGGCACTGAGTGGTACTACCCTACTGTACTGTAAACTATACCACACGTCCACAGGGCATTGAGTGGTACTCCTCTAGTGTACTGTACACTATACCACATTTTCACAGGGCACTAACCGGTACTCCCCTAGAGTACCTTATACTATCCCACACTTCCACAGGGCACTGAACGGTACGCCCTTCGTGTACTGTAAACTATACCACACTTTCATAGGGCACTAATCACTACTCCCTTAGTCTACCAAAACGTATAACACACTTCCACAAAGCACTGAGCGGTACTCCCTTTGTGTACTGTAAACTATACCACACTTCTTCAGGGCACTGTGCGGTATTCCCTTAGTCTACCCTAAAGTATAGCACACTTCCACAGGGCACTGATCAGTATTCCCCTAGTGTACTGTATACTATACCACATTTGCACAGAACACTGAGTGGTACTTCCTTAGTGTACTGTAAACAATACCACACTATAACAAACTCCAACAGGACACTGATCAGTACTCCCCTAGTCTACCGTAAAGTATAACACACTTCCACAAAGCACTGAACGGTACTCCCCTTGTGTACTGTAAACTATACCACACTTCCGCAGGGCACTAATCGGTACGCCTCTAGTGCACCATAAACCATAGTACATGTACACAGATCACTGAGTGGTACACAAATATCTTTGTCCTGGTACATTTACAGAGTACAGAATAGATGGTGGATACTAGTCTATGTTAGGCTGAGTTTTTTTAAATTTTGCATCACAACATAGTGTCATACCTACATGAGCATGTACTGTAGCTTGCACTTGATTAAAACTGTTAGACATGATAGTACCTGTTTCCGGAAGTACCATACTGAGTATTATTATAGAACAGAATTGCTTTATTAATTCTGATAGTTTTTGTGTTTTCCGAACTTAGTTTAATTTGGTTGCATGCTGTACCATATTAATTCATTTGAACAGATACAAGTGGATTGGCAAAAGCTGGTGATGTAACCTTTCTTTTAAAAAAAAAAAAATCTGTGAACTGATTACTCCCTTTGGTAGATGGATAGAAGATCTGATGACACACTCTCTCTCTGTCTCTGAGGGTCAACAGCAGTTAGAGCAAATTAAGTGATAAACATGTTTATTAGTCCATTAGTCATTACAGGAGGTCATTAGTCCATTGTACCTGTTCGTCCCCTGGAAAGCAATTTAGAGCCCACATCTGAAACCAAAAGGACACAGTGAACAACAGCAGCTCCCTGTAGATTATAGTGTGGATGGAGCAAGGAGCTGAGGTTGATGGGACTCATATAGAGGAAATAATGACCTCCCTTTGGACAGCCTGGGTACTATGACCCCTGAGTGCTTCATGCAATCTCATGGTAAGCTGGGTAGGAGGCTCTGACTTTGATGAGATAATTTACATCATTATTATCAATATTTCTCTTTTTCCAGCCTGGAACAATGCAGTTTATGCTGAAAGGTCACAAATCACCGCCCTCCATGTCCTGCATGGTGCCCTTGATGCATGTTCATATGTTCCTCTTAAAAGTAATACAATAGAAGGGTGCTGATCTGCACACAACCAAGCCACAGATAATGATGTACAGCACCATTGCGCAAGAATAATATGTGCAAATGAAACAACCTGATCTAACACTATATAATTTCATGACTGCTCTCAAAATGCTACCTGTCCGTTTACATGTCAACCACATCGCAGATTACAAGGGCCAGATAATTTACAGGGACCCTTAACTGTTTTTTTTTATTATTATAAATTTAAAAAGTTTATTTGGCGCCCAAAGCGGGGCTGAGAATATGCAATTCCCACCCCAATTTTGGAATGGCCAATCGTCTGCAACCACAGCCACGTACATTGCGCCGACACTACTGCTGATTTCAGGAGAGTGTACACATACACGGTTATCCTCTAAAACACATGGTGTCACCAACTGCTTCTTTTCACACAGCAGCCTACAATTAAGTTTGCAAAGAGTTGTAGGAGGGACCTTTCACATGCAGCTTTGCCTGCAATCTACGGGAGCCAACCAGCAGCCCTTAACCGTTTTAAATTCAATGTTTCTGGCCTTATTTGGGTGATGTGATGTGTTTGTCCTCACATCTTGTGAACTATGAAACCAACTATTCATAAATCAGAAACAGAAGTGCCATTGACTTGCTTTACTAGTGCATCACTATAACACTTTCACATGAGGTTATTTCCATCTACTTATCTCAGAGAAGTGGGAAATTGATTAAAGGGACAAATTAACCTATGCAGTCAAATCTCCCTCTTTATCAAAATGAGTGCTTGAGAATTATTTTACATATATGATAGGGATCCAAGGCTGTGATAATAACTGAGATCTGCACAATGCGGCACACAGGATTGCGTCATAGTCCATGCCATTATGAGCCCTCAGGACCTGGCCCACCGAACAGGGAAATGGTCGTCACCAGGTTACATGTCAGGGCCCACTTTACTCTGACCCTCTGGGAGAACAGCAGACAGTTATAGTGCAGAAAACAGAGGTGCAGACTGCCAAGCTGTCAGGAAGGTCACACACTTCCAGCGTCACACTCAGGGCCTCATGAAAAAAGCGGTAGCCAGGAACAGCAGGCCTAGAAGCCTCAGGCAATCTCATGGAGGTATGTGTTAGTACAAGCTCCCTTAGCATACTGTTCAGCTAATACTGAGTCGGGCTGCTATTCAGATAACCATGCTGTATTACACATATTCATCTGGTTTAGAACAAACCAGATGAATATGTGCCTTTCTGATAGCACACAGTTGTATTCATTGCACCATATTAACCCCTTCACGCAGACCCCCTAGTGGCCATGGCACTGGCGCCATGATTTTGCTCAACTCAGATACTAATTTCTCCTGCATCCAAACTATGAGTGGACACAACAAACAAACTGTGTTTGAGCTTTATTAGTACACGGTTTGGGATAACTGTCGAATACGGAGTTTCTAAGTGTCACTATTGTCCCATTTAACAATCAACCCCCCACCCACTCTCGCCTGCAACTATACCTATCCATGCATGACACAGTGAACAATAGCGTCTATTTGTGAGATCATATATTTTTTTATCACCAAAATTTGTATTCCGTCATAAACCAAACAATAGCCCGATCGTATACCAAAAAAGCTGTGAAAAGCCCTGCTCACTCAAATGCTAAATAAACATGTGAATTGTACCATTCTACTATCAATATCTGCTACTAAATATGAAATAAATATCCAATCCTACCATTAGTTTTATACATAGAGATGAGCCTTTCAAAATTCAGCTATTATTTATCTGTGACAATCCGTTTGAGAAATGCACATCACTTAAAGTTAAAGCTATTACACCCACTGGAATGTCGACACGTAAACCCCCCCACGCTCTGAAAACCTGTCTAATGCATTCCAGTTCATTCTGGTTTCACTTACGATTATTTTATGCAATATCGGACATTATTACCTTAGCGACGGTGCTTGCAATGTCTTATTGGATGCTGTGAACAATAAGGTCTGGATGCCCTAAATGCTCTTTTATGAGACATTTACAATCAGGGGAAACAGTTCCATTTGCCCTTATCTCCATCTTTAGCAGATGGGGACATTCTTGGGAGGAAAAAACCGGACCCCAAAGGAAGTCAGAGTAACCGATTATTTTATTACAATGCCCTCTGGTCCTTTGAAGTGCATGATGCTCTCCAGTTCCCAAATGTCAGCGTTTCCTGAGTCCCACTTTGACTCCCCCCCTACAGTGTCACTGCCCAAATACTTTCCGTCCCCACTGTAACTGTCCTGTCAATTTTTTTTCCTTTTTCTGATTTTTTTTCTAAATGATTTTATCCCCTTGGGTATGATATAAATAATGTTTTATTTCATGATATTATATATTTAATATAATTGCATTGAATTTTATTGTGGACCCCAGGAAGACTAGCTGATTGCTATTGCATCAGCTAATGGGGATCCTCATAAATATGGCCACCAGTTTGTCTCCCCTCGGATGGTTCTGCAGTCCTCCTCTAGCTAGAGGTCACAATAGCTTCTTTGTCAAGCCACCTCTCAATTACCCCATGTACACCACCTCAGAAATATAAGTTCATAAAGTAATTGCCACTAATTAAGCACAGATTATTGAGAGTGATGTTTACAAGCGACACTCACATATTAAATTCAGTTTGATTACTTACTAGTGTGGACATATTGTAGTATTTTAAAATATGTACAGGGTATGCTAGGTTTTGTCAGAAGCAGTGGGAAATGACCCAGTTAATAATGAGAGCAGTTATATAAAATTCAACGTGCACAATAATTATTTATTTAAAAAATAATTCCAGATTCAACTAATTAACTAATCATGGTTACTCAGCGAAACCCCAGAAGTAAGTATGTCATTCGGGTGTTTGAAGTATACTGCAATTTGAAAGATTTTTGCGTACTCTACGACTTTCTTGCCCTGTCTACTCACCAAGGCTACTCAACAGTGTGGAAGAGTGCTGATTCGGACACGGCCTGTGCTCTGGGGCGAAGGTTTACCTTCCAACATGACAACGACCCAAAGCATACAGCCAAGAGAACAAAGGAGTGGCTTCGGAGAAAGTCTGTGCATGTCCTTGAGTAGCCCAGCCAGAGCCCAGACCAGAATCCAATTGAACATCTGTGGAAAGAGCTGAAAATGGCTGTGTATTGACGCTCCCCATCCAACCTGACGGAGCTTGCAAGGATATGCCAAGAGGAATGGGCAAAAATGTCCAGAAAAGTGTGCCAAGCTCGTAGCTTCTTTCCCAAGACGCCTTGAAGCTGTAATTGCTGCCAAATGTGCAGCAACAAAGTATTAGGCTAAGGGTGTGTACAGATATGTAACCCCTAAATAACCTATTTTTGTCAGTAAAATAAAATTGCATATTTTCTAAAAACCTGTTTCCACTTCGTCATTATTGGCTATTGTGTGTATTGTGTTTGAGGCAAAAAATTAACTAATAGGATATACAGTGCTACACAGGAGAAAGTAACTGTGACAGGGTTAACTGAGTGTAGTCTAGGCTACCTATATTTATTCACAACAGTCTGGCAATCTATATTTCTTTCTTTATTGATAGCTAGCTATAGCTAGCTATCACCGTAGAAGTTAGGTAGGCCATATTTATTCACAACAGTCGATCAATCTATGGCTGTGTTTGCAATGGCTCACTCATTCGCTCCCTCCCTATCCAGTACTCAGGGAAATCTACATAGGGCACTAGATAGGGATTCACTGGTGAAAGGAGGACACGATTTCGGACACTACCGTTTCTGAGCAGGTTAATTAGCAACGTGTGACTCACATTTTGTCTTCCAAATCCCCGCACCCAGAAAGAAACTAATCAATGATTTGCGTGACCATACTGCCCTCTCCTGACGAGAATGAGAACATCTCTCCTATTATCGATACAATTGCACTGTAAAATATCAGTTTATACATTTAATCTCTAATAAAACATAGCCTAATAAACACCTCCGGTTGGCAGCTAATTATCTCTAAACCTGATAGATGCATCATTTGTTCAATACACAATGTAGCTAGTTAACAAATGTGTTTTCAGTAACATTAGCCTATATTTTAAGTGTTACAAATATAAAAATAATATACAGCCCCTCGTCCCCCCTATGTTAAAATGCAGCACGCAAGGACTCAAAAACAGCTTTAATTGCACTCAAAATACACATTGAAATCAGAGTTCATATCACGTAAAAAGGCCTTACAGACGAGTTAACCCCTTAGTTCTGATAGTCTAGATAGTATCGCCGGCGAGCCCGTTTTACGCAACTGAGACACGTGTTGCTCCTGCAGCCAAACTATTAGTGGAAAACCCAAACGCGGTATTTTAACTTTATTGGTAGACGATTCGCGACGATTTCTGGCCAATGCGTAGTTTCTAAGTGTCACTATCTTTCCGTAGCAAGTCCATTTAACAAGCACTCCCCACCCAGCCTATACCTACCCATGCGTGACATAGTGGGCAATAGCGTCTATGTTGGAGTTCATAAATATATGTATTCATCATATAATATTAGAATACCGTCATAGCAACCAGATAAACCCACCTTATGCAAATACAGCGGTGCAAATCGCTGCTCAATCAATACCTACATAAACAAGTGGAATCATTCTCTAATCATACAATGCCATTCTACTATCAATATCTGCGATTAAATATGGAATTCATGTGCAATCCTACCATGGATTTAAGCGTAGATATGTCCCTTTCAAGATTCCGTGGTCATTTATTGTCTTGGACAATCCGTTTGAAAAATACACAGCGCATTTGAACACGATTACACAACCTAAACTAGCTGCGTAAAACTTACTTCCTGATTGTACTGCTGTGACGCTTTCAATTTTATTCTGGTTTGATCGACAATGGTTTTATCCAATAGAAGGCACGATAAACTTCCCCAAAAGTAATTTACATGTGTAATTGAAAGCTTGGATTAACTATTTAAGGGCGAGCGTAACTGCAATACTTGTTATATCACGACAATTTTACGCAGGCATGCGCAGATGACGCATTTGGTATGACGCATTTGGTATTACGCGATAAAACTGCGCGCAACTTTGAAGTGACTTTTTAGAAGTTTTACCCCGAAGTCGGTCAGAAGAGGAGAACAACAGAGAATCTTCTAATCCCTGTAGCATAGATTCTGTGGAAGAGGTGCCTATCAATATGGGGAAGACATCCTCCTCGACATGTAAGTATTACTGCTTGTAATATTTTGATGATATACATTCGTTTTTCCACTGCGTGCTATATTTTCGTTATTTTTGTATTTGCATCGGTCGTAATAGACCACTGTTAGCCTGCTAATAATGCTGAACATATTTGAAAACACACTTTTTCAGACTCCACCTTGAATAACGACATGTATAAGGCAAATTATATAGTACGTTCTTTCCGTTTATTTTTTATTTTCTATTTGGTTTAGCTATCTCATTGCTTAGAATGTATAGCTGACTGTATTCTGTTGATGACTAGCGATAGCTTCTACGTTGTGAGAAAGTAGCGCTTTCTTGGCTTTGCTTCGTAGATTGTGTCTATGACCTTCAATATGCACTTATTGTACGTCGCTTTGGATAAACGCGTCTGCCAAATAACTAATGTCAGTGTTGGGGAAGCTACTCTGAAATTGTAGCTGGTGAAGCTACAAGCTACTCTTCATTTAAAGTAGCTAAGCTACAGTCAAGCTACCAATTTATTTAAAGTAGCAAGCTACACTACAAGCTACTCAGAAAAAGTAGCTAGTTACATTGAAGCTACTTCATCAAATTATGTAAGAAAAATCAACTCTGATGTTATGTAAATTTTTTATAAAGCACTCAAAAAATTATTTTGTCATGTAATTTATTAAACAAAAATGAAGTTAACATGCTGTGTACACGATTTGCCGTAGCAATGTAGTCAGGGCAGCCCACCATAACCATTTGGACACTGATGAGGTCCTAGAGCCTATTCTGAGCCTGTCTGAGCCTATTCCTGTCTGAGCCTGTTCCTCCCATGTACTAAACAAGTCCAATGACTTTCTTTTGGCTCACCTTAACTGAATTGAGTTAACTTGTAATTCACTTGTAATGTGAAAAATGTCCAGAATTAACCTGTTTAAATGACTGAAAGCTCAAAACTTTAAACAGAGCCCACCCACCACCCTAGGTACCTGGCCATACCAGCTTGACTGACTGCCTTACCCTCAGGACCTCAGGAGAACATACCGCTCCCCCCATTTCTCAATTATCAGCAGAAGCGCTTGTTGACACGACACATGAGAAGTCTCTCAAAATTGGTGTCTGAGAGACGGTTGCGTTTCGGCTGGAATATGTCTTTACCAACACTGAACAACCGCTCGCATGCAGCACTGGCAGGGACCCCTGTATTGCACTTAATGAAGACTTTCTTCATTTTTGGAAGGTGCTGAAAAGCACTGCCATGTGATGTATTTGTAGACTGCAGAAAGCTGTCCACCTCATCTTGGACCCTGCCTTGGCATTTTGGAAAGTAGGCTGTGACATCATCTTTGTCACCAGCTGTCTCCTCACTATTTGGTTCGGCAGGATCTGGAAGAGAGTCTGGAAGCTTGTGGACCTCCTCTTTCAGACTGGAGATGATGCCATCTTTGTGCTCACTTGGGATGTATGCCAGGCGGAACATTGGGTGCGAGGCGGTTGCCATGAGATATTTTCTGCTGAATATATAACTGAATCTGGCCTCCACGCCGCTGATGATTGCATCGATCAATGGGCCACAGTGGTGGAAGTGGTCCTCCTTCATCTTCTGTAGTTTTCCACTGAGGATGGAAATGGTTGGCACCAAGATTCCCAAGTAAGCCATTTTGTCTGACTGGAGCACATCCAGGGCCTTTGCCAGTGGAGCCATTACCTGTAAAAAAAAAAAAATTATACAAAACAATTGACTTAGAACAACATACAGTATCTGAGAGCTGATCCTTCAGAAAACAATGTCAAGTAAAACATAATTGTACAATAAATGTCTTCATCATCATAAGATTGACAAACATACAGAAATATGAATTGTCTTTCTCATACTAATAAAAACAAATCTAAAAAGTGATCAGGATTTCACTGATGTTTGAATACCAGTTATATGATTCAAGTAATTTGAATTCTAAAATACACATTGTTTAGATAATTTACCTTAACGTATTCTGTGATGAACGTGATCTCCGACGACTTCAACCGTGGCACCTGGAGCCTCTCACAAACATCATGGAGCTCCTGCTCTCTCTCTTCAATACAAGTTTTCAGTCGATCCATTGCATTGTAGGTGGAGTTCCACCGTGTTGCATTTGGTACAGTCAGCTGGCATCCTAGAGTATCTTTTATGATGTCAGATGCTTGTGTACTTCTGCTCTGCTTATTCCACAAACTTTGACATTTGGCAAAAGTTGACCTCGAGATCCTCTTGAAGGAGTCATGTCTTACAGCTACCTCTGCATCTTTAGTCGCAATGAGATTGACTGTATGACAAGCACATCTTTGGTGGGGAGGTAGGTGGTAGTCATCCTCAACCGCATTTTCTGTTTCACTGAGAATAGCTGTAACATCAGCAAACTCAAGCTCTTCCCCTTCATCCTCTTCATCTTCAGTCACTTCTTGTGTTGCAAACACACTAAAAGCTTTAACAAAGTTTGAACCATTGTCTGTGGTGGTCAACGTCACTTTGTTTTGAATGTTAAAGTCCCTGTGGACATCTTCAAGCATCCCTGCCAGGGCATCATACGTATGCCGCCCCTTGAGCCTTCGGCAAGCTAATGCCCCTGAGGAGATGCTTAGTGTGTCTGGATCTATCCAGTGGACAGTAACTCCCAGAAAGCTTTTATTATTTGTGGACCACGCATCTGTTGTAGTTGCCACAAATGCTTGCTCAGACAGAGCATCACACATGCTTGCCTTCATAGAGGTGAACTGATCCTCTACCATCTTGACTAATGTCTTTCTGGACATTAAGTGTCTTGAAGGCAATATCTCCCTGAATATTTCTTGATATTCTGGCCGTTCAACAATACTGAGGGGATGGAGCCCCTGAATAACAAAATTCAGGATCAGCCTGTTGAACTTTTCCTGGGACACTGGAGTAGGAGTAGCACTACCCCTAAAAAAGACTGCTGCACTTGGCTGCATTTTGTTTGAGGAAGTCTCCTCATTAGCAGCTGCTGGAGTCTTCCTTTTAGCACCTTGCTGCAGTCTCTTCAGCTCCTCCACTTTTGTTGGATGCAGCCTCTGATAAAGCAGAAAAGACAACACACATTACAGTGTAAGTTAATAAGTTAATTAATAATTAATTCATGTTAACTACTACATAGTTAATGACATTTTATGACCCCTTATATTAAAATGTTGCCATGTTAATTTATGATTGCTGGGTGTTTGCATGTTTTTACTTATTCAGATGTTATGTTTCTATTTTTGAGATTTTCTTTTTTCCCTTAATCTTCTGTTAATTAACCCCCGGAGTCAAATGTGTTTCTTCAATATGTTGTTATGTGAATGCATTAGCTAACGTTAGCTAACCAGTTAAATTATCAAACCAAACATTTAAACTATAATTTTAACAATTTAACTAGCGAGTTTAGCGAGCTAACATTTCACATCCAGTTAGCTAGCGTGGTAACGTAGCTAGCTGACATATATAGTTACTAGATAGCTAGCTAGCTATTACATGTATTATTAAACGTTAGGCTATTTTCCTAATCCATCTATCTGCGATATAAAAAATAAGAGATTACATCATGCAAATGGATATCTATGCAGCATAGGAGCATCATATTAATTAAACACATTGCCAAATAGTGAACGCTAGCTAGCTAGCTAGCTAGTGTTTAATGTTACTCACCTGGATGTGCGTTCTTAAATTCGTGTTCGAAGTCTTCGCCGTCGCCAGTAGTTTGGTCTGGGGCGAGCATAATTTACAAACGAATATGTAACCTTTATCTGTTGACTCTTTCAAAGTCATGTAACTGCTTAAATATGGCCAGGGGGTTTCCATGTCCTCGTCTTCCAAATCCATAGTTGCTATCAATGTAGCACGCACACTGTCTGTGCCATTGCCAACGGCACGCAATGACCGCCCTTGCCAAGCACGGTCACAGACGTTACTAGCTGACAGACGTGTTATTTCTGAGCAGAGCTCTGGGAGTAGGTTGTGATTTGAAATGTTTGATTTCACAGTGGACATTTAGAAATGTATTTGAATGTAGCTATGTAGCGTTTGGTCACACTACACCGTTACTTGGTGAAAAAAGTAGCAAGCTACTGGAAAAGCTCCATGATTTTGAAAATAGCGAAGCTACCGTCAAGCTACTGAAAAATGTAACTAAGCTAGTAGCGTCGCTACAAGTAGCGAGCTACTCCCCAACACTGACTAATGTAATGTAATGTATTGATACTATGTGTTCGTGCCGTTCGCGTAGTGGCTCGTGGTGGCCTGCTTTGTTAGAATTCATAGCATTCACAATGAAATTGAGTATTTTAGCGCTGTTCTGTTTGGTTGCTCAGTCGTACGTTATATTTTATGCCTCGATTTGCCGTGAAGCTAGAACATTGGTAGTGTTTTCCGATATTATTTTATTGTATTGTAATTTCTTTGTGCGTAATGTACTCTATGGGGTATTAGTATATCCATGGGTGATGCTTTTCACTTAGGGAATGGAAAATATGTATTCAAATTTACTGTGTCCAGATGTGTGCAAGATGAATGTAAAATAAATAAATAAAATAAATAAGCAACAGTTGTGAAACACACTACAGAGTAATGCCATCCTAGAGCACGCAACAAAATATAACATAATGTAGCATACAGAAGAAAGTGTTTACTGAAGTACAAGAGTGAATGATTTCATATTTAGCTGTGTGTACCACAGTGTTATAATGCTTCTGCATTATGTAATTTGTTCCTATAACATGCTTGACCCTCCACCTCTGCCACTCCAGCAGTGCCCTCTACTGTTCAGAGTGAAGCCACTGCAGGACCAGATCCTTACAGCATACTGAAGACCGTGCCATTGATGAGTGCATGTTGGCCACGAAGGCACCGCACAGGATGAAGCAGTATATGAAGGATAATGGTGAAAAAATGGCACACTTGGCATCAAACACTGAACTGAAACTGTGCAATGATCCATTAAGTGATCGTAAGGTAAAATGTATATGCTTTATAAAGGACAAAAGGCTTTTTAATAATTTCTCAGAGAGGTTTTGGGTAGGTTATTGGACACCTAGATATCCACCCCCCTGTACTGATCCAAAATAATTCCCACATGAAAATTATAAAAAGGTGAGTTAAATTAGTCAAAACGGTTGATTTGCACTGAAATGTATGATTAGTTTAAGATTTACAGCTATTCACATTTTAGCCAATTTGGATAGGTTTGGAGACCCTGGGTACATCAGGCTACACTGCTTACATTTTGTGTCATAGATCTTTAGTAGTTCTGTATATCACCCTGCGATTATTGAATGCTTGTGGACAAGGAGTTTATGATCCAGGAAATGTGTAGTTTTACCTGTTTCACTTATGTAGCTCTCAGTATTTTGAAGAAATATATATTTTGTTTCATTTTTTGCTAAGTTTTGCTTGCATTTCCGGCACTTTATTTTGACTTAAATTATGAAAATAAACAAATCAAAGTTTGTACAAAAAATGGTACACCGGTTTTGTTTCATTTAAGCCATTTACCAAGTTTATGTGATGCTCACACCTGGAGTTATAAAGCCTTAAACAGAGTACCCCCAAGATTGACCAAATATGCCATTTGCACCAAGAGGTTAATAACTCGTATAAACGTCTTACTATCTCGAATTAACAAGATAATAACTCGTATTAACGACTTACTATCTCGAATTAACGACTTACTATCTCGTATTAACGAGATAATAACTCCTATTAACGCCTTACTAGCCTATCCATTGAAAGCTGATTGCTTTTTCTTTGTCTCACCGTTTGTTTGGAATCTACACGCATACAATGATGAAAAATTGTTGTTCTTTGGATGCCCACAACTTTTTTGTTAGTGGATGATAATATTTTGCACTATTATGAAAAATATAATTATATAATGTGAGGTAACTTCGACACAATGAACGCTGAAGTGCGAGGCGCTGGAGGAGCCTAAAGCAGTGTATGACCTCACGGACGCAGAGGCTCTTTGCGTTTTCTGCTTAAAACCCAGTCTTTACCAAAGATTTCCGTGTTGCAGTTTCCTCACTTGTTCAGAGGATTCATTATCTGGAATACTGCAAGGTAATTATCTTCATACATACTTGCATTTTTTTATTCATGAATTTAATTTATTTGGTGCAGATGTGAAGAGGAAAGTATAGTATCTTAAATGTACTTTATTATATACACGTTGTAGTCAAAATACACTACATGGCCAAAAGTATATGGACCTGCTCGATCAAAATCTCATTCCAAAATCATGGAATTAATATAAATTAATATAAAGTTGGTCCCTCCTTTGCTGCTATAACAGCCTCCACTTTCCTGGGAAGGGTTTCTACTAGATGTGGGAACATTGCTGCAGAGATTTGCTTTCATTCAGCCTGCTCATTGGGAGCAATTTGGGGTTCAGTGTCTTGCCCAAGGACACTTTTACATGTGAACAGGAGGAGCCGGGGATCGAACCACAAACCCTGCGGACGACCTGCTCTACCTCCTGAGCCACAGCCACACGTAGTGATGTAGTGTACATTCATACATTGGGCAATAGAAGACCCAGGCCCATATTAAGACAGTGTGTCAGAGTAGTTAAGATTGACATATTCTTTGGTTTTTGCAGTGCACTCATCACTGTCAGTTTTGTGTCCTTCTAGAATAGGTATATTGCTGCTTTATTGTTTTTTAAATTATTTTTAAAGGTTTTCCAATTTCACATATGCAATAAAATGGCTATGTCAGTGTTTGTGCTTGCTATAAGAAATGGATTTGATTGATTGGTTGGGGCTAAACTGAGTGGGCGTGGTCTGCTTTACAACAAAAACTGGTCCATGAAAGCACTTTAATAGTTTATAGAACATTTATTAGACATTTATATTTATTTATAGACATTTATTTAAAAATGTATAAACCAATCCAGACTACCCATTTTCAATATTTCAGTGATTATCTTAATACTACAGCACATGTCAGATTACTTGCTATATACCCTGTACCACTAAAAATATATAAATACGAGAGACAGAAAATTATTTAATCAACATCTTCAGTGGGGTTCGCTTATTACATTTTTTTTTACCACTGAACAGTTTGAAAATCTGAACTCGTATGGCTTGAATACTAATTCCATAAATGACAGGATTACACATTGGGGGAAATATCAGAAAATAAAGCGTCATAAATATGCGAGCTTTGTAAGGTACATTACTCATGTTAAACCGACTTTGGATAATCTCAAATAAGCCTCCCACTGCAAAGTTAATCACAGCCAGTAAGTGGGGGGCGCATGTTTTAATAGCTTTGATTTGAGATTCTTTTGAAGCATACAGGCAGATTCTGAGTATTTGTGCATAGGAAAATAGTATCATGAGGATCTGAGAACAAGGTGAAACAAACGTTAATGCCAGTCCCACAAAGCTCTGAACGGTCGTATCAAAACAAGACAGTTTAACTAAAGGAAAATTGCTACAATAAACTTTTTCAATTATACTGTCACAAAATGTGCGTTGAACAGTCATTATGAAATAAAGGGCAAAGAAAATGAAGGGAATCACCCAGGATAATGTAATAGCTGCATATAGCTTCTTTGGAGACATGAGGAGGTGATAGTGTAATGGGTGACAAATAGCAACATACTGGTCGTAGCTCATCACTGCTAAAATAGTAAATTCAACTGTAGCATATGAGTGTAAACAATAGGTCTGCAATAGACAATGGGTCAGAGATACTTCATAATTATGAGATAATAAATTACCAAGTAGTGATGGGAATAAACATGTGCTGCCGTACAGTCCATTTACTGCTAAGCTACATATAAACAAACACATGGGTTCATGCAGAACTCTCTCAATGCATATTACTGTAATTAGAACAGAATTTCCCAAAAATATAAAAATGTATGAAAGAAGTAAACATATGAAGTATAAATATCTATGATCCTCCAGTTCAGTGTATGCCGTCAATATGAAGGATGTCACTGCTGATACATTTTCCATGTTCACCTGGATGTAGAGTCAGTGCTGTGGAGAACAATATGAGGGTTTGTGAACACTGAACATGTTAAAAAAACAAACATTTTGTTTCTGATTTTTACCTTTTTCTGCCAATTTGGTAGCTAATTGCAGAGCCGGTTTTTGGCATAGGCAGTATAGGCAAATGCTAAGGGCGCCACCACCCAGAGGGGGCGCAACAAATGGGAGAAAAAAAAAGAAAAATTTAAAATAATTTTTTTAAATAATTTTTGACTAATACTACTAGTTAACACTGTTATTTCGAAATATTAAATAACCCCACAACAACCAGCGTAGCTTTATAGCATAGCCTATTAAATAATAATAATTTATTAGTTCATGTCACCCCGCCCCCCTCCAGCCAGGCAATTACGCTGCGTTCACACATCCAGCAACTTCGGTCACCCAGTCGCCGGAAGTCCATTCATTCTCTATGAAGTTGAGCGACGGTCAGCGACCTGAGCGACTAGAAAACTGAGCGACCAAAATCGGCCGATAAATGTTGGCTGAAACGTAACTTTTGAGCGACAATCAGAGTTCCGCGCTTCATATTTCTCCAACCGATACGAAATCATTTCGTGAAAAGGGGTCCCACTGTTGCCAGCAGCCGGTCGAACTGCTCACAATCCAGCCGAAAATAACGCTGGAAGCGGTCCCCGTCCAGGCGGAGTTCCTGCACCAGCCGGTGAAATTCTCCGAGCTGCCGGCGGCGTTGTACGGTGCTATGCACCCAGAGCCTCCGGCGCTTCCTCCGGCGTAAATAAATTAGGGCGACAGCTAGCAGTTTTTTTTTCCGGTTCATTTTCCAAAGTGGTAATCATGAAGCTGAAGACTCAATTTATAGTAAAACATATCCCTCCAAAACGTTCAAATAAAGGAGGGAAATAATCTAATTGGAAGTTTCATATAATTTCATGAACGTAATCTACGTAATATTGCCTATCAAACTAAGCTAGGCGAAATAGGGTTAGCAGCGGTAACAACAGTAAATAATTTATATATTATCATTGTATAATTATCAGTGTCATAACATAACCTTAAAGGATATGTGTAGCTGTTCTACCAATATCACATTGAGCCAAAAAAATACATGTTGAGTTTTATACATATATCTATCTATGTATCTACATAGATAGATAAAGATCACTAGCTCGCGACGAAAATAGATATAGGCTAGCCTATCGCTAGCTAGCGAGAACACATAATTATCAGTGTCATGGCATAACTATAAAGAATAGGATGCATCGCAAATATGTCTTTGTTATACGTAGGCTACTGCCGTTGTTTATCTGTATCAAAAAATTGTAGCAGCACTTGGATGACACAACGGGAAGCTCTTGCCCCGCCCCCAGCCTCGTAGAATTGACCGACTCAGCGACCAGTCGATCGCTGTGTGAACACAGCGTAACCCTGCGTTACATCAGTGTTTTAAAGTGCATATCATTAATGTTAATGCCAAATAAGCTTTCCCATTATGCTATATTAGTATTGCACTGCAGTTTACTGCTTTTTTTGGACTGTAAATGTAAATCTACATTTCATTGTAATGACAATAATGTTTAATTAAATTTCCATTAGTATGCATGCCCATCTTATGTACAGTATAGCAGACATGCATCTTTTTAAGTTTTTCATCTTTATTCTTGTAAAAAAAAAAAAAAATACTAATAGACTAACACCCAATGGTCATACACTCTTCTTCTATATTTTACCTTACTTTATTTATGGCAGTAGGCTACTGGTTTCTTTAATATATATATTAAAGATAATATATTGTAAATATCTATAATAATAATGTCACTTGTTCACTGTTTTGATGTTAACTGTTTGATTTTGTGGGTTATTTTCAGTAAAAGAAAAATGTGAAAACAAAAGTGTGAGTGCATGTTATTGGTAGTGAATAAACTGTGATGCAAGGGGGCGCCAGATAAAATCCTGCCTAGGGCAGCCAATTGGTCAGAGCCGGCCCTGGCTAATTGAACCCTACGCTATTCACTATATACGCTATGCCACTACAGAATCACTGCTACGGACACTGTCAGCCAGTGGTGGGACAGAGGGCTCCAAGTCCTCTTCAGGGCGCGACTCCTCGAACCGTGATTCCAACTCGCACAGGGCCGTTGTGCGCAACGATTCTCTCTGAGCAATGGTTTCCATTGCTTGCACTTATTCAAACACCGCTATATCTTTCTGTACACCTGCACAGTATAAGTATATTAAAATGTTTAGTAATAAAAAAATCTGTGTATACAAACTTATAGTGGTACTTCAATTTAACTGTAACAAGAACAGAATGTCTTGTATACCATTACATGATGATGATAATCTATTTGTTACGGTTCTAACCGTTCCACGCCATGTTTTATGTTTATTGTTATGTCACGCCCTTATTTGTATTCACGTTCTGTCATAGTTTATTAGTTTGCATACATATTTCCATGTTTTTCCGCAGCCTTGCGTTCATGCTGTTTCTTCTCTTGCTGTCACTCACGCTTCCCTAATTGTTTCATTCTCCCTTGTCTAATTACTAATATACTAACATTAGATCAGGATTGGGTAATACTAACTATCTAACCATGTGTTCATGTTTACCTTACGTTTCTCGTACATGTTAATTACTAATTTACTAACGCTAGGTCAGGATAGGTTAATTACTAACGATTTACTAATTGCCTCGTTACGTGTCTCATTTTCTCAAGTTGTTGTGAATTTCCTGCTGCTCTCAAGCTAAGTGTCTGCACCTGTCTACACCTGCATATAAGATCAGTGTTCATGTCATGTCCTTGCGAAATTGTTGCCTCACTAGCACTCTTAAGCATTTTGTCTAGCATACTTATTCTGATTTCCTGTTTTGATCCAAGCCTGTTTTTTGACCACTGTTTACTGCCAGCCTTTTGTTTTCACTGCCTGTCCTGACCACGATTCCTGTTTGCTGATTTTGTACTTTTGCCACGCGGCGAGGACTCCGGTCTGACCCTGCTTGTCTTTTCTACTATTCTTTTGCCTTCTCCCGTTTGTACCTCTGCCACGCTGATTGCCTTCCTGGTTCCAAACTACTGCCTGGCTTACCGACGACGAGACTGCCTTCTCCCTCGGTACTTTTGTTTATTGGCTGGATCTTTTTGTGTATGACCTTTGCTTGTGCTAAGACAACGATTACGGAACTCTCCTTAATAAAACCCTTGCGGGTATTATCCATTGTTCTGAGTCGTGCTTCTCGGGTCCAACCCTCCATGCACTACGTCTCACTATTATTATTATCATTATAACAATAATCATTGTACCAATGGATTTAAAACTGCATCAATTACAGAAGGAAAAGGGAACACGATCTATGCAATATCACTGATGTACATGACTGAGAAAAGTTTATAAAAATGGAAATGCATACACTGCAGGTCTGGCAGAGTATTTAACTCCTTATTTCCTTTGAGAGTTTTCAAGGAAAGCAGTTCTGTCGTCATACACCACATCTGGATGACTGAGAGATATTACTACCTTTGATCCTTTTATAATGACACAGACATGTGACGCTACAGCTCAGATACGTCAATACCTTTGAAGTATCTAATATATTCCCATCTCTCATTAACTTACTTGTCATGATCCCAAGGAAAGGGGTAAATGTATTTTGGTGCCAAAGTCAAACAGTATACAAAGACTGCCCATAATTTTGACACTGCAATTTGTTAGCACCCAAGTGATCTCCATTTCTACTTCAGAGTCCACTGTGCTGGACCATTCAGCGTAACAAAATATGTTCTCGTATAAAGGCAACATTTCCACCTCTGTCCCCTAGTCCAGGCAATACTCAGCCTGAAATAGATGCTGCCTTCCAGCCAAAAAGGTGTGAGAAATTATCACAATAATAGTTTTTGGACGATAATCCAATTTTAAGCAAAATGGCCCTTTTTTAAAATACCATAGACACATTTGAAATGTCAACAATTGTATTTAATGTTGAAAATACATTAGAATTGTTTTTGGTTGACTAGCTCAATCAAAATTATAGATTAAGGGTGGCACTCTGCTGGCTGATGAATTAAAAATTATTTGTAAGATACATTGATTATGAAATAGTATTATATTGAGGTGGCCAGTCACTCACAGGGCAATTAGCAGTTTTAAGTTATAATTCACGGCGATCTCCCATGTTTATATGGGCATTATGTTCTGTTCTCCCTACCATTGGTAGATTGCAGTTAACTACATTTCCCTAGCGTGACTGCTTGGTTTGTGCAACGAAATCACTGCGGATGACACCAAATACTATTGTGGTTGCGTCTCTCAGTACCTCCACTGCAGGAGGAGTGGTAAATCTCTTGCTTGAGCGTCCTCCAGAGCAAAAGAAAAATTACGTTGATCACGATAACAACGATAAAAAAACGTTATCGTCATTATTGTTGAAGACATTATTGACAATGTAGGGGGGGGAGTCAAAGTGGGACTCAGGAAACACTGCCATTTGGGAACTGGAGAGCATCATGCACTTCAAAGGACCAGAGGGTAATAAAATAATCGGTTACTCTGACTTCCTTTGGGGTCCGGTTTTTTGCTCCCAAGAATGTCCCCATCTGCTAAAGATGGAGATAATGGCAAATGGAACAGTTTGCCATGATTGTAAATGTATCATAAAAGAGCATTTACGGCATCCAGACCCTAGCCAGACAATGGGAAAGGAATGTCCGCACAGGACATCTGTGCTCTCCAGTAACCCAACACCTGGGCACATCCTATGGGAAAGCCATTGGACAACACCACAGTGCCCTCATTTGGGCACCCCTGTCATTACACTCTTTAATTCTCTTCTGTACCAGGACTCTATAACCTCTGTGAAGATTGTTAATAACCATCTAAAAACCTACAAACATTGCGCATGTGATCCTTATATTGTTACATTCTGTCTTATGTGGTAGTAACAGGAATTGCATGTAAAATGGTTAATCAAGAGGGAATTCTCATGACTGCACCTTAATATTATATCACCTTAACCTGTTTGGTATGTATGGATTCAGGTAAAATCAAGGAATTGACTGAAATACATTTCATACCAAATAAAGTTTAATAAAGCATAGTTTCAGTAACCCAGGGAAAACCTGTAACAGTGAAATGTCCTTTCTGGTAATTACCTCCTCTTCCCCTCTTCCTACACTACCAATGGTGGGGATCTAAATTCCAGATTGACCATCACTCCAGGTTAATTTATGTCACTGCCGCCTGGTTCAAACACATGATTTGGCATAAAAGGAAGAGAGACAAGCCTATCGGGGAAGATTATAACCGACTTCCCACACCGTGCATATTCTGTGTGTGTGTAGTTGAACAGGCTGGGTAAGATATTTACTCTGTGTTTCTTTTCTTAAATCTACGTTTTGTGAAATTGAATGTTAAATTTAAGTTAATGACCTGCCTGCCTGTTATTAAATTATGTTTATTTTTAACTTGCGTGGTCTCCATGACTCTAATCCTTCTTATACCCCTTTCAGCCTAAATTATGACTGAATATTCAGGGGGACAATTCTGACCAAGGACCGACTGATCAGCGGCCTGGTACAGCACATCTTTCGTGGTGTTCTCAAGTTGGGAAAGGCAGTCAAGTTCTGCCCGCAAAACAGGGTTGGTAGTGTATGGTTCTGGTGATTTGATGTGAAGAGAACCCATGGGCGTTCTACCCCGGTTCTTGTCAAATTCGCCTTAAGGAGCCCTTTAAATGCACTCTGACCTGGGCTCGCAACTACAATGGGGGAAATAAGTATTGGACACGTCAACAGTTTTATTATCAAACATATTTCCAATGTAGCTATTCACATGAGATTTTGATCAGACATTGGTATTAACTCAATACAACTACACATCTAAAGAAATTGTAACGTTCCAATTCTTAAAAAAAGTTATGTGCAATAAAGTGAAATGACACAGGAAAAAAGTATTGAACACGCTAAATTAAATGTGGTAGAAAAGCCATATTTTTTAAATTTGGTTGGATATTCTTTGCATGCCATGACTTTATGATGTCTGTGACCCAACAACATCAAAAGGCCCTTGATATCTTATTTGTTGGTACTTTTACAAGCGATACTATAACAGCTCTGCATTTGAATGGATCTCTATGGGAATTGGGGGGTGAGACAAGATTTAGCTGTAAATTACACTGGAACAGTATAGAACACATGGTTGGCTAAGTGGCTCTAAGTCATCAAGGGTCCGATGTATTAAACAAGCCTTTAACCATCACTCTGCTGCCAGAAATACAGTAGATATGGATGGATAACTTGAAGGGTTTCTTCTCCTGACTTATTTTTCCATAGAGTTCAATAGGAAAATCTGTCAGGAGAAACAACCCTTAAAGTGATCCTTCCATATCTACTGTATTTCTGGCAGCAGACACTGCAATTTGTTAGCACCCAAGTGATCTCCATTTATACTTTATCGATAATCGTGCCAACACTACCCCTAAAAAGGTAAAAATTGTTACTTAGCGGTTGTAACCAATGCAAAACAAAATGACAACATGGCCTGTTTAGTGTTGCCGTAAAAAAATATCAAAATAAACTAACAGTTGTTCATCTAATTGGCTACCTCCACCGTTTCTTCAGAAAACACTCTGTAAAAACAGTTGACGTGTGCAAAAGTTTCAAAAGAAAGTTCTTTATAGTTGAAAAGAGAGGTAAACAAAACCGTTCCCTTTATAGAGGCTACTTTCCATATATGTTTCCAAGCATCACTCCAACATTTTCAAAGCAGGTCAGTAACCCGAACGTAAGTGTCTTTGCTAGTTTCAGACCAACGCATTTGTCATTTTAGCATCCAGCGCTGTTTAAATAGCAAGTGAACTTGCTCCCATAGCTGTCATGGTCCGTGGTTTATTTTCCATTTTTCGCTGCGGTTCTCGTCCTATCTGTCCGGTGGGTAATCTATCGGATTTTTTCCCACGTTCTGTTCCGTTCTGGTTCACCTCGCCTATTATTTGTTTCACCTGTGCTACTACCTGCGGGGTATTTAAGCACCTCACTTCTGCTTTCCGGCACTTCTTTGTCATTCCTTATTACATTGAGCCAGGTATAGGCAGGTACCAGCGACCTTGTGATATTAAACTTGTTTTATGTTTACGAGGGACTTGCTTCTAGCTTTATTTTCAGGTATAGGATTTTTCTCCCTGTTAGCATTACTGTGCTATTTTTTCCCGTGCTGTTCTCACTGAGACAGTTTTTCTTTGGTGGTTTAATTTTTGTTTCACCTTCTTCTGGCCGTCTTAATTTTATGTGCCAAAGGTGTTCTTTTCTTTTCTAGTTTCCCGTTTTAGCTCCAGTATTGAGCTCGGGAGACTTAGTTTTGTGTTCTCAATCGTATATTCGAGTTCGTCCTATTTTCCTGGGTTGATTTTTATTTGGCTGTTTAGCTACTAGGAATTATTTCCTGTTTTTCTTTCTTTGTATTGATAGTTATCTCTCACAAATTTGATGTCATATTAGCCTATAGAGACATGTTTTAAATCCTGTCTCCTTTCGAGTGCTATGCATTAGAATTCCTACAGCCCAACACCATTCTCATGCATCCTGTGTGTGAGTTATAGGCTATATCAGTGCTGACAAATTACACCTGCAGGAGATCTAAAAATTCTCAAGCAAAGATGAGAGTCGCTATGAATGCCTGCTTTAGTAAATCAGACGGAATAATTAATTGGCCTAATTTACATAATCTCCACCCTGTTTTAGCGCTTTCACTCCAGGTATAAATATGCATGAACACAGTTAACTGCATAAAAAGGAAAGTCGCCGAGTGATGCTACCCCCGCAATTTACATCCTAATAGCGATGTACTAACGAAAACTAGAAAATTCGCACACATCACCCCTTTTTTAAATTTTTTACTTTGGCTGCCAGTTCATTTTAGAATTGATTTTAAGGTGTTCTTATTGTTTTTTTAAAGCCATGTGTAGACTTGCACCTGACTATTTAAATGATCTTTCAGTAAAATATGTTCCTGTCAGAGCTCTCAGATCCTCAGATTCCCTCGTATTGTCCATCCCACGTTATAGGACTAAAACTTATGCAGAGGCTGCCTTTAGTTCACATGCCCCCAGGCTGTGGAACAAGCTTCCTTTGGATCTGAGGTCATCTGAATCTGTGGATATTTTTTTAAGAGGAATCTGAAAACATACCTCTATGAACGTGCTTTTTCCTAGGAACTATTTTACTCACCTTTGTTTTACTCATCTTAACTTTTTAATATAAATTTCTTAATGATTATTTTTCCTGACATTTTATTGTTCTTAGTATTTGTTTTTATTAATTTATTTTTATTCCCATTATGTGTGTGTATATGCATGCATGACACAGGGCCGGTACGGATGGCGCCACGACCGGGTCCTGCGCAAGCTTTCCAAAATCCTGGAGGCATGCAGGTCATCACAGCAGCTGATCCAGTTTGTCAGGCAAGGGCAGGGATGAACCTGGACTAAGAAATGGCCCTGGACTTTTTGACCCAGACCAGCCCACCACAACCAGCCCACAGATACTCCACCGCCCCCGCCCCGTCAAGGCACACACAAACAGCCCTTAATACCACCACTTTTATTGAACATTATCCCTTCATGCTCTGAAGTCTTATGTGTGATAGTTAGCCTAGAGCAGGGGTAGGCAACCCTGGTCCTAGAGAGCCGCAGAGTCTGCTGGTTTTTGTTTTCACCTTAAACACAGCAACTAATTAGACCAAAGAAACCAGGTGAGGTGAGTTAACTGTGTAATCAACTGCTTTAATTGATCAATTAAGTGGTGAGTAACAACAAAAACCAGCAGACCCTGCGGCTCTCTAGGACCAGGGTTGCCTACCCCTGGCCTAGAGTATTCACTAATGAGGAGAGTGTGTTGCTCTCAGAAGGAGGAGGCTGGCTGAAAGGAGATCATGGCACTGGCAGCCAGGTAGGTCACTCACAAATCACAGGGGCCTGTGAAAGAGAACAAAATATATAAAAAATTTAAGTGATTATTGAACAATAACCCTTCATGTTCTGAAGCCTTGAGTAAAATAGATGTATGATAGTTAGCCTAGAGTATTCACTAATGAGGAGAGTGTGTTGCTCATAGAAGGAGGAGGCTTTTTTTACCTCATTGAATTAGCAATTTCCGCAGCAGCTCACTTCTCTCTGCAACGCCATCTATAACCAAGTCACTATCCAGGGCCATTAAAATTTCTCGTTCAGTAGCCATGAGCATAAAAGCCTTTTGAGCTTACTCTTGATGCATTTCAGAGTAGAGAAGCTCCGCTCGCAAGCTACCTGGGTGACTGACAGGGTAAGTAGAAACTTGTAAGGCCCAGGAGGTGGTATGCGTTGGTTAATAGGTTGTACTGTCTAAGAATACGGTAGCAACACACTGGGCTGTCCTTGCAAGTTGAACAGTTCTTGTTCACCATCTGCACCGCATCCTCTCCTTCAGGTCCATCCTCCACAGTCCTGGTTGTGTATTCTTCAAAGCAAGATATTTTTATCCTAATCCACTGTTCAGCCAGACTTCTGAGCTCGCTCTGTAAATTGGCCACCGTTGCTATGCCGTCAAATTTTAGCAAACATTTGCTTAGGTCTTGTAGTGCTGTGTGTGGAAGACCACTGGCATTGGATGTTACCTGGTTGAGGTTTTTGGGGTGCAGAAGAGCCGAGTCGACATACAAAGTGCCATTGCTCAGAAATCGCCGATGGATGCTCTCAATAACTGTATCCATAATTTGAGTATGGACATCAATCCTGTTTGCACTATCTGCGTCAGTAAAGGTCTCATGTTGAGCCATCTCTCCAGGCATGGTTTTCTTCTTCCGAGCCCTTTTCCAGCTCTGTTTCCTCATCCTGCTCCTGTACCTTCCTGTTGGCCCACTGAACAAATGTGTCTGCAGCTGCCTTGACATTTTCAAAATCTCTCCATTCCTTTCAGCTGTTCCTCTGTAGATACAACCATATGATGAGCTGACAGGATGTCCATTCCACTCAAGATATTTTGAGACTGGTGAAGTGACATCAAATATTCTGAGGAATATCTGAGCTGTAACTCCAAAGACCTTCTTCAAGGCACTGTCTTTAGCCCACTGGCGTGTCTCTCGAATTGGAGTAAGGCGTCTGTGTCTTGGGTCCTTGCTCCCCTTCTCCCAAATGTTCATTCTCTGGTAAGATTCACGGAGGAACACAGCATTGTTGTTCAGAAGAGAAAAATGTGACCCACTTGCCAAGACACTCTCTGTTGTGTCAGCCAAAACCCGGTTTAAAATGTGTGCATAGCACCGCACATGCACTTGATTGGGGGACTTTGCAGATAGTAGGGCAGAGAAGCCTTTATATCGGCCTTGTATACTGGAGGCTCCATCAGTGGAATTGCCAATGCACTTGTTGATGTCAAGCTTCATGTTCTCCACTCAGTAGCTGGATAAAGTATTGTCCTGTGGATGCCTCGTATTTCACCACAGCCACAAGCCTCTCATGGATGACGTTTGTCACATATCTGACTATGACAGAGCATTGATCTTGTGTTGTGATGTCCTGCTAGGGTCAATCTGGATGGAAAACATACCAGCTTTCTGGATTTGACTTGATATCATAGCCTGCATTGTGTGTTGGATGGTGGTAATGACGTTACTTATGGTAGTTTTTGATAACACAGTGGTTAGAGAACCTCTGCCCCCTCTTGACCCAGACTTATGCAGTTTTTTGCTTTTCTCTATGCAAGCAGTGAGATGCTATTTCATACACATGTCGTACCTTCCCAGCCAGTCCTGGCTCCAGCTGTCAGAGTCAGCTGTCACCCTAATCCTAACTTGAGATATGCGCAGGTAAATTTAGTTTCACACAAATCCTGTGCTTGAAGTCAGGATTCTGCCCAGTCACAATATAACATCAATGCATTTAATTGCCATATACATAATAACCATGTTTACAACAAACAAACATCATAGTAAAAACTTAGAGATCAAATGGTCTTTGTTATCAGCTGACTAAAAACAAGCCAGAACAGCAAACTACAAACTTCATTAATTTAATCAGTATTCTAACAGTGAACTGATTCTGAAACATGTTTGAAATACAAAAGTTGAGCTTTTAATTAATATTTATTTGTTTTAATGGATTGTGGCGAAGTGAGCCGTACCGCTCGCGTGAATAATCAGAGTCCAGCCCCAAGCTTGTTATGGAGAACGGGTTTTTATTTTCCGTCTCCTTTCTTTGACGTACAAACCAACCAAACACAAACCGCCAGTCATTCCTCTTCTTCTCAACTCCCAGAAGGCTCCTTTTTATAGGTTCTCAGGCTCACTGTTGAACAATCAAGGCAATTGGTTAATTGATACAAACAATACCACTATCAATCGTCACCAATTGCCTGATTGCCGACAGCTGTGCCGGTTCCATAAACCACCTGAGTTCACTCTCTCTCTTGCCGGCCTCGCCTAAAACCACGCCCCCCTACCACATGCATCTTTCTTGATGGAGTATTCAAGCCAGGGTCTGGACTGATACCAAGCGGCATGCATCTGTCCCTCCTACTAATTAGCCGGTTGGAAAAATCCAACCTTTAATTGAAGGGTATGGCTTTTAAAGAGGTCGACTTGCCGTGTTTCGGTTTAGGTCGTCGGGGACATTCGTAGCGCCACTGCTGAAAGGTTTACCGGCAGCATCATTAGCATCTTTAACGTTACCGATAGCGTTACCAGTACTACAACTCTGTTCTGTGGTTTCGGGTGGGCTTGGGCTAACAGAACTGCTCTGACTAGGGTCTACAGATTTCCAAAACAGGGAGCGCAACATAGTCATACAGGCATGCCTTCCTAACTTAGAAATAACAAATGTAATAATTTGTCACAAAAATGTATCACAAACCAAAGCACAAAACTAAAAAAGACGATATTGTTCGCTAACACTATGATGCTAGACATACTTAGCATGGCGATCTAGCTAGCTAAATAACGTTAGCTAGCAATCGAATGTTTAGCGAGCTCCATGCAGTTTCTTCTTGACTTGCTCTGTACAGAGAGCTAACATTTATCTAATGTTAGTTAGTTATTAATAAATATCACAAGCCCACGGGACTTATAGCTTAGCTAACGTTATCAATGATAAATTAAAGGAAATATGGGTTACCTTCAGTGGCGGCTGGTGATCTAAATATAGGTTGGGGCGCTAGCATTTCTAAAAAAAAACAAATACATCTGACTTTGACTTTAAACAGAAAAAACAAGCCACCTTGTGTCTCAGTTGCATAAGACAGTTTAATTGGCAACAGTGGAGGACAGTTTTTCAAGTAAGACATCACTGAACAGTGGAGGAGCCTCTGTTCATTCAAGTTAGGCAGGACTCATACATTCAGATTTAGACTTCAAACAGATCACACAGACCTCCTGGCAGCACCGGGTCCAAATCAAACACAACAGCACTGTCATGTTGCCTAGAGAGGTGCTAATTGCTGCCCCCCACACACAACTCCTTGCTGCACAATTCCTTTGTATTGCTAAACCGCTAAAAACCTCAGACTGAGAAGAGCCTACTTGACTGGTCATTCAAATGAGTCATCATACATTTTGAGACAAAGACATACAACACTAAAGGTGAATTGGCCCATTACAACACAACAACACACTAATGTTGCCTAAAACCACTACTTGAACATACATTTTTTGTCACCTCTTCGTTATGCTTTCTAATGCCAATTCTGTAGCCTTCATCAAGTTGTTCAGCAATGCTAAGCCTGCCAAAAAAGTTTAGCTTCATACTGTTGTCAAGATGGCTGCGGCTACTCATGCCGTTTGCACTTTTCAGCAAGATGTTTTAGGTCTCGTACCCCCGTCGTTGTCCACAATGGTTCGGTGCCAGCACTTTGAAATAGCAAACGGAAAGCAAAATAACGCATTACTCACAGCACATCCAGCTAGCCAACTCCGTTTGTCATAACACGAGCGAGAGAAGCCCCGGCCCGACCGCGATCACTTGTTTGCTGTTGAATGTACAAATCTGGTCGCTCTGGTCCAAGTTCCTTTACTCTTTTCTTTTCTTCCAATGAACGCCTTGAGAAAGGTTCTTTTTGCAAAGAAATAACCGAATTTTCTTTGCTTTCTGTTCCACTTGAAGAAGCCATTTCGAATTATCTCTCTCGCTTGGTCTAGGTCTATTTGAATGAATGCGTAGCAGCCGACTGAACCTAGCCGTAGTACTTAGTGCGTAGTGATATCCTGCTAGATGCCGGCTGGGCGTGATAAACATGCCTTAAATCCAATCCAATAATATCATAAACCATGAGGACTAATCAGAAAAGGGTAGGATAGTCCGGGGCGCACAGGCCTGCGCCCCGGGGGCTACTTTTTTGACCGCGAATCAGGCAGCAGAATCAGGAGGCTCGCATGAAAATGAATGAGTGCTCTGATTCACCATAACGTTACCGGCGCCCCGCAGGCCCCTGAACATGCATATGTAATGTATTAAACTTTAGACAACGCAAGGCCAACATATAACATGGTTAAGCTACTAAAAAATTAAATAATAATAAAAAATAATAATTTTAAGCTACTAAAAAATTAAATAATAATAAAAAATAATAATAAAAAATAATAATTTTTTAAAAACTTTTTTAAAAATTTGTATGTGGGGGAGGGGGGGCGGCGCCCCAGCGCCCTCTATAGGCCGGCCGCCACTGGTTACCTTACAGTTCATAAATATTTGTTAAAAACGTGGCAATAAGTTACTGATCAAGTTTTAGCTATACATATATGATAATGATTTAACTTTGGTGACCAGCGAACTGCTACATAGCAACTCACTCATCACTTGTGAAAGTTATGTTGGCACGAAAACCTGTCCTTGGCACACAAGCACAAATCAATCGAATTTCATGAAATGCGATGGATGCACCAAGCTCCACCTGGCCAATCACTGAATGTTAGCTCATAACGTTATTGATGTTTTGTTATGTTTAGGCTATAGTTTAGTTTGGATCTTGTACATTTTTAATCTCAGATCAATGTATTTAAAAATAGTAATGTTACTGAAATGGGGGATTTTAAAATCGCTATATAGCAAGAGACACTATTGTTAATATGCAAATCAACAGGGTGGGCCAAGCTTGTGATTAGTTGGGCTAGGCCAAACCTGGGCCCATCGTGGAGCCGGGCCTGTTCCCAGCAGAACGACCATCTCTAAAAAGTTGCCAGAGGTACCAACAAATTTGAGCACATCTGCATATACAGTGCCCTCCACTATTATTGGCACCCCAGGTACAGATGAGTAAAAAGGGTTATAAAAAAACTCACCGTTTGGTGAATTAGCTTAATCGCACACTGAAAAAATGAGAAAAATCCAACCTTTAATTGAAGTAAATTTATTATGAGAAAAAAAAATCCCTCATCAAGAAAATATTATTTTTAACAAAAACATGTGTGCCACAATTATTGGCACCCCTGCATTTATATATAAAATAATATTTATATTTGGTCGCATATCCTTTGCATGCCATGACTTCTTGATGTCTGTTACCAACATCAAAAGACTCTTGATATCTTATTTTTTTGTACTCTTACAAGCGATACTATAACATCTCTGCATTTGAATGGTGATGATTACTTTATTCTACATTATGTTAAACTGTCCAATAATTTTTGATGCATGAAAATGGGGGGGGGGGGGTCATGCACTAAAGGTTCTATAATTTCTAGACGGTTCATCCGGTATGGATGGAAATACTCTCAAATTAAAGCTAACAGTCTGCACTTCAACCTGTAAACTATCTGCTGGTAAACAGTTACTCTTGATTCTATAACACAAAGGTCTGGTTTGAAAAATTGTGCTGCCTTTAGGCTTTGTCACGTGAAGTAGCTACAGTGAGTAGGAACTAGATCAAACAGTACAGGAGCTGCTGAATGGACTGCCACTCAATCATGAAGTCAGGCAAAAGCATCAGATCTCCTCTAGCAGTGCTGTGGTCCATGATCAACAAAAAAAAAGTGAAAGGGGGAGGCGAGCACACTCAGCCGCCCTGAAGATCACAGCATGATCAGAGTCCACAATCCTATGTCTCTGACTGTTTGGTGTCAAGTGGACAGTCCAGGCTGTCCAACTCTGCAGTGGACAGCTCATCGGGGTGATGCCTGGGCGTGTAGCCACAGGCTCTCAAGAGTCATGGGGCCTAGGTGGTTACTGCTGCGATGATGGTCGCCCTTGCAGGGTCCGCTGCATTGTCAGCATCTGCAGCTGAAGGGGCTCAGGCTCCTGATGCCGTGCTTTTTAGTATGCTTCTTGGCTGCGGGCCTCTGCGTGTGCAGATCATGTTCCGTACAAACTGGTTGCCCAGGTGGGATGTCTCCCACTACCCGAATCCTGTGCACCTCTTGCCATAGTAAATTCTGAAGTTCGCATAACACCAATAAACCATAGACCCGAACAGTAATACTGCAGGTGCACCAGAGGGTCGGGGAGCGTAAGGTAGTGTATGTCCTCACAGACACAGGTTACTTTCAGCATTAAAATGTTTATATGAAGTACCACAATATATATAATGTGTAGTAGCTTTGACACAATGAACGCTGAAGTGCAAACACACCAAGAAACCACATACCTGAACAGCCATCCTGCAGGGGTCGAGGCGCTGGAGGAGCCTAAAGCAGTGTATGACCTCACGGACGGCTCCTTTTCGTGTTTTCTGCTTAAAGTCTTTAAGTGTTTACCAAGGATTTCCGTGTTGCAGTTTCCTCACTTGTTCAGAGGATTCATTATCTGGAATACTGCAAGGTAATTATCTTCATACATACTTTTTTATTCATGCAATTTTTTTACTCATGAATTTTATTTATTTGGTGCAGATGTGAAGAGGAAAGTATAGTATCTTAAATGTACTTTATTATATACACGTTGAAGTCAAAAAATACGACATGGCCAAAAGAATACGGACACCTGCTCAATCGAAATCTCATTCCAACATAATGGAATTAATATAAATTAATATTAAGTTGGTCCCCCCTCTTCTGGGAAAGATTTCTACTAGATGTGGGAACATTGCTGGAGAGATTTGCTTTCATTCAGCCAGAAAAGCATTAGTGAGGTCGGGCAGTGATGTTGGGCAATTAGGCCCGCAGTCAGCGTTCCAAATTATCCCAAACGTTTTCAATGGGGTTGAGGTCAGGGCTCTGTGCAGGCCAGCCAAGTTCTTCC
Source organism: Ilyophis sp. 1 JC-2022 (assembly GCA_022702515.1). Classification (NCBI taxonomy): domain Eukaryota; kingdom Metazoa; phylum Chordata; class Actinopteri; order Anguilliformes; family Synaphobranchidae; genus Ilyophis; species Ilyophis sp. 1 JC-2022. The sequence continues at coordinate 89,619,978 of CM040402.1, read as the reverse complement.
TCACTGATGTCCATAAACCATTTCTATATGGACATCGCTTTGTGCATGGGGGCATTGTCATGCTGAACAGGAAAGGGCTTTCCCCAAACTGTTGCCATAAAGTTGGAGGCGCAGCATCTTCTAGAATGTCATTGTGTGCTGTGGCATTAAGATTAGCAGTCATTGGAACTAAGGGGCCTAACCCAAACCAGGAGAAACACCCCCAGGCCAAGGGGTGTCTGGATACTTTTGATGATGTAGTGTACATTCATACATTAGGCAATAGAAGACCCAGGCCCATATTAAGACAGTGGCTGTGTCCAAAATCACTTGCTATTCACTAATCCCCAACTAGTGAATGCCCATATAGGGCGCTAAATAGTGTACTAAGTACACAATGAATTCGGACAGCAGACGTTGTCTTTCATCGTCATTCAGCGTCGTCACCGAGGCAACAATTCTGTCGCATCCCCGTGAGCAATCGACATCTGGAGGGGTGTAATTCTCAGACGTTTTGACATAAAACGTGTCGATTTAGCACTCATTTAGCTCAGGTTTTACCTGGATAGAGCCTGGCTACATCCTAGCCAGTCAAAAAAAATTATCCGGTTTTTCACCTGAACCCGATACAGCTTTTCACCGACTTTTAAATACAAAAATGTCTTATAGCTACAAAACATACCATCTAGCCAGTTCTTAAAACACGAGTCATGTATACATCCTGCTTTTTACATTAAACCTAGTTACTTTTATCACGCACTGCCCAAAGACGAGCTGCAACTCACTAAAATAAAATTGCTTTGACCGAGAGACGTGGTGGACAGCGAATTGTAGCTACGCACTGTTAACTAATAAGAAAATACCGCTTTTGCTAGCTAGTAGTGGATAAACTGGTGTAAATAAAGTTTTTTTTTAAAAAGCTTCGCAAACAGTTTGCAGAGCATTATCGTTCCTATCCACCTTTCTCGTGTCCACAGTTGCTAACTAGATATTACGGTGCATTGTGGGATATTTCTAATGTACTAAAATGTACGCAAAATTTTATTTGAGAATTCGGACACTAGACCAAGATGGCTGACGGCCAAAATAGTACACTAGATCGTAAATACTGAGCGATTTCAGACACAGCCAGTGTGTCAAGTGTAGTTAAGATTGACATATTCTTTGGTTTTTGCAGTGCAGTCATCACTGTCCATTTTGTGTCCTTCTAGAATAGGTACATTACTGCTTTATTGTTTTTTAAAATTATTTTTAAAGAGGGTATTCACATATTCAATAAAATGGCTACGTCAGTGTTTGTGCTTGCTATCAGAAATGGTTTTGATTGATTGGTTGGGGCTAAACTGATTGCATAGTCTGCCTTACAACAAAAACTGGTCCGTGAAAGCACTTTAATAGTTTATAGAACAGACATTTATTTAAAAATGTATAAACCAATCAAGATCCAAGATTTATTTGAATTTTCTGAAAACTACAGCACATGTCAGATTACTTAGTAATGCTATATACCCTGTACCACTAAGAATATATAAATACCGGAGACAGGAAATTATTTAATCAACATCTTCAGTGGGGTTCGCTTATTTAAATTTTTTTAACAGTTTGAAAATCTGAACTCTAATGGCTTGAATACTAATTCCATAAATGACAGGATTACACATTGGGGGAAATATCAGAAAATAAAGCGTCATAAATATGCGAGCTTTGTAAGGTACATTACTCATGTTAAACCGACTTTGGATAATCTCAAATAAGCCTCCCACTGCAAAGTTAATCACAGTCAGTAAGTGGGGGGTGCATGTTTTAATAGCTTTGATTTGAGATTCCTTTGAAGCATACAGGCAGATTCTGAGTATTTGTGCATAGGAAAATAGTATCATGAGGATCTGAGAACAAGGTGAAACAAACATTAATGCCAGTCCCACAAAGTTCTGAACGGTCGTATCAAAACAAGACAGTTTAACTAAAGGAAAATTGCTACAATAAACTTTTTCAATTATACTGTCACAAAATGTGCGTTGTACAGTCATTATGAAATAAAGGGCAAAGTAAATTAGAGGAATCACCCAGGATAATGTAATAGCTGCATATAGCTTCTTAGGAGACATGAGGAGGTGATAGTGTAATGGGTGACAAATAGCAACATACCGGTCGTAGCTCATCACTGCTAAAATAGTAAATTCAACTGTAGCATATGAGTGTAAACAATAGGTCTGCAATAGACAATGGGTCAGAGATACTTCATAATTATGAGATAATAAATTACCAAGTAGTGATGGGAATAAACGTGCTGCCGTACAGTCCATTTACTGCTAAGCTACATATAAACAAATACATGGGTTCATGCAGAACTTTCTCAATGCATATTACTGTAATTAGAACAGAATTTCCCAAAAATATAAAAATGTATGAAAGAAGTAAACATGAAGTATAAATATCTATGATCCTCCAGTTCAGTGTATGCCGTCAATATGAAGGATGTCACTGCTGATACATTTTTCATGTTCACCTGGATGTAGAGTCAGTGCTGTGGAGAACAATGTGAGGGTTTGTGAACACTGAACATGTTAAAAAATATATATATGTTGTTTCTGATTTTTAACTTTTTCTGCCAATTTGGTAGCCAATTGAACCCTATGCTATTCACTATATACGCTATACCACTAGAGAATCACTGCTAGGGACCCTGTCAGCCAGTGGTGGGACAGAGGGCTCCACGTCCTCTTCAGGGCGCGACTCCTCGAACCGTGATTCCAACTCGCCCAGGGCCGTTGTGCGCAACGATTCTCTCTGAGTAATGGTTTCCATTGCTTGCACTTATTCAAACACGCTATATCTTTCTGTACACCTGCACAGTATATTAAAATGTTTAGTAATAAAAAAATCTGTGAAAACACACTTATAGTGGTACTTCAATTTGACTGTAACAAGAACAGAATGTCTTGTATACCATTACATGATGATGATAATCTATTATTATTATTATTATTATTATAACAATAATCATCGTACTGGTGGATTTAAAACTGCATCAATTACAGAAGGAAAAGGGAACATGATCTATGCAATATCACTGATGTACATGTAAATCTGGGAATTAGTAACTGAAATCATGTCAAGTTCTCCAAATTGTAAAATCTGGAAACATCAACTAAAATCATGTTACAAACCAAATTGTAAAACTCTGCGCGGCTAGACCAATGAGGGAATAGCTCGGAGCGAAGGTTTAAGCGTGATGTATTCCGCTATTGCTGTGGGAAAAGGGAAAAGTTATGAAAGTAATATTAATATTCTTGCAACCGGGTTAGACTGCTCTTTAGATTAACGGGATTAGTTAATAAGGGGCCACAAATCAAAGGTACTCGTACCACGTTACCTTCCGCTTTTAGTCTGGTCTACCTTGACCCCAGTTTATCCAAAGAACAGCCTCTGTATATTACAGTAGATCATCAGCCACCAACGCTGATTCTGTACTCGTTTATCTGACTCCATTTAATATTATAATTTAGTATGTACAATTTCCACTTGATTTGTTAAAGGACTCTCATACTTTAAAGACGATTCTCTGAGCTGGATGTGTCTGTTAACACCGCGATTTACATTGGGCCCTTAATGCGTACGACTCACAGCTGACTAGATATCTGCGGTTATCTCAGAGGTTGCGGAAGAAGTCACTTTGTGCGGTATACTCTATGGTTAAGACTCAGGGACCGACTAAAGGAATATTGGCAACCACCGTTCTCAACATGTATAACCGCCAGGCGGAGGTGATCTACTTTAAGACATAGTTCTACAGGTGCAATACTCCGTGATACATTAAGCTTAAATAGTCAACCTCCCTAGACCAGCTGAGGGGATAACCATGACTGAGGAAATTAATCAACCCATACCGGTGCACAGAGATAGTACGTCAATGTTCAGAGAAACCACACAAATCAAGTTTCACTAATTTATTACCAGGTAGGTTACTTACTTAAATCATCAATACATAGTTACAGATTGAACATTCCAAATTCCAATACAGTACAGAGAAAAATACTTAGTCATACCTGGCAATTTACTACACACAATGACCTGAAGTAGGATGTGCGGAAAGACTGGTTACAATCTTCCCAGATTAGTTTGTCTCCCTTCCTTAAATGCTCAAACTCTGTGTTTGATCTGGCTGCAGACGGTCGTAAAACCATAAACTGGTCAGCACTATTCGCCCCCCTTCTATGGGGTTTCACAGAATGTTTTTTTCTAAGGACCATTTCACAACGGCAGCTTACGCCTGTGTTATGAAATATACATTCCATTCATGTTGCACATTTAGGACATGTAGACCATTGCACCACTCACACCGAGACCATCAAAATGATATCAAACATCAGTAGGTCTAAGTTTGTGTTGCCATGAGACTCCCCATCTCCACAGTTTTCTCAGATGTGATTGATATTAATGCCACAAAGCTACCAGAATTCCTGTTGAGAATATTACATTTACACCCTAGTTGTCCCTGTTAATGTAGGTACGTTAACTTGATGTATTTACTAATGTAACACTCAAAAACGGAACAATACATGATTATCTCTCTAGAAAGAGTGTATAATGTATGTTCCAGTGCCCAGACTAGTTCCAGTGTATACTGTACAATGTAGCAAAAGTATCAATCACATCTGTATGTTTTTAAGCTTTTGAGGACAAAAGCAATCTATACCATGTTGTGTTGTGTGTGCCTGTCTCCACGACAGTCCAAGCGTTTCCTCACAAAGCCATGACACCTGGAGACATTCTTTGACCGTCATAAACTTCACGCCAGATGGACTTTACGGCATTGAAGTTCTGGCATCACAGCCTCCCAGAGACGTCACAGGCTTCCCCCCATGGTATCATGTTCAGCTGCTCTGAGATCTCTCAATTCCAGTCTTACATACATGACTGAGAAAAGTTTAGAAAAATGGAAATACATACACTGCCGGTCTGGCAGAATATTTAACTCCTTATTTCCTTTGAAAGAGTTTTCAAGGAAAGCAGTTCTGTCGTCATACACCACATCTGGATGAATGAAAGAGATATTACTACCTTTGATCCTTTTATAATGACACAGACATGAAACAATGCACACCAACATGTGACGCTACAGCTCAGATACGTCAATACCTTTGAAGTATCCAATATATTCCCATCTCTCATTAACATCAGTCTCATTAACTTACTTGTCATGATACCAAGGAAAGAGGTAAATGTATAGTGAATGTATTTTGGTGCCAAAGTGAAACAGTATACAAAGACTGCCCATAGTTTTGACACTGCAATTTGTTAGCACCCAAGTGATCTCCATTTCTACTTCAGAGTTCACTGTGCTGGAACATCTGTGTAACAAAATATGTTCTTGTATAAAGGCAACATTTCCACCTCTGTCCCCTAGTTCAGTCAATACTCAGCCTCAAATAGATGCTGCATTCCAGCCAAAAAGGCTTGAAAAAGTTTAAAGACACAGCTGCAACATGCCAATACATATGAATGCCACCCATAGTCCTGGGTCTGGTTTCACAGCTGAATCTAGTCTCACCCCCCAATTCTCATAGAGATCAGTTCAAATGCAGAGAGGTTATAGTATCGTTTGTAACAGTACCTGAAAATAAGATATCGTTTTTTGATGTTGATTGGTCACAGACTTCAGGAAGTAACAGCATGCAAAGGATATGCGACCAAATATTAAATATGACACTTTAAATATGTTAAAGCAAAGGGTATGAATACTTATGTAAATGAGAAATTTCAGTTTTCGATTTTTAATACATTTGCAAAAACTTCTAAAAACATGTTTTCACTTTGTCATTATGGGGTATTTTGTGTAGAATTTTGCGACAAAAAATGAACTAAATTTACTGTAGAATATGTCTGTAATGTAATAAAACGTGGAGAAGGTGAAAGGGGTGGGCAGACTTTCCGGCTCGCGTTAGATTTAATCACCGGATTGCCCGTATCTCAGGGCAACATGGCTATTCTCGTTGTTGACGATAGGTTTTCCAAGGCGGCGAATTATTTCGCTTTAGCCAAGTTGCCGTCTACTCCGGAAACTGCTCAGCTTGTAGTTAACCAACGTCTTCCGGATTCATGGATTGCCCCTAGACGTGGTATCTGACCGCGGCCCTCAATTTGTCGGCAAGTTTTGGCGCTCCTTTTGGGCGCTTCTGTTAGTCTGTCCTCCGGTTTCCATCCACAGACTAACGGACAAACTGATCGTATCAATCGGACTCTGGAGAACACCCTTTGCTGTTTGGCAGCCTCTAATCCCACTTCATGGAGTCATTATCTTCCATGGGCAGAAAATGCGCATAACATTTTGCATAATGCCTCCACGGGGCTTTCTCCTTTCGAGGCCCGGATGGGCTATTTGCCCCCGCTTTTTCCTGAGCTGAAGAGGAACGTGGAAGTGCCCTCTGCTGGTTCTTTTGTCTGGAGGTGTCATGCGGTTTGGAAGCAAGTTCGTTCCTCACTCTTGCGAGCTTCAGCTGTTCAGAAAGCTTCCGCCGACAGACATCGTCGGTCAGCTCCCTCCTATTAGGTGGGCCAGCGAGTCTGGCTCTCTTCGCGAGATCTGCCTCTGCTCAGTCTTCCAAACTCGCTCCGCGTTACATGGGAACATTTAAAATCATCCATAATAGCAAGTGAACTGGGCGGGTTGGTCTTAAGATGAGGTCTGGCCAGGATAATATTTTGCGTATTTCTATCTTGAGGCAAAAAGTGTTTGCACTAAAACCACTACAAACCTTGTTTTAAGTCATGTCGCAGTTGTTTCAATGTTATTTTAACGGCACAATATAAGTGCGTCTACATAGGTGTGTGCACAAAGCACATACACCTTCTTGTCTGTTATAAACAGCGGCGCTCACAAGCATGCATAAAAATATCAAGATTACAATGTGAAATATTATTATGTAGGCTATATCAAAAAATGCATAATAATAAAAGGGTCTATCAGTCAAAGACCTGTCGGGCAAGTAATGGATAGATTTAGGTTTAAAATTAAATTAAATTCAGTTAATGTGCTTCATGCTGGTCTTCTATTTTAACAATTACGCTATCAAATGACAGTACTCTACTGCCGTTAGTCTGAATCCAGGGCAAATTACCTCTATAACAAACCTATTAGTGGACAGTCATTCAGCAATTTCTCATTACTTGCTAATGTGCAAATGAAGTGTGTGGGATTAAATAATCACAACACTCTTCTAATTCAGTGTGTCGACAAGGGACTTTGTCAGTCGATCACTTATTGCAATAGTGTATGAGAGAGATAGCTTGCACGAGTATATACTTCAATGATGCCAAGTTTATTAAAATGATAATAATAATGATGAATCAAAACAGGGGGGGGGCAGATATCACATTAGTTACCAGATGGGGACAGTGATGAATTCTGGTCGATCAGTGGCTTTTAACTCAACTCGTGCGAGTAGTACTGCAGGGTTTATGGGTTGATAAATGGCTAAAGGTTACCCAAGTACACATAAGACGGAGACACAGGACTTGCAAGAGTACAATAGTACAATAGCTGGGACACACACAGTCCATTTAACTGAAGAAAACAAAAAGGGACACAAAATTAACACTTATTCTGCTCTCGACTACAATAATGGAATTACTCTCTCAGTATGGCTACTTACAGAAACCCAGAGGATACAGGAGCGAGAAAGAGGTGGAGGACAGTGGAGGAAGCTCTCCGTGGGCAGGTCAGGTCGTTGCGCAGCCGTTTTGGATCGCCGATTCATAAAATTCCAGTGTAGTCTTGAGCCCCACTCTCGGGAGGAGGGTGCCAGACATGAGCCGCAAAATTATATAAGTGAATAAAACCTAACCCAGCGGTTAGGGGAGGGAATCGAGACGGCGAATACACGGAGAAAAACAATCAGGATCGGAGAACCTCGAGGGAAATCGGGTAGCCTCTTAATAATAAAATTAGTCCAACAGAACAAAGACGGCGGGTCCACAAGAGGGGGTACGGCACTCGGACACAGCAACAGGAGGCGTACGACCAAACCGAGTAGAAAAATGAAAAGAAAACCAAAAGCGTGAGTTACCTTTATATCATTTTCTAGCTGGTAGGTGTGCTGCATTCCTACTGGTTGTTTGGGTTCGCTAGCCTGTGATCTGTCTGCTGTGAGAACAACATTCTCCTTGCTCGCACACTTTAACCATGCACATGAGCAGGTCTGTTTCGCCAGGTGTAAAATGCTCTTTTTGCAGTCATATTAAATCCACCATTATATTAGCAATCCGCGAAGGTGCAAACACAGGTATCTTTTACAGAGAATGGGAGATGACACTCTAATTGGTTTACTGCACGTTATGCCCAAGACACACTTATAATTAACGAAGAGGCTAAGTTCAGCCAATTTGAATCTTGTGCTTTACTTTGCACTGAAAGTATGTGCCCTTGGGCTATACTATTTATATCTGATAAAGCTAATAGATAACTCACTTGTTATGGGCAATCTTCCAGGTTAACTTGGTTGAGAATTGATATGGTTAAAGTTGGCAGCAAGTGGAGCATCTCTTCATCATGTATGGGGCGGCAGTGTAGTACAATGGTTAAGGAACTGGCTTTGTAACCGAAAGGTTGCAGGTTCGATTCCCAGGTAGGACACTGCCGTTGTACCCCTGAGCAAGGTACTTCACCTGCATTGCTTCAGTATATATCCAGCTGTAAATGGATACTATGTATAAATGCAAAAATGCTGTGTAAGTCGCTCTGGATAAGAGCGTCTGCTAAATTCCTGTAATGTAACGTATCATCTTTGGTTGAATGGGGAAGAACAAGATGGCAGCACCGCAAAAAAATATTTTAAAATCCCTGTTTATTTTTGTGAAAGAAAAGAGTTCAAAGGGATGGTGGACAAGGATGCAAAGAGAAGTAGAAAAATATAATTTTATTTCTCTGTGTACTTGTGTACTTTTTCTGTGGACTAAATGTACGTATGTTAATGTATATCAGTCGTTCCCAACCTTGGACGCCCCCAACATCCCCCCGTGTATGTTGGTTTTCGTCCCTACCACAGTTGCAATCCCAGAATTTTTACAAGCTGTTAATTAGGTGCTTTTCATGTTTATCAGGATTATTTACCTGCCTTCCTAATCTATGCAGGCCATGTTGAATACAAATGCCTTGATCACAACCTTGTAATTAGGTTGTTGGACATGTGTTTAAGTTCTTTCAAACAACCTGTTCCTTAACACAATGCACAAGGTCATGTGTCCATACTTTCAGCAATGAGGAGCCTATTGATTAACCTCAGTTTTTAATTGGATCAATTAAATAAAGTTACCTCTTTCAATTAAATTATTAGAGAGTAAATAATCCTTCTAACCATGAAAAGCACCTAATTTAAAAGAATTAAAAGCCTGTAAAAATTCTGAGGGATTGTAATTGTGGTTGGAACGAAAACCAGCATACACAGGGGGGGACCCAGGACCGAGGTTGGGAACCACTGATGTACAGTGCAGTCCGTAAATATTTGGACAGTGACACAATTTTTCTTGTTTTGGCTCTGTACTCCAGCACATTTTTTTGAAATGGAACAGTGACTATGAGGTTGGAGTGCAGACTTTCAGCTTTAATTTGAGGGTTTTTAGATTCATATTGAGTGAACTGTGTAGCAATTGTAGCCATTTTGATGCATTTGGTTGCATATCCTTCGCTTGCCATGACTTCCTGATGTCTGTGACCCAACAACATCAAAAGACTCCTGATATCTTATTTTCAGAGACTCTTACAAGCGATACTATAAACTCTTTGCACTTGAATGTATCTCTATGGGAATTGGGGAGTGGGACTAGATTAAGCTGTAAATTACACAGGGATAGTATGGAACACCTGGTTGGCTAAATGGCTGTAAGTCATCAATGGTCTGAGGTATCAAACAAGCCTCAAACCATCACTCTGCTGCCAGATATGCAGTAGATATGGACCGATCACTTTAAGGGTTATTTCTCCTAACTGGTTTTCCTATTGAACTCTATGGGAAAATAAGTTAGGAGAAGAAACCCTTAAAAATGATCATCCATATCTACTGAATCTGCAGCATAAAGCTACAATTGCTACATGGTTCACCCGATATAGATGTGAAAACCCTCAAAATAAAGCTGAAAGTCTGCACTTTAACTTCATTGTCACTGTTCAATTTAAAATCTAATGTTCTGGAGCACAGAGCCCAAACAACAAAAATTGTGTCACTGCCCAAATACTTTCCGTCCCCACTGTAACTGTCCTGTCAATTTTTTTTCCTTTTTCTGATTTATATTTTTTTTCTAAAATTTTATCCCCTTGGGTATGATATAAATAATGTTTTATTTCATGATATTATATATTTAATATAATTGCATTTAATTTTATTGTGGACCCCAGAAAGACTAGCTGATTGCTATTGCATCAGCTAATGGGGATCCTCATAAATATGGCCACCAGTTTGTCTCCCCTCGGATGGTTATTCAGTCCTTCTCCAGCTAGAGGTCACAATAGCTTCTTTGTCAAGCCACCTCTCAATTATCCCATTTACACCACCTCAGAAATATAAGTTCATAAAGTAATTGCCACTAATTAAGCGCAGATTATTGAGAGTGATGTTTACAAGCGACACATATTAAATTCAGTTTGATTACTTACTAATGTGGACATATTGTAGTATTTTAAAATATGTACAGGGTATGCTAGGTGTTGTCAGAAGCAGTGGGAAATGACCCAGTTAATAATGAGAGCAGTTATATAAAATTCAACATGCACAATAATAATTTATTTAAAAAATAATTCCAGATTCAACTAATTAACAAATCATGGTTACTCAGCGAAACCCCAGAAGTAAGTATGTCATTCGGGTGTTTGAAGTATACTGCAATTTGAAAGACTTTTGCGTACTCTACGACTTTCTTGCCCTATCTACTCACCAAGGCTACTCAACAGTGTGGAATAGTGTTGATTCGGACACGGCCTGTGCTCTGGACGTCAGACTGGGGCGAAGGTTTACCTTCCAACATGACAACGACCCAAAGCATACAGCCAAGAGAACAAAGGAGTGGCTTCGGAGAAAGTCTGTGCATGTCCTTGAGTGGCCCAGCCACAGCCCAGACCAGAATCCAATTGAACATCTGTGGAAAGAGCTGAAAATGGCTGTGTACCGACGCTCCCCATCCAACCTGACGGTGCTTGCAAGGATATGCCAAGAGGAATGGGCAAAAATGTCCAGAAACAAGTGTTAATTATGTTAATAGTTTTCACGACTGTATTCATGACATCGCCCAGTTTCGTGGCGCATAATGCTTCCTGGTGTATAATACAGTGCAATTTAACAGCCTCGCCCCCAGACTCATGAACTTTTCTGCAAACCAGGGAAGCCATTCCGTTACGCTCACCTATCATGACTGGAGCACCATCTGTTGTAACTCCACACAACTTGTCCCAAGGGAGATTCCGATTTTGAATAGCAACTGACACAGCTTCAAAAATATCAGCTCCTTTCGTTGTTCCAGTCAGGCTCCGAAGGTCGAGGAGCTCTTCAGTAATGCAAAAATCATCGTCAACCCCCCGCAAAAAAATGAGTAGCTGAGCCGAATCTGTTGTGTCGGTACTCTCGTCACACGCAATTGAATAGAAAAGAAACAACGAAGCTTTGTCTGATATTTGCACCTTGATGTTAGCTGATAAATCCTCGATTTGCCGGCCCACTGTGTTTCTCGCAACACTAACATTGCAGAAGTCGTTTCTTTTCTGGGCATACAATCTCCACAATTTTTGTGACGCACTCTTTTAATAAAATCACCCTCTACAAAGGCCTTTACATACTTCGCTATTAGCTTAGCCACCTCGTAGCTAGCCCTCGTAGCATTCTGCTGCGTTTGATTAGCACAAAAAAACTGGGTTTGTTGCAATGATAGGCTTGCCGCCAACTGCTTTGATTTCTCTTCTCTGGCTGCTCCAGTATATGCCTTAAAAGACGCATCATGTTTCGTTTCATAATGTCTCTTAACGTTAAATTATTTTCATCACCGCTACTGATTCCTGGCAAATTAAACAGACACACTTGCCTCTGTACTCTGAAAAAGTATTACTTTTGCCATCGTGGCTGGAATTTCCTACATTCACTATCCACCTTTCGATTCTTTGCAGTCGCCATGTTGATAAGAACACGATTTGTAGGCTACAGGAACGTTGGCTAGCTAATGCATAAGATAATTTTTTGTTTGGGGGGGGGGCGCAAACTGCTGATCTGTTTTTAGAGTTGGTCTTTTACTATGCTGCCCCCTAGTGTTAAAAAAACAACAGCATTTTTATTTCTCATTTGTAGCAGCGGGCCAGATTTAATAATTCTTCTGAAATGTTTCGAGGGCCGCTTTAAAATGCTTCAAGGGCCGCAATTGGCCGCGGGCCGTAGTTTGGACACCCCTGTCTTATGGGCTCCGTTTTGCGGTTCGGAATCTTATAAAACCTCAATTCTGGGTTTTTTGCCTTGTTTGTAGTGCATCCCACCAAACAACAACTTTTAGGCATTTTTATGCTGTTAGCTAACGGATCGAAATGACAAGTCAATGGAGGAAGAGAGCGGGATGTGTTTTCCCCCCCGGGATAGGCGGGGCCTATTTGCGCTCAGTCTCCTGGCAGTGCACGGCGATTAAGTGGCTGGCTGGCTATACATTTGTTCTTTTCTTTCACATGCATGAACTATTATGAAAAATATAATGATTGATTTAAATTAATATTACCTAATGTAAAATATAAGATAGTAGCATATTATTATTAAATTCTGAAGTTCGTATAACACCAATAAACCACAGACCCGAACAGTAATACTGCAGGTGCACCAGAGGGTCAGGGAGTGTAAGGTAGTGTATGTATTCACAGACACAGAGGTTCGACACAATGAACACTGAAGTGCACACACACCAAGAAACCACAGACTTGAACAGCCATCCTGCAGGAGCCGAGGTGCTGGAGGAGCCTAAAGCAGTGTATGATCTCACGGACGCAGAGGCTCTTCGCGTTTTCTGTTTAAAACCCAGTCTTTACCAAAGATTTCTGTGTTGCAGTTTCCTCATTTGTTCAGAGGATTCATTATCTGGAATACTGCAAGGTAATTATCTTCATACATACTTGCATTTTTTTATTCATGAATTTTATTTATTTGGTGCAGATGTGAAGAGGAAAGTATAGTATCTTAAATGTACTTTATTATATACACGTTGTAGTCAAAATACACTACATGGCCAAAAGTATATGGACCTGCTCGATCAAAATCTCATTCCAAAATCATGGAATTAATATAAATCCATATAAAGTTGGTCCCCCCTTTGCTGCTATAACAGCCTCTACTCTCCTGGGAATGGTTTCTACTAGATGTGGGAACATTGCTGCAGAGATTTGCTTTCATTCAGCCAGAAAAGCATTAGTGAGGACAGGCACTGATGTTGGGCGATTAGGCCCGCAGTCAGCGTTCCAAATTATCCCAAACGTTGGGGTTGAGGTCAGGGCTCTGTGCAGGCCAGCCAAGTTCTTCCCCACTGATGTCAATAAACCATTTCTATATGGACATCGCTTTGTGCATGGGGGCAATGTCATGCTGAACAAGAAAGAGCTTTCCCCAAACTGTTGCCATAATGTTGGAGGCACAGAATCTTCTAGAATATCGTTGTATGCTGTGGCATTAAGATTAGCATTCATTTGAACTAAGGGGCCTAACCCAAACCAGGAGAAACACCCCCAGGCTAAGAGGTGTCTGGATACTTTTGATGATGTAGTGTACATTCATACATTGGGCAATAGAAGACCCAGGCCCATATTAAGACAGTGGCTGTGTCCGAAATCACTCGCTATTCACTAATCCCCAACTAGTGAATGCCCATACAGGGCGCTAAATAGTGTAGTAAGTAAACAATGAATTCGGACAGCAGACGTTGTGTTTTATCGTCATTCAGCATCGTCACCGAGGCAACAATTCTGTCGCATCCCCGTGAGCAATCTAGACATCTGGAGGGGTGTAATTCTCAGGTTGACAGATGTTTTGACATAAAACGTGTCGATTTAGCTTGATTTAGCTCAGGTTTTACCTGGATAGAGCCTGGCTACATCCTAGCCGGTTAAAAAATGTTCACTTTTCAACCAAATTTATCCGGTTTTTCACCAGAACCCGATACAGCTTTTCACCGACTTTTAAACACAAAAATGTCTTATAGCTACAAAACATACCATCTAGCCAGTTCTTAAAACACGAGTAATGTATACATCCTGCTTTTTACATTAAACCTAGTTACTTTTATCACGCAATGCCCAAAGACCAGCTGCAACTCACTAAAATAATATTGATCTTGGCGCTTTGACCGAGAGACGTGGCAGACAGCGAATTGTAGCTACGCACTGTTAACTAATAAGAAAATAGTTTGCAGAGCATTATGGTTCATATCCACCTTTTTTGTGTCCAGAGTTGCTTACTAAATATCGCGGTGCATTGTGTGATATTTCTAGTGTACTAAAATGTACGGAAAATTAGATTTGAGAATTCGGACACTAGACCAAGATGGCTGACGACCAAAATAGTACACTAGATAGTAAATACTGAGCGATTTCGGACACAGCCGTGTAGTGAAATGTAGTTAAGATTGACATATTCTTTGGTTTTTGCAGTGCAGTTATCACTGTCAGTTTTGTGTCCTTCTAGAATAGGTACATTGCTGCTTTATTGTTTTTTAAAATTATTTTTAAAGAGGGTTTTCCAATTTCACATATTCAATAAAATGGCTACGTCAGTGTTTGTGCTTGCTATCAGAAATGGTTTTGATTGATTGGTTGGGGCTAAACTGACTGTGCGTAGTGTGTCTTACAACAAAAACTGTTCCATGAAAGCACTTTAATAGTTTATAGAACAGACATTTATTTAAAAATGTATAAACCAATAAAGATCCAGACTACACATTTTCAGTATTTCAGTGATTTTCTTAATACTACAGCACATGTCAGATTACTTGCTATATACCCTGTACTACTAAGAATATATAAATACCGGAGACAGGAAACTATTTAATCAACATCTTCAGTGGGGTTCGCTTATTTAAATTTTTTTAACAGTTTGAAAATCTGAACTCTAATGGCTTGAATACTAATTCCATAAATGACAGGATTACACATTGGGGGAAATATCAGAAAATAAAGCGTCATAAATATGCGAGCTTTGTAAGGTACATTACTCATGTTAAACCGACTTTGTATGAGCTCAAATAAGCCTCCCACTGCAAAGTTAATCACAGCCAGTAAGTGGGGGGTGCATGTTTTAATAGCTTTGATTTGAGATTCCTTTGAAGCATACAGGCAGATTCTGAGTATTTGTGCATAGGAAAATAGTATCATGAGGATCTGAGAACAAGGTGAAACAAAAAGTGATGCCAGTCCCACAAAGCTCTGAACGGTCGTATCAAAACAAGACAGTTTAACTAAAGGAAAATTGCTACAATAAACCTTTTCAATGATACTGTCACAAAATGTGCGTTGTACAGTGAATATGAATAGAAGGGCAAAGTAAATTAAGGGAATCACCCAGGATAATGTAATCGCTGCATATAGCTTCTTAGGAGACATGAGGAGGTGATAGTGTAATGGGTGACAAATAGCAACATACCGGTCGTAGCTCATCACTGCTAAAATAGTAAATTCAACTGTAGCATATGAGTGTAAACAATAGGTCTGCAATAGACAATGGGTCAGAGATACTTCATAATTATGAGATAATAAATTACCAAGTAGTGACGGGAATAAACATGTGCTGCCGTACAGTCCATTTACTGCTAAGCTACATATAAACAAATACATGGGTTCATGCAGACCTCTCTCAATGCATATTACTGTAATTAGAACAGAATTTCCCAAAAATATAAAAATGTATGAAAGAAGTAAACACATGAAGTATAAATATCTATGATCCTCCAGTTCAGTGTATGCTGTCAATATGAAGGATGTCACTGCTGATACATTTTTCATGTTCACCTGGATGTAGAGTCAGTGCTGTGGAGAACAATGTGAGGGCTTGTGAACACTGAACATGTTAAAAATAATTTTTTTTTGTTTCTGATTTTTACCTTTTTCTCCCAATTTGGTAGCCAATTGAACCCTACGCTATTAAATTACCCTGTGTCGCAACCACTAGAGAATCACTGCTATGGACCCTGTCAGCCAGTGGTGAGACAGAGGGCTCCATGTCCTCTTCAGGGCGCGACTCCTCGAACCGTGATTTCAACTAGCCCAGGGCCGTTGTGAGCAACGATTCTCTCTGAGCAATGGTTTCCATTGCTTGCACTTATTCAAACACCGCTATATCTTTCTGTACACCTGCACAGTATATTAAAATGTTTAGTAATAAAAAAATCTGTGAAAATACACTTATAGTGGCACTTGACTGTAACAAGAACAGCATGTCTTGTATACCATTACATGATGATGATAATCTATTATTATTATTATAACAATAATCATCGTACCAATGGATTTAAAACTGCATCAATTACAGAAGGAAAAAGGAACACGATCTATGCAATATCACTGATGTACATGACTGAGAAAAGTTTAGAAAAATGGAAATACATACACCGCAGGTCTGGCAGAGTATTTAACTCCCTATTTCTTTTGAAAAAGTTTTCAGGGAAAGCAGTTCTGTTGTCATACACCACATCTGGATGACTGAAAGAGATATTACTACCTTTGATCCTTTTATAATGACACAGACATGTAAAAAGGCATACCAACATGTGATGCTACAGCTCAGATACGTCAATAACTTTGAAGTATCCAATCTATTCCCATCTCTCATTAACATCAGTCTCATTAACTCACTTGTCATGATCCCAAGGAAAGGGGTAAATGTATAGTAAATGTATTTTGGTGCCAAAGTCAAACAGTATACAAAGACTGCCCATAGTTTTGACACTGCAATTTATTAGCACCCAAGTGATCTCCATTTCTACTTCAGAGTCCACTGTGCTAGAACATCTGTGTAACAAAATATGTTCTTGTATAAAGGCAACATTTCCACCTCTGTCCCCTAGTTCAGGCAATACTCAGCCTGAAATAGATGCTGCATTCCAGCCAAAAAGGCTTGAAAAAGTTTAAAAACACAGCTGCAACATGCCAATACATATGAATGCCACCCATAGTCCTGGGGCTGGTTTCACCACCTATATGTGAGATAAAATGTAGGCTCGTTATAACATAAGTGTTTACGAAATAAAGGTTTACACATTGCTAAATCAAAAACAGGTTGCTCCACATTAATTTGTTTTTGCGTTGAAAGTAGAAGCTACGAAACACCCCTAAATAGTGTTGGGACGATAATGAAATTTTGTGTCACGATAATAATTTTTGGACGATAATCCCATTTTAAGCAAAATAGCCCTTGAAATATTTTTTTTAAATACCATGGACACATTTGAAATGTAAACAATTGAATTTTATGTTGAAAATACATTAGAATTGTTTTTGGTTGACTAGCTCAGTCAAAATTATAGATTAAGGGTGGCACTCTGCTGGCTGATGAATTAAAAATTATTTGTAAGATACATTGATTATGAAATAGTATTATATTGAGGTGGCCAGTCACTCACAGGGCAATTAGCAGTTTTAAATAGTTATAATTTACGGCGATCTCCCATGTTATTATGGGCATTATGTTCTGTTCTCCCTACCGTTGGTAGATTGCAGTTAACTACATTTCCCATGCACCCCTAGCGTGACTGCTTGGTTCGTGCAACGAAATCACTGCGGATGACACCAAATACTATTGTGGTTGGGTCTACTACTAATCTGCTTGAGCATCTTCCTGAGCAAAACAAAATTACGTTGATCACGATAACAACGATAAAAATGAAAATGTATTTATTGTTGAAGACATTATTGACAATAATATGTCTTTCTCGATAATCGTGCCAAAACTCTACCCCTAAAGAGGTAAAAATTGTTACTTAGCGGTTGTAACCAATGCAAAACAAAATGAAAACATGGCCTGTTTAGTGTTGCCATAAAGAAATATCAAAATAAATTGTAACAGTTGTTCATCTAATTGGCTACCTCCGCCGTTTCTTCAGAAAACACTCCGTAAAAACAGTTGACGTGTGTAAAAGTTTCAAAACAAAGTTCTTTATAGTTGAAAAGAGAGGTAAACAAAACAGTTTCCCTTTATATAGGCTACTTTCCATATATGTTTCCAAGCATCACTCTAACATTTTCAAAGCAGGTCAGTAATCCTAACGTAAGTATCTTTGCTAGTTTCAGACCAACGCAGTTGTCATTTTAGCATCCAGCGATCACGCTCTTTAAATAGCAAGTGAACTTGCTCCCATAGCTGTCATGGTCCGTGGTTTATTTTGAATTTTTCGCTGCGGTTCTTGTCCTATCTGTCCGGTGGGTAATCTATCGGATTTTTTCCCACGTTCCATTCCGTTTTGGTTCACCTCGCCTATTATTTGTTTCACCTGTGCTACTGCCTGCGGGGTATTTAAGCACCACACTTCTGCTTTCCGGCACTTCTTTGTCATTCCTTATTACATTGAGCCAGGTATAGCCAGGTACAAGCGACCTTGTGATATTAAACTTGTTTTATGTTCACGAGGGACTTGCTTCTAGCTTTATTTTCAGGTATAGGATTTTTTCTCCCAGTTAGCATTACTGTGCTATTTTTTCTCATGCTGTTCTCACTGACAGTTTTTCTTTGGTGGTTTCATCTTTGTTACACCTTCTTCCGGCCGTGTTAATGTTATGTGCCAAAGGTGTTCTTTTCTAGTTTCCCATTTTAGCTCCAGTATTGAGCTCGGGAGACTTAGTTTTGTGTTCTCAATCGTATATTCGAGTTCGTCCTATTTTCCTGGGTTGATTTTAATTTGGCTGTTTAGCTACTAGGAATTATTTCCTGTTTTTCTTTCTTTGTATTGATAGTTATCACTCACAGATTTGATGTCATATTAGCCTATAGTGAGAAGTGATTAGTAGAAACATGTTTTAAATCCTGTCTCCTTTCGAGTGTTATGCATTATAATTCCTACAGCACAACACCATTCTCATGCATCCTGTATGTGAGTTATAGGCTATACCAGTGCTGACAAATTACACCTGCAGGAGATGTAAAAATTCTCAAGCAAAGATGAGAGTCGCTATTAATGCCTGCTTTAGTAAATCAGACGGAATAATTAATTGGCCTAATTTACATAATCTCCACCCTGTTTTAGCACTTTCTCTCCAGGTTATAGGGGTTCTCTGTGCCAGAGACACGGAGGAAATATTGGAGGTCCAGGTGCGACAGATAGGGAATCTTAAAGTGTTCCTATGAACACCACTGAAACGGACAATAATCCGTAGTGGAAAAGGGGAAAATAAGGGGAACACAAATAATCTCGCGAAAGTAACGAGGAACTCGATATCCGAGCAAAACAAAGAAATAAGCAGTAGCGCTTATCTAACGAGGAACTCGATATCCGAGCAAAACAAAGAAATAAGCAGGAACGCTTATCTAACTCCCGTTTGTGGAGCGAACAACAGAGAGAAAAGAAAAACTCAAAAGAACCCCTAAGGCTTAGGGTAAAAGCACTCATAGGTATGAGTGGGAAAACAAAGAAATGAAAAACCTCTGCTCTGAAATAAGAGCGAAAAGATAACTTTGCTTTCTTTCTAAATTTTACTGCTAACAAGTCCCGCGTTGAGAAGAAGAGCGGTCGATAGCAGCACAACTTCCTATACCTTTTTTACCGGCTCTAATGTTACATGGAATAACATGGAAGCAAGGTGAACAGGTGAACTCACTAATCACCGAGGCGAACGCAAAACCTGTAGCGGAACACAGAAAAATCAGATAGATTTACAGGTAGATGAGAAAAGGAATGCAAAACGCGGAGATAAGGAAAGAAAGGCATGATCCATGACACAGGTATACATATGCATGAACACAGTTAACTGCATAAAAAGGAAAGTTGCCGAGTGATCCTAATAGCGATGTACTAACGAAAACTAGAAAATTCACACACATCACCCCTATTTAAAATTTTTTACATTGGCTGCCAGTTGATTTTAGAATTGATTTTAAGGTGCTCTTATTATTTTTTAAAGCCATGTGTGGACTTGCACCTGACTATTTAAATGATATGTCAGTAAAATATGTTCCTGTCAGAGCTCTCAGATTCCCTCCTATTGTCCATCCCACGTTCTAGGACTAAAACTTATGGAGAGGCTGCCTTTAGTTCATATGCCCCCAGGCTGTGGAACAAGCTTCCTTTGGATCTGAGGGCATCTGAATCTGTGAATATTTTTAAGAGGAATCTGAAAACACCTCTCTGAACGTGCTTTTCCCTATGAATTATTTTACTCATTTTCATTTTACTCACTTTTGTTTTACTCATCTTAACTTTTTTATATAAATTTCTTAATGATTATTTTTCCTTGTTCTTAGTATTTGTTTTTATTAATTTATTTTTATTCCCATTATGTGTGTGTGTGTGTGTTTATGTGTGTATATGCATGCATGACGCAAGGCTGGTACAGATGGCGCCATGACCGGGTCCTGCGCAAGCTTGCCAAAATCCTGGAGGCACGCAGGTTGGAAGCAAACAGGGCCAGCCCGGTAACACCACAGCGGCTGATCCAGTTTGTCAGGCAAGGGCAGGGACGAACTTGGACTAAGAAATGGCCCTGGACTTTTTGACCCAGACCAGCCCACCACAACCAGCCCACAGATACTCCACCGCCCCCGCTCCATCGAGGCACACACAATAATAACACCACTTTTATTGAACAATATCCCTTCATGCTCTGAAGCCTTGAGTAAAATATATGTGTGATAGTTAGCCTAGAGCATTCACTAATGAGGAGAGTGTGTTGCTCTGAGAAGGAGGAGGCTGGCTGAAATGAGATCATGGCACTGGCAGCAAGGTAGGTCACTCACAAATAACAGGCAGTCCTCTCTGGAACAAATAGAGGGGCCTGTGAAAGAGAGAACAAAATATATAAATAATTTAAGTGATTATTGAACAATATCCCTTCATGTTCTGAAGCCTTGAGTAAAATAGATGTATGATAGTTAGCCTACAGTACTCACTAACGAGGAGAATGCGTTGCTCATAGAAGGAGGAGGCTTTTTTACCTAATTGAATTAGCAATTTCCGCAGCAGCTCACTTCTCTCTGCAACGCCATTAGTTGAGCTTTTTAATTTCTAATCAGCCTACTATCTTAAATTACTTAAAATGGCTTAACCTGTGCTTATAGGCCCTAATCCTAACTTGAGATATGTGCAGGTAAATTAAGTTTCACACAAATCCTGTGCACATGTGCTTGAAGTCAGGATTCTGCCCAGTCACAATATAACATCAATCCATTTAATTGTCATATACATAATAACCATGTTTACAACAAACAAACATCATAGTAAAAACTTCGAGATCAAATGGTCTTTGTTATCAGAACAGCAGCTCACTAAAAACAAACCAGAACAGCAAACTACAAACTCCATTAATTTAATCCGTATTCTAACAGTGAACTGATTCTGAAACATGTTTGAAATACAAAAGTTGAGCTTTTAATTAATATTTAAAAAATTAATTAATATTTCTTTGTTTTAATGCATCTTTCTTGATGGAGTATTCAAGCCATGGTCTGGACTGATACCAAGCGGCTTGAATGCATCTGTCCCTCCCACTAATTAGCCGGTTGGAAAAATCCAACCTTTAATTGAAGGGTATGGCTTTTAAAGAGGTCGACTTGCCGTGTTTCGGTTTAGGTCGTCGGGGACATTCTTAGCGCCATTGCTGAAAGGTTTACCGGCAGCATCATTAGCATCTTTAACGTTACCGATAGCGTTACCAGTACTACAACTCTGTTCTGTGGTTTCAGGTGGGCTTGGGCTAACAGAACTGCTCTGACTAGGGTCTACAGATTTCCAAAACAGGAAGCGTAACATAGTCATACAGGCATGCCTTCCTAACTTTAAAATAACAAATGTAATAATTTATCACAAAACAAAGCACAAAACTAAAAAAGACGATATTGTTCGCTAACACTATGATGCTAGACATACTTACAATGGCGATCTAGCTAGCTAAATAACGTTAGCTAGCAATCGAATGTATAGCGAGCTCCATGCAGTTTCTTCTTGACTTGCTCTGTACAGAGAGCTAACATTTATCTAATGTTAGTTAGTTTTAAATAAATATCACAAGCCCACGGGACTTATAGCTTAGCTAACGTCATCAATGATAAATTAAAGGAAATATGGGTTACCTTACAGTTCATAAATATTTGTTAAAAACGTGGCAATAAGTTACTGATCAAGTTTTGGCTATACATATATGATAATGATTTAACTTTGGTGACCAGCGAACTGCTACATAGCAACTCACTCATCGCTTGTGACAGTTATGTTGGCAAGAAAACCTGTCCTTGGCACACAAGCACACATCAATCCAATGTCATGAAATGCGATGGATGCACCAAGCTCCACCTGGCCAATCACTGAATGTTAGCTCACAACATTATTGATGTTTTGTTATGTTTAGGCTATAGTTTAGTTTGGATCTTGTACATTTTTTATCTCAGATCGATGTATTTAAAAATAGTAACGTTATTGTTTTGTACATTTGTATTACTGAAATGGGGGATTTCAAAATAGATAGCAAGAGACACTATTGTTAATATGCAAATCAACAGGGTGGGCCAAGCTTGTGATTGGCTGGGCCAGGCCAAACCTGGCCCCATCATCGAGCCGGGCCTGTTCCCCGCAGAATGACCATCTCTAAAAAGTTGCCAGGGGTACCAAGAAATTTGAGCACATCTGTATATACAGTGCCCTCCACTATTATTGGCACCCCAGGTACAGATGAGTAAAAAGGGTTATAAAAAACTCACCTTTGGGTTAATTAGCTTATCTCACACTGAAAAAATTAGAAAAATCCAACCTTTAATTGAAGTAAATTTATTATGAGAAAAAAAAATCCCTCATCAAGAAAATATTATTTTTAACAAAAAAACGTGTGCCACAATTATTGGTAATGATTACTTTATTCTACATTATGTTAAACTGTCCAATATTTTTTGATGCATGAAAATGGGGGGGGGGGGGGGGGGGGTGCATGCACAAAAGGTTCTATAATTTCTAGACGGTTCATCCGGTATGGATCGAAATACTCTCAAATTAAAGCTAACAGTCTGCACTTCAACCTGTAAACTATCTGCTGGTAAACAGTTACTCTTGATTCTATAACACAAAGGTCTGGTTTGAAAAATTGTGCTGCCTTTAGGCTTTGTCACGTGAAGTAGCTACAGTGAGTAGGAACTAGATCAAACAGTACAGGAGCTGCTGAATGGACTGCCATTCAATCATGAAGTCAGGCAAAAGCATAAGATCTCCTCTAGAAGTGCTGTGGTCCATGATCAACAAAAAAAAGTGAAAGGGGGAGGCGAGCACACTCAGCCGCCCTGAAGATCACAGCATGAGTCCACAATCCTATGTCTCTGACTGTTTGGTGTCAAGCGGACAGTCCAGGTTGTACAACTCTGTAGTGGACAGCCCATCGGGGTGACGTCTGGGCGTGTAGCCACAGGCTCTCAAGAGTCATGGGGCCTAGGTGGTTACTGCTGCGATGATGGTCGCCCTTGCAGGTTCCGCTGCATTGTCAGCATCTGCAGCTGAAGGGGCTCAGGCTCCTGATGCCGTGCTTTTTAGTATGCTTCTTGGCTGCAGGCCTCTGCGTGTGCAGATCATGTTCCGTACAAACTGGTTGCCCAGGTGGGGTGTCTCCCACTACCTGAATCCTGCGCACCTCTTGACATAGTAAATTCTGAAGTTCGCATAACACCAATAAACCATAGACATGAACAGTAATACTGCAGGCTGGAGGAGCCTAAAGCAGTGTATGACCTCACGGACGGCTCCTTTTCGTGTTTTCGGCTTACCAAGATTTCCATGTTGCAGTTTCCTCACTTGTTCAGAGGATTCATTATCTGGAATACTGCAAGGTAATTATGTTGATACATACTTTTTTATTCATGCAATTTTTTTATTCATGAATTTAATTTATTTGGTGCAGATGTGAAGAGGAAAGTATAGTATCTTAAATGTACTTTATTATATACACGTTGTAGTCAAAATACACTACATGGCCAAAAGTATATGGACCTGCTCGATCAAAATCTCATTCCAAAATCATGGAATTAATCTAACTTAATATAAAGTTGGTCCCCCCGTTGCTGCTATAACAGCCTCCACTCTCCTGGGAAGGGTTTCTACTAGATGTGGGAACATTGCTGGAGAGATTTGCTTTCATTCAGTCAGAAAAGCATTAGTGAGGTCGGGCAGTCAGTCAGCATCCAAATGATCCCAAAAGTCTTAAATGGGGTTGAGGTCAGCTCTGTGCAGGCCAGCCAAGTTCTTCCCCACTGATGTCAATAAACCATTTCTATATGAACTAAGGGGCCTAACCCAAACCAGGAGAAACACCCCCAGGCCAAGGGGTGCCTGGATACTTTTGATGATGTAGTGTACATTCATACATTGGGCAATAGAAGACCCAGGCCCATATTAAGACAGTGGCTGTGTCCGAAATCACTCGCTATTCACTAATCCCCAACTAGTGAATGCCCATATAGGGCGCTAAATAGTGTACTAAGTAAACAGCTTTTCACCGACTTTTAAATACAAAAATGTCTTATAGCTACAAAACATACCATCTAGCCAGTTATTAAAACACGAGTCATGTATACATTCTGCTTTTTACATTAAACCTAGTTACTTTTATCACGCAATGCCCAAAGACGAGCTGAAACTCATTACTAAAATAATATTGCTATTGCCACTTTGACCGAGAGATGTGGCGGACAGCGAATCGTAGCGACGCACTGTTAACAAATAAGAAAATACCGCTTTTGCGAGCTACTAAACTGTGCCACTTCGTGGATAAACTGGTGCAGGGTTTAAATAAAGTATTTTTTTTAAAGCTTCGCGCACAGTTTGCAGAGCATTATGGTTCATATCCACCTTTCTTGTGTCCAGAGTTGCTTACTAGATATGATGGTGCATTGTGGGATATTTCTAGTGTACTAAAATGTAAGCAAAATTTTATTTGAGAATTCGGACACTAGACCAAGATGGCTGACGGCCAAAATAGTACACTAGATAGTAAATACTGAGCGATTTCGGACACAGCCGTGTAGTCAAGTGTAGTTAAGATTGACATATTCTTTGGTTTTTGCAGTGCAGTCATCACTGTCCGTTTTGTGTCCTTCTAGAATAGGTACATTGCTGCTTTATTGTTTTTTAAAATTATTTTTAAAGAGGGTTTTCCAATTTCACATATTCAATAAAATGGATACGTCAGTGTTTTTGCTTGCTATCAGAAATGGTTTTGATTGATTGGTTGGGGCTAAACAGACTGTGCGTAGTGTGTCTTACAACAAAAACTGGTCCATGAAAGCACTTTAATAGTTTATAGAACAGACATTTATTTAAAAATGTATAAACCAATCAAGATCTAGACTACACATTTTCAGTATTTCAGTGATTTTCTTAATACTACAGCACATGTCAGATTACTTGCTATATACCCTGTACCACTAAGAATATATAAATACCAGAGACAGGAAACTATTTAATCAACATCTTCAGTGGGGTTCGCTTATTTAAACAGTTTGAGAATCTGAACTCTAATGGCTTGAATACTAATTCCATAAATGACAGGATTACACATTGGGGGAAATATCAGAAAATAAAGCATCATAAATATGCGAGCTTTGTAAGGTACATTACTCATGTTAAACCGACTTTGGATAATCTCAAATAAGCCTCCCACTGCAAAGTTAATCACAGCCAGTAAGTGGGGGGTGCATGTTTTAATAGCTTTGATTTGAGATTCCTTTGAAGCAGACAGGCAGATTCTGATTATTTGTGCATAGGAAAATAGTATCAAGAGGATCTGAAAAAGAGGTGAAACAAAAAGGGATGCCAGTCCCACTAAGCTCTGAACGGTCGTATCAAAACAAGAGAGTTTAACTAAAGGAAAATTGCTACAATAAACTTTTTCAATTATCCTGTCACAAAATGTGAGTTGTACACTGAATATGAAAAGGGCAATGTAAATTAAGGGAATCACCCAGGATAATGTAATAGCTGCAAAAAGCTTCTTAGGAGACATGAGGAGGTGATAGTGTAATGGGTGACAAATAGCAACATACCGGTCGTAGCTCATCACTGCTAAAATAGTAAATTCAACTGTACCATATGAGTGTAAACAATATGTCTGCAATAGACAATGGGTCAGAGATACTTCATAATTATGAGATAATAAATGACCAAGTAGTGACGGGAATAAACATGTGCTGCCGTACAGTCCATTTACTGCTAAGCTACATATAAACAAATACATGGGTTCATGCAGACCTCTCTCAATGCGTATTACTGTAATTAGAACAGAATTTCCCAAAACTATAAAAATGTATGAAAGAAGTAAACACATGAAGTATAAATATCTATGATCCTCCAGTTCAGTGTATGCCGTCAATAGGAAGGATGTCACTGCTGATACATTTTCCATGTTCACCTGGATGTAGTCAGTGCTGTGGAGAACAATGTGAGGGCTTGTGAACACTGAACATGTTAAAAATATATTTATTTTGTTTCTGATTTTTACCTTTTTCTGCCAATTTGGTAGCCAATTCAACCCTACGCTATTCCCCCTGTGTAGCAACGACTAGAGAATCACTGCTACGGACCCTGTCAGCCAGTGGTGGGACAGAGGGCTCCACGTCCTCTTCAGGGCGCGACTCCTCGAACCGAGATTCCTACTCGCCCAGGGCCGTTGTGCGCAACAATTCTCTCTGAGTAATGGTTACCATTGCTTGCACTTATTCAAACACCGCTATATCTTTCTGTACACCTACACAGTATATTAAAATGTTCAGTAATAAAAAAATCTGTGAATATACACTTATAGTGGCACTTGACTGTAACAAGAACAGCATGTCTTGTATACCATTACATGATGATGATAATCTATTATTATTATAACAATAGCCATCGTACCAATGGATTTAAAACTGCATCAATTACAGAAGGAAAAAGGAACACGATCTATGCAATATCACTGATGTACATGACTGAGAAATGTTTAGAAAAATGGAAATACATACACTGCAGGTCTGGCAGAGTATTTAACTCCTTATTTCCTTTGAAAGAGTTTTCAGGGAAAGCAGTTCTGTCGTCATACACCACATCTGGATGAATGAAAGAGATATTACTACCTTTGATCCTTTTATAATGACACAGACATGTAACAATGCACACCAACATGTGACGCTACAGCTCAGACACGTCAATACCTTTGAAGTATCCAATATATTCCCAGCTCTCATTAACATCAGTCTCATTAACTCACTTGTCATGATCCCAAGGAAAGAGGTAAATGTATAGTAAATGTATTTTGGTGCCAAAGTCAAACATAATGTTGACACTGCAATTTGTTAGCACCCAAGTGATCTCCATTTATACTTCATCGATAATCGTGCCAACACTACCCCTAAAGAGATAAAAATTGTTACTTAGCAGTTGTAACCAATGCAAAACAAAATGACAACATGGACTGTTTAGTGTTGCCGTAAAAAAATATCTAAATAAACTAACAGTTGTTCATCTAATTGGCTACCTCCACCGTTTCTTCAGAAAACACTCTGTAAAAACAGTTGACGTGTGCAAAAGTTTCAAAAGAAAGTTCTTTATAGTTGAAAAGAGAGGTAAACAAAACCGTTC
Source organism: Ilyophis sp. 1 JC-2022 (assembly GCA_022702515.1). NCBI lineage: Eukaryota > Metazoa > Chordata > Actinopteri > Anguilliformes > Synaphobranchidae > Ilyophis > Ilyophis sp. 1 JC-2022. Next base: position 89,592,210 of record CM040402.1, on the reverse strand, counting down.
CCTTTATAGAGGCTACTTTCCATATATGTTTCCAAGCATCACTCCAACATTTTCAAAGCAGGTCAGTAACCCGAACGTAAGTGTCTTTGCTAGTTTCAGACCAACGCATTTGTCATTTTAGCATCCAGTGCTGTTTAAATAGCAAGTGAACTTGCTCCCATAGCTGTCATGGTCCGTGGTTTATTTTTCATTTTTCGCTGCGGTTCTCGTCCTATCTGTCCGGTGGGTAATCTATCTGATTTTGTCCCACGTTCCGTTCCGTTCCGGTTCACCTCGCCTATTATTTGTTTCACCTGTGCTACTACCTGGGGGTATTTAAGCACCTCACTTCTGCTTTCCGGCACTTCTTTGTCATTCCTTATTACATTGAGCCAGGTATAGCCAGGTACCAGCGACCTTGTGATATTAAACTTGTTTTATGTTTACGAGGGACTTGCTTCTAGCTTTATGTAAGGCTGGAAAAAGTGTTATCAGTCCTAAACCCTTGCACCTGTTGGTGATTTCCTGGAGGGTGCAATAAAACAATTTACTTGATGGCCTGAGAACCTTTTCCTGTGATCTCTCACGGCCTCGTAAACTACAGCTGGGGTTGAGCCCACAACTGGACATCAGAAGGAAACGGCATCCGAATGACGCTGGGAACTCAGGCCTGCTCACAGCCTTGGTTCTGGACTGAATGGTGAAACAAAGCTGTATATGTATATTGAATCATATGTATGTGCATGTAAATTGGTAATTGTGGAAGTATAAAGTAATTGTGGATAATATGATAAATGTGGTGAACCTGGATAATACTAATTGAAGTGTGTGGTATGTGAAAGTATAGGAGGGGGAGAAATAAAGAATGTGAAAGGAGGATTGTATAGGTTATCAGGGATGCGCTTGTCCATATAAGTGTCTGGAACCTAGAGTGGCCATCACCGGGACCTCACCTGATATCTAGATATGATAGAGAAGATCATAAGATCACGCGGCGTCGTTCAAAGAGTCTTATTACTGTCACTAGATTGGGGGAGGTAGACTCTGTTTCTCTCCCTGGAGGGGGTCCCTGCGTGGTGAAACTGCTCTTCCTGCCAGACCTTATTTGGACAAACAAAGGGACTTGTGGAGTGTGCATACCGGCGCTGTACTGCATTTAAGGAGATCCCAAAGGGATATTCGAGGAGAATCTGCTTAACAGTTCTCCTGGTACCATAGCCACACCGTACGGAATCACTTGGTGATATACTTTGTTTGTGAATTTGTTCATGTTTATTTGTCTTGGCAGCATGTTATCCTGTGTTTAGTTATAGGCATTGAATGTGTTCGTGTTTGCTCTCACAGTCTTAACCAGTGATTATTTGTCATTAATGAATTACCATGTTTTCATATCAACTGCATCTTTCTTTTAATTCTTTTTCCAGCTTCAATTGTCTGCATGATCTGAGCTGCAGCGTTCCAAGCTAATGACCTCCCTGCCTGTTATCAAATTCTTTTTATATTTAACGTGCGTGGCTCTCATCCATCTTATACCCTTTTCAGCCTAAATTATGACTGAAGACTCAGGGGGACAATTCTGACCCAGGACCGACTGATCAGCGGCCTGGTACAGACGTGGCGTACTCAAGTTGGGTAGGCAGCAAGTGACGGTCCAAATATAAGGTTGGGTGGTGTATGGTTCTGGTAATTTGATATGGGAACCCATGGGCGTCATACGCCGGTTCTTGTCAAATTTGCCTTAAGGAGCCCTTTAAATACACCCAGAGTAGTGCATGGTTCTGGTGATTTGATATGGGACCCCATGGGCGGTTTACGCCGGTTCTTATCAAATTTGCCGTAAGGAGCCAGGTTCTGGTGATTTGATATGGGAACCCATGGGTGTTTTTACGCCGGTTCTTGTCAAATTTGCCTTAAGGAGCCCTTTAAATGTACTCAGACTGGGGCTCGCAACTATCTATGATAAATGAATATCATGTATTGTGTTGACTAGACCCCCAACCTCTGCGTTCGCCACCGAACTGAGCTTCAGCAATAATGTTGATTCCGGCAAACATATATTGAAGTAATGATGGTACCTAAGGGCGAGTTGAGTGTACACACTCCGAGCTCCACGCATGTTTAACCAAAATTCTAAATTATAATTATAAATGGAGTCAGATAAACGAGTAAATAAAATAATAATATTTCTAAATAACTTTTACGTTTTCCCACAGCAAGAGTGGAATACATCACGTTTAAACTTTCGCTCCGAGCTATTCCCTCATTGGTCTAGTAATTGCGGATTCTACAAGACTCATTTTTGTAGAGCGGGTCACATATAGGACGCAATTAACAGTTCCTTTCTTGTAACAACATGTGAGGTTACATATTTGGCAGCACTCCTGGAACATCAGGGGTGCATCCCAATACTCGAAAAATGCACCCTCCTTTCGCCCACAACCACCTCCTCTCCTCCGTGCCCCGGAAACCAATCTTTGTGTCCTCCTTCCCTCCACTGTCCCAATATTGGATAAGACGAGCGAAACGGCTTCAAACATGGGTTCTCCTCCTGTCCGGCGAAGGATACATTGACGTATCCTACTGCGGAAGTTTTTTTAAATGTTTGGGTGACATCATCATTCTCACGCCCACAGAGATGGCAGAAAAAGATGGCAACAGTGATGATGTGTAGCTATGCCTTATATGATTTTCCCCAAGAAAATGATACCCCAATGCAAGATATTTAGCCTAAATTGTGTGTGCTTCAGTATAGGTTATTATCACACATAGGATATCAAAATGCCAGTTCGTTTTTGTGATTCATATCATATGTACAAATTCGGAAAAAGTCGGGGAAATAGCTTTATTTATTTGCACATTAATGTTGCTTAAAGGAACATTACTATACATGAATAGCCTAAACATGACAGCTACCATTTCAGTATGTCAACATGCATTAATTAATTTATTCAACCAATCGTTTTAAAATTTGATTTCAGATGTTACAGTGGGAAATAATTGTTTTTCGGTGTGAACACTGCGATACTATGAACACTGGGAATAATATCTCTTATAATATGACGACAATACGTTCATTCCACTAATCTACGGAAATGTTTCTGAATTGGCCTATGTGAAATGCAAGGAACTGGCAATAGAATGTAGGCTGTCACAGTATAGCTACAGTAGCCTATATGAGGTGAATTAGTTCTCGGTGTGTTCAGACACCGGGCACATAGAGATTCTGGAATTACAGTAAGTTATGTTTGCATATACTATGTGATGTTTACTTTGATCTAATGTTACTGATTACATATTAGTGTCTCGATGCGAACTGCAATGTCAGGTAGGTTGAATATTTAATGTAGTCCTATATGCAACTAGGCTACTTGTAGCCTACTTGAAACTTAGGCTACAAGATATTTTCAGCATTAAATGGGCTTACCGTGCGTAACATCTGTGATTGGCACTGGGACTCATTTTCGTCTTGCCGTCAGTCAAAATTATGATAGGACACCTTCATTTTATAGTCGACAGCGATTTTGTTGACGTACCGTCTTCAAAGTACTCTACATACAATGGCAATGAGGTTGAAGTGCAGACTGTCAGCTTTAATTTGAGGGTATTTTCATTCATATCGGATGAACCGTTTAAAAATTATAGAACCTTTTGTACATAATCTGTTACAGTGATACTCAGGATAGGACCCAAATGCAGGACTCAGAGACAGAAGGTTGAACTCCACAGATATGTATTACAAAAAAAACCACACAGGGCAGCAGGCAGGAGAAAAGGAAAAACGGGCAGGCAGGAAACAGGGCTGGGCAAAAATAACAGGCTGGAGTTAAGGCAGGACTGCAATCGGGCAGGAGGGGAAAAGGCTGGGTGAGCTGACAAAAAAGGAATACAAACAGGTAAAAAAAACACGGCAAACAGGATTTAGTAAGGAGAAAAGGCTCAACAGAGAATGTGAAACGGTCTGGCAAAGGTAGGTGCGTGGGGTGAAACTAAATGGTGCAAAAACCAGGTGCAGGGAACTAAAGTGATTACTAAAAACGAGTGAGGAATGCAGGTGAGCTGGCGTGGTGGTTGGCTGGTGACGAGAGGGGAGAGACTGGGGCTATTCAGGGGGAGGAACCGGGAACTACCAGGAAGCCACGCCCAGCCTGCAAACATAAACAACAGAAAGTAAAGATGCACAGGGTAACAAAGAACATGACACAAACCACAAGGAATGGGAGCACAAAAAAAACATAAAGAAGGTGGACTGGAGGAAACAGCGGAATGTTACGTAATCCCCCCCCCCCCCCCCCCCATTTTCGGGCATCAAAAAATATTGGACAGTTTAACATAATGTAGAATAAAGTAATCATTTTTTATATTTGGTTGCATATCCTTTGCATGTCATGACTTCCTGATGTCTGTGACCCAACAACATCAAAACAACAACACTCTTGATATCTTATCTCCAGGTACTCTTACAGGCGATATTATAATCTCTCTGCATTTGAATGGATCTCAATGGAAATTGCAGGGTAGGACAAGATGTTTCTTATTGGACTCTATGGAAAAGTTAGTCTGGAGAAACAACCCTTAAAGTTATCCATCCATATCTACTGCATATCTGGCAGCAGAGTGATGGTTTGAGGCTTGTTTGAATACGTCAGACCCTTGATGACTTAGAGCCTTTACAGCTTAATCTAGTCCCACCCCCCAATTCCCATAGAGATTCATTCCAATGCAGAGAGATTATAGTATCGCTTGTCAGAGGACCTGGAAATAAGATATAAAGAGTCGTCTGATGTTGTTGAGACCAGAGTACACTGGTAACATTCCCCATACATTCTTGCCACGTCATTACAAATGGTTATTTTGGGAACATCCTGGGATGTGTTCGCAATCTAAATTTATTGCTTTTCGTGGTCAAGGAGGTAGATCAAGGATACTCTTCAATTCAATTCGAATGGTTAAAACACTTTGTCTTTATTGTGTCAGCTCAAAGTCTTTACAGAAGAACACAATGGATCTATGGTCCTCTGGAAGCGCACGCTCTCGCTCGTGGACCCCCCCCCCATCTCTGCTACTGTGGTGCTTATATACTGTATGCTAAAAAGGGGTATGTCTTCTTCCTTCCATTTTCATACATCACTGGGCGTATAATTAAAACCAATCAAACGTTTAGAATTACTCATGTTCAGTGCATGTCTAGTACTTTTCCATTATGATAGAAACTTATGAGTTTTGGCGTTTCCTGTTTTGCATAAACTGACTCTGCTTTTGTGGCAAATCCTTTATCTGAAGAATGTTTCTCAGGACAGTTCTGAGGCCCTCCCTCTCAGAACTCTCAGAACACAGGCCCAAGGTCACCCATTCGAAACTCAACTACCACAGACAAGTTTATACATTCTATTACAACATATATGTTATAGAATTAAATGTTAAATTCCCACAATTCCCTCCTTTGATCCCTCCTTGGGATCAACACTATACAGCGGTAATTCAAGCTTGTATGGGTGATATCTTCACTCCATACCTGAAGCAGGTACACATTGCAAACCCAGTTTTCTTAATTTTATTTACTCTAACTATCAGGGTTATAATACTGGCACAGCGGTAAGCAATGATGTCAGAGCTCTTACTTAATCACCAGGAAAACCTCATAGGCAAAACCACAGAACTCTAGACTGAGTCTGCTACTGATGAGGACATGTCTCTGTCCGATATCCATCTTAAGCGATACTCCTTCATTTTTAATACATTTTACTTTTTACCCTTCTATCAAGAGGAAAGAAAATCCTAGCATTTTGGCAACAGTGCATTGGCAGCTTTTTCTAAACATTTTATCACAATATAGTTACACCGCAAAATTATGTTGGCTTCTTCTTCTTTGGTTCAAGTAGCCTCAACGTCGGACCAATGGACAGAGGAGAGGTTACTAGCACATCACTCAGCCACGGTCTTTCTTTGGCAGATTATGTAATGCATCTATGTGTGTGTATTCTCTCTATCTGCCATTGATGAGGGAGCACATAGCTCCTGGTTGTGTAATTCTTTCTTCGTGTGTGTGTATATTCAGTGTTAGTGTTACTTTAATATACACCCAATCCCCTGTTGGAAAATAATCTTGCACATTCTGGTTAAGTGTTACACATAGCTCGCCAGTTCCCTCTTGAACTGTTCAAGCGGGGTCCATTGTACGGACCTCATACAAACGGCATGGGCCCTCCTATGGCCGATTGTGCCCTATTGGGGAAAAACTGATACTTTCCAAATTATTATACATCACCACTTCCCCACAATCATACACTTCCCCCTTTGCACAATGGTCCTGCCCATGCGCATCCTTAATCACACTTTGCTCTGTGTGTGTTATCTGTTTATTAGTTGCTCGAGGTTGTGTGCTTCTGTCTTCTTGGGCCCAATATCTGCAGAGAAACCTGACAATTTCAGTTAGTCACACAGTACTTTGTCAGCACATCTCCAATCCCCTGTAATTCTTCACAGCAGTGATAATTCGTCCCTGGAATTATCATTGGAGTTCCTGTCATAAATTCAAAAAAAGGGAGAAATTAGCAATAATTAGTGGGGCCTAGTTCAGCTCTCATTGTCAGTAGAGCTGCTTGAGAGCCGCCACCCAGTTCCTGCTGGAAACAGAGAATAACTCCTTATTAGTCTTTTCCCTTCACTTTAGGGTACATTTTCACATACGGGGCAGCGTAGGATTTATTTGTCTGTTCAGTTTATTTCTTTATCTTTGTTTTGGTTGTGCACCTAAACTGACAACCCTTTAGGAGAGATCGCATTGCCGGGTTTCACTTTGATGGTTTTTAGACAAAATCAAACAATTAAACACAAAACAAAACCACACAACTTAGGATGTAAATGAAACTAATTATTTATCTGCACCCGAACAAAAAACACAAACATTGGGAAGGTGGCCTTGCCCTCCACTTCCCCCAGCTTAAACTGTAAAGTTTCCACTTCTTATCTTCGCTTAAACATTGTTTCAATACTCCGCTGTTGCTCAATTATTTTCACTTGGTCCTTTATAGCGCAGCCAACTATGGTTATACAGCTTGATACAGATGCAGGCGCGGGTGTTTGAACATTTTTAGCCTGTCAAAACAGAGCTCTTCGGCTCTTTTGACCATTAATAATAAAACCCAGAAAATTCGAAATCAAACAAAACCCACAGCAAGAAGGAAAACAATATCCATTTTGAATGCTTCCACCTTATCCATAGCTGAACAACTCTCTCCCACTTTTTCCTTGCAAAGTCTTTGATCAGATCCTCATAACCAATCTTACATAGCACATCTGCTTCTATACATAATAGAGATAGGGCATTCAGCCTGCCTTATTGCATAGTTGCTCTGAGGGGATTTCCTAAACAAAACCACTTGTAAAACTAGTGTTTAACAAATAAACTGAAATAAATTTAACGATGTTCTATCAAAAAAGGCTGGAATAAACAAAACTAAATAGTACTGAAAATGAATTTATTCGTAAACTAAATGAATTAAAAATATCTCCAAGAATAGTATTAACCGTATTCAAGATATATAAAACGTACTTACATTTTAATCGATTAAACAGCCAGAGCTGAGTGTGCTATTGGACTAGTCATTACGCAACTCAAAGCAAGAATGAGGTAATGAATGCACATGCAATTAACACCAGTGACAGTTGGCAACTCTAGTATAGCCACATATTGGTTATATTTGTGTCGCCTATATAAAACATGGTTATAGCATGGTCTCCTTAAAATAGCCTACATTTATTGTGCTATTTCGATACAAAAGAAAACAAAAATGTGCTTTATTTAATCAATATCATTATTTGAAATGGTTTAATAACGGGCAGACTTTCATTAACTCTTAGTTTGATAGTCACAGAATGGGCCTACATGGAAAATGTACAACATAGCCTAAAGTAGCCTATGTGATTTTGATTAGAAATGCTTGAACCGTTTTGCTTTCGGTAACGTTCCGCTGGGTGGACGTCAGATGCCAGTAGACCTATAGGTAGGCTACAGGTTTCGATCATTTTGTAAGATTGCAGGCTATATATATATATATTTTTTAAATGTGAAACTAATTTGTTGCTAATTTATTAGGCTACTGAGTAGCCCGTAGCAGTAGCCCGTATGCAGAGAGTAACTGATTCGGTTGACAATTATGTAGGCTACTGCGGTGCGGTAGTCAGCAGTTCATATAGGCTAGTCAGTTCAGTAGGACTCACTGAACTGTGGTAGTAGGGGTAGTCTGTGGTCAGTACAGTTCGCTACAGTTCCTGACCGCTGATGCGCACTCAAGCATATTAACGAATCATTGAGTGATGATCCGGTACACTCAATTCACTTTAAAGATTCGTTCAAAAAGATTCGTTCGTTCACGTACTGCACATCACTAAGACACGCTCGCGCATGCCCACTACACTGGTTAAAGAATGAGTTGAATGGTCGTTCCTGACAGTATTGTTGTTATACAATATATACACATACTCGGTTAAATCACACTAAAACACTGTCTCACTTTCTATGTCTTGGCTGCTGGAAACTACTAACTACTAACCCTAACCCTAACCCTCATGGGAAAATAAGTTATTCTATCCTGTTCTATTCCATTCTCTTCTCTGGCCACCAAACAAGTCCCCTTTCCCTGAAAGACTGAAAAGTTAAATTCAAAGCGGGCAACGCAGACCCTCTCTCTGCATGAAATCTACTCGTACATGCAGAGAATGGCACTCAAAACGAATTGTAACATTTTGCTTAAACACTAATATCTACTTTCACTTCTGAGGCACACTAACCACATTCCAGGCAGCAAGGAAACATCGAATCAACCTCGCTAGCATGTTATTGGCAACAGTATCGGTCAGCAACCAACTTTCCATGATTGAGCACCCACCGGTCACTGATGTATCAGTGTAATAATAACACTGAAGTCATACTGATGAATAACATTAATTTTTACTTTGATAAATCAAATTCAGATGCGCTTTCTTTTTTGTAAACCCGTTAGAATTATTCATTTGCTATTTGTGCAGTCGCTGCTGTAGTTATATTCTTCTTAATGCAGCAAAAACCATCCAATTAAGCGAATAATGTCTCAATACTCCTCCATTCCTTTATCTACAGAATGTGCCCTTTGCACCATTCTGTCCACTGCACAGGACTCTCTGCTCCAGCCTCACATGCACAAGCCTTCAATCTCCTTTCACCAGACCCCCCCTTTATGACTAACAGGTTTTGTCTGATTGTGTCAAAACCTTCCAGTAAACATGTGATCATACATGTTGGATAATAAACACCTCTATTTAATAGCTTTAATCATTGAGTAATGCATAGATTTGTTTTTCTCTAACAATCATCCCTCCTTTTATCACCTTTAGTGATAAATATACATTAAAAACATAAAAATATTCAAAATGAACTTAACCGCAAATGTTTGTGGTTAATGCCAACGTTTATCAATTTATTATTTTTTCCTACCTAAGAATCCCGATATCTCACGATGGAAAATGTAATAAAGCCCCTTGTAGTTGAAATCGGTGCTCGGCCCGACCTCCCTGCTAGAAATAAATTACCATCACGTTATCATGGCAACTCACACCGTGACCCTCATTGTGAAACAACCCCGTATTAGAGTTCAGCTGTTGTGACAAATTATAGATTATTCATTATTTATATACAATTATATAACATACTGTAGGACCAACTATATCAAAATGTAGTGTCAACATGAACATGTTTTTCTGTGGTAGGATGAATTGCACAAAAAGCCCATATGTGAACAGCAGCACACACTCAAGGCCTCAGACTCAAGGGCAGACAACCACGCCGGAAAAATGAGCTCATTATTTGTATCGGAGTGTGCTCAATGAACAATGGTCCCACTGTAGAATCCGCAATTACTAGACCAATGAGGGAATAGCTCGGAGCGAAAGTTTAAACGTGATGTATTCCACTATTGCTGTGGGAAAAGGTAAAAGTTATTTAGAAATATTATTATTTTATTTACTCGTTTATCTGACTCCATTTATAATTATAATTTAGAATTTTGGTTAAACATGCGTGGAGCTCGGAGTGTTTACACTCAACTCGCCCTTAGGTACCATCATTACTTCAATATATGTTTGCCGGAATCAACATTATTGCTGAAGCTCAGTTCGGTGGCGAACGCAGAGGTTGGGGGTCTAGTCAACACAATACATGATATTCATTTATCATAGATAGTTGCGAGCCCCAGTCTGAGTACATTTAAAGGGCTCCTTAAGGCAAATTTGACAAGAACCGGCGTAAATGCCCATGGGTTCCTATATCAAATCACCAGAACCATGCACTACTCTGGGTGTATTTAAAGAGTTCCTTAAGGCAAATTTGACAAGAATCGGCGTAGGACGCCCATGGATTCTCTTCACATCAAATCACCAGAACCGATACACCAAACCCGACCTTTACAATTGGACCGTCACTTGCTGCCTCCCAACTTGAGTACACCACGTCTGTACCAGGCCGCTGATCAGTCGGTCCTGGGTCAGAATTGTCCCCCTGAGTCTTCAGTAGTAATTTAGGCTGAAAAGGGTATAAGATGGATGAGAGCCACGCATGTTAAATATAAAAAGAATTGGATAACAGGCAGGGAGGTCATTAGCTTGGAACGCTGCAGCTCAGATCATGCAGACAATTGAAGCTGGGAAAAAGGATTAAAAGAAAGATGCAGTTGATATGAAAACATGGTAATTTATTAATGACAAATAATCACTGGTTAAGACTGTGAGAGCAAACACGAACACATTCAATGCCTATAACTAAACACGGGATAACATGCTGTCAAGACAAATAAACACGAACAAGTTCACAAACAAAGTATATCACCAAGTGATTCCGTACGGTGTGACTATGGTACCAGGAGAACTGTTAAGCAGATTCTCCTATATGAAAATGGCTATGGTGCCACTATAGCACCAGGAGACCTGTTAAGCAGATTCTCCTTGAGTCTCCCTTTGGGATGTCCTTAAATGCAGTACAGCGCCGGTATGCCCACTCCACAAGTCCCTTTGTTTGTCCAAATAAGGTCTGGCAGGAAGAGCAGTTTCACCACGCAGGGACCCCCTCCAGGGAGAGAAACAGAGTCTCCCTCCCTCAATCTAGTGACAGTAATAAGACTCTTTGAACGACGGCGCGTGATCTCATGATCTTCTCTATCATATCTAGATATCCGGTGAGGTCCCGGTGATGGCCACTCTTGGTTCCAGATATTTATATGGACAAGCGCATCCCTGATAACCTATACAATCCTCCTTCCACATTCTTTATTTCTCCCCCTCCAATACTTTCACATACCACACACTTCAATTAGTATTATCCAGGTTCACCACATTTATCATATTATCCACAATTACTTTATACTTCCACAATTACCAATTTACATGCACATACATATGATTCAATATACATATACAGCTTTGTTTAATATGTTCACCATTCAGTCCAGAATCTAGGCCGTAAAAGACCTGTGAGTTCCCAGCGTCATTCGGATGCTGTTTCCTTCTGATGTCCAGTTGTAGGCTCGACCCCAGCTGTAGTTTACGAGGCCGTGAGAAGTCAGAACAGGTTCTCAGGCCATAAAGTAAATTGTTTTATTGCACCCTCAAGGAAGTCACCACCAGCTGCAAGGCTTTAGGACTGATAACACTTTTTCCAGCCTTACACCACGCTAGGCACCCAATATGAGCTCATCTCGACACCTGCAACTCAAGGACACATACACACACCCACATGCAATTAAATGTTCCTAGCCCGTCTGAAGAGATAAGCATGAACCACTCCCTACACATTCTTTTTGGGGCCTGACCGTCGGGAGGAACACTCAGTTCCCTAAAGGGGGGGTCGCAATAACACACAAGATGTCAGCTGAACTTCATGGTGCGCTGTTATGTTTTTCTTCTGTCATTAACGGACTTTTTTTTTTACGTCTTGCGGGTGAGCATGAAATTGACTGACTCAGACTGGACTGTGTGATTGAGTGTTTTTAACATATGTATGTTTAGCCGATCAGCCTGGGTATGTATATTTGTGCTAAACCTTTTATAATAAATTACGTTATACCAGACTCTAGAATGTTGTGTCTATTTTGGAAGAAAGTTTGAATTATGTGTAGTGCAATGGTCCTGACCCCTCCCGACAGGACAGTGAAAGGATTGTTCGATTTATCATACTTCACTAGCATGAAGCTATAACTATAACTATAACTGCGTGTATTATCTGCATTAACCAGAGGTTTTAAATCAGTACATTGGCCTGCATTACTTACTTATTTATTTATTTGGTAAATCAGACCTTTTTCTTCAATCTTGTCTGTTACAAAATGAGTCTTTACTCAATTTATCTCTTTCAAACACTTTGAAGGACAAAGAATACGGTTCGGTTATCATGCTGAGATCAATCCTAGTTTTTATTTATTTATAACCATAGGCTAAAACCTTCTCCACAGCGAATTCGCTGTAGCCAGTAGCCTATGCTATTTGAGCACAATAAACTGCAACAGACTGTCTCTGCCTTGTTTTGCCTGCAACTAAATCGAATCACTACCTGAAAATAGAGAACTGAGTAGCACATAACTCCAAGCCAGTCAAAGGACAAAATTACAAATCAGTGCGCTCAGAATTTTCCACGAAAATAAACTGCATATATGTATAATATCATATAATATATATGTAATGTAATAACAAATTAACTAATAACGCAAATTGAATTACACTTTCACTTCCTTCTATGTCCTTCTATCACTTTCTGTCACAATCCTATGCAAGTTTCCCTCGCGTATAACTTCCACTTATCTATCTGTACTAACCATAAACTTAATCAACCGTAAACTCTGATTAAGATCTTCCACACTTCTCTGCACAACGCTGTTTACCCTTTCCCAGGCGGGTCTTCATTACGATGCGTCTGATCATAAATTTCACAAATCTTATAGTACACTGAGATTATAACACAAACTATTGCAAATATATCATACATTGTAGTATAGCTCCGGAGACACAGAATAATAATTGGGCACATAATTTAACTTTTTTAAGGTCTCTCCTACATGATCAAATCAGGAGAGAGGTTTATATTTCACTCAAGGTGTAAAGGGTTCAAAGCACTGCAAGTATTTTTAGTTTTTCTTTATAAATTCACCAATAATGTGCCTTCTACCCACTTAATAACTGCTCACTTCATTACGAAGGCTACAACTCAACAAGCCAAAAGTATTTGGACGCCTTCATGCGTGCACCGTTTACTTGTCTGTTCTTCCAGTCTCTCCGCTATCGGTATTTGCTGTCCACGACCAACAGGACGCACTATAATTTGTTCAATCAGAATCCCACATTATCACCATATACCATGAGTTGGGCTTCCCATTCACTTTTAAAATCACATTCTTCTGGGTCAAACAATTTACAGGTATTTTCTTCTAAACTACTCAGCTGATTTAACATAAACACAACACAGCTCATACACAATCCATACAAGGCTGTAATCTCATACTTGTGTCGACACACATTCATTCTCTGGCCAGCACGGTAAATAAAAAATAAACTTTGATCTTGCTGATTTATCACTCATACACAACCCACATAGTGCTTTTTCTCAGACAAAAATGGTTTGTCTGGCTCGGGGAACAATCCCAATTTGTTCCACTCGGCTAAATATTTAGTCCATTTATCACTACGTTTTTTCAATTCCTGGGCACATAATTTTGTGCTCAGATTGTCCCATAGTTTACGCAATATATCCGCTGTAGTCGTCATTTTTGCCTTATTCCGTAAACGTTATTTATTACTTAGATATTGATGTTTGATTAGGATCCACAATTTAACAGTTCTAATTAAATTAACACAACCTTATTTCCCTTAATTTATTCACCAAATATCAGTTATATTGCAGTCATTGGCTGTGATCAGCTGCATTCAGTTACTCATTTAATTTTCTCAATGCACGTCTGCATTATCAGAAAATATTTTCACTGAATCAGTATCACGAAGGCTTACAATGACACCCACAATTTTGTTTATCCCCTTTTATCATTTTAATACAGCAGATATACAACAGATAAAAACTCAAAAACCTGTTTATGAATCAAAACTGTATTCCATGAGTCAAGTCTATTTGTTTGTTTATATTGTGGACTTTTATCGCAATTCTAGCTCAACTGTCCGGTTCGAGTTACCTCACTTCAATTCTAGCTCGACTGTCCGGTTCGAGTTACCTCACTTTTATTATCGCAATTTTAGCTCGACTGTCCGGTTCGAGTTACCTCACTTTTATTATCGCAATTTTAGCTCGACTGTCCGGTTCGAGGTACCTCACGTTTATTATCGATTGTCCGGCTCGACTGACCTTGTTCCCATTGATAACACTAAATCAATGGTAACCACAGCAACTTGCGTATTTTCGTTACAGAGGTGCATATGCGTCGCACTATGTAACTTGATACTGGCCCAGAATCCTAAGGCTGAATTCGTTTCCAAAGGACTACACACTTAGTATCTCATTACATAGGTCCCACAAATAATGGACCCGCAAATTTTTAATTACAAACAATTTTATTCAGTACTTTCGTTGTATCTTTTATCCTTATTCTTTGTCAAGTTGGGTCATGGAATACACCTTAATACATTTATATTCGTTCTGACAAATTTAGTTTTCACAAATCAGTTTTATATCTAAAATTTTGGAAATAGTCAGTTATATTTCTCAGACATTCACTAAATCCTATGCAGATTTTATGAAAAAGGTTCTGCTTACCTCATCTTTTTGAGGCCTCGGAATGTCCAAGAGATTAAACCAGCAATTTCTTTTCTTTTGGACTCGTCCGAGATCTACGACCTCCTCATCACGTCGGGGTCACCAATTGTTAGCAATCTAAATTTATTGCTTTTCGTGGTCAAGGAGGTAGATCAAGGATACTCTTCAATTCAATTCGAATGGTTAAAACACTTTGTCTTTATTGTGTCAGCTCAAAGTCTTTACAGAAGAACACAATGGATCTATGGTCCTCTGGAAGCGCACGCTCTCGCTCGTGGACCCCCCCCATCTCTGCTACTGTGGTGCTTATATACTGTATGCTAAAAAGGGGTATGTCTTCTTCCTTCCATTTTCATACATCACTGGGCGTATAATTAAAACCAATCAAACGTTTAGAATTACTCATGTTCAGTGCATGTCTAGTACTTTTCCATTATGATAGAAACTTATGAGTTTTGGCGTTTCCTGTTTTGCATAAACTGACTCTGCTTTTGTGGCAAATCCTTTATCTGAAGAATGTTTCTCAGGACAGTTCTGAGGCCCTCCCTCTCAGAACTCTCAGAACACAGGCCCAAGGTCACCCATTCGAAACTCAACTACCACAGACAAGTTTATACATTCTATTACAACATATATGTTATAGAATTAAATGTTAAATTCCCACAGATGTATAGGGTAATGTTACTCCAAGATAACAAAATAACATTCCAGGACCATCCCATAAATGTCACAAATGTTGCAATGCGTTCCCTGGATGCCATCATGTTGAGTTCCTTACAAGTCCTCAGAACATCACTAAACTTGATTGTGGAACTTACCCTTCACATTCCAAGAACATGACAGGAACATTCTATGTAACATAAGTGAAATATTCTACGAATGTGAGTTGAAACGTTCCCTTTGGGTTTCTCTAATGCTTGGACTTAACCTTCCCTTACTGTGAGACCATACATTCTTGCCACGTCATTACAATACGTTATTTTAGGAACATTCTGGGGTGTATAGGGGAATGTTACTCCAAGATAACAAAATCACATTCCACAAACATCCTAAAAAAATTTCAGCAATGTTGCAACACGTTCCCTGGATGTCATAATGTTGAATTCCTTTCAAGTTCTCAGAAGATTCTTACAACTTGTCTGTGGAATGCCCCCTTACTTTACCTTAATGCCCCGTGTGACCAGAGTACCCAGCTAACGAAATCAAATTCTAGGAGCGTTCCCTGTATGTTATTAAGGTTGCTCTAAACGTTCCCTGGTTGATGCAATGTTGTCTTTTTTTCAGGTTCTAATTTCACACAAAGGTTTCTGAGGAATGTCCCTTTAACATTCCAGTAACATTCTAGGAGCATTCCTCTTAGGTTTTAGGCACATTCTATGTAACATGAGGGTGTCGTTCTGGGAAACTTCCTCTTGCGCTCTATGAACATTATAACACATTAGGGCAACGTTCTATGTAACATGAGGGTATTGTTTTGGGAACCTTCCTCTTGCGCTCTACGGACAGTTTATATAACATCAGGGGAACATTCTAGGAGCATTCCATGTAATGTAGGGGGAATGTTCTGGGAACCTTCCTCTTGTGTTCTTCAAACATTCAATATGATGTTCCAAGAACATGCCAGGAACATTCTATAAAGCATGAGGGGAACGCTCATTTAAAAGGTTTAAATGCTGGGTTTAAGTGCCTAACACATAGGCTCACCATCAGCATTTCGGAGAGTGTTTTTTTTTGTATTTTGTATTATTAGACAGTATTTAGTGATGACTGATAGGAAAGCAAGGTTGGCAACTGAGAACCACAGAAGAGGAGACATTGGTTGAATGTACAGCTTTCTGGTGGGACTTCTACAACAATTTCCATACAACATTTAGACTTACTCAATTTAGATCCTGCAGATGCTGCGCCTCTGCCCATTACACCACGGTCTTGTGATGATTTAGCATTTAGCTCAATTCCGAAAACACACTACCAACCTATAACATAAGACGTTAGTTGTACCAGACCTGTGCCACAGAATCCTTGTATTTTCAATTGTATTCATAAATATTACATTACCAAATAGGAGAACTAATCAGGAATGAAATTTCAAATGTTTGTGACTGTCATTTTCTGTAGCTAGTGGGTTACCTTCACACATTTTATAGGGTAGAACATGTTCAAATTATCTATCTATGCAAAAGACATATTGCAAGATGTTATAGCTGTCCCTTTCAATTATGTGAATTTTAGAGGAAATTTCTAAATTAGGTTATTTTATCTTGGGAATCTTTTGCTTTCACTTGAATTGGGTTTAATTGTGTTCAATTAGCTAAAACTATATTTCTCCTCACTAAGTCTTAGCTAAAACCACATAGCTTCAATCATATAAAAAATTTTTTATATACAATGGAAACATATTTCAACACCAGTGACCCAATTAAGTAACACCAGTGACCCTATTGAAATGTAACATTCCTAGAATATTCCACTTATGTTACATAGAATGTTCCTGTCATGTTCTTGGAATGTGAAGGGGAAGTTCACAATCAAGTTTTAGTAATGTTCTGAGGACTTGAAGGGAACTCAACATTATGACATCCAAGTAATGCATTGCAATGTCTGTGACATTCACGGGATGTTCCTAGAATGTTTTTTTGTTATCTTGGAGTAACATTCCCCTATACACACCAGCATGTTCCCAATGTAATGTTCTGCAATGACATTGCAGGGCTGTATAGGGAACATTCTTTAAAAATCCCAAATGTTCCTCATTACCTGGGATCATCGAGGACACCATGCCTTCTGGTAGAAGATATAGATCGCTTCAACCTAAGCTTCTTTTCCAGGCCGTCCAAATCATTAATGCACACCTTAGTATTTATGTATAGGCTACTGTGAATTTTTCTCTTTTATGTTGAATGCGGTGTACTGATAGCAGCTCCTTTCCCCTGTACTGCAATTAATTCCACCACCCTAGCTGTGTGGCAATAAAGCACAGAAATCCCATCCTAAATATCACTTAAAAATGGTTTGGTATTTCATTTTGTGTACCTGGCACTCTAAATACCCCTTTCACACACAAAACCTGGGAATGACATGAGATATTGAATTCATGTTTGGCCCATTCACACTGCACTATGATCCCTGCTACATCCTTTCCTCATACTATTAAAATACAGAAAATGACATAGGGCCGGATTCAGAGATGGCCAACTTAAGCCATGCACTTAAGTGTCTCTCCTGCGCATTTTTTACACCAGTTGATCTACGCCAAATTCTAACTGAAGCTCCGCGATTGATTATCTCAAAATTTGGGTGGCATGATATTCTCATGAGCTGTTTCTTGTACCTACCCCCTGGGTTGCCACCTTTCTACTAAAAAAAGTTTGTGGGGGTATGAATTTTAACGTGTGAGTGACAGTGTCTTTAATGACCGCATTTGCCTTTGTAAAATCCTGCTTTTGTGCATCATAGTTGGTCTTGCGTGGTGTGGAAGTCAGTGAACATATTAATACGTCGCATTGATGAAATGATCATAACTCCTAGATATTGACGACTGTGATATACCCATCACACAATCAAAACAATATAAGTGGCTGCACGCAATATCATTAAGTAAACAAATAAAAACAAATACTTTTTTTACGATTTACCTCATAAAATCATGTACGGTGGTTGAACAGAATATTATTAATTAGCCTATATATGTAACTTCTTCAACTTAACCAGTTGAAGTTATGTATATTTAATAATAGCCTATTACGTGCAACCACTGTCACATGCTGGAAGGATATGGCCAGGAAAAAGAGATAGATTGTAACATGGAGCGCTGGTAGGCTACACTACGTGGAGTTAATTTGCGTTTCTTAATAATTTTGGAGAAGCAGAGTTGACACAAGTATAAAACCGTCTCTTTGTCATAGAAAATATGATCCAGACACTGTCTATCAATTAACCTGTCGAATATTTGTATGCTACATATAGACGGTCAATCGCACTTTTAGATATTTATTTTTTTAATGACAGCATTATGACGGCGGCACTAGACATAAACTACCTTTTTTTCCCGAACAAATCCATTTGTTTTTGACAAAAATCTAATCTCCACCCGTGCGCGTATATAGCTACTGGAGAGACACTTAAAAGTCAAATGTCTAAATCACAAATAGCTTAAACTAAGCGGAACTTCGGGAGTAACCTAAGTCCCATTTTTGCGTGATTATCTGAATCCGGCCCATATAGTCTCAAAAATTTGAGATTTAATTTCTGATTAGTTCTCCTAATTGATCATTTAATATTTACAAATACAATTGAAAAAAAATTTTAAGTTTTTTTGGCACAGGTCTGGAACAACCAAAGTCCTACATTATAGGTTATTAGTGTGTTTTCTGACCAACACTCAGTCATCACATGACCGTGGCATAATGGGCAGAGACGCATGCTCTTGACGAAAAGATCGCAAGTTCGAGTCTGGCATCGGCGGTTCTAAATTGAGTAAATGTGTAAGTGCAGTTCTGCCCATATCTGCTATGATTCACAATCTATTTGCCTACCTTTCCTGTCAGTCATCACTAAATGCTGCCAGAAGACACAAAAAAACACTCTCCCAAGGTCTGTCTTTGAGTTAGGCACATAAACCCTGCGTTCAAATCTTTTAAATGAGCGTCCCCCTAATGTTATATAGAATGGTTCTGGAATGTTCCTGAAACGTCATATCGAATGCTTGAAGAACATAAGAGGAAGGCTCCCAGAACATTCCCCCTATGATACATGGAATGCTCCCCTGATTTTTCATGGAATGCTCCTAGAATATACCCATGATGTTATATAGAATGCTCTTAGAATGCCAGAGGAAGGTTCCCAGAATGTTACCCTCATGTTACATAGAAGGTTCCCGTGATGTTTCATGGAATACTACTAGAATGTTCCCGTGATGTTATATAAACTGTTTGTACAGCGCAAGAGGAAAGATCTCAGAACATTACCCTCAAGTTACATAGAACATTGCCCTGATGTTTTATGGAATACCCAGAGAATGTTCCCCTGATGTTATTTAGAATGCTCTTTGAATGCCAGAGCAAGGTTCCCAGAACAGTACCCTGATGTTTCATGGAATGTTCCCCTGATGTTTCATGGAATGTTCCTTGAATGTTCACCTAATGTTATATAGAATGCTCTTAGAACACCAGAAGAAGATTTCCAGAATGTTACCCTCATGTTACATAAAATGTTCCCCTGATGTTTCATGGAATGCTTCTAGAATGTTCCCTTGATGTTTTATAAACTGTTTCTAGAGCGCAAGAGGAAGGTACTCAGAATGTTACCCTCATGTTACATAGAACGTTCCCCTGATGTTTTATGGAATACTCATATAATGTTTTTTTGTGTTATATAGACTGTAGAGCGCAAGAAGAAGTTTCCCAGAACATTACCCTCAAGTTACATAGAACGTTTCTCTGATGTTTTGTGGAATGTTCTTTGAAAGTTCCCTTGATGTTATATAGAATGCTCTTAGAACGCCAGAGGAAGGTTCCCAGAACATTACCTACATGTTACGTAGAATGTTCCCCTGATGTTTCATGAAATTCTTCGAGAATATTCCAGATGTTATGTAGACTGTTCGTAGCACGCAAGAGGATGGTTCCCACTCTGTTACCTTCATGTTACATAGAATGTTCCTCTCATGTTTTATGGAATGCTCATTGAATGTTCCCCTGATGTTATATAGAATGCTCTTAGAACGCCAGAGGAAGGTTTCCAGAACATTACCTTCATGTTACATAGAATGTTTTCCTGGTGTTTCATGGAATTTTCCTAGAATGGTCCAGATGTTATGTAGACTGTTCATAGCGTGCAGGAGGAAGGTTCCCACACTTTTACCTTTATATTACATAGAACTAGAATGTTCTCTTAATGTTGCAGAGACATTTTATAGAATGTCATTGTTCTGTTGCATAAAGCATTCCTGTAATGTTAGTGAAACATTAAGTGGACATTCTACAAAGACGTTGTAAGAACATTCTCTCGAATGTGCCTAGAACCTAAGAGGAATGCTTCCAGAATGTTACTGGAATGTTAAAGGGACGTTCCTCAGAAATGTTGTGTGAAAGTTCTTAGAATCTGAAAAAAACTCAACATTGCAGCAACAAGGGAACGTTTTGAGCAACCTTAATAACATACAGAGAACCTTACTAGAACGCAATTTTGTTAGCTGGGAATAAACCATAGACCCGAACAGTAATACTGCAAGCGCACCATAAGGTCGAGGAGCGGAAGTTAGTGTATGTCCTCACAGACACAAAGACTCCTTTCAGCATTAAAATGTTTATATGAAGTTCCATAAAATATATAATGTGTAGTAGCTTCGACACAATGAACGCTGAAGTTCACACACTCCAAGAAACCACAGACTTGAACAGCCATCCTGCAGGAGCCGAGGCGCTGGAGAAGCCTAAAGCAGTGTATGACCTCACGGACGCAGAGGCTCCTTTTCGCGTTTTCTGCTTAAAACCCAGTCTTTACCAAAGGTTTCCGTGTTGCAGTTTTCTCACTTGTTCAGAGGATTCATTATCTGGAATACTGCAAGGTAATTATCTTCATACATATTTGCATTTTTTTATTCATGAATTTAATTTATTTGGTGCAGTTGTGAAGAGGAAAGTATAGTATCTTAAATGTACTTTATTATATACATGTTGTAGTCAAAATACTCGACATGGCCAAAAGTATATGGACACCTGCTCGATCAAAATCTCATTCCAAAATCATGGGATCAATATAAATTTATATAAAGTTGGTTCCCCCGTTGCTGCTATAACAGCCTCCACTCTCCTGGGAAGGGTTTCTACTAGATGTGGGAACATTGCTGCAGAGATTTGCTTTCATTCAGCCAGAAAAGCATTAATGAGGTCGGGCAGTGATGTTGGGCGATTAGGCAGTCAGCGTTGCAAATTATCCCAAAGGTTTTCAAAGGGGTTGAGATCAGGACTCTGTGCAGGCCAGCCAAGTTCTTTCCCACTGATGTCAATAAACCATTTCTATATGAACATCGCTTTGTGCATGGGGGAATTGTCATGCTGAACAGGAAAGGGCTTTCCCCAAACTGTTGCCATAAAGTTAGAGGCACAGAATCTTCTAGAATGTCGTTGTGTGCTGTGGCATTAAGATTAGCTTTCACTGGAACTAAGGGGCCTAACTCAAACCAGGAGAAACACCCCAAGGGGTGTCTGGATACTTTTGGTGATGTAGTGAACATTCATACATTGGACAATAGAAGACCCAGGCCCCATATTAAGACAGTGTGTCAGAGTAGTTAAGATTGACATATTTTTTGGTTTTTGCAGTGCACTCATCACTGTCAGTTTTGTGTCCTTCTAGAATAGGTACATTGCTGCTTTATTGTTTTTTTAAATTATTTTTGAAGAGGGTTTTATAATTTCACGTATGCAATAAAATGGCTACGTCAGTGTTTGTGTTTGCTATGAGAAATGGTTTTGATTGATTGGTTGGGGCTAAACTGAGTGGGCGTGGTCTGCCTTACAACAAAAACTGGTCCATGAAAGCACTAATAGTTTATAGAACAGACATTTATTTGAAAATGTATAAACCAAATCAAGATCCAGACTACACATTTTCAGTATTTTCTTAATACTACAGCACATGTCAGATTAATTAGTGGTACAGGATATATAGCATTACTAAGAATATGTAAATAACAGAGACAGAAAATTTTATCAACATCTCAGTGGGGTTCGCTCATTTTTATTTTTTTACCACTGAACAGTTTGAAAATCTGAACTCGAATGGCTTGAATACTAATTCCATAAATGACAGGATTACACATTGGGGGAAATATCAGAAAATAAAGCATCATAAATATGCGAGCTTTGTAAGGTACATTACTCATGTTAAACCGACTTTGGATGACCTCAAATAAGATTCCAATTGTATAGTTAATCACAGCCAGTAAATGGGGGGTGCATGTTTTAAGAGCTTTGATTTGAGATTCCTTTGAAGCATACAGGCAGATTCTGATTATTTGTGCATAGGAAAATACTATCATGAGGATCTGAGAACAAGGTGAAACAAACATTAATGCCAGTCCCACAAAGCTCTGAACGGTCGTATCAAAACAAGACAGTTTAACTAAAGGAAAATTGCTACAATAAACTTTTTCAATTATACTGTCACAAAATGTGCGTTGTACAGTCATTATGAAATAAAGGGCAAAGTAAATTAGAGGAATCACCCAGGATAATGTAATAGCTGCATATAGCTTCTTAGGAGACATGAGGAGGTGATAGTGTAATGGGTGACAAATAGCAACATACCGGTCATAGCTCATCACTGCTAAAATAGTAAATTCAACTGAAGCATATGAGTGTAAACAATATATCTGCAATAGACAACTGGTCAGAGATACTTCATAATTATGAGATAATAAATGACCAAGTAGTGATGGGAATAAACATGTGCTGCCGTACAGTCCATTTACTGCTAAGCTACATATAAACAAATACATGGGTTCATGCAGACCTCTCTCAATGCATATTACTGTAATTAGAACAGAATTTCCCAAAACTATAAAAATGTATGAAAGAAGTAAACACATGAAGTATAAATATCTATGATCCTCCAGTTCAGTGTATGCCGTCAATATGAAGGATGTCACCGCTGATACATTTTCCATGTTCACCTGGATGTAGAGTCAGTGCTGTGGAGAACAATGTGATGGTTTGTGAACACTTAACATGTTAAAAAAATATATATATTTTTGGGATTTTCCCCTTTTTCTCCCAATTTGGTAGCCAATTGAACCCTATGCTTTTTTAATTACCCCCATGTAGCAACTGCTAGAGCATCGCTACTACGGACCCTGTCAGCCGGTGGTGGGACGGAGGGCGCCACGTCCTCTTCAAGGCGCGACTCCTCGAACCGTGAACTCACCCAGGGCTATTCTGTGCACAACGATTCTCTCCAAGCCCCTCCCGCCACCCGGGAGCAGCCGCCAATTGCCGCTCTTTTTGGTAAATCGGTTACACTTAAGTTTTTCAGTTACATAAAGTTCAGGGGAACAGACCATTCAGTTCACCCAGGCTAATCATTTGCTTAGAGGTTAGTGAGTACCCTGAACTGCATCAAGCCCAGAGGATCTCTGCCTCTATTGCATGACCTGGCAAGTGTTCCACACATTGACCTCTCTGTGTAAAGTGTTCCACCTTTGCCCCCTTACTGTGCTGCCTCAACGAGAAATTTGTTAATCACTTTTTATGAATTTGAAAATTAAAAAATGACACTCTTTCCATATATTTTCCATTTCACACCTGTAAACAATTTAGCTTGCACTTATTCAAACATTGCTATATCGTTCTGTACATCTGCACAGTAAATCAGTGAATACACACTTATGGTGGTACTTTAATTTGACTGTAACAAGAACAGAATGTCCTGTATACCATTACATGATGATGATAATCTATTATTATTATAACAATAACCATTGTACCAATGGATTTAAAACTGCATCAATTACAGAAGGAAAAAGATCTATGCAATATCACTGATGTACATGACAGAGAAAGGTTTAGAAAAATGGAAATACATACACCGCAGGTCTGTATTTATTTTTAAAGACTTTTCAGGGAAAACTGTCTGTCCTTGCCGTTCTGTCGTCATACACCACATCTGGATGACTGAAAGAGATATTACTACCTTTGATCCTTTTATAATGACACAGACATGTAAAAATGCACACCAACATGTGACGCTCCAGCTCAGACATGTCAATACCTTTGAGGTATCCAATATCTCTCATTAACATCAGTCTCATTAACTCACTTGTCATGATCCCAAGGAAAGGGGTAAATGTATAGTGAATGTATTTTGGTGCCAAAGTCAAACAGTATACAAAGACTGCCCATAGTTTTGACACTGCAATTTGTTAGCACCCAAGTGATCTCCATTTCTACTTCAGAGTCCACTGTGCTGGACCATTCAGCGTAACAAAATATGTTCTCGTATAAAGGCAACATTTACTTTATTTTCCACCTCTGTCCCTTAGTTCAGGCAATTCTCAGCCTGAAATAGATGCTGCATTCCAGCCAAAAAGGCTTGAAACAGTTTAAAAACACAGCTGCAACATGCCAATACACATGAATGCCACCCGTAGTCCTGGGGCTGGTTCCACCACCTATATGTGAGATGAAATGTAGGCGAGTTATAACATAAGTGCTTACGAAATAAAGGTTTACACATTGCTAAATCAAAACAGGTTCCTCCACATTCATTCGTTTTTGCGTTGATAGTAGCTACAAAGAGGTGTAAATTGTGACTTAGCGGTTGTAACCAATGGCAAACAAAATGTAAACATGGCCTGTTTAGAGTTGCCATAAAGAAATATCAAAATAAATTGTAACAGTTGTTCATCTAATTGGCTACCTCCGCCGTTTCTTCAGAAAACACTCAGTTGACGTGTGCAAAAGTTTCAAAACAAAGTTCTTTATAGTTCAAAAGAGAGGTAAACAAAACAGTTTCCCTTTATGTGGACTACTTTCCATATGTGTTTCCAAGCATCACTCTAACATTTTCAAAGCAGGTCAGTAACCCAAATGCAAGTGTCTTTGCTAGTTTGACACCAACGCAGTTGTCATTTTAGCGTCCAGTGCTCACATTGTTTAAATAGCAAGTGAACTTGCACCCATAGCAATTGAACTTGGCGGGTTGGTCTTAAGATGAGGTGTGGACAGGATAATTTTTGGCGTATAGCTATCTTGAGCCAGCCAAAAGAGTTTGCACTAAAAACACCACAAACCTGGTTTTAAGTAATGTCGCAGTTGTTTCAATGTTATTTTAACGGCGCAATATAAGTGCGTCTACATAGGTGTGTGCACAATGCACGTACACCCTCCTGTCTGTTACACACAGGGGCGCTCACAAGCATGCATAAAAATATCAAGATTACAATGGGAAATATTATTATGTAGGCTATATCAAAAAATGCATTATAATAAAAGGGTCCATCGGTCAAAGACCACATATCTGTCCCTCAGTGAAGGGGAATGTCACCTTAAATTGCTTTCATCCGCCAGATTTGAACAAACCTCTATCATCACCTGGCAGCTGAGCTGGAGACAAATTCCAGCTGTCCCAATATGCACTCCCCATTGCTGTGAAATTAACAGCTGCATCACATTGTTTGTGATTTCCAGCTTCTCCTAAATTCAAGTCCCCATCACACCTTTCAGCCAAGAACGGGTAAAACAGGAGTTGACTGCGAGATTTGGATTTCCTGGGGTTCTGCCCCAGCAGAGAACGCTGACATATGTGAAACGTAAGGGAGCCCACTCCATCAACATCCAGGCTATGTGCCTACATGTAAGGTTACACATGTAGGCTATTTGCAATTATCCTGGATCAAGCTATGACTATATTGGCTAATAGTTCCTGCAATCTTCTGGGGTGAAAAGCTTCTGTTAGGAGACAATAGTTAAAACATAGGGATTAATATTTTTCCCAAAAATAAATGGAATAGATGGACGGTGTCCCTGGAATCCAGGGAAAATTGCCTTGTTTTAAGGCATTAATCTACCAGTAAAAACACATTGGTCATATTTCCATAAGCAACAAAGGAACCTGACAGCTTTAGTGTCATCATTAAGGCTATTTATGTTATTAATCAATATTAGAATGCACGTAATATGAACTTCCGATGAAGCTTGAACTTCGCTAGCCTGTGATCTGTCTGCTGTGAGAACAACCTTCTCCTTGCTCGCACACTTTAATTTTGCGCACGAGCAGGTCTGTTTCGCCAGCTGTAAAATGCTCTTTTTGCAGTCTTATTAAATCCGCCATTATATTAGCAATCCGCCAAGGTGCAAACGCAGGTGGCTTTTAAAGGGAATGGGAGATGACACTCTGATTTGTTTACTCCATGTTACGCCCAAGACACACCTATAATTAATGAAGAGGCTAAGTTCAGCCTATTTGAACCTTGCGCTTTACTTTGCACTGAAAGTATTGTTGGGAATTCCATTAAATCCATTGGTCACCTGTGACAATATGTATTGATAATATTTGAATATGTATCTGTGAATGTATTAAGAGCAATATACAGAATGTATAAATGTATTAAGAACAGAGAAACGCATTCATAAGCACAGTAAAATATTATAAGAGCAGAGAGACATGTTCTCTGTCTCTCTGACTAGAAGGAGCTGCTGCTTTTCAGAGAGTCTGATAAGAAGATAAGATGTTCCTAAAACAAGGATTGTGTTGGGCGCCTTCTAAAGCGTTCCAAGGCAACCGTTATCAAAAGTTGTTTTGGGTGCCCTTCGGGTCCGAACACCTGGTTCAGTACAAAATAAGCACAAAAACACATAGTAATATATTAATTAAAATGCACTTTCACAGAATCCCATAAAGTTAATAAATAGAATGGTCACAGTGAGATATAGACATTTCTGTGAATATGAACGCTGAGTCTGACTATAAAAGTTGAAGCCAATGTTATTTTTTACACACAGTTAGCCGTCCAGAGAGTTGGAGAAAAACTTGGATAGTGTCCAAACACTTGGTATCTGATCACCATGGTTACTCAGTTATCTATGCAAAATGTTGTTGTTCGGTTAAAACTCTTCTCATGGGGCGGGGCTGGAGATGGGTGACGGAATCTACGAAAGAAAGTTCTGGAAGGTTCTCGACACGGGATGACGCTAATAAAAGAGGGCGGAGCCAGAGATTGATGTCTGGAAACAACCAATGAGGCCTCAGAAGACAAGACACCTGTTACGTGGAGAAGTTTGGAAAGTTCTCGAAGAAAGGCGGAGATGGAGATGGCCTGTGTCTGTATGGTCAAAGGGGTCACATGGGCAAAGAATGGGATGGACAATATGATAAGAAACTGTATAAAGATGGACTGTAAACCAAGAATAAGCCAGCGAGCGGGAGTGTCTCTGCGGAGAGGCACTACCCTGGGAGTGTCTCTGCAGAGATGTCAAGACCTTGATCGTGCGGTGTATGGGATAAGGTCTGGCATTTTTGATAGTCTCTGCGGCGGCACTCCGCTGGACTTTTGTTGTATGTTTAATGAAATAAAGTCTAGCATTCTCTGAGAATTATTGCCTCGTCCTCTTTGTTTACCTTTGAGAGGTAAAGTTGAAAAACTCTGAATTTCTGAAAACAACTCTGAGATATTTTCACTCGGAGATCCACAACAAATTGGCATAATCAGACAGGTTTGGATCCAGTATCCACAACAGTATGTGCCCTTGGTCAAATCCTCCTGATGTTGTACAGGTGGAACCTGCAGGACTGTGCTGTTGCCCTGATGTGCTCTTTGAAGTTCAGCTGGTCGTCCAGGACCACCCCCAGGTTCCTTGTTGAGCGGTAGGCAGCCACCATGGTACCGTTAACGGTGATGGAGAGGTCATGTAGTGGGGAGATCTTGTATAGCATGAAGAGGAGCTCTCTCTTGTCAAGGTTGAGCTTCAGGTGATGAGTAGCCATCCACTCAGAGATGTCAGCCAGGCAAGCAGATATCCTTTCCTTAACCTGTGGGGTAGAGCGAGGAAAAGAGAGGAAGAGTTAAGTATCATCAGCATAACTATTGTATGAGAAGCCATGTGAATTAATGACTGAACCAAGAGACTTAGTATAAAAGGAGAACAGCAGAAGAGCCAGTACAGATCCCTGCGGGACTCCTGTAGAAAGGGGATGAGGTGCAGAGACAGAACCCTTCCAAGAGACATGGTAGGATATATCAGTGAGATAGGATACAAACCAATTGAGGGCAGTCCTCAGAAATGCCCATCTCAGCGAGTGTGGAGATCAGAAGTCCATGGTTTACCATGTCGAACGCTGCACACAGGTCAAGCAGAATCAGGATGGGAGGAGGCTCTAGCAGTGGCGAGTGCCTCTGTCACAGCCACGAGAGCAGTTTCGGTGGAATGCCCAGTTCTGAAGGCAGACTGATGAGGGTCGATCAGGTTGTTCTGGTGGAGAAAAACAGACAGTTGGTTAAGGACAGCTTGTTCGAGCGTTTTGGACAGGAATGGCAAGCGATATACAGGATGATAGTTCCTGACATCGGAGGGGTCCAAGCTAGGTTTTTCAAGGAGTGGGGTAACACGGGCAGTCTTAAAAACAGCAGGAGCATGGCTACTGGTTAGGGAGGTGTTGATAATGGTGGACAGATATGGAAGGAGCTCACCGGATATAGACTGGATATTGACTCCTCCATTAGTACTACTTTTCCCCCTAGTTTACTATCCTCTATGTCACACCATAGTTGCAGTGGCGCCCCCAGATATTTTTCATCGGGGTGGCCTGATGGGGCCACTGAAAATCTTGGGATGGCACACCAAAACCAAAAGCCATAACTGAATTTCAGGAATTATTTTATGTTGTTTTAGTATATAGGCTAGTTGAAAACTACGTCAATATGAGACTTAAGGAATCGCATACTGATATACTTTGGTTTCTTATTTTACAGTTGATGTTACTAATTATCTGATGTGCACAGACTAATACCGGTACCGTTAACATTTTGAGTTCCACAACAATCCTGTTTTATTGTGTTATGTATCTGTATATACAAAGGCAATTCATTGTTCTTCAAATAGGCTAGTAGTTGTCCTTTTCCTTAAAAAGACAAATATACAGCTTTAATTTGAAGGAGTAGCTACATTCATTGTAAGGAACAAAATATGTACTGGGAACAAGCCCACTAGAGTTTAAAAACACCACACAGAGGCCTCCAATTCTTTTCAATACAGCTGTATTTGGCTGTTGCTGTGTCTTTTTGTAAACAAAAATATTATATTATATATGTCCAAAAATGAAAAACAAAACAAAAAAGCATAATCATGGACAACAATATACATTTTATTATAGCCTACTCACAACCTACTCATATCCCTGCTTTATTAGGCTACATTCTTCTCAGCCCGTTTCGTCCACAGTTATCATAGGCTAGGCTATGTGTAGCCTACGGTTTTTATTTTGTTTTTTTTAAAGGGTTTCCGCGTTGTTATGGTTTTATAAGCTCCACGCTATGATGCAGCTTTGGCAAAAACTGGTATGCAGTAACAGCATAGCCTTTTTCTATTGTTTATTTATTTATTTTTTCAAAGAGGGCATTTCCCAATATAATTGCTGCCGCTGTGGTGATAGATTTAGTTTAACATCTGTCCGAGAATGTAAACAAGTCGTCCATTTTCACTGTAAGAAGAAATTATATGACAACGTCACCTCTATTTCACTAGCTTAGCCTACTTTAACAGTTACAACCTGCATGAGAAGAGTAGCCTATCCATTGAAAGCTGATTGCTTTTTCTTTGTCTCACCATTTGTTTGGAATCTACACGCATACAATGATGAAAAATTGTTGTTCTTTGGATGCCCACAACTTTTTTGTTAGTGGATGATAATATTTTGCACTTGAAAATATAATACTGTAATGTTATAGCACTATATAAAAATATAGATTTATTCACATTCCACTACAAACCATTTGCATATGGTCAAAATGTTTTAGCGTTTCAAACTTATTTGACTTAGGCTACCTGTGAAACAATGCCCGCTGCACACATAAGCATGTGGAGTTTTAGGGTCCCAAATTTTTCCCTTGCTTCCCGCCGACGCCTCACGTCTTATTGCTCGGATCTACATTTCTCATCTTATGGGCTCCGTTTTGCAGTTCGGAATCTTATAAAACCGCAATTCTGGGTTTTTTGCCTTGTTTGTAGTGCATCCCACCAAACAAAAACTTTTAGGCATTTTTATGCTGTTAGCTAACGGATCGAAATGACAAGTCAATGGAGGAAGAGAGCGGGATGTGTTTTTCCCCCCGGGATGGGCGGGGCCTATTTGCGCTCAGTCTCCTGGCAGTGCACGGCGAGTAAGCGGCTGGCTGGCTATACATTTGTTCTTTTCTTTCACATGCATGAACTATTATGAAAAATATAATGATTGATTTAAATGAATAGTACCTAATGTAAAATATAAGATAGCAGCATATTATTATTAAATTCTGAAGTTCGTATAACACCAATAAACCACAGACCCGAACAGTAATACTGCAGGTGCACCAGAGGGTCGGGGAGTCTAAGGTAGTGTATGTCTTCACAGACACAGAGGTTCGACACAATGAACGCTGAAGTGCACACACACCAAGAAACCACAGACTTGAACAGCCATCCTGCAGGAGCTGAGGCGCTGGAGGAGCCTAAAGCAGTGTATGACCTCACGGACACAGAGGCTCTCCGCGTTTTCTGCTTAAAACCCAGTCTTTACCAAAGATCTCCGTGTTGCAGTTTCCTCACTTGTTCAGAGGATTCATAATCTGGAATACTGCAAGGTAATTATCTTCATACATACTTTTTTTTATTCATGAATTTTATTTATTTGGTGCAGATGTGAAGAGGAAAGTATAGTATCTTAAATGTACTTTATTATATACACGTTGTAGTCAAAATACACTACATGGCCAAAAGTATATGGACCTGCTCGATCAAAATCTCATTCCAAAATCATGGAATTAATATAAATTAATGTAAAGTTGGTCCCCCCTTTGCTGCTATAACAGCCTCCACTCTCCTGGGAAGGGTTTCTACTAGATGTGAGAACATTGCTGCAGAGATTTGCTTTCATTCACCCAGAAAAGCATTAGTGAGGACAGGCACTGATGTTGGGCGATTAGGCCCGCAGTCAGCGTTCCAAATTATCCCAAACGTTTTCAATGGGGTTGAGGTCAGGGCTCTGTGCAGGCCAGCCAAGTTCTTCCCCACTGATGTCAATAAACCATTTCTATATGGACATCGTTTTGTGCATGGGGGCATTGTCATGCTGAACAGGAAAGGACTTTCCCCAAACTGTTGCCATAAAGTCAGAAGGCACAGAATCTTCTAGAATGTCATTGTGTGCTGTGGCATTAAGATTAGCCTTCACTGGAACTAAGGGGCCTAATCCAAACCAGGAGAAACACCCCCATGCCAAGGGGTGCCTGGATACTTTTGGTGATGTAGTGTACATTTATACATTAGGCAATAGAAGACCCAGGCCCATATTAAGACAGTGTGTCCGAGTAGTTAAGATTGACATATTCTTTGGTTTTTGCAGTGCACTCATCACTGTCATAAAATGGCTATGTACAATGGGGGAAATAAGTATTGGACACGTCAACAATTTTATGATCAAACATATTTCCAATGTAGCTATTCACATGAGATTTTGACCAGACATTGGTATTAACTCAATAAAACTACACAGCTAAAGAAATTGTAACGTTCCAATTCTTAAAAAAAGTTATGTGCAATAAAGTGAAATGACACAGGAAAAAGGTATTGAACACGCTAAATTAAATGTATTTAATACTTGGTAGAAAAGCCATATTTTTTATATTTGGTTGCATATCCTTTGCATGCCATGACTTTATGATGTCTGTGACCCAACAACATCAAAAGGCTCTTGATATCTTATTTGCTGGTACTCTTACAAGCGCTACTATAACAGCTCTGCATTTGAATGGATCTCTATGGGACTTGGGGGGTGAGACAAGATTTAGCTGTAAATTACACTGGAACAGTATAGAACGGTTGGCTAAGTGGCTCTAAGTCATCAAGGGTCTGATGTATTAAACAAGCCTTTAACCATCACTCTGCTGCCAGAAATACAGTATATATGGAAGGATCACTTTAAGGGTTGTTTCTCCTGACAGATTTTCCTATTGAACTCTATGGAAAAATAAGTCAGGAGAAGAAACCCTTCAAGTTATCCATCCATATCTACTGTATTTCTGGCAGCAGAGTGATGGTTATAGGCTTGTTTAATACATCAGACCCTTGATGACTTAGAGCCACTTAGCCAACCATGTGTTCTTTTTTTAAGAATTGTAACGTTACAATTTCTTTAGCTGTGTAGTTTTATTGAGTTAATACCAATGTCTGGTCAAAATCTCATGTGAATAGCTACATTGGAAATATGTTTGATAAGAAAATTGTTGACGTGTCCAATACTTATTTACCCCATTGTAAGTGTTTGTGCTTGCTATAAGAAATGGCTTTGATTGATTGGTTGGGGCTAAACTGAGTGGGCCTGGTCTGCTTTACAACAAAAACTGGTCCATGAAAGCACTTTAATAGTTTATAGAACAAACATTTATTTAAAAATGTATAAACCAATCAAGATCCAGACTACACATTTTCAGTATTTCAGTGATTTTTTTAATACTACAGCACATGTCAGATTACTTAGTGGTATATAGCATTACTAAGAATATGTAAATAACAGAGATAGGAAATTATTTAATCAACATCTTCAATGGGGTTTGCTTATTTGAATTTTTTTACCACTGAACAGTTTGAAAATCTGAACTCGAATGGCTTGAATACTAATTCCATAAATGACAGGATTACACATTGGGGGAAATATCAGAAAATAAAGCGTCATAAATATACGAGCTTTGTAAGGTACATTACTCATGTTAAACCGACTTTGGATAATCTCAAATAAGCCTCCCACTGCAAAGTTAATCACAGTCAGTAAGTGGGGGGTGCATGTTTTAATAGCTTTGATTTTAGATTCCTTTGAAGCATACAGGCAGATTCTGAGTATTTGTGCATAGGAAAATAGTATCATGAGGATCTGAGAACAAGGTGAAACAAACATTAATGCCAGTCCCACAAAGTTCTGAACGGTCGTATCAAAACAAGACAGTTTAACTAAAGGAAAATTGCTACAATAAACTTTTTCAATTATACTGTCACAAAATGTGTGTTGTACAGTCATTATGAAATAAAGGGCAAAGAAAATGAAGGGAATCACCCAGGATAATGTAATAGCTGCATATAGCTTCTTAGGAGACATGAGGAGGTGATAGTGTAATGGGTGACAAATAGCAACATACCGGTCGTAGCTCATCACTGCTAAAATAGTAAATTCAACTGTACCATATGAGTGTAAACAATAGGTCTGCAATAGACAATGGGTCAGAGATACTTCATAATTATGAGATAATAAATGACCAAGTAGTGACGGGAATAAACATGTGCTGCCGTACAGTCCATTTACTGCTAAGCTACATATAAACAAATACATGGGTTCATGCAGACCTCTCTCAATGCATATTACTGTAATTAGAACAGAATTTCCCAAAACTATAAAAATGTATGAAAGAAGTAAACACATGAAGTATAAATATCTATGATCCTCCAGTTCAGTGTATGCCGTCAATATGAAGGATGTCACTGCTGATACATTTTCCATGTTCACCTGGATGTAGAGTCAGTGCTGTGGAGAACAATATGAGGGTTTGTGAACACTGAACATGTTAAAAAAATATTTATTTTGTTTCTAATTTTTACCTTTTTCTGCCAATTTGGTAGCCAATTGAACCCTACGCTATTCACTATACACGCTATGCCACTAGAGAATCACTGCTACGGACACTGTCAGCCAGTGGTGGGACAGAGGGCTCCACGTCCTCTTCAGGGCGCGACTCCTCGAACCGTGAACTCACCCAGGGCCGTTCTGTGCGCAATGATTCTCTCCGAGCCCCTTCTGCCATCCGGGAGCAGCCGCCAATTGCCGCTCTTTTTGGTAAATCGGTTACACTTAAGTTTTTCAGTTACATAACTGCAGAACTGCATCAAGCACCCAGAGGATCTCTGCCTCGACTGCATGACCTCTCTGTAAAAAAATACTTCCTGATATCAGTGAGGAAATTATCTTAGACTAATTTTCACCTATGCCCCCTTACTGTGCTGCCTCAACCAGAAATTTGTTTATTAGCTTTTTGTTAATCACTTTTTATGAATTTGAAAATTCAAAGATGATAATCTCTCTTTCCATATATTTTCCATTTCACACCTGTAACCAATTTGGCTTGCACTTATTCAAACACCACTATATCGTTCTGTACACCTGCACAGTATATTAAAATGTATAGTAATAAAAAAATCAGTGAATACACACTTATGTTGGTACTTTAATTTGACTGTAACAAGAACAGAATGTCTTGTATACCATTACATGATGATGATAATCTATTATTATTATTTTAACAATAACCATCGAACCAATGGATATAAAACTGCATCAATTACAGAAGGAAAAAGGAACATGATCTATGCAATATCACTGATGTACATGACTGAGAAAAGTTTAGAAAAATGGAAATACATACGCTGCAGGTCTTTGAAAGACTTTTGTCCTTGCAGTTCTGTCGTCATACACCACATCTGGATGACTGAAAGAGATATTACTACCTTTGACCCTTTTATAATGACACAGACATGTAAAAAGGCACACCAACATGTGACGCTCCAGCTCAGACACGTTAATACCTTTGAGGTATCCAATATCTCTCATTAACATCAGTCTCATTAACTCACTTGTCATGATCCCAAGGAAAGGGGTAAATGTATAGTAAATGTATATGTATACACTATATACTGTCTCGAAATTTATATCCAACAATAGCCTAATGGCCCTGTCACACTATTGCGTATCATACTAGCGTATGCCAACGTATGAAAAATATCACTCATACGCTGATATACGCTGACATACGCTACGGGTACGTTTCAAGCACGGTCGCATACGCTGGCATACGGCGAGGCACAAAAAGTTTTTTAAGCACGCTTAAAAATTTTGTGCGTATTCGGACGTATGGTTTATACGCTAAGCATACGCTAGGCATACGCTGGCCATACGCTATTTTCAAGGGCTTTTTGTGCGTATGAAAATTATTTTATGAATTTACATACGCAATTCATACGTTTCTCTCATACGCAATAGTGTGACAGGGCCATAACGTTACGATTATTTAGGACTAACGTTATATCTCGTTTGCTATTGTTACCTGCTGCATGGTTGTTGCCACACCACTGAAGGCAGTGATGATGATTCCAGTCGACCTG
Source organism: Ilyophis sp. 1 JC-2022 (assembly GCA_022702515.1). NCBI lineage: Eukaryota > Metazoa > Chordata > Actinopteri > Anguilliformes > Synaphobranchidae > Ilyophis > Ilyophis sp. 1 JC-2022. The sequence goes on along the minus strand of CM040402.1, from coordinate 89,556,555 downwards.
CTGCATTGCTGCTAGGAGGTTGATCGTCCGTGGGCTGGCGACTGTTTATAAAAAAAGAATCTAATTTAGGGAGTTTTGCTACCTTCTCCTCCTGTTCTTTTCTCTCTTGTCTTTTCTTACTGCGGCTTTTATGTTTGAAAGGCATGATGACTGCTTGCTCGGCTTGCAGATGTGCTCAGCTTGTCAGTCTTGACGTTCAGATTTTGCAATTAAACTAGCTATATCATATCGTCTCGTCACATGATCAAATAGAGACTTGACATTGGACAACAACATACATATTACCCAGCAATCATCATTGCATATCTGTATATGACAAAAATACCAAAGAAAATAAGAAATTATTCATTTAATTGAATAGTTTTTAATAGTTTATTTATAGTTTTTATAGTTTATGTAGAATAAGCATATAATTTTGTTATAGAGGAAAACCATGACGGAAATGGGTTTGCCTTTTCGAGGGCTCATATCGCAATAGCAAATAACTCCGGTTTTAATTTAACGTGAGTTCTTCTTTGAACACAGGCGTACTTCCAAGGTGGCGATCTGAATCACTCGCAAGGGCCCATTCTATGCGGTACCGAGAGCACAACTGGCTCACGAAAACCAATCGCGCAGCCAGAGTTCTATTTTCACTTCCATTTCTTTCTAATCACGTGTTCTGCCCCATCCATTTTTTACCAATCATATCTTCCCGTCTCTGAGCTCCACTTCTTACCAATCAGGGCTCGTCGTGCCCGTCCATTTCTTGCAAATAAAATGCGGCATCGTAACTTTTTTGTTGTTTTTAAACGCATTGCGGCAGCGACTCTGAAGAACACAGTCGGTGATATAACGTCAAGGTAAGGCGGCTGCATTAAATTAATTGAATTAAACCGTTAAAGGTGAAACGCTAGCTTTTATATATTTCCCTTCTATCATCTCTGATAGTAGGCTAATTTGGAGTTACTGGGTTAATTAACGTGACGTCTAGCTAACGAAAATTTACCTCAAACATCCGGTAAAATAACGTAAACTCATGATTTAATGTTATTATTAGCTATTAATGTGTTACCTATTATTGTTATGTTTTGTGGCGCAAAATACATGGTGTATGTCCTATAACTAGTTGCATAGTCTGGTCTTGTTGACATAGCACTAATACAATTAAATTTCTTGGATTGACAGTGATTCCCTGTTAGATTGACATGACTTGAATATAAATAGACTCAGATATACAGTCAAGCTGGAAAGTCTGAACACCCCTTTCACCTTCTCCACATTTTATTACATTACAGACATATTCTACAATAGATTGAGTTCATTTTTTGTCTCAGAATTCTACACAAAATAGCCCATAATGACAAAGTGAAAACATCTTTTTAGAAATTTTTGCTAATGTATTAAAAATCTAAAACTTAAATCTCTCATTTACATAAGTATTCATACCCTTTGCTTTAACATATTTTTAAAGTATCATATTTAATATTTGGTCGCATATCATTTGCATGCTGTTACTTCCTGAAGTCTGTGACCAATCAACATCAAAAGACTCTCGATATCTTATTTTCAGGTACTGTTACAAGCGATACTATAACCTCTCTGCATTTGAACTGATCTCTATGAGAATTGTGGGGTGAGACTAGATTCAGCTGTAAATTACGCTGGTACAGTATGGAACACATGACTGGCGAAATGGCTGTACGTCATCAAGGGTCTAAGGTATCAAACGAGCCCCAAACCATCACTCTGCGGCCAGATATGAAGTAGATGTGGATGGATCCCTTTAAGGGTTGTTTCTCCTGATTTTTTTCCCCATAGAGTTCTATAGAAAAATGAGTCAGGAGAAATAACCCTTGCAGTGAATTATGAAAAATTAACTCAATCTATTGTAGAATATGTCTGTAATGTCATAAAACATCATGGAGAAGGTTAAAGGTGTGTTCAGACTTTCCGGCTTGACTGTACTTCACAGTAACTTTCATAGATGCATAAATGTGGTATGATAATGATTTTTCATTGGTACTCCTATATTAAATATTGGCTAGCCTACATAACAAAATCCCCAGTGTCATCTCATTTATACGTTTTCATTGTTTACCTCAGGTGGCCTCTAAACAAAAATCTCATAAGGCCATGGCCCATGTGAAACTGTTAGATGATGTGATTTTGAAAAGCAAATATCACTTTATCATTACATGACTGTTTGGCTTGCCCGATTTGGCTTATAGACCAGTCCAGCTGAGGGAACATGCATCTCTGAGGGACCACAACACTGTCTGTGGATTCCATGCTGTGAAGGTAATGTTAACATAGATGGACATAATATATATGTGGAGGTAGATATATGTGGAGGTAGTTTGTATTAATTGTAATGGATATTTTTACTATTTAATTGGATCAGCCCACCAGCAGTGCGTCAGCCCCTGAAGCTGGACCAGCCACATCACCTGCTCCTCTTCCCTCTGTCCCCACTGCAGCGCATCCTGCACACATCCACACATCCTGCGCACATCCTGCACGCATCCTCCGGACATCCACATATCCTGCACACATCCTCCGCACACCCACCACTGAATTTAGGAATGGTGAATATATAACATAATTTAAATGTCCCACTACTGATCTTTCTACTTTTTTTAACACAGAAAACTCAACTAGAATGTTTTATATTTTGTTTGGATTGGTGCTTCTCTTTCTTTTTCCCCTTATTCTGATGTTTAAATCTCTCCCAGTTTCTGAAACCTTGATTTGGTGGGACACAGTGCTGCTGTAAAGCCAAACCTTAATTTGGCAAGGAAGTCTGCTCAGGTTTGTTGATGTTTTGATTACATGGTTTATTATTATTATTATTATTGAATGCTATTTATCTTTGTATCATAATGAATGTCAAATAAATGTAACCATTGTGAACTACTAGATCCAAATAACTGCAGTTTTTTGTGTGACTGTATTTGTATGTTGTTACCCCGAGCACGTTTCACCACTGCCACCATCACACCTGGTTCAACTACACCTATGTGTCAGTGCCAACCTCTCTTGCACACCAGCCTCGGTCTGGTCCTGCAAAACGTACTCGGACCATCTCCCCTTTCTCCCTACCCCCCTCCAGCTATGGCCTCTGTGAGGACCAAATTATTGACCTCTGCAACTTCCAGTTCTGTAAGTTAAAAATGTAAATCTTTATTCTCTTTTCAAGCGATGTAAGATGTAAGACCTGGATTATTTTTCAGCTGAGGAAGCGCAAGCATGCATGTGTCACACTGCCTGTGTGTGCCCTATACTGTCACAGTGGATCTGCTGCTGCTGGAAGTGGGAGGGGTTGCAAACAACGTAAGGTGAACACATTAGGAGACAATAACTCGATAACAAGGAAATCACAAAAACATGGAAGGGACTCGGAAACTAGCATTACAAACAACAGGCTCAAGTAGGAGCGGAACGTGACTAGAATTAAGGAGGCATGGTCTCAAAGGAGAGACAGCTGAAACTAGTTAACCAGTATCTCAAGGACAGCTTAGTATCGCAGATAGAAAAGATACAGCGAGGAAACTTGTTAATTGTTAGTTCTAACTAAATACAGACAATTAGTATGTTAGTAAACATTTAAGTTAATGGTTTTAGTAATGTGCATCTAACTAATAAACACCCGAGTGATTGTTAGCACGAGTTAGTAATATAAAAAATATAAACACAGCAAACGTAAAGCAGGAACTAAACAGAAAACGAAACTTCGGAAATACAGCGTGAACCCTCGGAAGTCACCCAAACAGTGCATACGTGAGACAGGGTAAACAAACCCACGAACAGAGGGGAATGGTATGAATGAAAAGTAATAATCAGAATATTAATGAAAAAATACAAAACAGACAGAACTCAAATCTCAGAACATAACACTTGCAATGACTTCCTGATGTCTGTGACCCAACAACAACATCAAAAGACTCTTGATATCTTATTTTCAGAGACTCTTACAAGCGATACTATAAACTCTCTGAATCTGAATGTATCTCTATGGGAATTGGGGAGTGGGACTAGATTAAGCTGTAAATTACACAGGGATAGTATGGAACACATGGTTGGCTAAATGGCTGTAAGTCAAACGAGCCTCAAACCATCACTTTGCTGCCAGATATGCAGTAGATATGGACGGATCACTTTAAGGGTTGTTTCTCCTAACTGATTTTCCTATTGAACTCTATGGACAAATAAGTTGAGAGAAGAGACCCTTAAAAATGATCATCCATATCTACTGCATCTGTAGCATAAAGCTACAATTGCTACATGGTTCACCCGATATAGATGTAAAAACCCTCAAAATAAAGCTGAAAGTCTGCACTTTAACTTCATTGTCACTGCTCCATTTCAAAAATCCAATGTTCTGGAGCACAGAGCCCAAACAACAAAAATTGTGTCACTGCCCAAATACTTTCTGTCCCCACTGTAACTGTTGTCGTGGAAATTTCCCTTTCTACCCACAGTGAAGCAAAGTCTGTTCAACAGAATCACAACAAACCCGTCTAAGATATAAAATAATAATTTGTTTATTTGCAGATAAACCAAATGAGAGAGTGCTCACCAAAAAGCTCTCTTGAACACCAGCCAAGTCAGATATATATACCCAACTTTACAGGCTATGTCACAGAGGGCGGATTTCTAAGCAGATGAAAGACAAAATACAGATATACAGGTGCAGCTCAAAAAATTTTAATATCGTGAAAAAGTTAAATATTTTTTGACACTCAGTTATATAGATTCATTACACATAGAGTGAAATATTTCAAGCCTTTATTTCTTGTAATTTTGATGATTATGGCTGACAGCTAATGAAAACCCAAATTCAGTGTCTCAGAAAATTTGAATATTACATAAGATCAATAAAAAAGGATATTTTAAACAGAAATGTCAGCCTTCTGAAAAGTATGTTCATTTCTATGCACTCAATACTTGGTTGGGGCTCCTTTTGCATGAATTACTGCATCAATGCGGCGTGGCATGGAGGCGATCAGCCTGTGGCACTGCTGAGGTGTAATGGAAGCCCAGGTTGCTTTGATAGTGGCCTTCAGGTCGTCTGCATTGTTGGGTCTGGTGTCTCTCATCTTCCTCTTGACAATACCCCATATATTCTCTATGGGGTTCAGGTCAGGCGAGTTTGCTGGCCAATCAAGCACAGTAATACCATAGTCATTGAACCAGCTTTTGGTACTTTTGGCAGTGTGGGCAGGTGCCAAGTCCTGCTGGAAAATGAAATCAGCATCTCCATAAAGCTTGTCAGCAGAAGGAAGCATGAAGTGCTCTAAAATTTCCTGGTAGATGGCTGCATTGACTGTGGACTTCAGAAAACACAGTGGACTAACACCAGCAGATGACATAGCACCCCAAATCATCACTGACTGTGGAAACTTCAAGCAACGTGGATTCCGTGCCTCTCCACTCTTCCTCCAGACTCTGGGACCTTGATTTCCAAATGAAATGCAAAATTTACTTTCATCTGAAAAGAGGACTTTGGACCACTGAGCAACAGTCCAGTTCTTTTTCTCCTTAGCCCAGGTAAGACGCTTCTGACGTTGTCTCTGGTTCAGGAGTGGCTTGACATGAGGAATGTGACATTTGTAGCTCATGTCCTGGATTCGTCTGTGCGTGGTGGCTCTTGATGCACTGACTCCAGCCTCAGTCCGCTCCTTGTGAAGCTCCCCCAAATTCTTGAATGGATTTTGCTTGACAATCCTCTCAAGGCTGCGGTTATCCCTGTTGCTTGTGCACATTTTGTTATGTTCTGAGTCTGTTTTGTATTTCTGTCATGTTTAGTATTGTCACGGTTTATGAAGCATACATTTTTCCATGTTTTTCCGCAGCATTGCGTTCATACTGCTTCTCTCTCTTGCTGTCACTCACGCTTCCCTTATTGTTTCATTCTCCCGTGTCTATTTACTAATCTACTAACGTTAGGTCAGGATTGGGTAATACTAACTCTCTAACCATGTGTTCATGTTAACTTACGTTTCTCGTGCATGTCATTTACTAATTTACTAACGCTAGGTCAGGATAGGTTTATTACTAACAAGTACTAATTATCTTGTTATCTTGTCAACCCTCCACACCTGATTTCTTTTCGCATGCTGCTCTCAAGCTAAGTGTCTGCACCTGTCTACATCTGCATTTATACCAGCTGTCTTAGTCCCTCGTTGCGAGTTCGTCAAACAAAATTGTCAAGCGTAGTCTGTTGCCTGTTTTCTCCCGAGTAAGTTTGTTTCAGTGTTTTTTCCCGAGTCAGTGTTTTCGTGTCATTGTAGGTTTTTGTTTCTGTTTGTTTATCAGTCTTGTTTCGAGTTTTGATTTCCTGGTTATTGACCTCAGTCCGTGTTCTCGCGACCCTGTCCTTGGATTCTGTCTTGTACCTCTCCCGAGCCTTCCCGTTACCGACCCCTGCCCGTTTTGACTTCCCTTTTGGATCTTGTTTTTGTACCGTGCCTTGGACAATAAACTTTTTTTTCACTCTTGCCTGCTTTTTGGTTCCTGTCCACGGATCATAACAGTACGAACTCGCCAATTGGGACCCAGCAGGCTTCCACCCATGGAGTTCCAGGAGGATCCCTTCTTCGGCTCTGATTCTTACGAACAGTACCTGATGGGAATACGGGAGCGGAATCCGGAATTCGCTCACCGTCATGCTGACCACCACCCATCACCCCGGACTCCTCAACCCAGGTCCCACTCCATTAGACTCGGAGTTATCTCGCTCCATCAGACCAGCTCTGAGCCTTGCCACAACCCGCAACCATCGACCTTTTATAGTGCCCGGGGGACTATGGGCCGGGGAGTAAACGATGGGGTCCTGGTTCCCGGCTCCGTCGACGGGCTCAGCCACCCGTTGACGGAGGATCCATCGTCTTTCCCGTCCCAGCTCTCCTGTCCCGTTCTGTCCCAGCTCCCCTGTCCCGTCCCGTCCCAGCTCTCCTGTCCCGTTCTGTCCCAGCTCTCCTGTCCCGTTCTGTCCCAGCTCTCTGGTCCCGTCCCGCCCCAGCTCTCTTGTTCCGTTCCGTCCCAGCTCTCTGGTCCAGTCCCGTTCCATCTCTCCGGTCCAGTCCCGTTCCATTTCTCCGGTCCAGTCCCGTCCCATCTCTCCGGCCCAGTCCCGTTCCAGCTCTCCGGTCCCATCACGGCCCATGCCTCCTGTCCCGCCCCAGTCCAGGCCTCCTGTCCCGCCCCAATCCATGCCTCCTGTCCCGCCCCGGTCCATGCCTCCTGTCCCTCCCCGATCCATGTCACCTGTCCCGTCTGGTCCTGGCCCTCCGGCTCTGTCCGGTCCCGGGCCTCCTGGCCCGTCCCGTTCCAGCTCTCCGGTTCCGTCACGCCCCATACCTCCTGTCCCGCCCCGGTCCATGCCTCCTGTCCCGCCCCAGTCAATTCTGGTCCTGGAGAGCCAGAGTCTGCTGGGGTGCGTCCCAATATTTAAAAAATGCACCCTCCTTTCCTCCACTACCAACTGCTCTCCTCTGTGCCCCGGAAACTAATCTCTGTGTTTTAATTTAATGTTCCGGATTACATCTTAATGACATACTATTGGATACATATGAATTCATGTCTCAACGCAAACCACAATGTCAGGTACATTGTATACTGCACATGCAAATACTTGTACTTGAAACGTACAGGCTATTTTGCATACTTTCTTGTAGGAGCCGGGTGGAGGAGAGGAGCGGAGGAAAGGAGGTGAGAAGTGAAGAATAATGGGACGCACCCCTGGTTTTTGTTTTTCCTTAAGATCAGCGACAAATTCAGACCCAAAAAAACAGGTGACCTGAGTTAACTGGGTAATCAACTGCTTTACCTGATCAATTGCTGTGCTACTCAAGTGCTAAGTAACAACGAAAGCCAGCAGACCCTGCGGCTTTCCAGGACCAAGAATGAAGACCACTGGCTCACTCCTGACAAGCTTTTCATAGCATTTAAACTTCTATCCATGTTCACGTCCGAAACTGACTCACCCCATATTATAATAAGTGTCCCAATTAGAAACTCAATTGTATGAAAAGTCACTTGACTGTGCCTTTGCAGTGCCTTTGGGGTCCCCTGGAGGACCACCATTGAAATACCAAGACTGTGGCTGTATCTGAATCAGAGCCCTATCTACTGCGCCCTGTCTCCTGCGTACAGTGCACTGGCAGTGGCACTGGGTAAAGGTATAGGAGTTGTGTGTGCTATCGACCGATTTACTTCTCTACGTGGTTCTTGTTAGCAGTACAATTTAGAAAATGTAAAGTGCGCTCTTTCGCTCTTTTTTCAGAGCAGACGTTTTGGTTTCTTTGTTTTCCTCTCAAACCTACGAGTGTTCTCACCCTAAGTTTTAGGGTTATTTTTTTTTCTCTCCTTCCTTTATTTTTGTTCACTCCACAACGGGAGTTGGATAAGCGTGCTTATTTCTTTTGTTTTGCTCGGATATCGAGCTCCTCGCTTTTTATCGCAAGGTTATTTGTGTTCTCCTTATTTTCCCCATCCACTACGGATTATTGTCCGTCTTAGTGGTGTTCGTTGAACACTTTAAGAGTCCTTATCTGTCGCATCTGGACCTCCAATTTTTCCTCCGTGTCTCTGGCATAGAGATCCCCTACATAGAGATTCTGGAATTACAGTAAATTGTTATGTTTGCATATACTACGTGATGTTTAAATTGATCTAATGTTACTGATTACATATTAGTGTCTCAACGCAAACTGCAATGTCAGGGAGGCTAGGCTGCATATTTAATGTAGTTCTATATGCAACTAGGCTACTTAAGATACAAGATATTTTCAGCATTAAATGGGCTTACCATGCGTAACATCTGTGATTGGCACTGGGACTAATTTTGGACTTCATTTTATAGTCGACGCTGATTTTGATAACGAACTGTCTTCAAAGTACTCTAGCACTTTGAGTTTGAAAGGATACAATGACAATAAGGTTGAAGTACAGACTGTCAGCTTTACTTTGAGGGTACTTTCATCCATATTGGATGAACCGTTTAGAAATTATAGAACCTTTTGTATATAATCTGTGACAGTGATACTCAGGATAGGACCCAAATGCAGGACTCAGAGACAGAAGGCTGGTTGAACTCCACACAGGAGATATGTATTACAAAAAAACCCACACAGGGCAGCAGGCAGGAGAAAAGGAAAAACGGGCAGGCAGGAAACAGGGCTGGGAAAAAATAACAGGCTGGAGTTAAGGTAGGACTGCAATCAGGCAGGAGGGGAAAAGGCTGGGCGAGCTGACACAAAAGGAATACAAACAGGTAAAAAAAAACACGGCAAACAGGATTTAGTAAGGAGAACATTTTGTTAATCTCAACAGAGAATGTGAAACGGTCTGGCATAGGTGCGTGGGGTGAAACTAAATAGTGCAAAAACCAGGTGCAAGGAACTAAGTGATTCCTAAAAGGAGTGAGGAATGCAGGTGAGCTGGCATGGTGGTTGGCTGGCAACGAGAGGGGAGAGACTGGGGCTAATCAGGGGGAGGAACCGGGAACTACCAGGAAGCCACGCCCAGCCTGCAAACATAAACAACAGAAAGTAATGACGCACAGGGTAACAAAGAACATGACACAAACCACAAGGAATGGGAGCACAAAAAAATGTAAGGAAGGTGGACTGGAGGAAACAGCAGAATGTTACGTAATCCCCCCCCCCCCCGCCCCGCCCATTTCCGGGCATCAAAAAATATTGGATAACATAATGTAGAATAAAATCATTATTTTTATTATTTGGTTGCATATCCTTTGCATGTCATGACTTCCTGATGTCTGTGACCCAACAACATCAAAACAACAACACTCTTGATATCTTATTTCCAGATACTCTAACAGGCGATACTATAATCTCTCTGCATTTGAATAGATCTCTATAGGAATTGCGCGGTGGGACTAGATGTTTCCTATTGGACTCTATGGAAAAGTTAGTCAGGAGAAACAACCCCCCCCTCATAGTGATCCATTCATATCTACTGCATATCTGGCAGCAGAGTGATGGTTTGAGGCTTGTTTGATACGTCAGACCCTTGATGATCCATTTAGCTATCCTTAATCTAGTCCCACCCACCAATTCCCATAGAGATCCATTCAAATGCAGAGATTATAGTATCGCTTGTAATAGTACCTGAAAATAAGATATCAAGAGTTTTTTGATGTTGTTGGGTCACAGACAGGATATGCAATGGATATGTGACCAAATATTAAAAATGATTACTTTATTCTACATTATGTTAAACTGTCCAAAAAAATGTTATGCCCGAAAATGGGGGGGGGGGGGGGTGGTGTTAAAGCTAACAGTCTGCCCTTCAAACTTTAAACAATCTGCTGGTAAACAGTTACTATTGATTCTATTACACAAAAGTCTGGTTTGAAAAATTGTGATGCCTTTAGGCTTTTTCGTGAGTAGTAGCTACAGCGAGTAGGAACTAGATCAAACACTACAGTTCTAGGAGCTGCAGAATGAACTGCCAGAATGATTGTAACTCTATCATGAAGTCAGGCAGAAGCCTCAAATCACCTCTAGAAGTGCTGTGGTCCATGATCAACAAAAAAAAGTGAAAGGGGGGAGACGAGCACACTCAGCCGCCCTGAAGATCACAGCATGATCAGAGTCCACAATCCTAAGTCTCTGATTGGGGTCAAGCAGACAGTCCAGGTTGTACAACTCTGCAGTGGACAGCCCATCGGGGTGACGCCTGGGCGTGTAGCCACAGGCTCTCAAGAGTCATGGCCTAGGTGGTTACTGCTGCGATGATGGTCGCCCTTGCAGGGTCCGCTGCATTGTCAGCATCTGCAGCTGAACGGGCTCAGGCTCCTGATGCCGTGCTTTTTAGTATGCTTCTTGGCTGCGGGCCTCGCGTGTGCAGATCATGTTCCGTACAAACTGGTTGCCCAGGTGGGATGTCTCCCACTACCCGAATCCTGTGCACCTCTTGCCATAGTAAATTCTGAAGTTCGTATAACACCAATAAACCATAGACCCGAACAGTAATACTGCAGGTGCACCAGAGGGTCGGGGAGCGTAAGGTAGTGTATGTCCTCACAGACACACAGGCTCCTTTCAGCATTACAATGTGTATATGAAGTACCACAATATATATTATGTGTAGTAGTTTCAACACAATGAACACTGAAGTGCAAACACACCAAGAAACCACAGACTTGAACAGCCATCCTGCAGGAGCCGAGGCGCTGGAGAAGCCTAAAGCAGTGTATGACTTCACGGACGCAGAGGCTCCTTTTCGCGTTTTCTGCATAAAACCCAGTCTTTACCAAAGATTTCCTCACTTGTTCAGAGGATTCATTATCTGGAATACTGCAAGGTAATTATCTTCATACATGAGACGGATGTGTGCGGGTTGGACCCGTAAAGCACGACTCAGAACACTGACGTAATAATAAATGCCCGCAAGGGCTTTATTATGGGGAAATCCAAAATCGTAGTCACACAAGCAAAGTCCAAAAACCAATAAATCCAGTCAAAGGGGGTCAGTGGAATAGGGCATAATGCAGGACACATGAAACGTGGGGTGAATCTTAAGGGAAGGGGGCAATGACAGCTTGACTGAGGTGGGGTTGATGATGCTGTGAATCTTGTAGGGACCGATGAAGCGGGGCTGGAGTTTGCGGGAAGTGGATTGGAGTGGAATGTCCTTTGAAGAGAGCCAAACTGAGTCGCCAGGCTTGTACTCAGGGGCTGGAGTTCAGTGGCGATCAGCGACTCGACGATTCCGTTCGGCCGTGCTCAATAGCGCGGCCCGGGCGTCCTTCCAGATTTTAAGGCAGCGGTGAGCCCATTGGAGGACATGTGTCCGGGCGGCGGAGGGAACGTAAAGGCGTGTACCGGGATTGGACCTGGGATCGGGCTCATCATGTCGTCCAGGACACCGAAGCAATGGTACAGGACCCAGGGAGGATGTTCTCCGGCGTCTCTCTCTCGGAACTGGCCATGAACTGTCGCGACAGGGCATCTGGCTTGACATTCTTGGAACCAGGGTGGTAGGTCAGTGTAAAATTGAACCGGCCAAAGAACAGGGCCCATCTGGCTTGGCGGGAGTTCAACCTCTTGGCTGTCTGTAGGTACGCCAGATTCTTATAGTCGGTCCAGACCGCAAATGGTTTCTCGGCGCCCTCCAGCCAATGCCTCCACTCCTCCAGTGCTAGCTTGACAGCGAGTAGCTCACTGTTTCCCACGTCATAATTCCTCTCTGCCGGAGACAGCTTACGGGAGAAGAATGCGCAGGGGTGTAGAAGGTTGTCAGTGGGGGAAACCTGAGAGAGCACGGCCCCTACTCCAGTGTCAGACGCATCAGTCTCCACGACAAACTGACGAGTGGGGTCGGGGTGCACCAGAATCGGAGCAGAGGAGAACAGTCTCTTGATCTTTTTGAAGGGGTTTTCAGCCTCAGGGTTCCAGCGGAATGGCATAGCAGTAGATGTGAGCTTGGTGAGAGGGGCGACGACCTGGCTGTAGCTCCGGATTAATCTCCGGTAAAAGTTAGCGAATCCCAAGAAGCGTTGCAGATGTTTCCGAGTAGCAGGCGTGGGCCAATCTGTGACCGCCTGGATCTTCTTAGGATCCGCCCTGATTTGTCCCCTCTCCAAGATAAAGCCCAGGAACTCGACCGTGTCGGTGGGGAACACACACTTCTCAGCCTTGACATAGAGTCTGTTCTCCAAAAGTCGTTGGAGAACCTGCATGACGTGGCCTTCGTGTTCCTTGACGTTGGTGGAGTAAATCAGAATGTCGTCCAGATACACAAATACGTAGCGGCCCAATATGTCCCGTAGGACGTCATTGACTAGCGCCTGAAAAACAGCGACTAGTAAGGCTGAAAGGCATAACTAGATATTCAAAGTGTCCTAACAAGGTGTTGAAGGCGGTCTTCCATTCGTCCCCCTCACGAATGCGCACCAGGTGGTAGGCGTTGCGTAGGTCCAGCTTGGTGAATATGGTGGCTTCGTATAGAGGGTGAAACGCGGAATCAATCAGGGGCAATGGGTACTTGTTCTTGATCGTGATGTTGTTTAGTTCTCTGAAGTCAATACAAGGATGCAGCGAACCGTCTTTTTTCTGGACGAAGAAGAATCCAGCGCCCACAGGTGATGAAGAGGGGCGAATCAGACCATTAGCTAGGCAATCCAGAATATATTTATCCATGGCTTCCCTTTCAGGTTTGGAGACGTTGTAGAGTCGGCTTGAAGGAAGAGTGGAACTGGGTAGAAGCACAATCGCGCAATCATAGGGTCTGTGAGGGGGAAGTGTCTGGGCTTGCGTCTTGGAGAAAACGATGCCCAGGTCGTAATAAGGGGCTGGCACGTTTTCAAAAGATGGCTTGGTGTCTTGAGGTGAGGTAGGTGCGCCCTCGGCAGGTGCAGGTGCGGACCGAAGACAGGCTTGGTGATACTGGCGGCTCCAGGCTTTAATGTGGCGGGACTTCCAGTCAATGACGGGGTTGTGTTCTTGAAGCCAGGGTAGTCCCAGAATGAGCGGGTCGTTGGGGGAGCGGATGATGTGGAACTGGATGAATTCATGATGGTTGCCAGAAATTACGAGTTGAACGGGTTCCGTGACGTGAGTCATTTTGCAGAATGTCTTGCCGTCCAACGACCGAGCATTCTCGGGGTGGGGCAGTGGAAGGGTGGGAATGTCCAGCTCTCTGACTAACACTTCGTCGATCAGGTTAGCGTCCGATCCAGAGTCTATGAGCGTGCTCACTTGAACCTCCCTCTCAGGTAGCATGATTGTGGCAGTAAGGGTAGGATGAGTATCGCTCTTGGAGACCTTCTCCTGGTGGGTTAAAGAACTCACTCCCACGGATGACTTGGATTTCTTGGACCAGTAGAAACATGCACCGGTGTCCCTCCGACGTCTCCGTTCCTCGGGCGAGATCTTAACTCCGGTACGGGAAAGATCCATAGGTTCAACTACCCCAGCCTGGTTCTCCTCCGCAGGTACTCGTCTGGGATACGGCTGACTGGGCGGAATCGGTCTCTCCCTCCGGCAAAGTCTGTAGCGGTTATCAAGGCGAATAGCGGCTCGGACGAGGGCGTCGAACTCCCTGATGGGTTCCTGATGCGCTAACTCATCCTGGAGCGCCCCGTTCTAACTGGCCCGGAACAAGTCCGCAAGGGCCGAGTCATTCCAGTGGGTAGCCGCAGCAATAGTCGGAAAGGCAATAGAATGGTCCGTGGCGCTTTTAAGGCCTTGGCGGAGGGCAATGAGTTGCTGTGAGGGCTCTTGGTCACTGGAGGCGTGCTGGAACACTTTGCGGATCTCCTCCGAAAAGATCACGTAGCTGAGAGGAAATGAACCTCCGGACCACACCGCAGTAGCCCAGTCCAAAGCTCTCCCCTCGAGTCGCCCCATCACGTAGCCAGTCCGTCGCTCGTCAGTCGGATATCTCAAAGGCTGTTGTCGGAAGACAAAGTCACACTGTAGCAGGAATGCCTTGCATCTCTCCGGCTCACCACCGAACCTCTCCGGGGGGGGCTGTTGTGGCTCCCGGAATTGCCAGGTTCCCATGGGGTTGGAGGGTGGGATAGCAGGCGGCTTAGCAGGTTGCTCTGGAGTGCGTGGTTGAACTGCAATGGCCAGTCTCCTCATCTCAGCGCACAACTCTTTAATCTCCTCCCGGAGCTCGGAAATCCCCTGGGCGTGCTGCTGCACGATGAGGCCTTGTTGTTGCAGGGCGTGGAACATGGCGGTTGAGTCAGCAGGGTGCATCGTGGCGAAATTGTTCTGAGACGGATGTGTGCGGGTTGGACCCGTAATGCACGACTCAGAACACTGACGTAATAATAAATGCCCGCAAGGGCTTTATTATGGGGAAATCCAAAATCGTAGTCACACAAGCAAAGTCCAAAAACCAATAAATCCAGCCAAACCAAAGATATAGTACCAAGGGAGAAGGCAGTCTCGAAATCGGTATCCATGCACAAGTTCAGTAACCAGAGTAGCTGTCAGCGGAGCAGAAGTACAATACAGGGGTAAAGCAAAGTTCGTAGTCGTGGGGTGTAGCAGGAGTCAGACCGAAGTCCTATCCGCGGGGCAGAGGTACAGAACAGACAGCAGGCAAAACTCGTGGTCAAAAACAGGCAGTGGAAACGATAGGCAGGCAGTAACGATGGTCAGTAAACAGGCTAGATCAATAACGGTAGTCAAAACAATGGAAAACGCTCAAAAGTGACAGTAGTAAACTAAAGGCAACAATTTCGCAAAGACATGACATGAACACTGATCTTATATGCAGGTGTAGACAGGTGCAGACACTTAGCTTGAGAGCAGCAGGAAATGGAAAACAGCTTGAGAAAATGAGACACGTAACAAGGCAATTAGTAAATCGTTAGTAGTTATCCTATCCTAGACCTGACATTAGTAAATGACATGCACGAGAAACGTAAGGTAAACATGAACACATGGTTAGAGAGTTAGTATTACCCAATCCTGATCTAATGTTAGTAGATTAGTAAATAGACACGGGAGAATGAAACAATTAGGGAAGCGTGAGCAACAGCAAGAGAAACAGCATGAATGCAAGGCTGCGGAAAAACACGGAAATGTGTATGCAAACAATGAACTGCATCGTAACATAAACAGAACACAAGCATGACATGAACAGAAAATAAACTGTGACAAACACTAAACATGAAACGTGACATAAATATGACAGAAACGTAACAATACTTCCATTTTTTTATTCATGAATTTAATTTATTTGGTGCAGATGTGAAGAGGAAAGTATAGTATCTTAAATGTACTTTATTATATACATGTTGTCGTCAAAATACACTACATGGCCAAAAGTATATGGACACCTGCTCGATCAAAATCTCATTCCAAAATCATGGAATTAATATAAATTCATGTAAAGTTGTTCCCCCCCTGCTGCTATAACAGCCTCCACTCTCTGGAAAAGATGTGGGAACATTGCTGCATTTCTACTAGATGTGGGAACATTGCTGCAGACATTTGCTTTCATTCAGCCAGAAAAGCATTAGTGAGGTCGGGCAGTGATGTTGGACGATTAGGCCCCCAGTCAGCGTTCCAAATTATCTCAAAGGTTTTCAATGGGGTTGAGATCAGGACTCTGTGCAGGCCAGCAAAGTTCTTCCCCACTAATGTCAATAAGCCATTTCTATATGGACATCGCTTTGTGCATGTGGGCATTGTGATGCTGAACAGGAAAGGGCTTTCCCCAAACTGCTGCCATAAAGTTAGAGGCACAGAATTTTCTAGAATGTCGTTGTGTGCTGTGGCATTAAGATTAGCTTTCACTGGAACTAAGGGGCCTAACCCAAACCAGTAGAAACACCCCCAGGCCAAGGGGTGCCTGGATACTTTTGGTGATGTCGTGTACATTCATACATTGGGAAATAGAAGACCCAGGCCCATATTACATATTAAGACAGTATGTCAGAGTAGTTAAGATTGACATATTATTTTTGACACAAATTATTTTTAAAAAGGGTTTTCCAGTTTCACGTATGCAATAAAATGGCTATGTCAGTGTTTGTGCTTGCTATCAGAATATGTGCTGGCTTTGATTGATTGGTTGGGGCTAAACCGAGTGGGCGTGGTCTGCTTTACAACAAAAACTGGTCCATAAAAGCACTGTAATAGTTTATAGAACAAACATTTATTTAAAAATGTATAAACCAATCAAGATCCAGACTACACATTTTCAGTATTTCAGTGATTTTCACATGTTAGATTAATTAGTGGTACAGGGTATATAGCATTACTAAGAATATGCAAATAACAGAGACATGAAATTATTTAATCAACACCTTCAGTGGGGTTCGCTTATTTTAATTTTTTTACCACTGAACAGTTTGAAAATCTGAACTCGAATGGCTTGAATACTAACTCCATAAATGACAGGATTACACATTGGGGGAAATATCAGAAAATAAAGCGTCATAAATATGCGAGCTTTGTAAGGTACATTACTCATGTTAAACCGACTTTGGATGAGCTCAAATAAGCCTCCCACTGCAAAGTTAATCACAGCCAGTAAGTGGGGGGTGCATGTTTTAATAGCTTTGATTTGAGATTCCTTTGAAGCATACAGGCAGATTCTGAGTATTTGTGCATAGGAAAATAGTATCATGAGGATCTGAGAACAAGGTGAAACAAACATTAATGCCAGTCCCACTAAGCTCTGAATGGTCGTATCAAAACAAGACAGTTTAACTAAAGGAAAATTGCTACAATAAACTTTTTCAATTATACTGTCACAAAATGTGCGTTGAACAGTCATTATGAAATAAAGGGCAAAGTAAATTAGAGGAATCACCCAGGATAATGTAATAGCTGCATATAGCTTCTTAGGAGACATGAGGAGGTGATAGTGTAATGGGTGACAAATAGCAACATACCGGTCGTAGCTCATCACTGCTAAAATAGTAAATTCAACTGTACCATATGAGTGTAAACAATATATCTGCAATAGGCATCTGGTCAGAGATACTTCATAATTATGAGATAATAAATGACCAAGTAGTGACGGGAATAAACATGTGCTGCCGTACAGTCCATTTACTGCTAAGCTACATATAAACAAATACATGGGTTCATGCAGACCTCTCTCAATGCATATTACTGTAATTAGAACAGAATTTCCCAAAAATATAAAAATGTATGAAAGAAGTAAACACATGAAGTATAAATATCTATGATCCTCCAGTTCAGTGTATGCCGTCAATAGGAAGGATGTCACTGCTGATACATTTTCCATGTTCACCTGGATGTAGAGTCAGTTCTGTGGAGAACAATGTGATGGTTTGTGAACACTTAACATGTAAAAAAAAAATTCTCTTTGATTTTTCCTTTTTCCTCCCAATTTGGTAGCCAATTGAACCCTATGCTATTCAATTACCCCCGTGTAGCAACTGCTAGAGCATCGCTGCTACGGACCCTGTCAGCCGGTGGTAGGATGGAGGGCGACACGTCCTCTTCAGGGCGCGACTCCTTGAACCGTGAACTCACCCAGGGCCGTTCTGTGCGCAACGATTCTCTCCGAGCCCCTCCCACCACCCGGGAGCAGCCGCCAATTGCCGCTCTTTTTTGGGAAATCGGTTACACTTAAAGTTTTTCAGTTACATAAGGTTCAGGAGAACCGACCATTCAGCTCACCCAGGCTAATCATTTGCTAGTGAGGTTAGTCGTGAGTACCCAAAACTGCATCAAGCACCCAGAGAATCTTTGCCTCGACTGCATGACCTCTCTGTAAAAATATCAGTGAGGAAATTATCTTAGACTAATTTCCACCTATGCCCCCTTACTGTGCTGCCTCAACCAGAAATTTGTTTCTTAGCTTTTTGTTAATCACTTCCCATATATTTTCCATTTCACACCTGTAACCAATTTTACTCAAACACCGTTATATCGTTCTGTACACCTGCACAGTATATTAAAATGTATAGTAATAAAAAAAATCTGTGAATACACACTTATGGTGGTACTTCAATTTGACTATAACAAGAACAGAATGTTATGTATACCATTACATGATTATGATAATCTATTATTATTATTATAACAATAACCATCATACCAATGGATATAAAACCGCATCAATTACAGAAGGAAAAAGGAACAAGATCTATGCAATATCACTGATGTACATGACTGAGAAAGGTTTAGAAAAATGGAAATACATACACCGCAGGTCTGGCAGAGTATTTAACTCCCTATTTTCTTTGAAAGACTTTTCAGGGAAAACTGTCTGTCCTTGCAGTTCTGTCGTCATACACCACATCTGGATGACTGAAAGAGATTTTACTACCTTTTATAAGGACAGACATGTAAAAACGCACACCAACATGTGACGCTCCCGCTCAGATACGTCAATACCTTTGAGATATCCAATATCACTGTAACAGAGCTTTGGATTTCCTGGGGTTCTGCCCCAGCAGAGAATGCTGTCATATGTGAAACGTAAGGGAGCCCACTCCATCAACATCCAGGCTATGTGCCTACGTGTAAGGTTACACATGTAGGCTATTTGCAATTATCCTGGATCAAGCTATGACTCTGTATTGGCCAATAGTTCCTGCAATCTTCCGGGGCGTCAAGCTTCTGCTAGGGGACAATAGTTAAAACATAGGGATTAATATTTTTCCACAAAATAAAACATTTTCTTTCTTGGAATAGATGCACGGTGTCCCTAGAATCCTGGGAAAATTGCCTTGTTTTAAGGCATTAATCTACCAGTAAAAATGCATTGGTCATATTTTCATAAGCAACAAAGGAACCTGAACCTGACAGCTTTAGTGTCGTCATTAAGCCAAAATAATGCTATTTATGTTATTAATCAATATTAGAATGCACGTAATATGAACTTCCGATGAAGCTTGAACTTCACTAGCCTGTGATCTGTCTGCTGTGAGAACAACCTTCTCCTTGCTCGCACACTTTAACCTTGCGCACAAGCAGGTCTGTTTCGCCAGCTGTAAAATGCTCTTTTTGCAGTCTTATTAAATCTGCCATTATATTAGCAATCCGCCAAGGTGCAAACGCAGGTGGCCTTTAAAGGGAATGGGAGATGACACTGTGATTGGTTTACTGCATGTTACGCCCAAGACACACCTATAATTAATGAAGAGGCTAAGTTCAGCCCATTTGTGCTTTACTTTGCACTGAAAGTATGTGCCGTTGCGTGCCACCGTGGTAAAAGCGCAAACTCTCAGTCTGTGCAGTTGTGCTCCGAGGATTGAGGGTACGCGCCCCCGGTCCTGCCAGATCAGAGTATTGCTGGTGCCTTGAGGGAGTGGCAATTGGCAGCTGCTCCCGGGGTGGGGGCAGGGACTTGGCGAGAATTGTCACGCACAATACGGCCAAGTGCGAGTTGGAATCGCGATCAGGAGCTCGAAGAGGACGTGACGCCCCCCTTCCTACCACCAGCTGACGGGGTTGTGTAGTGGCGATTTTCTAGCGGTTGCTACACGGAGGGAATTGAATAACATACCACTACTGAACTAAATAATGAATACTACTGAAGTAGTGGGAAAAATATATATATATATATGTGCCCTCTCACTAGCAAAAGTGGCGTTGGACATGCCCTAAATGCACTTGTGCCATGTGTTTTAGACCATGTGCTAACATTATCAAGATAGAGCCCTGTGTCTTAGAGGGGTATACTGGGGGACATGGGTGTGGGTGAAGGAGGGAAAAATCAAAATGTTTTTTTTTCCTCCATTATATTACATTACAATCATTTGGCAGACAATTTTTTCCAAAGCGACATACAATAAGTGCATACAGAAGGTTATCGAAGCAACTACAGAACAGATTAGACAAATCACATCCTTCCCATAACGTAGCAGTTATCCCTATTAATGAACATTGAATGTAGTTCACACAGTAAGCTATGGGTAAATCAGCTATACCTTCTAAACTATAATATCAAACAGTTAGACAAAAAAACCACAGGGAACAAATACTATGAAAAAGGTCCTTGATTGGTATATCAGTCAAGGTGGAGTCTGAAGAGGTGTGTCGTCAGGCCGCGATGGAACACAGGCAGTGTTTGAGTAGAACGTAGAGGAACGGGGAGTTCGTTCCACCACTGGGGAGCTAGGGAGGAAGAGCTTGGGACGAGCGAGAGCCATTAACACGGAGGGAGGGAAGTGCGAGTCGCCCTGCTGTAGCAGAGCTAAGTGGTCGAGCAGGAACATAGTGCTGGATTCTGCAGGTAGGAGGAGCCTGTCCTATTAGCTGCCGTGTAGGCCAGGGTCAGAACTTTGAACCTGATCCTGGCCATGACCGGCAGCCAGTGGACTGACCTCAGCAGGGGGGTGACATGCGAGAACTTCGGGAGGTTGAACACAAGCTGGGCAGCTGTGTTCTGGACCAGTTGAAGAGGCAGAATGGTGCAGGCTGGTAGGCTTGCAAGCAGGGGGTTTCAGTAGTCCAGGTGTGAGGTGACCATAGTCTGGACAAGAATCTGGGTGGAGTAGGTGGTCAGGTACGGTCGAATCCTCCTGATGTTGTACAGGAGGAACCTGCAGGATCGTGCTGTTGCCCTGATGTGCTCTTTGAAGTTCAGCTGGTCATCCAGGACCACCCCCAGGTTCCTTGTTGAGCGGGAGGCAGCCATTGTGGTAGCATCAAGGGTGATGGAGAGGTCATGTAGTGGGGAGGTTGTGTATAGCATGAACAGGAGCTGTCTTGTCAAGGTTGAGCTTCAGGTGATGGGTAGCCATCCACTCAGAGATATCAGCCAGGCAAGCAGATATCCTCTGCTTAACCTGTGGGGTAGCGGGAGGAAGAGTTGAGTATCGTCCATAGCCGGTGCCCTGTGGGAGCGGCAATTGGCGCTTGCTCCCGGGTGCGGGGAGGGGCTCTGAAAGAATCGCTGCACACAGAAACGGCTCTGGGCGAGTTGGAATCACGGTCAGGAGCTCGACGAGTCGCGCCCTGAAGAGGACGTGGTGCCCTCCTTCCTACTACCGGCTGACAGGGTTGTGTAGCGGTGATTCTCTAGCGGTTGCTACACAGGGGGGAACTGAATTAGAATAGGGGTTCAATTGGCAACCAACTGGGGAAAAATCTGAAACAAATTTTAAAGAGTATCGTCAGCATAACTATGGTATGAGAAGCGATGTGAATTAATGACTGAACAAAGAGACTTAGTATAGATGGAGAACAGCAGAGGAGCCTGTACAGATCCCTGCAGGACTCCTGTAGAAAAGGGGATGACATGCAGAGACAGAACCCTTCCAAAAGACTTGGTAGGATCTATCAGTGAGATAGGATACAAACTAAGAGAGGGCAGTCCTAGAAATGCCCATCTCAGTGAGTGTGGAGATCAGAAGTTCATGGTTGACTATGTCGAACGCTGCAGACAGGTTAAGTAGAATCAGGACAGAGGAGAGGGAGGAGGCTCTAGCAGTGGCGAGTGCCTCCGTCACAGCCAGGAGAGCAGTTTCGATGGAATGCCCAGTTCTGAAGGCGGACTGATGAGAGTCGAGCAGGTTATTCTGGTGGAGAAAAACAGACAGTTAGTTAAGGCCAGCTCGTTCGAGCGTTTTGGACAGGAAGGGCAAGCGAGATACAGGACGATAGTTCCTGACATCGGAGGGGTCCAACCTAGGTTTTTCAAGGAGAGGGTAACACCGGCAGTCTTAAAATCAGCAGGAACTTTGCCACAGGTTAGGGAGGTATTGATAATGGAGGACAGATATGGAAGGAGCTCACCGGATATAGACTGGATATTGATTAGTAATACTTTTCTCCCGAGTTTACTATCCTTTATGACAATAATTTCTAATGTCATATTCATGGAACAAACCATCTGTGCTGCTCTGGTGTTTAGAGTGCAGGATAATGGCGGTGAGCTTAGGGGGTGGTGGGTAGGTAGATTAGACAAGGGTGACGTTTATAATAGAATAAAGGGTTGTGTTATTAGAGTTTGCTCCAAAAGGACAGTCAATTTTTATATAATCCTTCAGTCATGGATAACACTCTTCCTATGCTATTGTCAATTATCAGTTGCACATATGGTAAGTATGTCAAAGGAAATATGAAGTCTTCTCTTAAATGGCCCATGGAGAGCTAACTATAGCAAGCTACAATGCTAATGGCCTTGCAAATTATACATTCTACAGCAAATTCTCTCTACAGGAAACATTCTACATCCTCTGATGAATTATTATGGCACAAATGTATTTTAGCCAGTGCTTAAAAAACTCAAGAGGAGTTATGATTTTAAGTTACATGAGATGAAAGGAAGATGGCTCATACCTAATATAGAGATCTATGAGAAACTAATTGATGTTGTCAATATTTATGTACCAAATGATCATGGTTGGAGATTATAACAGTGCAAAATATCTTTTTAGACAGAAAGGATAATCATTCTGTCAACTCTCACCCAAACTCATACAAAGAGATCTCAAATATTATGAATACACTAGACTTAGTGGACATCTGGAGGTTAAAAAATCCAAATATGGAGACGACTAAAACAAGTCAGTCATATCGACTATTTTTTCATTTCTTTTTTCCTTGTTCCAAACGTTTAAAAAGTGTTAATTGGAGGTTGAACGAAGTCTGATAATCACATTATGGTAATGGAAACCCCACATGGTCGTGGCTACTGGAAAATTAACCAGATTATATGATACTGAGTATATCAATAAAACAAAAAATTTCATAGAAGATTTTTTTTCAACAAATTTTCAACCACCCACAAATTTTTGGGATAATTTTAAGTGTGCATTCAGCATAAAATGCACCCTTTATACACACTAAGAAAATCATGTTTCAATATAGGAATAATAATAGATTTTTAAAACAAATAAGCATTCTGTTTTTCGCTTGCTTACTGTACTATGTACAGTACCTGGTGTACTTTCGGTTTTGTAAACACCAAATTTATTTCTTCAAAATCGCTGGTGTAAAAATATCCTACCTGGTATTAAGCTATAACTGCTTTCTGGTTAACCCTGAAGAGTTTCTTATTACATTTCGCCAAAGTCCAGTACGGTCAACATTTCCGCAGCGACCAACTTTCATTACTATCATTGCGGCTGTCATATGTTGCTGTTGTTATGTAAAAACACACATACATATTTTATGTAATAAATATAAAAACATTAGGCTACATATTTTTAGGCATATTATCTTGATACTGTATGTGAAGATTTTGTTCAAGAAAGTTCAAAAGTTCATTTTTACATTTTATTTTTAAAGAAATTGATACTTTTATTCACAAAGGTAGTATTATATTGATAAAAAAATACAGTCAAGATATTGATAATGTTACAAACTACTATTTCTATTTCATTCTATTTCTACTTTAAGCAATTGTGGCCATTTTACACATAGTCCCCCTATTTAGTGCACCAAAAGTAATTTACATAAATTAAAATAAAGTCATCATATTTAATATTTGGTTACATATCCTTTGCATGCCTTGACTTCCTGATGTATGTGACCCAACAACATCAAAAGACTCTTGATATCTTATTTTTCAGTGTGATAAACGGTGAATTCTATGCATTTTATAGTCTGTGACTGTGGCAAGATGGAGGTTGTGAGTGCTTTGGACTATTATTAGCACCCTGCTGTTTTATTGCCCTGCAGTGCAACTGCAGAGGCTGAGGTCACACGTTTTAATAATCCTGTGTCTGAATTTCCAGGGTTTTCTTTAAAGGTCCCATTACCTAGAAATCAGAGTTTACCTACTTTTAGCATTGATATGCAGTGTGGCATGATACCTATGTGCTGGCAAAATATGAATTCGGAAATCAGCAGGCTTAACATCATTACTGGGCTCCAGTGAAAACAGCCAATCATTTTTAACACTGTCATTTGCATAAGCCCCTCCATCAGTAGGGATGGTATTGGCCAGGTGATGAGCGGTGCCTGGTTTCCTCCAGACGTGACGCTTAGTATTCAGGCCAAAAAGTTCAATTTTGGTTTCATTAGCCCAGAGAATCTTGGTTCTCATGGTTTGAGAGTCCTCTATGTGCCTTTTGACAAACTCCAAGCGGGCTGTGATGTGCCTTTTACTAAAGGCTGTCTGGCCACTCTACCATAAAGGCCTGATTGGTGGAGTGCTGACTGGATGGTTGATCTTCTGAAAGGTTCTCCCATCTCCACAAGGATACGCCGGAGCTCTGTCAGAGTGACCCTCGGGTTCCTGCTCACCTCCCTGGCTAAGGCCCGTCTTCCCCGATTGCTCAGTTTAGCCGGGCGGCCAGGTCTAGGAAGATTCTTGGTGGTTCCAAACTTCTTCCATTTACGAATGATGGTGGCCACTGTGCTCTTTGGGACCTGTAAAGCGGCAGAGATTTTTCCGTACCCTTCTCCAGATCCATGCCTTGACACAATCCTGTTTCTGAGGTCTGCAGATAATTCCTTTGACCCCATGGCTTGGAGTTTGCTCTGACATGCACTGTCAACTGTGGGACCTTACATAGGCAGGTGTTGGCAATCCCCAATCATGCCCAATCAATTTAATTTATCACAGGTGGACTCCAATTAAGTTGTAGAAACATCTCAAGCAGTATCAGTGGAAACAAAATGCACCTCAGCTCACTTTTGGTTGTCATATCAAAGGGTGTGCACACTTGTGTACATATGATATTTTACATTTAGATTTTTAATAAATGAGCACAAATGTCTAAAAACCTGTCAAAAACTTTGTCATTATGGGCTATTTTGTGTAGAATTTTGAGACAAAAATTAACTCAATCTATTGTAACGTAATAAAACGTGGAGAAGGTGAAAGGGGTGTGCAGACTTTCCGGCTTTACCTTGTAAGAGGTAATCGCTATCAGGGAGGGGGGCTTAATTATTCAGTGGTGGTGCTCCGGAATTAGTAGTAAATACAGGCGTACGCAAGGCTAGGCGCAGAAAGTCCGTTTCAAGCGTTACCTACAAACACTAATGTTGATTTACACGTACACAATAGATTGGCCTACATCTATCTAATATATGCATGGACAAGCATTAACAGGCTACACACCAGAGCAATAGAAACATAAACAAACCAACAACCATCCACGCAACAGCCCAACACTCACACTCAATATATCACCACCCAGCATACGCCAATCCAGCAAGCAGCTTTTCAAAAGAAAAATAAATATACACAATGCATCCATACATTTTCCACGAGCAGATCATTTGCATCACATAAACATTCAAGACCTAGACATACATTTATTGAAAATATAATGCGGGATATACTACGACGGGATATAACCCGAAACCATCCCAAATGAGGGTCCTGTATGGGCTGAGGGGCCCACATATTGAGGTGCTATCTGTCTATATAAATTTTGCATTTGCAGTAGATTGCCTCTGCTCCTTGGGCCGCTCCGGGCCTTGTGGTACGGCACCCCCTGGTAGTCAGGGGCCCCTAGGCACTGGCCCCATTGACCTGGTCCGTAATCTGTCCTTGATCGCTATATTGTTAAATTTCTTTGCCTTTGCCTCATGGCTGTATTGATCTGCAGACTGATTTCTGGTGTCAGCATTCATAAGTAGATACTTCAATGTAACTTTAAGCACAGCCCTATTTTGTCTTACGGTTTAATTTATTATCATCATTCTTCAGGGCACTCCTGCTGCTCGTTTGATAATATAGACAAATTGTCTAGTTGATATAATTTTGTTTGTGGTCATCACCATGGAGACGCATTCGCAACATATACTCGGGAATGTCCGTTGGATCTTATCCGGGAGTGCAGGCAATCTTCAAAAGGCAGCCATGGAAGGAGAACATAATGCGGGGGAGGAATGAGGAGACAGCTGGGAGGATTGACGCAGTTCGGTGCTCCGTTTCAGCGGTGGGCAGAGACCGCGGCGCTGCGTGTATGGAGGAGAGTCGTGGAGGCGGAGTTTGTGTGTTTGACTGCTTGGTGATCTCGGGACAGCGGGACAATTTTTTTTATTATCATGGCTGTATTGCACTTGAATTCACTTGATTGATGTAATGATTCTGTTGGATGTCTTTGTTTGAAATGTTTTTTGTGTGTTGTGGGTCTGTCCCACTGTCTGTCTTTTTTTGCAAAATAATCGCTCCCTTCCTCTCACGTGTTTTTATTTGTGTTTGTTTTATTAATCTGATTGATTATGCTTAATTCTTAAGTTCTTCAAATATATTTGATATTTTTTATTTTGAGGAGGCAGTGCCTCCCTTGCATCCCTGGAGGAGCCTCCTCTTATCAAAGAATTATCCCAATTCTATAAGTACTTAGAAGTTTGAAGCTACCTGACAAAAACAGTAGGACTGAACAAACCGATTAACGATATGCACCCCTTGATTAGATAGTCATGTGAAAAAGTAAGTACACCCTCAAACGGTAGTCAGTTCTTTTGACAAATCTGGACAGTTTATTTTATTTAAATTTCAACCATATTGTTTGATTAAGGTAAACTAATTCAACAAATGATGCAAAAAAAGTAGACTTAAAGTTCAAAACAACTGGAACTGTTACAAACTTAACTGGAAGAGGACCCAAGTTTATTTTGCCCCCACGCACGGATGGTAAAAGAGGCAAAAAAATCCCCAAGGATCACTGTTGGAGAATTACAGAGGAAATCTTGGGGTCATCAAGTCTCCAAAACTACCATTAGACGTCACCTCCATGCCAACAAATTATTTGGAAGGGGTGCCAATAATTGTGGCACACGTGGTTTTGTTAAAAATAATTATTTATTGATGAGGGATTTTATAACCCTTTATACTCATCTTTACCAGGGGTGCCAATAATTGTGGAGGGCACTGTGTATATATATATTGTTACAGCCAATTAGCTCACAGGCCGTGCCTGAATGGGAGACCAAACGAGTCGGACAAGAATATAACCTTTATTGAATATAAGTTAGACAAGTTCCAATAAATATTAAAAGGCAAGTCGGTGCTCAGATTTTACATGCAAGGATCTCCAGCTGCATAAGGATGCCCTGGATCCGTCGGAAACATACTACCTAACACAGCTTTAAAACATGGTCCGCCCGGCAGTCAGCAGCGAGCAGACTGAACCCACGCCCATTTAACCCCTCCCCAATCACCCCGGCCCAGCTGGTCTCCATCTCGCCAGACCTCCCCCTCCCGATCGCATAACTCCTGCAGGAGAGAAGGAGAAAGGAACCAGCACCATTGCATAGACCCAGACCAAGGGCCCCCTAATAGATAGGAGGGTCCGTCACACTCCCCCCCATAAGAACAGGGTTCCCCTCGGGAACACAGTTATCCCAGTTCTACTTCCCCCCCCGTACACCCATATGTGGACAACATTCATTGGCACCGTCAGCTCATAGTTTCCATAGAATTTTCCATACTGACCATTCTGTGCAGGTGTTCCCCGCCCTGAACAGGTCTCCAATTCTTCACCCCCCAAGACTCATCCAAACCTGGAGAAACATTTAAGTGACAGAGATGGCCACCAGAAAGGGAACAGAACACAAATGTCAACAGGGAGCTCTTGACAGGGCATCTGCCACAACATTTTCTGAACCCTTGATGTGGCGAATATCCAAACAGTGGGATTGCAAAAACAAAGCCCATCTCATCAGCCTACGATTTGGGCACTGCAACGAATGCAAGAAGGTAATTGGATTGTGGTCTGTGTACAGAGCCGGTTTTTGGCATAGGCAGTATAGGCAAATGCTAAGGGCGCCACCACCCAGAGGGGGCGCAACAAATGGGAGAAAAAAAAGAAAAAAGTTTTGCTTTTTAAATTTTTTTATTTTAAATTTTTTTTTTTACTAATACTACTAGTTAACACTGTTATTTCGAAATATTAAATAACCCCACAACAACCAGCGTAGCTCTATAGCATAGCCTATTAAATAATAATAATTTCTTAGTTCATGTCACCCCGCCCCCCTCCAGCCAGGCAATTAGACTTTACCTGCGCTCCCTCTCTGGGCAATGGTAAAGTGTGGCTATCTGACGTGACCCTCGCATTATATGCTATCAACATGTCGAAAAGACCAAAGCTGTCCGGTGCTCAGGGAAGGAAAAGAAGGAAAGAAGAGGAGGAACAACGTGAAAAGGGCAGAGGTACAGTAGCGTTAATGTGATGAAATGAATTGTCTAGTGCTCTCTGACTTGGCGCATCCTGCCCCGGTACCGGGGGCGCTTGGGTTGAAGAGGATAGTGCCAGATAACTTAAGTTAGCTAGCTAATATTACTGTAGCCGAGCCGAGCGTTACATTAGCTAGTCACTAGTCACTCACACTAGAGTGCGGATCGGGCCGCATATTTCTGTCCGAACCCGACCGAGTCCGAGATAGTAGTAACCGAGCCCGACCCGAACCCGACAGGAATTCTGCTTTTTATGTCCGAACCCAACCTGAGCCCGACGCAGTTAATGTAAGGCACTGAAGCGCTGACATAGTGTTTCCCTGTCACGCAGTTGTTGTTACCATGGTTACAGCTTCCCTGTTTAGTGGACACTGGGCACCTAAATGACCGTCAAAAAATAAAATAATATATTTATAATAAGGTTGTTCTTGTGTTGAGTGTGCGGTTTACACTGAACCATCAATTATTGGACAAAGCTCAGTGTGCCACTTCTCTTTTTTTGGACGTACTCTTGCTGCAACCTGCACCTCTATTGGAGAGACACGTGTACGTTGAACTATTTTTCTGTTGGTAATCATACTTTTACTTGAATACAGTTTTTTTGGTACTCTACCCGCCTCTGCTGGCCATTGTGAACGTTCCTTTGCACATTGTTGAATTGCATTTGGAGGTTGTTTCTGGACTTGTGAAAGTAGCTTTTTGTTCCCAGTTGCCGATTAAAGCCGTGTCTTTTATTTTCGGTAATGATTTAGCTGGAGAAAATGTGTTTTCTCTGCCTGAAGTTACGAATGAGCCTAGCATGAATGACAGTACTGATATCGTGGCATGATAATTTCTCTCTGTTTTCACTGCGTGTGTAGTGTCACACACAATATTCGGTATCATTTTTATTTATTTCACACTATATTTTCACCAAAAACAACTTGAAGCACCATGTGAAGTAGGCTAACCCATCCTAATTAGTAGTTCAAAAGTAAAATGTTCGCGAGTTGTTCGGCCGCCGTGACCGAACCCGACCCGAGCCCGAACATCATTTTAAAAGTTTAGTCCGAGCCCGGCCCGACCCGTCGGGTTGGGTCGGGTATCCACCCTCTAACTCACACACACACCAGCTCTCTGTCACTCTGCACCTTCTTGCTAGCTAGCTGGACAGCGGCAAGAGAATGGTCGCCTCATCTTGAAAAATACATAGACTATGCGTGCATAACAGTAGCCTACATAAAATAAAAGTAGGCTACATAACAACTAATAAAAATAAGAGAACTGTAGTACCAGTCATCATCAG
Organism: Ilyophis sp. 1 JC-2022; assembly: GCA_022702515.1. Classification (NCBI taxonomy): domain Eukaryota; kingdom Metazoa; phylum Chordata; class Actinopteri; order Anguilliformes; family Synaphobranchidae; genus Ilyophis; species Ilyophis sp. 1 JC-2022. The sequence continues at coordinate 89,526,725 of CM040402.1, read as the reverse complement.
GGAAATTAGGTCTATTCAGCAGGTGTTAGTCCTGTGTCATACTGTAGGCTACATTTTTATTGACATCTGGTTACCCTGTAATAAAAATGCTATTCCTTTTCATCTCCTTTATAATTAATTGTTGTAGTAAGCCTTTGGTTTGTTGTGTTACAGTTCATAATCTCTAAAGTTAGTTTATATAGTTAGTTACATCAGTGTTTTAAAGTGCATATCATTAATGTTAATGCCAAATAAGCTTTCCCATTATGCTATATTAGTATTACACTGCAGTTTACTGCTTTTTTTGGACTGTAAATGTAAATCTACATTTCATTGTAATGACAATAATGTTTAATTAAATTTCCATTAGTATGCATGCCCATCTTATGTACAGTATAGCAGACATGCATCTTTTTAAGTTTTTCATCTTTATTCTTGTAAAAAAAAAAATTACTAATAGACTAACACCCAATGGTCATACACTCTTCTTCTATATTTTACCTTACTTTATTTATGGCAGTAGGCTACTGGTTTCTTTAATATATATATTAAAGATAATATATTGTAAATATCTATAATAATAATGTCACTTGTTCACTGTTTTGATGTTAACTGTTTGATTTTGTGGGTTATTTTCAGTAAAAGAAAAATGTGAAAACAAAAGTGTGAGTGCATGTTATTGGTAGTGAATAAACTGTGATGCAAGGGGGCGCCAGATAAAATCCTGCCTAGGGCAGCCAATTGGTCAGAGCCGGCCCTGTCTGTGTATACTACCAGCGGAACACTAGAGTCCACATAGACCTCAAAATGGCGTAATGCCCAAATCAGTGCAAGAGTCTCCTTTTCAATTACGGAATAATTCAACTGAAATGCATTGAACTTCTTAGAGTAAAAGCTGACTGGCCGTTCCACCCCGCTGCTATCACATTGGAACAAGACAGCCCCAGTACCAACATCACTAGCATCCACATGCAGCTTGAAGGGTCGGTCCATACAAGGTGCCGCAAGAACAGGGGACACACAGAGAATAGACTTCACGTTCTCGAAAGCCTGCTGACAAGCATCAGACCATAGATACTTCACTTTACCCCTCAGCAACCCTGTCAACGGGGCCACCACCGTGGAAAAGTTCCTACAGAAACTACGGTAGTACCCCACAAGACCTAAAAACCGCTGAAGTTCCTTCTTGGTTACGGGAACGGGATACTGGTCGATAGCTGCCACCTTTGCACGCACCGGCCGCACGTTCCCCTGTCCTACTACCTTGCTCAGGTACGTGACGGTAGCCTTTGCGAACTCACACTTCACTAGGTTGATTGTCAACCGTGCCTCCCCCAACCGGGTAAACAGCTTCCTAATACGACACACATGCTCCTCCCATGTATCGCTATAGATTACCACGTCATCTAGGTAGACGGCGCACCCCTCCAGTCCAGACACCACCCTGTTCATCAGACGCTGGAACGTCGCCGGTGCATTCCGCAACCCGAAGCTCATCACGGTATAGGAGAAAAGACCAGAAGGTGTTATGAAGGCCGAAATCTCCCTTGCCCGTCTAGAGAGAGGTACCTGCCAATAACCCTTTAGTAGATCAAATTTACTGACATATCGCGCAGAACCAACCTGGTCAACGCAATCCTCCATGCGTGGCAATGGATACGCATCTGGCCTGGTAACCGCATTTACCTTCCGGTAGTCCGTACAAAATCTAGGACTTTTATCCGACTTGTCAACCAGCAAACAAGGTGATGCCCAACCCGAAAAAGAGGGTTCCGCTATCCCATTCTTGAGCATGTAATCAATCTCCTTATCCATCACCTTGCGCTTCTCTGCTGATACCCGATAGAAACGCTGACGAATTGACTGCGCCCCACCTACATCAATATCATGCTCTATCAGGTGCGTCCGGCTTGGTGTATCCCCAAACAACCCCGGACAATCGGTAATAAGAGCAGACAGCTCAAGCCCCTTCTCCTCCGACAAATGTCCCAACAGAGTCTCCAGATTACACAGCGTCTCAGAGTTCTTCAGCCGCCCACGCAGCAAACACTCATCAGGCGGTGCTACTCCTTCATCCTCCTGAATGGAGGGAAAACCTGATGAACTCCCCACTATTGCGGCTACCGACACTGGTTTCACAGCCTCCCCCAAACCCTCACCCGACACAACCCCCTGAGACGCCCGAGTGTAATAGCGTTTTAAGAGGTTTATGTGACAGAGCTGAGTGGACTTTCTACGGTCAGGTGTTAACACCAGGTAATTCAGGTTCGAAACCCGGCGTAATACCGTAAACGGACCCGCAAACTTGGCCTGAAATGGAGAGTTGGCAACCGGCAACAACGCCAGAACCTGATCCCCCGGACTAAACTGACGCTGCTCAGTATTCCGGTCATACAGACATTTCATTTTCTCCTGCGCGGCGACTAGATTTTCTTTAGCCATTTCCCCGGCCACATACAACCGATGACGAAAACCATCCACGTACTTGGCCAAATTTTCTGGGGGTTTTGGTGATGTCACGGCATCATGTAAAAGCGTAAGCGGCCCACGCACCGTATGCCCAAAAACCAGTTCATTAGGGCTAAACCTGGTGCTTTCTTGCACCACCTCCCTGGCTGCTAACAATAGCCATGGCAGCCCTTCCTCCCAATCACGGTTCAACTCCACACAATAGCCACGTAACAGAGACTTAAGGGACTGATGAAATCGCTCCAACGCCCCTTGGCTTTGCGCATGATATGCGGAGGCCTGGCTATGCTTAACCTGCAATTGTCTTAACACTTGGGCGAACAGATGTGATGACAAATTTGAGCCCTGATCGCTTTGAATTACCCTTGGAATTCCAAAGATAGCTATAAACTGTGTCAAGGCCTTAACCACTGATTTAGCGGTAATAGACCGCAATGGATATGCAGCTGGATACCTTGTACGCTGACACATTACTGTGAGCAAGTAAACGCTACCAGATTTTGAAGGCGGCAACGGTCCCACACAGTCTATTATCAGGTGCTCAAATGGCTGTGCAGCCGGCCCAATCGGACACAACGGAGCTGGCTTCAGGACCTGATTCGGCTTGCCTGTCATCTGACATATATGACACGATCGAATGTAACCGGAAACATCCCTCTTCAACAGGGGCCAGAAAAAGTACCGCAAAATGTACTCATATGTTTTCCGCACTCCCAAGTGCCCCGACTGATCATGAGAGGTTTTCAACACCTCCTCTCTGAACTTGGAAGGAACAACAATCTGGAAAACTGGATTACCACTAAAAGCCTCCCCATGTGGCCACCATTTTCTGACTAACAGATTGTCCTGCATTAAGTACCCATTCGCAGCACTCCTCCCCTCAACCCCATTAAGAACCCTATCAAACAATGGAACCAGAGAGGGGTCAGTTCCCTGTTCCGCCACCAGGTCCCCACGAGAAACAGACAAAAGAGAGTCAGGACAAACCACAGAGAATTCCCCACTCTCTGCCTCCCCCATGAGTTCCAACTCAGCTTCCGCACGGCACATTGCCCGAGTCACTGCACTGGCTGCAAAAACCCCAGGAAAACAGCGAGCACTCTCATCCGGTGCTCCTGTTACACAAGGAACAGATGTCACTACAGGAAGGGGAAAAACCCCAGCCCAAACACGGCTCCCCGCTAAATCATTTCCCAGTATGATATCCACGCCCTCCACCGGCAAAGCAGGGCGCACTCCCATAACAACCTCCCCCTGAACCAATGCACAGTCCAACACCAGTTTATGTAATGGAACCGGCAATACCTCCAGACTCATTCCGCGCATCAGGACGTGGTCCCCCGTACTGCTCTTATGCGAAAAAGGCAATGCAGAGCTCACAATATATGAGGTAAAAGCCCCAGTATCTCTCAAAATCTTTACTGGTACGGTGACATCACTCCCCACCACTGAGACACGCCCATCAGACACGAAGGCCGAGAACTCAGACTCCAACCGGCACTCCACCTGCTGGCCAGGAAAAACGACAGACCCAACATGCTCATTACCAACAGGGCCAGCAACTGCCGCAGGCTTAACCTGGCCTCCATTACTGCCATATCTCCCCTGTCTAGCATTAGCCTTAGGACAATCAGCTTTCCAATGCCCCCTACCCTTACAGTAATGACACGTATTGGCCGCATCAGCTGCCCCCTGACCCCGTTCACCTGCTGCCCGAGGTCTACCGCCATCCCCTCCATAAGCAACGTTCTCCCGTGCCCAATATTCACGGTTACCCCGGTGTATAAGAGCATATTCATCTGCCAGTGTAGCAGCCTCTGCCGCAGTCTTCACCTTATGTTCATTTACATATGTGGCAATATTGCTAGGAACAGAATCGATAAACTGCTCCAACACCACCAAATCACATAAAGCGTCATAAGACTCCACTTTCAATGCGGCACACCACCTATTAAAATTAGTCAATAACTCTCTGGCAAACTCCACATGGCTCTGCCTATCCCCCATCTGCCATTTACGAAACTTCAAGCGATAAGCATCTGGGACAAGCTCATAAGTTCTCAACACCGCAGCCTTGACTGTCAAATAACATCTGCTCTCAGCAATGGTAAGGGCCGTGTATGCTTCCTGTGCCCTACCCGTTAGTACACACTGCAAAAGCAAGGTACGGTCTGAATCTGACCACTCCCTACTCTCACTCACCCGCTCAAAGAGCGAGAAAAAGGTGTCTGGGTCCCGTTCAGAAAATTTGGGCACCAAAGGCTGATTATTCCGAACGTCGAAAGAACGAGCAACAGATACACCAGACCCGCGTCCCTCAGCGTTACGCTTATCCAACATACGCTCCTCTATCTCAAGTTTTTTAACTTCAAACATCAATCTCTCAACCTCAATCCGCTGTCTCTCCATCTCAGCAGCAGTTCTCAATCTCTCCACCTCAGTCCTCTCTTTCTCAATAGCCAATCGGTCCGCCGCACCTATCAGAAGCAACTCTTTCCTTTGCTCGAAACTCAAACAAACTTCACTAGGGCCCAACACCACAGCTCCCAACTCAGGACCACCATAGGCTTTCTGCTCAGATAATCCAATCCTAAACAGATGTTTGACAATAGCAGATTGAAAGCTCTCCTTTGCTCGCCTATCAGCGACATCCAAACTAAAATGATCCGCAATGCACGCCAGCTGATCCCGCGAACAGCGCTCCAATAGCTCCTCCGACGGATCAGCACAAAACTCCTCCACGCTAGCCATAACAATACTGTATGGACCGACCAAAACACGATCAAAAAACAAAAAACAACCGTTCTAAAACCTATATTACCTCGCGTGGCACTGAGTTACCGCAATCTAACACCCAGTCCCTCTAACTGCCTACCCAGAACTAAAATAAATCAACCCTAATCTTCATACAGCCAACTGCGATGGGATATTGAAACACTTACCCAGTGGCCCGGCCTAGCAACCAATCTGCTCACCTAGCACAGCCACGGATGTGTACCCGGCACCCCCTCCGCTCACACTGAGCCCCCTGTGTGCTCTGGTCAGTGTCAGCCGTACAAAAACAAAAAACCACCCACCCACAGCGAAAGCCGCTCTGCAACTAACAGGGACAGACAATGGTTAATTTAAACGCTTCCGAAATACCCTCAGCGCCACTCGATTTAACCTAAAAACATTCGGTTACTTAATACCAACCTCCTTTCAAAATTTACAATCCACAATTTGCATTATCCAACGCAGCAAACGACTAACTCACCGACTCGAAAAAACGTCTCCCAAACAATCCTGATCTCGCAAGCCATTCACAACTTGCGGCACATAAGTTCTCATGAAATCGCAGCGTCATGACCCACTTGTCAAATGACGTTTCGGACGAGCCCCCATGTTACAGCCAATTAGCTCACAGGCCGTGCCTGAATGGGAGACCAAACGAGTCGGACAAGAATATAACCTTTATTGAATATAAGTTAGACAAGTTCCAATAAATATTAAAAGGCAAGTCGGTGCTCAGATTTTACATGCAAGGATCTCCAGCTGCATAAGGATGCCCTGGATCCGTCGGAAACATACTACCTAACACAGCTTTAAAACATGGTCCGCCCGGCAGTCAGCAGCGAGCAGACTGAACCCACGCCCATTTAACCCCTCCCCAATCACCCCGGCCCAGCTGGTCTCCATCTCGCCAGACCTCCCCCTCCCGATCGCATAACTCCTGCAGGAGAGAAGGAGAAAGGAACCAGCACCATTGCATAGACCCAGACCAAGGGCCCCCTAATAGATAGGAGGGTCCGTCACAATATATATATAGCCTAATCTGTAGGCTATTTTCTTTTAGCAGAAACTATTTCTAATGAATGTGTAACTTTATTGACACTTCTATTATATAAATTTAGTGGATCAATCAGCAGTCATAATTTTATGACCCATAATCCATACATAATAAAACCATATCCGAATTCCGCTCCGAGTCTGCACTGCAGTATATTCAGTTTCTTCACGGATTTGTTCCTCAACACTGTCACCGCTTTCAGATCAGGAACTGGTGCTTTCGGTCACACAGATGGGAGGGGCACAGCTCACTGCTGTCATTTCACTCAATGGTGAAAATTGTCAAACAGGAGTAGAGCTGCAACTTCAGAAAATGGCAAGTGCGCATCTCATAGCAGAACCAAAGGAACAAATACATGCAAGAGAGTCAGTTCCTTTTGTTCACCAAAAACATTTGTTCAAAAAGAACAAACGACACAGCACTACTACCAACCAAAGGTTGGTAAAGCTAACTATAAGCTATTGATATTATTTATCCACTGACATGGACAAAAGTCACATTATTTCTAAACAAAGTTAGAAGTTGTTTTTAACAAAACTTCTATCCTATGAAGTTTTGTTTTTCTTACTTATCCTGCAGGTAGCTCAGTTTGTCAGAATACCGGGAATGTGAAAGCTGAGTCTTAAAGGAACACTGATGTGAGTGTTAAGACTTATGGGCAGCAGTTTGCCATTAATTGTGTTTGTGCAATTAGATTTTCTTTTTTTATTTCTATAATGTATTATTCACTGAAAATAGTAATCACCTGCACCATCCTTGAAAAAAACCCCACTGGTTTGCTTGAGAAATCAATTAGTCGCATTTAGTCCTTTTTTGTCTCTCATTATTGTGTTGATCTTATTACGTAGATTCGTTGAAGAGGACTGTGATTAGCTGGCAAATCTCAAAGGCCATTTACACAATCCAGATATAAAGCCTGAAACAGGGGGCAATAGACATTAAATCTTTCTGTGTGTTGTTTTCACATGTAGGCTACAGTTATAAACCATAGTCTTTAGCCCTTGGGCTTGATCATCAGCAAATAATTTGATTATTTTTATATAAATTAGGCTTTTACATTAAGTTTGAATAATTATTCTTTTATTTCAACCATACAGTTATTTGCATTTCATTCAAATGACAAATATTGTGAACAGGTAATATCACAGATGGAAGATTTCGGAGTAGAAAATCTGCAAGCCTTACAAACAGGCAGTCTGATCATTGCTTATGATCTGAGATTTTTCTGTTTGCGATGCAGGAGAAATTAACACCGGAAAAGCTGAAGCAAGAAGATCTCAGAACCTTCCCAATGTTTTATACACACCTGTTATAGAACTACAATGGAGAATTCAACTGAAATAGTGTTTTTTCTACAAAGACTTACTGAGACGATGTCAACCAAAAACACATACGTTGTCATCATTCTTCTCATTTACCTTTTTACTATTTTGGTGAATCTAACTTTGATTGTGACAATTATTTTGGAGAAAACGCTTCATGAGCCCATGCTTATATGTCTGTGTAACTTGTGTGTAAACGGGATATTTGGTGCCTCTACATTTTATCCTAAAATATTGGTGGACCTTTCATCTGACTTGAGTGTTACTTCATATAAAGCTTGTCTGGGTCAAATATTTGTAATATACAGCTACGTCTTCTGCGAAATGACTACATTAGCAATAATGGCTTACGATAGGTATGTCGCGATATGCAAGCCGCTCAGTTACCACTCCATCATCACGCCTCGGAAGGTGGTGAAATTGCTGATTTTAGCCTGGCTGTTTTCCCTCTGTGAATCTGTTATTGCGGTGGGCCTAGTAGCCAGACTACCTCTCTGTGGATTCAACATCGAAAAGCTTTACTGCACAGCCTGGGCAGTGATAAAGCTGTCATGTGTGGATACTACCATCAACAACATATTCGGGTCCATTCTCATGTGTTTTCATGTCTCACAAGCAGTGCTGATCGTGGTTTCTTATGTTAATATAATCAAAGCATCTCTACGCTCGCAGAAAGATCGGAGAAAGTTCATGCAGACCTGTTTACCCCATTTAATTACCTTAATCAACTTCGCAATCGCAATCGTTTTTGATATCATGTACGCTCGCTATGGTTCCAGGAGCCGTCTGCAGGCTCTCCGTAATTTCATGTCCCTGGAGTACCTTATTGTTCCACCACTCCTAAATCCCCTCATATATGGCCTAAAATTGAACCAGATCCGCCGAAGTATCTTTAGAATTTCCAGCCAGAAAATACATGCTTGAAAGTGAAAAATCTGTGCTTGATTGAATTTTTGTGAGTAATATATATAGTATATATATAGAAATATATGAGTAATAATATTGTCTTCTGAGCAGAGTTGATTAATTAGACATCAACAGTGTTATCAATATTTTCTTGTGTACAGCTAAATATTATTACACACTACCGTTCTAAAGTTTGGAATCATTTTTATGATTTTGAAAGAAATTGATACTTTTATTCACCATGGTAGCAATTAAAGATCAAAGTGTTTATGTTTTGATTCACTTGTGTATACAGATGGCGCAGATTAAATGTCTCTTTTTGTCTTCATTGCCAAATGTCAGCATGGTATGGAGCAGCATTACCTTACAAATCTAAGCTTACAAATAGCAAACAATGAAACAGGAGGTGGGTCTTCCACTGTAAGAAGTTATTTTTTATTTAGATAATTTTTTTCTGCCTTCCAGATGGTGCAATGTGTAATTCTTGTTGTTTGCATAAAACATTATTCGTAGGGTTCTGGCATAAAAGTTATTATTATTATTTATTAGCTGTACTTTGTGTTGCTATAATGGTCTTACAATTTAAAAAATGTTTTAAAAAATTGCTAAATTTTAACTTCAATTTCTATAAAAAATATTAAATGCGTAATAAAGGACATTTTATTATTGTCTGGAAATAATTTAATGCCCAGATAAATGCACAAAAAAAAAAATGCTAAAACCTGTTTAGGTGACTGTTTAAAAAATATATAGCTTTAAAGCATACTGAATAATATTATGTTCAGTAGAACATAGAACATAAACGTAGGTTAAGACACTGATAATATTTCTATTTCTATTGCATTCTATTTCTACTTTCTATTCTCTACAGCCATTTTTCTACATAGTCCCCCCATTTTAGGGCACCAAAAGTAATTAACATAAGGGTCATTCCATATCAAATAACCCAGAGTGTTACCCTCTCATATTCCCCTGAAAAAAATTCACAGGTGCTCCTATACCAAACTTATGGAGAAATCCCAAATATTACGTCTGTATTGTAATAGTTTTGAAATGACAGCCATTTTAATTAATGTTATGCATTTTGCCGAACGAGCCTTTCGGTCCAACTTCCGACATTCATAGCTCGTTTGATATGGCATGTACAGCTTTGCAACTTTGTGACTAGAGCTAAGCTTTTTCTGCAGAATTCAGAAGTATATCATAGGTGTATCTTATGTACTTTTCCTCCTACAAGGCTCTGAATATGGCTGAAAATTCTAAACGTAACAAAACAACCCCCTTTGAGAGCTTCTGACTCAAACAGTATGCTAGATAAAGCTGATTTTCCCCCTGTAATTTATGACATATTAGGCCTTGTGTATGTAGTAACCATATTTATTACTGTTATAGGAGTGTCAGGATAATTTTTTTGTGTGCTCGATTTTCAAATTTCCTCAAAATTGCCTATTTTCTCATTTGACCATGTGGGCAGTTAACCATCATTTTCATATTTTTACCATGTATTTTTATATTTAAAAATTTGTATTGTTGCTGAGCTTCCTTCTGGAGTTGTAATTTTTTTTCATAAGAATGAACTGTCATGTTCTTGTTACCGTACAAATTCAACCAAAACACAAATATTACATAGTTCACAGTTTCATAATTGCCACATAGACTTATTTCAATAAGAGGAACATACTACCCCTTCATAAATTAATTCAAAATAGTGAAAATAAACAACAATTTTTTTGCAAGTTAGGCAATTTTATTGATTGCCAAAAACATGTCAAAGCATTATCACCAGTAATGGACAAATAATCACAGCAAGAACTTTTTCTTTTCAGGACATAAACAATAATTGTAAATAGTATTCAGATTCACAGTTACAGTAGTCAATACTTACATACATAGTGACAAGTCAGCATTTCACCAAATGGCTTTTAATATTACAATGTTACAAATTTTTATATATTTTATCTTAATTCTATAGTTTATCATTTTGAAGAACTTTGTGAGATAAAGCACTGGTATCCATCTTGATGACCTGAGTGATTATGATTATCCTAAATCCATTTGCTTTTATATAAGGAAATAATTGCCATTTTCAGAGCCTTGTAGGAGGAAAAGTACATAAGATTACATTTTTGAATTCTACAGAAAAATTTATAGCCCTAGTCACAAAGTTTGTGAAGGCTACAACCCAAAAAGCCAAAAATATTTGGACACCTTTATTTGTGCACCGTTTAATCGTTTGTTCTTCCAAACGCCGCTATTGGTATTGGCTGCTTGTGAACAACAGGACGGCCTATAATTTGTTCAATCAGAATATCCATATGTGCTTATGCTACTGTTCTATCCTTCACTTATACACACAATCCACATCTAGATCTTCCCTTGAGTCTTCTAAATAGCCGCTTTGACTTTATGTCAAATAGCCGCCAATGTATTGTCAAGTTTCCCTCAAGGTACAGCCTATTTCTCTCTTTGTGCCACCAAGCTTTATTTGACTTTTCTATTGAGTTTAAGTGAATAGTTCTATAGAATTTCCCACTCTCCTGGGAAGGGTTTCTACTAGATGTGGGAACATTGCTGGAGAGATTTGCTTTCATTCAGCCAGAAAAGCATTAATGAGGTCGGGCAGGGATGTTGGGCGATTAGGCCCACAGTCAGTGTTCCAAATTAACCCAAAGGTTTTCAATGGGGTTGAGGTCAGGGCTCTGTGCAGGCCAGCCAAGTTCTTCCTCACTGATGTCAATAAACCATTTCTATATGGACATCGCTTTGTGCATGGGGGCATTGTTATGGTGAACAGGAAAGGGCTTTCCCCAAACAGTTGCCATAAAGTTGGAGGCATAGGATTTTCTAGAATGTCATTGTGTGCTGTGGCATTAAGATTAGCCTTCACTGGAACTAAGGGGCCTATATATCATGAACACCTTCAGTGGGGTTTGCTTATTTTTTTATATATTTTTTACAACTCAACAGTTTGAAAATCTGAACTCTAATGGCTTGAATAATAATTCCATAAATGACAGGATTACACATTGGGGGAAATATCAGAAAATAAAGCATCATAAATATGCAAGCTTTGTAAGGTACATTACTCATGTTAAACCGACTTTAGATGACCTCAAATAAGATTCCCATTGCATAGTTAATCACAGCCAGTAAGTGGGGGGTGCATGTTTTAATAGCTTTGATTTGAGATTCCTTTGAAGCATACAGGCATATTCTGAGTATTTGTGCATAGGAAAATAGTATCAAGAGGATCTGAAAACAAGGTGAAACAAAAAGGGATGCCAGTCCCACTAAGCTCTGAACGGTCGTATCAAAACAAGAGAGTTTAACTAAAGGAAAATTGCTACAATAAACTTTTTCAATGATACTGTCACAAAATGTGAGTTGTACAGTGAATATGAAAAGAAGGGCAAAGTAAATTAAGGGAATCACCCAGGATAATGTAATAGCTGCATATAGCTTCTTAGGAGACATGAGGAGGTGATAGTGTAATGGGTAACAAATAGCAACATACCGGTCGTAGCTCATCACTGCTAAAATAGTAAATTCAACTGTAGCATATGAGTGTAAACAATAGGTCTGCAATAGACAATGGGTCAGAGATACTTCATAATTATGAGATAATAAATGACCAAGTAGTGATGGGAATAAACATGTGCTGCCGTACAGTCCATTTACTGCTAAGCTACATATAAACAAATACATGGGTTCATGCAGACCTCTCTCAATGCATATTACTGTAATTAGAACAGAATTCCCCAAAAATATAAAAATGTATGAAAGAAGTAAACACATGAAGTATAAATATCTATGATCCTCCAGTTCAGTGTATGCCGTCAATATGAAGGACGTCACTGCTGATACATTTTCCATGTTCACCTGGATGTAGAGTCAGTGCTGTGGAGAACAATGAGAGGGTTGGTGAACAGTTAACATATTTAAAAAATTTGTTTCAGATTTTTCCCTTTTTCTCCCAATTTGGTAGCCAATTGAACCCTATGTTATTAAATTACCCCCGTGCATCAACCGCTAGAGAATTGCTGCGACGGACCCTGTCAGCCGGTGGTAGGAATTTATAGAATAGAATAACTTTTATTTTCCCGCTAGGAAACTTCAGTTGTAGCCCCAGCAACTACAAAAAGACATAGACAGTGGGGCAGACCCACAACACACAAACAAACATATTAAACAAAGACATCCAACAGAATCATTACATCAATCAAGTTAATTAAGTGAATTAAAGTGCAATACAGCCATGATTAAAAATAGCCCCCGCTGTCCCGAGATGTCCAGTGTCACCAAGCAGTCCAACACACAAACTCCGCGGCATGACTCTCCTCCATACACGCAGCGCCGCGGTCTCTGTACACCGACGAAACGGAGCACCGAACTGCGTCAATCTTCCCAGTCGTCTCCTCACTCATCCCCTACATTATGTTCTCCTTCTCTGGTTGCCTTTTGAACATTGCCTGCATTCCCGGATCTTAGACTAATTTCCACCTATGCCCCCTTACTGTGCTGCCTCGACCAGAAAATTGTTTCTTAGCTTTGTCACAATGTCTTGTATACCATTACACCAGGGGTCACCAACCTTTTTGAAACTGAGAGCTACTTAAAGGGTACTGAGTAGTACAGAGGGCTACTTGTTTGATACAAACTTCCTGAATAAGAAAGTTGCACAGATCACCTTTTAATAATAATATATGTGAAGAGACTTAGATATTATTACTTTTATTACCCTGTTTAATACTTTATTAGACAACAACGCCCTTTTCTGGTGAAACTAAAGTTTTAAGGGATATTGACACATGATGATTGTGCCTTTCAAACCCAAACACCAAAATATTAATCACGTCAATGGGAATTATTCCTCACAATAATTATTAACAATGATTTCACATGGTAGGAAACACAGATGTATTTAAACACGCAACAGTATTTATTTCTGTTAATCTGTTTCAACATTTGAAAGAGAGTTATCACATCTCTGATATTTTTGTAAATATCTTTCTTGACAGTTTTGTATGAATAAGCAAATATATAGCATTTTGTTCAAAATCACACGTTATATTTTTGTACAAATGATCACTTCTAACATTTTTTAGTCACAGGCTTTTTCTGTCCGTAGTGCGCTACCGGGTGGGTAGTTAGCATGGAAGCTTTGGTGACACGTACTGAAGTGTCTCTCCACGTTGTGCCGCTTTGCCGTCGCCCCGCAAATATGAGACACATTTTTCTTTCACTGTCGTAAAAAAGAACTCTTCCTCCCAATCATTGTGAAAATAGTATGTTTTATTTCGCTTTTCTGCCATGTTTTCTTTATTTTGGGGGTAAAAACCACATCTAGCTCCTCAACGTAGCTGCGCCCGCTTCCTTGTCTCAGCAATGGCTGTTTGTCTTGCGCACACATTATTCTTTGACTTCAGAAACAATCATTTTTGTTTTTAAAATTTTATATTATATATTGTCATTTTCAAAAGAACTTTAAAAAGAACAGCAACACAATTAAATACAATTTTTATTTAGACAGATCTCCATGGTGATTAGTGCTATTTTTAGAACATGCCTCGCGGGCGACTCACGTGGTCCCTGCGGGCTACCAGGTGCCCGCGGGCACCATGTTGGCTACCTCTGCATTACACCATGATGATAATCTATTATATAAGTTATTTTTATAACAATAACCATCGTACCAATGGATTTAAAACTGCATCAATTACAGAAGGAAAAAGGAACAAGATCTATGCAATATCACTGATATACATGACTGAGAAAGGTTTAGAAAAATGGAAATACATACACTGCCGGTCTGGCAGAGTATTTAACTATTTCCTTTGAAAGAGTTTTCAGGGGAAACTGTCCTTGCAGTTCTGTCGTCATACACCACATGATGACTGAAAGAGATATTACTACCTTTGATTCTTTTATTACAACATGTAAAAATGCACAGCAACATGTGACGCTACAGCTCAGATACGTCAATAACTTTGAAGTATCCAATATATTCCCATCTCTCATTAACATCAGTCTCATTTTCCCAAGGAAAGAGGTAAATGTATAGTAAATGTATTTTGGTGCCAAAGTCAAACAGTATACAAAGACTGCCCATAGTTTTGACACTGCAATTTATTAGCACCCAAATGATCTCCATTTCTACTTCAGAGTCCACTGTGCTGGAACAACTGTGTAACAAAATTTTTGTCTGTTTTGTATTTTTATTTTCATTCATGTATTTATTTTCCATATAATCATTGCATTCCCCTCTGTTCGTGGGTTGTCCGAGTCTCATCTGTCTGTCTTTGTTTTGTGTTGTCCGAGATTCTACTCCCTGTCTTTGTCATTGCACTATTCGGGTGATTTTGGTACATTCGAGTTTCCTCTGTATTTCGTATCTCGTTTTCTTAGTTATACTAAGATATTAATCGTACTACCTGTTAGATTAGACTTAGTACTAACCTACTAACAAACTAACATGTACATAATACTGAACAACTAACTTACTAACATTAGGGATTTAGAATTTTCTACTAACATTACTAATTACTAATTTATCTTGAGTTTCTACCTACAGCTGTCATTCTCCTTCGTTATCCTATCCCTGTATCTATCTGTGATTTCGCATTCTCTGCACATGTGTCCACTTCCACGTTCCTCCCCTTCAAGCTGTGCACTTGTTAACTCCAGGTCTGTTGTTAACATTGTGTTTACGTGAGATCCAGTCCGTGTTTTACATCTACCCTCGTTATTGTTTTATTGGTCCTTGTTACCCTCATTGTTCTCACCTGTGAGCTATCTCCCCTCCCCGCCTCTGCACACCTTATTCCCATTATGTCTGTCTCCCTCTGTGTATTGAACCCAGTCATCCAACTCATTCTTTGTGAGTTCCTCACCATTGTTAGCAACATTGTTTTTTTTTTTGCCTCTGTGTCTTCGAGTCGTTTTCAGAGTATCTGTTTATTTTTGTGAGTTCCAGCCTCTCCTAAATTCAAGTCCCCATCACACCTTTCAGCCAAGAACGGGTAAAACAGGAGTTGACGGCGAGCTTTGGATTTCCTGGGGTTCTGCCCCAGCAGTGAACACCGTTATATGTGAAACGTAAGGAAGCACACTCCATCAACATCCAGGCGATGCGTAAGGTTACACATGTAGACTATTTGCAGTTATCCTGGATCAAGCTATGACTCTACAGGTGCAGCTCAAAAAATTTGAATATCGTGAAAAAGTTCAATATTTTTTGTCACTCATTTCAGAAAGTGAAACTCATATATTATATAGATTCATTACACATAGAGGGAAATATTTCAAGCCTTTATTTCTTGTAATTTTGATGATTATGGCTTACAGCTAATGAAAACCCAAATTCAGTGTCTCAGGAAATTAGAATATTGTGAAAAAGTTCAATATTGGAAACTCATGGTGTCACACTCTAATCAGCTAATTAACTCAAAACACCTGCAAAGGTTTCCTGAGCCTTTAAATGGTCTCTCAGTCTGGTTCAGTAGGCTACACAATCATGGGGAAGACTGCTGACTTGACAGATGTCCAGAAGACAGTCATTGACACCCTCCACAAGGAGGGTAAGCCACAAAAGGTAATTGCTAAAGAAAGCTGGTTGTTCACAGAGTGCTGTATCCAAGCATATTCATAGAAAGTTAAGTGGAAGGAAAAAGTGTGGTAGGAAAAGGTGCACAAGCAACATGGATAACTGCAGCCTTGAGAGGATTGTCAAGTCAAGTCAAGTCAAATTTATTTATATAGCACTTTTCATACACAAAGGCAATTCAAGGTGCTTTACAAAAAAATAAATAAAAATCATTGAAAGACAAGCAGCAAAGCAATGCATAGCACACAAAAAGAATGCAAAAACAAATCAGCAGCATATCAGAACCTAACGTTCTTGAATTTAAAAAAAACACAATAATTAAAATTGAACAATAAGAACCTCCAGCGCTTTCTCTCACCAAGACTAGGCATGTAAAGTCCTTCACCTCCCACGCAATATAAGTATCCCACAACGCATAGGGAAGTGCGGTCTAATAGGGTGAGCAGCGCTGTGGGTACAGTAAATGACCATCAATACCAGTCTCAGTGAGAGAGGCGCTGGTTTCACACAGTTCATTAATGCAGTAGTTTAGTAGCAGTTAAAAGCAAAAGTAAACATAAAAGTCTTTAGCCTGGATTTGAAAATAGGCAGAGTAGGGGCAGATCTAATGTCTTCCGGGAGTTTATTCCAGCTATGGGAGGCATAGTGGCAGAACGCGGCTTCACCATGTTTTGTTTTGGTCCTAGGAACAATTAGTAGACCAGTCCCTGATGACCTAAGAGATCTAGATGGTTCATAGTGTAGAAGCAATTCAGAGATATATTGTGGGCCTGACCCGTTGAGAGATTTATATACTATTAGCAGAATTTTAAAGTCTATTCTATGACATACTGGTAGCCAATGCAGAGATTTGAGAACTGGTGTAATGTGTTCAGCTTTCTTGGTTCTTGTTAAAACTCTAGCAGCCGCATTCTGAATGAGCTGTAGTTGTTTAATAGCTTTTTTGGGAAGGCCTTTGAAAAGACTATTGCAGTAGTCTAACCTGCTGGAAATGAAAGCATGAATTAGTTTTTCTAGATCTTGTTTGGACATATAGCCTCTAATCCTTGCTATATTTTTTAGATGATAAAAGGCAGATTTTCTTATAAACTTGATGTGGGAGTTAAGGTTCAGATCAGAGTCAATAATAATGCCAAGACTTTTTACCTGGTCCTTTGGTTTCAGGGATAAGGATTCGAGATGAACAGTAACTTTGAGCCTTTCTTCTTTAGCACCAAAGACAATTATCTCTGTTTTGTCTTTATTTAGTTGGAGGAAATTCTGGCACATCCAATCATTTATTTGCTCGAGGCACTGACACAGTGCGTCTATGGGAGCATAGTCATCCGATGAGAGGGCTATGTAGAGTTGGGTGTCATCTGCATAGCTGTGATAGGCTATTTTGTTTTTTTGCATAATTAGGCCAAGTGGGAGCATATAAAGGTTAAATAAGACAGGACCTAGAATTGACCCTTGGGGTACCCCACATGTCATATTGGTTTGGTCAGATGTGTAGTTGCCAATGGAAACAAAGTAGTTCCTATCTTGCAGATAGGATCTGAACCACTCTAGGACCGTGCCAGAAAGCCCAACCCAGTTTTCCAGTCTGTCCAATAGAATTTCGTGGTCAACCGTATCGAAAGCAGCGCTAAGGTCTAATAACACTAGAATTGAGATTTTACCTGAATCAGTGTTCATTCGGATGTCATTTATAACTTTAATGAGCGCGGTTTCGGTGCTGTGTTGGGGTCGGAAGCCTGATTGGAAAGGATCTGGGAGGTCATTAGAGGATAGGAAGGTATTGAGTTGTTGGTAGACAGTTTTTTCAAGTATTTTGCTTATAAAGGGAAGATTTGATATTGGTCTGTAGTTGCTGATTATAGAGGGGTCAAGGCTACGCTTCTTTAGCAAGGGCTTAACAACTGCAGTTTTCAGAGATTCTGGAAAAATGCCTGTAAGAAGAGAAGAATTAATTATCTGCAATAGGTCGGTCGCCAGGCAGCAGTAAACATTTTTTAAAAAGCTTGTTGGCAGGGTGTCAAGGCAACACGATGAGGATTTAAGGCCTTGTACCGTTTCTTCTAATTTTTTGTGGTCAATGACATTAAGCTGAGTCATGTTTATTGAGCTCGTTTTCTGTGGGTGCAGTGGAGCCACATTTCTTTTTGATGCGGAGCCACTGATAGATAGCCTGATGTTTTTAATTTTATCCCTAAAGAAGGTCGCAAATTCATTGCATTTGACAGTGGATAGATGATCAGGGGCAATTTGTGGGGGGGGGGTTAGTCAGCCTATCAACAGTGGCAAAAAGAGTGCGAGCGTCATTGGTGTTTTTGCTGATAATGTCGGAGAAGAAGGATTGTCTGGAATTTTTCAGTTCCTGGTTATAGGAGTGCAGACTATCTTTATAAATTTCATAATCAATGTGAAGTTTAGTTTTCCGCCATTTGCGCTCGGCTTTTCTACAATCTTTTTTTTTGTTTTTTACAGAGGGAGCGTTTCTCCATGGAGCTTTTTTCTTACCGGAGATTAATTTAGTCCTAGTAGGTGCTACAGCATCGATAGCCTTCAGGGTTTTAGAATTGAAATTATCTAGGAGATCATTGGCAGAGGCTGAGGAGAGGGTGGGGGCCAGAGAGAAAGCCTCCATGAACAGTGTACTGGTACTCTCATTGATGTGTCGCTTTTTGATGGTTTGTGATCGAATAAGAGCGACAGGGGTGATCTTCAATTCAAGAAAAATGCAGAAATGGTCAGACAGAGCGACATCACTAGCTGAAAGAAACGATGACTCAAAGCCCTTGGTGATAAATAAATCTAGGGTATGGCCTCGATTGTGAGTGGGCCCAGAGACATGTTGTGACAGATCAAAGGTATCAAGGAGGTTATTCAATTCTTTGGTATTATTATCATTGGGATTGTCTATATGAATATTAAAATCTCCTGCAATAGATATACAGTCATGTTCTATGGAGATTATAGAGAGGAGTTCAGAAAATTCGTCAAAGAAACTACTAGCGTAATTTGGTGGTCTGTATATAATCAAGAGTAAGACAGAGGGAGAGCACTTCAGAACAGCAGCAAGATATTCAAATGATGAAAAATCTCCAAACGATACCTGTTTGCATTGAAATACATCAGAGAAAATAATAGCTACTCCTCCCCCCTTCTTACCGACTCTGGGGGCATCGATGTAGTTAAAGTTAGGTGGGGCTGACTCATTAAGAACATACTCTCTGTTATTTAGATCAAGCCAGGTTTCCGTGAGGAACATGATATCCAATTCATGACTAGTAATCAGATCATTGATCAGAAGCGATTTGTTTACAAGTGATCTAATATTGAGCAGTGCAGCCTTAATAATTTTAGTGCTAAGGTGTTTTGGCAAATGCTCTTTCAGCTGTCTCTGGGGGACAGATACTAGGCTTAATCTAGGAACAGAACGTGCTGAGAGGATATTTTTGTTTGGTCTAAGAGTAATCAGGGTGGGGATGGCTAGGATGGCTTTATGACTGGGCTGCTGTGTGACCTTGTCCTTGCTGTTGTGGTCCTTAGGGGGGGGAATGTCTTTGGCCGTTTTAGAGTTTTCTTTTGAGGGAGTGATGAGCGGGGGGAGTGAGGGGGCAGTGGGCTGGAGGAGTGGACAGGTGCCTGTCGTGCGTGTGTCTTTTTGTGCAAAGTTTTTTTGTGCTGGACAGGTTGGTTCGGTGACCCAGACTTTTTGGGTAGGGGATTTTTGAGCTGGGAAGGGGGGGTGGAGTGGGGATTAGGGCGTCTGGGAGGTGGGGTGGGGGCTAGGGCTTCAGGGAGGTGTCTCGGGAATGAGAGGGGTGGGCGGGGTGTGGAAGGGGTGAGCTCTGGAGAGAAATTTGGGGAGGGAGGGGGGCGGGGGGTCGTTGTGGGGGATAGAGGAGCAATCCGCTTCATCTCAGATAGGATGGCTTGATGTTTGGACTGAGACAGTGGACTAGCTGCACAAAATAGTCCACCGAGCACACGCTCCTCAAGCCTGTTGGAAAATGGGATATGGTCCAGAGGGGGGGAGGGGAAAGAGGAGAGGGATGTAGAGAGAGCGTCAGGGGAAGAAGGGGAGAGTATGGGAGAGGGAAGGAGGGGAGAGGTGGAGGGAGGGAGGAGGGGGGAAATGAGAGGGAGACTTGGAGAGGAAGTGAGAGGGGGACTTGGAGAGGAAGAGGGGGGGACTAGTGAGGGGGGAGGGGGGGAAGTGAGTGGGGGACTATGAGAGGGAAAGGGGGGCGTCAATGAAGGGGCAGGGGGGGGAGGGAGATGAGTAGAAATAAGTGGGGAGCTAGGAAAGAAAGAGAGGGGGACTGATGAAGGGGGAGGGGGAGAAGGAGGGAGGAGAGAAGAGGCGGTATCCTTCGGCGCAGAGTGGTCTTCCAGGTGGGTGGTGATGGCGTTATCAGGTGTCTTCAGTGTATTTTTTCTGCATTTCCGATGATCATGTGACTGAGGCATGACTGGTATCTGACGTAGATGGTATAGGATGTGATCGGCAAAGGTTTTAGCCCCGTGTCCATTTAAAATCAAACCACTGTGATTAAATAAGTTTGTTTGTTTCCAAAACAAGTCAAAATTGTCAATAAATGGAATGTTCTTTTTGATACATTTTCTTTGCAACCATGTATTGAAAGACAGTGTGCGGGAGAAGAGTTCACACTTCTCACTTGGGAATGGTCCGCTGATGATAGATTGAGTTTTCAGAGTGCACAGGGTTTTAAAAAGTGCCTTACAGTCCTTCCTTAGTTTCACAGATTGGTGTTTGGAAAAGTCATTCATGCCAGCATGTATCACAATACGATCAATTCCTTTGTGATTGGAGAGGAGAGTCGGTAGATGTTCATTTATATCAGAGACTGTTGCCTCCGGTAGACAGCGTATTGATGTTTTGAAGACCTTGACACGTGCAATGGATGCGTCACCGAGAAGGAGGGTGTGTATATCCCTGTGGGTCCGTCGTGTAGGCTTCTGATTGGTTGAAAGGGATTCCCGAAGCAGCTTGGGAGTTGTAGTTTTTGTTTTCCAGGGCCTGGTGGTGTTGTGCTGCCTGGATGCATTTCCACAAGTATTCACATCGTTCTCATTGCAGTCGTACAGCGGCGAAAAGTTATTACCTAATGGAATGGATTGGTGGGAGTGAACCATGAGAGGTAAGTTGATATTTGGCAATTGCGCAGATGAAGCTGTGTTATCGATTTGCTTGGCATTAGCATTGGTGGCTAACTGGGTAGCTAGGACATCGGCAGTGGCTACTGATTTCACTTTAGTCATACCTATCGGTTTTTTGTTAGCTCTGTGCCATTCTTCTGGACCAGCTTCCAACGCGGCTCTGGATATCCGTTTGTAATTGTCTTTGTTTAAACACGGAAAATCATGGTAACTGTCTAGACAGTAGCAGGCCTTGGCTAGCTTGTTATCTTGCTTAAGGTTGGGAAGGCTGCGGCTTAAGTTTAGCTTGGCATTAGTGTCATGGTGATTCTTACCAAAAAGTCCAGTTTGTCCATTCGATGCGAGTCCGCTGATTCCAGATTGTTGAGATGGAAACTTTGAGAGAAGGCTGGACTCGAGCTTAAGTATTTTCTCTTGTAAAAAATAACATTTTCCACAGAAGGAAGGGTCGGTCGAAGTTGCTGGCTTGTTTGCTACCAAGCTAACCATGGCTGTAGATTCAACTTATTTATTAAATTTATTACTGATCCACTGACTTGACTGAGTTAACTGGAAAAGAAAACCTAAGAAACCTAAAACCTAAGAACTTAATAGCTAGATTAAAAAAGAAGAATAAAATAGTTTAAATGAAAGCAAAGGCGAAAGCAAGCAGAGCAAGCTGGAGAGACGTCTTGTTTCTTAGGAAGCAGTCACCAGACAGGTGACTGCTTTTGTCAAGCAAAATCCATTCAAGGATTTGGGGGAGGAGTGGACTGAGGCTGGAGTCAGTGCATCAAGAGCCACCACGCACAGACGAATCCAGGACATGGGCTACACATGTCGCATTCCTCATGTCAAGCCGCTCCTGAACCAGAGACAACGTCAGAAGCGTCTTACCTGGGCTAAGGAGAAAAATAACTGAACTGTTGCTCAGTGGTCCAAAATCCTCTTTTCAGATGAAAGTAAATTTTGCATTTCATTTGGAAATCAAGGTCCCAGAGTCTGGAGGAAGAGTGGAGAGGCACAGAATCCACGTTGCTTGAAGTCCAGTGTGAAGTTTCCACAGTCAGTGATGATTTGGGGTGCCATGTCATCTGCTGGTGTTGGGTCCACTGTGTTTTCTGAAGTCCACAGTCAACGCAGCCATCTACCAGGAAATTTTAGAGCACTTCATGCTTCCTTCTGCTGACAAGCTTTATGGAGATGCTGATTTCATTTTCCAGCAGGACTTGGCACCTGCCCACATTGCCAAAAGTACCAAAAGCTGGTTCAATGACTATGGTATTACTGTGCTTGATTGGCCAGCAAACTCACCTGATCTGAACCCCATAGAGAATCTATGGGGTATTGTCAAGAGGAAGATGAGAGACACCAGACCCAACGATGCAGACGACCTGAAGGCCGCTATCAAAGCAACCTGGGCTTCCATTACACCTCAGCAGTGCCACAGGCTGATCGCCTCCATGCCACGCCGCATTGATGCAGTAATTCATGCAAAAGGAGCCACAACCAAGTATTGAGTGCATAGAAATGAACATACTTTTCAGAAGGCTGACATTTCTGTTTAAAATATCCTTTTTTATTGATCTTATGTAATATTCTAATTTTCTGAGACACTGAATTTGGGTTTTCATAAGCTGTAAGCCATAATCATCAAAATTACAAGAAATAAAGGCTTGAAATATTTCACTATGTGTAATGAATCTATATAATATATGAGTTTCACTTTCTGACATGAGTGACAAAAAATATTGAACTTTTTCACGATATTCTAATTTATTGAGCTGCACCTGTATGTTAGCTGGTTCAGAGAGCAAATTGTAATTAGGAACGATTTGGGTAAGATTTTTTGTTGTTCGTTTGGCTGCATCGAGTTAGGCGAGACGC
This sequence comes from Ilyophis sp. 1 JC-2022, assembly GCA_022702515.1. Classification (NCBI taxonomy): domain Eukaryota; kingdom Metazoa; phylum Chordata; class Actinopteri; order Anguilliformes; family Synaphobranchidae; genus Ilyophis; species Ilyophis sp. 1 JC-2022. The sequence continues at coordinate 89,503,582 of CM040402.1, read as the reverse complement.
ACCGTCCACCTGCATGGACTCCTCCTCGTTAAGGGAGGGAAGGGTGGGAAAAGGAACTGGAGACATTACCGGGAAGGAGGAGAGATGAGGAAGCAAACCGTTTCTCCACTCCTCTGTTTCTCTCTAGCCGGAGTAACCAGGTCACTGTCAGAACTGAGTTCGGAGAGGTCAGGGGCATGGCCCGCAGAAGAGAAAATAACCGAACGACAATACGATTGGCACTGAGGACCCCACTGACGAATAGGATCCCTCTCTCTACCCCAACTGACATGGGGATCATGTACCCCTAGCCATGAGTGACCCAGCACCAGTGGGTATGACGGGGAGTCAATAAGAAATAATTATATTCTCTCCGAGTGACCCTGGAGAGAAATGCACATCTCTATGGGGCTGGTTCTCTGCTCAATAATCCCAGAAACCAAAGGTCGACTATTGAGAGCAGTAACCTGGCAAGGACTAATAAATCGGTGTGTTGGGATTTTTAATTGCTTGACCCATTTAGCGTCAATAAAAGTCTCCACTGCCCCGGAATCAATTAAAGCATTGACGCTAACCGATCGTCCCTCCCAAAACAGTTTAACAGGTAACAGGGTCCGAGAAGAGGTACTATTTTGTCTCGGTGGGGACCTCGGTCTCCCCCGTGAGACCCCTCGTTTCCCGCCAACTTAGGACATTGTCCTTTGTGTGAACCTTACGCTTGCAGTATTGGCACCAGTACCCCCGTGGCTTCGCTCTCCTATATTGGAGAGACAACCCATCCACCTGCATAGGCTCCTCCTGAACAGCGGAGGAATAGGTGGGAAGACTGGGTGGAATACCTACTGACAAAGCGGCTTTAAAATGGGCCGAGTGATTGCTAAGTTCACGTTCACGCTCTCTGATTCAGTTATCACATGAAACAACTGAATGCTTTTGATAACCCGATTGAAAATGTTGTGCACTGAAGAATGAAGAAGCCTTTAATGTTCTTGAGGTTTTTTTATTAACAATTTCAAACTTCCAGCACACAGGGGTAAGAATGATAACCTTTAAAATCACAATATCACGATTGACAAATATGACATAGATAGCCTATCAAAATCACAAATTTAACCATGAAACCCTAATTCTATTTTATTTAAATGTAAGAAAGAGGATTTCCTTTGCTCTTCTTTCAAACTTTTTCCATAACCTGATTTAAAGAATGTTTTATGCAATTATACCATCATATATTAGAATACAAAAAATTAAGTAAACACGATTGTAGCAGGGCTAACTGGTTGGACAGTTGTTGCTTGGGTGAGAAGGCATTCAGCTCTCCGATTGGCTGACAGATAAACCCAATTCTATCAACAGCCTATAAATAGGCTGCAGTAGCCAGGTAAGGAGAAAGGTCTTACCTGTTGCAGTTCCGGGTGTTCCATTGGGCATACTGCTTCCTCTGTTGTAAAGGTAGGCTGGTAGTTCCATGTGCTGCATAATGATTGTACTGATCCCAGGTAAACTGATGAGTGTTGTCCATTATAGGTTCCTGTAGCTGGGCTGGTGGCGCATGAGACGGCTATAATTCAGATTTAAGGTACTTTTATTAAGCTGGGTACCGTGACCACAGCGAAACATTTAGCTTTTCGGTTTCGCTGACTAATGGATGGTAGGAGCCTATGATAGAAGGCGCTATTGCTACCTAGTAACTTTTATTTCTTATTTTCTCATAGGACATTGCTGGCTGCTGTTTTGCCTATATTATCATTCCCGATGATCTACACTGCGTTTAAGGGCCCTGTCACACTATTGCGTATCGTACTAGCGTATGCCAGCGTTTGAAAAATATCACTCATACGCTGATATACGCTGACATACGCTAGGCGTACGTTAGGCATAGGTTGTATACGTTTCAAGCACGGTCGCATTCGGTGGCATACGCAGGCATACGGCGAGGCACAAAAAGTTTTTTAAGCATGCTTAAAAAATTTGTGCGTGTTCGGACGTATGGTTTATACGCTAAGCATACGCTAGGCATACGCTGAATACGCTAGAATTGCGCTAGAGATACGTTACTCATAGGTCGAGTAGGCTGGTCATACGCTGACATACGCTGACATGAAGGTGTACCGTACAGCTAGCGTATTGATAGCGCATGAGTAACGTACTTCTAACGTATGTCTGACGTATCTGCAACGTATATAGACATCTTGGCGTATGCCTGACGATTGAAAGAAGCAGAGGAACCTCCTGAAGCACTGGGCCAACTCAGGTGCAGGTGCAGTTCCATGGCAAGACAGGATGATTTAGAACAATTGTATAGTTTAAAGTCAAGTGTAAAGTGCAGTTTATTATTCTAGGGGTCAGGGGTACTTATAAATTACATATCACTTGATGTATTATAAAAGTATGAAAAACACCAGAAGTAAGTTTAAAAAAACGTTTATTCATATGATCAACTGATCATTAATAATGGCACATGGTAATAATGGTAATAATGGTACATAGTAGGGATGCAAATTTTAAGGAATTTCCTTAATCGATAGTTGTTAACCTTAACAAACAATCGTCGAATAATTGATAACATAAAGCTAAATATAGCTTATGATAGACAGAATACAAAATGCATGTTATATTCCTCAATCAAAGATGTATTGTAACATTTGAGAAACAGGCATTATTGTAGCATAACAAAAATAGAATATGAAGGCGTGTATAGGCTACTTTAACAGAAAAGAAATTGCGCTCCGTCTCATCTGTTGCAAGCGAAACCGTTGCTCCGCTAGGCACTTGCAGCATGAACATAATCGCTCTTGAAATTGAAAGGCGACAGTTAAACTAGTAGACCTAGCCTAGACAGTCAACTTAAAACATAGGCTATTATGTTTTGAATAGGCTCCTCATATGCATACTAGATAGATCTACTTGTTTTTATTCAAGAACATTTAAGCATATCTACGTGGTCGGAAGTGAGTCGTGTGCGCAGCCTGTTTATTAGCTCTCGAAACCCCTCACCGTCAACGGTGCTTATTGCCATCATGTCCTTTTCAACCATGTTGTATACCCTCTGAGTAATGGCCTACAGTCATTAAAGAGTCAATACTTCTTTCCTGGTTGTAGTGGTGTGTCGCGTTCCCCAACCTGAGAACCGAGAATGTGGAAAGGCCGACGGTTATATAGGCACTTTGTCACGTGATAGCGGTACGCTGGACATGCGCAGTTCATACGCTAGCCATACGCACATTACGCTAGCCATACGCTGGCGATCCGCTACTCATACGCTACTCATAGGTTCAATACCGTAAGTATCCGAAAAAGTCTGTATTTTCAACGGCTTTTTGTGCGTATGAAAATTATTTTATGAATTTACATACGCAACTCATACGTTTCTCTCATACGCTATAGTGTGACAGGGCCCTAACGGAGTTGTAGCCACATAACTACGGCGGCTATACGTTGGGTCGCCGGCCGAAAGATTCGCCGCAGCAAACCGCTATTATCTTATCCCTGTGTTATATTTATTACTGCATGTTATGGTGGTTATCCACCGGTCTTTTAAATATTTACGTGAGATACGTGTGGGACTCGTGTCTCAGTAGCTATGTTTCCATCTAAATGTCATTCGAATTTTAAGCGAACTTTTGGAAAGTTCGCAAAAAGAAAAAAAAAGAAAATGCGAATTAGGTGCGTTTCCACCAACTGAGTTGGAGCGAAGAAGTAGGTTGCATATCGTAAACAAAACCAGTTGCCTTGGTAACATACCCACGTGGAGAACATAACGCTTGGCAATAAAATGGAAAGAGGTCTGCAGGAATTAGTTTCAGCTGGGCAAGTTGTAATTGTCCTTTCAATTCAACTAATATTGGCCGTGTTTAATGCTATCCGAAGACAGAGAGATGCATTGATTTTGATGCAAGCAGCGGCAGAAAGGGTGATACGACACCGACGGGCTCCATACATATGGGAAAGACAGCGCCAGCATGACTTCTGGGAGGTCATAGTGGACAGACAATCTCTGTGATATTCTTTTCATGGATGAGAGTGAGGAATAGTTTGGTCTCCTCATCGGTCCACACGAACCTGTTGTTGTTGCTACCAGCCATGTTGTGTTGTCGCGCCCGAATTGATATCCGGAAAGACGCCGACAGCGGAAACGGCTGATCAGTCACGTGAGTTCAATGTTCGCTACGTCAGAACTTATTCGGCAAATGTGTTTCCATCTACCGTTTTGCGCATTAACTCTTTTTCGCAAAAGACAAAAACCACCTCAAGCGAGCGTATAAACTTTTTTGCGAATTAGAGTAAGTTTTTTCGAATTTTGACGTTTCCATCAACCTTTTCTGATGCGATACTTGAAAATGCGCATAAAATTAGGTTGATGGAAACATAGCTACTGACAAACTAACTGCGGGTAGGTTGGTTTGGGTGCGCTAAGCTGCCATTCTTATTTTCTTTGTTTTGTGCTGAAGGTCGAGATTTCGTGCTGGTGTAGCTGGGGGCAATAGCGCGAATCGGAAGGCGGACCTTTTATTCACTGCTTGCTGTGTATGTGTGTGTGTGTGTGTGGATAGTATTGGGGATTTAAACCGCACGTACTCACTTGGCTTGTTTCACCCTTTGCAGTGCGTGTGTCTGACAGTCACGAGTGTGTGCTGGTCCCCTTCCGGTAAGTTGCCCTCTCTCGCCTCGCCGTTCTCTTCCTCACACACTTCAGCAGCGCCCCTAACTGGCCTGGGGGAAGAACGGCCGTGGTTATTTTATTGTTTATTATACCTTTTGCTAATTGTATATCTGTGGGTACATGTTTTATTTTGTTATTTGGTTTAATAAACTGTTATTGATTGAATCCACTTCTATTTACTTCATTTAATTGAAGGTGCCTGAGTAGAGAACCATAAGTGCTTGGTGCATGGTAAAAGAACAAAACAAATTCCTTGGGTGAAATTCCCAAGGTGGCGTAGTCTAGCTAACTGTACTACCCGCCACACAAGCATGATACATAACTAGCTAGCATGTTTAATTTGTGTGCCATTAAATATTATTAAACCATTGGTAGGGTGATAATAATAATAATGTAAAGTCTTTCACTTCTTGAATTATAAACATTTTCACCAACATCATTTATCATACCAGTAGCGTTTTTGCTTAAGTTTAAGCATCCCTTATTCACGGTGTGGTTCTTCTCAACGGTGAAATGATTTTAAAAAATTACGTGCACCTCCAACTCTTCAACACAGAAGTCAGTGATTTTCCCATGGATATTCTCAAATTAGCTACTTGATTGCAATATCCCTCTAATGCCTGTTGTGACTGGACTTGTAATTTGTGGTGTGAGCTTATTTCTCCTAGTACAGCTAATTCACAGGAAAATCCTGTGGTGTTCTTTTTTCATTTGCATCCGCTTCTACTATCCATTCGCAACGAATCCCAAAATGTCGGCCTTGTACGGAAATCCAAAAGGGTCAAAAACCGTCCCAGCATTGACACACTGTATTCTTGAATTCTGCGTGAAATGATGCACGTTCTTCCTTTCTTTTTCTTTCCTCTTTATCATTTGTCCACTTGTTTTTAGCCAGCCTTTGTTCACAGACAAGAATGTGCACATCTAAGTTTCAACTTAAGAGGGTATATCCCGTAATGGCTTGGATATTAGTTCTTAATTTTGTTGCGCCATATTCTCGTTTGATTGTGAAAGTCAGGAAGTAAAAGTGACTACAGTTTGCCTTTAATATTTATGTACACTGCTCAAAGAAATTAAGAGAACACTTAATCAACACAGTATAACACCAAGTCAATTAAACTTCTGGGATATCGATCTGTCCAGTTAGGAAGCGTAAATGATTGTGAATCAATTTCACCTGCTTTGGTGCAAATGAAAGTGACAACAGATGGACAGGAGAGGCAACAGCAAGACAACCCCCAAAAAGTAAATGGTTTTGCAGGTGGTGGCCACAAACCATTTCTCTCACCTTATCCTTCCTGACTGATTTTTCTCTAGTTTTGCATTTTTCTTGTGCCCTTGTCACTACTGGTAGCATGAGGCGGTACCTGCAGCCCATTCAGGTTGCACAGGTAGTCCAGCTCCTCCAGGATGGCACATCCATATGTGCCGTCGCAAGAAGGTTTGCTGTGTCTCCCAGCGTGGAGGAGATACCGGGAGACGGGCCATTACACGAGGAGAGCTGGACAGGGCCGTAGAAGGGCAACAACCCAGCGACAGGACCGGTATCTGCTTCTTTGTGCGAGGAGGAACAGGAGGAGCACTGCCAGAGCCCTACACAATGACCTCCAGTGGGCTACTTGTGTGCATGTTTCTGACCAAACTGTCAGAAACAGACTCCATAGGGTGGCATGAGGGCCCGACGTACTGTAGTGGGACCTGTGGTCACAGCCCAGCACCGTGTAGCTCGATTGGCATTTGCCAGATAACACCAGAATTGGCAGGTTCGCCATTGGCGACCCGTTCTCTTCACAGATTAGAGCAGGTTCACACTGAGCACATGTGACAGACGTGAAAGAGTCTGGAGACGCCATGGCGAATGTTATGCTGCCTGAAACATCATCCAGCATGACCGGTTTGGTTTAATTTACTTGGTGTTATACTGTGATGATTAAGTGTTCCCTTAATTTTTATGAGCAGTGTAGTTTGGGGGGAGAAGGGCAGTGCCCTGCCTACATCCACCCAGTTTCAATATTACATTGGGGGACAGATAAGGCTTTCTCAGATATTTGGGAATGTGTCCCTCATGGAATTGACGCCTATTCCAGTGTGCAATCTATACCGTGACATTTGGGAAAGCTCACTTTAGGTTTTTTTGTTTTTGTTTTTCTGATGGGGGTGGTCAAACATCGCTCTGGTAGAGCTAACCTTAGTGCTGTGTCCTGCATGTGGTTTGGTAACAGTGGGCGCGCTCGTTTTACGTACGCCTGGTACCCTGCCAGCCGTATGATGGGAGGACACCGGGAAGGGCATGACATACGGCAATAAAATGAATGAGAATATAAACGGGACAGTGGCTTCTATACACACCTGTCCATAAACATGACTGATCAATAGGGAATACATCAACAAAATGTCACGTACAACACATTAGAAAACCAAGTTTAGTGGATGTCAATGGCATTTTATGATTTTTTTTGATGATGGAAAAGGTTAAACAATTTCATATGGGCTGAAAACGCTTCTTGTGGTGATACATTTAGCAATTTCATATGTACTCTTGAGGTTGTTTGTTCGTCGTCCTGTGGTCTTGTTTTGGTATGGCCGCTTGTTGCTTCTACATCAGAGCGGGCAGGTTGGCAGCCCGGGAGGACCCGGTTTTGTCATCTCCGACCGGGAGCCCCAAATCGAGTGCACCCAATTTGTGGCAGGTTGTGTAGTGTTAGCTGCCAAGCTAGCAGCAGTAGATGCCTCAACTTCAGTTGTTTGGTAAAATCCAAAATTTAAGGAGCCAATAAGCTACAATACTACTTAAGATAAACAACCAAATTAAAAGGAAAAAATTTGACACATCTTTTGCTGATAATTGACGGCTGAACTGGAAAATTTCTTCTGTGAATATCAGGTGAAATGGGGAAAAAATATGCAAGCTTATAATATAGTGCCGCTGTAAATCCTGCGCAGCTCGACCAATGAGGGAATAGCTCAGAGCGAAGGTTTAAGCGTGATGTATTCCGCTATTGCTGTGGGAAAAGGTCAAAGTTATTGTGAAATATCACTCATTTATTTACTCATTTATCTGACTCCATTTAAAACTAGAATTTGATTTTAATCATGCGTGGAGCTCAGAGTCGACTCTTCCTTGGGTACCACCATTACTCAATATATTGCTCCCGGGATTAGCACTATTGCTGAATCTCAGTTTGTTGGAGAACACAGAGGTTGGGGGTCTAGCCAACACAATACATGCATTAATTTTTACATAGATAGTTGTGAGCCCAGGTCAGACTGCATTCAGAGGGCTCCTTCAGGCGAATTTGACAAGAACCGAAGTGGAACGTCCAGGGGTTCTCTTCACATCAAATCACCAGAACCATGCACCACCAATCCCGTTTTGCTGGCAGAACTTGGCTGCCTTTCCCAACCTGAGGATGCCACTAAAGGCCTTTGCTGTACCAGGCCACTGATCAGTTGGTCCTTGGTCAGAATTGTCCCCCCCGAGTATTCAGTCGTAATTTAGGCTGAAAAGGGTATAAGATGGATTAGAGTCATGGAGACCACGCAAGTTAGAAATAAGAAGAATTTAATAACAGGCAGGTAGGTCATTAGCTTAGAATTAGCGGTCAATTACAGAATATAGAGATTTAAGAAAGGAAATACAGAGTAAATATCTTACCCAGCCTGTTCAGCTACACACACACAGAATATGAACGGTGTGGGAAGTCGGTTCCAATCTTCTCCATACTGGAATGACTATGGTACCACTTACAGCACCAGGAGACCTGTTAAGTAGATTCTCCCATACTGGGAACTTGCACTCAGCCCTGAGCAAGGGTTCTGACTCCGAGACTCAAGCATACATACAACAGTGCTCGGAACACTGCACCTCAGATCCTATACTCTGGTTAAGCAATTAGAGCTGGAAAAGGGTTGAAAAGAAAGATGCAGATGATGTGAGAACATGGTCATTTATTAATGACAATAATCACTGGTTACGAATGTGAGAGCAAACACAAACACATTCAATACCTATAGCTAAATACAAGATAACATGCTGCTACGACAAAGAAACATGAACCGGTTCACCAACAAAGTATTTAACAAAAGAATTCCGTATGGTGTGACTATGATACCAGGAAAACTGTTAAGCAGATTCTCCCATACGGTGTGACTATGGTACCAGAAAACTGTTAAGCAGATTCTCCTCGAATGTCCCTTTGGACTTCCCTTAAATGCAGTCCTGAGCAGGCCTTCCACATTCCACAATTCCCTTTGTCCAAATAAGGTCTGGCAGGATGAAAGATGTAACTCCTCACCACCCGGAGACCCCCCTCCAGGAAGATAAACTGCATAGTCTACTCCCCCCGATCTAGTGATAGTAATACAATTAGTTTTACGACGGCGCATCTCATGATAGTAATAAGATTATTTTTACGACGGCACATCTCATGATCTTCCCTATCATTTATCTACATACCAGGTGAGGTCCAGGTGATGGCTACTCTGTGTTCCAGATACTTATGTAGACAAGCGCATCCCTGATAACCTATAGAATCCTCCTTTCTTTCACATTCTTTATTCTTTCTCGTGTATTTTGCCCCCTCCTATACTTTCACATACCCCACACTTCAATTGGCATTAATCCCGGTTCACCACATTTATCATATTATATATTATCCACAATTATTTACATGAACGTACGTATGATGCAATATACAGTCAAGCCGGAAAGTCTGCCCACCCCTTTCACCTTCTCCACGTTTTATTACATTACAGACATATTCTACAATAGATTGAGTTCATTTTTTGTCTCAAAATTCTACATAAAATAGCCCATAATGACAAAGTGAAAAAATGTTTTTATAAATTTTTGCAAATGTATTAAAAATCTAAAACTGAAATCTCTTCATACCCTTTGCTTTAACATATTTTTAAATGATCATATTTAATATTTGGTCACATATCCTTTGCATGCTGTTACTTCCTGAAGTTTGTGACCCATCAACATCAAAAGACTCAATAGCTTATTTCCAGGTACTGTTACAGGCGATACTATAAGCTCTCTGCATTTAAGTGGATCTCTATGGGAATTGGGGGGTGAGACTAGATTCATCTATCGAACGAGCCCCAAACCATCACTCTGTTGCCAGATATGAAGTCGATGTGGATGGATCACTGCAAGGGTTATTTCTCCTGACTAATTTTCCTATAGAACTCTATGGGGAAAAAAGTCAGGAGAAACAACCCTTAAAGGGATCCATCCACATCTACTCCATATCTGGCAAAATAGTGATGGTTTGGGGCTCGTTTGATACCTTAGACCCTTAATGACTTACAGCCATTTCGCCAGTCATGTGTTCCATACTGTACCAGCATAATTTACAGCTGAATCTAGTCTCACCCCCCAATTCTCATAGAGATCAGTTCAAATGCAGAGAGGTTATAGTATCGCTGGTAACAGTACCTGAAAATAAGATATCGAGAGTCTTTTGATGTTATATTCATAGAAAGTTAAGTGGAAGGAAAAAGTGTGGTAGGAAAAGGTGCACAAGCAACAGGGATAACCGCAGCCTTGAGAGGATTGTCAAGCAAAATCCATTCAAGAATTTGGGGGAGCTTCACAAGGAGTGGACTGAGGCTGGAGTCAGTACATCAAGAGCCACAGACGAATCCAGGACATGGGCTACAAATGTCACATTCCTTATGTCAAGCCACTCTGAACCAGAGACAACGTCAGAAGCGTCTTACCTGGGCTAAGGAGAAAAAAAACTGGACTGTTGCTCAGTGGTCCAAAGTCCTCTTTTCAGATGAAAGTAAATTTTGCATTTCATTTGGAAATCAAGGTCCCAGAGTCTGGAGGAAGAGTGGAGAGGCACAGAATCCACGTTGCTTGAAGTCCAGTGTGACGTTTCCACAGTCAGTGATGATTTGGGGTGCCATGTCATCTGCTGGTGTTGGTCCACTGTGTTTTCTGAAGTCCACAGTCAACGCAGCCATCTACCAGGAAATTTTAGAGCACTTCATGCTTCCTTTAGCTGACAAGCTTTATAGAGATGCTGATTTCATTTTCCAGCAGGACTTAGCACCTGCCAAAAGTACCAAAAGCTGGTTCAATGACCATGGTATTACTGTGCTTGATTGGCCAGCAAACTCGCCTGACCTGAACCCCATAGAGAATCTATGGGGTATTGTCAAGAGGAAGATGAGACACCAGACCCAACAATGCAGATGACCTGAAGGCCGATATCAAAGCAACCTGGGCTTCCATTACGCCTCAGCAGTGCCACAGGCTGATCGCCTCCATGCCACGCCGCATTGATGCAGTAATTCATGCAAAAGGAGCCACAACCAAGTATTGAGTGCATAGAAATGAACATACTTTTCAGAAGGCTGACATTTCTGTTTAAAATATCCTTTTTTATTGATCTTATGTAATATTCTAATTTTCTGAGACACTGAATTTGGGTTTTCATTAGCTGTAAGCCATAATCATCAAAATTACAAGAAATAAAGGCTTGAAATATTTCACTCTATGTGTAATGAATATATATAATATGAGTTTCACTTTCTGACATGAGTGACAAAAAATATTGAACTTTTTCACGATATTCGAATTTTTTGAGCTGCACCTGTACAGCTTTGTTTCAGTCCAGAATATGTTCTAAGAACATATGATGCTTGTTCACAGACCTTTTACGGCCTGTGATCAGGCCTGAGTTCCCGGTGTCGTTAGGAGGAACAAACATCGCGAAACTGCTCTATGTCCTGCAGAATGCCGTTTACTTCTAATGTCCAGGGTCAATTCCAGCTTTCGTTTACGACCTTGTGCTTTTTATGACTCAAAGTTGCAGAGCAGTGGAGTTGGAAGTCCCGTGGGAGGAGGCAAAGATGCAATGTGTTGGATAGCTTAGGCCACCTAGTGAATAGTTTTATTGCACCCTCGAGGAAGTTGCCACCAGCTCAGTTACCCAGGGTTTATGACTGATAATCCAAAGATTCAATAATCTTCAGTATTACACTGCCATGTCTGAATGCTCATAGTAAGAATAGCTTAGCTGGGTCAAAATAATTAAGAATAATCATTTGAATGAAACTGAAGGCACACACACTATATAGAGTATATGTATATGTAAACACTATATGTTTTTATAATTGCCAATATAACAGAGATTAAAGATTTAGAAAATATTGGACATTGTAAAAATAGTGGCAAAAATGTAGTCAATATTCCAAAATCTCACAAATGATGTATTGCTCATTTCTTAAGGGTAGCTAAGCTCCTCCTCGCTCCTTGTAGATCGCACCCTGGTTAATACCTTTGGGGCATAAGTGCTTAATTATAAATGTAGTGTCACTGTAGCTGTAAGTCTTTGAATGTAACCCAGCTATGACATCACCAACAGGTGTGTTTACAATCCTTTATAAAAAGCTCAAGTGAAGATTCCATTCCTTAAGTGTTTTGTCTGCAGAACACCAACACGATCAACACTACAAAAAACAATAAAAAACAATTTCAAGGAGGCCAATACTAAATTAAATATCTGCGGTATGTATGCATTTTATATTTTTGGTGAAATGTGTGATGTCGAACAAATTACATATGCCAGGAACTTTTGTATATATTATTAGTATTATAATGACTTCTGACTATTATTATTATTAGTAGTAGTAATGGCAGAGGTGGAAAAGCTCAGGGGTCAGAAAGTAAAAGTCCTGCAATGCGTTTCTTCCACCCATTAACTCAGCCTTCTGATTTTAGTTAGTTCTACCTCCTGGCTGAAGAAATTACCTAATTAGCAAATCCAGATGATTGGAACAAAATACTGGGGAGGACTTTTACTTCCTGAACATGGATCTTCCACCTCTGAGTACGAGTAGTAATAGAAATATTTTGCTGCTTTTGGTTCAAATGTTTTACTTACCGCTTTAATTTCTGTAATAGTTCAGTCGAGCAAATATAGCATTAGCTTATTTTTTGTTTCATACATGCTTCAGCCTTATGACACTGATAATGCTATCATAAAAATCATCCCACTGCTTAAATGTGTGCCAAAGTGGTACAGCTGGCAAAGCCTGGCTTTATAACCATGACGACCATTGTTTTTCTCATGTTTGACTTTGTTCACATTTTTATGAAATACTTTCCCCAGTCTAATCAAACAGAAGACAATGTTTATAATTGGAAAATGGAGTTATGTTAATAACATTTAAAAAACAAATCCAAGAAAAATATTTAAAATGTTTTATTTATTTTTAAACTAATTCTAGACAAAGTCAGTCAATAATTATAAATGCACCAAGCACAAATAGAGAAATGTAAATTAACTGTGCACAAGCATATTATTGCACACAATCTGTGAAAAATCAAGTAGCCCTAATTTCCTAAACAAACTAAAAATTGCAACGTGGGGTTATTGCAATAATGTTCCTTATTTTCTTTATTTAACTAGGTAGGACAACTATGAGCTCACTTCTCTTTTACAGTGACAACCTGTGGAATTAAATACCCTTTTTGCACTGGCACATTCTGGCCTCATTATAATTGAGCTGGCAGTTAGCCGTTATGTCAACAATGGTCACTTCAGAATTATGGAAAACCAGATGAATACGGGCAGCCGTCAACAAATAGATGCATAAAAACAGTTCTGCTAACAGTAACATAGCAATGACAAAGGCACCTACTTACTAACTATTAAATTCTGCCTCTTTATAATCATGGCAATATTTATGATTAATCTTGAGCTGAACTGATCATTTATTCTGCAAGATAAGGCTATATTTACATACATTCAAATACATTCCCAGATTGACATAATGTTATTGCAGTTTCATTCATGCTTTATTTTGTCTGGTAATTATTTGGCATCTACATCTATCAATGCTGCATGTCTGTGTTTCTTTTTGAAGAAAAAGTGCCAGCATCAGAAATGAATAGCCCTGATAGCCCCATCATGTTTGAAGAAGCTAATGATACTATGTTTGACAGTATTTCTTATACCCAGGGTTGCAAAAGGCCAATGTGGTATAATTTAAAAGGCAATCGAGCCGGCCTGGCAGCTTGGATCTATATAGGTCAAATATGGCTGGGCTCAAATGTGCTAGTGCAAAAGGGGCAGATGGAGGATGGAAGGGATTGTGTTTAGCTAGTCAGATGCCCTGGTTAGGTAGCCAATTGCAGAAATAATATTTGTGGGAACTAGATCCGGGCACTGGAGTTAACACTCTCACACTTATAAATAGTGCCATATGATGTTTAATGATGACAGTGAGTCAGGACCTGTTTCATGATTCCTGTGAATAAGCCATGTTATAACCACCCTTTTTTCTTTATAAATTCAAATAATGTACTTTAAATGCATGCACAAAAAGCAATACTTAATAATAATTCAACAGAGGATGCCTGCTGTGAGAATGAATATCTTAATCTGCAATTTAAGTTGTCAAAATATGAGTTACTATTTTCTCTTGTCTATTAAAACCTGCCATGCATAGCTCAGTATTTGTAAAGGCTTAATGCAGTTTATCCATTGAGTACAACTGCTGCCACATCCTGGAAGATGCATCCTAACATCCTAATAAAAAAACTGCACTCTTTGTTCCTATTCAAGCAGAAATGATTATTAATAATTTCATATTATTTTTTCTCTGTAGGATTCATTGTATAACTACACCATGGAGAATAGATCAGTGGTGACGTCATTCATATTGGAGGCATTCCATGATTTGGAAGACCATAGATATCTATACTTCGCAGGTTTCCTTTTATTGTTTATCATTATGGTATTAACAAATATGTTTCTTATTATAGTAGTTTACATTGAGAGAGGTCTCCATGAACCCATGTATTTTTATATGTGTAATTTAGCACTGAATGGGATTTATGGCAGCGTATCTTTATTCCCAACAGTACTTGCTAATTTATTGTCTCATACTTATGAAATATCTCTGGCTGGTTGTCTTTTACAGATTTTTTGTATACACACATATGCTTCAGTTGAATTTAGTATTTTAGCAGTTATGGCTTATGACCGGTATGTTGCCATTTGTCGTCCATTACACTATCACCAAGTAATGTCTCATAAAAAAGTGTGCACATTTATTGCATTGTCCTGGATTTATCCTTGTATTCTTTTCGGGCTTGATTTTCTATTAACTGTACAGCGTACATTTTGTGGCAGAATCATAGACAAGGTGTATTGTGTGAATTTTGAGTTAGTCAAACTGTCTTGTTTTGATACTTCTGTTCAGGGCAAAGTTAGCTTTGCTGTAACTATTTTCATACTTGTTCCGCAGCTGCTCATGATACTATTTTCATATGCTCAAATACTCAGAATCTGCCTGTATACTTCTAAGGAATCTCAGAACAAAGCTATTCAAACATGCGCCCCACACTTACTGGCTGTGATTAACAATGCAGTGGGTATGCTTTTTGAAATTATGCAGAATAGTACCAACGCTCATGTACCTCATAAAGCTTGCTTATTCATGTCATTTTACGTTTTGATATTTCCCCCATTATGTAATCCTATCATTTATGGAATTAGTATTAAAGCCATCAGGGTCCAGATTGTCAAACTGCTTTGTGCTAAGAAACGTAAATCGACTCCACTCCAGGTGATGATGAAGTAGTCTCATTTGTTAACAAATTTTTTAAGCCAATAACCTAAATTAACTCAAATGAAATTCCATTTGGTTGTAGACCAATGAAAAGTCTGCAGAACGACAAGAAATTATTATTTCTGCCTGGAATATTCAAGCCTTTTTGTCATTTTAATTTTTTAATTTTGTAGACTCTCATTCCTACACCATGTGAGCCACATTTTATGTCTGTTAACACTATTTTTTAAATAAAGCTTTTCTTGATTCTGCTGTCATTGTGTTTTCTTGTGCACTCATTTGTCTAACAGGAAACAGTTGTGTCATGATACTTCATAACTATCAGGCAGCAATAAGTACTAATATGGGAGTTTACCTTTCATTCTAGTGTGTTGGGCCCATGTGAAGGTCCCTTCCACACATGCTACAAAAATGTCCTATTCTTCATTTGAAGCACTCTCTATCCTTAGATACATCTGTTTCAGATCACTGTTGCTCATTGAGGCAAATACCTTTGAAAGGTACACCGATCATTGATTCTTAGGAGAGCGAGCGATATGTATAGCTAGCTTACAGTTTGCTTTTTTGAATATTCTAGTAAGTTATAGTAACCTATTTTTGGTATATTTTTAATAGTTGGCTTGATAGTCCCTTGTTTTTTTTTTGATAGTTTGTCAGTCTAGCTTAGCAAGTAGCTAACTAGTTTATTTTATAAATATATACTTTATTAAAAAATAAATATATAAAGCATAGTTGAGACAGGAGTTGTATTATATGCATGCTACATGTTTACCTTTGCAATGTCCCTACAACAGACATTCTCTCTTGGAGAGAGTTCAGTGCAGTGACCACATGTGTGCACCCGTTGAAATGAAAACCAATATTGTTCATATCTTGCAGTTAATGTTATTGTGATTGCCTACAGCCTGTGTAAAATGAGTAGCCTACATGGCATGGGTAACAATTTGTACAGCGTGTGATTTGTTGTTTGCTAGCCGCATCATTATAAGCCCAAATGAGGCAGTGCATGCTGCCGCCTACTACTCCAAAACATTGTCCATCTTTTAATTCTCCACCATTGCTTCTGCCTCTGCTACTTGGGGCTCGGCAGCAGCTGGAGCTAGCATGTTTGTTTGTGTGTATATGAGTGAGAGAGGTAGCGAGAGAGACAGAGAGAGAGAGAGAGTGGAACAAAGCAGCTGCCGTGAGTGCTGTCCAGAGTAGGCTACTAGAAATTAGCTTTTGGCTACTAGTAAAAAAAAAATGCCGGGGTGTAGTTTGATACCTGGAGCTCAGTCCCTAAGGTCAAGCCGGAAAGTCTGCACACCCCTTTCACCTTCTCCATGTTTTATTACGTTACAGACTTATACTACAATAGACTGAGTTCATTTTTTGCCTCAAACATCTACACACAATAGCCAATAATGACAAAGTGAAAACAGGTTTTTAGAAAATATGCAATTTTATTTTACTGACAATAATAGGTTATTTAGGGGTTACATATCTGTAAACACCCTTAGCCTAATACTTGGTTGCTGCACCTTTGGCAGCGATTACAGCTTCAAGGTGTCTTGGGAAAGAAGCTACGAGCTTGGCACACTTCTTTCTGGATATTTTTGCCCATTCCTCTTGGCATATCCTTGCAAGCTCCGTCAGGTTGGATGGGGAGCGTCGGTACACAGCCATTTTCAGCTCTTTCCACAGATGTTCAATTGGATTCTGGTCTGGGCTCTGGCTGCACAGACTTTCTCCGAAGCTACTCCTTTGTTCTCTTGGCTGTGTGCTTCGGGTCGTTGTCATGTTGGAAGGTAAACCTTCACCACAGTCTGAGGTCCAGAGCGCTCTGGAGCAGGTTTTCTTCAAGGATCTTGGTGTAATTAGCTGCATACATCTTTACCTCGATCAGGACTAGTCGCCCTGTTCCCGCTGCTGAAAAACATCTCCACATCATGATGCTGCCACCGCCATGCTTCACTGTAGTGATGGTTTTTAGTCAGGTGATGAGCGCTGCCTGGTTTCCTCCAGACGTGACGCTTGGTATTCAGGCCAAAGGCCCGTCTTCCCTGATTGCTCAGTTTGGCCGGGCGGCCAGGTCTAGGAAGATTCTTGGTGGTTCTAAACTTCTTCCATTTACGAATGATGGTGGCCATTGTGCTCTTTGGGACCTGTAAAGCTGCAAAGAGTTTTCCGTACCTTTCTCCAGATCTATGCCTTGACACAATCCTGTTTCTGAGGTCTGCAGATAATTCCTTTGACCCCATGGCTTGGAGTTTGCTCTGACATGCACTGTCAACTGCTTATATAGGCAGGTGTTGGAAACAGACTTTCCGGCTTGACTGTACGTCCAAAAATATTGTAAGATGACTGTATATTCCCTCAAAACTATTTTCCAAACAGGATATTGTTATCAAATCCTATCATTATTCCTCTGTGCCCCCTCAGTTTTTTAGGTGCAGGTCACCCTTGTTCTGAAACAGTAGTGGAACATACAAACACATTCACAGAACACACACGCGCATGGCTCGGCGGCCAAAAAACACACACACACACACGGCCAATGTTACATGCCTTTACATGACTAATCAATATATAACCAAGCCACAAATGAATAGAATAGAATATGAAAATAATAACTATCCCTCCCTCTCCATCTCTCTCTTGCAACAAGGCAGTCGGACCAGTGTAGTGTAATGTTCGCTACAATTCTTCCCAGCGTATAATTTTTTCCAACTTCCAGGCCCGTTGCTCGACTGTAGGCTACGTCTCGCTAGCTACAAGCACCTAGCACTGAACGGATCATTTTCAACGTATTTGTAAATAAAGCTTACTTAGCAAGTACTGATCCACCTAGCGGATCACAGTTCACCACACCAAAAAACTCAAATTAAAGGCAGCCATTATTAAATAGAGTGACTTTAACAAATCCAACTTTGACTACACCCGTTTAAGAGTTAGCTAACGTTAACATTCTACTTGCTCATTGGCAGAATGCACTGACAGAAAACTAGCTAACGTTTAATTTCCAAAAGTGAGGGCATTGAAATTACACAAAGGTCCAACTGGTTCAGTATGCAAATTGACAGCAGTTCAGAGCCCCTGGCCTTACCACATGTAAAGGCTTCCCATCGGGCGAATGTTATTTAATCCAATTTCAATGTAATGTTAGATATAAAAAGACATTCACCTATTTGTAAGCACATGATGCCACAGTTAAATTAGCTTCCTTTATATTCTGTACAATTTAAGCCAAGCAATCAAACCAGTAGATTGCTGAATCATTTCAGATCATAAATGTTAATTAAGTTAGCCTAACGTTACAAGTTACTAGTTAGATTAAGACATTTGTGGCTAGAAAACCAGCTAGAAAACATTGGCAACACTAAACACAGCATTTTCCCAAAATAACAAAAAATTAAACCTTTGTTCTTACCTGTAAATCTCCTCTTTTTATTTATGACCTCGAAAAAACTCTGCAGGTCTTTGCAAGTTTTTCTGGTGGCTATGGTCCACCAGAACACTCCGTTAGCTTAATTAGCTAGGTGAGACCATGCAGAAAAGTAGCATAATAATTAATAGCTAATAATAAGACGAAAAAACTTAATTAATGTAGGCCAAAGCTAATAATGTGGCTTTATTATACACTTTTTTCTCTCTATTTCTCACTAAATTCTCCTAAATCACACCGCAAAACTCGTCTTTGCCAATACAAAGCATGCACCAAACTTGAACTGCCTACACTTTCAGACTGCAAGAAATATGCGGGCAGACAATTGGACATTTTCCACGTAACCCCTCTTCCCCTCCTCCTCTAACTCCAAGCAGCCAATATGACATTGGACGTTAGAAAAGCTCATGCAAGAACTTTTCCGTTTATGTGAATCAATGCGGTTTGTTGTACAGAATTGTCTATTTTAACAAGTGGGGCACTTTTAAACATCAGGGCAACATTCTATGTGACATGAGGGTATCGTTCTGGGAACCTTCCTCTTGTGCTCTACGAACAGTTTATATAACATCAGGGGGAGATTCTATATAACATGAGGGTAACGTTCTGGGAACTTTCCTCTGGCGTTCTAAGAGTATTCTATATAATATGAGGGGAACATTCTCTGGGCATTCCATGAGACATCAGGGCAATGTTCTCCATAACATGAGGGTAACATTCTGGTAACCTTCCTCTTGTGCTCTATGAACATTTTCTATAACATCAGGGGAACATTCTAGGAGCATTTCATGAAACATCAGAGGAACGTTCTATGTGACATGAGGGTATCGTTCTGGGAACTTTCCTCTTGCGCTCTACAAACATTGTATATAACACCAGTGCAACATTCGAGGTGTATTCCATGTAACGTAGGGGGAATGTTCTGGGAACCTTCCTCTTGTGTTCTTCAAACATTCAATATGACATTCATACATTACCAAATAGGAGAACTAATGAGGAATTAAATCTCAAACGTTTGTGACTATGTCATTTTCTGTAGCTAGTGGGTTAACTTAACACATTTCATGGGGTAGAAAATGTTCAAATCATAATGACATCTATCTGTGCAAAAGAAATATTGCAAGTATCTTATAAGTGACTTTTTAGAGGATGTTGTAGCTGTCCCTTTTAGAAGAAATTTCAATTTTATCTTGAGAATCGTTTGCTTTCACTTGTTTTGGTTTAATTGTGTTCATTTAGATAAAAACTATATTTCTGGCCCTTAATATACACTGGAAACACATTTCAACACCAGCTCGACTCAGGGAACAGGACGCCCCTGCCATGCATAGTCCCCTGAGATATCTGCCACTTGACAACAAGGTGACTCTCATGGCTAATTGGGCTTGGGACGCAAGCTCAGGTCTGATCAGCCTGTAGCTGGCCGCCTCTGGGGAGGGTGTATAGTGTCAAAGGCCGAAACACCCTATGACCCAGAGGAACACTACTGATGATGCGTCCCGTAAATTCAATTCTTCCCACGATTCTTCTTCAAGTCTACTATCCGCCATTCATCGGCAAGTCCACCAGTTATTTGCATGTGCTTGCACAAGGAGATCAACATCTCATCCTGTGTTTTCTGGAATCTGAATTAAGTAACACCAGTGACCCTATTGAAAGAGTTGAATTCAATGCAACATGTTTTAAATTTGTTAAAACAACATTACACTCACATACAGGTGGGTGACAAATTAAAGTAAACGAGGTAAATGAGGAATGCATAGTACGTTATACATAGGGTTCTGGCAGCTCTGTTATGGTCAGGGGTGCATTTCTTGGCATGGTTTAGGTCCACTGCAAGTTACACAAAATGAAATACCAAACCATTTCTAAGTGATATTTATGATGGGATTTCTGTGCTTTATTGCCACACAGCTAGGCTCGTGGAATTAATTCCAGTATAGGGGAAAGGAGCTGCTATCAGTACACTGCATTCAATATAAAAGAGGTGAATGAGAAGACCTTTCTTAACTCTTAAGTTTTTTCAGTTAGCGGAGGAAGAAGAGTCTTTTTTGGGCTTTCTTTATTAGGAGTTTAGATTTCTAGTGACGTCTGTTCCAAAGAACTTGGGAGTTGGTTATGGGGTTTGGTTCATTGTCGATGAGAATACAGTTGAAGTCGGAAGTTTACATACACTTAGGTTGAAGTCATTAAAACTTATTTTTAACCACTCCACAGATTTCATGTTAGCAAACGATAGTGTTGGCAAGTCAGTTAAGACATCTATTTTGTGCATAACACAAGTCATTTTTCCAACAATTGTTTACAGACAGATTATTTCACTTTTAATTCACAAGTAGGTCAGAAGTTTACATACACTAAGTTGACTGTGCCTTTAAATAAAAAATAATAATTTTGGTCGCATATTCTTTGCTTGCCATGACTTCTTGATGTCTGTGACCAAACAACATTAAAAAACTCTAGATATCTTATTTTCTGGTACTCTTACAAGCGAAACTATAACGTCTCTGCATTTGAATGGATCTCTATGGGAATTGGGGGGTGGGACTAGATTTAGCTGTAAATTATACTGGAACAGTATAGAATACATGATTGGTAAAATGGCTGTAAGTCATCAAGGGTCTGAGGTATCAAACGAGCCTCAAACCATCACTCTGCTGCCCAGGCTCTGAGTCACGAGGGGGCTAGAGGGGGCTTTGCCCCCTCTGTTGTATATTTGACCCCCTATAAATGCCAGAGTCGATGAATACATATAGACAACATTTTCTCAAATGAAGTCGCCCGATAATTTGTTCTACTCCTTGATCTCAGGGCTCACGAGAATGAGTTAGGTGACGTCTTGAACTTGACTAGTCAATTTTGAGCGCATCTATCTAACGTTAACTCGAGCTGAAAATGGAGAAATATCTCTCCCCCAAACGACCAGGGACCTCAGAAACACCAGGGTCAGAGAAGTCGAACAGTAGAACAACGACAGCCAGGATATTGAGCACATTCGCATTTGCGTGGAAAAAGAGCCGCTGTGCCCGCCATCTGATCAGCAGTTAGCCACCGCCACTACCCGCAGCAGGGCTACCCCCCCTCGCAGCACTGGGCCTGCTGATATTAGCCATACTCCAGACGAAGGACAACAGTGCCCTATTCTGCTAAAAATACCCAGCTAAAAAGTGCGGAATTATAATGTGATTCTGTGAACGCAGTTTTTCTTGTTTATGGCATGTAAAAAATTACATGAGGAGCAACAGCGGGGACACTCGGAATAGAAACCCGTCTTTTTTGTCGAATAACTCCGGAGAAGCAAGGGCCCGATGAGCTGGACATCATTGATGATTTTGCCATGAACCACAACAGGCGCATTGTCCTGCTATAGTATGAGAGACGTCCATTGGTGAGTAGGCTAACGTTAAATTTGATTATTTAGTTTAACACAGTAGGCCTAACGTTAGTGCTATATGTGTAGTAGGCTAGCTAAGGTTATATTAGCTAACTAAATAGCTAGCTAACGTTATATTAGCCGCCCATAGTGACAATGAAATGGGGGGTGGGGGGGTTTAGATAGCCCCACCGAGAAGAACTGGCACCAGCCGCCACTGCATAGCAGGATGATAACCTACTGTTGTACTATATACAAATATTTGCCCCCTTGCCATTTTTAACTGCCCCATCAGTCACTTCATCCTGGCGCCGGGCCTGTTGCTGCTGCCAGATATACAGTAGATATGGATGGATCACTTTAAGGGTTGTTTTTCCTGACAAATTTTCCTATTGAATTCTATGGAAAAATAAGTCAGGAGAAGAAACCCTTCAAGTTATCCATCCATATCTACTGTATTTCTGGCAGCAGAGTGATGACTTAAGGTTTGTTTGATACGTCAGACCCTTGATGACTTAGAGCCATTTAGCCAACCATGTGTTCCATACTGTTCCAGTGTAATTTACAGCTAAATATAGTCCCACCCCCCAGTTCCAATAGAGATCCATTCAAATGCAGAGACGTTATATTATCGCTTATAAGAGTACCAGAAAATAAGATATCTTTTGATGTTGTTGGGTCACAGGCATCAGGAAGTCATGGCATGCAAAGAATATGTGACCAAATATTAGGATATATATATATATATATATATATATATATATATATATATATATATATATATATAAGGATATGCGACGAACATTTTCAATTTATTTTTCTTCCGACTTCAACTGTAGGTGTATTTGTTGACTCACTACTTTCGCTCTCTTTACACTGCTTATATGCATGTTGATGTTGCCACCTCTATGTTTAACTCCTGCCTCTCTCAGTCTCTCAACTCACTATGTCCTCTTGTCTCCAAACCAGCTCGACCATCACCCCCCTCCCCGTGGCTGACAGATTCTCACAAATCCAGCAGAACCATGCTGCGAGCCGCTGAGAGAAAGTGGAGGAAATCCAGATCCGCAGATGACCTGACCTCCTATAACACTCTGCTGGCAGCCTTAACAGCTGCAAATACATTGGCTAAGACTTCATTTTTTCAGTCTAAAATTAATGCATGTTTGTCTAATCCACGTAAACTCTTTTCCACCTTCTCCTCCCTGCTTATCCCCCCTCCACCATCTCTGCAGATGACTTCCTGACCCACTTTGAGAGGAAGGTGGCCATGATCCGGAACTCCTTCACACATCCAGTGACACCCCACATCCACCATACCGAACCCATCACCACACTGTCGTCCTTCAAGACTCTGGAGGACGCAGATGTGCTCCAACTCGTGACGCACCATCGCGCAACCACCTGTCCACAGGACCCCATCCTGTCAGCAGTCCTCCCGTCTATATCCGGTGAGCTTGTTCCATATCTGTCCTCTATTATGAACACCTCCCTAACCTGTGGCTATGTTCCTGCAGTTTTTAAGTCTGCCCGTGTAACCCCACTCCTTAAAAAACCTAGCTTAGACCCCTCCGATGTCAGGAACTTCCGTCCTGTATCTCTCTTGCCCTTCCTGTCCAAAACTCTTGAACGAGCTGTCCATAACCAACTGTCTGTTTTTCTCCACCAGAACAACCTGCTTGACCCCCATCAGTCCGGCTTCAGAACCAGACATTCCACGGAAACTGCTCTTCTGGCCGTGACTGAGGCACTCTCCACTGCTAGAGCCTCATCCCTCTCCGCTGTCCTGATTCCACTTGACCCGTCTGCGGCGTTCGACACGGTCAACCACAAACTCCTGATCTCCACAGTCTCTGAGATGGGCATTTCTGGGACTGCCCTCTCTTGATTTGTATCATATCTCACTGATAAATCCTACCAAGACTTTTGGAAGGGTTCTGTCTCTGCACCCCATCCCCTGTCTACAGGAGTCCCGCAGGGATCTGTACTGGGGCCTCTGCTGTTCTCCATTTATACAAAGTTCAATAATGAATTCACATGACTTATCATACCATGGTTATGCTGATGATACTCAACTCTTCCTCTCTTCCCCTCCCTCTACCCAACAGGTGAAGGAGAGGATATCTGCTTGTCTGGCCGACATCTCTGAGTGGATGACTACCCATCACCTGAAGCTCAACCTCGACAAGACAGAGCTCTTCATGCCATACAAGACCTCCCCACTACATGACCTCTCCATCACCGTTGATGGGACCATGGTGGCTGCCTCCCACTCTGCAAAAAACCTGGGGGTGGTCCTGGACGACCAGCTGGACTTCAAAGACCACATCAGGGTGACGGCATGGTCCTGAAAGTTCCTCCTGTACAACATCAGGAGGATTCGACCGTACCTGACCACCTACTCCACCCAGCTTTTTGTCCACACTATGGTCACCTCACGCCTGGACTACTGCAACTCCCTGCTCGCAAGCCTACCAGCCTGCGCCATCCTGCCTCTTCAACTGATCCAGAACACAGCTGCCCGGCTTGTGTGCAACCTCCCAAAATTTTCACGTCACCCCCCCTGTTGAGGTCACTCCACTGGCTGCCAGTTGCAGCCAGGATCAGGTTCAAAGTTCTGACCCTGGCCTACACTGCAGCCAATAGGACAGGCCCCGCCTACCTGCAGAACTTGATCCAGAACTATGTTCCTGCTCGACCACTTCACTCGTCTACAGCAGGGCAACTCACACTTCCCCCCTCCGTGTCAATGGCGCTCGCTCGTCCCGACTGCGGAGCTTTTCCACCCTAGCTCCCCAGTGGTGGAACGAACTTCCCATTCCCCTACGTTTTATGTCAACCTTGCCTGCGTTCCGTCGTGGCCTGAAAACATACCTTTTCAGACTCCACCTGGACTGATACACTTATCTAGGACCTCTCATGATACTCGTTTCGTGTTTAACTGTGTGTTGAAGTTTATAATATTTAGAATAGAATTGTAGTAGAGCAGATTTACCCAGTTAACTGTGAACTGCATTCAATGTTCATTACTACTGGATAGCTGCTACTTTATGGGAAGGATGGGCTTTGTCTTATCTGTTCTGTAGTTACTTCGATGACGTTTCTGTATGCACTTACTGTATGTCGCTTTGGATAAAAGCGTCTGCTAAATGACTGTAATGTAATGAGTACTCGCAAACAAAAATCTAACGTAAGAATAGGGTCCGAAATGAACACCCAAGTGAAAATGCTGGTAGATTTTTTTTAACCGATATTTATTGCGCCACGTCAGCTCTGATTTGAGGTCTGCACAGTAGGCTAGCCTAGGCTATGCGCTAGGGATGTTAATGGTTAACCGACAATAGGAATTTTAACCGATCAACCTTATCAGTTAAACAGTTAATTTTAAACAAATTGCAGCATAATGTTGGCGATTTGAATTTACATGCATATCAACTGGGGTGTGGGGGAAAACAATTCTTAAATCCAACACAAGAGGGTGCCACCATAACGTGATATCGGCTAGGCTTCGTTTTGTTAACTTGCAGATGCCTACGTTTCGTTTCCTTAGCTTTCACATGGCTATGTTACTTCGGCAACGTTAACTCTCAGAGAATCAGAGAACAAAATGAAGCGAGCAAAAAAAAAAAAAAAGGAGTTTGGTTTAATCAAAACCTATACATTCGCAATCAATTTCCCCAAAAACAAAGTGCAGAAAAACTGTTTTCACCCACTGCCCTTGCTATAACGTTAGCCTAGTGTTAAAATTTAGCTAAATTTGCAATAGTATGTGCCTGCAATACCGGAGCAGTGCAGGGACAGTCTCAGGGCCGGGACAGTCTCAGGACCGGGACAGTGTCAGGACCCTAGTTTTTCATTTCACCTACCGAATTGCAGTGCAACCATGGCAAGACCGCAGTTCTTGCATGTCAATAATAAAGCTGTATAAAAAATTTGACTTCTGGCTCCAAAAAGACCATAACTTTTGCGTAAGATCTTTGTTTTGTTGCTTTATTCAATACTGTTCATGATTTCAGCTGTCCTTTTGGCACTAGATAGAGCTCATCAAGAGCTTTAATTTGACATAGTGTAGTATAATGGTTAAGGAGCTGGACTGCAGGTTTGATTCCCAGGTAGGACACTGCTGTTGTACCCTTGAGCAAGGTACTTAGCCTGAATTGCTTCAGTATATATCCAACTGTATGAATGGATAAATGTAATAAGATGTTATGTAAGTCGCTCTGGATAAGAGCGTCTGCTAAATGCCTGTAATGTAATATAGAACTCATTTTACCCCAAAATGCATTTATTTTACAAGGCAAATACAGTGGCTCACAGTACGAAAATTATGGGAATCATACGCTATGGCCTTTGCAGCCACTTGATCTCAACCCAATTTAACATTATTTTGGAAGAATGGTGTTGCTTCCCTCCAGTAGAGTTCCAGAGACTTGTAGAATATGCCAAGGCGCAGATTTCTCACAGCCACCAATGGCGGTGTCCAGAAAAAAACAGAAACATCTATTCTTTTAAGCTAGTACAACTCCTGTGTGTGTTCATCTCTTTAAATAAGATGGTTTCCAAGTGAAAATATAATGAGAAGTAATATCTCACACAAGAAATTTGTCAATTGTTGAAAAAATGTTTTTGGGGGGATTAAAATCTCCCAACATTGAGCATGCCAATTGCATGCTTTCTGAAGACTTGCAACATCTGTGGCATCGGGTCATGTGACAAAAACACACATTTGAGTGGTCTTTTATTGTCCCCAGCAAAAGTTGTGTCAGTGTAATGGTCACACCCTGTCTGGTGGTGGTTTATCTCATTGAAGGAGAAATGCTTAGTAGCGTGAATGTAAACAAATTTGTGCACAAAATTGAAAACAAATCATTTTTATTTACACAGGGAAGTACATGGCAACTTTCAGAGGCTCCACTTTAATGTTCACCTCATCGGAGGTTCACACAGAGAGAGAGAGAGAGAGAGAGTTTTTTTAGTTTTAAGCCACCTTTATTGTGACACTAACAAATTTTTGTTAAACATTCCAGGCTATTAAAAGCCAACCAAAATCGAAATAAAAGGAAGAAAACTTACAAAACACAAAACATAACTGCAACAGAAACTAAGAAAACAGAAAAGGGGGAGAAACAAAAAGGTTCACAAAGCAAGACACAGCTCTCCATTTCCATCAACAGTACACAAGACACTCCCAATTCCCCACATATAACTGAACCCTTCCAGGTTTCCTACGAGCCTGTAGTAGGCATGCTCTACTTTGAGCCGGCCTGCAAGCAGCCCTTTGAACATTTTCACTGGGTCTACTGAGCCCATCCCTCTGATCTGATTCTTCCGCGTTTTCCATATTGCTAATTTAGTAACCCCTGACAAAAAATGTATTAGTGTTTGTACGCGTTTCTTCTTCACTGTAAACCTTGGGCCAAAAATAAAAACCTCAAATGAAAACTCCTCCCCCAAGCCTTGATAAAAACTCTTCAGTCGGCTAATAACCTGCGCTAAGCGAGAGCATTGTAAAAACAGATGGGTTAGGGACTCTGACTCCAAACAAAAAGGACAGCCCTCCCCAACACTAGGATCCAGGTGCACCAGATGTCTGTTCGTGGCTATAGCCCCATGGATGATCCTCCACTGGAGGTCAGCTGTCCGTTTCTCAATGGGAGGCTTGTACAAGGACCTCCAGCAGCCGTTTGGGGAAGAGTCTGGACCAAAAAATTCGGCCCACCTCGACGCCTTCATCCCTGCCAGTGAGCGTAATTGAGACACTTTTACACATACATAGTATGCAGCCTTCTTTCCCACTGCCTGAAACTCCCCCAGCTCCGGGGTCCTGAAAGACAGTAGTTGCCCCTGCCCTTCCTGCCAGTCCCCCGTGTTAGCAGTGACAGTAGTATATAGCATTCGGTAAATGTCAAAAAGTGATTGATGGCGTCAAAAGGTCAATTTATGAATATTAATGAGTTTATGAAAAATTATAATTATGCATAAATTTAAAAAAATTATAAATTTTTTATTTTATTTTATTTTTTTATGATTATGATTATGCATCATCATTCGGGGCGGGGGTTTGTGGGGTTTTCGTTTCAAGGGTTTGGCGATGTCATTTTATTGGGAATTGTTGTAAACGTTGGTGAATGGTTTTGTGACGAATGTAAATTGTTTTTATGGATGGGCTATGGTGCTTAGGGAAACATATTGGCAATTTATTGTGTTGTACATTTTTTTTATTTTAAAAACATCGTGAAAAAGTAATGGTGTATAAATGTATATGTTGTTAGTTGTAGCAGTAGTAGCAGCGGCAATTAAGTTTTATTTTTAAAAAGCAGTTTGTGTTAAACGCAACAGCCGCGTGTTAAAAAGAATAGAATAATTCAAGCAGTTTGTTAAAAAGCGCTGAAAGGCGAACTCAATACATAGCAGCTGGCTGTTAAAACGTGAAAAACATAGCGTTGAAAGGAGACCCCGTGAATGGCCTAGAATGGTTCGAAAGAAAGACTATGAAGAAAGAATTTAAATAAAATAATATGTTACGTTTTAAAGAATTAAAACGAAAAACGAAAAAACACTTGTAAAGTTTCAAGTCGTAGCGGAGTATATACTACCAGCATGTTGACAGCTAGCGGCTATCGGGCATGACTAAAATTGTCCAGAGAAAGGTCTGTATGTATCAAACAGGAATACGACCCCCAAACTTCCTGTTACGTGGAATTTGACGCACGCTCACGTTGACCAAGGCTGGAATTTGACGTAGTGACTTTGGCGCGAAAACGGTTTCTGACAAAATAACCAGTTATCTGATTGATGGGTTTGGGTGGGGAGGGGGTATCCACCATGTGATGGTTGTGGTTGTATCGCCCATGCTGTTATATCATCCAAGCCATTTTGAACATCGCATTTATTTTAAGACTGGTTTTTCAAAGGGTTAATTAAATACGTGGTTTTTAAAGATATAAACTAGAAACAAAATATAATCTAAACGTATCTCTAAACGTACAAGGCCTATTAAAGCGAATTTCACAGGAGGCCTTTTATAATTAATTTATTTTTCATATCTTTAAATAATTTTTTCTGCAGGGGGGTTAATAGGCATGTTTGGTATCGAATGGTTTGTAAAAGATGGGGCTATTCAATTTAAACAGAGTTGCTCTATTATGTGTAACATACAACGTGTAATAATATCTACTTTTAAAAATGTGTCTAAATGTTTGGCTTGCGAAAACAAATTGCGAAATGTTTGTTTCCCCCATGTGGTGCTGGCGATAAGGGTCCAAGCAGCTGTAACATAACCGCGGGGGGGGGGGTCCAAGCCATTTTGAACATCGCATTTATTTTAAGACTGGTTTTTCAAAGGGTTAATTAAATACGTGGTTTTTAAATATATAAACTAGAAACAAAATATAATCTAAACGTATCTCTAAACGTACAAGGCCTATTAAAGCGAATTTCACAGGAGGCCTTTTATAATTAATTTATTTTTCATATCTTTAAATAATTTTTTCTGCAGGGGTTAATAGGCATGTTTGGTATCGAATGGTTTGTAAAAGATGGGGCTATTCAATTTAAACAGAGTTGCTCTATTATATGTAACATACAACGTGTAATAATATCTACTTTTAAAAGTGTCTTCAATTGTCGGAAAAGCCACGCGTGGGAGAGGGGGGTTTACAGCTTGAACGACATGGACAGGTGTCAGCCTAGCCATAGGCTTTGCGGGGGTGTAGCTATAAATCTTAAAACTTTTTGCATGGCCTATGCCTGTAGTCGAAACAGACCGCAACGCTGGCTTCTAATGAACCTACTAAGAAGCTTGTCTACAGCGGTCTACCAACACGCAACTCTCCAGAAGTTATGGCGAAGAAACCTTTTTTAATTTTTAATTTTTTACACAGGCCTAGACGGTAATACCCCTTGAACGTAGTGTAGTTTGGGAAGAACCAATAAACAAACACGAAGAAGAAGAAGTATGCATAGCTTTTGGGCTAAATAATTGGAGACTACGCGTAAAGTACGGTTAGCTAGCTGACTGTTTGTACAACTTTCTTCAAATAGCCTACTCAAATTTAATGTCGGCATTCTAAAACTTGTTAGTTGTTGTAACTTCTCCGATTTTTTTATTTTTACGTTTTAAAAAAAAAGAAGAAAAAAAGTAAATTAGACGCAGCACTGTGTAGGCTATTCAAATCACAAGGATATAATCTACCGGTTGGTCATGGAGAGGTTTGTGTAAAAATGTTTGATTTTATTTGTTCTAAAACTTTAATTTGGAAAACCGTTTGCTACCTTGGTAGGCTATTAAATAGTCCACACGACCACTCAGAAAGTGACCTATTGCATAAAGTTATGTAGGCTATGTATTGCATAAATGTATGGCTATGAACGTTTTCAGTATTCCAGGGTCCTGTATAACGGTCTAAACGGGTTAGTTGGATAAATGTGTGCCGAAACGTTGGTTTTTATTATAACACATTGGTAATACATTACGGGGGCATAAAGTGTGCGACTTTCTTTGTTTATTTATGCGTCTTCACCAGTTTGTATGCAACACGTGAAAGTTTTTTTTTTTTGAGTGTGCTCGTATATTTTAGTTGGATAAAGCCAACAAAAACAACAGTGTGGGTAAAACGAAATGCTTTACCCATGTAACAAGATACGACTTTCCACTGTTTAGTTTTTTTATCTGTTTATTTATTTTGTCCTTACAAGCAAAAATGTTAGATTTAAGACGCGATAAGCAACTGACGCCTTTCCACGTTGGATTTTTTCAGTATACAAAGGGGGAAATTATCAGGCATGCGAACGCAGTAGTGTTTTCAGTTATCATGGCAACTAAAGTTACATAACGTAGACTATGTTTAGAGTGGAGCTAGTAGGATTTAAAGTAGGATTTCGTTGCATAGTCAAAATCATAACGGTTTTTAAGCAGTAGTACGGGGTGCTGACAACCTAGGCAAACAAAAGCGAATAAAGAAAAGTGAAACTTGAGTTAATTGGTCTGGTAATGAAATGTTAATGAACTGTTTTGTGATAAACCCATATCCAGTCATTCTGCGAGAGCCGATGGTCTGTTGAAGTTACAGCCTCGAAGTTACAACGCTCACGCGGTCTATACCTCTCTGTTAAAGCCCAAAAGGGTTGTTTTTGAGTCATGCTTTTATTACTGTAGCCTAGTTTATTCTCAAGACGTTATTTGATATTTTGGTGGGGTTTTGTGGTATTTATTCAGCTAATTTTCAAATGTTATATTGAAGCATTGTGTATTGTAGGTTATAGTAAATACAATTATATCAAAGTTCAAATGAAAAAAGATGTGCACTGTGTTTTAGTTGTTTTTTCTTTAAAGTTGACATATTAGTGGATACCATCACTGTGCAGACCATTAAATAAAAAGTGTCAATATTTGAAAAAGTGATTCAAGCCACTTATTATAAACTAATTCAGGCACTGGTGTAATTGTGTGTATGTATGTATGTGTGTGTGTGTGCGTGGTCGCGAGCGCACTATGGTTTTTAAATAATAAAGTTTGTTTATTTGAACATTGTTGCGACAAGATTGCAAACGTGTAATGTTTTCAAAAGTATACCAACAGTGTATTCCTAATAATAGAGGACCCCACAACACACATAATTGAATAGGTCTTTGAATGTCATTCTACCCTTCAGATTAAGAGGCAGTAGACAGCAGACAGTAGATTTTGGTGGGTCTTGTGGTATTTATTCTGCTAATTATCAAATGTTATTTTGAAGCATTGTGTATTGTAGGTTATAATAAATACAATTATATCAAAGTTCAAATGAAAAAAAAAGATGTGCACGGTGTTTTAGCTGTTTTTTTTCTTTTCTTTCAAGTTTACAATATTTGAAAAAGTGATTCCAGACACTTACTATAAACTAATTCAGGTACTGGGGGTAATTGTGTGTGTGTGTGTGTGTGTGTGTGTGTGTTTGTGTGTGTGTGCGCATGTGCTATGGTTTTTAAATAATAAAGTTTGTTTGTTGTGACAGGGTTGCAAAAGTGTAATGTTTTAAAAACTAGGGTTATACCAACAATGTATTACTAATAATAGAGGACCCCACAACACACCTAATTAAATAGGTCTTTCTGCCCCCCTTCAAAAGTAACTTTTAATTTAGTGTGCATTTTAAATTCAAATTTAAGAGGCAGAAGTCAAACTTACCATAATGAAAGGTGCTACAGCACTTTTGAAATAAAATGATTCAGTTCAACAGTTTTGTTAAATGACTCTTTGTGTAATTTTATTCTTATACATATCAAATTTTATTTCAGCTTTGCACATCTTAATGCACGGAACATACCCAACACATGTTTAAGGCCCCAGCTTAGGTATCACCAGGAGGGGGTTCACCAGGAAGTTATTTATTTTTTCAGGAGTGTGTGTGTGTGTGTGTGTTTGTGTGTGTGTGCGTGATACAATTTTATTTTTAAATGGGGGTTGTTTTGTTTGTAACTATGTAGATTTTAACAAAATAACAGGACGAACATGGACAACGTGACCTATCGTTTAGGTAATAGGACTTATGCGCACAAACATAAACAGCTAACCATCTAAAGACCGATCTAACCATGTGTATTTTGAGGGTTTTTCTCTGTTATGGGAAAAGAGGTCGCTAGCTACAGATAGTGTGGTATAAAAATATGTGAAAGTTAAGGTCTTAAACTGAAAAGGTCAAACCATTAAAGCCGGTGATATGTTGCGTTAGAATGTTCGATGTAACAGAATTAAAGTAGGCTATTCATTACTCACTCTACTTACATGTAAATAACGGAACTTTTAAACAGACATCAACAGAATGACAATGAGTTGTTTAAACTTATTAAGTTGTATTTTATTTCCACAAGAGTTGTTGTTGAATGACGATATAGACCTACAGGTGAAAATAGAGGGCATCATAGCCTGATTAAGAGACAGATTTTTGCAGCATCAAAACGCATGCATACCAGAGACTGAGAGTTTGTCTCGTCGGGATCACACTATGGTGCCAACAAGAACAGCCAACATGTGAAGAGACTAAGGACACTAAAGTCTCTTTACGGTGGCTGTGTGTGTGTGTGTGTGTGAGTGTGTGTGTGTGTGTGTGTGTGTGTGTGACATTATGGCACCCTAAGACTCAATATTGTACAAATGTTGTTTTGTTGTGAAGTGACTATGTTTTTAAAAAGCATTTAATACACAAAAAGACACTGTCAATATTGTTTACAAGTTGTTGTTGTTTTTGGTTCTAAGTTTTTGAGGCTTGAAACACTAGATATGGTGACAGTGAGTTGTTAGAAGGGGTATCAAAACCAGGAAAAGTGTACCCTATACGACATGAAACGCATAACACCAAAGGTGCATAGGGGACGACAGGCATTACCTTGGTACAATTAAACGGAAGCGTTTAATTATTTTGTTGTTTAAAACAGAGCGAGCATATCTTGTTGTTGCTGAATTAAAGTACACATTACACACAAACCATGCAAATAATGGAACTTTTGTACAGTATTTTCTTCAGACTGCTAACCATTGAAAGACATAAGGGTACCACAATCAACTGAACAATAGTTTTGAAACACTTTAAAGTTTGTTTCAAGATCAGATCAATTGAAAAGCACTTTGTTGCAAACCTGTTTGGGGTTTTTCAAGACTAACCGTGTATAATTGCTAGGCAGCCACAATGGCCTGTTTAGATGTTTACACAAATTACAATATTTTAGTAAATGTGTTCAAACGCACCACAGAGTTGATTAATATTGTAATTTTTCAACATTGGCCATTCTAAATCAACATGTTACATGCATTGAATGGCTTGATCTTTTCTGTTTAAGACTTACTCTTTCGCATAATTATGTCACCAACACAAACGTGCCACATTATTTGGACATCTGTGGTCGTAGGCTAACAGCTAATAGATCTCTAAATACACTCGAAAAGAGGGCTGATTTTATCATCTAAGCATACAGGCAGCTTCAAACTGTTGTTACACATGCGCAAATGTTTGTAAGCAACATATAATAAGCTATACACAACAATAGTATACTAGTTTCTTCAACACCAATATTTTAGTTGTAAGCATTACTCAGATTACGTTTACTTACCTAAATTGTATCTTAAACCATCTTTTTAAGAGCACTCTACCGTGTATGCGGGGAAAAGCAGTGTACAGTCATGTTAAAAAGTAAGTACACCCTTCAAGTGATCCATACATATCTACTGCATATCGGGCTGCAGAGAGATGGTTTGAGGCTCATTTGATACCTCAGACCCTTGATGACTTGCGACCATTTTACCAACCATGTATTACATACTGTTCCAGCATAGTTAACTGCTAAATCTAGGCCAACGTGATACGTTCAAATGCAGAGACGTTATAGTATCGCTTGTAAGAGCACCAGAAAATCAAGAGTCTTTTGAAACTAAGCTAATTCACCAAACGTTGAATTTTTTATAAACCTTTTCACACATCGTTACCAGGGGTGGCAATAATAGTGGAGGGACCTGTATCTCGGGCCGTCGACCTGTATTTCGGGCCGTCGAGCAATTTTATACCACATCTGTAGCTAGCGACCTCTTTTCCCATAACAGAGAAAAACCCTCAAAATACACATGGTTAGATCGGTCTTTAGATGGTTAGCTGTTTATGTTTGTGCGCATAAGTCCTATTACCTAAACGATAGGTCACGTTGTCCATGTTCGTCCTGTTATTTTGTTAAAATCTACATAGTTACAAACAAAACAACCCCCATTTAAAAATAAAATTGTATCACGCACACACACACAAACACACACACACACACACACACTCCTGAAAAAATAAATAACTTCCTGGTGAACCCCCTCCTGGTGATACCTAAGCTGGGGCCTTAAACATGTGTTGGGTATGTTCCGTGCATTAAGATGTGCAAAGCTGAAATAAAATTTGATATGTATAAGAATAAAATTACACAAAGAGTCATTTAACAAAACTGTTGAACTGAATCATTTTATTTCAAAAGTGCTGTAGCACCTTTCATTATGGTAAGTTTGACTTCTGCCTCTTAAATTTGAATTTAAAATGCACACTAAATTAAAAGTTACTTTTGAAGGGGGGCAGAAAGACCTATTTAATTAGGTGTGTTGTGGGGTCCTCTATTATTAGTAATACATTGTTGGTATAACCCTAGTTTTTAAAACATTACACTTTTGCAACCCTGTC
Source organism: Ilyophis sp. 1 JC-2022 (assembly GCA_022702515.1). Taxonomy (NCBI): domain Eukaryota; kingdom Metazoa; phylum Chordata; class Actinopteri; order Anguilliformes; family Synaphobranchidae; genus Ilyophis; species Ilyophis sp. 1 JC-2022. The sequence continues at coordinate 89,468,363 of CM040402.1, read as the reverse complement.
ACAACAAACAAACTTTATTATTTAAAAACCATAGCACATGCGCACACACACACACACACACACACACACACACACACACACACACACACACACACACACACACACACACACACACACAATTACCCCCAGTACCTGAATTAGTTTATAGTAAGTGTCTGGAATCACTTTTTCAAATATTGTAAACTTGAAAGAAAAGAAAAAAAACAGCTAAAACACCGTGCACATCTTTTTTTTTCATTTGAACTTTGATATAATTGTATTTATTATAACCTACAATACACAATGCTTCAAAATAACATTTGATAATTAGCAGAATAAATACCACAAGACCCACCAAAATCTACTGTCTGCTGTCTACTGCCTCTTAATCTGAAGGGTAGAATGACATTCAAAGACCTATTCAATTATGTGTGTTGTGGGGTCCTCTATTATTAGGAATACACTGTTGGTATACTTTTGAAAACATTACACGTTTGCAATCTTGTCGCAACAATGTTCAAATAAACAAACTTTATTATTTAAAAACCATAGTGCGCTCGCGACCACGCACACACACACACACACACACACACACACACACATACATACATACACACAATTACACCAGTGCCTGAATTAGTTTATAATAAGTGGCTTGAATCACTTTTTCAAATATTGACACTTTTTATTTAATGGTCTGCACAGTGATGGTATCCACTAATATGTCAACTTTAAAGAAAAAACAACTAAAACACAGTGCACATCTTTTTTCATTTGAACTTTGATATAATTGTATTTACTATAACCTACAATACACAATGCTTCAATATAACATTTGAAAATTAGCTGAATAAATACCACAAAACCCCACCAAAATATCAAATAACGTCTTGAGAATAAACTAGGCTACAGTAATAAAAGCATGACTCAAAAACAACCCTTTTGGGCTTTAACAGAGAGGTATAGACCGCGTGAGCGTTGTAACTTCGAGGCTGTAACTTCAACAGACCATCGGCTCTCGCAGAATGACTGGATATGGGTTTATCACAAAACAGTTCATTAACATTTCATTACCAGACCAATTAACTCAAGTTTCACTTTTCTTTATTCGCTTTTGTTTGCCTAGGTTGTCAGCACCCCGTACTACTGCTTAAAAACCGTTATGATTTTGACTATGCAACGAAATCCTACTTTAAATCCTACTAGCTCCACTCTAAACATAGTCTACGTTATGTAACTTTAGTTGCCATGATAACTGAAAACACTACTGCGTTCGCATGCCTGATAATTTCCCCCTTTGTATACTGAAAAAATCCAACGTGGAAAGGCGTCAGTTGCTTATCGCGTCTTAAATCTAACATTTTTGCTTGTAAGGACAAAATAAATAAACAGATAAAACTAAACAGTGGAAAGTCGTATCTTGTTACATGGGTAAAGCATTTCGTTTTACCCACACTGTTGTTTTTGTTGGCTTTATCCAACTAAAATATACGAGCACACTCAAAAAAAAAAACTTTCACGTGTTGCATACAAACTGGTGAAGACGCATAAATAAACAAAGAAAGTCGCACACTTTATGCCCCCGTAATGTATTACCAATGTGTTATAATAAAAACCAACGTTTCGGCACACATTTATCCAACTAACCCGTTTAGACCGTTATACAGGACCCTGGAATACTGAAAACGTTCATAGCCATACATTTATGCAATACATAGCCTACATAACTTTATGCAATAGGTCACTTTCTGAGTGGTCGTGTGGACTATTTAATAGCCTACCAAGGTAGCAAACGGTTTTCCAAATTAAAGTTTTAGAACAAATAAAATCAAACATTTTTACACAAACCTCTCCATGACCAACCGGTAGATTATATCCTTGTGATTTGAATAGCCTACACAGTGCTGCGTCTAATTTACTTTTTTTCTTCTTTTTTTTTAAAACGTAAAAATAAAAAAATCGGAGAAGTTACAACAACTAACAAGTTTTAGAATGCCGACATTAAATTTGAGTAGGCTATTTGAAGAAAGTTGTACAAACAGTCAGCTAGCTAACCGTACTTTACGCGTAGTCTCCAATTATTTAGCCCAAAAGCTATGCATACTTCTTCTTCTTCGTGTTTGTTTATTGGTTCTTCCCAAACTACACTACGTTCAAGGGGTATTACCGTCTAGGCCTGTGTAAAAAATTAAAAATTAAAAAAGGTTTCTTCGCCATAACTTCTGGAGAGTTGCGTGTTGGTAGACCGCTGTAGACAAGCTTCTTAGTAGGTTCATTAGAAGCCAGCGTTGCGGTCTGTTTCGACTACAGGCATAGGCCATGCAAAAAGTTTTAAGATTTATAGCTACACCCCCGCAAAGCCTATGGCTAGGCTGACACCTGTCCATGTCGTTCAAGCTGTAAACCCCCCTCTCCCACGCGTGGCTTTTCCGACAATTGAAGACACTTTTAAAAGTAGATATTATTACACGTTGTATGTTACATATAATAGAGCAACTCTGTTTAAATTGAATAGCCCCATCTTTTACAAACCATTCGATACCAAACATGCCTATTAACCCCTGCAGAAAAAATTATTTAAAGATATGAAAAATAAATTAATTATAAAAGGCCTCCTGTGAAATTCGCTTTAATAGGCCTTGTACGTTTAGAGATACGTTTAGATTATATTTTGTTTCTAGTTTATATATTTAAAAACCACGTATTTAATTAACCCTTTGAAAAACCAGTCTTAAAATAAATGCGATGTTCAAAATGGCTTGGACCCCCCCCCCGCGGTTATGTTACAGCTGCTTGGACCCTTATCGCCAGCACCACATGGGGGAAACAAACATTTCGCAATTTGTTTTCGCAAGCCAAACATTTAGACACATTTTTAAAAGTAGATATTATTACACGTTGTATGTTACACATAATAGAGCAACTCTGTTTAAATTGAATAGCCCCATCTTTTACAAACCATTCGATACCAAACATGCCTATTAACCCCCCTGCAGAAAAAATTATTTAAAGATATGAAAAATAAATTAATTATAAAAGGCCTCCTGTGAAATTCGCTTTAATAGGCCTTGTACGTTTAGAGATACGTTTAGATTATATTTTGTTTCTAGTTTATATATTTAAAAACCACGTATTTAATTAACCCTTTGAAAAACCAGTCTTAAAATAAATGCAATGTTCAAAATGGCTTGGATGATATAACAGCATGGGCGATACAACCACAACCATCACATGGTGGATACCCCCTCCCCACCCAAACCCATCAATCAGATAACTGGTTATTTTGTCAGAAACCGTTTTCGCGCCAAAGTCACTACGTCAAATTCCAGCCTTGGTCAACGTGAGCGTGCGTCAAATTCCACGTAACAGGAAGTTTGGGGGTCGTATTCCTGTTTGATACATACAGACCTTTCTCTGGACAATTTTAGTTATGCCCGATAGCCGCTAGCTGTCAACATGCTGGTAGTATATACTCCTTGAAACTTTACAAGTGTTTTTTTGTTTTTCGTTTTAATTCTTTAAAACGTAACATATTCTTTTATTTAAATTCTTTCTTCATAGTCTTTCTTTCGAACCATTCTAGGCGTTGTTTTAAACTCTCTATCTTGCCTTTTGGACCTATCTTTGTCTATTTTGAACAGTCTTGTGAATTCACGGACTCCGAAATTTCTTCAAAGTGTTTTTGTCCACGGTCTCTCCCTATGTAGCCATTCACGGGGTCTCCTTTCAACGCTATGTTTTTCACGTTTTAACAGCCAGCTGCTATGTATTGAGTTCGCCTTTCAGCGCTTTTTAACAAACTGCTTGAATTATTCTATTCTTTTTAACACGCGGCTGTTGCGTTTAACACAAACTGCTTTTTAAAAATAAAACTTAATTGCCGCTGCTACTACTGCTACAACTAACAACATATACATTTATACACCATTACTTTTTCACGATGTTTTTAAAATAAAAAAAATGTACGACACAATAAATTGCCAATATGTTTCCCTAAGCACCATGGCCCATCCATAAAAACAATTTACATTCGTCACAAAACCATTCACCAACGTTTACAACAATTCCCAATAAAATGACATCGCCAAACCCTTGAAACGAAAACCCCACAAACCCCTGCTCCGAATGATGATGCATAATCATAATCATAAATTTTAAAAATAAAAAAAAATCATTAAAAAAAATAATTTATGCATAATTATAATTTTTCATAAACTCATTAATATTCATAAATTGACCTTTTGACCCCATCAATCACTTTTTGACATTTACCGAATGCTATATACTACTAGTGACAGTCAAAGCAGGGAAAACATACTCACATTCATCATCCCATTAGTCAGTTTGGGTATGGTTTTCCACAAACGCTCTGAGGGGTTCTGGCAAGGACGCACAGACCTCTTCCACTATCCTCTGCAGCACCCTTGAGGACCTGATGCCAGCCATCTCCCCGAGCACTGCCACTGATGTTTCCATAGACCTCATGAGATGCCCCAACTTCATGCACCCTGCCTCCCGCAGGCTGGATCGTAGGCTAGCTGAAGACAGGGTTTTGCTGGGTAGGAAGCTATTATAAAACAGTGGCACCTCGAATAGCCACATGCCCGGCTTTCCAGCAGGTGCACGAGTAGCTTTAAAAACTTGCCAAGCCTGTATCACTGACTGGTAGAATGGTGTGAGCCCAGTCAGGTCAGCCTCCTCAGACTGAATCAAGAATAGCTGCTTATCGTAGCCTAACCGCCCAGCCTTCCTCAGCAACACTTGAGCAGGCTCCAGCCAGCTCAATCCACTATGGTACAAAAGTCTTTGAGCAGTTTGCACTCTGAAGGCTTTAATTCTTGAGGCAATGTCCACAAGGCCCTGTCCCCCCTCTTGCAGGGGTAGGTATAGAGCAGCTGCTCGGATCCAATGTTGTCCGGACCAGAAAAAGTCTACCAGGAGCTTCTGCACCTCCTGGATCAGCCCCCTCGGCGGTTGCAACACGATTAGTCTGTGCCATAGAGTCGAGGCCACCAAATTATTGGCAACCAGAACTCTTCCCCTGTAGGACAGCTGAGGCAGCAACCATTTCCATGAAGACAACCTGGCACACACCTTCTCCACTACACCCTCCCAATTCTGTATTTTGGAAACCCTCTGTTCCCCAAAAAAAACCCAGAACCTTCATCCAATTTCTTCCCCAACTAAGACCCCCTGGTAGGCTCGGAGCTTCCCCTGCTGCCACTGTCCCACCTGCAATGCCTCACATTTCCCCCAATTAACTTTCGCAGAAGATGCCCTTTCGTACAACCCAAGACAATCAGTTAGAGACTGAACATCCCCCTGCCCTCTAATAAAAACGTTGACATCGTCTGCATAAGCAGACACTGTCAGGCTAGGACTCTGAATTGCTCCTGGCAGGGAGAACCCTGTGAGCTTGTCCCTCAGACGGCAGAGCAATGGCTCAATCGCCAGGCTGTAGAGCTGACCCGAGATAAGGCAACCTTGCCTGATCCCTCTCTGAACAGGGACTGGGCGACTCAACCCACCCCCAACCTTGATCATGCATGTTTCCCCTTCATACAGTAACCCCAGCCATGACAAAAAAACCTCCCCAAAACCAAAAGCTCTTAATGTTGAAAATAAAAACCCATGATCCACTCGATCAAATGCTTTCTCCTGATCAAGAGATAGAATGCCAATATTCAGTCCATAAAGCTTGCACACATCTAACACATCACGCATTAAAAACAGATTGTCCATGATTGTGCGGTCAGGCACACAGTACGACTGGTCCCTGTGAATCAATAGCCCTAAATATTTTTTAAATCTGTTTGACAGTAATTTTGACAATAATTTATAGTCTGTACATAAGAGGGCGACGGGTCTCCAATTTTTTAAAAGTGCCAAGTCCCCCTTCTTTGGCATGAGAGAGAGCGCTGCACGTTGCCAGGAAACTGGTAGTGATCCCCCTTGAAAACACTCCCTCATGACCTCAAAAAGATCAGCACCAAGACATCCCCAAAATTGTTTATAAAAATTTGAGGTCAGCCCATCTATACCAGGCGCTCGGCCTAGTGAAAGCTGTTTCACGGCTGTTGTGAGCTCCTCCAGGCTGAGCTCACAGTCAAGGGCGTCCCGTTCCTCAGGCCCCAGCTGCGGCAGCCCCTGCAGAAGTTCTGTGGTGCAGTCTGGGTCACATTCCTGTGCTCCATAGAGCTCAGTATAGAAATCCACCGCGTGTCTCCTCATCTCCACTGGGTCTGTGGTCACCCTTCCACCAGGGAGGCGGAGACACGCCATCTGCTTTCTCTGCGCCACCGATCTCTCCAGGTTGAAGAAGAAGGAGCTCGGTGCGTCCATGTCCTTTAGTGTCATGAATCGAGCTCTCACCATGGCTCCCTTGACTCTCTCCTGCAGCAAAAAACTCAGTTCTTTCCTTTTGCCTTGCAGCTCCTCACTGTTCTGATTGTCCTGGGTGTTCAAAGTCCTCTCAATAGCATTTATCTGCCTTTCCAGCATCTGGACAGCCCCCCTTATGCTTGCTGAGGAGTGAGATGTATACTGCTGCACAAAGACACGTATTTGGGCCTTCCCAACCTCCCACCATTGACTTAATGTTTCAAAGTCACCTTTTTTCCCCCTCCACAGTTCCCAAAAACATATAAATTTATCTATAAAAACACTATCCTGCAGTAGATTATTATTAAAATGCCAATATGACTTCGCCCTTGGGGAGTCAGAGAGGCGCAAATCCGCTGTCACCAAATGGTGATCGGTAAACCCGACAGGGTAGATAAAGCTTCCCATTAACCCAACCATATGAGCTGCTGTCACATATATTCTATCCAGTCTGGCTGCACTAATTGTATTGTTTGCCATTCTAACCCAGGTGTACTGCCTCACCGCTTGGTGCTTGTTTCTCCATACATCCTCCAGCTCCAGTTCAGTGAGTAGACTAGACAGACATGTGGATGACTGCATGTGAGGCTCTTCCCCTGTCCGATCTACAGTGAAATTCACAGTGCAGTTCCAGTCCCCTCCTGCTACTATACATCCCCTGCACTGTAACAAAGCCCCTCTTACCTCTCTAAAAACCTCTATTCTTTCAGATCCCTGATTAGGGGCGTACACATTCAAAAATGAAACCGTTTTCCCCTCAATTTCTGCATTAACTAAAAGCACCCGCCCTTTCACTACCTCCATTGTGGATAAAATACTAATGCCTGAATTAGGGGAAAACAGAATTGCCACACCAGCACTGAAATTAGTTCCATGGCTGAGGATATGCTGACCCTCCCACCATAGACCCCAGTCAACCTCATTATCTTCATCGCTATGCGTTTCCTGAAGGAAAACGACGTTTAGCTTCTTTTGTTTAATTATTTCCGCAACTAACGCCCTCTTCTGATTATCCCTCCCACCATTGATGTTTAGTGACCCAATCTTTAAAACCTGCATATGGAGGTTAAGTAAAAGAGACAGAGAAGCAGTCAATAAAAACAGATAGAGGAGATAAAGCACCTTGTGATACGTGATCATTTATATTTTATTTCGTTTTCTTTTTCTTTTTCCCATAAATTCCGAATTTAGTTGCCTTTCTCATCGCCGTTACATGTTTTCTTAAGCGAAAACGCTTTTTATCGCTTAGGAGATACAACCCCACGATTTTCTGCAGTGCTGAGACTGTTCTAATAAATTTTTCTTGATCGGGGAAAAAATCTTTCACTTGTATTTGTTTGCCATATGTATCGTCTAAAAATTCGTTGATTTCATCGAGAGAATATACCTCTCCACCCTGAGAACAAAGATCAGACGCTACAGACATATCCGATTCTGAATCGGATTCGATTTCTTCCTGGACACTAATCCTGCGTTTCTCATTCAGCAGCACCTCAGACAGCTCCCCCTCCCAATTAACCTGACTAGGCTCACTCGAGCTGGGAATGGCATCAGCCCTAGTCAAACTTTCGACCCCACTCTCAACAGTATCAAGTACACCGTTCGCCCCAACTATCGTTTCAGCTGCCGCCGTCTCCTCAGGTACAACCTCTGCATCCCCCGGTTGCCTTTCATTAACTACAGCAGAAACATCAGTCCTACCAGCAGAATGTGCTTCCTCCGGTCGCACCTGTTCGCTGGGCTCTTTCCCTTCCCTGCTGCCTGGCTTCCGGCTGCATCGTCTCCCTGAGCCTGTTGCCTACGTGGGCAAGCGAAGCGCTTGTGACCCACATCTCCACACTCAAAACATTTAAAACTGCCAGAACTGGCATATAGCATATAAGATCCTTCCTCGTGTTTAACTCGGAAGGAAACGTTTAAATCCTGTGTAGGGGAATCTAAAAACATGAAAACATGCCTTCTAAGAGACTGAACATGTTTAAGTTTCGGATCTCTACATCCAAGGGGGACAGCTTTAATCGCACTTGCAAACTTCCAGAAACGCCGAAGCTCTCGCTCCAGCGCCGCATTAGGAATAAATGGAGGCACGCCTGAAATTATAATTCGCGTGGACGGGGCAGCTAGCGGAGAAACCTGTACAAATGTATTGTTAATGAAAACACCGCTCTCAATCAATCTATTAACAATGTGTTCTTCTTTTAAAAACACAACTACTGCTTTGTTCATACGAGAGGCGTATGTTAAATTTTCATGGCCAACTTGTTCGCCTGCGGCGAGGAGAACCTCCTCCACCGTCACCGATGGCTCGGGCATAACCCTCACGCCATGCCGGAGAGATAGGGACGGCGTCTCCCTGGACGCCATCCCCACCGAACCGCGAGCAAACAATACAAATAAAAGACCTGCCGGTTACGCAAACTATAGATTGAAATTTTTACGAAAGTAAAGAAAAGTCGTCAATCTTGCATTAATGGGGAAAAAGAGAAAATGGAAAATGGAAAAGGGAAACCCCAGCAAAACGCTCTCAGAAACAGCACCCTCTCACACGCAGCACCCTCACACACACCCAACTCCCAGCATGCACAGAGAGAGAGAGAGAGAGAGAGAGAGAGAGAGAGAGAGAGAGAGAGAGAGCATGTTACTGGCCATGAAATAACACTTGGCTGAATTTGTGTCAGTGAAATTAACTGAGTACTGGACCAAAAGACATTTTGAATATTCTGTCCTGGATTGAGCTTAATCTGTGTCTGTGAAATCACTTCATATAGACAGCATGACAGAATCTAACACGAGTAAGTAGTGTAAACCTATAGATGCAGAATACATAATAACTGACTATTAAAATACCCAACATTACAAAACAATGTCCAAATGAAGAGACTGACTGATAACACATACAGTGGGGGTAAACAGGCAGTCAGCACAGTTTAGCTAATTATTAAGATTATTTAAACTTAATTAAAATGGTAAAACAATTAGTATTAAACAAACATTTACACTGAATACAGTATTGCTGATGTAATGTAGCTGACAGACACAGATCATATCGACATGCTCTTACCATCTTTTGAAGTTTAATCAATGTGTTGGCAAGAATTCATTAGCATAGTCAACTAGTTGGGCTTGCCAAAATCGCGCTACGGTTTCATTAAACAAATAAACAAATGAGGCTAACGTCAACGTTAGTTCGTTTTGCAGCAAGCTATCGGTAAACGAACGTTATAACAGATGATTGTAGTGCCTTTTAAATATGCTTCGATTATCTTGGAATCGAACATTAGCGTTAGCAAAGACTATCATAAGCTAACATAACTCGCACTTCGACTAGTTAGCAAACGTTAACTTTGCTGTCGGATTCAAGACACCAGAATTGTTTTTAACATTAAACAAATAAAACTTGATTCACATTCAGTTTTGTACTCACATTCAGATTGTCGTCCATCTTCTTGTTTCTCTTGTGCATGTGCAGGACTCTAGGATCCTCAGACCGTCCCGGTCCTGAGACTGTCCCGGCCCTGACACTGCACCGCTCCGGTATTGCAGGCACATCCTTCACAAACCTGGATGACAAATTCTCTCCCTTGATCTGTTAATATTCTTTTCGGGGCCCCAAACCGGTAAAAAATCTTGGTGATGCATGAGGTCACCTCTTCAGCTGTTTTTGAATGGATTGGGTAAGCCTCCACCCACTTTGTAAAATAGTCTATGATTACACAGACATACTGGTTGCCATTGGATGTTAGGGCCAATTTCCCTATCAGGTCCATGCCCAGCAATTCCCATGGTTCATTAACCTGGTAGAAAGAAAGAAAGAATGAAAGATAGAGATATTGTTATCGAAAAAAGAAACTTACAATTTTTAAATAATAAAACACTGTTAACTTACAATTATGGGTGTGTATTGTTGTGGGCACTTTATTGAAGTCTTTCCCTGGCATGATGAGCACTGTTGAATCTGTAGATGAAAGAACTGATATGACTTAAGAAAACCTTATACTATAGTATGCCTGCTGTAACAGCAACTCAATGTGCTTTACACAAACAAAAACCATGCAACAAAGGAAATCAAGGTAACATACACTGCTTTCTGTTTTTATGCGCAGTTTACATACTGTCCCAACTTTTTTGGAATTGGGGTTTGTATATCAAAACATAAAGGAATTATAGAGATATCATTTTACTAGGAAATTTAAAAAAATAAAAAGTGTTATTGTACATATGTAAAACTCACCCATCTGTCGATGTCGATGCTCATTCCAGGCCAGTAATACCTCTGTGAAATAGCATCCTTTGTCTTCTCCTTTCCACTGTGTCCACCTGTGGTACTGTCGTGGAATTCTCAAAAAATTTCATCTGCTTCTTCAGCACTCCTCACAACCTTTACTCTTACCTTTCTTGCAGTACTCTTATGACGGACATAAAGAAGTGTGCCGTCTGAAAATAATTAAATAACCAATAAAAGAAAATCATAAATATAGCACTTTTCTCTTTCCCATTTCTATAGATTACAGCATCCAACATGTAATCTAACTGGCAAGAAGACAAGTTTTGCATTATCCCATCCACCAATTACCACAGATTGACTAATGTTTATCACTGATAATCTTTTTTTGGTCCTCTGCCCTGTGTGTATCAGAGGCTAGTGATGCATTGGGTATCAGAGGCTAGTGGCTATAGTGTATTTTTTCCAGGTTTATTTAGGGGGAAAAAATGCTAGTGGACAATGCTGGCGGCAGTGTAGTATCATGGTAATGGAACTGGGCTTGTAACCCAAAGGTTGCAGGTTCGATTCCCAGGTAGGACACTGCCGTTTAACCCTTGAGCAAGGTACCTAACCTGAATTGCTTCAGTATATATTGAGCTGTCTAAATTGATATGTAAAAATGCTAAAAAGACGCTGTATAAGTCTGGATAAGAGCGGTTGCTAAGTGCCAGTAATGTAATGTAATGCAATTTTTTTTTTAAATTAGCTCAATTAAAATAAGATACTTGTCAAGGCCTAAAATCACTTCCTGGACTTCATGAAGAAGTTCACTATATTAGTAAAGTTATTTTTAAGCTTAGAAATTATATAGGGTCTATACAGGGCTCCGGATTTATTTTGACTTACCTTGTACAACATATTGTTGAATCAACAAACTGTTGTGCCTTCGGTATGTTTTCTGGGTATTTACCCATGGTTTTGTACCTGAATACCTCTTCATACTGCAGCGGATCCATTGTCTTAAAAATAAACAGTCTTTTAGATAAGCTATTGTTCCATAAACAAGTAAATAGAGAAGACAAATAGAGTATTGCTTAATAATATGCATAACATACAGTATGCCTGCATAAATACAATAAATTTTTTAGCCCAACACTGAACAAAAGTACCATAATTTCAGACAAAGTAAATATAATTGCCCAATACAATGCATTATAAATAGGGACACCTATTTATTGAGGGCAGTTTTTCTCCTCGCAGTTCCCACAGCAAGGATCCCACAGAAAGGATTTTTTTATTGCAAATTTCTAATACATCCAGTACATAAACAATTTAAATAAATCTATAGAATAATCATCATATTTAAGCTATGTTCTATTCACTTTAGGTAGATTGGCGATATCTGTGGTGACTTAATAGTATCGCAATAGTGTTTTTCACAATTCACACTCCAAATACCAGAATTCCATTCGAAATGAAGCGCGCACGATCCAGGCGAGCACTATAGGAGCGCATCGAGTGCTTATTTTCTTAGAAGATAATACTATACAGCAGTAACGCATTTGGAAGGAAAACTACTGCCTAGATACTACCAACAATGTAGTCTCACACAGTTATATTGAGCAACAAACCAAATTGTATGCGCTTCACGGATTTTAGGCGCTTGCTTTTCTGCATTCAAAATGCAAGTTCCTGTGCGTGCATCATGAACGTTAATTTGAATTATTGGCGGGATGCTGTATCGGAGCCCGCCAATGTAAAAGAGAACATTGAACGCAAATATATGTAATGGATAGCCTATTGTTTCAAAAATGCAAGCGTGAAATGGTATCAAATATGACATTTTAACATTTTTAAATTAGCCTATACTTTTGTGTAGGCCTACCTGACCTTAGTTGTTTTACATAGGCTAATCATGATACCATTAGCAATAGGCTAGCCTAATTTTGTGTTACAGGTCTAGAACAAAATTAGAATTAATTAGGCTATAACAGTGATTTTTTGTCATTTCCACCACATTATGTATTTTCATATATTTCATTCTGGTTTTTTTGTATTAACCCCCCCCCCCAAATGACATGCTAAGGCTAGTTTCAGAGCTAGCACAGCATGTAGCTAGCCTAGCCTACTATCCTAAATACACACATTCATATATTTTCAAAATTCATACACAATGTGATAAAAATAGGCCTACAGCCTGTTTGTATAATATAAACATTAAAATGACAATAAAAACAAAAAATACAATATTCTCTACTCAAACAATACTAACCTTGATTTTTCATGAATGTCTCGTTATCATATGCACCTCCTTCCTCTTCTTGCAAGTGCTTCTTTGTCACTCTTTATTTCCATGGTAACCAAGTAACAAATTGCTAAAACTTATATATGTATAGAGATGGCCTCGCATTGTGATTGGCCAAGACACATTTTGAGTGCTGAAATACAGAATAAGATTACTCATAGTAAAAACGGTGGTGTAATGTACAGCAACACTGTTAGATTTACACAGCCATTTTTGCTGTGTTCAGACCTGATCATCGGCCAGGATCCCTCCGCTTTGTTGACATAATAATTGATACTTCATAAGAAATTATTTATTTAGTTTAGTTAACTTTTATTGTTGATTTTCATATTTTTCCATTTAAAATCTCGGTCACAGACAAGGGCAAAACAGTGAAATCCATACATAAAACAAACTTTATAAGTAACAATTATACATAATTGAGAGATTTTAAAACGTTTTAGATGATTTTGCTGTAAACTGAAGATGTAACAAAGAAAAGCACTCGGACATGAAAGTATCCTAAGTTGCATAAATGCCCAAAAATAGTTAGTTGTTCCCTGTTAATAGCTATGTAATAATGTATATGTAGTAATTATGTTGATAATTGGCAGCCCAGATTACAGTTTTTCCCGATTGCTAAAACACAATTTTGCTAACTAGGCTGGTTTTATCAAAATACTTAACACAATTCACAAAACCACACACCCAAACTGCAAAATACCTCATATATCCTGCAAAATGAAGCACTGCAACCAAAACTACATATAGCATTATCAAAATCAAACTTTTGCACCAAATGGCACACACTTCATTCATAGTACCAGATTTTTGTCAAACCAACTACACACTGTTGGGCATAATGAAAAGCACTCTCATCTTTAGTATGCTTTGCCACAATACTAAAATAGTTCAAATTGTAGAGACTTCTTCAGATTGTTACAGTTTTTTTCAATTGTTTACACACAATTTTGAAAACAGGGCTCCTTTTTTCTAACACCTCACACAATTAACCAGACACCACACCCAATTTTCAGAACACCCTTGTTTGTTTGCAAAATGAAACATATCAGTCAAAACCATAAACAAATTGATAAAAATCTTATTTTGTTCTCATGTCACAAACACATCTTTCAGTGATTGTACACTGTTTCGATCCATTACACACTACCATAATAAATTCAAAACGCATTTGTAGAAACCCTTCAGTAGAGTGATGGATTCTTTTCAGAAATATTGTTTGAGAGCATGGCTATGGGATAATTTAGACAAAAATATATTGACAAACCCAATACATTCTTCATGATTACATTGAGGTATCAAGAGAAAATACACAAATACTATAAACTTACCAAGCACTACACAACACTGGTGCTGCAGACTGAAAATATTTATTTTTGACCATGGACTCAGTTACAGTATAGTAACATATCAACAAGGACAATCAGAACAAAATAGTTTTCTCATGTGTAGAAAAAAATTGTTACAGTAACTCTGAAGAAAAACTAAAAACACAAGAAAAACAATACTGTAACTAATCTCTCCGTCTGGCTGGATCAGGCCATAAGATTTCGTCCACGTCACAGGCGATGTCGTCATTGGCAAGGCACCATTGGAAGAAGCGCCTTGTGTGACGAATCCACCCCTGCACACTGTGCACAGAAGCTGCTTCTATACCATCGCAGGCCTGCTCCATGGCCTGAATGAGGGGCATACGGTTGTAGGGCCGAAGGTCATATACCTTCCACCGCCATGCAGAAAAAAACTCCTCTATTGGGTTAAGGAAGGGGGAGTATGGTGGAAGGTATAGGACTGCAAATGGAGGGTGCTGTTGGAACCAATTTCGGACTGCAGCAGAGCGGTGGAAAGATACATTGTCCCAAACAACAATGTACTGTGTCTGGTCCACTTGTAATGCTGTGATGATGTTGTGTAATCTGTCAAGAAATGCAAGTATTAGATCAGTGTTATAGGGACCCAGAGTTGCATGGCGGTGGAGGACTCCATTTTGGGTAATGGCAGCGCAAAGGGTGATGCCTCGTTGCCCTGGTACATTGGTAATTGCCCTGTGTCCAATTACATTTCTCCCTCTCCTTCTAGTTTTTGCGAGGTTAAATCCAGCCTCATCAACATATATAAATTCATGTTGGACTTCTTCAGCATCCATTTGCAAGACTCTCTGCAACACAGTAAGATACAATAGCATGCTGTTCAGTATAGGTCTATTGCACAGTCATTTTACATGTAAAAAGGATGTGTGCAGTGCACAATGCCACACCATAGTAAAGTGAACAATACATACCTCCACATACGCATGACGCAGAAGTTTCACTCTCTCTGAATTTCTGTCAAATGGTACTCGATACAGTTGTTTCATGTTAATTAGATTTTTTTTGAGGATTCGACCTATAGTAGTCAGAGAGACTCGATGGATGTTATTGAAAATATGGTTATCATTGATGACATTGGCTTGGATTTCTCTCAGCCTGATAGAATTGTTGGCCAAAACCATGTTTACAATGGCTGTTTCCACCTTGGTGTCCTCGACCCTCAATCCTATATAGACAAAAACACATGCAGTCTGCTGTCAAATGTCACAGGAAATGATACCAAAAGTGATGACAAGTACAGTTAGCTGCAGTTTCAATGTACTGTGTAGTTAGTTGACCTGTTTTCACGACGAAATGTTCGAATTACTGACGCTACTGTATTTCTGCTGAGATTTGGCTGAACTCTTTGTCCAGCTTCCCTCAGTGTCAGTCCATGGTTGATAACGTGGTCAACAAGTGTTGCACGGATTTCTTGGGTTAAATTTGGTCCTCTTCTTCTTTGTTCAGGTTCTATTGCTTCTTCAGGTCCAAGTCTACCTCTACCTCTTCCTCTACCTCCTTCTTCTCCTCCTTGATGTCCTACTCTCATTCTCACTCTTCTTCCTCTGACTCCTTCCATTTTTGTTGAGAACAGGTGAACTCACCTGCTAGCACTTATATACCTGACTGCTGTGTTTTCAATTAAGCACATTTGTGTTTCCACACCTGGTGGATGTGGTTATCCAATGTGTTCATTAGTGTAGTCATTGGCAAGCCAGTGCTTTGTAATGAGGAGGAAGTAGCCTCACAATCCTTATCTGTGTCTAAGGTGTGAAAATGTGTGTAGAAATTTGTAGAAGTGTGCAAATCACTGTGTGTAATGTTTTGCAAAAAGTGTGAAGCAGAGTCTGTGCTTATTGTTGTGCAACTCTGGACAGGTGTTTTGCTTCTTGTGTGTAAGATTTGTTTATTGTGTGCTAATTTTGATTTTAGTGTGTACACAATTGAAAAAAACTGTAACATGCACAGAAATATTTGCAGATACACACACATGCTGTTGAAACATTTTTATTTTTATTTTTCACCAAACAAGTCAGTGCAACATATGCACAGCGGATATATTTACATTGGAGTGAACAAAAATATGCTTTGATGGTTGATGACATGATCAACTAAGGTTGCTCTGATTTCATTTGAAAGTTGTTGTCTTCTTTGGCCATGACCTCCTCTACCAGCTCTACCCCTACCTCTCACTCTTCCTCCCCCTCTTATTCTCACCCTCCCTCTTCCTCTTCCTCTCTCTGCAACGTCTTCCATTGTTGTTGTAAAAAGAAAGGTGCTCACCTGTGGTCTTTTTATAGTGCTTACTTCCTGATTGAAGTGGTAACAATTAACCATTGAGGTGTTTGGCCAGGTGGCACATGTATTGGCCAATTAGCTCATGTAGTGTAATTTTGAATGGCAGTGTTTTGAAATGGCAAACATGTGACTTTATGTCAGATTGTTGTGTCTTAGGCAGAGAACCGTGTTCAGTGCATTTAAAAAGTGCCATTTTGAATAGCAAAATGTGTGTAAAGCAGAAAATGTGTTTAGAGTTTTGGAGACTTGAGAAGAGGTTTTGCTCTCTGTGTGTCAGTTTAAATAATTGTGCTATGCATGTCATTTTGTTGTGTTAGCAATTGGGAAAAACTGTAATGCACAAAATTAGGGTATTAGAAAAACTTATGATTTGACGGCTGACTAAAGTACCTTAAATCAAGAAATTACAATAACATATTAGTGAATACTTAATTACTTAGTTTTGGACATTGCAGAAATTAAACTACATCAATGGGGAAACTTACCTTGATGCTTTGATGACCAAAAACTTGTTTTTCCCCTGTAAACTAGATGGCTTCTCTGAGGTGCGTGCACACACCCAGAGCAGTGAGAGTTACATTGCATCAAATTCTCCACAAAAAAAAAGGTTCCACACAAAGAAATATGAAACATTTCTTTTAATGTTGAAATTATTCAAAGTTATTCAATTAACTTGTAAATTGGAATGGAGTGACAGAGCAGAAAATAAATTTACAATAAATACAACTAATTTACAAGAGGACACCTTACAAAAGAATACACTGTTTTCTCAGTGCACAATTGCAGGGGTTGGCTGAAACTGTCTTGGGTGTAAAGGAAACAGGTGCACAACTACTTACACGCCGTATTCAGTGTTTTTTAAAACATCCCAGTTGCATTTTGCCAAGGGGGAACCTCTTTTCCAAGGGGCACCGGTTAAAAGTGTTCCCCCTCCGTTTTCTCAGTGCACAATTGCAGGGGTTGGCTGAAACTGTCTTGGGTGTTAAGGCAACAGGTGCACAACTACTTACACGCCGTATTCAGTGTTTTTTAAAACATCCCAGTTGCATTTTGCCAAGGGGGAACCTCTTTTCCAAGGGGCACCGGTTAAAAGTGTTCCCCTTCCGTTTTCTCAGTGCACAATTGCAGGGGTTAGTGGATTACCTCATTGGGTATAGTTTATTTGACACAATGTACAGAGCCTTTTTACAACATTGATTTTGGCCAGAGATACAAACGTAAAGCTTACTGTGATGCTTAACGTTACTACGTCTGGGGTCTGCACGTATTAAACAGTATTAGCTAGCTAACGACAAAACAATAGCTAACAACCGGAGTAGCAATCTCCACCCGCTAACGTTAGCTCGTTGGCTAACTTGGTTAAGTAGTAGCTAATGTTAGCTCCATTCTCTAGCACTAACGTTAACAGGTGAAATTAAAGTGATCAGTATTAACGACAAAACAATAGCTAACAACTGGAGTAAGTTAACAAGCTCCGCGAACTTCGTTAAGTAGCCAACGTAAACAGGTGAAATTAAAATGAACAATAATATATTCAATATTAACGACAAATTAATAGCTAACAACTGGGGTAGCTTAAATCCGCGAGTTAACGTTAGCTCGCTGACTATGACGCCATGACTGTGTCCAGATCATGATTAAAATCCCGACAACTCTGGAATCAGTACATGCGCAGTGCTGGAGGAAACAGGGGACACTGAATTCACCGTAACAGGTGTTGCAGGCACACCCTTCTCTAATCTCTAAATTTGGGACACCACAGAGCAGGAGGTGTAACTCCAACCGATAGCACAATCTACGTATGCTGCACGAGTGCTTTCCACTTGCACACAAGCCATGTGCTTATGTTTGACCCATTTGCTTGAGGGAAAGTAATAATTATACGCAATAGGGAAAATCAATCAGTTAATTTGTTAATTATTCATAACTGTTTAGAGGCTACGATTTCAGCTCCCGAGGGATAGTCCCAGGGGAAGGTGGTTGAATGATGGCGGCGAGTAGTAGTGGAGAGATTTCAGAGGACATTGAGGATGACATAGATGTTGAGGAACGGAGTAGAGTAGCTAGCAGGAGAGGACGGGGTAGAGGGAAAGTGAGGATAGAAGAGCAGGTGAGGAAACCAGGCGATAAAAGTAAAAAACGGAGTTTGGAGGAAAGTAGCTCTGATAGTGAAGGATCAAGATCAGTTTGTAAGAAATTGGTGGGAGAAGAATTTAAAATAATACTGAAATTTAGGCGGGAAGATGAAAATTAAAATACCAACTTAAGTCTGATGGCTTTGACCAGGGAGTTGAAAAAGAAAGTAGGAGAAATTGAAATGGCTAAAATACTTCGAGATGGAAGTTTGTTTTTAAAATGCAAAAACGAAGAACAGAAAAATAGGGCGTTGCAGATTGAAAATATCGGCAGGAAAACGGTGATTGAAAAAAAAGTATTGGGCGAGGATAGAGTTAAATGGGGAGTGATAACAGGCATACCGATAGAAGAAGATATGAATAAGATTGGAGAGGTTATCGAAGGAGGAGAAGTGAGTAGAATTAAAAGACTGTTTAGAACAGTGAATGGAAGGAAGGAAAAGAGATTATCAGTCCTATTGGAGTTTCAGGGTTAAATTTTACCTGAAAGAGTAAAAATTGGATATATGAGCTTTAGGGTAAGGGCTTATGTACCACCACCGCTACGTTGCTACAAATGCCAGAGATACGGGCACATTGCCGCAGTTTGTAGGGGGAAACAACGATGTCCTAAATGTGGAGGAGATCATAAATATGGAGAGTGTGGGGATAATGTGCAAGCTAAATGCTGCAACTGTGGAGGTGGTCATAGCGTGGCATATGGCGGATGTGAAGTTAAAAAAAGAGCAATGAAAATTCAGCAAATCAAAACACAAAATAACATAACATATGCAGAGGCAGTAAAGAAAGTGCAAGGAGAAAGCAGAGTAGAAAAATCGGAGAGAAATGACCAACCTTCTAGATTTGAAGTGCAAGGAGAAAGAAGAGTAGAGGATTCTGAGAGAACAATTGTTAACCAAACTTCTAGAGTTGGGATCGAACAGTGTAGGCAAACTAAAGGGTTAAGTACTGAAAAATTGGTTTTATTCATTGCCTATGTCCTCAATTGTTCAGATCAAGCTAAAAGCAAAACCGAGAAAATAAGAATAATAGTTAAGGGAGCGGAAAAGTTCTTGGAGGTGAAGGGTCTTTGTTGGGAACAAATTCAAAAAGAATTGAGTCCGAATCAAAGTCAGGAAACATGTTCTAAAGGACCTATGTAGGAATTCAAATCGAGATGAAGAGAAGAGATTCAAATATGATTCAAGAGACGTATAATAGTTTGTTTGGTATAATTTTAGGTTTTATTTAGTTTTTATTATTTTTTTATTTTTTTTATAGATACAGACCTAAGATAAATGTAATTTAATTAATCCAGATCTACACTCCAATCCGGTTGGTGGCGGTAATGTACAATTTAATTGTTTGCAAACCGCCATAAAACAACAAAAGAAGAAGAAGAAGAAGATTTCAGCTCCCTTCTTGAGATCTTTGAAGAAGTGGTGTAGCGCTGCTGTAGCCTTTATCTAGCCAACAATAACGTTACCCTTATCTCCGACTCTAGCCACATTTTTTCCCACACTGCAACTGATATAACAAAGTCTGCTGGTGGAACACGCTTTCAAAGCCATCGTCCTACCAAAACGGAATGGCTAGCTAACGTTAGCTAAATTAAGAAACTTTGCTGGCCTAGTGTTTCAACGTTATTTGACAACGGGTGAGTGAAAATGTCTTCTTTTTTTACCGGCTCGCCGTTGCCAATTTTATGCTGCCTGTGTTGTTCGATTGCCTGTGTTGTTCGATTGCCAGTGTTGTTCGATTGCCAGTGTTTGGGAAGCTACTAAATCACTGTGCTAGCGGGACCATGACAGCAAAAACGGCTTCTCTTCAGACTACTATTAGCTTTTTTCTCCCTGTTAGGCCTAAACTATAGCGGTTTTATTGTATTAGCGCGGCAGGGTAGACAGCCTATGTTTGAATATGCGGCTGTATTTTTAATGGTTCATGGATTTACGTCCATTTGTTTATTGGCTATTTAAGCTTATCGGTTAACTAATAATGACCGATTAATGAGAGTCGACTATCGGTTAGAAAAAATTGCCCAAATTTGCATCCCTACTATGCGCCATCCGCCTTTCTCAAATCTGATCACGCTAAAGGCTCAAACCTTTGGCTCACGCTGTCAGCTGACAATATATGTTCAGTGTAAGTCAGCCTGTGCATGTAAACGTTTTATTAATAAACTGTTCACTGAACGATGTATTGACAATCTGCGCGATAATTTTACCCGTGTAAATTATATCACTGTCAATGCTCATATTGCCTGCCGTGCTATCACCAAAACATGTTTTTAATTTTTTTGTAAAATGTTAACTAAGTATTTGTTTTGGTGTAGCCTACTTTATTTCTAAAACAGATCGCGCCAACCTTTTGGTTTGGTTGAGTCGACTCAACCTTATTGAATTCAGTTTATGCGCTACATTATAACCGCGGGTATCGTTACATTTGCGTGACCTGGATTCTAATCTGCAGTCATCGCCTTAACAAAAAATAAACAGATGAGCAGTGCTCATATTCGCGACGTGATCGTCCCTTGTTTTATGTTAGGCTGACTGATGTTTCATTTCAAATGGGTAATTTATGACGCGTCTAAAAATCCCAGTAAATATACCTTTCTGCGCTGCAGACTGTAGAGATTAGCCTACATAAAGAAAAACCATATCCACAAACATTAAGATGTTGCAATAATGTCAATAAATCAATAATTTGGCTGGTAAAAAAAGCTGTGGCTGGTTTACTTTTTCATCTGCAGCCACCTTGGCCCGTATAGCTAAACAGTTAATTTAGTAGGCTATAGGCCTACCCTGTAATATCTATTACTATCGAATGCTTTCACATTTATATAAATTGGCCAACAACGGAAAACAAGTGCAAATTCATTTTTAGAACAACCAGGCTTCAATTAGCCTATTAAACCATAAATTCAAAGTTAACATAAATCAGAAATTTATTAAAAAGCTAACAATATTTAATGACGGAATTTTGCGCAATAAACTCTAGACACGGGAAGCGTGAGCCATGAATACATGTTCAAGTAAAAAAAAAAATATATATATTAATAATAATAATAATAATAATAATAATAATAAAAATATGATAAAATGTGACCGTGATTCCAGCGGTGAGGAAGTGAGTCCTCAAGCACCGCAATGACTGGCATGGACCCGTGTTTGGACATGTAAGTGTTGTTAAAAATATATAATACTAATTATTATTATTGTGATTACCGTCATCATCATCAACAGTATGGAGCGCTATTATCTAGAGTATTTTTAGTTTCATGATAAATGTATTCTCGCAGAAGTTTGCTAGTTAGCTTCTATGTTGTCACAGGCTGGAGAGGAGTGCATAGCCTGTTAAAGGGGTTTGTTTTGTAGCGTTCACTCACAGTTGTTTTGTGTAGCAACCAACACAAGGGCTAGTTGTTGAATTCAGGCATGAAACTACATCCAATCTCAGTGCTTTATTTCACGGTTCAGTCAAGACATTACAGTGCAAGCTGACAATCTAAAACAAATTCAAAAATTCTTGTTAGCTATGATTGCTAAGTATGTTGGCGCTATTATCAGACGTACTGTGGATGTAACATTTTTTATGTATATACTGTATATGTGTGTATATATATAAATATATGTATATATATATTTTTTTTTTTTCTACTTAATTGTAATACATGTCCTTTTGAGATAATTAGTGTTCTCATTTTTTTGTGATTCTACTTAGTAATGTACTGTACTTTGTTTTTTTTTTTTCAGGAGGGAGGACAGGACCCCCCTCCCCTCTACCTGTATGTCTGGTGGTAACAACATGTTTGCCCAATAAATGTATGTTGTATAAATTAAATTAATTTCCTTTAAAAAAAAATGTTGAAGGAAGGTTATTATGTTATTATTATTGCTGCTGGAATATGGGACTGTAAAAAAAATTTTGAAGTACAGGGTTTTTTTAAAAAAAAAAAAGCAAATGGGTAATTATAGTAAAGGTTATTTTTTCGGAGAGGTTTTTTTTTTTTTTTGTGTAAGAAATACCACATACACATAAACAAAGGTTGTAGGTTAATTTTCTTCACATTTTGTATCACAAAAACTGTTTTAAAAGAAAAATAAAGTTTTCTGATGATTGACATGCCTAGACAGAAAGATATGCACATGTTTTATATTTGGAGAGGTTTGGATATCTTTTGGGACACCTGGGCCCTGTCTTGGAAAAAATACCAATGGATAAGGAAAGCCTGTAGATATCTTTACCAAATTGTATACACAAGTGGACAACATATTAGTGCACTAGTATAAGGATTTGTGGCTTGCTCCATTACTTTGAAGTTGAGATATTGAGTGATAAACTATAAAACACAAGACACAAGGCGTTTTGTACTTTTTTTTGTATTCTTATGTGTTTTTTGTATAAACTGTATGTGACCACTTTGACATACATTTATTCTGTTGCAAATTTCTGAATGTTACAAGCTTCTTCTTTCATTCAAACTTTCAACCATGGATGTGCAGTCAATAGTTTTTCAGATATTGGCACTTAATTGACACTAGTAAAAACTAGACGAAAATTGCCCTTAATGGGCCAAAGTAAATAGTATAATATAATTCAATTAAATAAAATTTTATTTGTATAGCGCTTTTTACAGAGAACTGTCACAAAGACGCTGCACAGGGAAACAGAAGGAAAATAGAGCAAAAAACCAGGCTTTAGCCCCCAACCAGCAAAACGAGGTAAAAAACTCCCCGGTAGGGGAGAAAAAACACTCAACGTAAGCAATGTGAGATGTCACACCAGCTTTTAACCTCCAAACATTGTTAAGGTACACGCTACCTAAGAGGTCGTATCCCCAAATTTGCGTCATTTTGAAAAAAGTATGATAAAAGCACAATGATGGTGCGTCTCCCGTGACACAGAGGAAAAGTCCACTGCAGTCGGCTACGCTATTGATAGCATGCTGGGAAGGATTGATTCAGCTTGCTAGACTAGCTATCTAGCTATTTTGCGGGTATTAGGATCAAAATAATGTAATGATGGCGAAGATCAACTGCTTTGAATTAGCTTGTTATGCTCGTAGCTAGCTAGATTACTGCTGCCGGTCCTGTCATATCTAGCTAGTTAATGTGCAAGAGCTAGCTATTTACAGCTGTGATTTCAAGCAAGATGAGTGAGAAAATGGAAAAACTATACAGAACAGTTTATTAGTAGAAAAACTATTGGTAGTAGATCTGTATTGTCCCCAATGGGCAATCGGTGTGCATAAAAGAAATACAACATGACATAACACTGTATTGGTAGTAGATCTTTATTGTCCCCGAGGGGCAACGGGCTAGTGCGATATAGGAGTAAGGTTGGCCACGTTAACGTTATCAAAGGTCAGTTATCAAATCATTTTTAAAATAACATAGAAAGTGCTCAGCTATCAAAAGCTGGCTAACGTTAGCCTAACTCAAATTATCCTTGTTAGGTTACAAGTTGGTTATCGAAACAGTCAACGTTTTTAAATGTTGCTAACTTTTATCTAAGGTTTGCAACCTAACAATAAATTAAGTAAAGTTAGCTTGCAATAATAGATAATCAATCATGCTCTGTGTTTGCCAGTAACATGGCTGTGAACTTACTGATGGGTGAAGAGGTTATGGCGCAAATTATTGAAGTTCAAATTCAAGTATTTTTTTTTTTAGTGGGCATGGATGGGGGAGTGTTCCATAGACAGTTTTGAGAAACAAGAAACGACCTGAAAATGGGACCACAAAATTAAATCGTCTTATTTCTCCAAACCTAAAGAAAATACAAATTTGATAGTTCCGTGGTGTTCCCGCAATGCCCCTATGTACCAATATCATACAAAACACCAGAAAGTAAGGTAAACCACCATGTTACCCCTTTAAGGGTATATGGTATGGTGTTTTGCTTTATTATTTCTATGGTGATTTTCCCGCTCTAACCCCTTAGTGTTTACTGTGTCCCATGACCCCAAGCGGTGTTACGTACTAGTGAGCCGTGAGGCATAGCTTGAATTTCCTGGGAATGCCCCACTCTGAAACTGTCGGATGCTAAAGTACGTGATATGCGAGAGTGATGTGTGTGTTAGTGAGGTTTTATGCAAAACTAGGAAGGAAACTATCAATTGCAACTCATTTGATTGTCCACAAAGTGAATAAATGTGATTATTTTGTAGGTAGGCCTTGCCTCCATTAATTTGTTGTAATATTTCCTGTGTGGTAAACCTCGGTCTCATACTACAAATTGGTTACGCGTCTCCTACCCGCCCCTAAATTGGGAGCGGCGCAGTCGACTTAGATCTTGCAGTTTAGCCACTGGTGTAGGAGGAGGGCTACATAAGGAAAACAATATACAATTTTTTCAAAATGGGTTAACTATCCCTTTAATCAATAGTCAATAAGCTGTCCCAATTGTGTTCACACCTCTTAGATCTCTCCTTTTTTCCATTTGTCTGTTCCCCTCCTTTCCTCCACATACTTACTGGGTAGGAGACGATTGGTAGTCGGGGAATGGAGGAAAGGAGGTTATGACTAAAAGGTATTAGGACGCATGATGTCTCCATGTTTGCCAACCGTTACTTATATTGCTTGCAGCTATATTTGATATTATTATTATTATTATTATAAGATGTATAAACTAGACCTCTTGGTCTTATACTATTCACTATCGGTAGAACTTAACACTTCATAGCCTGCCTATTAATTTTATTCACTACTACCAAGATTCCTGTCCTGGTTTTAATTACCTGTCGGTTTTAATGCTTATCGTCTGCCTACTGATTTTATTCACACACTACCAAAACGTCTGTACTGGTCTAACGCCTTGGCTTGCCAACTAGGACTTAATTGTATGTTGCCTTTGGACTTAATGCCAAAAAACACATGAGCTCACAATATTCTACTGACTTCTTGCTCAAAACCTGCCTATAGGTCTTTTAATCAAAACAACTTGCACATAATACTTGAATAAGTCACATTACCAATATCAACAAATCACCAAACGAACACAATGGTGTCTATATAAAGGGTTATTGGGTCACCTTCATCTTAACAACAGAGAAAGGGGAATTTTCATAAACTGCGAGGGCGGTATATTAAGGGGAGACAGCCTAGGTGAATAGGCAAAAAAAATATTTTAATAGATATCACTATGAAACTTTCCCAGTTTGTTATGTACATAACAACTAAGAAAAAATGTATTGCAAGTTTTCTGAGATTTTATGTTTATATATGCAAAATAGGCGTTACCTAATTAAATATGCGGTAATTTGCATATATCGCCAGGAACAGAATCAGAACATTGGATGATGCTCAGATTGAAATTTTTTGTTTCATTATGTTGACACATAACACAATGAACTTTGTTCAGAAGGGATTGTGGCTATGTCTTTTTATCATCCCATACATCAGGAAATACTCTGTACAGTCATAAAAAATCAATTTTCGTTAGGTTTTTTGGTACAAAATGTACTATAAATCAGGCTATGAATGATGTATCAACAAACCCCTCTGAACAAAGAAGCAGGGTATAGATAGGAAGAAATGTGGAAAGTATGGTGTGTGTAGGTGCTAGGGAAATGGATATTTCATCTCTTGGCGTGTAAGAAAAACGCATAAAAACTCATTTTTGGGAAAACACCCTCAAAGTTCTGTATTGTAAAATGCCATACATTTTTATTTGAAACCGCTATTTACAAACACAATACCTAATCAAACCATTAGTAATAGACATCTCAAACACATAACTGATAACTGAACTGAACAGAACCACACACAGGCTACATACAGTGTAGTAACAATAATCTAAACACACAACTGATAACTGCACTGAAACACAGCATGTATTGACTGAACAGAATCACTGTCTCTCTCTCTCTCTCTCTCACACACACACACACACACACACACACAAAGACTTGCCGAATTAGAACTCTAGGCTATGTAGTGTGTGTACTGTTCATTGCATGTTCAACATTGTAACACAGCATGTATTGACTGAACAAGGAAGCAAAATATTTCAAAATAGACCAAAAAAAAAGAAATGGCGTTTTCACCTTGGCTGTCTCGCCTTAAAATTATACTCACCACTCTGTGGATTTCCTTGGTTTCTGTAGTCAGGATAAAATATTTATTTCCAATCCCACTGCTCTGTAGGGTTTTCTAATTTCCAAAAATGATGGTGTTGATAAGACTAACAGATGACAAAGACAGTAATTCCCATCAACTGTTTTCAGGTTACACAAACACACTTCAAAGTATAGTCAATTGTACATCAGCTTAAAAAATTCGAATATTGTGAAAAAGTTCAATATTTTTTGTCACTCATTTCAGAAAGTGAAACTCATATATTATATAGATTCGTTACAATATTTAATTACAAGTGAAATATTTCAAGCCTTTATTTCTTGTAATTTTGATGATTATGGCTTACAGCTAATGAAAACCCAAATTCAGTGTCTCAGAAAATTAGAATATTACATAAGATCAATAAAAAAGGATATTTTAAAAAGAAATGTCAGCCTTCTGAAAAGTATGTTCATTTCTATGCACTCAATACTTGGTTTGGGGTCCAGTACAGTTTTTTTGTTTATGGATAGAGAGAAATGTAAGCAATTCTTTATCTCTGATGACTAATTGGAATATATATTTATACAGGGACTTATATTACTGACTATATGAGTAAATGTTTCAACTTATTAACTTTAACTCATGACCATCAAACTCAATTACTGTATTTATGCTAGTTTGTTGTTTGTATTCTGAAATTGACTTGATAGACCGTCTGTTCCACCGCTGCATTGATTCCGCTTGTGGTCCCAATCACGCCATTCCATGAGCCCAAACTCGCCACGTAATGAATGAAACGAAAATGTTTTACACTGCCGAAAAAAAATTGACAGAACCAGACTAAATATATTATGTTTGAACTATTACCGGTTTAAAATGTCCAGTGTTATAATTATATTCTGATATTTTTATGTGCCACTATTATAATCGCGGGGGGTGAGGGTGAGGGGGGGGGTTACGTACTTGGAAGGAGGTACCTGTCATTCTTTGATTACCTTTGATTAACACCACCAGTGATTGTTACCATCTAGTGGCAATCAGGACCACTACTTTAATTTAGATGCAACACTAAAAATGAATGTATTAAAGGTTGAATTAAAAACTTTATGATAATGAGCAACATAGACTTCATTAGACAGCAATGTTACATGGGCTAAGTAAGAATTCAAATTCAAGTGATGGCAAAAGAGATACGATATGTATCAATTCATGAGCACAAGTTAATACTATTTGGTTATTTCATTGAGCTAAAATGAGGTCATCCTGGAGCTAATTTGAGTTTAAAAAGTATAAATATTGTTCACTATCTTATGGGTTAAAACAGTGGTTCTCAACCTCGGTCCTGGGGGCCTCTTGTGTTCGCTGGTTTTCTTTCCAACCACAAATGCAATTCCAGAATTTTAACAAGCTGTTAATTGTTCTTAACTAGTGTCATGGATTGCGCCTTCCTTCCCTTATCTCCACATTTAGTATTTTCTTTTTTCCATTTACCTTTAATCTATCAGATTTTTCTGTGTTCCGCTACGGGTTTTGCTTTCGCCTCTGTGATTAGTGAGTTCACCTGTCCTGCATTTCCGCTCACTATTTATACCCCGCTTCCTCCTTTTCTCGTCGCTTCCATGTTATTTCATGTAACATTCTAGCCGGTAAAGGTATAGGAGTTGTGCGTGCTATAGACCGCTTTGCCTCTCAACGCGGGACTTGTTAGCCGTACAATTTAGAAAAGGTAAAGTGCGCTCTTTCGCTCTCTTATTTCAGAGCAGAAGTTTTGGTTTCTTTGTTTCCCCCTCAAACCTACGAGTGCTCTTGCCCTAAGGTTTAGAATTATTTTATTTTTCTCCTTCCTTTCTTTTGTTCACTCCACTACGGGAGTTAGATAAGTGTAACTGCTTATTTCTTTTGTTTGCTCGGATATCGAGCTCCTCGCTTATTATTGCGAGGTTATTTGTGGTCTCCTTATTTTCCCCGTCCACTACGGATTATTGTCAGTCTTGGTGGTGTTCGTTTAGAACACTTTTAGATTCCTCATCTGTCGCACCTGGACCTCCAATATTTCCTCCGTGTCTCTGGGCATAGAGATCCCCTACAACTAGGTGCATTTCATTATTGATTATTTACCCTCTTAAACCACATTATATTAGCAATAGCTATGCATGCCATGAAGAATAAAAGTTCAATATTCACATTGTGCTATATTGCAAACATCTACAAAAAAAAGAAACAAATTAAAAGATCAAATTAAATACTGAGGTGAATAAATAGAACTTTTGTCATCCCTGGAACTGCTCCATTCTGCTTTACAATGGAGCGTATTTAGATACAGTTTCAATTTATAGTCGAGTTTATATAAACCTGAAATTTGGAAGTGCTTGTCTATTCTGTGTGAACAAAAATGTATTGTTTCCATGTGGTTCACCTTTATAAGCTAACATACAAATCGAAAACATGTTGCAATGCTGATTATACATCAGACTGTTACGAGGATGTTGAGTCTCTTCACTTTGTTGACCACCCATATGTTTTTGAACCGGAATACATGGGATACTCTGTGTCTGGCCTTTCTGTCTCAGCCTCCGTTCTCCTTCCATCCTCTTCAGTTTGATTTAGCTCTTTGTCTGTGTATTCCGGTTCAAATAAATAGAGATGGGTAACAGCATGTATATATATATAGGTTTGCATTAACACTCCCAAAATTTCTGGCTGTACCTGTTACCAAGCAGTAATTGGAGATACATTTCAATTATAAATGGTTTTTAAAAAAGCTTTTTTTTTTTACTAATGGTAGAATTAAGTTGTATCCTCCCCCCAAAAGTCACCAAAACTAACCATTTTTATGTCATTACACCAAACATTTTCTTCCGGGGAACATGCCCTTGGACCCCCCTAGTTAAACCTCGCCCTGCCTCCTCAGTTTTGCAACCCGCCAGCCACCACTGGTAGGTATAAGCTACTGTTACACCGAACGAGCTGGCGGTTTATTACAAACCTTTTCAGTGGATGTCTCTTAGTTTCTGCTGGGAGTTACAGATGTTTGTCAGGACTGAAATGATCATAACTATGCTTACTAACACTAAGCCTACTCACGCCGTAAGTGTCACATAAAATCACATTTCCAATTGATCATGGGTTTTATTTTTATAAAGTTTTGATTTGCTTGTTATTCACTGTTTGTTATAATAGACGTTGTATTGTTTGTTTGATTCCAGTACTAGTTACTCTTGTATTCTGTAACACGATTTGCTTCCTGATTTAAAGAAAAATATTCATCTATGTAGGCTATCCACAGATTCTCTTGGGCAAACCGGAGCTTGAGACTTATTTTTCCATACAGTCCAATAGGAAAATGAGGCAAGAGAAACAACCCCATCCATATCTACTGCATATCTGGCAACTGAGTGATGATTTCAAGCTCGTTTGACACCTCAGACCCTTAATGACTTATTGCCATTTAGCCAACCATGTGTTCCACACTATTCCAATGTAATTTACAGCTTAATCCAGTCCCACCCCCAATTCCCAAAGAGATCCATTCGAATGCAGAGAGGTTATAGTATCCCATGTAAGAGTACCTGAAAATAGTATTTTGATGTTTTTTGGTCACAGACATCAGGAAGTCATGGCATGCCAAAGGATATGCAAAAAATATGAAATATAATGACTATTTAAGTTTATGTTAATTTGCCCAATTACATTTGGTCCCCTGAAATGGGGGGACTATGTATAAAAATGGCTACAATTGCTACACGGTTCACCCGATATGGATGTAAAAACCCTCAAATTAAAGCTGAAAGTCTGCACTTTAACCTCATAGTCACTGTTCCATTTCAAATCCAAGGTGCTGGAGTACAGAGCCAAAACAACAAAAATTGTGTCACTGTTCAAATACTTATGGACTGCACTGTAGAAGCAAATATAAACACAATGTAAACAAATCCTAAACTCTCGCCTATGCTGCAACAAACTCGACCAGAGAATAGGCTAAGGACACAGTGCAAGGCTGACAAACAACCAAATAGAGAAACCCCACACTTACAATAACTGCATCCATAGTGTTCGTGTGACATTACAGTGGGATAATTTAATCACATAGCCTGACATTACAACAGAGTCCAGTTGGTAGACTGTGCATCATAACACAGAAGTGAACCCAGGACAAATATCTTAATCCGTTTGTTCACACACAAAAAAAAAAAAACCTATGCAGATTTGCTGAAGTTCCACTATTTTTTCATAGCTAGTCCATTTAACAAGCACCCACCGACCCAGTCTCTGAAACGTCTGGACTCAGAAAACCCAATAGCAGACCAGGATCAGGCAAATAACGTAGTTTAATATCAGTCCAGAGGTCAAAGCCAGGTAAGCAGTTAAAAAAAAAAAAAGAGTGCATCTAGACAGCGTTTGTTGATTTTCTGCTGTCGGATCGGTTAAGTATCTTTTTTACATTCAGTTTTAGCTGTGCATTAAATAATTGAACCACTTTGTAGTCAATGAGCACGTTTACATGCACTCAATAATCCGATAACTGGGAGTAATCCGAACATGGCAATAATTTGATAAATGCGTTTACATGCACTTAAGTAATTCGATAATGGGAAAAATCCAGGTTTACATGATTTAGTCAATATTCCGATTTCTTTCCCTGAACGCGATGTGCAACTCAAATGTAAATTAGAAACATATATTAGCCTACCGTTACATATTTTAACATTTATACACAACATGACTATACTTCCTGTTGAGTTGCTAGAAACAGCACACGGGTTGGTATGCGTAACCGTAAGTTAGTAAACACGTTAACTATAGCCTAACGTTAGTTGCATAAGAAAGAACAGTAGCCTATAACGTAAAAGAAAGTAACGTTAAACATGGTAACGTTAGACAGGAACGCTCTTATGGGTTTCGTCGTCATACGGCAGATGTTATGGTTGCGGGTGGCAACTAACACTGTCCTTCAAGTGTTCTGTGTTATGAGCAGAAGACGACGAAGAGCTTTAACGTTACAACAAGTGCTGATTATTGGACCCAGAATAGGCCTTCCTCCAGCACTGTTAAGGACCCGGTCGTGCTGGATGCGCGTGAAGAGCAAGGACTGGTGGGAGAGAGTGGTGCTAAATGAATTCACCAATTCATACCGTAGACTTGTGGACACCAACCTGGTTCGCTATCAGCCTGTACTCCCCGCAGCTACCGAGTTTGTACAGCGCTATTGCGACTCGCATTTGAAGAGGTACAGTTAGACGCACTGTCACTTCGTCAGGGCTCATTATGTTCTGTACCAAACCACAAAGTTTCATAAATGATCTCCGAGCCATACTGAAGTTGCCTCTCCATTCTGAATCGGTGAATTAATTTACCATATGACGACGAAACCCATAAGAGCATTATTGAGTGCATGTAAACGTGCTCATTATTTCTGTGTTTCTAACTTTTTTCCCATCTATGAGATGAAGTATATTCCTCTTTATTATTTCGGATAACATCAGGAGGGTTTCCTCCTCGCTCCAGAAATGACTTCTCCCGTTGGTTGACATTACTCTCTCAACTGTTTTGACGTTAGCGTTACGTTACTAACAATATCCGGAATGGCTGTTGCTGTCAAACACGCACGTATGCGCAGATTTAAAAAAACAAACTAGATCGGAATAAGCGTTTACATGCAACAAATAAAACGAAAAACACGGCAGAAATCCAGGTGTAGTTATCGGATTTCTCATATTCCGATAACTGCTTTTTTCCAAAAAAGCTTTTTGGAATATTGCGTTTACATGACAATTTGAATAATCCGATAACAGCCATATTCCGAATATGATCGGATT
This sequence comes from Ilyophis sp. 1 JC-2022, assembly GCA_022702515.1. Classification (NCBI taxonomy): domain Eukaryota; kingdom Metazoa; phylum Chordata; class Actinopteri; order Anguilliformes; family Synaphobranchidae; genus Ilyophis; species Ilyophis sp. 1 JC-2022. Next base: position 89,435,854 of record CM040402.1, on the reverse strand, counting down.
TTTGAGTGCATGTAAACGTGCTCATTGTGTAGCTGAGGTAAATTGCAGTAGTTAGCGATCTGTTTAAACTGACTTGTAGCTAGTATTAAGCCAACAACCGGCCTTTTGTGTTGCTAATCTTAAGTAGCTTCACCTGAGTGAATTAGCCCTGCAAGCAGCTGAATGCAATCGGTAGATTAGCAAATAGTGTATAAGTAAGTACGGCAGCCTCGTCGCCAATTTGTAAGACTTGTCTGTTTGTTCTTATCTTTTCACCACCTAACTTGCATTATCACCCCCTACCATGTGTCTAACCCCCATTCCTCTGTGCTATATACCTCGCGCCTGGAGGTCCAACCATCGCAGGCACTGCCCGGCTAACCTGGTCTGCCCACCCCTGTCCTTTCATAAGGAATTCTCAGTGGTGTGTGGACTATGGAACTGCCGCTCAGCTGTCCAGAAAACTGACTTCATCACTGCCTACGCCAAGGTGAAGTCCCTCCACTTCTTAGCTCTCACTGAGACCCGGATCACTCCAGATAACACAGCCACGCCCGCTGCTCTGCTGGCTATTCCTTCTCCCACACCCCCAGGGCCTCTGGCCGAGGCGGGTGTACTGGTCTGCTGATTTCCACATCCTGGAAATTCTCTATTCCCACTGCGCACTGCCTGAAATTCTCCTCTTTTGAGTTTCATGCAGTCACTGTAACCCACCCATCTACACTTAACATTGTAGTTCTCTATCGCCCTCCAGGTCCGCTCGGCGCTTTCCTGGATGAATTGGACACTCTCCTGAGCTCCTTCCCTGAGGATGGCACCCCTGTAATCCTACTGGGAGACTTCAACCTCCATCCAGAGAGTTCCCAGCTATCCAGTGTCGCCTCACTCTTCCAGTCCTTCGCTTTCACTCAATCACCATCGCCTGCCACCCACAAGGCTGGTAACCAACTAGACCTTGTACTCACCAGGAGCTGCGCCACGTCCAAACTCACGGTGACCCCGATCCACGTATCGGACCATTTCTTTATTTCATTCTCTCTTTCCCTCCCACTCTCCCTCAACCCTACTAACAACCCACCCACTGTTATGTTCAGGAGAAATCTCCGCACCCTCTCGCACTCCTCACTCACTACTTCCGCTCTCTCTATACTTCCTCCTCCTGCTTCCTTTGCTAATATGCTTGTTGATGTTGCCACCTCCTTGTTTAACTCCTGCCTCTCTCAGTCTCTCAACTCACTTTGTCCTCTTGTCTCCAAACCAGCTCGACCATCACCCCCCTCCCCGTGGCTGACAGATTCCCTCAGATCCAGCAGAAGCATGCTGCGAGGCGCTGAGAGAAAGTGGAATAAATCCAGATCCCCAGATGACCTGGCCTCCTATCACACTGCTGGCAGCCTTCACAGCTGCAACTACATCAGCTAAGACTTCATTTTCTCAGACTAAAATTAATGCATGTGTGTCTAATCCACGGAAACTCTTTTCCACCTTCTCCTCCCTGCTTATCCCCCCTCCACCCCCTCCACCCTCCTTCCTCTCTGCAGATGACTTCCTGACCAACTTTGAGGGGAAGATCCGCAACTCCTTCACACATCAGGTGATACCCCACATCCCCCATACAGCCACGCTGTCGTCCTTCAAGACTCTGGAGGACGCAGATGTGCTCCAACTCGTGACGCACCATCGCGCAACCACCTGTGCACTGGACCCCATCCCGTCAGCAGTCCTCCAGTCAATATCCGCTGAGCTCGTTCCATATCTGTCCTCTATTATCAACACCTCCCTAACCTGTGGCCATGTTCCTGCTGTTTTTAAGACTGCCCGTGTAACCCCACTTCTTAAAAAACCTAGCTTGGACCCCTCTGATGTCAGGAACTACCGTCCTGTATCTCTCTTGCCCTTCCTGTCCAAAACCCTTGAACGAGCTGTCCATAACTGTCTGTTTTTCTCCACCAGAACAACCTGCTTGACCCCCATCAGTCCGGCTTCAAAACCGGACATTCCACGGAAACTGCTCTCCTGGCCGTGACTGAGGCGCTCTCCACTGCTAGAGCCTCATCCCTCTCCTCTGTCCTGATTCTACTTGATCTGTCTGCAGCGTTTGACACGGTCAACCACAAACTCCTGATCTCCACACTTTCTGAGATGGGCATTTCTGGGACTGCCCTCTCCTGGTTTGTATCGTACCTCACTGATAGATCCTACCAAGTCTTTTGGAAGGGTTCTGTCTCTGCACCCCATCCCCTGTCTACAGGAGTCCTGCAGGGATCTGTACTGGGTCCTCTGCTGTTCTCCATTTACACAAAGTTGGTAATCAATTCACATGGCTTCTCATACCATAGTTATGCTGACGATACTCAACTCTTCCTCTCTTTCCCTCCCTCTACCCAACAGGTGAAGGAGAGGATATCTGCTTGTCTGGCCGACATCTCTGAGTGGATGACTACCCATCACCTGAAGCTCAACCTCGACAAGACAGAGCTCCTCTTCATGCCATACAAGACCTCCCCGCTACTTGACCTCTCCATCACCGTCGATGGGACCATGGTGGCTGCCTCCCGCTCTGCAAAGAACCTGGGGGTGGTCCTAGACGACCAGCTGGACTTCAAAGACCACGTCAGGGCGAAGGCACGGTCCTGCAGGTTCCTCCTGTACAACATCAGGAGGATTCGACCATACCTGACCACGTACTTCACCCAGCTTTTGGTCCAGACTATGGTCACCTCACGCCTGGACTACTGTAACTCCCTGCTCGCAAGCTTACCAGCCTGCGCCATCCTGCCTCTTCAACTCAACCAGAACGCAGCTGCCCGGCTTGTGTTCAACCTCCCGAAATTTTCACATGTCACCCCCCTGTTGAGGTCACTCCACTGGCTGCCTGTTACACTGCAGCCAATAGGACAGGCCCTGTCTACCTGCAGGACTTGATCCAGAACTATGTTCCTGCTCGACCACTTCGCTCATCTACTGCAGGGCGACTTGCACTTCCCCCCCTCCGTGTCAATGGCACCCGCTCGTCAGGGGCATGTCTAGAACATTTTGAATGGGGGGGCCAGGCTGGGGCACAGACCCAGAGGAGGGGGGCCAGCTATCAAGGCTTACCATTTTTTATTTTTTTGCCGCATACAGCAGACACACGTGTATTTATCCGACCAAACCTTAGCCCTAGCCTTAACCCTAGCCTAACCTTTTTTTTATACCTGCCCCTGATTCTAGGTAATCATATACAGTGCCTTCGGAAAGTATGAACACCCTTTCAAATTTTGCTGTTTGACAGCTCAAATTAAGATATGTTTAAATGGGCTTTTTGTTACTCATCTACACAAAGTGCTCTATAATGTCAAAGTGGAGTAAAATGTTTAGATTATTTCACTATTGGATACACCAGAGCTTATTTTTAAGCCTTTACAGCAAAGGGTGTATTTTTTTTTCTCTACTTTGACATTATAGAGCACTTCATGTGAATGAGTAACAAAAAAAGTCAATTGAAATGTTAATTTGAGCTTTCAACATAGCACAATTTGAAAAAAATCCAATGGGTTTGGATACTTTCCAAAGGCACTGTACATATATTAAATGTTGCATTATACATTTCCAAACTGTATGGTTGAATATCCCCTCAAGATTGTAGCACTTGTTCAGATTTCCATTTTATTCTTCTGCTTCAATATTATTCTACTGTTCTATCATAACCAATATACTGAAAGATAATGTCTTTTATTGACCCTTTATTGTGTAGTGTCCCCTTACTGTGTACAGTTTTTCAGGTAGTTAAATAGTCATGCAAATCTTCAATACCCATGTAGTATAGACAAAAGTAAGATTATAAATAAATGTGTTTGTACCCAAACAATAAAGTCTAAATAAATCTGTACACCATTATAGCTAACTGCCTGTAGCTACACTACATAAATGGCCATTAGGTGGCGACAACCAGTAATATTAAGAGCACCCCTAAAATAAAATAGCATGAGAATAAATGGATACAGTCCAGGTCAGAATTAACGTTTTAACAGTTAAATTGTTTATTCAGAATATTAAAGATACAAACATAAATAAATAACTATTTTACATATTAACAGTATGAAAATGGATAAAAGGCCATAAAAGCAAAGTAAATAGAAAAGTGCTATGTACAATATTCCAATATTCACAGTAGTTTGTACAGTACACAGTACAATGAGGTTTTGAACCTAAAAATATATAAAATAAAATGAATACAAAAAAACAAAACATGACCATTTAGCTCTTGACTGGTCACTTCTGTGACTGGTGGGCAACAAAGGTACAATGGGGGAAATAAGTATTGGACACGCCAACAATTTTATTATCAAACATATTTCCAATGTAGCTATTCACATGAGATTTTGACCAGACATTGGTATTAACTCAATAAAACTACACAGCTAAAGAAATTGTAACGTTCCAATTCTTTCAAAAAGTTATGTGCAATAAAGTGAAATGACACAGGAAAAAAGTATTGAACACGCTAAATTAAATGTGGTAGAAAAGCCATATTTTTTATATCTGGTTGCATATCCTTTGCATGCCATGACTTTATGATGTCTGTGACCCAGCAACATCAAAAGGCTCTTGATATCTTATTTGCTGGTACTCTTACAAGCGATACTATAACAGCTCTGCATTTGAATGGATCTCTATGGGAATTGGGGGGTGAGACAAGCTTTAGCTGTAAATTACACTGGAACAGTATAGAACACATGGTTGGCTAAGTGGCTCTAAGTCATCAAGGGTCTTATGTATTAAACAAGCCTTTAACCATCACTCTGCTGCCAGAAATACAGTAGATATGGATGGATAACTTGAAGGGTTTCTTCTCCTGACTTATTTTTCCATAGAGTTCAATAGGAAAATCTGTCAGGAGAAACAACCCTTAAAGTGATCCTTCCATATATACTGTATTTCTGGCAGCAGAGTGATGGTTAAAGGCTTGTTTAATACATCAGACCCTTGATGACTTAGAGCCACGTAGCCAACCATGTGTTCTATATTGTTCCAGTGTAATTTACAGCTAAATCTTGTCTCACCCCCCAATTCCCATAGAGATCCATTCAAATGCAGAGCTGTTATAGTATCGCTTGTAAGAGTACCAGCAAATAAGATATCAAGAGCCTTTTGATGTTGTTGGGTCACAGACATCATAAAGTCATGGCATGCAAAGGATATGCAACCAAATATAAAAAATATGGCTTTTCTACCACATTTAATTTAGCGTGTTCAATACTTTTTTCCTGTGTCATTTCACTTTATTGCACATAACTTTTTTAAAGAATTGGAACGTTACAATTTCTTTAGCTGTGTAGTTTTATTGAGTTAATACCAATGTCTGGTAAAAATCTCATGTGAATAGCTACATTGGAAATATATTTGATAATAAAATTGTTGACGTGTCCAATACTTATTTCCCCCATTGTATTTGTGTGGGGGGGATTGGCTCCATATATATGAAGATATTTTTTGCATTTTTATAAACTTTAGCCATAAAGGCCGTGACACATCGGGGACGTAACGAATAAGCGAGGCGAAAATGCGAAAAATTCATCTGCGAATATTTCGCGTACAAATCTGACACACCTGCAAAAAACGAAAAGCTCGCGTTATTTTTCGCGTTTGAAAATCCGTGCGAATAAAAATGGATTACTCTTCGTCGAGCGATGACGACATGGTTATCCGTTCGGTCCATCACGGAACGAAAGTGTATTTTTTTTTCCTCTACCAGAACGTAAAAAACAGCATGCTTAAATTACATTGGCAAAATATTGAACCGGGCTTATTATGTGTCCGTTTTTACTTGTGTAAAGTTTGTTTTGTCTACAACATGCTCTCCTTCTCTTCCCTCCTTTTACGGACATACGTGTTCCACTGCCTCTTGATCTCTTCCACTAATATAAAGGGTTAACCACAACAAAACAATACATTACGTCATTTCAGCAAACATCTTTAAAATAAATTTGTCGTAGTCTATACAGTGTAGCAACTCATGAAGTCTGAAGAGTTCTCTCTAAAACGATCGCTACAGGCAGACCTCGTCTGTTTTCCTCGTTATTTATATAACTTGGTTATCAGTAATCAGGAAATCCACACAGGAGTCGGAATACGATTTTTGGGGAACTTTATTTGCCATGCACACAGACAACAGTGTGACAGCAAAAAAATTTCATATAGGCTACTCTACCCTGCCCTTCTCCTCCTCCCCCTTTCTCTCCCTCCAAACAGTGGCTGCCCCTGCCCTTCTCCTCCTCCCCCCTTCTCTCCCTCCACCACAGTGGCTGCCCCTGCCCTCCTCCTCCTCCCCTTCTCTCCCTCCACCACAGTGGCTGCCCCTGGCCAGACCCGGTAGCTAGACTACGTGTCATCTTTCTCCTTCGGTTAGCATATAGCCCACAATTACTACGGCAAATATCCACGAAACAATATCACATATAGCGGTTCGCTAGCTTTCATCCTTTGTTTTCACCAAGGCAAACAACCCAGCCAGTGACAGCGTAGCCTACATGAACTCGCCTAAAGTAAAAAAATAAATAGGCCTACGTATCGTGTAGCTATGTTTGTGTGTAATTGCCACTGGCTTGTTATCTTCTTTACATGAACTGATATCAACGTTAAATGGTTATGAAACCCTCGGTTACATTCTCTCTCCGCCCACACCACAAATTCGAAAAATGCAATTAAATGGGCGTGGAAAGCAGCAGCAGAGGGGGAGGGGCGAGAGCGAGGAGAGAGGCTATTGCCACCTGAAGACACGCCCACAAGGGAAAAGATTGCGAGTGAAACTGAGTCTGTATCAATCGCTGACTAATTCGGTGATATCAGTCAATGGCTTCTTCGAGGTGGAGGACATCTCCCCTCCGGAATGCTCTGGGCTTTCCATCGACCAGGAGTATGAAGAAGAAAATGGCCCGGAGTCCTATCAGTTTGAGCCGTAGAGAGAAGTTTGAGTGGTAGTCTAGCTAATTATCTTTTATCCCACTTGTGAACTCGACTATCTCATTCTGGTTAAATCGATGTTATGCCCAGTATTGTTAGCACATAAGAAGTCTAACCTGCCAGTACACAAACTACTTAATGAATAAAATAAATAAATGAACAATGAATAACTAAAATACGTAATTAATACCTCATGTTACTCTGTAAATACGAATCATCACGTCACACCATCACTCCATTCTCAAACTAACTCGCTTTTTTAGCCATCTATAACGTTACATCTAACGTAGCTATGCTACACGAACATGACAATAAAATATGTAAACGAATGCCAAGTGAAACTAAACGGCTGTTAGCTGATATAGACTACGCTACGGGAGACTTCACAGTCTGCTCAACTCGATGTTCTGCCCAATAAGTTAACGTTTGTCAGCAAATATTCATTCTGACCTAACGTTACCTGCATATTATACAAACATGAAAAAAATACAACACGTAGGCTAATGAATGTCAAGTGAATCTGAACGGCTTTTTTTTACCTACGTTATCCTAGCCATCTACAAATGCACGTTTACTAGCTATCTAGCTATCCAAATAACTAAGACATAAGTTATCATAAGCACAGCATTATCACTTTGTACCTTGTACCATTTTTATTTCAGTAAATACATGTTCCAGCCATGGGGGGTTCCAGATAGTGCAGTTAACGGTTATCCATCAAACGTAACTCTGTAACTCCTGCTTCAATCCTGAAGCAGACCCCAGGCCAGTAAGATTGACAATGCAGTATCAAACCTAACGTTATAGCTTATACCCAAAAGGCAGTGAAATATCACCGGCCAGTTAACTATGGTTAACGATACGAAAACAACTCAAGTAAATATCTTTGAGGCTACAAGATAACCATCACGTTAGCAAGCCAACAAGACGCCGTAGGCTGCACTTAATTTAATTTACCGCATTTGGAGGGACAGAAATATCAGTCGGGCTTGGTAACGTTTCCGCATTCCTTTGGCTGGCATACCCCAATTCAACCTGGGCATAGTGTAACTGTTAACGTTAATCCGCGGATGATCTTGCACCCAGAGAAAGCACACTTGCGACTCATCAGTCATTGCTTGTAAATTGAAACTATTGGAATTGAAAAAACGAACATACAATTGTTAATAACTAGCATAATTGGAAAAAAAGCTAATTTTTTTTTACATTGAAAGAGACTAACTGTAGGCTACAACGATATTGCTTGTAAAATGGATATAGCCATTGGCCACGCCTTCTCAGGAATGTATTTATATTGGGGGCGGTAACAAAGTGCGAAACTGATTACGCGCAAGTGTACAAAAAGTACACTTCAACGTCATTTTCAATGACGTAGCCCATTTTTTATTTTCAACCCCGGAAGGAGAAGAATAGGCGATGTAACGGCTAAAATATTTAAATTAAACATTTTGCCCAAAATTGTAGATGCAATGCATACTATTGTTCTCTTCCATCTGAGGCAATGCCTAGATATTAGTTAACATCTCAAAAAATATGTTTTAGTGTTTCCTACCCCTTTAACGTTAGATCTAAAGGTTAGCTAACGTTAGCTGGCTAAAATAGCTGGAGACGACTTTTAAGCCAATGCTAATAACCTGTGGGAGCTGATCAGATAGCAAGTTGTGCGTATTGCAACCATTTAGCTATAAACCCACCATCTTCATAGCCTATTTTCTCAGCTATGGTTTTCCACAAATTGTCCTTCAAATCGTTGTCTTTGTAACTATTATGTCTCTTATCAAAGAGGACGCTATACTGTGACACATATAAAATCAGTTGGTCCACCATATTGGATGTTGGAGTTTGTTGTGGCAGTGCGGTGACGTCAGTCAGGGAAACTTGTTATGATTGGATAGATAAATAGTTTCGCAAACGAAAACTCGCAAAAAACGAACTTGCTGCGAATAAATTAAATGCCGCTTTTTCGCAAAGGACATTTCGAGTTTGATGTGCAAGATTTTATGAACAATACAGGAGTTCGTTTTTATTTTTCAACGTGCGATTTATTAGTGCGAGTAAATCGCGGCCAGTGTGTCACGGCCTTTAGCCGAGCCCGTTGGCATTTGCTTAGCGCTAGCTGAGCCTGTGTTAGAGTTCACTTAGCTAGCTAACGCTATCTAGAAGTTACGTTATGCATTTACCTTTTAACTTCTATTATCTAGTCCATTACAGTCCACATAAAAAGAACACATTTGTACTTCAGTTTACCTACCTATATTCCACTTTTGTTCTTCAGCGACGACAGCGTCAAATGATCTTGCATCTTCTCAGCGGCAGACGTTAAAATGTTGATTGCTGAATGCTGAAGTGACGCGGCTAGCTCTGTCATTGGAAGATGCAACTTTGGTTCCGCCTCATTTTATGTCCATTCCCATTGGGCTACAGAGGCTTCTTTCATCGATACTGACAAGACAATGGCCTATCATATTCCGGTTCTGGTAGGGGGGGCACCAGGGGTGGCCAATCAGATTCCAGTGGGGGCCAGTGCCACCACTGGCCCCCTACTGGCCCCGCTCCTGCCGCTCGTCCCGACTGCGGAGCTTTTCCACCCTAGCTCCCCAGTGATGGAACGAACTTCCCATTCCCCTACGTTCCATGCCAACCCTGCCTGCTTTCCGTCGTGGCCTGAAAACACACCTTTTCAGACTCCACCTGGACTAATACTTATCTAGGACCTCATGGTATGTGTTCTTGTTGAACTGTGTATCCAAATTTATAATATTTAGAATAGAATTGTAGTAGAGCTGATGTACCCAGTTTACTGTGAACTGCATTCAGTGTTCATTACTAGGGATAGCTGCTACTGTATGGGAAGAATGTGCTTTCCTATCCGTTCTGTAGTTACTTCGATGACCTTTCTGTTTGCACTTACTGTATGTCGCTTTGGATAAAAGCGTCTGCTAAATGACTGTAATGTAATGTAATGTAAAATCCAGAAAAATCCAGATAAACATGCAAAAAGTCAAAACCGGGAAATCAGAAAAGAAAAGGTACAAAATCGCTAGGCTACTCAATGTCGGTAAACGCACAAAGAAAAGTCGAACCCAGAAATCAAAAGGCTAAAGTACAAAAAGGGCTAGGCAAAATCAAAGTCAAACAAAGGGTGTCTCAAGAATCTCAAGAAATACTCAGGCTTAGAAAGGCATAGGCACTGGTAATCTGATCCACGTTCTGACAACAAGGAAGCGGAAATGTGGGTTTTAAATATGAGGAGGAAGTGGAGGGGTAACAAACAACGTGAGGTTAAAACATTAGGGAAACAATACTACAATAATGAGGAAATAACTAATACATGGAATGGACTCGGAAAACATGCAGTAATCAGAGGAGGTGAGATCTCTAAGGACAAACAGCTGTAATATATACAATTACTACACCAACATTTATTCAACAATTTTGTAACATTCAAAGCAATCACCTGTTATTATTGAAATAATTAAATGAGTTGTTTTAACGTGATGTCTGAAAATGAAACCATTTTGCCGAATCAGCAATGCATTTCTTCGCATGCATTTGCGAATGTAGGCTAAAATTAATTAATTAATTAATCACGATGAATTAGATATTCAGCTAGAAAAACGCTAGAGAACTGCGTGGTTTTACCCACACTTGATGGCAGTCTGAGATTGTGAGACGATGACAAAGCAGCGTCTGAAATGAAACCTCGTTTCGCTTACGCGGCTCATATGTGCGATGTGCGTGCATTATGGGACAGGACAGGAGGTAGTTGACGTAGCGGGCACATTTATTGGCAGGAGCTTAATAAGAATGGCATGCAATAGGCTAGCCTAACTAATAATAACTGATGTTACACTTGGGATAATTATTTGAAACACCTTTTCATTTTGCAGATTTTTTCACCTTTTCATGGACGTAGACGTGTGATATGCAAACTTTACGCCGCATATTTTGCACTGGACTGTTTTTTCATCTAGTTTGACGAAATCCCACGCCATACTCTTATGCGAAGTTGCCATTTTCAAGTGAGAAAGCGAAACTCCTGCAGCACACACCGCCTTGTGCACTCACACACTCTGCTCCCTCTCCCATTTGGAGAACAGTAGCGTTCGTTTTTTATTTTATTTTGAACGTTTTGAATAGGCTATTTTGGAAAAAAAAAAATAGATTTTTGATTATGACACGGAGAACCCGTCGACAGTCGGTCGTTTAGTCGACACATTTTAACATCCCTATTTTGTATATTCACTTTTTTAGTGCATTTCCCATACTGTAGTGTAAGCATTCACAGGTGGCTCAGTCATGTTTTACGTTTGATTTGCCCTGATGCTAGAACATTTGCCAGCATTTTCCTGATGGTGGAATAATATTTTATTGTAATCCTATCATACATTAATATAGACTATGGCATACTAGTATCTGCCTGGGCTATACTTGTTAGCGTCCAATAATACATTGCAAACACCATTGCTAAGGTTGTAATGTCCTACATTGGATAAAAGAGTCATCAATGAAACCAGCATGAACTGGAACGCATGAGACTTTAGCTTTTTTTTTTTTTTGAATGGGGAGTTTTGCATGTTGACATTTCAGATAGTGTAATAGTGTTGCAAAGTGATGTGAATTTCTCAAGAGGATTGTCTCAGGCAACAAATGACCACTGAATTTTGAAAGGTACATCTCTATGCCTGAAGCCAATGTTAGGATTGTATATTTATTTAATGTTTAGTTGTATATATTGACAGTAGAATGACATGGTATAATTACACAAGAATTTCACTGGTTTATTTTGCCTTTGAGTGAGCAGGGCTTTTCATGGCTATTTTGGCAAACGTTCGGGTATTGTTGGGTTCATCTTGGTGACATTTTTTTTTATGAACTCAGAGACACTATTGCCCACTGCATCACGCATGGGTAGGTATAGTTGCAGGTGAGACTGGGTGGGGGGCTGCTTGTTAAGTGGAATAGCTATGAGACAACAGTGGCAATTACAAACTTTGTAGTTGTCACAAATTGTGTACTAATAAAGCTAAAACTATTTTTTTGTTGAGCAAAATCTTGGCGCCATTGCCACTAGGGGGGCTGCACAATTTAGCAATTTTGCATAGATTTGGGGACACTCCAGGACAATAGGGTAAACAGCCTACATTTTGAGTCATAGATCTTTAATAGTTCTGCATATCAACCTCAGATTTTTCACACTTATTGACAAGGTGTCTATGATCCAGGGGATGTATAGTATTACTTGTTTTATATATGTAACTCTCAGTATTTCATTGCAAACTAAAGAATATTCTTTTTTTTTGTTGCAAGTTTTGATCAAACTTACAGGAAGTAAGTGTTAATGTGTTGTTTGCCTTTATTGATCACAATTCTATGAGGTTGTATGATGTAGCAAGCCTATATTACTAACCAATAAAATGTATTTTAAATTTACTTCAAACTTTAAACATTCAAAGTGAAACTGTTTGATTATGGTCAACGCCACTGAGAATTCATGTCACACCCTCAATAAATGGCAAATGTCCCAGTAGAAGATGGAATAAAATCCTTTAAAGTTACTTTCTGATTCACCATCGATTAGCCGCTGTAGATGAGATGCAGTGATCTGAGCGTACAGTTTCTAAGCTATGTAAATTACGTCAGAAGTATTCTGCATTGTTAGTTGCAACCTAAACCTTGTAGCACGCTTTGCTTGTCATTGTTACCTGAAATGGCAATATTCAGAATCCGTTTAAACTATTAACCAATAAACTGGAATTCATAAAACGGGATTTATGAAGTGTCCAGCAAAATAAATGCATGGACAGTTTCTAATTGTTTTTACAGGTGATTTCTCCTAGGCAGCTTGAAAAAACATTTAGGCGGCTCGTCTAAGACATTTCATTTTAATGCAGGAAAAAACCCTGGTCACAATGAAGTAGTTTCTTGCCTCTTTTTAAATGATCACATTTTAAAGCCACCAGTCAATCGTTTGGCTAAAAATTTATTCCATCAGCGGCTCAGTGTAAATTTCAGGTCCACGTATTGGACTTTATTTGACAACAAAATCTGCATTAAAAGGAAGTAATTTTCTCCTCAACATCTCATGAACTATAGTCATATAATGCTATCCAAATACTCTTTTTGGGACTAAAGGGGAATTATTTAAACCTTCAATTAATATACATCAGTAATATTATTGCTAAGTGAACTAAACATTTGTTGATAATGTTGTAATCGTTTATGAGCATCACAAAATCAGCCTTAGACCACATTAAGTTTTTTGTTTGGTTTTTTGTTCTCTCCTGAAATAACAGGCTAATGGAGTATTGAGGCACATCTCATTGTGATAAAACCACATGGCTTCCCCACTGTTTTTACCTTGAGCATCAGTCTCACTCCTCAGAGCAAATGCATGGGCTGGGTTTCACTTTGACAAACAAAGGAAAAATAGTTTTCATTTTAGTTTTATCTTTTAGACATTGTTTTGCAAGTACAGCCATCACTACCTTGCCAAACTGAATTGCATTTTTAAATAAACCTAAGGAAAGTCTAAGTACTTTAAATGAAAAATAAAAGTGCAGACTGCTTGCATTTGGTCATAACTGTTTCTCACGTGAATCATCGCAGAAAGTGTGACCATTGATTTTCACCATGTGTGGAAGGGACCGTCACATGGGCCCAACACACTAGAGTGAAAGGTAAACTATAGCATTCAAAAACAGAATGAGCCAATCAAATGGGATTCAGACATTAATACCTGTTCACCCCAAATGCATTTAATTACTGCTTAATACTGGCTGATGATTATGAATTATTATGATGAAACTGTCCTCTTAGACATATTAGTGAGCCAGAAATCATGAAAACAAAACCAAGGAAATAAAACATTGTTTAACAGACATCAAATGTGATTCACCAATGACCAAGTAATTGGTGTAATGAGAGTCTCTGCTAAATTATACATTGAAAAATGGGGAAAAAACTTTTATTCTACAGGCAGAAATAATAACAGCTTTCTTGTCATGCTGCAAACAATCAGTGTACAGACTTTGCATTGGAATTCCATTTGAGCTCATTTCAGATTTTGGCAAAAAAAAAAGGCTGAAAGAATTAAACAGGTATGAGACTACTTCCTCATCACCTGAAGTGGAATTAACTTATCTTTCTTAGCACTAAACAGTTTGAAAATCTGGACTCTGATTGCTTTAATACTAACTCCATAAATTACAGGATTACACATTGGAGGAAATATCATAACATAAAGGGACATGAATATGCGAGCTTTATGAGGAACATGACTCATGTTCAAACGCGTCTGTATAATTTCAAAAAGCATACCCACTGCATTGTTAATCACAGCCAGTAAGTGTGGGGTGCATGTTTGAATAGCTTTGGTCTGAGATTCTTTAGAAGCGTACAGGCAGATTCTGAGTATTTGTGCATATGAAAATAGTATCATGAGCAGCTGCGGAACAATTACAAAAATAGTTACAACAAAACCAACTTTGCTCTGAAAAGAAGTTTCAAAACAAGACAGTTTCACTAATGCAAAGTTGACACAGTACAGCTTTTCTATGATCCTGTCACAAAATGTACGCTGTACAGTTAATATGAAATAGAGACCAAAAAGGATACAAGGATAAATCCAGGACAATGCAATAAGTGTACATACTTTTCTATGAGACATTAATTGGTGATAGTGTAATGGATGACAAATGGCAACATACCGGTCATAGCCCATTACTGCTAAAATACTAAATTCAACTGAAGCATATGTGTGTATACAAAAAATCTGTAAAAGACAACCAGTCAGGGATATTTCAAAAGTATGAGACATTAAATGACCAAGTACTGATGGGAATAAAGATATGCTCCCATAAATTCCATTCAGCGTTAAATTACACATAAAGAAATACATGGGTTCATGAAGACCACTCTCATTGTAAACTACAATAATAAGAATTAAATTTGTTAATACCATAAGTATGAACAATAACAGGAAACCTGTGAAGTATAGATATCTATGGTCTTCCAGTTCAGTGTATGGCGTCAATATGAATGACGTGACCACTGATACATTCTCCATGGTCTAGTTGTACAATGAATCCTGCAGAGAAAAATAACGTTAAATAATTTTTTGCTTGAATCGGAACAAGGGCTGCAGTTTCTCAATTAGGATGTATGGATGAATCATCCAGAATGTGACAGCAGAGTACTCAGTGAAAAACTGAATTAAGCCTTTGTAAATACTGAGCTATGCATGGCAGCTTTTAATAGATACAATGGTTATTAACTTGCGCTCAAGAAATATAATTGTATTGCGATTGACGTAAGTACTGTGTCCTCCCAAAAATAGTGATGCAGGAGAAAATGGGGAACGTGCACTCAAAAACAAAAATAAAACATATCGACAACTTATTGCTTTTTTCGTTTAGTTAGACTTTAATTGTGAACAGAGCAGACATGTTTTGACCTGAGCCATCCTTAGTGTCTCATAGCAGTGTGTTGAAACCTCTCAAACTATTTAAAGACATCCATGGATGTTTAATAACAATTCAAAATATTGAATTATTGAATTCAATTGCTTGGTTGGGAATTTGTTTTTTAATCATTTTAAAATGACTGCATTTTCCCCATTATAAATGCTATGTTCTGTGTAATTAGACTGAGAGAATTGCTTCTTAAAAATGTGAACACAAAGTGGAACATGAGAAAGAAGAATAAAACCATGGTAGTCATGGTAAAAAAGCCAGGCTCTGGTAACTGTACCACTTTGGCACAGTTCCTTTACATTATAATCAGTGGGTAAGAGAGCTTTATCAGTGTCATAAGGCTGAATCATGTATTTAAATCAAAGAGAAAGCTAATGCTATATTTGCTGGATTGAACTATTACAGAAATTAAAAGTGCAAGTAAGGCATATGTACACAAGATGTACAGATGTTCCTGACGTGTGATTTGTTTAACAGACATAGAAAATCTCAGCAGAAATATAAATTGCATACATACCCAGCAGATATTTCAGTTAGTATCAGCCTCCTTTAATTTTTCTTTTTTTAAGCATGTTGTAACTTGAGCGTGGATCGTGTTAGTGTTCTGCAGGGAACACACTTCAGGATTCTTAACTTGAGTTTTTTTATAAAGGACTGGCCCATGTCAACACACCTGATGATGTCATAGCTGTGTTACATTTACAACACTTTCAGTTAGTGACACAACAGTTATAATTAAGCACTTAGCCTCAAAAATTATTAACCACAGTGTGATCTACGGGGGTGCTTAGCTTTCCTTAAGACACGAGTTCCCATGAATACATTATTTGTGAAATTTTTGGCATCTCTAGAATATTAATTGAGAATTTGTTTTGCCAGTATTTTTGCAATGTACATGTAAGCCATTTACGTCTTTAAACTATGTTATAAATGGAAATAAAAAATACACAATGCCTATAGTGTGTGTTCTTTCAGGTTCATGCATATGGTTATTTTTAAAACAAACAATTTATTATGTAATTTAATCTGAAGTCATCAAGAAACAAAACATATGCTGCCATATTTGAATGATCTTAGCACACGGTCTAAAGTGCATGGTGTAAGTGCATTTAGGGTATGTCCAAAACCACTTTTGCTAGTTGAATGGAGGATAATTTGAGTTTCCCAATAATGACCCATCTTGAGATTTTACCATATAAAACGTTTTCCGAAAGCATGTCTTGAAGACATCGACCTCACGACTTACTTGAAGATACTTACCCCGCCTTCTCCCAGCGTAACCAAGATGGCTGGACTAATCAAGCTGTCAAAGCTGTATTGATTGTATTGATTAGCATTATATTCATTTGCAGTGTCATATGCAATATTTCATAATTTCTAACACGATATTCATAGCTCCATCTACTCAATATATATTCACATGCTATATACATGCTATGAGCACTTTTAGTGACACGGGTGTGGCTCGTAGACACAAGCAGAAAAGTAAGAGAACAGAGACTCCTAAACAGAAATACAAGAGCATAGCTCGAAAAGAAAACAACGAATCACCTTCGGAACGTAGACTAGAACGCCCGATAAGAGGTGAAAAAGAAAAAATTCAAAATAAACAAAAAAATTTTTTGAATTTTTTTTAATAAACCTCTCACTTTCAATATAGCAGAGAGTAGAAGAGAGAAAGAAACAAAAATAACGAAAGGGACTAATTCTTAAAGAGCTTCAAGGGCAACTAAAGCTAATCTAGTAGTAAAAATATAGAGCAGTTATTTTCTAACCAACCCTGACTACGTGAAGGCACGAAATTACAAAGAAGCGCCAGGAAGCGGAAGTGAGAGGCTTAAATACCTAGCAGGTAATAGGACAGGTGAAACGAATGATAAGCGAGGAGAAGCAAAACCCCAAACCCGAACGTGGAAAAAATCTGATAGACTGCTTACCAGAGAGAGGATGAGAACCGTAGCAAAACAGGAAGAAATTGCCATTGACATACAGGTGCAGCTCAAAAAAAAAAGGTAGGACTCAATCCAGGCCAGGGCCGAGCCGCCGATCCCCGCTGCAGACAGGGACGACAGGAGGATGGAGTGATCTACGGTGTCGAAGGCGGCAGAGAGGTCTAGAAGTATTAGCACAGAGGAGAGGGAGGCTGCCCGAGCTGCATGAAGCATCTCGGTGACGGAGAGGAGTGCCGTCTCCGTTGAGTGGCCAGGTTTGAAGCCGGACTGCTGGGGGTCTAGCAGGTTGTTCTGGGTAAGGAAAGACGACAGTTGGTTAGAAACAGCACGTTCGATAGTTTTGGAAAGAAAATAAAGAAGAGATACCGGTCTGTAGTTTTGGATGTTGGAGGGGTCCAGCGTAGGTTTTTTCAGGATCGGGGTGATGTGGGCTCTTTTGAAGGATGAGGGGAAACAGCCAGAGGTCAGGGAGGAGTTCACCAGGGAGGTTAACACCGGCAAAGGTTTCCTGAGCCTTTAAATGGTCTCTCAGTCTGGTTCAGTAGGCTACACAATCATGGGGAAGACTGCTGACTTGACAGATGTCCAGAAGACAGTCATTGGCACCCTCCACAAGGAGAGTAAGCCACAAAAGGTCATTGCTAAAGAAGCTGGTTGTTCACAGAGTGCTGTATCCAAGCATATTCATAGAAAGTTGAGTGGAAGGAAAAAGTGTGGTAGGAAAAGGTGCACAAGCAACAGGGATAACCGCAGCCTTGAGAGGATTGTCAAGCAAAATCCATTCAATAATTTGTGGGAGCTTCACAAGGACTGAGGCTGGAGTCAGTGCATCAAGAGCCACAACGCACAGGACATGGGCTACAAATGTCGCATTCCTCGTGTCAAGCCACTCCTGAACCAGAGACAACGTCAGAAGCGTCTTACCTGGGCTAAGGAGAAAAAGAACTGGACTGTTGCTCAGTGGTCCAAAGTCCTCTTTTCAGATGAAAGTAAATTTTGCATTTCATTTGGAAATCAAGGTCCCAGAGTCTGGAGGAAGAGTGGAGAGGCACAGAATCCATGTTGCTTGAAGTCCAGTGTGAAGTTTCCACAGTCAGTGATGATTTTGGGTGCCATGTCATCTGCTGGTGTTGGTCCACTGTGTTTTCTGAAGTCCACAGTCAACGCAGCCATCTACCAGGAAATTTTAGAGCACTTCATGCTTCCTTCTGCTGACAAGCTTTATGGAGATGCTGATTTCATTTTCCAGCAGGACTTGGCACTTGTCCACACTGCCAAAAGTACCAAAAGCTGGTTCAATGACTATGGTAATACTGTGCTTGATTGGCCAGCAAACTCGCCTGACCTGAACCCCATAGAGAATCTATGGGGTATTGTCAAGAGGAAGATGAGAGACACCAGACCCAACGATGCAGACGACTTGAAGGCCGCTATCAAAGCAACCTGGGCTTCCATTACACCTCAGCAGTGCCACAGGCTGATCGCCTCCATGCCACGCCGCATTGATGCAGTAATTCATGCAAAAGGAGCCCCAACCAAGTATTGAGTGCATAGAAATGAACATACTTTTCAGAAGGCTGACATTTCTGTTTAAAATATCCTTTTTTATTGATCTTATGTAATATTCTAATTTTCTGAGACACTGAATTTGGGTTTTCATTAGCTGTAAGCCATAATCATCAAAATTACAAGAAATTAAGGCTTGAAATATTTCATTATATGTGTAATGAATCTATATAATATGAGTTTATAAATTATGCTTAAATAAATTATGTAAATTATGCTGGAACAGTATGGAATACATGGTTGGTAAAATGGCTGTAAGTCATCAAGGGTCTGAGGTATCAAACAAGCCTCAAACTATCACTCTGCTGCCAGATATGCAGTAGATATGGATGAATCACTTTAAGGGTTCTTTCTTCTGACAAATTTTTCTATTGAACTCTATGGAAAAATAAGTCAGGAGAAGAAACCCTTCAAGTTATCCATCCATATCTACTGTATTTTTGGCAGCAGAGTGATGGTTTAAGGCTTGTTTGATACGTCAGACCCTTGATGACTTACAGCCATTTAGCCAACCATGTGTTCCATACTGTACCAAAAAATAAAATATCAAGAGTATTTTGATATTGTTGGGTCACAGACATCATGGCAAGTCATGGCCTGCAAAGGATATGCAATCAAATATTTAAAATTATTACTTTATTTTACATTATATTAAACTGTGAGTGATGGTTAAAGGCTTGTTTGATACATCAGACCCTTGATGACTTAGATCCATTTAGCCGACCATGTGTTCCATACTGTTCCAGTGTAATTTACAGCTAAATCTAGTCCCACCCCCCAATTCCCATAGAGATCCATTCAAATGTAGAGATGTAATAGTATCGCTTGTAAGAGTACCAGAAAATAAGATATCAAAAGTATTTTGATGTTGTTGGGTCACAGACATCCGGAAGTCATGGCATGCAAAGGATATGCGACCAAATATAAAAATATAGATTTTCCACCAAGTATTAAATACATTTCATCTAGCGTGTTCAATACTTTTTTCCTGTGTCATTCCACTTTATTGCACATAACTTTGTTTAAGGATTGGAATGTTACAATTTATTTTGCTGTGTAGTTTTATTGAGTTAATACCAATGTCTGGTCAATTTCATGTGAATAGCTGCATTGGAAATATATTTAATAAAGAAATTGTTGACGTGTCCAATACTTATTTCCCCCATTGTATATAGGCTATAGGAAGGAAATGGAGAGGTGATAAGAGCCAGGAGTTTCAGCAACTAACATTAATATGGTTCCCATAGGCTATAATGAAGAAACGTCTGCCTTTTTCTACCAAACTAAGGGGTTTACAGTCATATTTTCAAACCAGTTATACCCATAATACATACAATATAAGAATAAGAATCAAAACATGATTTTACTTGATACAAACAACGTTATAGTCAAGTTTTTTTTAACACATCGTAGACTCTGGCTAAATGGCTGCAAGTCATCAAGGGTCTGAGGTATCAACCCATCACTCTGCTGCCCGATATGCAGTAGACTCATTTTCCTACTGAACTCTATCTTACACCTGGCACTAAACTGCACAAACCCAAATGCAAGTGTCTTTGCTAGTTTCAGAATGGCGCAGCTCGTGTCATCTTAGCGCCCAGTGCTCACGTCGTTTAAATACCAAGTGATCCTGCACCCATAGCAATTTAACTGGGCGGGTTGGTCTTAAGATGAGGTGTGGCCAGGATAATTTTTGCCATATTGCTATCTTGAGCCAGCAGAAAGCGCTAAAACCACCACAAACCTGGTCTAAATTCATGTCGCAGTTATGTCTATGTTATTTTAACAGCGCAATATAAATGTGTCTACATAGGGATGTGCACAACGCACGTACACCCTCCTGTCTGTTACACACAGAGGCACACACAAGCATGCATACAAGATATTAAGATCACATTGTGAAATTGGGATTCATATTTTTCCCAAAAATAAATATTTTCTCACCCGCAATAGACGCAAGTTGTCTGTGCAATCCCGGGGAAATGGGCCTTTTTTAAAGCATTAACCAGTAAAAAGCATTGGTCATATTTCCATAAGCAGGATGTTATAAAACAAGGGAAGTATGCGTGAACCTATGGGTTCCCAACCTGACATCTTTAGTGTATTTAGTGTCATCATTAAGCCAAAATAACACTATGTTATTATGAGAATTTAAATAATATGAATTTTGGATGAAGCTTGAACTTCGCTAGCTGACATGCATTGTTTGTGATCTGACTGCTGTGAGAACATGGAATTGATGTTTGACAATGCTTCATTGTATAATCATATTAAATTAGTTAAACAAGCAGGCTAATTTGGCGTTTTCTAAGGTGAGATGGAAGCCATATTCTGTTAGCTTATTCTCAGCGTTTGCAGGTGCTTTTTAACAAAATGAAACCGCATATATTTTCTAAAATAACAGCACTGTCGGGAATTACCGGGAACCCATGCCAGTGTTAAACCCTAATGTTAAAGATTATTATTGTGTATATCAAAATGCGTCATATTGTTTAGTCCGAATAATATTGATCATACTATTGATGTATATAGCTTATTCCTTGCTCGCATGCTTTAACTACACAAGCACGAGCATGTCTGTTTCGCCATCATATAAACAATCCGCCAAGGTGGAAAAGCAGGCTTTTAAAGAATGGGATATGACATTTTGATTGTTTTATTGCATGTTACGCCCAAGACACCTATAATTAATAGGGACTAAGTTCAGACCTTTTTTCACCTTGCACCATACTTAGCGCTCAAAAAACGAACTAGCAAAACTAACCTTCTAACTAGCAAAAGTGGACTTGGACATGCCCAAAATGCACTTGCGCCATGCGTTCAGACCAAGCACTAAGATCGTCAAGATAGAGCCCCAAGAGTCTTTTGATGTTGTTGGGTCACATACATCAAGAAGTCATGGCATGCAAAGGATATGCAACCAAATATGAAATATGATGACTTTATTTAAATTTATGTTAATTACTTTTGGTGCTCTAAAATTGGGAGACTATGTGTAAAAATGGCTACAATTGCTAAAGTAGAAATAGAATGAAATAGAAATAGTAGTTTGTAACATTATCAATGTCTTGACTGTATTTCTTGATCAATTTAATGCGCCTTTAGTGAATAAAAGTATCAATTTCCTTCTAAAACATAAAAATGTCTCAGTGATTCCAAACTTTTGAATGCTAGTGTATATGCATGAGTAATGGTAGTTTATCTGCCGTTTTCATAGCAAGTTACGGATTTGACAACTTGTCAGCATGGCTAAAGAAACTGGCTTTGCTGATATGTATTTTGCAGGTGGGTCAGAGAGAGGACAGAGAGGATTTCTACCAACGGCTACGTACACACTGCAGCTAAATATGGTTGTCTACAGGTAATACATTCTTCAACTGCAGACACTACCTGGAATTTCAGGTATTGACGACCGAATTTCACTTCGGTTGTGGTTGCAGTGGCGCCGTCAAGGGGTGGCCAGGGGGGGCCACGGCCACCCTGATAAAATCGCTGGCCCCCCCCCTTGCGGCTCGCGAGTCGCATATGCATAATATGCTTCTATCTGATATTTTACATTAGGTACTATTAATTTAAATCAATAATGTATATTTTTTGTATATAATGTATATTGTTTTATATACTACAACAACATAATAGAATTCCTGAAATTCAGTAATGGCTTTTGGTTTTGGTGTGCCACCCCAAGATTTTCAGTGCCCCCCCCCCTGGCCCCCCCTATGAAAGATTTCTGGTGGCGCCACTGTGTGGTTGGTCTGGAAAGAGTGTACCAGAACTGTACTGGACAACTAGTTGTTAAGTGACATACGCGATAACGTTGCGCACACTCGTATGCTGCTCTCCGTTTCCTCCTTATTCATTCCCGATAGGAACAAGCGTGAGAGCGAACAAACAATGGCAGCTATTTCTAACAGCTCATAACAAAAACAAGAAACTGCATGACCTTTTTAAAAAAAAAATTACCTAACCAGCTACATTGATCAAGTGAAAAGTTTACTGCCACTGAATATAAAACCGACCAATTAATTGTATTCTGGAGCTACAAAACACAAAAAATCAACTACAGATACAAGTGGCTTATAATATGAAAAATATACGGCAAATGGCCTGGTGATAATAGATTATGGAACTGATGGCAATAGAAACTAGGCTACTATGCCTGTGTAGCCTATGTTACACATAGGCTACATAGGCATAACAAACTCATGCCTCCGACTACTGGAGCTGTCAAGAACTGCAAATAGTTTGAGAACAGATTGTCAAAAGTAAACGTTGCAATGTTTACAGGTGTTTTCACTGTTTTAATCTCGAGATTGGTGGAGGAGAGTGACTTCTGTGACTTGTACAAACTTAAATACTGAATTCACTCTGTTGAGTCCGCTCTGCTGTTAGTATGTACAGTTCACATGGAGTGACTACCATAGTACTACTGGCAGTGTGTATGGCGAAGATATCCTACTTGGTATGTACTGTATGGAACACCGAGAGTGCCACAATTATAAATAAATACATTTAAAAATAAATAAATGTGGAAATATAAAAATGAATAAATACAATAATTTGGAAATAAATAAATAAATATGGGAATTAATATAGAAATGTAAATGTATGTGCAATTAATTTAAGTTATAAAATGTATTTTTTTATTTACTTTCAAATATATTCATTTATTTATTTCCATATATATTTCCCAATTTACATACGTATTTATGGATGTGATGGTGAACCAGGGAGCAGGCGAGTGAGATTGTGGACTCGAGGTGGAGGTAGCCTACTGTCAGAACGGTAGCCAATCAATAGACTCTGAAATGTTTATGAATGTGATTTGCAAACGAGCACACACACACACACACACACATTTAAGTTATATTTATGTTTTTTTTATGTTTATGCATATCAAACAAAAGCAACGACTATTAACTGGCTTCAATGACAACCGAGGAATAGGCAGAGAGAGAAGGGACAAACTACACCAGTAGTGAATGTGAATAATTAGCTGAAAGAGGAAGATTAGAAACGGACAAATATAACAAAAAATATCTCAAATTATGACAAGCTGCAAAAAGTCATTTTCCTCCGCACAATAACATAAAATCAATAGCTCAATTTGGTAGTAATATGCCCAATCTGGCAACACTGAACACATACGTTGGAAGGGTACAAACGAGGCAAAATTAGTGGGTGGAGAAAAGCAAGTTGATTGACAGATTGTGCTCATTGGGAAATCGGTAAATATATATGGAAATAAACAAGTAAATAGGGAAATATATATGCAATATATAATAAATGTATTTGAAAAAATATATATTTTAATAACTTTAATTGCACATACATTTACATTTCTATATTAATTTCCAGATTTATTTCCAAATTATTTTATCTATTCATTTTTATATTTCTACATTTATTTATTTATCATTGTGGCACTCTGTGTTCGATACTACTGCTTGTAATATTTTGATTATATACTGTATATGTACATTTTCTAACTCCACCATTGCCTTTAGCCATATTTTTGATATTGTTACATTGCTCATAATAGACAACTGTTAGCCTGCTAATAATACTGAACATATTTGTATTGGTGATATCTGTTAATATGGTGTTATAGTGAGTGTAGTGGCTTGTGGTGGCCTGATTTGTTAGAATTCATACCACTCACAATGAAATTGAGTGTTTTTAGCGCTGTTCTCTGATGAGGTGGCTCAGTCATGCATTATGTTTGCACCGATTTGCCATGAAGCAAGAACGTTGCTTTTTTATTTCTATAATGTATTATTCACTGTAAATAGTAATCACCTGCACCATCCTTGGAAAAAAACAACACTGGTTTGCTTGAGAAATCAATCAGTCGCATTTCGTTTTTTTTGTCTCATTATTGTGTTTATCTTATTACGTAGATTCGTTGAAGTGGACTGTGATTAGCTGGCAAATCTCAAAGGCCATTTACATAATCCAGATATAAAGCCTGAAACAGGGGGCAATAGACATTAAATCTTTCTGTGTGTTGTTTTCACATGTAGCCTACAAACCAGTCTTTAGTCCTACCTTGAACAAAATCTTCTATAAATGAGGTTTTTATGTTAAGTTTGAATAATTATTGTATGATTTCAACCATACAGTACTTTGCACTTCATTTAAATGACAAACATCGTGAACAGGTAATATCACAGATGGAAGATTTTGGAGTCGGAAATCTGCAAGCCTTACAAACAGGCAGTCTGATCATTGCTCATGATCTGAGATTTTTCTGTTTGCGATGCAGGAGAAATTAACACCGGAAAAGCTGAAGCAAGATCTCAGAACCTCCTCTGTGTTTTATACACACCTGTTATAGAACTACAATGGAGAATTCAACTGAAATAGTGTTTTTTCTACAAAGACTTACTGAGACGATGTCAACCAAAAACACATACGTTGTCATCATTCTTCTCATTTACCTTTTTACTATTTTGGTGAATCTGACATTGATTGTGACAATTATTTTGGAGAAAACGCTCCATGAGCCCATGCTTATATTTCTGTGTAACTTGTGTGTAAATGATATATTTGGTGCCTCTACATTTTATCCTAAAATATTGGTGGACCTTTTATCTGACTTGAGTGTTACTTCATATAAAGCTTGTCTGGGTCAAATATTTGTAATATACAGCTACGTCTTCTGCGAAGTTACTACGTATACAATTATGGCTTATGACAGGTATGTCGCGATATGCAAGCCGCTCAGTTACCACTCCATCATCACGCCTCGGAAGGTGGTGAAATTGCTGATTTTAGCCTGGCTGTTTTCCCTCTGTGAATCTGTTATTGTGGTGGGCCTAGTAGCCAGACTACCTCTCTGTGGATTCAACATCGAAAAGCTTTACTGCACAGCCTGGGCAGTGGTAAAGCTGTCATGTGTGGATACCACTATCAACAACATAATCGGGTCCATTCTCATGTGTTTTCATGTTGCACAAGCAGTGCTGATCGTGGTTTCTTATGTTAATATAATCAAAGCATCTGTGCGATCACAGGAAGATCGGAGAAAGTTCATGCAGACCTGTTTACCCCATTTAATTACATTGATCAACTTCGCAATCGCACTTGTTTTTGATGTCATGTACGCTCGCTATGGTTCCAGGAGCCGTCTGCTCGCTCTCCGCAATTTTATGTCTCTGGAGTACCTTATTGTTCCACCGCTCCTAAATCCCCTCATATATGGCCTAAAACTGAACCAGATCCGCCGGAGAATCTTTAGAATTTTCAGCCTGAACATACATGCTTTAAAGTGAAAAATCTGTACTTGATTGAATTTTACATTTCGTTTATATATTCGTGAATAATATATTTTGGGGTATATTTAATGTCTATGGCTTGTATTTTTAAATTGTGCTAAATATTCACTTCCAAAAACCTTTCATTAATTTAATACAAAAAGTAATCAAGTTCCATCATTTATCTTGCAGACAATATATGATATATCTGAATTTGTTGTTTTTTGTGCTGTCCAATTTGCTGAATGGCAAGTTTTGCCCTTCAAAATACAATACAATTTTTTGCATAGTGGTTTTATCATTATTTTTCATAACAATTACTCAAGCATGAGTAAGTTGTTTTAAAAGCTATTTTAAATATTAATATACAATAGATTATTCACTTTGTGCCCGATAGATGTCAACTTTGTTACCTTTTGAAAACCCCTCTCAAAATCAGTGGTTGTTTGCTCCAAATGATATATGACCAACATCAAATGATGCCACTACTTACAGTTGCACATATTCTACAGACAATATGGTGAGTTTCACATAGTCTTATTCAAGTGTCAATATCTCCAAAAAATATTCAGTGCACATCCATAGTTTAAAGTTCAAATTGAAGTAGAGGCTGTATCACTCAGAAATTTGCAACAGTATACATTTATGTCAGAATCGTCACATACAGTACATACATAATACACATAAAAATACATAGCCTAATGTTTTTATAAATAGAAAAAAGTACATAACAGTTCTTACAGCTGTAAGTGCGACAGGCGGTTGCTGTGGAAATGTTGACTGTACTGGACATTGGAAAAATGTAATAAGAAAATGTAATAAGAAACTCTTCAGGGTTAATCAGAAAACAGTTATAGCTTTATAACCTGGTAGGATATTTGGGTCCATAAACATGCTTATACCAGAGATTTTGTAGAAAAATATTAGGTGTCTACTAAATCAAAAGTACATCTGGTACTGTACACAGTACAGTAAGCAAGAGAAAATGCTTATATATACAGCGTTTTAAAAATATATATTTCCTATACATTATTTTCAGCGTGATAAATGGTGAATTCTATGCATTTTATAGTATGTCACTGTGGCAAGAAGGAGGTCATGAGCGCTTTGGACTATTACTAGCACCCTGCTGTTATTGCCCTGCAGTGCAAAGAGCGAAGGTTTTTAAAAGAGGTCACATGTTTTAATAATTCTGCGTCGGAATTTCCTGGGTTTTCTTTAAAGGTCCCATTACCTAGAAATCAAGGTTTACCTACTTTTAGCATTGATACGCAGTGTGGCACGATACTTATGTGCTGGAAAAATATGAATTCGGAAATCACCAAGCTTCACAGCCCGTTCAGAATTGGCTCCAGTTCCGACGTCATTACTAGGCTCCTGTGAAAACCAATAATTTTTAACTCTCATTTGCATAAACCCCTCCATCAGCCTCTAAAGAACAGGGTAGGTATACAGTTCTGTGGTAATGCCAGCCTTTATTTTCTTTACGTAACATCTATCACCACAGAGTATAATTACGAGCAAGCGGATATTTCAACCATGACAACCAAAACTGTCCATGTTAAATGAGCTGTGTCAGGGCACTTGTAATCTTTCCAGCTACAAGAGTGGGAGCTTTGATGTAAGCTATAAATGCGCTTTACAGCTCTCTAGCCAAGCTGCCTGGTTGGGTACTGAACCTGGTAACATAACTTACTGCAATTGCACCGGTTCTCATACGACCAATACCTACCGCATGGAATCCAACGCAGATATCGGTGCCACTTTGAAATACAATTCTTAAGCTGCTGATTGCTATTTAATGATGGCTCAGTCAGTGACCGCAGGTACCGTTAACAAGCTAGCGGACATTAAACTCGGTCAAAATTCCAAAAGCAAAACTGTCTAAAGTGTGGCTGTATTTTCCCCCAAATGTTTCAGACAAGTGCTTATAAACACTAGCGTTTCTAGGGGGTAACACGTCCAATATAATGAAGCATTTGGTGATGTACAGGATACATTTAAAATGCACTGTGTTCTACTGCTTGAAAAGTATAGGCTAAGTATAATATAACAAGGCATGGCAAGGCAGCTTTATTTATAGAGTGCATTTCATACACATGTGCAATTCAATGTGCTTTACATATACAATAACAAGATTAAATGAGGAAATCATTAAAATTCATAAAATAAATAATGCAGAGAGGTTATAGTATCCCTGTAGTCTGTTAAGAGGTAATCGCTATCGGGGGGGGGGCTTAGCTTAATTATTCAGTGGTGGTGCTCTGGAATTAGTAGTATATAATAATATATGCATGGACAAGCGTCAACAGGCTACACACCAGAGCAATATAAACATAAACCAACCAATGACCATCCACACAACAGCCCAACACGCACAACATATCACCACCCAGCACGCGCCAATCCAGCAAGCAGCGTCAAATGCATACTTTTCAAAAGAAAAATATATACACAATGCATTAATACATTGTCCACTAGCAGATCATTTGCATCACACAAACAGTCAAAGTTAAATATAATGGGGGTATACTATGAACCCGGAACCCTCTCAAATGAGGGCCCTGTATGGGCTTAGAGGCCAGGGGCCCTGGTAGTCAGGGGGCCCTGTATGGGCTTAGGGGCCAGGGGCCCTGGTAGTCAGGGGGCCCTGTATGGGCTTAGGGGCCAGGGGCTCTGGTAGTCAGGGGGCCCTGTATGGGCTTAGGGGCCGGGGGCCCTGGTGGTCAGAGGGTCCTGTATGGGCTGAGGGGCCCACATATTGAGGCACTATCTGTCTATACAAATTTTGCATTGGCAGTAGATTGTCTCTGCTCCTTGGGCCGCTCCAAGCCTTATGGTACGGCACCCCCTGGTAGTCAGGGGCCCCTGGGCACTGGCCCCATTGACCCGGTCCGTAATCTGTCCTTGATCGCTATATTGTAAAAAAGTTTTGCCTTTGCAAAGAAAAAATATGTTCTTTAATGTTTCTTTTATTTTTAAAAAAGGTATTGGCTCAGGCACCAGTACCATTTGAAACATTTGTTTTTTTGCTTTTTGGAGCAAGAGTGTACACAGGAGATGGGAGGGGTGCTTGTGTGATCCCAGGTCTGTTAACCAATCAACGCGCAGCATGTGAGCAAACCTGAAACGGCCACCCAAAATGGACTGTTCAGCTTGGGGTAAAAAACTCACTGGATTTATATATTTTTTAAATATGTTGCAATACGTTTTCCCTTAAAAAACCTTATCAGCATGTTTGGTAGACCTTTTTAAATAATATAAAATTGACAAAAAAGTATGATAAGGGACTGGCAGTTCCAGTAATACCAACCCAGTCCTGTAGTCTGTTAAGCAGGATGGTCAATTGTATCAAAGGCAACACTAAGTACAAGCAGAGAAAGTTTTCTGGTGTCAGCATTCATAAGTAGATAATTTAGTACTCATGTTAAAGCGGTTCGCTGTTTCCTGTTGGCTGTTTGAGCGAGACGAGATGGCGCTGCTCCCTACTGGCCGCTCCTGCTTCTGCTGAACTTCGTTTTCCTTAGTGTTTCATCATTTTCTTTTTCAACCTCAATCTCAGAAATATCCTTTTTGTGACAGACCGGCAGGGAAGGACCCAAATGCACGACGAGACAGGAATTTAGAAAATAAGACTTTATTTTCTGTAGGTAAGGACGATGTCCACTGTGGAACCCACAGTGAACTGGTGAGCAGGAACAGGTGAAGTCGCAAGGAGCGATATAGAGCCAGGTTCGATGGGAAGGATCAGGCGGTGGCAGAGTCAGGATCCAGCAGGAACAGGCAAAGTAGCCAGGAGTGGTCTTTAGTCTGGTTCGCAACGCAGGGTCCGGCGGGGGCAGAGTCAGGATCCACACAGGGAAATCAGGGCGTGTGGCATCCAGACCTGGGTCGTAGAGCTCGAGTCTAGTAAACTAGACAATCGGGAAACAGGTACAAACGCGACAAGGACCGTAATACTTTGACAAGGAATCACAGGAACAGCACGGTTAATATAACTAGTGTCATTAGAGCTGATAAACTGCAGCTTGCGGGAAATGCGTGCAAAATCAGCGAATTGATTGAACAATTAGAAAACGCATGAGGAATGCGGTGAAAGCAATTAAGTGTGAATTGTGTCATTAAGATGTGGTGCAAGTAATAATGTGCAATGTAGACACAATCAGGCAATGAATGCAGACATGACACAATCAGGTTCAGGGAAAACAGAGGAAAACACCAAGGAAGGGACGGGGAGCGGAGCGGATCGTAACACTTTTTGGACTATTAGGTGAAAAAAAAAGTTTCTCGTACGTACGACATAAGATATACCACGCTTAGCGTGTGGACAAAGATTACTAAAATAAAAACTATCCAAAAAGACTTGATCTATTTGAGAGAAATTACAATGGACAGGAAATTTAAACCAAACAAGACTGATGATACATTTAGGATATGGGCTAATAAAGGGCTGACCAGATATTACCAGTTGATTACAGACACTGTAGATACTTTTGAGAGTATATCAAAGGAATATACCATTCAAAAGTCCCAATTATATAAGTACTTGCGAGTTCGAAGCTACCTGATAAAAACGGTAGGGCTGAACAAACCGATTAATGCACCCCTTGAGTAAATACAGTCATGTGAAAAAGTAAGTACACTCAAACGGAAGTCAATGTTTTGACACATCTGGACACAAGTTTATTTTATTTCAGTTTCAACCATATTGTTTGATTAAGGTAAACTAATTAATCAAATGATGCTAAAAAGTAATCTTTGGAATCACTTAAGCAATTGAAATGAACTTAAATACAAATTCCTCACGGGTAAAAAGTAAGTACACCTCTATTGATTAAAATTGATGTCTGGTGCACAAAACAGGTGTAAATGACTGTCCAATTATGAGATAATAATTTGGAAGTTTGGAAGACTCTTGATATCTTATTTTCATGTAACAAGGGATACTATAACCTCTCTGCACTTGAATTGATCTCTATGGGAATTGGGGGTTGGGACTGGATTAAGCTGTAAATTACACGGGAATAGTATAGAACCCATGGTTGGCTAAATGGCTGTAAGTCATCAATGGTCTGAGGTATCAAATGAGCCTCCAACCATCACTCTGCTGCCAGATATGCAGTAGATATGGATGGATCAATTTAAGGGTTGTTTTTCTTGACTCCAACCCTTTCCTATTGAACTGTATGGAAAAATAAGTCAGGAGAAGAAACCCTTCAAGTTATCCGGCGCTAGCTGGATTTGAAGTTGTTTTTTGTTGGATTATCAAAAATGGGTTGTAAGTAGTAGTACTGGGTCCTGACAACTTAGGCATAGAGACAGAGCGCAAATAGGCCCCACCCAACCTGGGGGAAAAAATACATCCCGTTATCGCCGTCCATTTGATTTGACGTGCCTTTGATTGATTTGATGCCTTTTTGTCATTTCGATCTGTTAGCTAATGGCATAAAAATGCCTAAAAGTTGTTGTTTGGTGGGATGCACTACAAACAAGGTAAAAAACCCAGAATTGCAGTTTTATACGATTCCGAACCGCCAAACGGAGCCCATAACTGGAGAAAAGTGGATCCGAGCAATAAGACGTGAGGCGTCGGCGGACATACTTATGTGTGCAGCAGGCTTTTTTCATGGGTAGCGTCAAATAAGTTATCCAATTGTCAATTTACGGCTAACTATATTGCTGTAAGTAACGCTAAAACATTTTGACCATACGCAAATTGTTTGTAGTGGAATGTGGATAAATCAGAGTGCTATAATGTTACAGTAGCCTATTATATTTGCAAGTGCAAAATATTATCATCTACTAACAAAAAAGTTGTGGGCATCATCGTTG
The DNA here is from genome assembly GCA_022702515.1 of Ilyophis sp. 1 JC-2022. Taxonomy (NCBI): domain Eukaryota; kingdom Metazoa; phylum Chordata; class Actinopteri; order Anguilliformes; family Synaphobranchidae; genus Ilyophis; species Ilyophis sp. 1 JC-2022. The sequence continues at coordinate 89,403,850 of CM040402.1, read as the reverse complement.
TATGTGTGTAGATTCCTAACAAACACAGAAAAAGCAATCAACTTTCAATAGAAATCTCATACCAAGTTTTATGATATGATGATTCCAGGGGGGGGCATGCCCCCGGACCCCCCTAGAGGGTTGGTGTTGTCGAGGTCTATGCATCTCAACCCCCCCAATGTTCAAACCAAAGTTACGCCCTTGTCTGTGACTCAACGGGTGTTTCTCAATGTCCGTACTTGTGAACTTGTGTTCAAGTAGACTAGGGTGCGTCAGATGCATCCTCGGCCAACGAGAACGGACTTGGATATCCCTCCCTTCTTTAATTGCATGATAGAGGATGAGATCGGGCAGACTCACAACTAAGTTTTTAGTTCTGTCATTTCACCAATACATGTGCCTAAAATCTGTCTAAGAATGAAAATGAGGCGATAAATATGTGTCACAATAGCTGAATTTTAACTCATTTTAAACTTATAATGTAAATTTTAAAAGTTAAATACGACTTTCAGAAAGAGGAGGCTCTGCTAACTAGTAACATTAGCCAGTAACTTACGTTACTAACTGAACGTTAGCCTGTGTTGTAATGGCCATGCATGAACTTGAGGCAAGCGGAGTTGCAGCCTATGCTAGAGAAAACGCTAGGTATATTTTAGCAGGTTCAGAGAGCAAATTGTAATTAGGATCAATTTGGGTACGATTTTTTGTCGTTAGTTTGGCTGCATCGAGTTAGGCGAAGCTGCCTTTGATGCAAACTTGCACGTTGCAGTAATCGCTAGGTAAAGGTACTGGGTGATTGTGAATCAAGCAACCTAAATGCATTAACCTAGCTAACTACCCAACTTGCACAAGAGCGGACGAAAGAGACGTTTTGTTCATATTTTACGTAGGCTGCAACTTCTCTACAATTGCAAGGAAACCATACCACAAACCATATTGTTTGCTGTCTTGGGAATGGAAATGTCTTCTTTAGGGAGTGCAGAGGAAACCAGGGCCCTCATTCAATGGAGAGGGGAACACAAGGCCCTTTTCACTGGGAGGAGGAACAACACTGGTTGGATGGGAGTGAGTAACATAAACCTCATTAACGTTTTACGCAATGTAAACACTGAAAATTGGCCTCACAGTAAATTTCATAAAGTACAAATAAACGTTTCTGCTATGTCATATACTTGGCCTTTGGCCACAGCTGTAGGCTACATGACCCAAGAGAGCAAGGAAAGCCATAGAATGTTTCATTAATGCATAGATGCTTTGCATTCTTTGTTGTCTCCAGAGTTTTTGTGAAGGACACAGGCCTCCCCGTCACTGTGAAGCAGGCAAAAAAAGGCAAAATTTAAAGACAAGGTAATCTAACAAACTTTTTTGTGCATCTTGAAGGTCATCATGTATATGTTAACAGAAAAAGTATTGAGCGCATTGTTTGGCCTGTAGTAGTTCAGTGAAACCTTTGCTGTCTTCAGGACCTGAGGGACGCTCCAACTGGAAAGGGTGTAGAAGGGGGTGGGGTCACTGCTACCACCTGGCAGTGATATAGTTTAATGGATGCCACTCTTTCAGTCCTCCCCTGGTGGTAGCAGCAAACATTTTGCCCACTGCTGGTGGAGTTCTGCTCCCTCCCTCTCCTGCCCCAACACAGGAGATGCTGAAGTCTGGAGTCCGAAAGAGTGTGCCAGAGATGGTCATCGGAGGAGAGAGATAGAGAGAGAGAGGCAGCGGAAAGGGACGAGGCAAGGGAGAGGGCTCCTGCAGCAAGGGTGGAGCGTTACCTAAACCTTTTTAATAAACTAGTGAACAAGTTGTAATTAATTTTGCTTATCCCAGCACCTCTTTGATAGACATGTTTGTGCACAAGGCTTTCTTTATTTTTAAAGTTGTAACTAATGTTGTCTTTAAACCATTTCCAAAATCATATGTACCTAACACTTGTATAACATTTCTAAGTTTATTTTCCCTTCTACAATATGTAATGGGCTTCATTTAGGGTAAAGAAAAGCAGAATTGGGAATTAAATAATCAAAATAAAAAAACAAGTGTTAAACAATCTGTTAAAAAGATGTTGGTTAACAGCTGTAAAAGGAAGACAAATACCAGATGTAGGGTGTGATTTCTTTGAAAAGATATTGGGTAGGAAATGAAAGCACCAGGTAATAACAGGTCCAGTATGATGTCATTTACACATTCAATGTAACAAAATACATTATGCTCTGATCATAAGGAATTTAAATTATTTCCTGATTCTAAGTAACACAAGATTTGATGCTCTTATCATATAGAATTAACATTTACAGATTAGTAGCTAAAGACATTACGGTCTGATCTTAAGGATTTTTATTATTTACTGATTCAAAGTAATAAAACAAACTATGCTGTCATCATAAATATTTACAATTATGTACAGATTCAATGTAACAAAATTAACGATGCTCTGATCAGATTCAAGCTTACAGTGAGCACCATAATTAATTGGACAGTGACACGTTTTTTCTTCTTTTGGTTCTGTACTCTAGCACCTTGAGTTTGAAAGGATACAATGACAATGAGGTTGAAGTGCAGACTGTCAGCTTTAATTTTAGTATCTGTATTGGATGAATCATTTAGAAATGATAGAACCTTTTGTACATAGTCTCTCCCCCCCCATTTTCAGGCATGAATACATATTGGACAGTTTAACATAATGTAGAATAAAGAAAAAAATAATCATATTTGGTCGCATATCCTTTGTATGCCATGATTTCCTGATGTCTGAGACCCAACAATATCAAAAGACTCTTGATATCTTATTTTCTGGTACTCATACAAGTGATATTATAACCTCTCTGCATTTGAATGGATCTCTATGGGAATTTGGGGGTGGAACTAGATTTAGCTGTAAATTATCCTGGAACAGTATGGAACACATGGTTGGCTAAATGGCTCTAAGTCATCAAGGGTATGACGTATGAAACAAGCCTTGAGCCATCACTCTGCAGCCAGATATGCAGTAGATATGGATAGTTAACTTGAATGTTTTCTTCTCCTGACTTATTTCCCTGTTGAACTGTATGGAAAAATAAGTCAGGAGAAGAAACCATTCAAGTTATCAAGTTTCAGTTCTACTCCATGCAAGAAACGCCACTATGAGATCACCTCAAGATCCACCTGGTATGTCTCTCTCTGAAATCATTACATTGGTGTGCCTCGCCTCAATCATAAACTGAAAAAAGCATATATATATATATATATAATTTAAAAAATAAAAATCACAGTGAATAAAAGAACCGCTAACCCAGTAGTTTTCCCATTCAGCCACAGTAGGTGCTGTTCCTAACTTAAGCCATTTCAGTGATGCCACCTTGCTTCTCCTCATTTTTCGCCAATCAGCCTCAGCCTACTATTTTGGACAAATGCTCTAAGTAGCTCAATGCAACTCATCTAGCAGGCTGAGACTTTTCGCAGCATGTAAAAAGACCCAAGCATCACGGAGATATGACCATTTTTTACTTTTTTGTAAGTTAGTTTATACCGCGATGCTGTTCGTTAACCGGAACTCGCAGGACAGATAGCGGGACAACGTTCCGATGGGTTGGTTGTTTGACATTAGCTTTCTCTCCACATCATGACAATTTGTATTTCCTTGGTGTGACTGTTTGATCCTTACCATGGCAGCCTGCCACTGACATGCATGTTAGCTAGCTAGTAAAGGCACTGTATATGGAAAGCTATCCAATGTTAACTAACATTAGCTAACGTTAACGTATTAGACGTATGGCTAGTCACTCAACCAACGTCAACAAACACAATTTTAGAAAACGTAGCTATTTATAATGTTAACATAATCAAAAAGTGTATGAGCATAGATCTACCATTCCATTCCCTCACGTTTGTCTGGACGGTGGCTGCCCCATGTGACTGGCAGCCTGGCATTAGCAAGCAGCAGGGACGTGTGGTCAGGGGAGGCAGGTGAGGCAGAGCCTCACCTGTCATCATGAGAAGTAAAAAAAGAAATAATAAAATAAAATAAGTATTAATATTTGTCCACTCGTCTGTGCTTTCAATGCAATTTCGGTGTGGTTCCTATACGTTTTGATCGTTTTTATAGTCAAAATCGCTGAAATTCTGTATTTCCTGTTCAAATACAACAGAGAGACGAGAGGTGAGGCAGTGACGAGCCGAGCCTCTCCCCAGATTGCGCAATCCCTCACAAACTGGATTGAGCGCGTGCAATTGGCGCGTGCTTGTTGCCATTTCTCTGTATGTTTCCAATATCATGTTTGAAGACACTTTTGTTATACGTCTTAATTTCCATAGTGTTCGGTAATGTATTTCACGTATGTGTGTAATATTTAAGTCTTATTGATCTGACATAAATCCACAAGGAAAAGGCTTGCCTTGAGGCAGCCAGTACCTCTGCCTCACAGACGGGGGCGATAGTGAGCCTGAAGCTTACGACTCGGTTTACTCTTGCAAAAGTTAAAAGAACAACAACCAAACAAATGCACTGATTTTTCGCTCTGAAAATGGAGGATTTGATTTCTAAACTGAGAAATTTTTCAAAACTGGACTTTCAATCAAAGCAAGAAGTCATAATTACTGGGAGACCGACGCCGGAGCTATGAGGTTTGCTTCAAACGACGGGACGGAATATAACTCGTTCTTTTCAAACGGACTGGTATACTCGAAAAGATTGGCTTTGTGGCTGTGCTACAAAAAAACGCCTTTACTGCTTTCCCTGCCTTTTATTCTCTACGTGTGACAATGTCTGGACCCAAACTGGATTTTGTGATTTGAAAAACTTGCCAAGAAGCCTCAGCAAACATGAAAGATCAGCTACTCACATTCAAAGTCAGATTTCTTTAAAAACTTTTGGAACCTCGCGGATTGATCTGGCTCTGAATGAACAAAGGAGGACTTTTACAACAAAGTCACGGAGATTTTCGTCCAGAAGGAAAGGCGAATGGACTTAATTTACAAGTAAAGGTAAGCTAAGCAATATTTTCACTTTAACTTGTGCGTGTGTCAGGATTATAACAAAATAATAGCAGTGGAAATAGCCTAACTGAAATGAAAATAAAAACTAAAACTAAATAAAATCTACAATGAACGACACAAAACTAACTAAAACGAAAGTGAATTGCATCTAAAATCAGCTATATTTTTCCCGTTTTTTAACAATCACGTTCAAATTTTCCCGTTATTCAGCGCTTACATAGCCGAGGCCAGGGGTCGGTAGGAATGCCCCTCCGGTCCTCGCCGTCAGATATAACGTCTTTTTTTAATAATTGGGGCGGGCTATTTGGTGTGAAAATCAGAATGTTTATGTTATCTGTATTAAAACATTGTATAATAGCACTGTAGAGCTGCATTTTCGGTGCGCGTGCACGTGCGGCGCGTTCATATAGCCTACAAAGTGTTCAGGTTTGAGGTTTTGAAAATCTGGTCGCCCTACTCTGATATCCAGTGCCTCCCCAACCATTGACCTCACCGCACGTCACTGGCAAGCAGGGAGGAATAGACTGACAGAGGCGCAACCAAGTGTAAAATTAGCGGGGGTCAAGGGTGGCCTGTAATAAACACGGGAAAAAACTGATTTTATCTGTTTACCTTTTTGCCAGCAGTGCTCTCCAGTTTTAGTAAATAATGCCAGTTTGAGTCGGCAGCCAGCACCAGGACAGAGGGGGGATGTGCATCCATGTTGGCCAACAGCCTGGCTAGTGGACTTTCAATGGACAAGGACTGTTGTGGCCAGTGGAAAGATGACTGAAACCCAGCACAAGTTTGCGGTCCAGCAACTTTAACAAACTGGTCGTCGAATCAGGCTTAAATACCATCGGAGGCCTTGACTTGACGCACATGTCATATTATCTGTGAAGGCATTTCTCTTTTTTCCAGAATGACATGTGCTTTTGTTCATCAACAACACATGCCATTAGTCATGCCCGAGGCACCTAGATGTCCGGTCAGGGAGGGCAAAGACCTGTCCAATTTTGGCCTCTGCCCTCCTGCCATACAATTTACAACCAAGGCCCTGATGCTCAGCCCTCAACTGCTACAATAAATTGTTGATCAATACACACACATGCTTAACTACTCTTAAGGACAAAAATTCCAAACCCATCAAACTTCATCTTATAGGGAAAGCTACTTATTTAAAGAGGCTATGTGTAAGATCTTTACATGCATGAATCGCTTTCAATGTATGAGCCCTTTGGGCTTAACTCGTATGAGATCACACAGAGCATGGCAAGCACTGGCAGTGGGTAAACGGGGATGATACAAGGAGGGAATTCAATTAAATTCAAGACACTTTATTAGTCAATAGCGCTCTGTCAATCCTGTTGAGTCAACGCATGCGTGCATCATTCACAAACTGAATGAGAATAGGAGATTAAAACTTCAACGCAAATTAATCGTTGTCTTTCACAATATGATTTTTATTTTATTTTGCAGCAGCTTTTATTAAGCCATGTTCTGAGCCATGACAGAAACGTTCAGCAGGCTATGTTGTTACCAACTTTGCTGTAAGTCTATATAACATCTTTTTATTAAATAACTTTTAAAATGTGGGTCTGTTGTGATTTGCTTGTGTGGGTATGTGCCTATAATGTTGGCATTGTTTAGGCTGTAAATTGTAAAGTTGCCTCTAATTCAGCCCTGTTCTTAAATGTTGTGTTCCTGCTGTCTCCTCCCATCAATGACGGATGTAATGGAAAAGTAATATAAAAGTAGTGTAAAAAATTATATTTCTCATGTATTTAGTTACTGTTGGAAGTAGTAACGAGCCCAACTCTGGGTACTGTATACATTAAGCAAGCCGGAAGAATGCTTTTACTACAACGTTTTTGATAAATATTATGTTTATAAATATTATGTTTCTATACGTGAACATTACAGTCTGTGGCTGTGGTGAGAGGTTCGGTCATAAGTCAAAATTTATGGGGTTTTCTTAAAGCTGTAGTTCATAATTTTAGACTAACATGAATACTGTAATTGAGACGGATACGTCTCAACCACTAGGGGCAAAGTTTATACAGTTCAAATAGGCTATGTACCATCATGCATATTACTGCAAACACTAATTTAATTCATGGCAGTCCAAAGCACAGAACTCACGCCTATGTCTTTCTTTGAGCTACAATGCATGCGTGTGTCTGCATGTATTCTGTATGCATGTCTCTCTTGATGTCATCTTAATGCTGTAGGGGATCTCTATGCCAGAGACACGGAGGAAATATTGGAGGTCCAGATGCAATAGATGCGGAATCTTAGTGTTCCAATGAACACCACTCAAACGGACAATAATCCGTAGAAGAAGAAGAAGAACACAGGCCTCTCCCGTTAGCTATACCTACTCACACATTGCCCGGGCAGCAAAGAAAGGTGGGGGTGTTGGGGTGGTTTTTAACACATCACTCAACATCCACCCTAATCTAAGTGTAACACTCTCCTCCTGTGAAATAATCATCATGCGGCCCTTACATTCTAGTTCCAATCACGCCTTCCCCTTCTATTTAATCCTAGTTTACCGCCCTCCCGGCCCATATTCAGCTTTTCTTGAAGAATTCTCCAATTTCCTTTCAGATTTCTCAACCCGGACAGATAACATACTGATTATAGGGGATTTCAACATCCATGTAAACTCAGAATCTGATCCTCTTACCAAAGCATTCTTATCCCTCATCGACACTCTTGGGTTTCTTCAACTGATCCATGAACAGACACACTCCAGCGGCAACACACTTGACCTGGTTCTTACCCGTGGCGTCATCGTGTCCCACACCGCAGTCCTCCCTTATCCGCCAGCACTGTCCGATCACTACCTTATCAAATTTCAAGTTATATTGCCCCCACCAGACCTACCTATAATAGACTTCCACACCACCCGACGCATTGATAATTCTACACCTGCTAAACTTACTCACCTTCTATCCACAACACTCTCGCAACTGCCCGATCATACCAACTCTCTTGATACATACACAGACACTTTCAACTCCATGCTGTTAGATTCTCTTAATTCTATTGCTCCCCTCCAGACCAAGGCCACCCGGAGAAGGAAACCTACACCATGGTACAACACTGAAACACGCACTCAAAAACTGGTCTGTAGAAGGTTGGAACGTAGATGGCGCACTTCCAAACATAATGCAGCACACGTAGAATGGCACAATAGTCTGGTCGTCTACAGGGCGATGCTCTCTAGGGCAAGGACCTCCTACTTTTCATCTCTCATTAACACCAACAAAGATAATCCTAGATTCCTTTTTGACACTGTAGCCAAACTTACACGTAAAGCCACCCATATAAGAAATTCACCTTTCACCGCCACTCAGTTTCTCCACTTCTTTAACAACAAAATTGACACGATCAGGAATCAAATAATCATGTCCTTACCCATGGAAGCTGCCTCACCTCCCAATAGACGCCAACACAACACAGAGACCACTCCTCCCCCCTCCTTCTCACAGTTTGAACTTGTCTCCCTTGAAACCCTTACTAGTCTGGTCCTCTCTGCCAAATCTACAACCTCCCTCATTGACCCCCTTCCTGCTAAACTTATCAAGGATCTCTGGCCAATACTTGGTCCCCTTTATCTCAACATCTTTAATACTTCCCTTTCTTCCGGAATTCTGCCCTCTGCATTTAAATCCGCTATAATCAAACCACTTCTCAAGAAACCTAACCTCGACCCTGACATTCTTGAGAATCACAGACCTATCTCCAACCTTCCTTTTCCTTCCAAACTTCTAGAAAAAATAGTTTTCACACAGCTGACTGACCATCTCAACATTAATAACCTCTTTGAACCCCTCCAATCAGGCTTTAGGAAATTCCACAGCACCAAAACTGCCCTCACTAAAGTAGTAAATGATCTCCTCATTAGTTCTGACTCTGGCTCAACTTCTCTCCTCATTCTACTTGACCTTAGCGCGGCATTTGACACCATTGATCACACCATACTATTACTTCGTTTATCAACCGATCTCGGTATCAGTGGTCCTGCACTTTCCTGGTTCACTTCCTACCTATCACACAGAACACAGCGTGTCTCATACAGAGGCTCCCTCTCAGACATATGTACACTAAACCATGGCGTTCCACAGGGCTCAGTGCTTGGCCCTCTTCTTTTCTCTCTATATATGCTTCCTCTTGGATCCATCCTCCGTCACTTTGGCATTCAATTTCACTGTTATGCAGACGACACTCAAATTTACATACCTCTCACTCCTGACGCCCAGTCACAAATCACTCACCTTGAATCCTGCTTGCACGCCGTCACATGCTGGATGTCACAGAACTTCCTAAAACTAAACCCCAACAAAACTGAACTACTGGTCATTGGACCAAAGGACAAACTCCACCATTATTCAGAATTCAACCTCACCTTTAACAACTGTGTAATTACTCAAAGCGCTACTGTTAAAAACTTGGGCATCCGTATTGACCCCACTCTATCATTTGCAGCTCATATTCAGGACATCTCCAAAACAGCCTTCTTTCACCTCCGTAACATCTCCAAGATTCACTCTATCATAACAACTCCAGATGCTGAAACCCTAATTCACGCACTGGTTTCATCTAGGCTTGACTATGGTAATTCCCTTTTCTCAGGTTTACCCAAATGCACCATAAAAAAGCTGCAACTTGTTCAAAACAGTGCTGCCAGATTACTCACTCGCACCAAAAGATTCAATCATATCACCCCCGTCCTTAAGTTTCTTCATTGGCTACCCATTCAAGCCAGATCAGACTTCAAAATCCTACTGCTGACCTACAAATCCCTCCATGGCCAAGCCCCCTCTTATCTCTCTGACCTAATCACCCCTTACTGTCCTCGCCGCCCCCTTCGCTCACAAGGCGCTGGCCACCTCACTCTACCTCGGATTCACAAACACTCAGTTGGAAGCAGGGCTTTCTCTTACCGTGCACCTTTCCTCTGGAATCAATTACCTCTCACTGTCAGAAATGCAACATCCGTCCAGCTGTTTAAATCCAGACTCAAAACGCATCTCTTCACCATACACTTTGCTCCCACAAACTGACCTTCATTCATTGAAGGGGCGAATTACTGCCATACTCCATAGTGTTCAGAATGTAAGAGTGTGTGTGTGGGTTGGTGCGTGTGCGTTATGGGTGTATGTATCTGTAGTTTTTGTTTGTTTTTTTTGTTCTATGTATAATATGTTTGATATGTTTTTTTGCTGTCAAAGTGTACTGAGACACTCCGGTGTGATTTTGCACTCTAAAAATAAATAAATAAATAAATAAATAAACACAAATAACCTCGCGATAAAAACGAGGAACTCGATATCCAAGCAAAACAAAATAAATAAGCAGTCACGCTTATCTAACTCCCGTTTGTGGAGCGAACAAAAAGAAAGGAAAGAGAAAAACTCAAAAGACCCCTAAAACTTAGGGTGTGAGCACTCATAGGTATGAGTACCTCTGCTGTGAAATAAGAGCAAAAAAGCTCACTTTGCTTTTGCTAAATTGTACTGCTAACAAGTCCCGTGTTTGGGCGGCAGTGTAGTATAATGGTTAAGGAGCTGGACTTGTAACTGAAAGGTCACAGGTTCGATTCCCAGGCAGGACACTGCCGTTGTACCCTTGAGCAAGGTACTTAACCTGAATTGCTTCAGTATATATCCAGCTGTATGAATGGATAAATGTAAAAGTTGTGTAAGTCGCTCTGGATAAGAGCGTCTGCTAAATGCCTATAATGTAATGTAATGTAATGAGAAGCAAAGCGGTTGAAAGCAGCACAACGTCCTATACCTTTTACCGGCTTGAATGTTACGTGAATGTTACGTGACGAGAAAGGAAGAAAGCGGGGTATAAGTAGTGAGCGGAAATAAATGACAGGGTGAACTCACTAATCACAGAGGCGAAAGCAAAACCTGTAGCGGAACACAGAAAAATACGATAGATCACCGGTAAAAGACAAAAAGAATAAAAGACGCGGAGATAAGGAAAGGAAGGCATGATCCATGACAGGACCCCCCCTCGAAAGAACGGCACCGGATGTTTCCATGACCTTATTTCTGCGGAAGTCTGTGATTAACTGAGTGTCCAGGATGTTTCTCGATGGGACCCAGCAACGTTCCTCCGGACCGTAGCCCTCCCAGTCTACAAGGAACTGCCACCCTCTGCCCACACGTCTCTCGGCCATAATGCGGCGAACGTTATAAACTGGACCCCCTTCAATGAGTCGGGGAGGCGGAGGTGGTTTTTAAACCAGGGCGAGAGGGCTGACGAGTACAGGTTTCAGACGGGAGACGTGGAGTGGATGCGCATCGAGCGCGGCAGTTGCAGTCGAAATGTGACTGGGTTGAATGAGGCGTGGCCCCATTGGAGAACCCGAGACCGAAGACGAGGAGGCATGAAAAGACAGTTAGCCGTTGCCCCAACTGGGCCTGGGTCCGAGCACAAGGCTCTCTGCACCGCTGCCTCAACCTCCCATATAACCGGCGCAACAATGAGGTCAGTGGCGATAATAGGCTCGGGAACAGAGTCTGTCTCAGAGCGGTCGAAAATACGCGAAAGAGCATCAGGTTTAACGTTTTTGGACCCGTGGCGATGATAAAATTAAATCGTAAAAAAAAACAGCGCCCACCGGGCTTGCCGTGAATTTCGCCTCTTAGCCAGCTGAACATATTCAAGATTTTTATGGTCTGTCCATACCGTAAATGGATGTTCCGCTCCTTCGAGTCAATAGCGCCACTCCACCGCAAGCAATTCTCGATCCCCTACGTCATAATTCCTCTCCGCAGATGTTAGGACGCGAGAGAAATAAGCGCAGGGGTGCATTTTGTGGTCAAGTGGCGAGTGTTGGGACAGAATGGCTCTGGCGCCTAGCTCGGAGGTGTCCACCTCTACCACAAAGGGAAGGAAAGGAGTGGTTAGGTGTAACAAGAATGGGTTCAGAAGTGAATCTTTTTTTTTAAATTCTGTGAATGCTGCCTCCGCCTTGGAATTCCATTGGAACTGAGCGATGAGGTTCTTTTTAGTAGGCGCAGTAATGGGCGCTGCTACCGCACTAAAATTGGGAATAAAAATTATATTAATTCACGATAAAAATGAGCAAAACCTAAAAAGCGTTGCACCTGTTTTATGGAAGATGGCTTAGGCCAGTTCTTTACAGTGGAAACCTTCTCCGGATCCATCTGTACCTTACCCTCTCTAACGATAAAACCCAAAAATGAAACCGAGCCAGTGTGAAAGACGCACTTCTCTGCTTTAACAAATAATTGGGCCTTGAGAAGAGCAGAAAGATCCTGACGAACGTGACCGCCGTGTGTGGTAAGATCGGGCGAAAATATTAAAATATCGTCAAGATAAACGAAGGCGAATTTCTCCAGCATCTCCCTCAGCGCATCATTAACTAATGCCTGAAAGACAGAGGGGGCGCTAGTGAGCCCGAACGGAATGATGAGATATTCCTAGTGCCCGCTGTGCGTGTTAAAAGCTGTCTTCCACTTGTCGCCCTCGCGAATGCGAACGAGGTTATAGGCGTTACGTAGGTCCAGCTTCGTGAAGAGAGACGCCCCCTGAAGACGCTCGAAGGCGGAGTTCATAAGGGGAAGGGGGTACCTGTTCTTCACCGTGATGTCGTTTAGGGACCTGTAATCGATACAGGGTCTGAGACCTCTGTCTTTCTTTTTAACAAAAAAAAAACCCGCCCCTGCAGGCGAGGTGGAAGGTCTAATAAACCCATTAGCCAAAGCCTCCTCAATGTATTCACGCATAGCTGTGCTCTCGGGAATGGACAAGGAATAAAGAGACCCTCTAGAGGGAATAGTGCCCGGGTATAGCTCTATGGCACAGTCATAGAGTCTGTGAGGTGGTAGCGAGGTACATTAGCCGGCAGCTGGAATTTGAGCGCCCCTCCCACTTCAGCACCCTCAGTGTCCGAGACAGAGTGAATCTCCCAATCAATCTCTGAATCGGACGTCAACTCCTGTCACGCAGGAGGTTGCTCAGCAGAGTGATCCCAGGCCAGACTCTCCTCTCCATTCTCGGAGGGAACATGAGAGGACTCCTATTTAACGGAGCAATTCTCCTCATCACTCTCTAAGTCAAACTCTGCATAATCCTCACCCCTTCTTCCCAACAGAAAAGGACTGGAGAAAGAACATAGACATTTGTATTGGGGACCCCATTGACGAATAACGGAACCAGCCCCCCCCCCCCCCCAATTAATATGTGGGTTATGGCGGGTAAGCCAGGAATGACCAAAAACCAGCGGACTGGGGACTCAACTAAAATGTATCTCCTCCGTATGATCCTGATACGGAACGTGCATGCGTATGTATCGTACCTCTCTGATAGATCCTACCAACTCTCTTGGAAAGGTTCTGTTTCTGCACCCCATCCCCTGTCTACAGGAGTCCCGCAGAGATCTGTACTGGGTCCTCTGCTGTTCTCGATTTATACAAAGTCTCTTGGTTCAGTAATCAATTCACATGGCTTCTCATACCATAGTTATGCTGACGATACTCAACTCTTCCTCTCTTTCCCTCCCTCTACCCAACAGGTGAAGGAGAGGATATCTGCTTGTCTGGCCGACATCTCTGAGTGGATGAGTACCCATCACCTGAAGCTCAACCTCGACAAGACAGAGCTCCTCTTCATGCCATACAAGACCTCCCCACTACTTGACCTCTTCATCACCGTTGACGGGACTATGGTGGCTGCCTCCCGCTCTGCAAAGAACCTGGGGGTGGTCCTAGATGACCAGCTGGACTTCAAAGACCACATCAGGGCTACGGCACGGTCCTGCAGGTTTCTCCTGTACAACATCAGGAGGATTCGACCGTACCTGACCACCTACTCCACCCAGCTTCTGGTGCAGCATATCGTCACCTCACGCCTGGACTACTGTAACTCCCTGCTCGCAAGCTTACCAGCCTGTGCCATCCTGCCTCTTCAACTCATCCAGTACGCAGTTGCCCGGCTTGTGTTCAATCTCCCAAAATGTTCACACGTCACCCCCCTGTTGAGGTCACTCCACTGGCTGCCAGTTGCAGCTAGGATCAGGTTAAAAGTTCTAACCCTGGCCTACACTGCAGCTAATAAGACAGGCCCGTCTACCTGCAGGACTTGATCCAGAACTATGTTCCTGCTCGACCACTTCGCTCATCTACAACAGGGCGACTCGCACTTCCCCCCTTCCGTGTTAATGGCTCTCGCTCGTCCCGTCTGCTGAGTTTTTCCACTCTAGCTTCCCAGTGGTGGAACGAACTTCCCATTCCCCTACGTTCTATGCCAACCCTGCCTGCTTTCCGTCATGGCCTGAAAACACACCTTTTCAGACTCCACCTGGACTGATACTTATCTAGGACCTCATGGTATTTGTTCTTGTTGAACTGTGTATTCAAGTTTATAATATATAGAATTGTTGTAGAGCTATTTACTGTGTTTACTATTTACCCAGTTTACTGTGAACTGCATTCAATGTTCATTACTAGGGATAGCTGCTACTTTATGGGAAGAATGTGCTTTCTTATCTGTTCTGTAGTTACTTCGATGACGTTTCTATATGCACTTACTGTATGTCGCTTAGGATAAAAGCGTCTGCTAAATGACTGTAATGTAATGTATGGCGGAGGTAACCCTGGAGATGGTGCCTGTGCCTAACGGGCGGCCGTCCAGAGCCGTAACCAGGCGAGAAAGAGGAAGAGGGTGGGTGGGGATCTTGTGGGATTTAGCTCAATCGGAATCAACGAGGCACTCAACTGCCCCGGAGTCAATAAAAGCATTGTAGTGGAGTTGGCAGTGGTTCCAGCGTAAATAAACCGGTAGAAGGGTCCGAGGGTAAATTAAATCCAGTCTCGCTAGGCGACTCGGCTCCCCTAGCGAGACCCCTCTTTTCCCGAAAGTTTGGGACATTAGTCTTTAAATGACCCCATCTCTTGCAGTACCTACACCACAATTGACAAGACTTAGCATCCCCTGTTTTGCGCATGGAGGAGATAAAGCGCATCAATAGGAGATAAAAACGGAATGTGAGACGGTGCTGGCGTGGGGGAAGAAGAGTAACAAGCTGGACGATGTCTAAAACCCTTATAAATCCTTCTCTCTCTCTCTAAACCGGTTGTCTAACCGAATGGCAGTGGATACCAGAGCACCGAATGTAGCGGGTGGTTTGAGACCCGCGATGGCGTCTTTTATGGGCGTTCTATAAGGCGTTCAGAAATAGTGCACTAAGAGGCTCATCGGCCCATCCTGTCAAGAGCATGAAAGGTAATCACAAAGGCAGCCACAGTGTCGGTGCCCTGATGAAGACGGGTCAAACGCATGACGGCTTCCTTGCCAGAAACGTCCTGATCGAAAACTGACACTATCTCCGCCATAAGCCTCTCTGTGTTACTCATGATGGGTGAATTAGCCCTGATAAGTGGATCGGCCCATGCGAGAGCATTCCCGGTTAGGAGAGAGAGAATTAAGGCTACTCTGGATTTCATTCGAGTTTTCGTTAGCGTGTCTACGGGGTTTTCTATAGTTGTTTGCATGAAGCTAATCGGTGGTTGAGCTACTGTATTTCTGTTGTTCCTGTTGTTTGATTTCTGAGAGGAATAGCTGGTGTTCTGTTGTATTTCAAGATGTATGCCAGTGATCATCAGTAAACCATTTACCGCCGGCCTCTGGATTCTTAGCTAGCCTACAGCAATCAGCATATATTCTTCTCCAACGCAATAATGACAATAATCGGCCACTGGTCCGACCGGGACAGTTAGCTCTCCAGTTTCATGCCCACCGTCAATTGAACCCTGTAGTTCTAATTATCAATATTGTATATAAAGATGAATTACCTGTTAGGTTTCCTTCCGCAGGCTAATGTGTGGAGTTGCAGGATTATGAGGCAAGTTAGTACAAGATGCCCAACAGTGCATAGCTACCTCTGGCCAAGACACAGCATACAAAATTTGAAGTACTTTGGTCATTTAGTTATAGAGTTATGGGAAATTTCAAATTTTTGCCTTCAGTAGCGCCACCTATAGACGAAGCAAAGATATTTTTTACAGCCAGCCTTGTATTGACATGCCAAAAACAAATATCAAGTTTCATGATGAACAGACATTGCGTTCAAAAGTTATTAGCATTTTTGTGATAAGCCACACCTACATACATATTCATTGGTACTTTATTCATCCGTCTTTTAACATATCAAAATTTTGTCTATATTAATGCATATAATCTTATGAAACTTGGTCAAAGAGTGTGTCCACCAAAGTTTGTGCAAATCGGTCAAAATTTGTCGCATTTTTAGCATTTTAAGTATTTTACAGAAAATGCTAATTAGCGGAAAATCCAATATAGTGGACTTTATGGGTCCTTGAGGTAAATTTGTTCATCATGAGTAGAGGGATCTGTACACCAAATTTTGTGACTAGATCAAACGGGGCGTCAGCAGTGGGCATGTCATGTCAAAATCTTGTCACGTGCACTACACCGCCACCAGGTGGTCATTCTGCATTAGAATTTAAAGGATCCAAGAGTTCAGCAATCCCAACAACTATACCAAGCTTGGTAATTCTAGCCAAACCAGCTCACAGGAATTTTAGAGGAGAAAAAAATAAAAAATAATAAAAAGAATCCTCGCAATTATAATAGGGTTCCAGCAGCTACACTGCTTGGACCCCTAATAATAATCCAAATACCATCAAACTCTATACGGTTACCGGACCTTTTTGGCCTGGTACCCCTAATTAAGATTAAGGGCCATGATACATAGGCAATATATTTAGCGAATGTAGATGGCAATATTGCTGAAAAAAAGGATGGAGATAAGCAAATAGAATGAAGATCTGTGAGGACAATGTGGTGGGCTCTAAGAAAATAAAGTATGGTAAAAAAAAAATACAATTGGTCACATTCATGGGCAACATTGCCCATCTCAAAAAGTTTCCTGTGTATCATGACCTGTAGGCAATAGCAATCATCTTTATTGGAATTAAAGTAAGATCTCAGCCACGTATCAAGATTAGTGATGTGCAGTACGTGAACGAACGAATCTTTTTGAACAAATCTTTAAAGTGAACTGAATGTACCGGATCATCACTCTCAATGATTCGTTCATATGCTTGCGTGCGCGTCAGCAGTCAGGAACTGTAGTGAACTGTACTGACCACAGACTACCCCTACTACCACAGTTCAGTGAGTCCTACTGAACTGACTAGCCTATATGAACTGCTGACTACCGCACCGCAGTAGCCTACATAATTGTCAACCGAATCAGTTAGTACTCTCTGCATAGGCTACGGGCTACTCAGTGGCGGGGGTATTAGTAAAATAATATAGCTCGGTCAACAATTTTTTGGTACAGTTTCACATTTAAAAAATATAGCCTGCAATCTTACAAAATGATCGGAACCTGTAGCCTACCTGTAGGTCTACTGGCATCTGATGTCCACCCAGCGTAACGTTACCGAAAGCAAAACGCATTGCAGAAACCATTTCTAATCAAAATCACATAGGCTACTGTAGGCTATATTGTACATTTTCCACGTAAGCCTATTCTGTGACTAACAGTTAATGAAAGTCTGCCCGTTATTAAACCATTTCAAATCTGTAATAATGATATTGATTAAATTTTTTGAATTTGTGTTTTCTTTTGTATCGAAATAGCACAATAAATGTAGGCTATTTTAAGTAGGCCTAATATGCTATAACCATGTTTTATATAGGCTACACAAATATAACCAATATGTGGCTATACGTTTGTCTCTTCTTTACACTTGAAATTCAGGAAGAAGTCTAGCAAAAGCCCTTTTCTTTATTTGTTGTCAGGTAATTTGAGTCTATATCACACACTGCGTGAATGATTGCTATTTTAATCTGAACCGCTATTTTAATCTAGTAGCCTACTGACGAACTGGGTGAATAATACCACTAGGCTACATCAGTGCACCTAGCTCAACCCTTTGTATAAGGGCTCCCCCCATAGATGACTGAACATCGACATTCAATTTGGGAGAAAAAATCATATGCTTTAAAAAAAAAGGGGTTAAACTATGGCCCTTGTCATTCTTTTGACAACTTTACCATTTGAAAACGCAATGTTTTACAATAGGTTACTTACCACAAAATGATCAGAACTTGAGAACACATCCTATCATATATTTCCGTAGCTTCTAATCCATATTTAAAACGCTCACCTGGAGCGGCCATATAGTAGCCTAATCCATAAAACTATATAACTACAAGGAAAAAATACAAAAAGTTCATATGAGGTTTATAGAAACCTCATATGTTTATATTTGTTACTTGCAGTGCTTTTGACTGGAATCATTTTGCACAATACCTACGAATGATATACTGAACTACAAGTAGCTATAGTGAACTGATCATGCATGCTGTTGGAATATTCGTGCGCTTGCGCAACTGACCCCAGTGAACGAATCACATAGTCAGTGACTAGAATCTTTATACTGAACTGAACTTAACGATTCGAATCAGTAAAGTGATTCATAATTTCCACCACTAATCAAGATCCCTGTTGGGAACAAATAAACAGATGAATTAATACTGACAAACCCATGTACCTGTTCTGGTCCTCTTACCCATTAATACAATTAAAAAATCTAAAGAATGCATAAACTAGAACAATGTTATGTTAATCTATGCCAAAACTGGAGTCTATCAAAGCATTAAATTGGAATAGACGGGTTATAGGTGTGAAGATAGCTGCGATGACTAAGCTAGATTGGCTGCATTTAAGCACCACCTAAGCCTGTTTTTGAGCCAGGAAGAACCCTGCATCTGATAATGAGACTAGGATAAGGCCAAAGACAAGTCATTGTGTTTACAACTTTAAAATAAAATTTGTTTGTGTGGCCAAAATTAACATTAGTAGTTTTCCCAAAACAACTCTCCTGCTGATTCTCCTTTAACACACTTGCACTGCCTGGTGTTGCTGTTAATAACTTTGGGGATTAGTACTTATTTATAACTGTAGTGTCACTGTAACTGCCAGTGTATTGAATGTAACCCACTTCTGACATCAACAACTGATTACAACAGGTGTGTTTACATGGGCCAGTCCTTTATAAAAAGCTTGAGTGAATATTCCAATATTCCTTAAGTGTGTTGTCTCCAGAACACCAACATGATGATGGCTACAAGTTACAAGATGCAAAGAATTATAATTTTAGAGGAAGCCAATACTAAATGAAATATCTGCTGGGTATGTATTCATTTTATATTGCATTATATATATATATATATATATATATATATATATACTGCTCAAATAAATTAAGGGAAAACTTAATCAACACAGTATAACACCAAGTCAATTAATATCGATCTGTCCAGTTAGGAAGCGTAATCGATTGTGAATCAATTTCACATGCTTTGGTGCAAATGAAAGTGAC
Organism: Ilyophis sp. 1 JC-2022; assembly: GCA_022702515.1. NCBI lineage: Eukaryota > Metazoa > Chordata > Actinopteri > Anguilliformes > Synaphobranchidae > Ilyophis > Ilyophis sp. 1 JC-2022. Next base: position 89,384,516 of record CM040402.1, on the reverse strand, counting down.
AGATGGACAGGAGAGGCAACAGCAAGACAAGATAACCCCCAAAAAGTAAATGGTTCTGCAGGTGGTGGCCATAGACCATTTCTCTCTTCTTATCTTTCCTGACTGATTTTTCTCTAGTTTTGCATTTTGCTAGTGCCCTTGTCACTACTGGTAGCATGAGGCGATACCTGCAGCTCATTCAGGTTGCACAGGTAGTTCAGCTCCTCCAGGATGGCACATCCATACGTGCCATCGCAAGAAGGTTTACTGCGTCTCCCAGCACAGTCTCAAGAGCGTGGAGGAGATACCGGGAGACGGGCCATTACACAAGGAGAGCTGGACAGGGCCGTAAAAGGGCAACAACCCAGCGGCAGGACCGGTATCTGCTCCTTTGTGTGAGGAGGAACAAGCACTGAGCACTGCCAGAGCACTACAAAATGATCTCCAGCGGGCTACTCATGTGCATGTTTCTGACCAAACTGTCAGAAACAGACTCCATGAGGGTGGCATGAGGGCCCGACGTCCTGTAGTGGGACCTGTGCTCACAGCCCAGCACCGTGCAGCTCGATTGGCATTTGCCAGAGAACACCAGAATTGGCAGGTTCGCCATTGGCGCCCTGTTTTCTTCACAGATGAGAGCAGGTTCACACTGAGCACATGTGACAGACATGAAAGAGTCTGGAGACGCCGTGGCGAATGTTATGTTGCCTGCAGCATGACCGGTTTGGATTAATTGACTTGGTGTTATACTGTGATGATTAAGTTTTCCCTTCATTTTTTTGAGCAGTGTATATATAATGTATTTCATATGCTGAAAGTTTTTGTCTGCTTTACACATTACACGTGCCAGATACTTCCTGTTGTCAATATTTTTAGTATTATATTCTTCTGCTTCATTGTTATTATTTTTAGAAGTAATGAGCAGTACTCACAGTAGTAGCAGAAGTAATAGGAGAGTAATATAAGAATAATTTTACTGCTGTGGTTTCTAATGCTTTACTTGCCAATTTAATTGCTGTAATAGTTTAGTCCAGCAAATATAGAATTAACCTGATCTTTCAGATAAATAAGATGATTCAGCCTTATGACAATGATAATGTGTAAATGCAACAGGGGTAGGATAGCTAGATCAGATGCTCTGGTTAGGTAGTCAATTGCACGTACAATTTTTGTGGGAATTCAATCAGGACACTGGGGTTAACACCCCAACACTCGCAAATAGCGCCATGTGTTGTTTAATGACAGAAGTAAGTCAGGACCTCAGTTTCATCTGAAGAATTCATGTCACAACCCTTCATTAATTAAAATAATGTACTTGTTTCAGGTGATTCAATTCAACAGATGATGTATGCCTAGAAATACATATCTTATTCTGCTACTTTATTTTTGAAAATATGAATGCTACTATTTTTCTTGTCTATTAAAACCTCCCATGCATAGCTCAGTATTTGTAAAGGCTTAATGCAGTTTTTCACTGAGCACTCTGCCATGACATCCTAGAAGATGCATCCTATAAAAATAAAAAATAAACTGCAATCTTTGTTCCTTTTCAAGCAAAAGATTATTAACAATTTAATGTTATTTTTCACTGTAGGATTCATTGTACAACTAGACCATGGAGAATGGATCAGTTGTGACATCATTCATATTGATGGCATACACTGAATTGGAAGACCATAGATATCTATACTTCACAGGTTTCCTGTTATTGTTCATCCTTATGTTATTAACAAATATAATTCTTATTACAGTAGTTTACATCGAGAGAGGTCTCCATGAACCCATGTATTTTTTAATGTGTAATTTATCAGTTAATGGAATTTTTGGCAGCATATCTCTATTACCACCAGTGCTTTGTAATTTAATTTCTCATACTTATGAAATATCACTGACTGCTTGTCTTTTACAGATTTTTTGCATACACTCTTATGGTGCCGTTGAATTTACTATTTTAGCAGTGATGGGTTATGACCGGTATGTCGCCATTTGTCATCCATTACACTATCACCAATTAATGTCGCATAGAAAAGTGTGCACACTTATTGCATTGTCCTGGATTTATCCTTGTTTTCTTTTTGGACTTTACTTCATATTAACTGTACAGCGTACATTTTGTGACAGGATCATAGAAAAGGTGTATTGTGTCAACTTTGCATTAGTCAAACTGTCTTGTTTTGAAACTGCTTTTCAGAGCAAAGTTGGTTTTGTTGTAACTATTTTAATCATTGTTCCACAGCTGCTCATGATACTATTTTCATATGCACAAATACTCAGAATCTGCCTGTATGCTTCTAAGGAATCTCAGACCAAAGCTATTCAAACATGCACCCCACACTTACTAGCCGTGATTAATTATGCTGTGGGATGCTTTTTTGAGGTAATCCAGACTCGTTTTAATATGAATCATGTGCCATATAAAGCTCGCATATTCCTTTCACTTTATGTTCTGATATTTCCCCCATTGTGCAATCCCGTCATTTATGGAATTAGTATTCAAGCCATAAGGATTCAGATTTTCAAACTGTTCATTACTTGTAAAATATTAAGTAAGTTGAAGTAGTCTAATTTCATTCTTTTTTAAGCCAATAACCTAAACCATTGGGGGATAGGCTCAATAAAATGTCTTGACACTGGTTGTTTTGCAGCACGACAAGAAAGATGTTATTATTTCTGCATGTTGAATTCAATTTGCATTTAACAGTCACTCTACTTAACACTTACATACACCAATCACTTAAGCATAACATTAATTTATACAGCAGGATATTTACTGAAGAAAGTCTGATCAATTCCCTTGTTGAAGGGTACGATGGCAGTGCCCCAACCTGGGAATCAAACTACAGCTTTGGTGTGGTAAGCCCAGTTCCTTAACCATTATGCTACACTACCAACCAAATGAAATTTGTCTCATAGTTTTTGGCACCTTGTTTTCATATATCCGTGACGACTGTACACTGTTCTGTGTTTTAACCTTTTAAAATCACATTTGATGTCTGTTACACAATGTGAAATAAATTTCCTTGATGTTGTATTCTTGCTCACTAATTTGTCTAAGAGGACACCGTTTCATCATGACACCTCATAATCATTAGAGAGTATTAAGTAGTAATCAAATGCATTTCTACATGGGCTGAACTATTGTTTATGGCTGAATTCCATTTGATTGGTTCGTTCAGGTTTTGAATGACATATCTGTCCAGCCAATGTGTTGGGCCCATGTGAAGGTCTCTTCCACACATGAAAAAAAAAAATCATTATCAATAAAAAATATCAAATATTATATTCTTCAGTTGAAGCACTCTCTGTCCTTAGATACATCTGTTTCACTAAAAAACATGAACTTTTTCAGATGAATTTTGCTTTCAAAGGCAATTATTTTTCATAAACTTTGGCAAGGTTTTAAATAGTTTACAAAACTGAAACCCTGCCCATGTATTGGCTCTGAAGAGTGTGAGCCAGAGTGAGACTGATGCTCATTCAGGGTAAAAACATAGTGGGAGTGTGTCTCTAAAAACATAGTGTCTTGGTGGCATAGATTGTAAGAGCGCTGTCCGCAAGCTCGTTGTGAGCTGCGATGTCAGCGGTTCAAATCCGGCTGTGCAACCTTTATCGCATGTCTTTCCCTCTTTCTCATGCCCATTCTTCCCGTTTCCTTACACTGTGCTGTCCAATAAAGCTGAAAAGCCCTAAAAATATCAGTTTTATGGCCCTGTCACACTATTGCGTATGAGAAAAACGTATGAGTTGCGTATGTAAATTCATAAAATAATTTTCATACGCACAAAAAGCCCTTGAAAATAGCGTACGGCTGTGGTACAGCGGTAAAGACCGCTGACTTTCAGTCAGCGAGTTGTACTCCGAGGATCGGGGTTCGCGCCCCGGTCCTGCCACAGCCGAGCGTGGCCGGTGGCCTGTGGAAGCGACAATTGGCAGTCGCTTCCGGGTGGGGGGAGGGGCTCGGAGAGAACCGCTGCGCACAGGGGGACCCAGGGCGTGTCACGGTCAGGAGCTGCGCCCTGTAGAGGACGTAGCGTCCTCCCTAATAAATACCGATTGACGGGGTCGTGCAGCGGCGGTTCTCTAGCGGTTGCTACACGGGGGGGAATTGAATTAGAATAGGGGTTCAATTGGCTACTAAATTGGGAGAAAAAGGGAAAAATCAGAAAACAAAAATTTTAGAAAATAGCGTACGGCCAGCGTATGGCTAGCGTATAAACCATACGTCCGAATACGCACAAAAGTTTTAAGCATGCGTAAAAAACTTTTTGTGCCTCGCCGTATGCGACCGTGCTTGTATGTATACAACCTATGCCTAACGTACCCCTAGCGTATGTCAGCGTATGAGTGATATTTTTCATATGCTGGTATACGCTAGTACGATACACAATAGTGTGACAGGGCCATAAAGCAATTACAATTAGAGTGCCTCAATACTCCATTAACCTGTTATGCTCATAAACGTATGGTACTGCGAGTGTGATCCTGAACAAGGTTTTACTCTTATGTGAGAAAAGTCCACACAAATTTTTAGGAAGGCAGGGATATATATATATAGAGTATAATTTGATATTGCAAACTTGCTCATCGTCCACACAATATTACTTTATCAAGTGGCCTGCTGTGGTTGACCTGACCTAGCATCTGCCTATATCGCTCCCTCTCTACTCGACCAGCACAAAATAGGCAATTAAAAGCCATGTTGAGGCACTGGCTTATCTTTGGATACAAATCTTAAAGCTTTCATGGTGTCTCCTGTTGAGGAGAAACACCAAAACACAAAACTATTTATGGTGACAGGGCCCAGAGTGGCCAAAGAATACTGCATGGCCACATGGTTTCCTTTTTGATTTAAAGTTTGAATGCCAATCTGTGACATGTCATTTTCGCATTTTGAGTGCATTTCACATACTGTATTGTAAGCGTACATAGGTGGCTCAGTCATGTTTTATGTTTGATTTGCTGTGAAGCTAGAACATTTTCCAGCATTTTTCTGCTGGTGGAATATTATTTTATTTTATCGTACATAATACAGACTATGGTCTATTAGTATCTCCCTGGGCTCTACTTTACTTAGGGCATGGAAAATACTCATTCCAATTTACTGTGCATATGTGCTAGATGCATGTAAAATTTTCCTTGGAGTGATTATGAATTAATTTTTTAAACTACGAAGACATCCCAGAGTACGCAGCAAAAGATTACATACTGTGAAGAGTACAAAAAAGGGATGTTTTATTAAAGTACAAGAGTGAATGAATAGGCTACGTATTTAGGTGTATATACTAGTGTGATATCAATGTTTTCATCTTAAACCATATTAAGGGGCAAATCCATCCATGCATTCATTGTCTAACCCACTTATTCCTGGTCAGGGTCTTGGGGGGGGACTGGAGCCTATCCCAGCATGCATTGGGCGAGAAGCAGGAATACACCCAGGACAGGTCTAAGGGGCAAATTAATATGCTTTATAATGGACAATAAATATATATTTTTTATGACAATTTAAAACATTTATTACTCGAACAAAATTGTAAAAAATATATAAATAAATTAGAGCAAGCAATTATTTTTCACATTCTTTTTCAATGCTGTGTGGTCTTTAAATAATAATTATAAGTATAAAAACTGTTGCCGGTTTAGATGTTGAGCATTAAATGTTGCAGCTGTTTTAATGAACATCAAGTATATTACAAAATAAATAAACAGTAATCTAGAAAATTGTCATGTGCAGTAGGGCTGACTATAAACAGCATTCAAGTAGCACCAGCAATGTGCAACAATTATCAATGTAAAACAGTTTCAGCTAAAATGTAGCAGCATGTAGCATCCTCTTAAAGAAACATAACAAATAAAACAAATCTCAAGAAAAAGTGCAATTGCAAAATCAAAAGGCATACCTGTGTAGTATTAGAATATGGCACTTGTATGATCAGAACCAACATTACATGATGTAGTGCTTTAATGAACATCTCAACAAAAATAAACATGGCAAGTAATCTAGAAAATAGTGATGTGCAATAGGACTGACTGTAAACAGCATTCAAGTAGCACCAGACAAGTTTTCCTCAAATGTTACAAATTGCGGGCAAGAAAGATGAGCCTGTCAACAGTCTCTGGCTTAAGTGCTGCGCTCTGGCAGGTAACAATGTTCCCTCCAGTGCTGAAAACCCTCTCAGGGGTGCACTACTTTACATTACATTAGTTATTTGGCAGACGGTTTTATCCAAAAAGACAATTCAATAAGTGCATATTGAAGGTCATTGAAACAACTACAAAGCAAATCCGACAAAGCAGAACTTTCTCACAACATAGAAGCTATCCCTAGTAATACAGAATACAGTCGGCTATACATTCTTAACTATTAAAATAGCAAAAAACACAAGTAGAAAATAAGATAAACAGGAAGTACGTATAATTGGCCCTATATAGGTAGTTAGTCAAGGTGGAGTCTGAAAAAGTGTGTTTTCAGACCACGACGGAAAACAGACAGTGTTTCAGCTGAGCGCAGCGGAGTGCGGAGTTCATTCCACCACTGGGGAGCTAGGGTGGAGAAGCTCCGCAGTCGGGACGAGCGAGAGGCGTTAACACAGAGGGAGGGAAGTGCAAGTCGCCCTGCAGCAGCAGAGCGAAGTGGACGAGCAGGAGCGTAGTGCTGGATCAAGTCCTGTAGGTAGGAGGGGCCTGACCTTTTGGCTGCAGTGTAGGCCAGGGTCAGAACTTTGAACCTGATCTTGGCCACGACTGGCAGCCAGTGGAGTGACCTCAGCAGGGGGGTGACGTGTGAGAACTTCGGGAGGTTGAACACAAGCCGAGCAGCCGCGTTCTGCACCAGTTGTAGGGGCAGAATGGCGCAGGCTAGTAGGTTTGCGAGAAGGGAGTTGCAGTAGTCCAGATGTGAGGTGACCATGGTCTGGACAAGGAGCTGAGCGGAGTAGGTGGTCAGGTACAGCAGAATCCTCCTGATGTTGTACAGGAGGAACCTGCAGGACTATGCTGGTCGCCCAGTACCACCCCCAGGTTCCTTGCAGAGCAGGAGGCGGCTAAAGTAGTGGCGAGGATGCACACGTAGTGCTTTGCAAGCATGCTGACTGTAGGGAAGTTTTGTTCATGGATCTTCTCCCACGCCAAGGGTTCAGTGGTAATTTAGAATTCATGTGTTTAGAACAGGAAAGTTAATTGATGAAGCCTGGAATAGAAGACAAACTGTTATTGGTTTAGACAAACATTATTTTTGTATTAGTTGTGTGGTTTGCATACTTGTATTTGAGTTACATTCTGTGTTTGCTCCACACCTACAGTGCACTCCAAAAGTGTTAGTAGGTGTGACACATTTTTTGTTTTGGCTCTGTACTCCGGCACATTGGATTTTAAATGGAACACTGACTATGAGGATAAAGTGCAGACTTTCTGTGACAGAACAAGGTGGTTTGGACCCAAAATGCACAACTCAGAAACGTGGAATAAAATAAATAACCCGCAAGGGTTTTTATTAATAGGAGCGTTCAAGTTCGTAATCAATATCCAAGCAATGGTCATACACAGGAAATCCACAATCAAAGCACAGGTACCGAATCGAGAAGGCAGTCTCATAAACGGTGTCACCGGCAATGGTCGAAATCCAGGAAAAGCTGTTAGCGAGGGCAAAGGTACAGACAAACGGCAGGCAGGCTCGTAGTCAATGTCCGGGCGTGGGTCAGAACCGAAGTTTTTTTTTTTCGCGGAGCAGAAGTACCGTAGACAGCAGGCGATTCTCGTAGGTCAGGCAGGCAGTAGTCAGGAATACACAGGCAGGCAGCAAACAGTAGTCAGGGTACAGGCGTGGGTAATAACAAGAATCAGGCTTGGAAATAAACGCTCAAAAGTGCAAGACAAGTCAAGGCAACAATTTCATGAGGAAGACAGGGAAACACTGGCTTAAATGCAGGTGTAAACAGGTGCAAACGCTTAGCTTGAGAACAGAGAGAAATTAGGAACAGCTTGGGAAAACGAGATGAAGATCATTAATCAATTAGTCTGTTAGTAAATTAGTTAATTAGTAAATACGGGTCGGGCAGATAAACATCTATCCCCTATACTGAGGGGAAGTAATTCCCACATGAAAATTATGCAAAAGTGAGTTTCAAAACAGTTGATTTGTAGCTAAATATATGATTCTTTTATGATTTACAGCAGCACACAAGTTAGGCATTTTGGATAGATTTGGAGACACTAAGGGGCATCAGGGTACACTTCTTACTTATAGCATCATAGAAACTTGTGGAAATGGAGTGTATGTATCCAGGAAATGTATAATTCATTGCAAACTAAAGAAAAACAACTTTATCCAATATTTCCTTGCATTTGTAGCACTTTATTTGGACCTAATTTAGGAAAATTGTGAAAAGTTAGTATTGTAATTGGTACATGCTTATTTAAGCCATTTCCCCAAGTTTCTGTGAGGCTCACACCTTGAGTTATAAAGCCTTAAATAGAAGATGTGAGAATTGACCACATTTGACATTTTACAAAGGGGTTAATTGGACAGGTAAAGGCATAACATTGACAAATAAAAAGCACAGTCAGTCAAACATGTTACCTAGATTTTATATTATTTCTCAATGGCAAAGCATCTGGTTTAGCTATTTTCCTAACTCTTTGGTCTGCTGTTCTTCTTTGCGACTTCAGGATGATACAGGCTGTCAGGTTGCTGTGTATTTATCACTCACTCCCTCTACCAGGACCAGCAGGGGTTGTTTCTATTTTTTTCTGCCCTTAGTTATTTCTTCAGGTCAGTGATTTCTTGAGCCAGCCTTGTAAGAGCTGATAATGTAACAACTACGCATAATGTAACAAAAAAATTTAATAAAAACTCATAATGTAATAACTAGTCGATAATGTAACAAAATGCTGAGTGCATAACGTAACAACTTTTTGCGCATATTGTAATAACTTATTACATTTTGCATCAGTTATTACATTATAAAGCGAGCAAAATATTTTTCTCCTAATAATGTAATAATTTTATTACATTATAGAGTGAGTCAATTGTAATCATGGTAATTGCTTCACCATAGAGTCTAGTCTGCATAAAGCACTCTTTCAATAGTTTTTACTTTAATTTAAGGCTCAAAATGTTCATACACAAAGCCCCCCCCCCCCTCCTGGGCCCGTGTGTGTGTGTGTGTGTGTGTGTGTGTGTGTGTGTGTGTGTGTGTGTGTGTGTGTGTGTGTGTCTGCACATGCACGTGTGAACTGATACTAACAATACAACATTTTGTGAAATACTATAACAAAATATCACAGTCACACCAATATCACATTACAGTTTTAATGAAAAAAGAAATCAACAATTCAACAACTGCAATTCAACTGGAATGCAAGAGCTACAATCAACAATGTCAAGTATTTGGATTACACTGTATTGTGTTACTCCCTCGTAAGAAACTGAAATGTTAATGCATCACTATATATTAAAAAAAAACTTAAATTCCTCATTTGAACAAAATAGCAATTTTTTGCTTACCATTTTAGGTTACATGCTTCAAGAGTCTATCAGATAAGTAACATTTTTGTTTTTGTCCAATAGAATTAACAGAAGAAAAAAAAATCTCAACAATTCAACAATTGTAATTCAACTTAAATGCCAGAGCTTCAATCAACAATGGAAAGTAATCGATTATACTGTGTTGTGTTAATCGTTTGTAAGAAACTGAAATGTTAGTGCACACTTGTCCTGATTTAATAAATAAAATAGCTCTTTTTTGTAACACTTTTAGGTTACATGCTTCAATGGTCTATCAGATACATTTCTGTCTAGTAGAATTAACTGAAAATAATTAAAAAATCTCACCCATGAAGGATCAGAAAATAATAAAAAATCCCAATGCAAAAAAGTGTACACACTCCACAGTGAATAGAAAGAATATACTGTATGTAGGCTATATTACTTTTTCCAGAACATGTGAATGACCTTGTAGTGTCCGAAGGCTATGTGTCTGAGCATAATCCAGGCGCTCATCCAACGTGGGTTTTGACCAAATAAATCTTTGATCCGTAGAGCGAGACCACTTGACCTGCCACAGGATTTATAGATCTTCATAATGCTAATACAACAGTCACCTTCATCATCAAGATCCAACGTTTTAGCCAAAGAATCTCTAATATAGACTGTGGGAAGATATGGCTTAGACACTTCTCTGAAAAGAGAAGAGACTTTATTGAAAGTCCCAAACATGGTAATATCCATATCAAGGGTCAACTTGATAATTTCTGTTAGGATCTCTACAGGTAGGTATGGTATGTTTTCCCTAGACACAGGATCATCTTCAAGGTTTCTTTCTTTGGGCTCGGACACAGGATCATCTTCAAGGTTTTTTTCTTTGGGCTCGGACACAGGATCCTTTTCAACGTTGTCTTCTTCGAGCTCGGACACAGGATCATCTTCAAGGTTTTCTTCTTCGGGCTCGGACACAGAATCAGCTTCAAGGTTTTCTTCTTCGGGCTCGGACACAGGATCAGCTTCAAGGTTTTCTTCTTCGGGCTCGGACACAGGATCAGCTTCAAGGTTTTCTTCTTCGGGCTCGGACACAGGATCAGCTTCAAGGTTTTCTTCTTCGGGCTCGAACACAGGATCAGTTTCAATGCCACTGCCAGGGCTACAGCCAGGGTCAATGTCAATGCCAAAGGAAGGACTGGAGTTATTTCTATGAAGCACCCTTTCATTCTCAGCCTCCTGTATGGCCTGAATATATGGATCTACTGGTCCATCGAGACTCACATAGTGGTCCCCATGCCCCTCAGCAAAGTGACTAATAGCTAACACAGGGAGGTCTTCACGAAAATGGCCTGAGGGGGAGATGATAGAGGTTGCATCAACACCTAGGGTTGATACAGCCAAAAACTGTACATTAAACATAAGTGCAGCTCTCTGAAGGGTAATGTGGTCCCCAAATGTTTCATGTTGAGCCATGCTATGGATGTAGTCAGTCCATGTCCCCTCTACATACTGCGAAAGTGGTGTCCCATCCACTGCAATCGGACAATTTCATAGATCAGTGACTATTTCCTCCCTCAATGTTGTAGCAGACCTGAATATTCCAATGGTGGCCAGCTGATCTGCCATTGCAGCAAACTGGCAACTGCCATCTGGATCAGGATCCGAGCGAATGTGTAAACCTGGTGTTTCAAATTCCTGCAGTCTGTCTTGATGGGTGTAAGCTTGGGAATGTCTTGCCAGCGACTTCCGACATCTTTCTTGAAACCTTGTGACACTGGTTATGTCTGAAACTGAGAACCACAGTTGTATTGGAGTGGGGCTACTTGGCATTTGAAATTTGACTTTGTATTTGGACAACCTGATGTTACGTTTTACAATTACACCTGGCAATACAACATGGCGTTTGGAAACAGAAAGTCTGTGATTGCTCAACTTCACTCTAACCAAGACGTTGTCATGTACTCTGTAAACAGAGGGTGCAATGTGTTTTGCCCGAATCATACGTTCATTGCATCGCTCTGTGGCCTTTTTTGCCCTTTTCCTCAGCTTGCACCGCCTCTCTTCAAATAACTGCCTATGTCTTTGGGAGGGGAGAACATCTTCGGTTTCTTCAAAGTGTGTGGGGGGATTGCTGATTGGGTTAGTAATTCTGTTACTTTTTCTACCATAATAAACTTGGAAAGGAGACAGCCAGTGTAGAACTTCCTTAGGATCCTCATTCATTATCCTGACATATACAGGTAAATGTTCAACCCAGTTAACCCCCCCTCGCTGGAAGTTAAGCAGATCATACATGATCTTTTTTCGGAGCATACGATGAGTCCTCTCCACCTTTCCTTGACTCTGGGGATGATATGCAGAGCTTTGAATATCTTTTATCTTCAGGCTATTGAATAACCTTTGAACTTCACCTCTGAATTCTTTACCTCGGTCATGTTGTACCATTTTTGGTGGGCCATGCTCACAGTAGATTTCTTTGAGATGTTTTGCAATCTCACTGCTTCTTTTGCTTTGTAATGGTCTCAGCCATAGATACCTACTGAAAACATCAACTGTGGTCAGGATGTAACGGTATGTCAGGCGATCATGCTTAATCTTCAACTTTCCCATGTCTAAGAGGTCAATTTGATGCCGATGTTGTACTTCTTTTGCTTTGATGGGTTTTGGGATTGGCTTGTTTGAAAAAGTAGCCTTTAGAAGTTGGTATCGCCTGCACCTGTCCAGTGTTTTTTGGACATTCTTTGTACTGATACCAGAGTATTTCTCCCTCAGGTGTATGTTCATTTTCCTTGCGCCACTGCCTTTAGTGTCATCCAGAGTCGTCCTCACAATTGAGTCGATGGCTGATTTCTTCGCTACCAGTTTTCCACCACACATAATGGCCTGGCCATCATCACTGAGGGTGTAGAGATGCCTATTTCTGTAATATCGCACAATAGCACTGCGCTCTGTTCTTGATCTTGCGTCAACGGGGACATGATATTCCCCCTTCAGTAACTTCAGTATTACATTGTAGGTCTCGTCTGACATAGGCTGCTGTCCATGGCCCCCACATACCCAAAGGGTACAGGACAGGACAAAAATTATTAGCAGTGTTCTCATGCTTCCAGATCTATCAGAAAAAGAAAATGATGCTAATTAATGAATGAATCATTAATTTTAACCTACCATTGTGCCCATTATGCTTTCTTAGACCCACAGGTCACCAGGAATATTACGCTAATACAATATGTAAACTAGTAACTAGGTTAACAATGTTATGCATTCTGGAGATTTGCCTGGTTATGATGAATAATCTTTAAACATAACTCAATGTTTGGACAGTTTGGTCTTGTCCTAGCTAGCTAGTTCCCTAACTTAGGCTACTGTATCATGGACTGCAAGCACTGTATATAAACACAAATAGTGTTACTGGTCTGTATAGATTGTACCATATTTTGTGGTTGCATTAATTTCATTTAATATAAAATATTTCATCAGATCGCTTTACATTTCACACTTACCTTTTAGCACAATGAGGAGGAAAAATAATCTTGCTGCTTGAAAATCAGTGGGAAAGGCAATGGGCAACAGTGATAGGGAGACAATACCAGGGCCATGAGCTGATCATGAGGGTGCCATGACTTGACCATCCAGATCCAGTATGAAACTGTTCGAGTAAGAGCCACCTAGTGGTCAAAGATGAAAACTACAACATTTTGTCATACATGTAGCTCAGAAAGTACATTAAGTATATAATAACATTGTACATAAAATAGATAAAGTATCTTACATTGGGTAGCCTACATGTAACAACATTGTAATTATTAACTGAGGTATGTGTTACAACAATGCAATGGAGAAATGCACGCACATCCAAGAAAGTAAAACAGGTGCCCGACCAACAAACAATACTGAGGAGAGAAGGGAAGTCTGCAGACTGTATCAATAGCTCCCAAAGTGGATTTATTAAAGGCACAAAGTGTCTTCAACCTCGAAGCAGCAATAGTAATAATAAAATACAAGAAATACAACATAGGATGCAGGGTAATAATAGGGAAACAATACAAAAACTGTATAAGTATAAGACACAAGATAACAGCAGCGAACAGTCACAAGGTGTTTTGTGTGTAGAGTGCAGAGATGCTGACAAGTAGTTTTGTTCCAAGTCAAGTCTCAAGTCTGAGCTAGAGTCGAAGTCAAGTCTCATGTCACTGTGTGTGCGACTTGAAGCAGCGGGCTTCGCTGGCACTCCGACTCATGTATAGTTCCTGAATTGTGATGCGCTGGGCTGTCCTCACCACCCTTTTTTTACGCTCTGTAGAGCACAGACCTCCACCAAGATGGCAGCCAAACTGGCAGTGGTCATATGGCCCGAGGGGTCAAGTGACAAGACAGCAGCAATGAGCTGAGTCCAATGACACTCCATAATACCCCCTTCGGAGATATTAAAAACAAGCGCACTGTGAAACCTGTGTCCCACGCCCTTGATACATGTAGGCGTGCTGGGGAAAACATCCAGTTAGAGGTGGCCTCTGGTACTACAGGTACTACTAGCTGGCTCAGAAAAGTAGGCCTAACTCTAAAATGAGCCAGCAAACACATGAAGGTCTGAACTCTGTGTATTTAGAAAGTAGGCAACTTCCTGAGTAGAAAACACTAAGCTTATATGGAGACACCAAGCATAGTTTGTGATGTAATAAGCAAAATATACTTCTCAATGGACACATGACTGGAAAAACGGCCACTAGGAGGTGGCCTCTGGTACTAAAGGCTTCACACACACAGACACACAGAGAACAGTCATCAAACTAATGTTCTACCCCTGACTTCGTCCAGGGCGTGAGAGAAAAATAGAAGTAGGCACAGCCTGACGAGTTCCAGCCTAAGGTTAGCCCACATGTATAGCATACATTTCAATTATAGCCTATCAAAATACTTTATTGTTTTACAACACTACGGAGAAGCAATTACCATGTTAATCCATACATTATTGACTCTCTCTATAATGTAATAAAATTATGACATTATTAGGAGAAAAATATTTTGCTCGCTTTATAATGTAATAACTGATGCAAAATGTAATAAGTTATTACAATATGCGCGAAAAGTTGTTACGTTATGCACTCAGCATTTTGTTACATTATCGACCAGTTATTACATTATGAGTTTTTATTAAATTTTTTTGTTACATTATGCGTAGTTGTTACATTATGCGTAGTTGTTACATTATCAGCTCTTACAAGCCTTTTTTTATATCAGCTCCCACTCTAGACTGTGCATTTGTCCTAAACATTCACTGTTGATATATAATGATGAATGAGCCTCAGTGTTTATAGTTGTTTATGAAAATTGGTTGTAAAACAAGCAGCATCTTTTTTTTAATGAAAGCTTTATTTAAATCTGGGCTTTTGTTCCAGCTTAGCACTAAAGCACAAAAACCAACGAATAAAGTAATCATCAAATCAAAACCAGATTCATTGAGTCAGGTATATCAGTGCTGGGCTGGAAATAAAGCGTGTACCCACACCAACCCTTCTCAGGGTGCATTTACATTTAGATTCAGTTTTTTTTTAGTGGAGTCCCCAGCTTATCCGTTAGTTTTGGGTCATTCCTGGCTTACCTGCCATAACCCACATATTAATTGGGGGGGGGGGGTCCCGGTTCCGTTATTCGTCAGTGGGGTTCCCAATGCAAACGTCACTGTTGTTCCTCCAGTAAATTTCTGTCGGGAAGAGGGGTGGAGGATTATGCCGAGTCTCATTCAGAGAGTGATGAGGATCAATTGCTCAGTCAAACAGGAGTCCTCTCATGTTTCCTCCGAAAATGGAGAGGAGCGTTTAGCCTGGGATCACTCTGCTGAGCAACCTCCTGCGTGGCAGGAGTTGACGTCCGATTCAGAGATTGATTGGGAGATTCACTCTGTCTCGGACACTGACGGTGCTGAAGTGGGAGGGGTGCTTGAATTCCAGCTCTCGGCTAATGTCTCCAAACAGTACGCCAACCTTGCGGAAGCGTTTAGTAAGCAACGTTCCACCTCGCTACCGTCTCACAGACCCTATGACTGTGCCATAGAGCTATACCCGGGCACTATTCTCTCTAGAGGGTCTCTTTAGTCCCTGTCCATTCCCGAGAGTGCAGCTATGTGTGAATACATTGAGGAAGCTTTGGCTAATGGGTTTATTAGACCATTCCTCCTCGCCTGCAGGGCTGGGTTTTTTTTTTTTGTTAAAAATAAAGACGGAGGTCTCAGACCCTGTATTGATTACAGGTCCCTAAACGACATCACAGTAAAAAACAGATACCCCCTTCCCCTTATGAACTCTGCCTTTGTGCGTCTTCAGGGGGCGTCTGTTTTCACTAAGCTAGAGCTACGTAACGCCTATAACCTCGTTCGCATTTGCGAGGGCGACGAGTGGAAGACAGCTTTTAACATGCACAGCGGGCACTATGAATATCTCGTTATGCCGTTCGGGCTCACTTGCGCCCCCTCTGTCATCCAGGCGTTAGTTAACGACGTGCTGAGGGAGATGCTGGAGAAATTTGTCTTCGTTTATCTTGACGATATTTTTATATTTTCGCCCGATCTTCCCACACACGTCGTTCACGTTCGTCAGGTCCTTTCTGCTCTTCTCAAGGCCCAATCATTTGTTAAAGCAAAGAAGTGCGTTTTTCACACCGGCTCAGTTTCATTTTTGGGTTTTATCGTGGCAGAGAGTAAGGTACAGATGGATCCGGAGAAGGTTTTCGCTGTAAAGAACTGGCCCACGCCATCTTCCATAAAACAGGTGCTTTAGTGCGGTGGCAGTGCCCATTACTGCGCTTACTAAAAAAAACCTCGTCGGCCAGTTCCAATGGAATGCAGCATTCACTGAATTAAAAAAGAGATTCTCTTCCAAGCCCATTCTAGTTACACCCAACCCCTTTCTTCCCTTTGTGGTAGAGGTGGATGCCTCCGAACTAGGCGCCGGAGCCATTCTGTCCCAATGCTCGCCACTTGACAACAAAATGCACCCCTGCGCATATTTCTCTCACGTCCTAACATCGACGGAGAGGAATTATGATGTAGGGGATTGAGAATTGCTTGCGGTCAAGCTGGCTTTGGACGAGTGGCGCCATTGGCTCGAAGGAGCGGAACATCCGTTTACAGTATGGACAGACCATAAAAACCTGGAATATGTTCAGCTGCCTAAAAGGCGTAATTCACGACAAGCCTGGTGGGCGCTGTTTTTTTACAATTCAATTTTATTATCTCGCATCGCCCCCGATCTAAGAACGTAAAACCTGATGCCCTTTCACGGATTTACGACCGCTCTGAGACAGACTCTGTTCCCGAGCCTATTATCGCCACTGACCTCATTGTTGCCCCGGTT
Source organism: Ilyophis sp. 1 JC-2022 (assembly GCA_022702515.1). Taxonomy (NCBI): domain Eukaryota; kingdom Metazoa; phylum Chordata; class Actinopteri; order Anguilliformes; family Synaphobranchidae; genus Ilyophis; species Ilyophis sp. 1 JC-2022. The sequence goes on along the minus strand of CM040402.1, from coordinate 89,367,710 downwards.
ATATGGGAAGTTGAGGTAGCGGTGCAGAGACTCAGGCCCAGGAGGGGCATCAGTCAACTGTCTTTTCGTGCCTCCTCGTCTTAGGTCTCGTGTTCTCCAATGGGGCCACGCCTCCCAACTCACCGGTCACCCACCCATTCATCATACTAGGGACTTTTTATCCCGACATTTCTGGTGGCCCAATCTGGAGAAGGATGTACGCTCGTTTGTCGTGGCTTGTCCGGTTTGCGCTCGCAGCAAGGCCTCTCACCTTCCTCCCTCGGGTCTCCTTCGTCCCCTACCTATTCCCACCCGCCCCTGGAGTCATATTTCTCTTGACTTCGTCACAAGTTTGCCTCTATCGTCAGGCAATACTACAATTTTAGTGGTGATCGACCGCTTCTCTAAAGCGGCCCATTTCATTGTGCTGCCCAAGCTGCCTTCAGCACCAGAGACAGCGCGAATTATGATTGATCACGTGTTTCGGCCGCACAATGTTCCCTCAGATGTGGTATCTGATCGCGGTCCTCAGTTCGCCGCCAAGTTTTGGTGCCTCTGTGAGTCTGTCTTCCAGTTTTTGGAAGTAAAAGGCACATCACAGCCCGCTTGGAGTTTGACAAAAGGCACCTAGAGGACTCTCAAACCATGAGAATCAAGATTCTCTGGTCTGATGAAACCAAAATTGAACTTTTTGGCCTGAATACCAAGCGTCACGTCTGGAGGAAACCAGGCACCGCTCATCACCTGGCTTATACCATCCCTACAGTGAAGCATGGTGGCAGCATCATGATGTGGGGATGTTTTTCAGCAGCGGAAACGGGGCGACTAGTCCGTATAGAGGGAAAGATGAATGCAGCTAAGTAGCGAAGATTTACCTTCCAACATGACAACGACCCAAAGCACAAAGCCAAGAGAACAAAGGAGTGGCTTCTGAGAAAGTCTGTGCATTTCCTTGAGTGGCCCAGCCAGAGCCCAGACCTGAATCCAATTGAACATCTGTGGAAAGAGCTAAAAATGGCTGTGTACCGACGCTCCCCATCCAACCTGACAGAGCTTACAAGGATAGCAAGCTGTAATCGCTGCCAAAGGTGCAGCACCCAAGTATTAGGCTAAGGGTGTGTACAGATATGTAACCCCTAAATAACCTATTTTTGTCAGTAAAATAAAATTGCACATTTTCTAAAAACCTGTTTTCACTTCGTCATTATTGGCTATTGTGTGTAGATGTTTGAGGCAAAAAATGAACTCAATCTATTGTAGTATAAGTCTGTAACATAATAAAATGTGGAGAAGGTGAAAGGGGTGTGCAGACTTTCCGGCTTGACTGTACATGCCTTCATCACCTCCCGTATTGACGACTGTAATTCCCTTGACATGGGAGTCAGTCAGTCATCCTTATCTCGGCTGCAGTTAGTGCAAAATGCAGCTGCTAGGCTCCTGACCGGCACTAAAAAGAGGGACCACATTTCTTCCACACTGGCCTCTTTTCACTGGCTGCCTGTCAAAAACAGAATTGAATTTAAGGTTTTATTATTTGTTTGTTTATGGTTTGGCACCACAGAATATTTCTGACCTCCTTTGCCCCTATTCCACCTCCAGGCCTTTTAGATCCTCTGACAAATTACTCCTTTCTGTTCCTCGGTCCCGGTTGAAAACTAGGGTCGACTGTGCCTTCTCAAATGCTGCCCCAAGGCTTTGGAATAGTCTACCATTTTTATTAGGACTTCCCCCTCCATTGACTCTTTTAAATCCTGTATTAAGACACACCTTTTTACATTGGCATTTGAGTCTTAATGCTTAGCATGTGTTGTGTTTTTGTGTATTGTATTTTATACATTTATTCTATTTATTTATTTTATGCATCTTATTTTTTATTTTCTTATTGTACAGCGCTTTGGTCATCTTCTGTTGTTTTTAAATGTGCTTTATAAATAAACTTGACTTGACAATACAAATGAAAATATAGTAATTCCCACTAGAAACCTATGCAGAAATTAGTTCTATGAGCCAAAACTGTTGATTTGTCGTTAAATATATCACCATTTTTTTATTTAGAGCAGTGCACAATTTAGCCATTTGGATAGATTTGGAGACACTAATTGACAACAGGGTACATTGCCTATATTTTGCATCATAGACCACTTGTAGACATGGAGTTTATGATCCAGGAAATATATATATTACCTGTATCACTTAGCTCTCAGTATTTTGTTGCAAACTAAATACATTTTCTTTGCATTTCTAAAAAATGTTTTTTTGCATTTGTGGCACTTTATTTGGACTTATATTATGAAAATAAACTAATCTAAATTTGTATTGTAAATGGTACACCGGTCTTGTTTCATTTAAGCCATTTATCAAGTTTATGTGATGCTCACACCTGGAGTTATAAAGCCTTAAACAGAGCACCCCCTAAATAGGTGAGAAGTAACCAAATTTGCATGAAGAGGTTAAGGATATGGATAGAGTTTCTAACATTATAAATGTGTCCAATATTTATTGGTGTCTTGTTTTTAAAAAGGTATTTCTGCCCTTTATTAAATCATGAATTATCACTTTGGAATCATGAAATGTCTCATTTTAAAATCCAACTCTGTGTTTCATATGAAATGTTTTTGGCACAAATTCAAATTGCTGCTGACAGATAACAAGGGACCAATTAGGATTTTAAAATAGCAGTTACAGTCATGATTATGCATGTACTGAGTGTGGCATTAAAAGGTGTTTACAGAAAAATTACAGAAATCACAAAGAGCCTTTCTAGAATTTCTGATGAAAGTATACTCTCACTTCAGCACCTAAAAACTGAAAATCCTTCATTGCATTGTACTGTGCCTCTATGCCCATGTGTAACAAAGCCTTTTGCCTTTCATGAAAAATCAGCACATATCCAGCTGAGGTGGAATCCCTTCCACTGTTTCCCCCCTCATACTCCAGTGCAATAGTGTGCTTTGAAACAGGAACAGACAATGAGCTTTCTGTATTCTTCTGCTTTATTGCAAACATTTTCTTGAGAGGATAAACATTCCTGCTGGACCCAGGACCTACGCGTGATTCAAACTGGCCTGTCGCAGGCAGCTGTTTTCACACAATATAATGCACTGAGAATGAAAGGAAAATGGAGTCGCCAGTCCCTGAAGCCTCTTTAGCGCTTTACAAACACTACTTTAAACTATGACAGTGCTTCATCAGTCTTTTGCGAATCTTTGTGAGTTTTAGTCCATAAATAATTGGATTGAAAAGAGGAGGGATGATGAGAAATTGCAGTGCCAAAAAATTGCGAAGACGCTGCGGGATATTTCTTGATCCGTAGCGAGTATACATTGTGTCAAACAACAAAGTGACTGTGAAATTTATTAATGCAATTAAATGTGGCACACAAGTCTGCATAAATTTAATTCTGTCTTCTTTACTTTTTGTGCACACAGAAATCAATTTTACATATGAAAACATGGTGAAAAATGCAAATCCAGCAAATGTTAGTATGACTATAAACCCACTCACATTATTTACAACTGTTGTTTTACAAGAAAGTTTCACAATGGACCAGTTTTCACAATAAAGTTTATCAACATTTGATCCGCATAAAGTCAGTCTTCTTGACAATGCAATTAGCAAGGACATCAGGAAGTAAGGAAAAATCCAGCAAAACGTTATTAATTTACATAACATCAGATCTGTCATAATGACATGATATATTAATGGTTTGCATATGGCCACATAGCGATCATAGGCCATCACAGTCAGTGTTGCAAATTCACACTGTACTGATGAGTATATCACAAATGCCTGCAGGAAGCATCCTTGATATGAGATCACATGAGTGCCAGAGAGCATGTCATAAAGGAATTTAGGGTAGAATCCTGCAGTTCCATACAGTCCATTAATACACAGATTACACAGCAAGATGTACATAGGCTCATGGAGAGCTTTCTCCAATGAGATGGTGAGAATTAGCGTAACATTGACAAATAAGATTAATATATATACAAGCAGAGTCAGAGAAAATAAAAAATAACGAATTGTCGAAGTTTCACTCAATCCAGATAAACTGAACACTTTCACACCTGATACATTTTCCATTGCTGCTTTATCTGTACATTAGGGAAAAAGTGGTTGCAATTGATTTCTATTAATAAAATATCACATAATAGTAAGTAGAGGTTACATGTTACAAATATGCAACTTCTTGATTATAAACCAAATTAGCTGATATTTAATTTTTTACTGCTTGGAAACAAAGTTGTATGTTAATAAATACGTACACTATTCTTGTACAATGTATATGTGAAATGTTATTTGCAAATTTTTCTTCTACCAACCCCTTACATTTAAATTGTCATGAATTGATTACCTGTAACATACTGCTCAGGAGAATTTTCTGTGGCAACAGAATGTGTTCTGTGAAGTTCATTAACATTTAACCAGTCCCTTATATAGTATTTCTCACAGTAGTATGGGCTGTTGTTCTCTGTGCAAATACCCTGTGGATCTGGCTAATCTCAGTCAACTACAGATGCATTTCTGTTTACGGAGTATAAACTGTACAAACTCATATTTCAGGCTTAAAAATAGAAATGTGTTCTATTAATGGTCCCTGTCTTATCATAACAATATACACTGCTCAAAAAAATTAAGGGAACACTTAGTCATCACAGTCTAACACTAAGTCAATTAAACCAAACCGGTCATGCTGGATGATGTTGCAGGCAGCATAACATTTGCCACGTCTGTCACATGTGCTCAGTGTGAAACTGCTTTCATCTCTGAAGAGAACGGGGCGCCAATGGCGAATCTGCCAATTCTGGTGTTCACTGGCAAATGCCAATCGAGCTGCACGGTGCTGGGCTGTGAGCACAGGTCCCACTACAGGACGTCGGGCCCTCATGGAGTCTGTTTCTGACAGTTTGGTCAGAAGCATGCACAAGAGTAGCCCGCTGGAGGTCTGCAGTGCTCCGCAGTCGGGACGAGCGAGAGCCATTAACACAGAGGGAGGGAAGTGCAAGTCGCCCTGCAGCAGCAGAGCGAAGTGGTCGAGCAGGAGCGTAGTGCTGGATCAAGTCCTGTAGGTAGGAGGGGCCTGACCTTTTGGCTGCAGTGTAGGCCAGGGTCAGAACTTTGAACCTGATCTTGGCTACGACTGGCAGCCAGTGGAATGACCTCAGCAGGGGGGTGACGTGTGAGAACTTCGGGAGGTTGAACACAAGCCGAGCAGCCGCGTTCTGCACCAGTTGTAGGGGCAGAATGGCGCAGGCTGGTAGGTTTGCGAGAAGGGAGTTGCAGTAGTCCAGATGTGAGGTGACCATGGTCTGGACAAGGAGCTGAGCGGAGTAGGTGGTCAGGTACGGCAGAATCCTCCTGATGTTGTACAGGAGGAACCTGCAGGACCATGCTGTTGCCCTGATGTGCTTTTTGAAGTCCAGTTGGTCGCCCAGTACCACCCCCAGGTTCCTGGCAGAGCAGGAGGCGGCTAAAGTAGTGGCGAGGATGCACACGTAGTGCTTTGCAAGCTTGCTGACTGTAGGGAAGTTTTGTTCATGGATCTTCTACCACTCCAAGAGTTCAGTGGTCATTTAGAATTCATGTGTTTAGAACAGCAAAGTTCATTGATGAAGACAAACTGTTATTTGTTTAGACAAACCTTGTTTTTGTATTAGTTGTGTGGTTTGCACACTTGTATTTGGGTTACATTCTGTGTTTGCTCCACACCTACAGTGCACTCCAAAAGTGTTAGTAGGTGTGACACATTTTTTGTTTTGGCTCTGTACTCCGGCACATTGGATTTTAAATGGAACACTGACTATGAGGATAAAGTGCAGACTTTCTGTGACAGAACAAGGTGGTTTGGACCCAAAATGCACAACTCAGAAACGTGGAATAAAATAAATAACCCGCAAGGGTTTTTATTAATAGGAGCGTTCAAGTTCGTAATCAATATCCAAGCAATGGTCATACACAGGAAATCCACAATCAAAGCACAGGTACAGAATCGAGAAGGAAGTCTCATAAACGGTGTCACAGGCAATGGTCGAAATCCAGGAAAAGCTGTTAGCGAGGGCAAAGGTACAGACAAACGGCAGGCAGGCTCGTAGTCAATGTCCGGGCGTGGGTCAGAACCGAAGTTCTACCGCGGAGCAGAAGTACCATAGACAGCAGGCGATTCTCGTAGGTCAGGCAGGCAGTAGTCAGGAATATGCAGGCAGGCAGTAAACAGTAGTCAGGGTACAGGCGTGGATAATAACAAGAATCAGGCTTGGAAATAAACGCTCAAAAGTGCAAGACAAGTCAAGGCAACAATTTTGCGAGGAAGACAGGGAAACACTGGCTTAAATGCAGGTGTAAACAGGTGCAAACGCTTAGCTTGAGAACAGAGAGAAAGTAGGAACAGCTTGGGAAAACGAGATGAAGATCATTAATCAATTAGTCTGTTAGTAATTATCCCATCCTAGCGTTAGTAAATTAGTTAATTAGTAAATACGGGTCGGGCGGATAAACATCTATGCCCCTATTCTGAGGGGAAGTAATTCCCACATGAAAATTATGCAAAAGTGAGTTTCAAAACAGTTGATTTGTAGCTAAAAATATGATTATTTTATGATTTACAGCAGCGCACAAGTTAGGCATTTTGGATAGATTTGGAGACACTAAGGGACATCAGCGTACACTTCTTACTTATAGCATCATAGAAACTTGTGGAAATGGAGTGTATGTATCCAGGAAATGTATAATTCATTGCAAACTAAAGAAAAACAACTTTATCCAATATTTCCTTGCATTTGTAGCACTTTATTTGGACCTAATTTAGGAAAATTGTGAAAAGTTAGTATTGTAATTGGTACATGCTTATTTAAGCCATTTCCCAAGTTTCTGTGAGACTCACACCTTGAGTTATAAAGCCTTAAATAGAAGATGTGAGAATTGACCACATTTTACATTTTATATAGGGGTTAATTGGACAGGTAAAGGCATAACATTGACAAATAAAAAGCACAGTCAGTCAAACATGTTACCTAGATTTTATATTATTTCTCAATGGCAAAGCATCTGGTTTAGCTATTTTTCTAACTCTTTGGTCTGCTGTTCTTCTTTGCGACTTCAGGATGATACAGGCTGTCAGGTGGCTGTGTATTTATCACTCACTCCCTCTACCAGGACCAGCAGGGGTTGTTTCTATTTTTTTCTGCCCTTAGTTATTTCATCAGGTCAGTGATTTCTTGAGCCAGCCTTTTTTTATATCAGCTCCCACTCTAGACTGTGCATTTGTCCTAAACATTCACTGTAGATATATAACGATGAATGAGCCTCAGTGTTTATAGTTGTTTATGAAAATTGGTTGTAAAATCTTTTTTTTTTAATGAAACCTTTATTTAAATCTGGGCTTTTGTTCCAGCTTAGCACTAAAGCACAAAAAGCAACGAATAAACTAATCATCAAATCAAAACCAGATTCATTGAGTCAGGTATATCAGTGCTGGGCTGGAAATAAAGCGTGTACCCACACCAACCCTTCTCAGGGTGCATTTACATTTAGATTCAGTTTTTTTTAGTGGAGTCCCCAGATTATCCGTTAGTTTTGGGTCATTCCTGGCTTACCTGCCATAACCCACATATTAATTGGGGGGGTCCCGGTTCCGTTATTCATCAGTGGGGTTCCCAATGCAAACGTCAGTAATTTTCTGTCGGGAAGAGGGGTGGAGGATTATGCCGAGTCTGATTAGGAGAGTGATGAGGAGAATTGCTCAGTCAAACAGGAGTCCTCTCATGTTTCCTCCGAAAATGGAGAGGAGAGTCTAGCCTGGGATCACTCTGCTGAGCAACCTCCTGCATGGCAGGAGTTGACGTCCGATTCAGAGATTGATTGGGAGATTCACTCTGTCTCGGACACTGAGGGTGCTGAAGTGGGAGGGGTGCTTGAATTCCAGCTCCCGGCTAATATCTCCAAACAGTACGCCAACCTCGCGGAAGCGTTTAGTAAGCAACGTTCCACCTCGCTACCGTCTCACAGACCCTATGACTGTGCCATAGAGCTATACCCAGGCACTATTCTCTCTAGAGGGTCTCTTTAGTCCCTGTCCATTTCCGAGAGCGCAGCTATGTGTGAATACATTGAGGAAGCTTTGGCTAATGGGTTTATTAGACCTTCCACCTCGCCTGCAGGGGTGGATTTTTTTTTTGTTAAAAAGAAAGACGGAGGTCTCAGACCCTGTATCGATTACAGGTCCCTAAACGACATCACAGTAAAAAACAGATACCCCCTTCCCCTTATGAACTCCGCCTTCGTGCGTCTTCAGTGGGCGTCTGTTTTCACGAAGCTAGAGCTACGTAACGCCTATAACCTCGTTCGCATTAGCGAGGGCGACGAGTTGAAGACAGCTTTTAACACGCACAGCGGGCACTACGAATATCTCGTCATGCGGTTCGGGCTCATTTGCGCCCCCTCTGTCATCCAGGCGTTAGTTAACGACGTGCTGAGGGAGATGCTGGAGAAATTTGTCTTCGTTTATCTTGACGATATTTTTATATTTTCGCCTGATCTTCCCACACACGTCGTTCACGTTCGTCAGGTCCTTTCTGCTCTTCTCAAGGCCCAATCATTTGTTAAAGCAGAGAAGTGTGTTTTTCACACCGGCTCAGTTTCATTTTTGGGTTTTATCATTGCGGAGAGTAAGGTACAGATGGATCCGGAGAAGGTTTTCGCTGTAAAGAACTGGCCCACGCCATCTTCCATAAAACAGGTGCTTTAGTGCGGTGGCAGCGCCCATTTCTGCGCTTACTAAAAAAAACCTTGTCGGCCAGTTCCAATGGAATTCTAAGGCGGAGGCAGCGTTCACTGAATTAAAAAAGAGATTCTCTTCCAAGCCCATTCTAGTTACACCCAACCCCTTTCTTCCCTTTGTGGTAGAGGTGGATGCCTCCGAACTAGGCGCCGGAGCCATTCTGTCCCAATGCTCGCCACTTGACAACAAAATGCGCGTATTTCTCTCGCGTCCTAACATCAACGGAGAGGAATTATGATGTAGGGGATTGAGAATTGCTTATGGTCAAGCTGGCTTTGGAGGAGTGGCGCCCTTGGCTCGAAGGAGCGGAACATCCGCTTACAGTATGGACAGATTATAAAAACCTGGAATATGTTCAGCTGCCTAAGAGGCGTAATTCACGAAAAGCCTGGTGGGCGCTGTTTTTTTACAATTAAATTTTATTATCTCGCATCGCCCCCGCGCTCTGACCCAGGCCCAGCAGGGGCATCAGCCAACTGTCTTTTCGTGCCTCCTCATCTTAGGTTTTGTGTTCTCCAATGGGGCCACGCCTCCCAACTCACCGGTCACCCCGGTGTTCATCAACTACTTTTTATCCCGACATTACTGGTGGCCTAATCTGGAGAAGGATGTACGCTCGTTTGTCGTGGCTTGTCCGGTTTGCGCTCGCAGCAAGGCCTCTCACCTTCCTCCCTCAGGTTTCCTTCGTCCCCTACCTATTCCCACCCGCCCCTGGAGTCATATTTCTCTTGACTTCGTCACAAGTTTGCCTCTATCGTCAGGCAATACTACGATTTTAGTGGTGATCGACCGCTTCTCTAAAGCGGCCCATTTCATTGTGCTGCCCAAGCTGCCTTCAGCACCAGACACAGCACGACTTATGATTGATCACGTGTTTCGGCCGCACAATCTTCCCTCAGATGTGGTATCTGATCGCGGTCCTCAGTTTTGCTCTCTGCTAGGTGCCTCTGTGAGTCTGTCTTCCAGTAAAAGGCACATCACAGCCCACTTGGAGTTTGCCACCTAGAGGACTCTCAAACCATGAGAATCAAGATTCTCTGGTCTGATGAAACCAAAATTGAACTTTTTGGCCTGAATACCAAGCGTCACGTCTGGAGGAAACCAGGCACCGCTCATCACTTGGCTAATACCATCCCTACAGTGAAGCATGGTGGCAGCATCATGATGTGGGGATGTTTTTCAGCAGCGGAAACGGGGCGACTAGTCCTGATAGAGGGAAAGATGAATGCAGCTAAGTAGCGAAGGTTTACCTTCCAACATGACAAAGACCCAAAGCACACAGCCAAGAGCACAAAGGAGTGGCTTCTGAGAAAGTCTGTGCATTTCCTTGAGTGGCCCAGCCAGAGCCCAGACCTGAATCCAATTGAACATCTGTGGAAAGAGCTGAAAATGGCTGTGTACCAACGCTTCCCATCCAACCTAACGGAGCTTACAAGGATAGCAAGCTGTAAAAAGAGGGACCACATTTCTTCCACACTGGCCTCTCTTCACTGGCTGCCTGTCAAAAACAGAATTGAATTTAAGGTTTTATTATTTGTTTGTTTAAAGCTCTACATGGTTTGGCACCACAGTATATTTCTGACCTCCTTTGGCCCTATTCCACCTCCAGGCCTTTTAGATCCTCTGACAAATTACTCCTTTCTGTTCCTCGGTCCCGGTTGAAAACTAGGGGCGACTGTGCCTTCTCAAATGCTGCCCCAAGGCTTTGGAATAGTCTACCATTTTCTATTAGGTCTTCCCCCTCCATTGACTCTTTTAAATCTTGTATTAAGATACACCTTTTTCCATTGGCATTTGAGTCTTAATGCTTAGCATGTGTTGTGTTTTTGTGTATTGTATTTTATACATTTATTCTATTTATTTATTTTATGCATCTTATTTTTTATTTTCTTATTGTACAGCACTTTGGTCAACTTCTGTTGTTTTTAAATGTGCTTTATAAATAAACTTGACTTGACTATACTAATGAAAATATAATAATTCCCACTAGAAACCTATGCAGAAATTAGTTCTATGAGCCAAAACTGTTGATTTGTCGTTAAATATATCACCATTTTTTTTATTTAGAGCAGTGCACAATTTAGCCATTTGGATAGATTTGGAGACACTAATTGACAACAGGGTACACTGCCTATACTTTGCATCATAGACCACTTGTAGACATGGAGTTTATGATCCAGGAAATTTATATATATATATTACCTGTTTCACTTAGCTCTCAGTATTTTGTTGCAAACTAAATACATTTTCTTTGCATTTATAAGAAATGTTATTTTGCATTTGTGGCACTTTATTTGGACTTAAATTATGAAAATAAGATGCTCACACCTGGAGTTATAAAGCCTTAAACAGAGCACCCCCTAAATAGGTGAATAGTAACCAAATTTGCATGAAGAGGTTAATGATATGGATAGAGTTTCTAACATTATAAATGTGTCCAATATTTATTGGTGTCTTGTTTTTAAAAAGGTATTTCTGCCCTTTATTAAATCATGAATTATCACTTTGGAATCATGAAATGTCTCATTTTAAAATCCAACTCTGTGTTTCATATGAAATGTTTTTGGCACAAATTCAAATTGCTGCTGACAGATAACAAGGGACCAATTAGGATTTAAAAATAGCAGTTACAGTCATGATTATGCATGTACTGTGTGGCATTAAAAGGTGTTTACAGAAAAATTACAGAAATCACAGAGCCTTTCTAGAATTTCTGATGAAAGTATACTCTCACTTCAGCACCTAAAAACTGAAAATCCTTCATTGCATTGTACTGTGCCTCTATGCCCATGTGTAACAAAGCCTTTTGCCTTTCATGAAAAATCAGCACATATCCAGCTGAGGTGGAATCCCTTCCACTGTTTCCCCCCTCATACTCCAGTGCAATAGTGTGCTTTGAAACAGGAACAGACAATGAGCTCTCTGCATTCTTCTGCTTTATTGCAAACATTTTCTTGAGAGGATAAACATTCCTGCTGGACCCAAGACCTACGCATGATTCAAACTGGCCTGTCGCAGGCAGCAGTTTTCACACAATATAATGCACTGAGAATGAAAGGAAAATGGAGTCGCCAGTCCCTGAAGCCTCTTTTGCGCTTTACAAACACTACTTTAAACTATGACAGTGCTTCATCAGTCTTTTGCGAATCTTTGTGAGTTTTAGTCCATAAATAATTGGATTGAAAAGAGGAGGGATGATGAGAAATTGCAGTGCCAAAAAATTGCGAAGACGCTGCTGGATATTTCTTGATCCGTAGCGAGTATACATTGTGTCAAACAACAAAGTGACTGTGAAATTTATTAATGCAATTAAATGTGGCACACAAGTCTGCATAAATTTAATTCTGCCTTCTTTACTTTTTGTGCACACAGAAATCAATTTTACATATGAAAACATGGTGAAAAATGCAAGTCCAGCATATGTTAGTATGCCAATAAACCCACTCACATTATTTGCAACTGTTGTTTTACAAGAAAGTTTCACAATGGACCAGTTTTCACAATAAAGGTAATCAACATTTGATCCGCATAAAGTCAGTCTTCTAGACAATGCGATTAGCAAGGACATCAGGAAGTAAGGAAAAATCCAGCAAAACGTTATTAATTTACATAACATCTGATCTGTCATAATTACATGATATATTAATGGTTTGCATATGGCCACATAGCGACCATAGGCCATCACAGTCAGTGTTGCAAATTCACACTGTACTGATGAGTATATCACAAATATCTGCAGGAAGCATCCTTGATATGAGATCACATGAGTGCCAGAGAGCATGTCATAAAGGAATTTAGGGTAGAATCCTGCAGTTCCATACAGTCCATTAATACACAGATTACACAGCAAGATGTACATAGGCTCATGGAGAGCTTTCTCCAATGAGATGGTGAGAATTAGCATAACATTGACAAATAAGATTAATATATATACAAGCAGAGTCAGAGAAAATAAAAAATAACGAATTGTCGAAGTTTCACTCAATCCAGATAAACTGAACACTTTCACACCTGATACATTTTCCATTGCTGCTTTATCTGTACATTAGGGAAAAAGTGGTTGCAATTGATTTCTATTAATAAAATATCATATAATAGTAAGTAGAGGTTACATGTTACAAATATGCAACTTCTTGATTATAAACCAAATTAGCTGGTATTTAATTTTTTACTGCTTGGAAACAAAGTTGTATGTTAATAAATATGTACACTATTCTTGTACAATGTATATGTGAAATGTTATTTGCAAATTTTTCTTCTACCAACCCCTTACATTTAAATTGTCATGAATTGATTACCTGTAACATACTGCTCAGGAGAATTTTCTGTGGCAACAGAATGTGTTCTGTGATGTTCATTAACATTTAACCAGTCCCTTATATAGTATTTCTCACAGTAGTATGGGCTGTTGTTCTCTGTGCAAATACCCTGTGGACCTGGCTAATCCCAGTCAACTACAGATTAATTTCTGTTTACGGAGTATAAACTGTACAAACTCATATTTCAGGCTTAAAAATAGAAATGTGTTCTATTAATGGTCCCTGTCTTATCATAACAATATACACTGCTCAAAAACATTAAGGGAACACTTAGTCATCACAGTCTAACACTAAGGGCCAAATCCACAAAATGATTGCACAGCGTTTGCCCGGGCAAACCCTGTGCAAATGAGTAAAAAAAATTGCATCCAATCCACAAAGCACGTGCAAAGGCTGAAAGGTATAGCAAACTAAACCGACGAGCAAATAGCTCCACGGCTGCACCCCTCTCATTTAAATGTATGTAAATTAGGTACTTGCCTGCAAAATTGCCCCAAGGAAGCCTTGTGTGTAATCCACAAACACCATGAGCTAATTGCCACACACAGTTAGAGAGGTGCAAATACCACTTTTGAAAAGCAGGTATTAACCGGACGAATTGGATGATAAACCTCTTAAGGCCTATATTGTCGCGAATTAGCGACAAACCGACTCTTTTCAGAAACGGCCTGATATGAATGTGCATTGAATAATATAACACAAAACCTCTATTTATTTTTTCTTTTGAAAGTAAATTCCGTCCATAAGGGGATTTAAGGGCGAGACATAACAGACTGATATTTCTGGAAAAAAAAGTGTGGTCTGTCATTTTCATTAAGAACCAATCTGTGTCCTGAAATATGGAGAAAAGCCTGAAAAACTTTTTGCTCAGTTTTCTCTCACTTGGGGTGAGATTCCGCGACTGCAATTTAGCTGCATGTCTCTGCACCTTGTTGGTGAGGACATGCAACTCGGTTTCAGAAAATTTTAATTTGCGCTTTCTCTCTGCCATTGTCGTTGATATTGTGTTCTTGGCACAAGCCAATATATAGGCTGCCACATGGCTAATTGCAATCATCGGTGCAAAGTGCAGACAGGTGGCAAATTTGTGGGCGTGTTTGCCCGGGCATATCATTGGAGCAAAATCTTTTGTGGATACCGTGGCAAACTGGTGAGGATTGCTTTTGCAATCTCTGTATTAACTTTGAGCTAATTGCCAGGAGCAATCCGTTCTTTGTGGATTTGGCCCTAAGTCAATTAAACCAAACCGGTCATGCTGGATGATGTTGCAGGCAGCATAACATTTGCCACGGCGTCTCCAGACTCTTTCATGTCTGTCACATGTGCTCAGTGTGAACCTGCTTTCATCTCTGAAGAGAACGGGGCGCCAATGGCGAACCTGCCAATTCTGGTGTTCACTGGCAAATGCCAATCGAGCTGCACGGTGCTGGGCTGTGAGCACAGGTCCCACTACAGGACGTCGGGCCCTCATGCCACCCTCATGGAGTCTTTTTCTGACAGTTTGGTCAGAAGCATGCACACGAGTAGCCCGCTGGAGGTCATTTTGTAGGGCTCTGGCAGTGCTCCTCCTGTTCCTACTCGCACAAAGGAGCAGATACCGGTCCTGCCACTGGGTTGTTGTCCTTCTACAGCCCTGTCCAGCTCTCCTCGTGTAATGGCCCGTCTCCTGGCATCTCCTCCACACTCTTGAGACTGTGCTGGGAGATACAGCAAACCTTCTTGCGATGGCACATATGGATGTGCCATCCTGGAGGAGCTGGACTACCTGTGCAACCTGAATGGGCTGCATGTACCACCTCATGCTACCAGTAATGACAAGGGCACTAGCAAAATGCAAAACTACAGAAAAATCTGTCAGGAAGGATAAGGAGAGAGAAATGTTCTGTGGCCACCACCTGCAAAACCATTTACTTTTTGGGGGTTGTCTTGCTGTTGCCTCTCCTGTCCATCTGTTGTCACTTTAATTTGCACCAAAGCAGGTGAAATTGATTCACAATCATTTACGCTTCCTAACTGGACAGATCGATATCCCAGAAGTTTTATTGACTTGGTGTTATACTGTATTGATTAAGTGTTCCCTTAATTTCTTTGAGCAGTGTACATATAAATGGGTTAATTAAGCTGGCTTGAAAAAGCCAATTTACTGTTCTCCTTATTATTAGGGGTCCAAGAATAAAGTGATAGAACCCTATTGCTTTTGTTAGGATTAATAGTTTGCATGCAAAGTACTTTTCTTTCTCAGGATTCTTTTCTCTTTCTTCCAATTTTTTAAATGCAACTAGTCCTACAGTTTTTATACTCCCTGTACAAAATGCATGCAATATTAATACTATATCTGCAGATTCAAAATCAAAATCTTTCGATATAATTACAGATTATAGGTTAATTATATAATAGATTAATAATTATCTGCAATTATACAAACCTCAATTCCAAAAAAAGTTGGGACAGTGTATAAAATGTAAATAAACACAGAAAGAAATTATTTGCAAATCCTTTTTGACCTGTGTTCAATTGAAAGCAGTACAAAGACAAGATATTTAATGTTTTAACTAATCAACTTTCTTGGTTTTTGTAAATATACGCTCATTCTAAAGTTGATGCCTGCAAAACATCCCAAAAAAGTTGGGACAGGGGCATGTTTACAACTGTGTTACATCACCTTTCCTTTCAACAACACTCAGTAATCTTTAGGGAACTGAGGACGCTAATTGTTGTAGTTTTGAAAGCTGAATTTTTTCACATTTTTGCTTGATATAAGACTTCAGCTGCTCAACAGTCCGCGGTCTCCGTTGTCGTATTTTGCGCTTCATAATGCACCACACGTTTGCAATGGGAGACAGGTCTGGACTGCAGGCAGGCCAGTCTAGCACCCGCAGTCTCTGACTACAAAGCCACGCTGTTGTAACGTGCCGAATGTGGCTTGGCAACCCATAGGTTTACGCATATTTTCCCTTGTTTTGTAATGTCCTGCTTATGGAAATGTGACCAACGCTTTAAAACGAGTCCACTTTCCCGGGAAGACAATGAAAAGTGCAATTTACAGCAGGTGAAACAGACCTGCTCCTGCATGAAGTTAAAGTGCACTGCAGAATTTTACCAGTTGAATAAACACAAAAATACAAGACTTTTTGGTATTTTCACTTTTAATTATTTTATTTTTTAAATGAGCTAATATCTAATTAAATATGCGCTAATTTGCAGATACGCTTTTTTAACCTCAACAGATACAATCTGAATTGATTTTTTTGTTTTAATGTGATTAATAACTCAATAGTTAGGGCTTTTCAGAGGCTTTTGTCAAAATATTGTTTTTTAAATGAATTATTCCAAAAACAGTATTAACATGCTGAAAAAAACTGTTTTTGGCCTATTTTTACAGATAACATGCTACATAAAATGTAAATGACAAAACATATTTTAAAAAGCCTCTAAAAATCCTGTCACGATTCTAGTTGTCATGTCACGTTTTATTTTATTTTCTTGTCTTAGTTAGATTTCTTGTTTATGTCACGTATTGTGTTTAGTCTAGTGACGCCACGTTTTATGTTTGATTATTGTTACGATTTATTTTCTAGTCTTGACATGTCACGTTTTATATTTGATTCATGTTACGTTTCCCGTTCATTGGTTAGCATACGCGTGTTTTTCCGCAGCCTTGCGTTCATGCTGTTTCTCTCTCTTGCTGTCGCTCACGCTTCCATAATTGTTTCATTCTCCCGTGTCTAGTTTACTAATCTACTAACGTTAGATCGGGATTGGGTAATACTAACTCTCTAACCATGTGTTCATGTTTACCTTACGTTTCATGCATGTCATTTACTAATTTACTAACGCTAGGTCAGGATAGGTTTATTACTAACGAGTACTAATTATCTTGTTACCTTGTCAGCCTTCCACACCTGATTACCATTTGCATGCTGCTCTTAAGCTAAGTGTCTGCACCTGTCTACACCTGCATTTAAGCTCAGTGGTCATGTCTTGTCTTTGTGAAATTGTTGCCTCCTGTTTTGTCAGTGCACTTTTGAGAGTTGTCTTTTTTCAAGCCTGCCTTTTTTGTTACTATCCAAGCCTGTTTTTTGACCATTGTTATTGACCTCTGTTTTATTACCACTGCCTGCACCACAAGTTTGTGCCTGCTGTCTTTTTGTACTTTTGCCCCGCGGAGCAGACTTCGGTCTTGACTCTTGCATTGCCTTCGACCCCGAGCCTGCCTACCGTCTGCCTGCACTTCTGCCCCGCTGACAGCTACTCTGGTTACTGGACTATTGCATGGTGTACCGATTCTGAGACTGCCTTCTCCCTCGGTACTGTACATTGGTTTTGGCTGGATTTTTGTGTATGAACTTTTCTTGCTTTTTGACTACACTCATTGGACATTCCTTGAATAAAGCTCTGTTACGTTAGCCATATTCCTTAGCGGATTGTCTAGACATGTGTACTCAGGAGTCGGGGGGGAAAAAGAGAGATTTATTTGGACATGCGCTGTAGTATATATACATCACTCCAGGGGTCCTCGCAGGGACCAACAGTTGTCCAATTATAGTGCCTGTAAATGAGGCTGCATACACCATATACAATATATTATGTTCAACACCCCCACTCAGGCTCATCTTTACAGCAGACAAAATAACAAACTTATGTCACCCATGTAACATCTTATGGTTATCTAGGTTTTTCCAAACAAGTAACATTTGAACCTTTCAAACTTGACCTTTGTTAATGGCTTGGTCAGAACATCCGCCACCATGTTTTCTGTGGGACAGTACTCAATTTCAACTTTACCCTCAATATGTGCAGACCGTACAAAATGGTACTTTATATCCACATGCTTACTACGTTGCCTACACACTGGATTTTTTGAAAGAGCAATAGTTCCCTGATTGTCCTCAAATATCTTAACTGGTGTGTGCTGTCTGTCTTTATCCATTCCATGGAGTAGCTGTACGAGATACATGCTTTCTTGGACAGTGGCTGCTAGAGCCATATACTCTGCCTCGCATGTTGACAGAGCCACAGTATGCTGTTTCTTGCTTTTCCAGGATATTACTGGACCCTCTTTAGTTAGGCTAAAACAGTATCCTGTGGTGCTCCGCCTGTCATTTTGGTCTGACGCCCAATCGGCATCACTATAGCCTTCTAGTTTAAGGCCCGGGTCACTTCGTTTGTAACATAGCTCACGTTCAATTGTGCCCTTCAGGTAACGTAGCACCTGCTTTGCTGTTTCCCAATGCTGTTGTTTTGGCTGTGTTAGGTGTTGAGACAATTTACTGACCACCCAGCTTAGATCTGGCCTTGTAGATGTCATTATGTAAATTAAACTACCAATTATCTCTCTGTAGCCTGTAACATCAACAATTTTTCCATCTTTATCAAAATTGAGCTTTTGCTCACAGGGCGTTGATCTCGGTTTACACTCAGACATTCCAAATCTTTGGAGCACCTTTTCAATGTGTCTTCTCTGACTCATTTTAACCTCACCTTTACACTGTGTAAAATCAATACCCAGAAAATGTTTAAGTTTCCCTAGATCCTTCATCTTAAACTTATTTTTCAGCATTTCTTTCACCTCACTGATCAGGTCGTTGTTGCTGGCCGCAATTATCAAATCGTCCACCCAAATGATCAGAATCACCCTTTTACCCTCAGATTGTTTTTCATAAACACAATTATCTGCTGCGTTTTGTTAAAAATCATTCTCTATTAGGTGATCATGTAATAGCTTGTTCCAATTACGTCCAGATTGTTTCAGGCCATACAACGACTTGTTCAGTTTACAAACCAAACGTTCATCAGTTTTAGATTCTGTTTCAAATCCCTCTGGTTGCTCCATGTATACCTCACAGTCCATCGGGGCATGTAGGTACGCTGTTTTTACGTCCATTTGATGAAGCATGAGGTCCTCTTGTGCTGCTTTCTGCATCAGAATTCTCACAGATGTCATACTAGCAGTTGGGGAAAAAGTCTCTTTGTAGTCAATTCCCTCTACTTGACTGTAACCTTTTGCGACGTATCTGGCTTTGAAAGTCTCAGACTGATCGGGGCTCTCTTTAATTGCAAAAACCCAGCGCCCTCCCACTGCCCTTTTTCCTTTAGGCAGTTTGCACAGGGTGAAGGTTTCATTCTCTTTCAAAGAGTTAATTTCTTCCTCCATTGCTTTAGCCCACTTTTGTGATCTCTCAGAGCTCATAGCCTCTGTATATGTTTTGGGTACACCAAATACAGCTTTATAGAAATAATCTACATCCTGTTCATCTTCAGTATGTTCAGTCTTACACTGGTACTCTTTAAGATATGGTGGAGCATTTCTATCTCTGGTTGGGTAACGATGTGTGCCCCCACTATCCCCTTGGATACTAGATTGTGTACCTCTTTCACCTCCTGCACCTGTAGTCGCTGTCTGACTAGTCTGGGGTTGTTCACCAATTCTAGTTGGTGTTACATTCAGCTCAATATCATCATAACAGTCTCCGTCGTTATGTGGACCTGTTTGAGTCTGGCTATCCTTGCTATCCTTCAATAGGAACTTCACCAGCCTATGCTTTGACACTCTTCCTGTCTCTGGAAAATAGACATTGTATGCTGGGCTATATTTGTCATATCCAATGAAAATTCCCTTTTCTGATCTTGGATCCAGTTTCTTTTTATCTTGTTTATAAGCATAGCACTCAGTACCAAATACCATCATGTTGGCAATGTTTGGAGTTTTCCCTGTGAAAACACTATATGGAGTTTGCCTTAGTCGTTTACAATAGCACTTATTGCGTATCTGTGCAGCTGTTTGCACTGCAAATCTCCATAGCTTTTTGGGCAATTTACTCTCGAGTAGCATGCATCGAGCCATGTCAAACAATGTTTTCCAATTTCTTTCTGCTGTGCCGTTCTGGTGTGGCGAATAGGGAGCACTAGTCTGATGGCTAATTCTATTCTCCCTAAGCAGATCTTGGAACTCTTTACCGGTATATTCCGTCCCATTGTCTGATCTTATAGTCTTTACTTTCCCGTAGGGTGCCATGTCAGCTAAGAATTTTTCTGTTGCTCTTGTGTCACTTTTTGTCTTTAGAAAATAGGTCCAAGTCATACTACTATAGTCGTCTGTGAAAGCTATAGTGTATCTATACCCATCTCTATCAGTTGGCTCCATTGGACCACATAGGTCTGTATGAACTAATTCAAGTATTTCTTTAGCTTTGCTATCAGCCTGCCTATTTCTCATATCAACGAATTTTCCTTCTGTACAAATTTCACAGTTGAGAGTAGACTTATCATATTTTCCCTTAATTTTCATCCCTTCAACTACATTCTCCAATCGGGAGACATCTTCAAAGTTACAATGGCCAAGTATTCTGTGCCACATTTTAATATCATGGCACCCCTTTAACTTATCAACATTTTCTTCATTAACTGTGGACAGATAATACAATTTACCATAGACTTCCATGTTAAACCTGGTACCATCATTAACACTCATCCAGTTATTACCCTCTTTGAAATGCAATTCTGCCCCGTTGTCTGTAGCTGCTTTTACTGAGAAAATATCTTGTGGAAAGGTAGGTATATACAGGGCTTTCTTCAGTAGCGCTGTCACCTTGTGT
This sequence comes from Ilyophis sp. 1 JC-2022, assembly GCA_022702515.1. Lineage (NCBI taxonomy): Eukaryota > Metazoa > Chordata > Actinopteri > Anguilliformes > Synaphobranchidae > Ilyophis > Ilyophis sp. 1 JC-2022. The sequence continues at coordinate 89,347,041 of CM040402.1, read as the reverse complement.
CCCTTGCTGTCGACCAGGAAAATTTCCGCTTCCCCTCTGGCCCTGGCAACTCCGGTAGTCTTAGTACCGTCAGCTAGTTCAATCACGTGGTTCTTAGGCTCAAAGTTTTTATCGATATTCTTAAACTTTTTAAAGTCACTTATCATGTGCGATGTCGCACCACAGTCGACCATTAAACCTTTATTGTTAACTGTCCTTTTCGTCTGACTACTGTTATCACTTATTTTAAAACAATACGACCTGTTATTTCCACAGTCTCCGTCGTCTGCTTCTGTTGCTCCTCGGCACGTGCCCCAAAGTCCGTCTTGATGGCCGGCTCCCAGTTGCTGCTCCTCCCCCGTCACTCCCGCCATGGAATCCCGCTTTTTTTCTGGGCGCGGTTCGTCACTCCGGCGGTCTCGTCTCCTTTCGTCAGGCATGTTCGGACACGTCCTTGCAATGTGTCCCATCTTTCGGCATCTGTAGCATTCAATGTTATTCGCATCTGCATTCCTCCCTCTGCCTCGCCCTCGTGGCTTGTAGCCGGTTGCCCTCGCGGCTCTCATAACGTTGTCTTCGGTCGAATCACTCGGCTTATATCTTTCAGTGTCCTCAAAACTCCTAAGCTTTGTTTTAAATTCACTGAACGTTAGGTTATCGTTCGTCTGAGTAATATTGACCACAAACGGTTTAAATGAGTCCGGCAAGCCTTTCACTACCATTCCGACTTGCAACCCGTCACTAATTGTCTCGTCTGCCCTCGACAATGAAGCGAATATTGTCTCAGCACGGACAATATATTCTGTAACAGTCTCGTTGCTCTGCATGTGGAGGGCTGAGAGCTCGCAGTATAAACTCACCACACGTGGCTTTCCCTTGCCTGCATAATGCTCCCGTAGTATCTTTAATGCCTTACGTCCATCCACGGCTGCTTCTCTCATAATCAGCGACAAACTTTTATTGTCTAAAACTTGCACCAGTTCAGCATATGCCTGTCTATTCTTCCCTGTGTCGGCCTCTCTTAAATCGACGGCGCCCTCAGCATTCGGGTCAATCACTGGCTCGGCCCTCATTGTTCCAGAAAGCCCACGTAATTCTAAATGTGCGAGGAATCTTGTTTCCCATAGTTCGTAATTTCTCTCGTCACCGTCGAATAATAGCCGGCTGAATCGTTAGCTAGACATAGCGCTGGGCCCATAACCTGTTACGTTAGCCATATTCCTTAGCGGATTGTCTAGACATGTGTACTCAGGAGTCGGGGGGGAAAAAGAGAGATTTATTTGGACATGCGCTGTAGTATATATACATCACTCCAGGGGTCCTCGCAGGGACCAACAGTTGTCCAATTATAGTGCCTGTAAATGAGGCTGCATACACCATATACAATATATTATGTTCAACAAGCTCTGACGGGACTTTATCCTACTACCACTGTATCTGAGCCGTGCATTTCGGGTCCAACCGTCACGCACCCGTCTCAAATCCCTAGATATAACATTTACGAAGCAGTATGTAAAATTATGTAGCTGTACCTATTGTGAAAGTAAAAAAAAATAAAAATAATTTCAAAAACATATCCCGTATGGTCAATATATGATTTTTTTTAAATGGCCATTAAAGATCTGCTCATGTAAAAAAGGGTTTCCCTTGACTGCTTATCTTTCGTCCATCCTCCCAGGGACAGCAAAGGAAAAAACCTATATATTGTCATGCTTGCAATACACTCCAGGAAACAAGCTTTTGAACGATATCTGATTCAACCAGGTCAGTTTTATAACCGCGGAGGCATTTAATCATAAAAGATGCTATCATAAGATAATTTTATGCTTTCCGTACTTGACAAAGGTGTTATATAATCATCTAAATTCACTATTTATAATAATTATTTACCTTTCGTTTATGTATTTTATGAAACTATAGAAGTTATAGCAAAATATCAAATAATCTCAAAGTTGATATATGGAAGCAAAATTGTCATTTTTGAGGGTGGTGCCTCCCCTTAATTGTGTAATGTGCTGCAAATTTGTTTTAGTTTCTAAACTTTTCTCTTTAAAATCATTTGTTCAGTTGAACAAAACAGGTGAAATTAGCAGGGTTTGAATAAGGTTAAGATTCAGTTAACATGGTGAATTTTTTATTTATCTCAGTTTTTTAACCGGTGGCTATCGGAAAAACCGTATGCACAGGGAATCCCGGGGACTGTAGCCTAGGCTATCTGAAAAACAATAGGCTACACTGGACAAGGTTTTGAACTTTTTTCAGACAAAACCATTCTATTTACTTACAAGCTGTAGGCCTCTATGAAGAACGCTGTATTGTAATGACATCTGATGCACATTTTCAGAACTATTACAGTGCGCAGGTTTTCCATTAGGTGCAAATGACAATTTGCGCATTAGGCTTGATATAGGTGTTATCAGCAAAGCAAAATGACCTCGCGTGAGCTGGAATCACGGTCAGGAGCTTGAGGAGTCACGGCCTGAAAAGCCGTTGTTGGAAAATTCAATCGGGTAGTATTTTAAAGTCTACTTGTACCTAAAGGTTTGAGTAGATAAAAGAAAAAAATAGAAAAGCACATAAAATAAAATAACCCCAACCCTTTAAAAAGGCTGTTAGAAAATAGCCCTTAGGAGGGATTGTTGAAATAGCCTTTAAAAAGGTTGTTGTTTTTGAAAAAGATGAAAAGTCTCTGAATATATTACTGTTGTGTACCAAGCAAGAAAACAAGCATCTGTCTGTGGCTTTTCCGACCAATAAATGTCTTATATACCTGCTTGACACATGTCAGGAAAATTCTTCTCTTCTCAGCGTGTTTGTTCACGGTGGTGGTGAAGACAGGACTCTTGAAACCAAATTCAAAGTATAAGTATTTAATGAGACAAATAGCAAGTAAAGTCGATACAGCAGACAGCTCAGCAAACTCTCAAACAGATGTGCTCAGGTGTCGGCCGGAGAGCGCTCTGCCCTCCAATCGTGGGCCTCAACTCCTCCACGACCTCTCTGGTTCCTGATTAGTCACTCTGTGCTGCAGCCGGGCAACCAATCAGCCGTCCGTGCACCATCTCAGTCCTCCAATCAGAAGGCCTCACACCCCAACAACCCCCGTAATCACATGTTCTCTCGTAACTTTAAGACAGTTAGTTTCGTAACTTAAAAGGGGCCTAGGTGTCCGTTGGCACCCCCCTGCAAGTTCCTGTTATCTAGCACAGTTTCCTGATTTTTTAAGCTTGTGTTTAGCTCCATCTGGTTAAACTTCCTTTAGCCGTTTGCAAGTGTTGCAAGATTGAGGCCCTCAGCTCTACAAGTGTATAAGTCAAGCTATATTTTTAAAAATATTTCCACACACAGAATTACGTTGCTTGAAATTCAAAAGATTACTTTTTTTTCATTGGCTGAACAACCAACAAAGGTTTCTGATAAGTCAGTGAAATGACATGGTAGAGACTATGCACATAGGCCACACCCCATCGATGGGGAGGGGAAAAAATACCTTGTCAGAGCTGTCGACAATTTGCATGTCAACGTCAACATGTCAATTTGCATCTACTTCCATGGATCTAAAAACAGACGGTCTATGGAAAAAATTAATGGGCTTTTCCTTAATCTTTAAGTATAATTTCGGTCTCTTATATATGCATTAGTGTATGAAAAAATATAGTTTTTGGCATTTTTTAAATGTTTCACTAAACCGCAAGCTAATAAGCTCTCAATTAGGTTTTTATTCCCACGGCCACAGCATCCCATGTTTTGAACTAATAGCACTAATAGTTAGCTAGCTAGTAGCTTTTATTTAGGCATCATGACTATGGCATGCTGTTTTAATTTATTCAACCCACTGTAGATGGCTACCCTTTTATCGTATACCCCTTTCACACAGACGACCCACAAATAAATGCCACCTAACTAACTAGTTAAATTGTGTGCCACCTAACTAGTTAGACAGCTGAGTTTTAGGCCGATCGCTAGTTAACTAGCTGGCTTTTTAGTGCAGCTAATTTGGTTGTAAGGGCAGCTAGCTGGCAAAAATGGCAGCAAGCTAAAATAAAGGGATAGCTAGTTACGGTAAGTCAAATAATTAATGTGAAAGAACTGCATCCGTCTGCGTCTATTTTCTGTCTTTTCGTTTTGTGCTCCTCAAAAACAGGCGTTTTTATGTGTGTGTGCGACACAAGAGACTGAAAATCTGCATGACAGTTGTTAAATGTGTGCCACTCATTCTTTTCATTGTTGCTTACGATTGGAAAAGTCGTGTAATGTGGCCCCAGCGGAGCATTTTACAGTCTATGGCTGTGGCGAGATGAGGGTCGTAAGTGATTTGGCCTATTAATAGCACCCTCCTATTTTATTGCCCTGCAGTGCAACTGGAGAGACTGAGGTTTTCGCAAGTGGCTACCCTTTTAAACAATAATGCATCAAATCTTTATTGTATTTCTTGCTGTAGTTGATAATTTCAGACAAACATGAATCATGTAATTGGGACAGATACGTCTACCACTAGGGGGCCAACGTGGATTGGATTAACTATTGTAAATAACCTCAAATGGCACAACTGCCATACTCAATAGTAGACAAGTGCGCTGATTCAGACATGGCCTAACTTCAGCCCATTTGAACCTTGCACCTTACTTTGCGCTCAAATCTGCTGTCTAACTAGCAAAAGTGGGGTTGGACACACCTTAAATGCACTTGCGCCATTCGTTTTAGATCATGCGCTAAGATCGTCAAGATCGAGCCCAGTAGGTTTCAGCCCACAAAGAATCACTAATCCAAGGCACTATATAAAATGTAACCCTTGTCAGCCCTGCCAACACAAAAACTCTTCCCTAGCAATTCTGATTATAAACACACGCTAGGCAAAGCACAAGGGTCCCAAAAAGGGATTTTACTCTTAAAGGCCACAATATACCAAAATGACCCACCTACTGCTTACAACAGTTCCAAATGCTACCATGCACAAAATGCAAGTCTCCCAAAACACAAAATACAGTATATATATTTCTCTCACCTTTTATATTTTACTGGTGATACTTGTGATACAGGTGATAACAATGAGGGTTAACTAGAACTAATTATACAATAACAAGGGGAGACGTAAGCCATGGACTGGATATCACGTAAACACAATGATAACAAATGACCCGGAGTTAACAGGCAAACACGTGCACAGCTCGGAGGGGAAGAACGCGAAGGTGGACACACGTGCAGAGAATGCAAAATCATCGATAGATACAGGGATAGGATAACGAGAGGGAGAATGACAGCTGCAGGTAGAAACTCAAAATAAATAAGTAATTAGTAACGTTAGTAGAAAATTCAAAATCCCTAATGTTAGTAAGTTAGTTGTTTAGTATTATGTACACGTTAGTTTGTTAGTAGTTTAGTGTTAAATCTAATCTAACAGTTAGTATGATTTATACGTTAGTATAATATATCAATATAAATTAAGTCAGAAAGAAGAAAACGAGATAAGAAATACAGAGGAAACCTGAATGTACCAAAATCACCAGAATAGTGCAATGACAAAGACATAAGGGTGGAAACAGGGAGTGGAATCTCGGGTGAACACGGAACAAAGACAGACAAATGCAGAATCAAAACAGTACCCCCCCCACCCACTTCATTCTAGCACTGGCCCGAAGTAGGCGGATGCGGGTCTGCTTCCAAGTGCGCTGGCAATGGCGCACAAAAGCTTCTGCCGAGGGTACCCCGGTCTCCTCCTCTTGACTTGGGAACAGAGGGGGTTGGTACCCCATGCAGCACTCGAAAGGGGATAATCCAGAGGATGAGAAGGTGTGGGAATTGATGTCGTATTCGGCCCAAGGCAGTTGATGACTCCATGATTTTTGTATGATAAACAGCGATAAACAGTTTCGATACATGGATGGCCACCAGAAATTTCTTTGAATTAAAGTTCTTGTTCTTCTGATTCCCAGGTGACAGGACAGTTGTGATGAGTGACCCCACTGAAGGACTTGAGAACGGACAGGTTCTGAGACAAAGAGGCAGTTGGTGGGGCAGCGACACCATTCTGGGCAGAGCAATAACATGGAAACGACGAGAAAAGGAGGAAGTGGGGTATAAATAGTGAGCGGAAATGCAGGACAGGTGAACTCACTAATCACTGCGAGGCGAAAGCAAAACCCGCAGCGGAACACAGAAAAATCAGATAATTACAGGTAAGTGGAAAAAAGGAATACTAAGCGCGGAGATAAGGGAAAGAAGGCACGATCCATGACAATTATGGCCTAAATACAATATCCCCATAAAGACACATCAGCAAATATTACTGTAGCCTATATGTATACCATTAAAATGAGGGAAGTTTACCCGTAGCTACGAGTTGGTAAGAAAAGCTAGGGTAGCGAAACGTGCAAAAAGCCACGTAGAATACTTGCATCTTGCTCTAAGAATTCTAGCTCATTTTGAAATTATATCCAGGCTACATTTCTGCATATTATCTCTATAATAGATGCATCACTCATCCAATACACAATGCAGTTAAAAACGCAGACGACAATCTTGTTTTTGAGCAATGTTAGCCTATATTTTAAAGTGTTTTGCCTCCGCTCCCCATGTTCAAATGACAAACGAAGTAGCCTACACAAGCAAGCACTCAAAAATGGCTTTAATTGCACTTAAAATGCACGTTGGGGTACGGGAATCACACAAAATCTCACAAAAATCAGGGGTTCTTTGAACTCAACGTATATCTTGGCAGTGGGATCCATAATGCCTGAGATCATATCCTACTACCCTCACACGTGATGTTTTCGGCCTATCACAGCCGTAGCCATTATGCTGTTGTAACCAAGAAACAGGGTACCAGACATAGCTCCCTTTAAATGGTGATGTCAAGAGAATTTTTTTTTGGCCAGGTGGCTATAAAAGGCACAAGAGTGCAGATCAGTCATCCAGAAAGTGTCATACACCTGCAGGATCATCACACTTTTAAAACAGCAGGTCTTAAGATCCCAGAGATCTTTTGATCACGAAATTGTACTGTAGTTTTTTTTTTTTTTTTTTGCTATAAAATTTTAATTTATTTTGTGCACCTGTGGTAAGTATAAAACTTGTGCTTCCTTTGTGGTCTCTAGTATTATAATGAAAAACTATTTTGGTATTAAGTGTGTGGAATGCTCCTCCTTTGAGGGTTTCCTGATGCTGGTGTTGTCATAGTTGTATGTATTTCAGTGTATTCTTAGCCTGTTAATTATCCAGGTAATAAATGCATGATATGTTTTTACACTATGCATTGTACAACTAGGTGACCATGGAAAATGTATCAGCAGTGACATCCTTCTTCTTGACAGCATACACTGAACTGGAAGATCAAAGATATTTATACTTCATATTTTTGATCAGTTTGTACATTCTAACATTGTTTGTTAACTCAGTTTTAATTGTAGTCATATACATTGAGAGAGGACTGCATGCGCCCATGTATTTGTTTATATGTAACTTAGCAGTGAATGGAGTGTACGGTAGTACATCTTTATTACCGTCTATGCTTGGCCATTTGTTATCTCATAATTATGAAATATCTTTGACCTGCTGTCTAGTACAGATATTTTGTTTACACACATACGGTGCTGTTGAATTAAATATTTTAGCAGTAATGAGCTATGACCGGTATGTTGCCATTTGTCATCCATTACACTATCACCAAATACTGTCTCGTGGAAAAGTGTGCACCCTTATTGTATTGTCTTGGTCTTATGCCTGTATTGTTTTTGGATTGTATTTCATATTAACTGTACAGCGTACATTTTGTGACACAATCATAGAAAAGGTGTATTGTGCCAATTTTTCTTTAGTCACACTGTCTTGTCTTGATACGTCCATTCAGAGCATAGTTGGACTTGGAGCAATTGGATTATTACTTCTTCCACAGCTGCTCATGATACTATTTTCATATGCTCAAATACTCAGAATTTGCCTGCATACTTCTAAGGAATCTCAGACCAAAGCTATTCAAACATGCACCCCACACTTAATAGCTGTGATTAACTATGCAGTAGGATGCTTTTTTGAAATTATTCAGAGTCGTTTTAACATGAGTCACGTACCATATAAAGCTCGCATATTCATGTCCCTTTACTTTCTGATATTTCCCCCATTGTGCAATGCTGTCATTTATGGAGTTAGTATTCAAGCCATAAGGGTTCCAATTGTCACACTGTTCAGTACTAGGAAAAACAAGTTAATGATCAAGTAGTCTAATGCCTTTCTTCTTCATGCTGTATTTTAGATGTGCAGATGCCAGTTACATAATTTGTATGACATAAATAATTTGCATTAGATAATTAGGTTGAATGGATTCAAAATGTATTCATGGTTCTATCAAATTTAGGTATTTTATTCTTTAACATATGATGCTTTGATTCTTGATGGCTTCAGATTAAATAACACAATTAATTGTTTACTGTGAGTTGCAGTTTTAATTTCAGTAACACTCATACATGTTTTATGCATTATTTATTTGTTGTTATAACACACATTCAGAATTAGAGGCAAGTATCAAAGGGGGAGGGGGGATAAGGGCATCCCAGCCAGGGATGAAAATTGGTCAAGCAGAGTCAATTCACAGACACTGTTTATGTATATAAATATGTGAAATGGGCCTTCAATTTCTTTTGCTACAATCATGTAACACATTATAATGACTATAACTTAAAGAATAAACATCAAGAACACCTAAATACTACTTAGGCCAACATTCTTTAACCCCTCTTTTACATCACAAAAATAATATTAGATTACTGACAGTTTTAAAGGAAACATTTATTTTCACTAATATCCAGAATAATATGTGTCCATCTTATTTTTTTCTTCCTTTTTTAATCTATAGAGGTAAAGCATTTCGGATGTGTAATTGATCCAGGTCTTAAGTAAAGCCACAGAAAGGACCCCTCCCCCCCCTCTTCCCACCAATACAAATGCAGATATTGTTAATGAGAACAATTACAAATTCATGCATTCCTGGCTACACCAATGGGTAAAAAGTATGCATTCAGTGCTGAACCATAAAGTGTCAGGGGGGGTAAAGACAGTAGGGATTCTTAAAGTACTCAATAAGAACACCACAAAGCGGGGGGGAAAACCCGCAAACAGGAATAAATTACAGTACAAGAAAATAATAAAATCTCCTTACAACGAGAGACTCCGCTACCAAACCCAAAGCGACCCATATTGGGCGAAAACTCTAAAACTAGAGATTAAGACAAACAACAAAGAAAGTCCTATAGCTCACAACGAGGGAGCCGAAAAAAACAAACAATAGGTAAAAGAAGATGGCGAAGACAATCTGTTTAGAACAGAAAGACAGAGGAAAGAAAGGGACAGGATAGAAAGGATAGCCTATGCCAAGTTTCTACTAAACTCTTAGACACCTGTAACAAGTCCCGTGGAACGACAACACGTTGAGGTGCTACGGTCACAAACTGTCAGTCCTATACTGTGAATTTACCGGCTTCGTGTCAAATGAATGGCAATATGGAAGTGTCAAACAAAGACGAAGCGAGGTTTAAATAATGAAAGGAAATACGGAACAGGTGAACACACTGAGTAGAAGAAAACCCAAACACACAGAATGGACAAAGAAAACAAAGGGAAGAGGCGCAACACGAGCGCTCCACAGGGAAGTGGCCAACAAGAGAAGAGCAGGCTGAGAAACCATGACATAAAGAGGTGAACGCTTAACAGTACACAATAATTAGTTTCTTTATGAAATTAGCAAGAGCCCCACATGACAGCTAGAATGTATATTGCTTTCTATGCAAACATATTCCAGTAACAGTAATAATCCAATAATGAAAGAAAGTTTATTCTGCTTTGTATTCACATTGGAACACAATATTGTCAGAAAGGTTTATATGACAAACATTAAATAAACGCATACAATATCTGTTCTCATTCAGCAGCAGCAGAAGCAAAAATAACTTCAGCAGCTTCTTGTCCCCAAGCGACTTAATGATATCGCAAAGTGTGTCCCTGTCCCAATATTGTGTCTCTGTTACACATGGACCCTGAAACTCTTGCACACACTCGGAAATGCATGACTGTGGCATGGCTCTGTCTAGGAGAAAGATGGCCCACGCCTTCTGTTTTTTCTGGGCTAATGCGTTAGTTGTTGTTAGCAACGGGTGTCTTGGCTTAAAACAAATTGATTTTAAAAAATGTTTTCCATGGAGTAGGCTATAGTGCCTAACCTTGCATTTGTTAATGGAAGGAGGTCAGATATCGGGGCGATAAATGCGTTGTTTCCATGTTTTTACCAACATCAGTGAGTTCGAGTTGCACTGGGAAAGTTTTGGCTTTGCTAGCAAACATAGATAAAATGGCTAACAAGTAGCCTACAACAATGAGGTTTTAACTTTTAATTGTATATGTTTAATATTCTGTGTCGATATGTTGGTCGATACAAAATAAGTTCATACTAAAAAATGCCATACCCTAGCCTCCGGTTTCAAAGGAAATTCGGGCGCAGATGCATGCAGTCGTGCATGCGCACCCAGCCGGCAGTCTGCTACCTGTTTTTTTTTTGCTGCAGATAGCGGGAGGAAAGCTATACAGCAAGATTATTGTGACAAACATTGTACTGGATCCAAAACTCTCAACCACCTAATACACGATATGGAGTGTTCACCAGTGTTTTCGCGAGCGTACCCGTGGAACAGTTGTTTTGTTTACACATCCCGAGAAGGGATGAGTAAACTAATTTGTCCTAATTTGTCATCATGTGTAACTTAAAACTTGCATTTTTCCACCGGAGGAATTGTTAAAGCAGCATGTCTTGGAGAGGCTTTACACACAACTTCAACGTGCTTTCCAACAAAGGCCATTGGACACTGACTTTTTGGAATTCCTATGTACCCAGGAGATGGTTTTCGTCAGTGCAATAACGTCACAAATTGAAATTCTCCAGGATATCACAGATTTGTTGACTGAGCTGAGCTGCTTGTTATGGAGGTACAGGGAAGGCCAACAACAGCCAATCACAGTGGTAACCCAACAGAGTGAGACTGTAGTGGGACGCCCCAGACTTGAAATCTCTGAAGACTACCTGGAATATCTGCTTGAAATGGGAATGTCTGCAAATCTAATTGCAAACTTGTTAGGGGTGTCCAGAGCAACACTGTATAGACGGATGAATGAAGCCAACATTTCTGTTAGGGGACTGTACAGCACATGTAGAAGCGATGAGCTTGACGAAATGGTATCAAACATCAAGACAACAATACCTAATGTTGGATACCGCTTGATGAAAGGGACTCTTCTAACACAAGGACACAGAGTGCAGTGGAATCAGGTCAGGGCATCAATGCACCGGGTGGACACTCTTGGTGTTTTGTCCAGACTGACAAGTTTGGGTTGTGTGGTCAGACGTACATATTCTGTACCCTGCCCCAAATATCTGGTGCACATAGATACCAACCACAAACTTATCCGGTAAGTTCTGAGTGGATAGTTATTAAGAAAAAAAATTTGGAAGGATTTTGTGAGTGTATGTGAAAATTCAAAATCAATTTTGGAAACTTAACAGTTAGATGGGTTTCTTTCCATTATTATGGTCAGGATAAACACATGTTTTTGTAAGTAATATTGTGATTTATTTCAAATATATGCAACACATATTGTTTCTTTTTACAGTTACAACATTGTCATTTTTGGAGGCATCGATGGCTTCTCTAGAAAGGTGTGTTATAAAGTAGTTGCCATCGCAGTATTGGGGTGGATCCTTTTCTTTCTGTTTCCATCTATATGGGTTGACACCTGAAACTCACCAGACTCTGGCTCCAAAGGCCCTGTAACAAAACTTCAGAGCACTTCCACTTATTGTACATAGCTAACTCAACCAAATCAACAGCAATCCCACACATTATTGAAAGAAAAAATGCTTTGTAGTACACCCAACTTCTCTGACTTCCATGATGTGTCCACTATTAGCCTCCCTTTCAGCTTGTATGTACAACTGTATTGATTAATCAATATAGATCATGTACCTTGGAACAGCAAATGACAACTGTTCTGCTACTACACTGGCATTCTTCAGAGAGTCTGTTGAGCGTTTTGGATACCCACATGGATGACACATCTGTCCAGCCAATGTGTCCGAAATGGCTCACTATTTACTATCGAGTGTACTATTTTGGTCGTCAGCCATCTTGGTCTAGTGTCCGAATTCTCAAATGTAATTTTGCATACATGTTAGTATGCTATAAATATCCCACAATGCACCGTAATATCTAGTAAGCAACTGTGGTCACTAGAAAGACTGAAATGAACCATAATTCTTTGCAAACTGTTTGCGAGGCCTTTAAAAAAAACTTTATTAACCCTGCATCAGTTTGTCCACTAAGTGGCACAGTTTACTAGCTAGCAAAAGCAGTCTTTTCTTATTAGTTAACAGTGCGAAGCTACGATTCCCTGTCCGCCACGTCTCTCGGCCAAAGCGCCAATACCAATATTTATTTAGTGAGCTGCAGCTCGTCTTTGGGCATTTTGTGATAAAACTAACTAGGTTTAATGTCAAAAGCAGGATCTGTACATGAGTCGTGTTTTAAAAACTGGCTAGATGGTATGTTTTGTAGCTATAAGTTACTCCAGTGGACATTTTTGTGTTTAAAAGTTGGTGAAATGCCGTAATTATCAGGCTCACCTGAAAAACCGGATAAATTTGGTTGAAAAGTGACTTTTTTAACCGGCTAGGATGTAGCCAGGCTATATCCAGGTAAAACCTGAGCTAAATTACTGCTAAATTCAGCTAAATCTACATGTTTTATGTCAAAACATCTGTCAACCTGAGACTTACACCCCTCCAGACGTCTAGATTCCAGATTTTGGTCACGGAGACGCAGACTTGTTGCTAAGGTGACAACGCTGAATGACAATAAAAGACATCGTCTGCTGTCCGAATTCATTGTTAACTTAGTACACTATTTGGCGCCCTATATGGGCATTCACTAGTTGGGTATTAGGGATTAGTGAATAGTGAGTGATTTCGGACACAGCCACATGTCTCTCACACGCATGCTTAAAATGTCCTATTCATTTGAAGCACTCCTATCCTTAACTACATGTCCAAAACACCAACTTTTTCAGATAAATTTAACTTTCAAAGACAATGTTGCTCATTGAGGCAAATGTCTTACAAAGGGATTTTTCATAAATATTGGCAAGGTTTTGAATTGTTAGTCAAAGTAAAACCCAGCCCAATATATTGGCTCTGGGGAGTGGGAGCCAGAGTGTGACTGATGCTAATTCACGGTAAAAACATAGTGGGAAACAGTCAGTAGTCTTGTGGTTTTATTACAGTTAAATGTGCCTCAATACCCCATTAGCCCCATTAGGGAACAAAACACTGTGCTCCAAGCCTCACTTTGTAATGCTCATAAACGTATGCTACTGTGAGCCTGACCAGTTTAATTTATGCTAATTTCTAGATTGCCGAAATAGACACGAACGATTGCTCAATTGCCCGGGGCAGGCAAAGAGTGTTCTTTAAATTTATTTCTGTTTAAGTTTTAAAATTGCGGCCCATCTCTCTTAAATTTAAATATGGTTATGGTATGGCATTTCATGATTACACCCCTCTGTTGCAGCCGAATGCTTTTGAGGCTGCATGCTTCTCTACACAGTATGATGTAGAAGCTACACACTAACAGTTTTATGTCATATTTTGACTGTTCGCCCGACTCCACAGGGCACATTGTGATTAGGCTAGCAAACCATTAGCTTGGCTTTGCTCCAGAATTCGCCTCCCGCCCCATCCTGTCTGTTAAGATCACAACATGGATTTTCTGACACCTCCTAACACAGAGGAAAAAAATATGAGAGAAACCTATTTGGGGTGAAAATAGTGTACTGTCTGTTTAATAAACTGAAGGCGCTGGGCATACATACAATTAACCCACATAAAGCGCTCAAATACAGACAGGTAAGACAAACAATATAAGGCTATGGCTACTTGAACGCAGCATACGGCGGCGACAGGTTTCGACCAGGCGTGATCTTTTCTTTCTACTGTTTTAAATGAAATATATGTAAAAAATAATTTACAAATCACTGCTTTCTGCTTTTATGTGCATTTTACATACTGTCCCAACTTTTTTGGAATTGGGGTTTGTATTATACATGATAAAATAGTAGATTTAAAAAGTGTACAGGCCAGCACCATTGACGCCCATTCAATAAACTATGTAAGAATGAAAACTAAATAACCAGAAACATGTTTTATGTTGCATCATCCAGTTAAATTTTTTTAACCTCAACATTACGGCGAGGCAAGTACCTTTGAACCCTACATGTCAACCCTTGGGGGCTTTACTAATGAACCAAAGGTCAGTTATTTCTTCTGACAATCATGATCTTGTGTTGGTGGGTCTCACATTCTAATGGGAAATCCAATGGGAAGGGCAGCGACTAGCCACATTCTGCCCCAGGGTGTTAGTCACTAAGGTTACTCTGGTTGACTGGGTGCCTGACCTCTGGTCCATCCAAGGATGATAAGGTGACAAGATAACAATTTTTTTCGGGCAATATTGCCTGAAAACTTGTTTGGGAATTGATATGGTTAATGTTGGGAGCAAGTGGAGCATCTCTATCACGTATCATCTTTGGTTGCATGTGGAAAAACAAGATGACAGCACAGCAAAACAATATTACTGTGGGATTATTTTCAGTTTTTGCACAGTGTTTCGTCAATTGTTTTGATCACGGGTGAGTTTACCCATGATGTGATACATTGTAAATTGTAATTGCAGTAAGATTGTTTATATTATACTTTCTGTCAGCCCGAAGTTAAATCATTTTGACAACTAGAGGCTCATTTCAAGAAAGCGATTTGCAAGGATTTTCACTCGCAATTTCTTTTCAAAACGCATTTCACGGAGACAGAGGTAGGCTACGCTCCAGAAATAATCTTTGTGATCACGCCCACCCTTTAGATTACTATGGAGAAGAGTTGCTCGAAAGATTTACAAAAAAGTAGCAGGCCTACATGAAAGGTTTTTTAAAGTATAAATTACATCAAGTTTATTTTTAGGTATCCTATATTTTGTGTAGGCTACTTTATTAAACTAGCCTAAATTTAGCCGAGGCTATTTAAAGTATTTCCTGGAACTAAACGTTAAGTATAGGCTACCATTTATTAACTATTTCTAAACTTGTATCCTAAGTTTGTAGGCTAGAATTTTTTTTTCCCGAAAGGCAAATGTGAATTGTGCTTTGGCTATTAACATAGTTTTAAATAGGGTTTTATTACATAATTATTTGATTATGGTCAGAAATGATAAAGTGGAACATAATTTGATTATTAAAAGTATTTTCAATATATTACAGATAGTAAAGTAGGCTAGCTTATAGTCCATAGCGTCATCTTTAGTTTGTGTCTGGGGATAATTAGTTCAATACAAAACCAGAACGAGGCAGGTGAATGATTATGAGAATAATTGCCGATTTACTGATTGCCTGCATGAACTCAATATGTGTTCATGGCTTGCAATTGGAGTGAAACGCTCCAAAAAGTGCAGTAGAAATCGATCGCATTTCACAGATTTCAGCTTGCATGTGTAATGGATTTTAGTGGCGGATAATCAAACGCGAAGGTAGGGGGATCTGAAACAAGTCACTCACGCAGTGAGGACCAATTAAGGGAATAACAAAATAAATGCAAAGAAAGAAAAGACAGGAACCTAATTCCTTGTGGCTAAACAGCCAAATGAAAATCAACCCACTAAAATATGGCAAACTCGAATAACGAGCAAAACACAAACTAAATCTCCCGAGCTCAATACTGGAGCCAAAACGGGAAATTTAAGAAAAGAACACCTTTGGCACATAAGTTCGGACGGCCGGAAGAGTGTAAAACAAATTAAACAAACAAAGAAAACTGTCTCAGAGAGAACAGCAAAAAATAAAATAAATAGCACAGAACGCTAACAGGAGGAATAATACCTATACCTGAACTAAAAGCTAATAGCAAGTCCCCCGTGAACATAAACAGCGTTCAATATCACAAGGTCGCTAGTACTTGGCTATACCTGGCTCAATGCAATGTTGAATGACAAAGAATTAAGCACCGGGGAAGCGGAAGTGAGGAACTTAAATAACCCGCAGGTAGAGGCACAGGTGAAAACAATGATGAGGGAAAGCAAACCCCGGAACGGAATGTGGAAAAAATGAGATAGATTCTCAATCGGGAAATAAGGATGAGAACCGCAACGGAAAAGAAAATAAAAACCCACGAACTATGACAGCACGCTGCAACTTTCGTGAAATGAGCCCCTGGTTGGCAGTCTAACATTAGCTAACTGTATTGCCTTATGTTGGTATATTTCTTCCATCTAAACTGTTGCTACTTTTGAGAAAGTGTGAATGTCTGCATGAACAAATAAATAAATACATTGTGGACATAAAGACTGGCATCGAGCTTAATGTTGATTGTTGTGTCATTCATAAATAGATGTTCTAATCTTGTGTTCTAGTGACACATGTGTGACCATACACTTCAGGGACCATTCTATAGCTGTAACACCTATGTAGCCATATGCGACAAAGGGTTAAAAAAAATCTGCACACTAGCCGGAAGTTGCCGATGGAATTTATGAAACAGATGAAAGTGAAACTTCAGCTTGCTTAATATCTGTGTACAGTAAGTGAAACATGATTGTAATGGGAACACTCAAAATGACTAAACCACCAAGCATATCATTCCAACACTTTTATTAACAAATGTTTAGTTAATTTAGCAATAATATCCCTGATGTGTGTTAATTGATGGGTGGAATCAATTACCTTTCGTCCCAGAAAGAGAAACATTAGACAACTAATTCATGAGAAGTTGAGGAGCAAATTACCTCTGCAGATTTCATTGTCAATTAAATGCCAATACATGACCTGAAATTTGCAGTGAGCAGCTGATGGAATTCCCGTTCAGCCAAACTGGCCATTTAAAATGTGATCAGTTAAAGAGGCAAGAGACTACTTCATCATGACCTGGGCTGGAATCAACTTATTTTTATTACTACAAAAGAGATTGCATATCTGGACTCTTATGGCTTGAATACTAATTCCATAAATGATAGGATTAAGCATTGGAGGGAATATCAAAAAGTAAAGTGACATGAATATCCGAGCTTTATACGGTACATGACTCATGTTGAAACGACTTTGAAGGACTTCAAACGTGCACCCCACTGCATAGTTAATCACAGCGAGTAAGTGTGGGGTGCATGTTTGAATAGCTTTGGCTTTGGATTCCTTAGAAGCAAGCAGGCAGATTCTGAGTATTTGGATGTAGGAAAATAGTATCATAATAATCTGAAAAATAAGTAAGAATATAGTCACTATCAGTCCAACAATGCTGTGAATAAATGTATCAAGACAAGACATTTTAACCAACTCAAAATTAATACAATAAACTCTATCTATGAACTTTTCACAAAATGTCCGTTCCACAGTTAAAATGAAGTACAGTCCAAAGACAAGACCAGGGTAAACCCAGGATATTGCAATAAGAGTAAACACTTTCTTAGCAGACATGATGAGGTGATAGTGTAATGGGTGACAAATGGCAACATACCGGTCATAGCCCATCACTGCTAAAATCATAATTTCAACTGAAGCATATATGTGTAAACAAATAATCTGTAACAGACAATTGGTTAGCGATATTTCATAATTATAAGATGACAAATGGCCAAGCATCGATGGCAATAAAGATGTGCTGCCATACACTGCATTCACTGATAAGTTACAGACATAAAAATACATGGGTTTGTGTAGCGCTCTCTCGTTGTAAATGACAACAATAAGAACTATGTTAACTAGTAATATGAAAATGTATAACAAAAGGAAAAATGAGAAGTAAGCATATCTATGGGCTTCCATTTCACTGTAGGCTGTCAAAATGAACACTGTGACAACTGAAATGTTCTCCATGGTGTCCTGGGAAATCTGGAGAGAGAAAAAAACTATGTTTATGAACTTATGTAGATTGAATATAATGGAGAGTACAATACATTGTACATGAATAGACTGTACAGTGCACATGAACATAATGAAAAATGCACTTGAACAAAATGAACAGTGCACATGAACATAATGAATAGTGCACATGAACGTAATGTACAGTGCATGTGCACATACAATACAGTGCACATCACATTTTTTGCATCAGTATTTAACTCATGGCTTTTTTTACTTGCATTAAAATCTCATGACAGAATATTCCAAGTTTTTCTTCTTTATTAATATGTTCTGGTATTTGGATTTTTAATTTTATCAAGCAAAAAACATGAGAAATCAGTGAAAATCAGTGTAATGACATCATTCCCTCTCTGAATGGACTAGAACAGGGGTGCCGGACCAGTCCTGGAGTGTCTGTTCGTTTTAATGAATTAGCCTAATTCTCTGCGGTTAAAGGAAACCACAGAAACCCACTGATTCTGCAGCCTTCTAGGAGCCTTCTTTGTTTACCAAAAAAACAGATATTATGCATGTATTTAGCTAACTCTATATTCATGTTGATGTTTAGCCTTAACAATGCTAAAATGTATGTTTTAAAAAATGCTCAAATGGGCCTGTTACTGAAGTGCATCTCATTGTAGTATCAGTTATGGAACTTTTAAGTTAAAGGATATTATTATGTGAATTGCATAACAAACATATTTGTTATCAAACAAATAAAATATTAGCATGTGATTGACACCAACAAGACATTTTTTCTTAGGCAGTGATCCCCCATGAACCTGTACTCCTGCCTGTAGCCTGTTAAGACTGTTTACTAGGTTATCTTATTAAAACCTGTTTAGCCTGCTTATAATATAACATTGCAGATTAGAAATGTACTTCATGTGTAGAAGCTTTAGGATATGTAATCTAAACTAAAATAGTAGAGAAAATAGAACAATGAGAGTAAAACGTAAATAAAAATAATTAATACAATTTAAAATATAAAGATAAAAACTTAATACGTTTTTCTTCAACTTTGCACCTTCAGCAAGGTCAGAATTAAAGTTCTGACAGCCAGGTCAGAATTAAAGCTCACTGCTGGTTCTGTATTTGACTTATAACAATAAATAATGCACCATATCAAACATAATATACTATATTAACAGGTTCCTTTGAAATCAAGACTCACAGAAATGTGGAAGCAGAAGTTCTGCTGCCTTGCAACACCTTCTTGAGAAATGGATGGAACGAGTCATCTATTGGCCCTTTTATAATAGCATGGCCATATGGAAATAATCAGTGACGTAATAGGGGATTAGGTCATCACTGCTGACACACTTACGGTTACCTCATCTTCAGCAGAAGTACATTCTGGATTATCCCTTGCCATGTACAGCAACACTCCACTCTACAAAATTAAAATGTTTATGTGATTTAAAGCTCCTGTACTTTCTGCCAAACTGGGTCTTTTCAACATTGATCATAATTGATAACAAAAAAACAACTTTTAGGTAGTTTTAAGTGAGAAGTTGGGCTTGGTCAAAAGACAGAAAATTCAGGTTTCTCAGCAGGCTCTGCACAAGCAGCTACGCCTTCAGGCGGTCGCTCTGCGGGATCTGGCGGAGAATCTCCGAACTCTCTCTCATGGCCGGCCCACCTTCAGTTGCACAAGCACCCACACATCCCATTCCTCCCCCACCTCCGCCTGACGCTAGGGAACCTAAGCTTCAGCTTCCGCTGTGGTATAGCGGGAGTCGGGAAAGTGTCAGGGGTTTTTAACTCGGTGCCTAATTTTTTTTAAAACACAGCCCTCAAGCTTCTATTCGCAAGAGTCCTGGGTAGCCTTCATTCTCTCTCTCATAACCGGGAATGCTCTTGCATGGGCCGACCCACTTATCAGGGCTAATTCGCCCATCATGAACCACACAGATGGGCTTATGGCGGAGATGGTGTCAGTTTTTGATCAAGACGTTTCTGGCAATGAGGCCGCTATGTGTTCGACCCGTCTTCGTCAGGGATCTGACACCGTGGCCACTTTTGGGGGGGCGGGGTTGACAGGATGGGCCGATGAGCCGCTTAGTGCACTGTTTCTCAACGCCCTGTCAGAACCAGTATAAGATGCTCTCGCGGGTCTCGAACCACCCGCTATGTTCGGTGCCCTGGTGTCCACCGCCATTCGTTTAGACAACCGCTTTAGAGAGAGAGAGAAAGAGAGGGTTTCTAAAGGTTTTAGATATCACCCAGCTAGTTACCTTTCTTCCGCCACGCCAGCGCTGTCTCAAACCCCTTCACTATATACTATTGTGCAGGAGGAGCCCATGCAGGTCGATGGGTCCTGTATGCGCGTAACAGGGGACGTTAAGTCCCGTGAATTGTGGTGTAGGTACTGTAAGAGGCAGGGTCACTTAAAGGAACAGTGTCCCAAGCTTTCAGGTAAAAGAGGGGTCTCGCTAGGCGACCCGAGTTGCCTAGAGGGACTGCAGTTCAATTACCCTCGGACCCTCCTGCCAGTTAATTTACACTGGAACGATTGCCAGTTCCATTGCAATGCTTTTATTGACTCCGGGGCCGTTGAGTGCCTTATCGATTCTGATTGGGCTAAATCCCACAAAATTCCCACCCACCCTCTGCCTCATCCTCGCCTTGTTACGGCTCTGGACGGCCGCCCGTTGGGCACAGGCACCATTTCCCGCATTACCTCCGCCATACGCGTTCCGTATATCATACGGAGGAGATTCCTTTTTTTTTAATTGCGTCCCCGGCTTATCCGCTGGTCTTGGGCCATTCCTGGCTTACCCGCCATAACCCACATATTAATTATGAATTTATGAAACAGATGAAAGTGAAACTTCAGCTTGCTTAATATCTGTGTACAGTAAGTGAAACATGATTGTAATGGGAACACTCAAAATGACTAAACCACCAAGCATATCATTCCAACACTTTTATTAACAAATGTTTAGTTAATTTAGCAATAATATCCCTGATGTGTGTTAATTGATGGGTGGAATCAATTACCTTTCGTCCCAGAAAGAGAAACATTAGACAACTAATTCATGAGAAGTTGAGGAGCAAATTACCTCTGCAGATTTCATTGTCAATTAAATGCCAATACATGACCTGAAATTTGCAGTGAGCAGCTGATGGAATTCCCTTTCAGCCAAACTGGCCATTTAAAATGTGATCAGTTAAAGAGGCAAGAGACTACTTCATCATGACCTGGGCTGGAATCAACTTATTTTTATTACTACAAAAGAGATTGAATATCTGGACTCTTATGGCTTGAATACTAATTCCATAAATGATAGGATTAAGCATTGGAGGGAATATCAAAAAGTAAAGTGACATGAATATCCGAGCTTTATACGGTACATGACTCATGTTGAAACGACTTTGAAGGACTTCAAACGTGCACCCCACTGCATAGTTAATCACAGCGAGTAAGTGTGGGGTGCATGTTTGAATAGCTTTGGCTTTGGATTCCTTAGAAGCAAGCAGGCAGATTCTGAGTATTTGGATGTAGGAAAATAGTATCATAATAATCTGAAAAATAAGTAAGAATATAGTCACTATCAGTCCAACAATGCTGTGAATAAATGTATCAAGACAAGACATTTTAACCAACTCAAAATTAATACAATAAACTCTATCTATGAACTTTTCACAAAATGTCCGTTCCACAGTTAAAATGAAGTACAGTCCAAAGACAAGACCAGGGTAAACCCAGGATATTGCAATAAGAGTAAACACTTTCTTAGCAGACATGATGAGGTGATAGTGTAATGGGTGACAAATGGCAACATACCGGTCATAGCCCATCACTGCTAAAATCATAATTTCAACTGAAGCATATATGTGTAAACAAATAATCTGTAACAGACAATTGGTTAGCGATATTTCATAATTATAAGATGACAAATGGCCAAGCATCGATGGCAATAAAGATGTGCTGCCATACACTGCATTCACTGATAAGTTACAGACATAAAAATACATGGGTTTGTGTAGCGCTCTCTCGTTGTAAATGACAACAATAAGAACTATGTTGACTAGTAATATGAAAATGTATAACAAAAGGAAAAATGAGAAGTAAGCATATCTATGGGCTTCCATTTCACTGTAGGCTGTCAAAATGAACACTGTGACAACTGAAATGTTCTCCATGGTGTCCTGGGAAATCTGGAGAGAGAAAAAAACTATGTTTATGAACTTATGTAGATTGAATATAATGGAGAGTACAATACATTGTACATGAATAGACTGTACAGTGCACATGAACATAATGAAAAATGCACTTGAACAAAATGAACAGTGCACATGAACATAATGAATAGTGCACATGAACGTAATGTACAGTGCATGTGCACATCACATTTTTTGCATCAGTATTTAACTCATGGCTTTTTTTACTTGCATTAAAATCTCATGACAGAATATTCCAAGTTTTTCTTCTTTATTAATATGTTCTGGTATTTGGATTTTTAATTTTATCAAGCAAAAAACATGAGAAATCAGT
Organism: Ilyophis sp. 1 JC-2022; assembly: GCA_022702515.1. NCBI lineage: Eukaryota > Metazoa > Chordata > Actinopteri > Anguilliformes > Synaphobranchidae > Ilyophis > Ilyophis sp. 1 JC-2022. The sequence goes on along the minus strand of CM040402.1, from coordinate 89,324,594 downwards.
GAAAATCAGTGTAATGACATCATTCCCTCTCTGAATGGACTAGAACAGGGGTGCCGGACCAGTCCTGGAGTGTCTGTTCGTTTTAATGAATTAGCCTAATTCTCTGCGGTTAAAGGAAACCACAGAAACCCACTGATTCTGCAGCCTTCTAGGAGCCTTCTTTGTTTACCAAAAAAACAGATATTATGCATGTATTTAGCTAACTCTATATTCATGTTGATGTTTAGCCTTAACAATGCTAAAATGTATGTTTTAAAAAATGCTCAAATGGGCCTGTTACTGAAGTGCATCTCATTGTAGTATCAGTTATGGAACTTTTAAGTTAAAGGATATTATTATGTGAATTGCATAACAAACATATTTGTTATCAAACAAATAAAATATTAGCATGTGATTGACACCAACAAGACATTTTTTCTTAGGCAGTGATCCCCCATGAACCTGTGCTCCTGCCTGTAGCCTGTTAAGACTGTTTACTAGGTTATCTTATTAAAACCTGTTTAGCCTGCTTATAATATAACATTGCAGATTAGAAATGTACTTCATGTGTAGAAGCTTTAGGATATGTAATCTAAACTAAAATAGTAGAGAAAATAGAACAATGAGAGTAAAACGTAAATAAAAATAATTAATACAATTTAAAATATAAAGATAAAAACTTAATACGTTTTTCTTCAACTTTGCACCTTCAGCAAGGTCAGAATTAAAGTTCTGACAGCCAGGTCAGAATTAAAGCTCACTGCTGGTTCTGTATTTGACTTATAACAATAAATAATGCACCATATCAAACATAATATACTATATTAACAGGTTCCTTTGAAATCAAGACTCACAGAAATGTGGAAGCAGAAGTTCTGCTGCCTTGCAACACCTTCTTGAGAAATGGATGGAACGAGTCATCTATTGGGCCTTTTATAATAGCATGGCCATATGGAAATAATCAGTGACGTAATAGGGGATTAGGTCATCACTGCTGACACACTGACGGTTACCTCATCTTCAGCAGAAGTACATTCTGGATTATCCCTTGCCATGTACAGCAACACTCCACTCTACAAAATTAAAATGTTTATGTGATTTAAAGCTCCTGTACTTTCTGCCAAACTGGGTCTTTTCAACATTGATCATAATTGATAACAAAAAAACAACTTTTAGGTAGTTTTAAGTGAGAAGTTGGGCTTGGTCAAAAGACAGAAAATTCAGGTTTCTCAGCAGGCTCTGCACAAGCAGCTACGCCTTCAGGCGGTCGCTCTGCAGGATCTGGCGGAGAATCTCCGAACTCTCTCTCATGGCCGGCCCACCTTCAGTTGCACAAGCACCCACACATCCCATTCCTCCCCCACCTCCGCCTGACGCTAGGGAACCTAAGCTTCAGCTTCCGCTGTGGTATAGCGGGAGTCGGGAAAGTGTCAGGGGTTTTACCTGAAAAAGAGGTAAAAGAGGGGTCTCGCTAGGCGACCCGAGTTGCCTAGAGGGACTGCAGTTCAATTACCCTCGGACCCTCCTGCCAGTTAATTTACACTGGAACGATTGCCAGTTCCATTGCAATGCTTTTATTGACTCCGGAGCCGTTGAGTGCCTTATCGATTCTGATTGGGCTAAATCCCACAAAATTCCCACCCACCCTCTGCCTCATCCTCGCCTTGTTACGGCTCTGGACGGCCGCCCGTTGGGCACAGGCACCATTTCCCGCATTACCTCCGCCATACGCGTTCCGTATCAGCATCATACGGAGGAGATTCCGTTTTTTTAAATTGCGTCCCCGGCTTATCCGCTGGTCTTGGGCCATTCCTGGCTTACCCGCCATAACCCACATATTAATTATGGGGGGCCCGGTCCCGTTATCCATCAGTGGGATTCCCAATGTAAACTTCACTGTTCGTCCTCCAGTCCATTGCTGTCGGGAGGAGGGGTTCAAGATTATCCCAAGCCTATCATCGCTACTGATGTCATGGTTGCCCCGGTTATATGGGAAGTTGAGGCAGCGGTGCAGAGAGCCTTGCGCTTGGACCCAGGCACAGGTTCTCCATAGGGGCCACGCCTCTCAACTTACCGGTCACCCCTGTGTTCAGCGTATTAGGAACTTTTTATCCCGACATTTCTGGTGGCCCAGTCTGGAGAAGAACGTACGCTCGTTTGTCGCAGCTTGTCCGGCTTGTGCTCGCAGCAAGGCCTCTCACCTTCCTCCCTTGGGTCTCCTTTGTCCCCTACCTATTCCCACCCGCCCCTGGACTCATATTTCCCTTGACTTCGTCACGGGTTTGCCTTTATCTTCAGGCAACACTACTATATTAGTGGTGGTCGACCACTTCTCTAAAGCGGCCCATTTCATTGCGCTGCCCAAGCTGCCTTCTGCACCAGAGACAGCGCAACTTATGATTGATCACGTACTTGTCAGCCCTCTTGCCCCGGTTGAAAGACCACCTCCGCCTCCCCGACTCATAGAGGGGGTCCGGTCCGGCTTATACCATTTGCCGCATTGTGGCCAAGAGACGTGTGGGCAGAGGGTGGCAGTTCCTTGTGGACTGGGAGGGCTACGGCCTGGAGGAACGTTGCTGGGTTCCATCGAGAAACATCCTGGACCCTCAGTTACCGACTTTCGCAGAAATAAGGTTGTGGAAACGTCTGGTGCCGTTCCTAAGAGGGGGGGTTCTGTCATTCTTTTGAACACTTTAAGATTCCTCATCTGTCGCACCTGGACCTCCAATATTTCCTCGGTGTCTCTGGCATAGAGATCCCCTACAATGCGGGGATACAGAGTTAGGTAGGACCCATCTTCCTTGTCATAAAATTGACACTGGTACAGCAAAGCCCATTAAAATATCTCCATGTCATGTCCCCCTGCATTTACAGTAAGAGGTGGCCGATCATGTGAAACAGATATTGGATTATGGTATTATACAACCTTCAAGTTTGTATAATACAGCTCTTGTTGTGCCAGTTCGGAAAAAAGATGGCACTTTAAGTTTTTTTGTTTTTGTTTATTGGCTTAAGTTAGCTTATTGTTTTGTGAATCAAATAAATGTTATATGTTCAGTAGTATGTACCCGAATAATATTGTATGTTGATCACAAAATGTTATGTTTTTCGCCGGATAACAGGGTTCGGTAATGTTGGGCAGGCACTCAATTGAATGAAGACAGCTTTGACCGTATAACGTTAGCTGCAGTTTTGAAGCAAATGGGGTAGGTGGCTAGCTAGCTATCCATGACAGAAAACATAGTGTGAGACTATTTTTGACACAAAATCAAATAGAATTCAATACTAAGTTATGCAAGTGACAGCGAACCTAGCATAACGCTGGCTTGCTCTTATGAATGTGAGAGGGATTCCCAGCTGGCGAGCTGTAGAAATGGACGCTTACCATTTTAGCAAGCTGGCCATAAAACGTCTTGCTGCATGGTATGTTCATGTCGTTTAGGTCTGCTGAATAAACCTAAGTTAGTTAGCTAACATAGTTTAAAGCAGAGAGCTCATAGACTATATTTGTTAAGTCACTTGGTTTGTCAGTACGGTGGTGACTGAGTAATACTATTTTTTTATAATCAAGTCAAGAATAACATAACTTATGAAAAGTTGCTATTTATTTCAACATTAGACTAATACATTAATATAACAATATAACAATATAAGATCAGCAGCATCCCTTCGGTTTCCTCGTACCACTTTTGAACTTTATTTTTAGAAGACTTGGGTGTCACGTGACCCAAATTATCGTCTGTGATTGGATGGTAGCAGAATATTGCTCGCCTCGAATAAACTTGTTCAGATACTGATTTATCAATAGGAAAATTGCCTGCAATCATTGCCTATCAATTTTGCCTGAAAAATATGGAATGTGTAGGGGAGACCCTTTACAATTGTAAAAATTTTCTCTTCTTCCTCAATTACTCAAAAGGTAATGCGATAAAAGGCAGCAAAATTCCACTACAAAATGCGTACTCATCTGCTTCAATAAGTCACATTAAATTTGAGATGATCACAAATGGTTTCGTTCACAATTTAAACAAACATAAACGTAGTCCGATGTTACCATTGTTAAGTATGTACTTACCAATTGTAACATGGGTAGCTATAATTGTAACAATGAAAAACAACTGCATAAATCGCTAATATCTGCAATATTTTCCAGGACAAAACACTGTTGGTTCAAAAGAGCATACCCTACATTGATGTTTAAACCAGCAACTAATTGGGTAACTCATTGTTTTTTTTTATTTATTGGCAAAAACGGTAGACATGCCTAATTGAATGAGTGGTTTCGTCATATTTTAAATAGTTATTTTGTCCATGTAAAGAAACTTTTTTCAGCCAATTATGATTTTTGTAGGCTTTAGGTCATTTGTTGGGTAGTTACTAATCATTTGTGAGGTTGAAACCAAGTGTTCACATTATCATCAATTTTAGGGCAGTTTATACCTCGACATCTTCATGGAGATGAATTGTCGGCTCCATTTGCTACAATTGTAACACATGTTACAAACTTGGCGCCAGGGGGCATACTTGTGGTGTCCTTGCTTATAATGTCTGTGAGTAATCAATACATGTTAAATCTATGGTAACTTGGAACCAGGAGATGAATTATCGAAATGGTATGTATTTGGTTTAATGAGCAAACAAAAGAACACTACCGATTCATTCATTTATTTACGTGGGTGAAAAACAGTTTTTTTTTTTTTTTAAAGGTGCGCAGAGTTGAAGGAACAGAGCTCGTATTTTGAGGTCAGTTAGTGGAAAGCACAAGGCATATATGAACGTATTTCCGTTTTCGTGTTTATAGTATTGTCCGTAAAAATTTTTGTCACGTGTTAAGGCTGGTGCTGGTGCCTTTTCTGTTCTGGCTAAAAAGTAGGCCCCATGGTTAATGATAGGCTTTAAACGTTAAGTTAACACATAATTTAATTTGAAATGTGTTGCAGACATCAAATTCAGAATTAGAGTATATTTACAAAAATCAATAAAGTTGATAAGGTGAAACATTAAGGGTCAGATTCAGAATTGAAATAAGCATGTGTAAATGGGACTTACTCATTTACAAACCATTTACTTAATCGAAATTCCGCGTAGCTTAAGCTATTAAGCTTAAGCGTCTCTCCATTCGATACATGGCATTATGTGCACGGGGTGGAGATTTGATGAAAATGAGGCGTGTCTGCAAGTTGTTCAAGATACGCGTATTCAGAGTTTTCACTTTATCATTTTTTCCCACGCAACTTTGTTTGAAAAAATAAGTCGTCTATGTCTAGCGCCACCAATAGATTATTATGATAGCCTTGGATCCTATCATTTATGTAAAATAATTACCATGTGCTCATTTTGATAAAGAGGGAGATTTGTCTGCAAAGGTTAATTTGTCTCACTTTAATAAATTTCACACTTCCCAGAGTTAAGTAGATGGAAATAACCTCCTGTGAATGTGTTCTAGTGGATGTGTTGCAATAGTAAATCAAGTAGATAACGCGTCTGTCTTATGAATGGTTGGTAAGTCCATTTTTAACTGGGTGGTATGTTCACTAGATGTAAGGAAAAAACACAGTACATCACCCAAATAAGGCCAGAACCCTTACCCTTAAAAGTTAACGGTCCCTGTTCAGTGTCATGGCCTTGTAATCTGAGATGTGGTTGTCATGGGAACAGAAAGGTAGCATTTTGAGAGCACTAATTAAATTATATAGTTTTAGATATAACAGGTTGTTTTACTTGCACATATTGCTAGATGCTGCTGCATACCATTATCTGTGTGTAAAGTACAGGTTGGTTGTGTGCAGATCAGCACCCTTAAATTGTACTACTAGAGGAACATATGAACACATTTCAAAGGCAGTGGTGCAGAGTACATATTTACTTTGTGTGCACGTGTGTGTCTGTACATGTGCTTGTGTGTGCATGTGTGTGTATATGCTTTCATTTATCAATTTTTTTCCCTTTATTTGTTGACCCTGTACACTCAGAGCACAGTATGCAGGACATGGAAGGCTGTGATTTGTGACCTTTCAGTATGAACTGCATCATTCCAGGCCCTATCCAGCTGGAAAAATAAATATTGATGATAATGATGTAACTTCTTTCACGGTGAGATTGCATAAAGCACTCAGGGGCCAGAGTCCCCAGGCTGTCCAAAGGGAGGTCATTATTCCCCCTCTCTCATCGCCCTCAGCTACCTGCTCCATCCCCACTATAATCTACAGGCAGCTGCTGTTGTTCACTGTGTCCTTTTGGTCTCGGATTTGAAGGGCTCTAATTGCTTTCCAGGGGACGAACAGGTACAATGGGCTAATGACCTCCTATAATGTCTAATGACTAATGGACTAATAAACATGTTTATCACTTCATTTGCTCTGTCTGCTGTTGACCCTCGGAGAGAGATAGTGTGTCATCAGATCCATCTCCCAAAGGGAGTAATTAGTTCACAGATCATTTTTAAAAGTAAGGTTACATCACCTAACTTTGGCCATCCGCTTGTATCTGTTCAAATTAATTAATAAGATGCTGCATCACGTGTGAGGGTAGTAGGATATGACGTCAGGCGTTATTATGGATCCCACTGCTTTTCTTGGCAAGACACGTGCTGCGTAGCATTCAAGCGCTAGGATTGGCCAGGTGTCCATGCTCACACCTCGGGGTAAAGACGTGGTTCGAAGGGAGCACACGAACCAGAATGTATTACAAAGTCATAACCAAGATATATGTCGAATAAAAAAAAACTCTGATTTTTGTGAGTTTGTGATTCCCGTACCCCACCCCAAACCCCTAAACATAACCTCACAGGAGTTCACGTAACTCGGGCTCATGCCCGAACTGTTAAGATGGTGGGGTTGTATGCACCACGCTACTGTGGCATTGCCACGGTTACAACAGTAAGGTGTTGTAGGAAGACGTGTTGTCGGCCTGTGACATACCTCCATTCAGGAGCACACTTTTCAAGAAGTACACAAACGTTTTGGTCACATAAATATGACATGAAGCTTTGTTTAAAAAAAAAAAAGGAGGCACAGCTTTGCTGACGTTTTCGTTCAAATACAACAAAAACAACATGTGACATGGTAGCGCAAGAGTGGGGCACAGAGTTGCCAGATCTTGTAAGATTTTCCAACCAAATGGTGACTCAAAACAAACCCAAAATATATTCTTAATCAAAACCAACGTGTTTAAAATAGAAATCATCATATTTTTACTATAAAATAAGTGTGTCCTTTGCGACTTTTCATTTTTACCCGTGACTACACTTTGAAAGTATCCCAATTTAGCTGTAAAACCACAGACATGGTAACACTGGTGGGATGCCTTATGACCTGCTTACGACACTTCCACAGTACGGTTGGAAAATAGTATGGCGGATCATTTTTGCAGACTGCTAAACAGTGCACATTAAGCAGCACACTTCTGCCAGTGCGCTGTATGCAGGAGACAGGGCGCACTAGATAGGGCTCTGATTCAGACACAGCCTACGTCAAATTTTTAGAGGCAAAATGCTAAGGGCTAAAGCTAGCCTTTGCTCATGCGCAAAGTACTGTGGGTCAAACTGTCATGATCGGATTGCCAGTGTCTTAATGCATAGCTAAATTCATGTCTTCGTGATCTGTTCGTAGAGTCACAGATTCGTAGACGTGGACTATATTTTAGCTTACAGGAGTTGTCAAAATGTCGGTTTTTTAAGGTAATTACATTTATTTACTAAATTAGCTGTAATCTTTTACACGGTTAGATACCTTCGCTTTTCTTACCAAATCGTAGCCTATGTTTAAAAGTATTCCAATGTAGACTAATGGTGTTAGCCTACTCATAGCTGGAGAAAAATAGCTTCCTTATCCAGGAGATCAGCTTGACTGAGAATGTATGTGTGATCCACCGTTATAGAATTAGATGCGCATATGACATACTACGAGTTGGTAAGAAAAGCGAAGGTATCTAAATGTGTAAAAAGCCACGTGGAATACTTGCAACTTTATTTCTGCAGAATGCGATGTCCTGGAATAAGAAAAACTATGGGTTTGTGTTCATTATTATCTCTTGATACTTACCCTATGCAGTATGCATGGTGGCCCCCTAGTGGTAGTCGTTGACGTGCCAATTATAGTAGCCTATTTATATTTCTCTGAAATTATAAATTAATTTACAATGACATTTTGACAACTCCTGTATGCTATAATATAGTCCACATCTATACGACTCTGTGACTCTGACGAACAGATCACCACTGGCAATCCGATCATGACAGCTTGACGCACAACGCTTTGCGCATGTGCAAAGGCTAGCTTTAGCCCTTAGCATTTTGCCTCTAAAAAGAAGACGTATTTTGAAATAAAAAACAGAAACCAAAAGAGCGAGACGTCTAGATCCAGGGGTACTTCCGTCATCAATTCTGAAAAAAGATGCAGACCTCGGAACTCAGAAATGAATGGGAATTGAGCTTCAAGTTGCCTTTATGAGTAAATGTACTTGTTTGAGCAAGATATTTCAAATGCATTTGGTCTAAGCAACGTTTTTACGTATTTAACTCGATATGTTATTCTGCAAATCTTTTTAAAACGCGATTTTTAACATCTTCTGGGTGCGCATTGATGATGTATTTTGTGATTTGAACAGTGGGTAAACGGTCTGTTTTCACTACAAACGCAGGGCTATTTATGGCTTATGCATCAAAATGAGAAAATATATAGATTTTTTTGTAATGTCAGGTAACATTCCTGATATTAAGCAGTTGATTCATATTCTACAGACGACCGTAGGTGAATCAGATGTTCTGAATTCTTACTTGTTGTATCAGGTCATAGCTAATGTTGCTATCAGCTTAGCAAGCGCCTTCATATGATTTTGAATATGTGCAAACATTTCTGTGTTTGCATTTCCAATTAACAATGCACAGTATGTACGAAATAGCCTATTGCATAGTAATCACACTTTCAATTGCTAGTCACTAAACTAGCTTTCTAGCTAGTCAGTGTTCCAGGAGACTAAAGACTAAAATGAAGCCATTTAGCCATGAAGACTAAAATGCTAGCAAGGAACTGCGGGTGGGGTGGCTACTGACTAGTGGCATTATACCTACTAGTTAGGTAGCAAGGTTCTTAACTAGCAAACTTTAGCTATCATGCGAAGTGGCTAATGTAGCCAACGCCAGCTGAATATCGAATGAAAAAGTTTAGCTAACTTTGTGTGCTGGATCAAAATAGCAACACTTTAATTTACTAGTCTATCTTCTATGAAGTGCTGGTGGCATTACAACCAGAGACCGTGACAACTTTGGTTGTCTACAAGTTCTGTGTCCTAACTGAAACACCTGAATCAGCCATAGACATGGATATTAACGCTCTATGGAATCTCTTTTTTTTAAAGACAGTAGCTCATTTAAAACGATTGTGTCTTATTTAAAATTTAAAAAATGGTTTTCTAATAAACAACTTAAAAAATAAATAAATAGCAACTGATTTAAAAAGCTGGCTTCTTATTTTTTTTAAAAAGTTTTATTTTAAAAAAAGTGGTTTCCTAAATGTAATTTTCTAATTTCTAATCTATATTTTCTAATTTAAAAAAAGATTGCTTCTTATTTCGAGATAGGGGTTTGCACTTCAGGGCCACCGTATGGATTTTCCAACTTGAATTGTCTGGTCAGCATTTGAATTACATTTTACTGCCCTTAACCACCAAGGGAAGATGTGAAGTCATTAGGGCAAGCTCCACTTATGTTAAGGAGTTAATTTAAGCCATTTTAATTAACACGGTCCAGTGCTTATTTATCACATATATTGTACAGGACATCCTAAACTGGCATTTCTGATTGGGCCAAGTGGGCTATGACATACTTATGCATGATACAGTGTAGATCCTTCCAGTCATGTGATTCAGAAAAGCTTTTATTTTATTTTAGTTTTTTGATCTGCTGTCCTTCTTGCTATGTTCTTCCACCAGCATACAATACATTAAAAAATGTTTGGTTTGATTTTCACTGTTTGGTTTTTGAATCAGTAACACCACAGTACTTAATTAACTACTGCACTTTATGTATCATGTATGTTTTCTAAATTGTTTGTGTGTTTTGAATATTTTAAATGTCCTTGAATGATGAGAGGCTTGTGACTAAGAATTCCAATGTATTTTTTTATGCAAATGAAAATAAACTACTTGACTGGACTTGAAAGTTCAAATAAATTCTGCAGAGTAATATATTTGTGAATGCTCTATTTCATTGACCACTGTGGGTTTCATACATGAGAAGTGGGTCTTCTCTGTGAGGCTCATCACAGCTGTGCAATTAATTAACCTGGTTCAGACAGGAAGCATACACCATAGAAGTCATTTCTGTTTTGTCAGTTTTTATTTCATGTTTTCACAAATTAGTATCCAGTTATAAAAGTCAAATAAACAAAAAACTAGCAGAATTTATATTTATACTTTACATAAAATGAACTAGAAATACAATATTAAAAGGTGAACCTCTATCCTGGAGACGTATACCACTTGATCCTGAAACTTAATATTTAAAAGACATTATCTTACCATAAGTTGGCTACACTAGAATGTGGATGCGTCAGTGAGTGAGTGTTCTCTGGCAGCTGAATAATTGTTTCAGTCTCTTCCAAATCTCTTTTAGTTTCAACCCGTAAATAACTGGATTAAGGAGTGGGGGAATAACTAAAAATTCTACTGACAATATCATACGGATAATATGTGGTGTATCAGAATGCAACCTATGATGAACTATTTCAAAAACACAATTGATAGAAAAATTTATGAAAATCAAAATATGAGGCATACATGTTTCTAAGACTTTTTTTCTATGCCCTTTTGAGCTTCTAAGACATATAATAATGATTCTAATATAAGAAAAAACTATGAAAAACAAAGGAGCAAAGACAGAAATGATTAGAATTAATAAACCATAATAATAATTCACAGATGTGTTTCCACAACTTAATTTTACAATTGAATAATTATCACAGTAAACTCTATCTAATTTAAATTTACACAATGTGAGCCTATTGGTCAACAGACTCATAATACTAATTTCACATGCAGGGAATATCCAGGAAAAAATCAAAAGCTTTTTGACAGTTGATGTTTTTATTATTGTGGTGTATTGTAATGGTTTACAAATAGACACATACCTGTCATAGGCCATTACACACAACAGTGTAAACTCTGCTGCGGCGTATGTGTAAATGGCGAAGGCCTGAGCTACACAGGCATGGTAAGAAATAACTTGGTTCTTAGACAGTAAGTCACTCAAAATTTTGGGGTAGAAGGCACTCGTCCCAAAGATTGCATTCAAAAACAGAGCAGCAAGAAAAATGTACATGGGTTCATGGAGGCTTTTATGAACATATATGAGTGCAATAACAACAGTATTGGTGAACAGAATAAGAAGGTACAGGATTAGCATAATTGTGAAAAAAACATGTCTGTTCTTGTGCAACCCCACATGTCCACTGAAAGTAAGATATATCACATTGGATACATTTTCCATGAGTTTCGCTGGTATAGTTCCAGCAAACTTAATATTCTGAAATGAAAGAAAAGGATGGAATGAGTTGCATATAGTCCCACATTACATTCAGCAGAATTCGAATTCAGCTTTGTATATTTTCACTTTTCAGTTTGACTTTAATTAACTTTGTGCATTTTCAGTTGATTTCTATTTCAGCTTTTTGTATTTTCAACTGAATTCTAACCCAGATTTGTGTGTTTTCAGTTGAATTCTAATTCAGCTTTGTATATTTTCACCTGAATTCTAACTTAATATAGCCATGGGGGAAAACAATTATGTTCAAATGAGATATCATTTTTTATTATTGACTTATTAATTATTAAAGTAGTTGTAGACATTAGGGGCCCTATCTTACACCCGGCGCTAACCCAAATGCAAGTGTCTTTGCTATCTTACACCCGGCGCATGGTTCATTATAACGCCTTGCGTTCATATCGTTTAATGTATTCTTGCGCCCATTACAAGTGAACTGGGCCTGTTGGTCTTAAGATGAGAGTGGCCAGAATTATTTTTGGCGTATTGCTATCTTGAGGCAGCAGAAAGCGTTTGCGCTAAAACCACCACAAACCTGGTCTAAAGTCATGTCGCAATTGTTTACATGTTATTTTAACGGTGCATATAAGTGCGTCTATATAGGCGTATGCACAACGCGCGTACACCCTCATGTCTGTTATACACAGGGGCGCGCACAAGCATGACTACAAATATCAAGATTACAATGTGAAATATTATGATTGTGTAGGCTATATATAAAAAAATGCAGAATAATAAAAGGGTCCATAGGTCAAAGATCACATAGCTACCTGTCCCTCAGCGAAGGGGAATGCCGAATTAAATTGCTTTCAGCCCACTCCATCAACATCCAGGCAATGTGCGATGGTATGTGTAAGGTTACATGTATAGGCTATAGACTATTCGCAATTATCCTGGATCAAGCTATGACTTAGCCTATATTTGCCAATAATTCCTGCAATCTTCTGGGAGGACAGTCTTCTGTTACGGGACAATGGTTAAATGGCTTCCATTTGCTGATAACACCAATATCAAACCTAATGCGCGAATTGTCATTTACACCTAATGTGTCAATTGTCATTCAAAGGAAACATCGCACACTGCAATAGACGGACATTTGAGTTCTAAAAATGCGCTTCAGATGTAATTACAATACAGCTCTCTAGGCCTACAGCCTGTAAGTAAATATAATAGTTTTGACTGAAAAAAGTTCAAAACCTTGTCTAGTGAATATGTCATTTATTGTTTTTCAAATAGCCTAAACTACAGCGGATTCGCTGTGCATAAAGTTTTTTCCATAGACTGTGGTTAAACAACGGAGATAAATGTCACCATGTTAACTGAATTTGAACCGTAGTAGGTATTTTTCGCTCTTCGTATTTTTTAAATTACAGTGACAAGGTTTCCATACTCTCAGTTTATTAAATCCCAGCTGATTTAACCTGTTATTCCATAACTGAACAAAACGAGAAGAGAACTAAGCGTCTAATTAGAAACGAAAACAAATTTGCAGCACGTTACACAATTAATTTTAATGCCATTCTCTGCATGTGCGCTGCATGTTCTCTGTTTCCCCTGCTTTAAGTCGCACGTTTCACGGTCTTAAAGTGGATTGTTTTAAAGCATTACGCTACAAGTAAAACAGGTTGGTCACATTTCCATAAGCAGGACATTATAAAACAAGGGGAAATATGCGTGAACATATGGGTTGCCAACCTTTACAGCTTTAAATAACAGTATTTATGTTATTAATCAATATTACTATGCAGGTAGCCTAATGAACTTAAGATGAAGCTTGAACTTCGAGAACTCCATGAGAACACCCTCATGGAATTGATGTTTGACACTTTAATTGCATAATCAAACGAAATTTGTTGAACAAGCAGGCTAATTTGACGTTTTTTAAGGTGAGACTAAAGCCATTGATAGCTTATTTTCAGCTGTTGCAGGTCCTTTAAACGAAATGTAACCGCATATATTTTGTAAAATAACAGCCATGTCGGGAATTTCCGGGAACTCATAGGCTAATGGTTAGTCAGAATAATATTGATCTTACTATTGATCCATTTAGCCTATTCCTTGATCGCACTAAACACGCACAAGCATGTCTGTTTCGTCATCAAGCAATCCGTAAGGTGATAAAGCAAGCTTTTAACGGGAATGGGATAGGACATTTTGATGAAGTTCAGGCCATTGCGCGTTGCGTCATGCTTAGCGCCCCAAATACACGCCGGTAAACTAGCAAAAATGGACTTGGACACGGCATAAATTGATTTTACGCCATGCGCTTAGACCAAGCGCCAAGATCGCCAAGATAGAGCCCTAGTGATGCAACGGTTCATGTAAAAATGTTCACATCACTTGCTTCAAAAATCCTCTTTTGTGTCTAGCTATGTTTTTGAATTTAAAAATCCAGCAGAACTATTTACACAAGTCAAGCTGCTGTGACTGCATCTTAGAGCTGAAGCACTAGTCAGTCAGTTTTTGAAATGGCAAATGTGTGAGAAAAACCACTGCTTGGGCACATTTACGCTACCACCCTGATGCATCCTGATTCTTTTTGCACACCTGACACAGATTTAATAGTTCAAAGTGTAAATATGAAGAATACACATGAGGGTCGATTTACTAAGATTACAAATAAGAGGTGTTATTTTGCGCGCGCAGCCAAAGTATTTGCATGTGTTATCGTTTCACATTTTGTGGTTGATCAACTAAGAGTCATTATGTAAATTACTCCAGTCGCAAAGAGCCGTATTAAATGAGAGATTTTGCGTGTTTGGAATGGTTACTGCAATATCTCATACGGTGAAAAGACTGGCAGCAATGTTGCCAGTAAAAAAACATTTAATGAATGGGAAAAATTTTAGGAGATGTCTGTTTTTATTTATTGCCATTATACATAACAGTGTTTTGAAAAATTTTCATGAACATTTCCTTTAAAAATACAGGATTTACGGGATTTTTCCCCCCCAAAATACTGTCAGTCAAGTATAATAATAGCTCACAATAACTCATTATTTAACAGTCATCCCATAAAATAACATTCAATCCGTTTACTAGCTTCATTCAATGGTTATCACTGGCAACATTGCTGGCGTTCTTTTAATGGTATTTTTTACAGTGTAGGTATAGGCTATTGTTACACTGAACAAGCTGGTGGTTTAATACAAACTGTTTCACTGGATGTCTCTTAGTTTCTTCCGAGAGTTACAGATGTTTTTCCGGACTGAAATGATCATAACTATACTTACTAGCACTACTTGTGCCATTAGTGTCACATACATTCACAATTCTATCTGATGATGGGTTTTATTGTGATAAAGTTTTTATTTGCTTTGTTATTCACTGTTTGCAATATTAGATGTTGTATTGCTTGTTTGATTCAAATACTAGTTACTCTTGTATTCTGTAATAAGATTTGCTTCATGATTAAAAATTTATTTATTCATCTTACTGTTGATCACTTTGGGGCACTTTGGGGCAAATGTATGTATTCTCTAAAAATAATCACTTTATAAGGCCTAAAAAACTGCACAAACTATCAAACATACCAAAGATATATTTATGCCAAAAAGGTGTGCAATAGTGCGATATCCAGCACCAGTTGCGAGCCATCACACTCTGGAATTGGTTGACGTAAAGTCGTACATTGTCAGGAAATGTGACGGGAAAGAAGATGGCACAAATATTTGAAGGTTTCTCATCTCATTCATTTAACAAAGTGTTGCTTTACCTTTGGAGAGAAAACTTAAGTTCCAACCATGTTCTATTCATTTTGGTACAGTAAAATACTGTATTTAAGTGGAAAAACATTCTTTTAAGAATGAACAATATTTAACCTGAGTTTAAAATGAATTAACTGACTCTCTTTTTCTTGTTTACACATTCTTATGTATTTGAAAATAACTGTCATTTTTAATTTTGAAAGAAAACCTCAAGCTTTTGATGATTTTAATTTTGATAATCATTTGATAAACATCTTTTCTCAACTAAATAAAAATTAGATCAGCATTTTCTCTGCTTTACCAAAAACATACAAAACCAAACTGAAGCAAAACCATGACACCAAAACAGTGAATTGTACTGAACCAAATAGTTTTGTGAACCGTTGCACCACTAGTTAACATAAAATTGCCAAAAATGGCCTATTTAAACCTGGCTACAGTAAGGGAAGAAAGACAAAGGGTTCATAAAATCTGAAGTTCTAGTTTACAATTAGAGGTTATCACCATGCTGCTCTGTACATTATACCAAGGAATAGGAAATTAGCAAAACAAATAATGATCATCCATACTGAATCCAAAAAAACATTATATTACAGGTAGCCATGTCATAGTAGGATTTTATATAGAACACCCACTTTAAATTTAAATTTAAATTCTATTCCACAGCAATTTATGTTCTGTAATTAAATTACAAAAATGATATATGGTGTAAAAGTTTAATTGTAAGTTAATTTAATAGCAAGTAACATATACTAAATATAGTATAATATCTCCTGTTACAATACTTTTCCAAGTATCGTTCTTAAAACAAAATTAATGTAATGCTGAGCAATGTGTGTCAATATAATATTCCTGCCTTAACTTCAGACACTGCACACAGTGTTTCCCTTGACTCAGGCTCCAAAAGATAATCACAATACCATTGTGAAATGTTAAATATTATCCTTACTTTTGTAAGTGTGTACAGCTCCCACGAAGTTCTGAATGTATGCATGTAAATGAAGTTCTTGAGAGAGCATGTCGCCTACATATTTATAAACTCACAAGAAGCTTGACATCTTAAGTTTATAAATCCCCAAGAAAGAAAGGAGGGGTAGGGTAGTGGTTAGGGTGGGGCCACAGAAGCTACTGTATCGCTGTGTTTATGTGGATCTCAAAACAGCAAAAGTAATGGAGCCATAGTGACTCAGCAGTTTCCACAAGGTCACAATATCTACATCGGGCCAAATTAGGATCGCTATTAGGATTTAATTTACAGAGATTACGTCCCTCTGCGACTTTACTTTTGATATATAGGGTTAGGGTTAGGTCCAGGGGCCTCATGTATAAAACGGTTGTACGCACGGATTTGGTAAATTCACTAGATTTGATCTTATCTGAAAATCAATGCACAAATTGAGATTTATAAAACTTGAAAACGTCCTTATGCATACGCCAACTCTAGAGGAGGCGTACAACCATTTCCTTGTGGCTATGCAGCTGTACTGCAGGACAAACACAAATGGACATATTTCACACGCATGCATAACATTTATTTGTGTGATAAGCACTGTGAGACGCAATATTGTTGGCTGTTCACTAGGCTATACACGTAGGTTTGGAAGGAGAGACAAAGACAAGTTATGTTCTGAGATTCTGTCTGTTTTGTATTTTTTACTTGTTTATTTTTTCTGATTATTTGAGGTTTCACTGTTCTGTGTTTTGTATTACTGTCACTCCCTGTCTTCGTCACACTTTTCGGGAGTCTGTGGGGATTTCGGTTTTCTCTGTATTTCCTCTGTCATGCGCTTCCTTCATTACTAATTACTTCATTGTAAATGATACTAATTAACTAACAACCACTAACATCTCAGAATTAGGGTCTACTAATCTACTAATGACTAACTTGTATATAATACTAATCTACTAACGCCATAGAATCAGGATTTTCTATGAATCTACTAACTTACTAACATCATCTTCTTTCCTCACTGCATCTGTTTCTCTTTCTGCCTGTTCTATCATTAATTATCTTTCTTTGGTTCCTCTAACTACAGCTGACTCTCGTTTCCGCTTTCCATTCTCTAATTGTATGCACTTGCCTAACTACCCAGTTCATGTTCAAGTCAATGTGTCATGTGTGAATCTGGTCCGCGTATTACGTGTTCTCTTGTTATTTTATTATCTGCTCTTCTCATTGTTTCATTACGTGCACCTGTCTGTCATTTGCCCTTCCCGGTTCCTCACACCTGATCCTCATTGTTTCTTGTCTCCCTCAGGGTATTTATACTCTGTGCTTTCAGTCCTTTGTTGTGAGTTCCTCACCGTTTGTTATTCTAGCTTTTCTGTCCTGTCCCGTTCCAGCCCTCCTGTCCAACTGCTGAGCCAGCTACCCGCTTGTCCTGAACTGCAGAGCCAGCTACCCGCCTGTCCTGAGCTGCAGAGCCAGCTACCCGCTTGTCCTGAACTGCAGAGCCAGCTACCCACCTGTCCTGAGCTGCAGAACCAGCTACCCGCCTGTCCTGAGCGATGCGGCCATCACCGCCGGCCTCCAGGGCGATGCGCGGCCCTGATTTGGACTTTCTGTGAACATTCTTTGGACCGCTGCCCTGTCACTCATTAAACTTCAGTTTTTGTACTCCCTGCCTGCTACTGGGTCCCTGTTTTCACCACACCTTACAGTGTGTGCTATTAGAACTTTGGGTTTGTAGTTAAATGAGTACTACTGCAGCCAGTTTACCAAGAAGTGACACAATCGAAACTATTTTGGACTGTCAGGTGTGTGTCATAACAATTTAAATTTTGAGATGTCTTTTATTGCTCCTGTAGTAGTGATATGACACTGTTATGAAAAAATAAACAATGAACACTTTACTTCAACTATAGAAAAAAACTGTCATAATGGTGTTATACATCTATCTTAGAGAAACTCTGACTATAGCTACTTGTGTACCTGTCATAAGAGTCAATGAATGCAGTATGACAGTGCAGTTTTTCAGACTGCTCTTCATATAATATTTAACTTAAAATAGATTCACCAGCAGAGGTGGAAAGTCTAGGTTCAGAAAGTAAAAGTATTTTGTTCCTGGAATTGCTAATTAGCACAATCTTTTAGCCAGGAGGTATAACTGTCACATATGTTGCCATCTCCCTCAGTGAAAGGGAATGAAAGACGGTTTCTGAATTGGTGAATGGGATAATCGCAGATCCTGATTGAATGATGGATTGATTGTTAGGTACTCAGTGAGGAATTGAATAATTGATATGGGGCTAGCCTGGGAATGCGAGGGGAGATTTAAATGGAACGCACCTGGGGTGAAACAGGAGTCTGGATGAGAGGCGAGTAAGGAGGTTGGCTTCCTCCAAGCTCCCGAGCGTTTGGGCGGTGTGTGTTACTTGTCTTTTGAGTTTGGTTATTTTTGTATGGATGTGTTGTGCTTTGTGTTTGGCAAAACATACCTGATAATGGGTGAGCTGCTGTGAAGATCTGGAGCTGACAGTGGCTGTGGAAGCAAGCGGTTGGAAGACTGCATTATTTCCGGGATTAGCAAGTAGCAAAGGCGGCGGAGATAATTGTGAAGCTTCTGTTGGGGGACATCACCTCCCCCAGACTGTAAGGAATGTGCTTTCGCCTTTCTAAAGCAGAGTGTGTGGGTCTAAGTCCGGTGTGAGCGGAGAACTGAGCGGCAGCGGGTGTTTCCTCTTCCCGCTGCCTAGAGTCGGTGTCCCGCAGTGAGGCCGGCGAGTGTGACAAGGGCGGCGGCTAGCAGCGGAGGGACAGCCAGATACCCCATTGGCGACCACCTTAAGGGGTGGAGAAGCTGTCCTGTTGTGTTGTGTGTGTGTGTTGTTCTCCTGGTCGGGTTATCTTTTTCTTTTTTTTCTTTTTGGTGGGACTCCACCTCCTTATATTTTTGTGTTTAATGTTGTTCGTCTGTGGCGTGGAGTGAATGTGAGTTTGGTTTTGTGAGCTATTGTGGTGTGTAGGTGGTCACGAGTGTGTGTGCCCTAGACAGTGTCCTAATACTTTTTGTACAGCTTAAAGAGTGGCGAATGTGTTACGTGCGGTGTGTGGGGATGGGTTCACTTACCTGTGGGTAAAGAGCCTGTGTTGCCCAGCAGTCTCATTTTTGGTGGGAGAGGGGACTGAAGAATTGCTTCGTATTTTTCAATTACACTTCTGTTCGTTGCTGGTAATTTCAATTACGTTTGAGGAATAAGAGGGTCTTGAAACGGTTCCGTGATGAAAGACAGTAGCTATAGTTTATTCGTCAGCATGTTTGTCAGCTTTCCAGTCTAACATGCTCTTACATTCCAAACTGGACCAGCATTTATACACATATAGCAGGAAGTATCATGTAGGTGAGGCTAGACAGGGAAGTCTCGTGGATGTGTATTCCCAGGAAACTCAGTGGGGCATTCATGCAGGTGGCAAGGTTTACTTAGGAGTACTTACATCTGAACGGGCGCTTCACACCCAGACAGAGACGAGGTGGCTGTTAGCCATAATCATCAAAATTACAAGAAATAAAGGCTTGAAATATTTCACTATGTGTAATGAATCTATATAATATATGAGTTTCACTTTCTGAAATGAGTGACAAAAAATATTGAACTTTTTCACGATATTCAGATTTTTTGAGCTGCACCTGTACATGTATGATCAAACCATCATTTCAAAAGGGGGTACAGAAATAAAGATCAAGTATGCATATGTATGAAACAAATACACAGTAGATGATGTATGCTGACATTGTTTGGAAATGCTCTACACTTGTCTTTCATCAATATTTTTAAACTGACAAACAGTCAAGCCGGAAAGTCTGAATACCCCTTTCACCTTCTCCACATTTTATTACATTACAGACATATTCTACAATAGATTGAGTTCATTTTTTGTCTAAACATTCTACACAAATAGCCCATAATGACAGTGACATTTTTGCAAATGTATTAAAAATCGAAAACTGAAATTTCTCATTTACGTAAGTATTCATGCTTTAACATATTTTTAAAGTATCATATTTAATATTTGGTCGCATATCCTTTGCATGCTGTTACTTCCTGAAGTCTGTGACCAATCAACATAAAAAAACTATCTTATTTTCAGGTACTGTTACAAGCGATACTATAACCTCTTTGCATTTTAACTGATCCCTATGAGAATTGGGGGGTGAGACTAGATTCAGCTGTAAATTACACTGGAACAGTATGGATCACATGACTGACTAACATTGCCGTCACAAAAAAAAATTATATGGGAAAAAAATAGAGAATAGCTAACGAGGGTCAGGGGAGCCATGGTGCAGTCTAAAGAGGCGGGATTTCAGTCTATGTCAGAAGATGGGTTGTGGTCTCTTCTGTCTTTATCTCAATGAGATTTCCATTAACAGTGAAGACCCTATGGAGTTTGTGTCTCCACTGTGAATCCTTCTGTGATTTCTTGAATATAAAACCTAAGGGCCATTCCAGTGACAGTACAAAATCCCACGCAGAAGCACAGGTGCATACTGCATCCCAGCTTTCACAAAAAGGTAAAGCCAAAATATAGGAACTGTAATACTGCTTTGTCAAATTGTACAATAATTGTATGTTTTATGAAGTTTTGATATATTTATACTTTTTTCTTGGATTGTTTTTACACCGATGTAAATGAAAATGCTTACCAGTTGTATGCATTCTGCAACCTGTGTGTCAGCATCCACACCGGGTGAACCGTGTGGCAATTGTAACCATTTTTACACATAGCCCCCTCATTTTAGGGCACCAAAAGTAATTGGACAAATGACATAAACTTAAATAAAATAATATTGAATATTTGGTTGCATATCCTTTGCATGTCATGACTTCCTGATGTCTGTGACCCAACAACATCAAAAGACTCTTGATGTCTTATTTTCAGGTAGTCTTACAAGCAATACTATAACCTCTCTGCATTTAAATTGGATCTCTATGTGAACTGGGGCGTGGGACTAGATTAAACTACATGGGAATAGTATGGAACACATTGCCTAAATGGCTGTAAGTCATCAAGGGTCTGAGGTATCAAATGAGCCTCAAACCATCACTCTGCTGCCAGATATGTAGTAGTTATGGATGGATCACTTTAAGAGTCATTTCTCCTGACTTATTTTTCCATAGAGATCAATAGGAATATGAGTCAGGAGAACACTAACAAGTGTTTTGTGACCTCCAGGATTCCCGAGAGGACGGTTAGCACCTGGAAGACAGATGGCAAATGGAACTTTCTCATCTAATTTTCACTTGTCTGTATTCAAAGACTACGGTTACCTGAAATATGTTTTTTTTGTCTTAACGGTCACGTTGTATTTTGTAATCATATTTTTCAATGTCATTATCATTGTAGTTACAATCAGAAACAGAACACTGCACCAGCCAATGTATATCTTTATTTGTTGCCTATCAATTAATTCCCTGTTTGGCACTTTGGGATTCTATCCGAGACTCTTCATTGATCTACTTTCTGTCTTTAACACAATATCCCGTCCTGCGTGTTTCATTCAAATTTTTGTAATTTACACCTACGCTATGTGTGAATTCACCATTTTAACTGTAATGGCATATGATAGGCATGTTGCAATCTGTGAGCCCTTGAAATACAGCAGTATAATGACCCTAAAGATCACTGGTATACTGATTGGGGTTGCCTCCATATACCCCATGATTTGTATGTGTATTGTTACTTTAATTAGCAGCAGATTACCATTGTGCGGCAACAAAATAGCACGAGTGTACTGTGCAAACTGGTCTGTCGTCAAGCTCTCTTGCATCACCACAATGCCTAACAACATTTTAGGTTTTTTCATCACCATAACTACAGTTTTCTTACCCTTGGGTTTTGTATTATACTCATACATTAAAATTTTGATAGTTTGTCATAAAAGCTCCAAAGATTTCAGGAAAAAAGCACTTCAAACATGTCTTCCTCACATAGTGACATTTGTCAATTACTCAATAACTATGTTTTGTGAGATCATCATTAGTCGCTTTGAACTTGGGAAGGAACTGCAGATTTTGGCAATCCTTTTATCATTAGAATTTCTCATCATTCCCCCAGTTTTGAATCCCCTCATTTATGGTCTTAATTTACCAGACATACGGAAGAGAATTATTGAATTATTTCAAAAGAAAGTTATACTGGTTTAATATGTACAATGACCGAAGGAAAAAATTTATGTATACAATGTACATATGGCCTATTTCTTAGTTACTGCCTGGGCTACACCACATTATTACCTTTTAGGTTTTGTCAATGAAATTACTAAGTTGCTTTCATTACAACATAATTATACAATTGTCATCTAATATATACGGTTGTTTCCTCTGCCTTTATTGTACCTGCAAAAGTTAGCTATTTTTGTGTTATGAAGTGTCACAAAAGAAAAAAGATTAAATCTTTCCCCAGTAGTTATTGCTCTGTGAGGGTGTTACCCATGCAGAATGTATATTTGCTTTTGTACATTACTAAACCTTGGCAGCATCTTACAGATGGCAGCATGTTGCTTTGATACTGCAAAACGAAAACGTCACACCCAAACACAGTTAAACACCTTAACATGTATATTTCAAAACAGGTCTCACATGGGCATTATGAGAGTGAATCATTTTTGAATAGCTGTCAGATAGGAATCTGGCAACTGTGTATGAGCTCTATTGGAGGTAATAATAATAAAATTATCAAGCTATAAAATTATATTTTTACCTTTTTTTTGTTCTTGAACCCCTTTGACTACAGGCATAATCCTGGTCTCTTCTGTAAGGTAACCCTTGGAAGTTTGAAAAAGTGAAAAGTATTACTGAAACAATGTGGCAGAAGCTCAAACACAGTGAATTATTTTGTTCTCGCCTACAAGATTTATTTTTTATTTTTTGCCGTGATAAGGATACCGACTTTATTGTTATGTGTGCCGTTTGTGGATTTCTATGGAACACATAGAACATACGGAGTCGTCATTTGATTGAGCCTGTTTTGCGTCATTTTATAAAATATAGAACTGTTGTTGCATAACATTGGGATCGTAAAATAGTTTATAGAGATAGAATCATCAGTTTTAACACTTTCAAATGGTATATTGTGTGACCAGATTATTTGAAAATTTCACTGTAAAAAAATTCATCCTTAAATTCTAAGTCAAATGTTTTTGCTAACAGAAAAAGTTAAAATGCATGGCCTTTAAATCCCACTAACCAGAAGCTGCAGACATGGCTGTCGACACACAGGCTGTCTGTAAAGGCATACTGAGAGGAAAAAATACAAAGATTGCTTTTACATTCAAGTAACCCATTTATCTTAAATTCATAATCTTGAACTAGCCAAACAAATATTACTATAATATTACTATTCTGTCTAAGTAGTAGTTTGACCATAATTAGCATGTGTTTACAAATATTATAATAGTCAAACATCTGATTTAAACTGAAACTAGAGCTATTGGTGGTTTCTTGTATATTCTAATTTGCTTGGAAAAACCCTGTGCAGTCACTTTTTTAACTTTAGAGTGTTCAAAAAGCCACACAAAAAATATTATTTTCCTTTTTGACAATTCAAACATGTAAGCAACATATTTAGGAATTAAACTTTTACATTTACCCTGGTATACTGTATATTTTGGAGTTTACATGTAATAGTACCATTGTATTTAACATTACAAAGTACAAAGTAAAACATAAGGCTTTTCAGTCAACCATATTTGATGGCTTTTGGAAATGGCTCACAGAACTTAGTACATCTAGGACAGCAGCACAGCACTCTGGGGCAGTAACATTTTTGATAATGTGTACAACTGCTGCCTGGTAAGAGAATGCCCCATGTCCAATATGGGCTAACTGCCATCTGCTATTTGTATGTGAGAACTCTGGTACACACACTCGCACAACACATTCCCACAGCACAGAGGAACAGGTGTGTCCTGTCCTTGCTAATCCCATAATTACTGCCAAACACCTCATTCTCCAATGATACTGGGAACTATCCCATGCTATCCTGTTTCACAAACCTGAATGCAATTCCTTTGTCAATAGCCCCATGAGAAGGAAGTTCCTGAAAAGAGGACAAACCATCCTTTTCTACGCACTTGTATCTCTAGGAAGCTGAATACATGAGAAAGAAAGAGAAAATGGTACTGTGTTGTAATGTAAGATGTTTGTACTTTTTATTTAAAACTGAACAAAATACTTATCTGTTCATTTAGAATGTTACAGGTACTTAATATGTGTTAATTGAATTAGTATATTAGCAGCTGATAGAAATAAAATGAACAAATGGCATTCAAGATATAGAATGTACACCAAAATAGTGTACACTTATTAATGCACAAAATTGCCTTTCAACATCACCTTACTGTTAGCAATCAATATTTAAATTTAAATCACCTGCAGCCATTTATTTTTTTAATTTACAGACAGTAGCAATGCGAAATGTATCAAGTGTGAAAGTGTGCAGTCTATGTGGATTGAACACTTGGACAATTCGTTATACATTATTTTCTCTGTCTCCCCTGGTACATATTATTATAAACTTGTTTGTAAACATTATGTAATGTGCTAAATCTCACAATCACATTAGAGAAAGGACTCTATGAGCCTATGTACATCTTCCTGTGTATTAATGGCCTGGACGGAAGACAAAAACATGGCAATAAAAATGATCTCCCTATCAAATGCATTAGTTTGGGCTAATGCCATGCTCAGTATGTGCGTAATCACAACTGTAACTGCTTTTGTAAAACACCAATTGGTCCCTTGTTATAAGCAATTCGCACTTGTGTCAAAAACAGGTTGTCTATTTAAATAAGACTGAAAAGTACTATGATTAAAAATACGATTCAAAATGAGTAGTTCATGATTTTAAAAAAGCAAGACCCATTGATACTGTTAGAAACTATGATGTGGCGTGCTGGAACTCACCCTCATACTGGCTCAGGCCTTCCGATGCAAGTGCTGAGAGGTCTAGTAAAGTAAATGGACCTGATGGAATAGTATGGGGGCAAATTGGAATGTCTTGCGTGTATATTCTGTTATAGCATCTAATTGTCTCTCCTGTGCGTTTATAATCTCACTTGTTGTCCACTGTCTTACTAATGTTTGGGAACCAATGTGTGTCAGGTATCACTACTTTAAAGCCATGACAGCAAGCAGACTTGTGGCATGATAGCAGGCACCTTGATGAGGTAATCAGCAGGGGACACTGCCCAGGGAGTGGGGAAATTGACAATGTAGAGGCCAATAATAGGTGGTCATGTTCTATGGGTGTGACCTCACATATTGGGTTTCAGCTAACTGTTGTCCATAAAGTTGTATGTATCAGAAAGTTTTTCAGAGTTCTCTTGGAGTGCCCTTGAGGTGTGCTCCCTATGCACATTGGTAAATAAATAGTCACTTATTGGCCCTACTGTTGCCATCTCATTTCCTGGGGTATTGGTCACCACACCACTCTATCCTCCATATCCTGGAAGCTGGGGGGTATCTAAGCAGGGATGGCATGGGTACACGCTTTAGTTTCAACCCAGCACTGATATAACTGACTCAATTAATTAAGTTTTGAAAAGCCATGATTACTTTATTAGTTACATTATGTGTTTTACTTCTGGACTGAGCACCCACTTCGAGGATTTGCACAGGCCGTTAAATTCGTAACTCGCAGTGATGTCACTTTGTATATAAACAATCATTCAGGCCAAACAGAGGACATAACCACAATCCAAACTGAATTTCGCCCTCTGAATCCCATTCTCTGTTGGCTTCATGGCCATTCAGCGGTATTTCAAGCTCACAAAGAGCCGCAAAACACAAACAAGAAGAAAACAAGACAGTGAGACAGATCTGTCTACGACAGGGAGACAGAGAGGTTACGCAAAGGGACAAACAAAGAGTAGAGATTAATAAGGCTAAGTATCTAGCTAACTCTATGACACCTGAAACAAGTTGAAGTCAAATGGTCATAACGAACTGTCAGTCCGTGAATTTTACCGGCTTTCTTTGTCAAATCATTGGCAATATGGAAGCTTCAAACAAAAACGACGCAAGGTTTAAATAATGACAGGAGATGCGGCACAGGTGAAAACACTGAGTAGAAAGGAAAACCAAAACACGGAACGGACAATGAAAACAAAACAAAGAGACGCTACAAGAGCGCTCCACAGGGAAGTGGCCAACAAGAGAAGAGCAGGCTGAGAAACCATGACAGCGGTTTTTGCAAGAGGCTACCCTTTTAAACAATACTGCATAAAAATTTCTGGGGTTTTCTTAAAGCTGTAGTTTCTAATTTCAGATAAACATGAATGCCGTAATTGAGATGGATACGTCTCAACCACTAGGGGTGAAGTGTATAGAGCTAATATGTGCTGACAATACTGGGCAGAACACTGATTTAAGCAGAAGGAGATAGAGTTCACAAGTGGGATAAAAGATAATTAGCTAGACTACCACTCAGAGATTTCAAACTGATAAGTCTTTTAATACCTGTTTCCATTTGTACTAAAATGCAATCTGCAAATACCTTTCCCAAACTTCCTTTCAGGCTTAGTAAATCACTTTACACATGCTAAAGTAATGTAGTTGCATGATCTCCTCCCACTATTTTGCAAAATAACATAGGCATGCCCAATTTAGCATATTATTTCAAGCTAACCCGTAAAAATGAGAAATCAACGTATCTTTTAATTTTAGCACATTCAATCCTTTACACCTCATAAATTGATCACCTCGGACGATGTTTTGTGCGTAGTAACACTTTTACACTTGCTTTTGTACGCGCAAACCTTTAGTAAATCAACCCCTAAGTTTCTCTCTTTTTTGAATGTAAAGGGCACGTTTTTTAGAGAGAACTGATCTCCAGTGGAGGCAGTGTGAGATGCCATTGATGTTAAGATTCTAAAGCGGTTTAGAAACATTTTTCCACACATCACAAAAATGTTTGTATTTTTTTAACTGAAAATGATAAATCTGTAGTATGATCGCACAACAATTGTTTGTTCATGTTGCTACAATCGGCTGAATTAGAATTTTCAAATTTTCACTCGGACCCTGGACTCAACTCACTCAGACAGACTGCTGTGCCTTGATTTTCTTTTTCAATACTGCTGTGACTGATGTGGATACTCTACTCATATTATTTGACAATGCCCCCTGCTGGTCCTGGTAGAGAGAGTGAGTGATGCATGCACAGCAAACTGACAGCTTGTACCTTCCTGAAGTCACAAGAAAGGACATCAGAAGTAAGATTTTTAAAATAGCTAAATCCGTTGCTTTGCAATGCACAATGAGATAAAATGTTTGCTATCCAGGTAACATGTTCATAAATTAGAGGACATTTTCTAATGTAGCTATAAAGCTATAAATGTAATCAATATAATATACCAACTATATATTGCATACAATTGGGCAGTTCATTGCAAGCAATGAAAAACGCTATTTCCGTCCACATGACAGGGCAATTATTCATTCATAAAAAAAATGAAGAAGAGAAACCATATAGATCAAAAATGTAGGCTATTTTACAAGTTTGTGCATAGATCCATACACTCATTTGCAGCTAATTTTCATATTGTGCATTTGCAAATTAGACAAAATTCCAACTTTGGAATTTGTATCTGACACCATAATGCTAGTTTCCCAAGCTGCACTACGGGAGCAGTTAACTTGCTCATACTGTCTGCCATTGTGATTGTATTACTGAACAATACTGTCTGCAAGATTTGACAGGCATTGGACATTATCATAATCTGAGCTAGCTATCTCACTGGCTGCAACAGGACCGTGGACACTGATTAGTTTCTTATAGCAAGCTCTCCAGTAATAAAATTAGTATTCATTTAATATGAATGTGTAAAAACAGTTGTCTGAACTAAAACATATATTGAATGGTACACCCATGAGGACATATTATTTTGATGACATTTAACAAGAAGAATTAATAGGAACACATTTGCATCAAAGGTTTGAAAAATTAGATGGTTCCATTTATACTTTGGACCTAAATTAATCTGTAGTTGACTGGGATTAGTGAGATCCACAGGGTATACTCTGCACAGAGAATAACAACCCATCCTACTGTGAAAAATACTATAAAATATGCTGGATAAATGTTAATGTCCCTCACAGAACACATTCTGCTTGCACGGAAGGTCCTCCTGAGCTTACAGGTACTCAATTCAACTTTAAAAAAATACTATATTAGTAAACAGCTGATATGAAAAAATATTAATAAATGGCTTTTAAGCTATACAATGTACAGCAATATAGTGTAAAATAAGAGAGAAAAACCAGCGAATGCATCTATTTATATAGTTGTACTCAAGTGATCACCCTTACCTGACGAAGACCGATTTGGTCGAAACTTGTCACTGCTCACGGATGTAGCGTAATAAATGTATCACTTGGGAGCATTATAACAGTGTGCTGGTCTTTCTTTCTTATTTAGCATTATTATTTTTGACATAGCACCTGCGCTGATTTTCGATGTGTGTATGCCTTTAGTGTACTCTTAATGCAGAACATTCCATAAGAACCAATTTTGTTTATATGAATCAGACAAATTCTAGCATAACAGCATCTCCTTACTATTTGAGGCTTACATTGAAATATTAGTTTTAATATGTGGAATTATTTCTTTTTATTTTGTGGTCATTTACAGGTACAGTAAAAATGGAAAATGGATCAGGTGTGAAAGTGTTCATTCTATCTGGAATGAATGAAACCCAGATTAATCGGTATTTATTCATTTCTCTGACTCTCCTTGTATATATTTTAATATTGTTTGTAAATGTTATGCTAATTCTCACCATCTCATTGGAGAAAGCTCTCCATGAGCCTATGTACATCTTGCTGTGTAATCTGTGTATTAATGTACTGTATGGAACTGCAGGATTCTACCCTAAATTCCTTTATGACATGCTCTCTGGCACTCATATGATCTCATATCAAGGATGCTTCCTGCAGATATTTGTGATATACTCATCAGCAAAGTGTGAATTTGCAACACTGACTGTGATGGCTTATGATCGCTATGTGGCCATATGCAAACCATTAATATATCATGTAATTATGACAGATCAGATGTTATGTAAATTAATAACCTTTTGCTGGATTTACCCCTACTTCACAATGTCCTTGTCAATATCATTGGCAAGCAGACTGCCTTTATGCGGTTCCCATATCGATAAACTTTACTGTGAGAACTGGTCCATTGTGAAACTTTCTTGTAATGAAACATTTGTAAATAATGTGACAGGGTTCATTATTATACTAACATATGTTGGATTTGCATTTTTCACAATGTTTTCATATGTAAAATTGATTTCTGTGTGCACAAAAAGTAGAGAAGACAGAATTAAATTTATGAAGACTTGTGTGCCACATTTAATTGCATTAATGAATTTCACAGTCACTTTGTTGTTTGACGCAATGTATAGTCGCTACGGATCAAGAAATATCCCGCAGCGTCTTCGCAATTTTTTGGCACTGCAATTTCTCATCATCCCTCCTCTTTTCAACCCAATTATTTATGGACTAAAACTGACTGAGATTCGCAAAAGGCTGCTGAAACAGTGTCATAGTTCAAAGTAGTTTTAGTAAAGAGCCCAAGATGCTTCAGCAGCTGGGAACACTACACCATTTTCAATTCATTCTCAGTGCAGTATTATTGTGTGAAAACCCTGCTGCCTACAACAGGCTGGTTTGAATCATATGGAGCCCCTCAAGGCACCCTCTGTGGAAAATAAAAAATCTATCTGTATGTACAGTTTTGCAATCAGTATGTACAGTTTTGCAATCAGTGGCCTACGTACGGTTTTTGAGTTACAGTTTAAATCCATTTAGACCTATAAATAAAGGGTTAATTGCAGGAAAGTCAGACACAAAAGTATCTGTAATGTACTGAGATTTTGTCAGTCTGTTCTATATTTTTATTTTCATTATCATTCATGTATTTATTATTTTCCACATAACATTGCATCCCCCTCTGTTTGTGGGTTGTCTGAGTCTCATCTGTGTGTTTGTTTACCCAGTCTCGTGCATGCACTATTCGGGTGACTTCGGAATTTTCCGTGGGTTAACGCTGTATTTCCGAAGTCTCGTTTTCTGCTACTTCCTGCTTTCATTCCCGTGTATAATTGTATATATTTTCACACTTGATGAAACGGGATAAATATTAAAGCGATATTGATTGCACAAGAACCTGTGGTATCATGAATATTGGCGAGGCTAGGGGATGTTATGTTACGTGTCAATATTCATGATATAGCCTACCATGGGTTAGATGTTATGTTATCAATTATCATTGCTTAGTAGCCTAATAAATTCAGCAGAAGGATACACCATGCAATCTATTAATATATTAGGTTACTTTTAAAGCTGTGTTGTCTTTTTTTGGTGAATTATAATAAGATGTATAGGCCCACACTGTATACCTGATTGATTTCACTCAAAAACCATTGCAAACTGTATGTACGTATTGCAAATCCGTAAATACGGATTGCAAAAACCGAGAGTACGGAATGTAAAACTGTACGCACGGATTGAGAGTACGGATTTCCACGTTGAGATTATTTTTTTCACCAAGGGTGCCTTGAGGGGCTCCGTAGAATCATGCATAGGTCTTGGGTCCAGCTGGAATGTTTATCCTATCAAGCAAATGCTTGTAATAAAGAGAGCTCATTGTCTGTTCCTGTTTCAAAGCACACTGTTGCACTGGAGTATGAGGGGGATACAGTGGAAGGCATTCCATCTCAGCTAGATATGTGCTGATTTTTCATAAACATACTGGCAGATTAAGTCTTTCTGGTCACTGGTCTGTCTGAAACCATATTCAGAGAATTAGATGCACAAATTGTTACGTTTCTGTCATATTTATGTCACGTTTTATGTTTAGTGTTTGTCACAGTTTATTTTCTGTTTATGTTACGATGCAGTTCATTGTTTGCATACATATTTCCATGTTTTTCCGCAGCCTTGCGTTCATGCTGTTTCTTCTCTTGCTGTCACTCACGCTTCCCTAATTGTTTCATTCTCCCTTGTCTAGTTACTAATATACTAACATTAGATCAGGATTTGGTAATACTAACTATCTAACCATGTGTTCATGTTTACCTTACGTTTCTCGTACATGTTAATTACTAATTTACTAACGCTAGGTCAGGATAGGTTAACTACTAACGATTTACTAATTGCCTCGTTACGTGTCTCATTTTCTCAAGCTGTTGTGAATTTCCTGCTGCTCTCAAACTAATGTCTGCACCTGTCTACACCTGCATATAAGATCAGTGTTCATGTCATGTCTTTGCGAAATTGTTGCCTTAGGTTACTATTGTCAGTTTTGAGCGTTATCCATTGTTTTGACTACCGTTATTGATCTAGCCTGTTTATTGACTATCGTTACTGCCTGCCTATTGTTTCCACTGCCTGTTTTTGACCACGAGTTTTGCCTGTTGTCTGTTTGTATCTCTGCCCCGCGGATAGGACTTCGGTCTGACTCCTGCTACGCCCCACGACTACGAACTTTTATTTTTTCCCTGTTTTGTACTTCTGCTCCACTGACAGCTACTCTGGTTAACAAACTCTTGCATGGATACCGATTTCGAGACTGCCTTCTCCCTCGGTACTGTATTTTTGGTTTGGCTGGATTTATTGGTTTTTGGACTTTGCTTGTGTGACTACGATTTTGGATTTCCCCATAATAAAGCCCTTGCGGGAATTTATTACTACGTCAAGTCCAACCCGCACACATCCGTCTCACAAATACAACTATCATGTTTTCAGTTATGATTTTAAGGTAACTGATGTGGAATATTAATTTGCTTCAGTGCCTCATTTCTGTCTACCATCACCCCTCTGAAGATGTTGTTACTAACGCAGATTGCCTATCGACTTTGTACATTGTAAAGTGGGCACAGAGGATTTTTGGTCTTTAGCTGAAGTGAGTATACTTTCATAAATTCAAGAAAGGCTCTGAGAATCGTGCAACGTTTTATTTTCTGTAAACGCTAGTCTCCCTATGGAATGCATTAGTTTGGGCTAATACCACACTCAATACATGCAAGATCACAGCTTCTCTTATAGAGCACTAATTGGTCCCTTGTTTTCAGCAATAAGCATTTGTGTCAAAAACAGTTCACACGAGATACACAGCCGGCTATTAAAATCATAAAATTCATGTAATGTTTCCGATGTAATATTTCATGATTTAATAAAAGTCAAAAAATCCTTTTTCAAATACATATAGAATGGATTTATTCTTTTCAGTCCTTCAGCTCTCAAGTTCAGAAATGGCATACTTTACATCAAAAGGAAGTTGTATGGTCTTGCTTGTACATTTGTGAATTGAACTCTTTTTGTAGTCTTGATAGTCATAGTAATGTTCTCCACTTCTGTGCATCTCTCTGGATATGTCCATCTGCCAAGTGATTGTGATGTATTTTATTGAAAAAGTAAACATTCATACCATGTGACTTAAAGATGCCGCATAGTTTTCACCCTAGTGGCAAGGCAGGGCTTGACATTAAGCTTTTTCAGGCACTTGTCCAAATGTAAATTATGATGCATATTAAAACAAAAGAAGAATTGATGCAACGAGAATTACAAACATGTACTTTAAATTTGAACATGCTATTAAAAAAAAGTCTAAAAAGTTTTATGTTACAAAAAATTATTCAAAATGTATCATTTCTCGCTTTTATCACTGTTAACTCGTTCAATGCCAGAATGTTCTGGCACACAAACCAGAGGTGAGGAGCGCACAGCTCACAGGGGAAGATTATGTTATATCTATTTTGCATTAATATCGCAAACAAATGTATACTATCAATGTAATAATGCATTTGGTTCACAGGGGAATGTCTAAAATCACAAACTAAGTAGGCCTATACCTAAGCATATATGTTTTAGTCCTGTTTTTTATAGAATATGTAGTGCAGTGATTGCATCAGATTGCGTAAGTCAATAAATTCTACAAGTTGTTACTAAGCTGTTATATATAGAACAAAAGTGTGCCTTTGTGTGGTAGTCTAGGATATTATAATAAAAAGTCCACCATAGACTGAAATAGCCCATGCGGAAACTACCGTAGCCTATTTGTATTTTTAAATGACCAGCTAAACAACCGGTAACAAATTATCCCACCTTGCAACATTATGCATTGATATTACGATCAAACATATCCACTAATCAAGCTTTCAATAGTGCATTTGGACAACGTTATGTGAGAATTAAAGAAAATCAGAAGTACAAGTTAATCCATCTGTCCATGCTTGCCAAGGGTGTATGTCTTTATTCATAAGCACCATCGATTGCAACAACGATACAACACAATCTATTTAATTAAAAATTATTTTACAAAACACTGTCAAAGTCATGTAGAATAACAACAATAACTCATTATGTAATGACCATCCCCTAAAATAACAGGATTTATACATTCATGAAATGGTTTTTCACTGGCAACATTGCTGCCAGTCTTTTCACCATTTTCTTACAATATATTTTTTTACAGTGCAGAATATTGAGAATCATAATTAGGACTGAGCCTAGCCTACTATGTTCAGTTTTGTAGCCTACAGTGAGTAGTCTACATCTTTTCAAACGAGCTTCACTTTCCATTCATAATAAGCTACAAATACTACAATACTACAAATATTATAGTGTCCACATCAACATAGGACAGATGTGTTTATATCTTCTCATTACAGACGGGTGTAAGAAAAAGAACGGAATACAGTAGCCTACCCCTGGGACCATAATGCAGTATAATAACTGCCATAAACAATTAAAAACAGAAATACATACAGGAATCAGCCTCACATAAAAAAGACAATGCACAATAAATGCAAAGTATGCATTTTTCCTGCTTGGGGGATTTATACTAAAGTCAAATCGGACGGCATCCACGAAAACAGTTTATTGGCTTTTGAATAGGTTATGAAAGATCATCCATCCATTGCTTGGGAAAGCCGGAAATTTGCAACTCGCCATGGACTGACACACCCACACAGCAGCTTTCCACACATATTTGGCGCACAGAGAGTCAAACGGGCTCAGGTGCGTGAAATTCCATGATGAAATTCTCACTTCGCCATGCTCCAGGCCGGACAATAGAGCCCTAAGCCTCAGCAGTGCCTAGCCAATATGGCAACTTCTAATAACACATTATTTTACCTATTGGACAGAATTATTTGTTAATGAGAATATGTGGCACTAGATGACACACCTGCTGGTTCAGGTCATTATTAGAACAACATCAAACAATATTGATGGTAATATAAATAATTAGTTTTTAGTGCTTTTCAGTTTGGTTAACAGGACTCTTACATTGGTGTTATGTAATAGTGAAAACAGTTTTCCATAAAAATCTGATCTTACATATCTTAGATATGTAAAAATGAACAATAAACATAATCACTGGTCATTTGTATAGATATGAAAGCTGTCCGCTTTAATTACTTTGTATCAATAGTTTCAACAGACTGACCCACTCATTCTATGAATAAGGTCAACACGCCACGGTATAGCTCATCCTCGCCAAGAGGGTGAGCTGCTAGGAGACTGAATAGCAAATTAACCAGCACTACAGGGCAGACACCACGTCCACCATAAGTATGGTGCATGTCTGCCACCCATTCTCTTGCCGACTGAAAGTCATAGAATTCCCGAATGATCACGCTGTGTTGCATGTTGACCTTATTCATAGAACCGAGGTTACCTGCGTAACCATTGTTTTATTTCATATTGGTCAACACACCACGGTATGGGTCATCAGTATACCAAATAAATGAATGCAGGGGATGTAGCGGGGTAACACCACATGACACAACCATGCGGTACAAAATATATTCAGACAGAGGAGGCAATCGATTTGGACGACACCACGTCCAGGCAGTAAGCCCTGGTGACATGAGGGACGAAGCCCTGCCAGCGGCAGCACAATTATCAGAAAGTGGAGCACCATGCGCGCAAACATAAGGGCACAGGGCCTGGACAGGGCATAGTGAGTGAAGATGAGGTTTGTATGATGCGAAGAAGTCGCACATTTTGTCATCAATTTTATCCCATTACGCAGGGCCCATTTCAAAAACCAACGACCATCTGCCGAATCATGTTTTAAATAACACAACAAATGAAGGTTGCAACTGAACTTATCCTACTCACTTTAACATCACGGTTTCTCATTTAGATTAACAACCTTTAGCCTTCAAAAATAATTATCATTGGAACAAATGCTGCATTAAGCGCAATGCGCTCTTTCGCCACAAACACGCAGGCTATTAGCCCTATCTACAGTGCTAGCCTAGTCATTAATGTCCCAATTATAGTAGCCTATTCATATTTCTCTGAAATTGTAAACAACTTTAAACCCTCACATTTCCAATGCAGGATTGCTACAGTGTTGCCGCTTGTGCATACAAAACCCGTTTACAACCATCTTGCCACAGTCAGACAATACCATGCATAAAATGTACCGTTTCTAAACACTACAAAAATGTTTTTCCGATATAGGAATGACAATAGGCTATCCTATATGCTATTATTAAAAAGTTGAAACTGTTACAAATAAACATTCGGTGTCTTTTCCTTTGCTTACTGTATGTAGGCTATGTCTACCCAATGTACTTTCGATATAACGTTAAAACAATTTCTACAAATCTCTGATAAACAAATTAAAGAACCAAATATCCTACCTCTTAACGAATCTACAACTGGTTTCTGTTGAATGTTGAAGAGATTCTCTTATTCCATTTTGCCACTGCAGCAACGTTGATGTTTCCACAGTGCTACCTTAATTTTTTCATCTATGTTTTCCCTAGCTCTGCGAATGATCATGATCTAGCTAGCATGAGACCCTACATGTGAACAGCATTTTACTTCTTATATAAAACTAGTTTTGAAATTATAAAATATAATACATTTTCTTAATAAAGTAGCCTAACAGGGTGGAACTTTAAGGTGACAAGCAGGTTGACATTATAAAACTTGGATAAAACTGACAGTTCAAACTTACTTCAGTCGGCTCAGTTGAATTCCTTCCAAAGGAAATTATGTAATTTCCTGAACATTATATAATGGTAAGTGTAGGCTATTTTTTTAAAGGAGAAAAACTACAAACTAACAGAGTGGAAAATAATTTTGGGGACACACAGTAAATCACAGAAATTATTATTATGTATTTTATTTTCCATGAAAAATATGTATGACTAGAAATATTTGATCTATAACATAATGAGCAAATAATTTGAGTATTTTATTATTTAATGACGAATATTTCTTGTAAAAGTTGTGCTGGGGACATGGCAAAAAGAAACGTGTATACCAACTATAAAGTGGTTAAGAAACCATTTAAAGGCTCAGGAAACCTTTGCAGGTGTTTTGAGTTAATTAGCTGATTAGAGTGTGACACCATGAATATTGAACTTTTTCACAATATTCTCATTTTCTGAGACACTGAATTTGGGTTTTCATTAGCTGTAAGCCATTATCATCAAAATTACAAGAAATAAAGGCTTGAAATATTTCACTCTATGTGTAATGAATCTAAACTCCTCAAAAAAAGTTCGGAAACGTTATTTCGGTCGATTATTCCTCCCCTTTAATAATACAAATTGGTATTGTATTTTATATCGTTGG
Source organism: Ilyophis sp. 1 JC-2022 (assembly GCA_022702515.1). NCBI lineage: Eukaryota > Metazoa > Chordata > Actinopteri > Anguilliformes > Synaphobranchidae > Ilyophis > Ilyophis sp. 1 JC-2022. The sequence goes on along the minus strand of CM040402.1, from coordinate 89,287,760 downwards.
AAAGCCCGATTAGTCACCTTTACAACGAGGTACAACTTGTAAGGATCGTGCATTCGTGGAATGAGCAACACAGCTAACCGTGTGGGTAGCGGCCCAAAAAAATGTGCCAAAATCCCCTGCAATATTCTTCTGTTGGTATTCACTCTCGTTTTGAGTTGCTTGGTGGACTGGATGATTGCACTCTCCCACAGTAATAAGGAAAAAACAACACATATTGGCCATTTTTACACTTTATTCATTTTACACTGTCAGGGACCTCAGTAGCGTGTGGAAGATCCATACGCACCCACAACAGCTTGGCACCTCCTCCTCATGCTGGTCACCAGCCTGGTCACACACTGCTGTGGGATGGCATCCCATTCCATCCCACTGGCATACACCTGCCAGCACTTGAAGCTCAAAACGAGAGTGAATACCAACAGAAGAATATTGCAGGGGATTTTGGCACATTTTTTTGGGCCGCTACCCACACGGTTAGCTGTGTTGCTCATTCCACGAATGCATGATCCTTACAAGTTGTACCTCGTTGTAAAGGTGACTAATCAGGCTTTCCAACGATATAAAATACAATACCAATTGGTATAATATACGAGTTTCACTTTCTGACATGAGTGACAAAAAATAATGAACTTTTTCACTATATTCTACTTTTTTGAGCTGCACCTGTATATTTATTTAGGCAAGGCAAAGCAAGCAAGCAGGAAAAACTAAAGGTAACAGGCTGGAAACGGGGTTGGCGAACTAAAGCGGGGCAGGAGAGGAGACAGGGGTGGTACGGGCAGAACAGGAGGCAGGCTGGACGGGATGGAATGAGGTAACAGAACAAACAGGTTAAGGGCCTTAAACAGAGTAACAAACAGAATGCCCGGGAGATCTGAAATGGAGCAGAGAAAATGAACTGGCAGCGAAACTGTGAAAGAGGGTAACTTAAATAGAGATGGGAACAGATGATGACTAATTGAAAAACTAAAAAGAGTGAGGAATGTGTGCGAGAGGGAGAGTGATAGGCTAACTAATCAAGTGGAAAACCAGGAACTAAACGGGGACCTCGCCCAGCCTGTAACGATCACAGAAACGAGACAAACAGGGTAAACTGAAAAACACAACATGTAACACAAGGAATGGGAAAACGGAGGAAACGAAAGGGAGGTGGACTGGAGGGAAATAGCGGATGTTACAGCATCTCAGTTATTTTAGTCCCGTCCAAATCTGGCATGTCAGTAACTTTTGCGGACTGCTCACACCCGCGCTAGTAAAGATTCTGGCATATTTTACTTAGCAATCCCTTGCGAATTGACATGATGGTAAATATTCTGTTATTTCGTTTCCTCCACTTTGCGTTCTGAGGTCCAGCATACCAATTAAATGTTCTCCCATTTGGGACCCATCCGGTCTTTCCCTGGCCCCCTGTGTATTCACCCGCTGTATGAAAACTGTTCTATTGCCACTCTGGCTGAAGGGGGTAAAAATCCTGCCGTACCTGGACAATTGGCTGATAGGTACCGTCGTACAGTATGGCGCTCTCACACACTGCCCAGACGGTAGCACATATCTCCAGTCTGGGCATCAATGTCAATTATGGTAAGAGCCAGCTAGTGCCGAGCCAGTCCATCACTTATATCAGACTGTTGCTCGATTCAAGGAGCATGAGGGCATCTTTGACGCCCCGCCGCATAGCCAGTGTGTTCGACATGCGTCGGTTCCAGGTGAATGCAGTCCTCGAAATGAGGGTTTTTTCAGAGGCTTCTGGGCCTGATTGTGGCGGCCTTAGTGGACTTGCCTCCCAGACACTTTGCAGCCAGGCTGCTTCAAATGTGGTTGAAAGCCATGGCGTTGCACCCCAAGTGGGACCGTCACCCTCGAATCAGAGTGACGCGCCGATTTTGCCAGCTAGTCCTTCCAGGGCAACGAGTCATCTTTCTGACAAAAAAGGTCCGGATGGGGACTATACCATACTATATGGGGGCGCGGTGATGACAATGGACACCTCGCTCACCAGTTGGGGAGCTGTCTGTCAATACCGACCAGCTCAGGGATTGTGGCTGCGAGTACATCAGTTGGACCACATCAATGTTCTCGAACTTTGAGCAGTTTCTCTTGCACTGAAGCACTTCTTCTGGTCAAGGTGACCTTGCACAGGGTCAGCACGGGAAAATAATTTTGTTATATTGAGCCTTTTTGTATGGTTACTGAGAACACAAGCTCCACTATATTGTAACAGTGTTATACAGTACTGTTTCATTCTCACTGAAATTATATTACATATGATTTTGTATTGAATTACGTATATCTTTTTGAAATCGCAATTTTTATTTGCAACTTTCACTAATTACCGCAACTTTATCACAGCAAACACACACAAAATATTGGACTTTGCATCGCAACCTGTAAGAAAAGCTGCTGCGAAATCAAGCATTTTAGGCCGCAACAATCACAAAAAAACTCTGCGAGATCCTGGTGGGAGTGTTTGCCAATGTGTTCGATGTTGTGTGTCGGTTCCAAGTGAAAGCGGTCCTCGAAATGAGGGTTTCTCAGGGACTTGAGACGACAAGCAGTTTCTCTTGCACTGAGGCACTTCTTGCCCGTGCTCCGGGGGAAAACATGTGATGATGATGAGGTTGGGAAACATCTCAACAATTTGTCAAAAAAAAAAACACCATGACGGAGCAAAGTCCCGCCAGTCTTTGAGAATGACCCAGCGTTTCTTGAATGGGGCGCTTCCCAGCTTGGCCTCTCTTCGTGCTATACACCTCCCGGGTGTCCGGAATGATACAGCAGACTTATCTTGCCAGGAGATTGTTATGGCGATTCGGACGTGCTCAGTCAGACCTGTTCGCCTCTCAAGAGTCTACTCACTGCCCCCAGTGGTTCTCAATAGCCCCCTGGGGGTAGACGCGTTAGCGCACGAATGGCTGACCGGCCTACTGTACGCTTTTCCGACATTTGCCTCCCGATCTGGACAGACCTGCTGTCCTGCAGACTTCTTAACTCTAGAGCCCCATCTACGAGACGAGCCTATAAGTACATGTAGCAGTTATTTTGCACATGGCGCTCAAAGCACTGCACGGACGTTGTGCACTGCCCATTTTCTGTTGTACTGGATTTTCTGTAATCACTGGTTGATAGAGGTAGGGCAGCCAGCAGACGTGGCACTGTTGTGCAAGATACTCGTAACATCTGAACGTTGTGGCAAAATGTATTTTATATTTAATACAAAACAGTGATTCAGTCGTGAAATTGGCGTGTATAAATATAATAAACTTGACTCACACTCCTGATAGTGCTGTTTTTGAGTAGTTTCTTTTGTGTGTATGTGTGTGCTCACGCTGCGGACTGCGCTCCCTGTCCTATGTCTCTGCTGTGGGGCAGCGGAGCACTCTGCCCCACCGTTGCTGGGGAAACAACGTGAGCGTGATCTGCGTAAGCAGGGGAAACCTGCCGCAAATTATGTTGGGCGGAGGGGCAGAATCATTTCTGCCCCAACTAATTCTGCCTAGCCACAGGTGGCAAAAAAATAATAAACGTTAAGTTAACGTCGTTAACGTGGGCTGACATGACCAGAAAATAAACATAAACAAAGCCAATTCAGTGTATGTGTATCGCTAATGCTAGCCAGCTAAAGTTTTCCATTAGTTTGATTTTATTTTGTCATCGGTGTCAAGTTTGCCCATATAAAATACAGTTTCACCTTTTCGAAGGTATACAGGCGTATAAGGTTATGGTCACTGTTCATACAACTTTTTAAAGAGTAGTCCTCATTTTGCAAATGTAAATTAAACTGCACATGTTTTATGATGTTTGATGTCACTTAAAGCTGATTTATTGTTCCAAATGTGGAACAAGATTTTTTATGATTTTTTAAATTCCCCACAAATGTTGATGATAAGTCCGCACCTCTGCTCGTGGGCTCTGCTACAAAGAAACAGTAGAAAACATAGTCCGTCGCTAATGTCAAGTATGTGTGTTTAAGGCTGTATTGTTTGAGATAAGGAATCTCTCCTGTCCCCTGGCAAAACTCACTTTTCTTATGCAATAGTTTTTCTCACTTATTAAGTCCCAGGTCTCTCCAGCATTAATTCCATGCTGTAGCAAAGGGTATAAAAAGCGCTGCTTAGTTCATCTGAGAGACAAGAGGCACACTATGAGGGGAACTCACAGGAATGGAGTAAGTGTCATTATTTATTTATAACATTGGCAAAATTTAAGCAAGGAGAGATGTGAAATGTGTTTCAGATGATGGCTATAAAAAAATGTATGTATCGGACAAAAATCTTTTCTCCCCCAATTATCTGCAGATTTTACCCACAATGGAACTGAAGAATGCAACACACGTGTCATTGTTCACTCTTTCTGGATTACAGGATGAAACAAAAGAAAGCAGATATGCCATTTTCTCTGCAATGATTTTCTGTTATTTTCTGATTTTGTATATCAACATGACAATAATTGTCACCATCCTCCAAGAAAAAACTCTCCATGAGCCCATGTACTTTTTCCTGTGTAATCTGTGTATTAACACACTGTATGGAACTGCAGGATTCTACCCAAAATTCTCATATGACGTACTCTCTGAACATCACGTGATCTCATATGCTGGATGCATCTTACAAATATGTATGATTTACCTTTCAGTTCCTGTAGATTTTTCCATTTTGACAGTTATGGCTTATGACAGATATGTTGCCATATGCAGACCACTGGAGTATCATTCTATCATGACAAGCAAAAATGTTCTTAAACTAAACATATGTTGTTGGGTTCCCCCTATTCTCTGTGAATGCATTATAGTTTCTTTGACTTACAGATTAACTTTATGTGGGTCACATATTGATAAACTCTACTGCGAGAACTGGTCTATTGTTAGGCTTTCTTGTTCAGGAACAACAGTGAATAATGTTGTTGGTTACATTATAATATTTGCATATTTGTGTCATGTGTTTTTCATCATCCACACTTACATTCAACTGATCAGAACATGCTTGAAGTCCACTGACAGCAGACACAAATTCCTGCAGACTTGCTTGCCACATTTATTTTCACTGACAAATGTTACTGTTGCTTTACTCTTTGACATGATGTATAGTCGATATCGAACAAAAAATTTCCCACAGGGTCTACGAAATTTTCTGGCATTGGAATTTTTGGTTTTCCCTCCAATTCTTAATCCTCTAATTTATGGAATGCAACTGACTAAAGTTCGAGAGGCAGTATTCAAAAGATGTAAGAAACATAATGGAGTGATTGTTCAGTAATGACCAAAAATGTGTATGTGTGTGTGTGATAGTCTGTTCTGAATATGTCAGTTCCTAATTCATAACTAAGTTGATATATTTTTTAAAGCTACTTACCATGTTCCAACATGTTGATTTTTTTTTTTTTTTTTACATATCTGGACACAAGTTTATTTTATTTTAAAAATAAAATAAAAGCAACTGAAATTAACATAAATGCATACAAGTACACCCCTACTTTTACTATCAAATATATTGATTAAAATTGTCTGTCTGGTGCACAAAACAGGTGTAAATGATTGTCAAATTATGAGATAATAATTTGGTAGGTCTATGCTTACATAAAAACAGACAAAAAACTGAATTGGTCTGGTTTGGACCTAACCTTTGTGGTGTTTGCTAACATCATGTAGGAGAAATTCAGACTGCGCCAATGCCAAAAGGTTACCCACAGGTGCATAGGGGCCAGGTCAAGGGGAGGTGAACAGTAGGGGTAAAATGTCATCTTTACCAATGGGCCTATCTTTTTATTTTAAAAGATAGTGCTTATTTCAAAGTTTATGGAGCTTTTTACGGTTCTTAAATATCTCGACTATGAACAAATTGGTGGTCATTTGAAGTTCGGTCTTTATCAAAATGCAACAAACGTCTGATAGTACAATATTGAATGAAATTAAAGCCATATACACCACCATAAACCAATACATAATCTAACTGTTTTTGTGTCCAGTGGACTGGGAATGATCATTTTACTCTATTTAAAGAAAGTTTTGGTACTAATTGTTGTTATTTTATAGTTTACATTGTTCGGAAAAAAGGCGTTCTTCAGATTTTGCAGTGTCCTTCCGTTACCAGAAAACTCTCTATTTTCACTGTCATATCACATAACCTAATTGGGTAGTTTAACCCACTGACTGTAAAAAGATACTCAAACTGATGTAATATTGGGAACATTGAGTGCAAGGGCTGCCTTATACACAAGAACTAATAGTGTGTCCTTCCGTTACTTTTACCAATTGTCCTTCCGTTACCGGAACCACTGTGGGAAAAATGCTATAAAAATTTATTGGACCATGCCCTTGGTCTAATATTTGGCATGTTCATAGATGGATAGTCAATAGACCATTATCAGTCAGAAAAATACCAATACTTTGCCTGGAACCGCAGGTTTTGCATTGTTGAAAAAAAGGCAAAAAACAGATGTTGTTTTTGAGTCCTTCCGTTACCGGTGGGTTTTTGGCAAAATTACCCATGAAAATGACCCTTGACAAAAAACTTAGTGGATTTATTTTAAAGTACTAGGCAGCCCTCACTTCTCACAAGTGTTCTTTTCAACCTAACTGGTATAGCCTAGGAGCTAGAGCCAGCGTACAGCAAATTTGTCCTCCCGTTACCCCTTGACCTGGCCCATAGGTTAAAAAACATGTATTAAGCTGGCTGAAGAGGGTAGTTTCAAATATGGGGTATTTACTCCAAGAATACATTCTTAAGCTGAGATGCAAAAAGTAGACTTTATTTCATCATAAATGCCATATGGCAAAAGGTGCAAAATCACAGCAAACTTTCAGAAACGAATATTATCACAATATACATACATATTTGATATTAATAAATATTAACAGGAATTAATTACACTTTTATATAAAAGGGCATATCTAAATGATCGAAAGCAATTGGAACATATCAACAACTTTAGAAAAGCTAGACATTAGAAATTGGCACAACCAAGAATCATGTGGGCACATGTAGCAGGGGTGCAAACTGGTGATGCCCCAAAAAGGTAACAACATTCTTTGCCTGAAAACGAAGAAAATTATCAATGTGCAGCGCCCAGGCCTCTTCCTATGATGCATGCTACATTTTTCTATACGAGCTCTGTTTAAGTGACACATAAAAGCTTGTCAGTGATATTCAGACCTACTACATGAAGCAGTGCTAACAATAAGGGAAACTCAGTCATATCTATTAGAATTTTAAGGATGTGTTTATTTTGTGAAATGAAAAATAGATTACATTAAGTGACATACAATACCCCCCCCCCCAACCATCCACCCCAATATCCTCCCATCCACCCACTCCAGCCCACCCCACCAAAGCACATTACTTGCGCTTCTTTGCCTTCTCTGCCTGTACCAGTACTTCCAGTGCTTTTTTCCTCTTTTGAGCAGCCATGTGCCTCACTTTGGCTTGCCTGTCCTCCTCCACTGCAGTCTTCCTGCTTTGCTTGGCACTGGTTGTTGGCTGGCAACCAAAGTCTTCCTGCCTCCCTTTCTTCTTCAACAGGGCCAGTTGTCTGTGAGCCTTGTCCTTTGTGCCTGCAGTGTGGATGTTTCTGCAGAAGACCTTGTCAACCTTTGAAAGTTTCATTCATCTTCTCTCTTGAACATCTGGATGGCTGTCTGACCCCTGGACCTGAGGGTATACTTGGTTGTCTGGATTGCATTGAAGGTTGCCATGCTCATTGTAGTGCTTTTGCTGTCGATGATGTCTCCCATGGCGCAGAGAGAGCCCCTCGAACCACATGGTTTAGGCCTGGGTACCTACCAGTGTCAATCACATTTGCCCACCAGTTCACCATGTTGTCACAATCAATGTGCAGGGGAAGGGTGGAATCAACATTTAACTTTATCACTTCCAGTGGCACGTCACACTGGGGTGGAACCAGGTGGCCCATCATCCCTGCCAGCCGCTTCAGGAGTATGCCAGTCTCTGAGTGGCCTCTCACCAATGGGTCCAGAGCAGACATTGATTGTACACGCTTTAGTTTCAACCCAGCACTGATATACCTGACTCAATTAATTAAGTTTTGAAAAGCCATGATTACTTTATTAGTTATGTGTTTTACTTCTGGACTGAGCACCCACTTCGAGGATTTTCACAGGCCGTTAAATTCATAACTCACAGTGATGTCACTTTGTATATAAACAATCATTCAGGCCAAACAGAGGACATAACCACAATCCAAACTGAATTTCTCCCTCTGAATCCCATTCTCTGTTGGCTTCATAGCCATTCAGCGGTATTTCAAGATCAAAGAAAGAGCCGCAAAACACAAACAAGAAGAAAACAAGACAGGGAGACAGAGGTTACGCAAAGGGACAAACAAAGGTTAGAGATTAATAAGGCTAAGTATCTAGCTAACTCTGTGCTGTTCCTACTAAAGTGTGCGTTTACTTCAGCTCAACAGCGAGCTAAACTCCACTCCAAGAATGACAGAGACGTGTAGTAAGAGTGACCATTTACTGTAGGCTCTTCATTCGGTACAAGGACATGGAGTAAAAACTGAAATAAACATGAACAGAACAATATCACATGCTGTCCTGTCCTCCTTTCAATGTAAATAGCTTGTAAAATAAATAGTTTTTCAATGCAAAATAACCATGTTATTTATCAATGAAATATTGTAGAAACATTAACTTATTTATGTAACATAAATTATTAACTCACGGCATTGCCTCCTTAGTGTTGGTAGGTAGATTAACAGAGAGCTGAACACTCGCAAACACGAGGTGTAATCTCTTCCTGCTTTTCCTCATCGCAGTTACACTTTTCAAAATAAAAGTCCATCTGTAAGAAGTGTCTGTCAAAATAAAGTTTCTCTTAAAGAAATGACATAAACGTTACAATTACGTTTTTAAATGTCTTAAATCAACACAAAATGTCAACACAAACTCTATGACACCCGAAACAAGTTGAAGTCAAACGGTCATAACGAACTGTCAGTCCGTGAATTTTACCAGCTTTCTTTGTCAAATCATTGGCAATACGGAAGCATCAAACAAAAACGACGCAAGGTTTAAATAATGACAGGAAATGCGGCACAGGTGAAAACACTGAGCAGAAAGGAAAACCAAAACACGGAACGGACAATGAAAACAAAAGAAAGAGACGCTACAAGAGCGCTCCACAGGGAAGTGGCCAACAAGAGAAGAGCAGGCTGAGAAACCATGACAGCGGTTTTCGCAAGAGGCTACCCTTTTAAACAATACTGCATCAAAATTTTGGGGGTTTTCTTAAAGCTGTAGTTTATAATTTCAGATAAACATGAATGCCGTAATTGAGATGGATACGTCTCAACCACTAGGGGTGAAGTGTATAGAGCTAATATGTGCTGACAATACTGGGCAGAACACTGATTTAAGCAGAAGGAGATAGAGTTCACAAGTGGGATAAAAGATAATTAGCTAGACTACCACTCAGAGATTTCGCTTAACAGCTCAAACTGATAAGGCTCCGGAACGTTTTTCCCTTCATCCTCCCGGTAGGTGGAAAGCCCATTGGATAAGTCCTCCACCTCAAAAGAGCCATTGATTGATACAGACTCTGTATCACTCTCCATCTTTTATATAGTAGGCGTGTCTTCAGGTGGCGATAGCCTCTCCCCTCGCTCTCGCCCCTCCCCTGCTGCTCTCCACGCCCATTTAATTGCATTTTTCAAATTTGTGGTGTGGGCGGAGAGAGAATGTAAGCCCCCATTGTTATGCAATCATTTAGACCATTCACTTCTTGATATTCCAAACAAGCCCCGGATGTGTCTTGCTACAATGACAGCCATCATCTGATCAATTCCGTCTCTTTTAATACCTGTTTCCTTTTGTACTAAAATGCAATCTGCAAATACCTTTCCCAAACTTCCTTTCAGGCTTAGTAAATCACTTTACATATGCTAAAGTAATGTATTTGCATGAACACCTCCCACTATTTTGCAAAATAACATAGGCATGCCCAATTTAGCATATTATTTCAAGCTAACCTGTAAAAATGAGAAATCAACGTATCTTTTCATTTTAGCACATTCAATCCTTTAAATTTATCACCTCGGACGATGTTTTGTGTGTAGTAACACTTTTACACTTGCTTTTGTACGCGCAAACCTTTAGTAAATCAACGCCTAAGTTTCTTTCCTTTTTGAACGTAAAGGGCACGTTTTTTAGAGAGAACTGATCTCCAGTGGAGGCAGTGTGAGATGCCATTGATGTTAAGATTCTAAAGCGGTTTAGAAACATTTTTCACAAAAATGTTTGTATTTTTTTAACTGAAAATGATAAATCTGTAGTATGATCGCACAACAATTGTTTGTTCATGTTGCTACAACCGGCTGAATTAGAATCGGACCCTGGACTCAACTCACTCAGACAGACTGCTGTGCCTTGATTTTTTTCTTTTTCAATACTGCTGTGACTGATGTGGATACTCTACTCATATTATTTGACAATGCCCCCTGCTGGTCCTGGTAGAGTGAGTGATGCATGCACAGCAAACCGACAGCTTGTACCTTCCTGAAGTCACAAGAAAGGACATCAGAAGTAAGATTTTGAAAATAGCTAAATCCGTTGCTTTGCAATGCACAATGAGATAAAATGTTTGCTATCCAGGTAACATGTTCATAAATTAGAGGACATTTTCTAATGTAGCTATAAAGCTATAAATGTAATCAATATAATCTACCAACTATATGTTGCATACAATTGGGCAGTTCATTGCAAGCAATGAAAAACGCTATTTCCGTCCACATGACAGGGCAATTATTAATTCATAAAAGAAATTAAGAAGAGAAACCATATAGATCAAAAATGTAGGCTATTTTACAAGTTTGTGCATAGATCCATACACTCATTTGCAGCTAATTTTCATATTGTGCATTTGCAAATTAGACAAAGTTCCAACTTTGGAATTTGTATCTGACACCATAATGCCAGTTTCCCAAGCTGCACTACGGGAGCAGTTAACTTGCTCATGCTGTCTGCCATTGTGATTGTATTACTGAGCAATACTGTCTGCAAGATTTCACAGGCATTGGACATTATCATAATCTGAGCTAGCTATCTCATTGACTGCAACAGGACCGTGGACACTGATTAGTTTCTTATAGCAAGCTCTCCAGTAATAAAATTAGTATTCATTTAATATGAATGTGTAAAAACAGTTGACTGAACAAAAACATATATTGAATAGTACACCGATGAGGACATATTATTTTGATGACATTTAACAAGAAGAATTAATAGGAACACATTTGCATCAAAGGTTTAAAAAATTAGGTGGTTCCGTTTATACTTTGGACCTAAATTAATCTGTAGTTGATTGGGATTAATGAGATCCACAGGGTATACTCTGCACAGAGAATAACAACCCATACTACTATGAAAAATACTATAAAATATACTGGTTAAATGTTAATGTCCCTCACAGAACACATTCTGCTTGCACGGAAGGTCCTCCTGAGCTTACAGGTACTCAACTTTTTTAAAATACTATATTAGTAAACAGCTGATATGAAAAAATATTAATAAATGGCTTTTAAGGTATACAATGTACAGCAATATAGTGTAAAATAAGAAAGAAAAACCAGCGAATGCATCTATTTATATAGTTGTACTCAAGTGATCACCCTTACCTGACGAAGACCGATTTGGTCGAAACTGCTCACGGATGTAGCTTAATAAATGTATCACTTGGGAGCATTATAACAGTGTGCTGGTCTTTCTTTCTTATTTAGCATTAATCTTTTTTACCTAGCACCTGTGCTGATTTTCGATGTGTGTATGCCTTTAGTGTACTCTTAATGCAGAAAATTCCATTTACCAGAATAAAAAAATCCTGAAATAAGAACCCATTTTGTTTATATGAATCAGAAGAATTCTAGCATAACAGCATCTCCTTATTTGAGGCTTACATTGAAATATTAGTTTTAATATGTGGAATTATTCAAATTACTTGCAACTATTTCTTTTTATTTTGTGGTCATTTACAGGTACAGTAAAAATGGAAAATGTATCAGGTGTGAAAGTGTTCATTCTATCTGGAATGAATGAAACCCAGATGAATCGGTATTTATTCAGTTCTCTGACTCTCCTTGTATATATTTTAATATTGTTTGTAAATGTTGTGCTAATTCTCACCATCACATTGGAGAAAGCTCTCCATGAGCCTATGTACATCTTGCTGTGTAATCTGTGTATTAATGGACTGTATGGAACTGCAGGATTCTACCCTAAATTCCTTTATGACATGCTCTCTGGCACTCATGTGATCTCATATCAAGGATGCTTCCTGCAGATATTTGTGATATACTCATCAGCAAAGTGTGAATTTGCAACACTGACTGCGATGGCCTATGATCGCTATGTGGCCATATGCAAACCATTGATGTATCATTCCATTATGACGGGTCAGATGATGTGTAAATTAATAACCTTTTGCTGGATTTACCCCTACTTCACAATGTCCTTGTCAATATCATTGGCAAGCAGACTGCCTTTATGCGGTTCCCATATCGATAAACTTTACTGTGAGAACTGGTCCATTGTGAAACTTTCTTGTAAGGAAACATTTGTAAATAACGTGACCGGGTTCATTATTATACTAACATTTGCTGGACTTGCATTTTTCACCATGTTTTCATATGTAAAATTGATTTCTGTGTGCACAAAAAGTAGAGAAGACAGAATGAAATTTATGCAGACTTGTGTGCCACATTTAATTGCATTAATAAATTTCACAGTCACTTTGTTGTTTGACACAATGTATACTCGCTACGGATCAAGAAATATCCCGCAGCGTCTTCGCAATTTTTTGGCACTGCAATTTCTCATCATCCCTCCTCTTTTCAACCCAATTATTTATGGACTAAAACTGACTGAGATTCGCAAAAGGCTGCTGAAACAGTGTCATAGTTCAAAGTAGTTTTAGTAAAGAGCCCAAGATTCTTCAGCAGCTGGGAACACTACACCATTTTCCTTTCATTCTCAGTGCAGTATTATTGTGTGAAAACCCTGCTGCCTACGACAGGCTGGTTTGAATCATATGGAGCCCCTCAAGGCACCCTCTGTGGAAAATAAAAAATCTATCTGTACCTACAGGTTTGCAATCCGTATGTACAGTTTTGCAATCAGTGGCCTACGTACGGTTTTTGAGTTAAATCAATCGGGTTTACAGTTTAAATCCATTTAGACCTATAAATAAAGGGTTAATTGCAGGAAAGTCAGACACAAAAGTATCTGTTATGTACTGAGATTTTGTCAGTCTGTTCTATATTTTTATTTTCATTATCATTCATGTATTTATTATTTTCCACATATCATTGCATCCCCCTCTGTTCGTGGGTTGTCTGAGTCTCATCTGTGTGTTTGTTTACCCAGTCTCGTGCATGCACTATTCGGGTGACTTCTGGATTTTCCGTGGGTTAACGCTGTCTTTCCGAAGTCTCGTTTTCTGCTACTTCCTGCTTTCGTTCCCATGTATAATTGTATATATTACTAACTCGCGCTAACAATCACTCGGGTGCTTTATTAGTTACGTGCACTTTACTAAACTCATTAACATAAATGTGTATTAACAAACTAATTGTCTGTCTTGTAGTTAGATACTAACATTTAACCAGCTTCCCCGCTTTATCTTTTCTACCTGCATTACTAAGCTGTCCTTGTTAACTTGTTTCAGCTTCTTATCCTTAGAGACCACGCCTCCCCTTATTACTGTGCACACTCCACTCCTACTCGAACCCGTTGTCTGTCATGCATGTTTTCCGAGTCCCTTCCATGTATTAGTTCTTCTCTCGTTATTGTTTTATTGTTCCTTGTTAACCCTCATTGTTCTCACCTGTGAGCTATCTCCCCTCCTCTGCACACCTGATTCCCATTATGTCTGTCTCCCTCTGTGTATTTAACCCAGTCATTTAATTAGTTCTTTGCGAGTTCCTCACTGTTTTGTTGTTTATAGCCTTTTCGAGAAATCGTCTGAGTTGGCCGTTAGTGTTATTCTGTATCTGTTCCTGAGTTTTTATTATCCCTCGTCCTTTTCCCTGTTGGTTATTTTTTTTGTTGCTGTCTTTTTGTTTTCTCTTGTTTATCCGTTACGTCTCCCTGGTCTTGACTCCTGCCTGTGTTCTCGCGACCCTGATTTTGGATTCTGTTTTTGTACCGTTGTCCTGTCTCTCCGGTGTTCGACCCTGCCTGCTTCATTACAGATTGCTGTCCCTCATTAAACTTTTATTTTTGTACTCCCTGCCTGCTACTGGGTCCCTATTTCCCTACAGTGTGGGCCTATCTTATAATAATTCACCAAAGAAAGACAACACAACTATAAAAGTAGCCTAATATTGTAATAGATTGCGAGGTGCTGAAAGTAGTCTACGGACTTCCATGTTATCAATTATCATTGCTTAGTAGCCTAATAAATTCAGCAGAAGGATACACCATGCAATCTATTAATATATTAGGTTACTTTTACAGTTGTGTTGTCTTTTTTTGGTGAATTATTATAAGATGTATAGGCCCACACGTATACCCGATTGATTTCACTCAAAAAGTAGGCTACGGATTGCAAACTGTACGTACGAATTGCAAATCCGTAAATACGGATTGCAAAAACCGAGAGTACGGAATGAGAGTACGGATTTCCACGTTGAGATTATTTTTTTCACCGAGGGTGCCTTGAGGGGCTCCGTAGAATCATGCATAGCTCTTGGGTCCAGCTGGAATGTTTATCCTATCAAGCAAATGCTTGTAATAAAGAGAGCTCATTGTCTGTTCCTGTTTCAAAGCACACTGTTGCACTGGAGTATGAGGGGGATACAGTGGAAGGCATTCCATCTCAGCTAGATATGTGCTGATTTTTCATAAACATACTGGCAGATTAAGTCTTTCTGGTCACTGGTCTGTCTGAAACCATATTCAGAGAAGTAGATGCACAAATACAACTATCATGTTTTCAGTTATGATTTTAAGGTAACTGATGTGGAATATTAATTTGCTTCAGTGCCTCATTTCTGTCTACCATCACCCCTCTGAAGATGTTGTTACTAACGCAGATTGCCTATCAACTTTGTACATTGTCAAATGGGCACAGAGGATTTTTGGTCTTTAGCTGAAGTGAGTATACTTTCATAAATTCAAGAAAGGCTCTGAGAATCGTGCAACGTTTTATTTTCTGCAAACGCTAGTCTCCCTATGGAATGCATTAGTTTGGGCTAATACCACACTCAATACATGCAAGATCACAGCTGCTATTATAGAGCACTAATTGGTCCCTTGTTTTCAGCAATTAGCATTTGTGTCAAAAACAGTTCACACGAGATACACAGCTGGCTATTAAAATCATAAAATTCATGTAATGTAATGTTTCCGATGTAATATTTCATGATTTAATAAAAAGTAAAAAAATCCTTTTTCAAATACATATAGAATGAGTTTATTCTTTTCAGTCCTTCAGCTCTCAAGTTCAGAAATGGCATACTTTACATCAAAAGGAAGTTTTATGGTCTTGCTTGTACATTTGTGAATTTAACTCTTTTTTTTGTAGTCTTGAGAGTCGTAGTGATGTTCTCCACTTCTGTGCATCTCTCTGGATATGTCCATCTGCCAAGTGATTGGAATGTATTTTATTGAAAAAGTAAACATTCATACCATGTGCCGCATAGTTTTCACCCTAGTGGCAAGGCAGGGCTTGACATTAAGCTTTTTCAGGCACTTGTCCAAATGTAAATTATGATGCATATTAAAACAAAAGAAGAATTGATGCAACGAGAATTACAAACATGTACTTTAAATTTGAACATGCTATTAAAAAAAAGTCTAAAAAGTTTTATGTTACAAAAAATTATTCAAAATGTATCATTTCTCGCTTTTATCACTGTTAACTCGTTCAATGCCAGAGTGTTCTGGCACACAGACCAGAGGTGAGGAGCGCACAGCTCACAGGGGAAGATTGTTATATTTATTTTGCATTAATATCGCAAACAAATGTATACTATCAATGTAATAATGCATTTGTTTCACAGGGCAATGTCTAAAATCACAAACTAAGTAGGCCTATACCTAATCATATATGTTTTAGTCCTGTTTTTTATAGAATATGTAGTGCAGTGATTGCATCAGATTGCGTAAGTCAATAAATTCTACAAGTTGTTACTAAGCTGTTATATATAGAACAAAAGTGTGCCTTTGTGTGGTAGTCTAGGATATTATAATAAAAAGTCCACCATAGACTGAAATAGCCCATGCGGAAACTACCGTAGCCTATTTGTATTTTTAAATGACCAGCTAAACAACCGGTAACAAATTATCCCACCTTGCAACATTATGCATTGATATTACGATCAAACATATCCACTAATCAAGCTTTCAATAGTGCATTTGGACAACATTATGTGAGAATTAAAGAAAATCAGAAGTACAAGTTAATCCATCTGTCCATGCTTGCCAAGGGTGTATGTCTTTATTCATAAGCACCATCGATTGCAACAACGATACAACACAATCTATTTAATTAAAAATTATTTTTCAAAACACTCATGTAGTGTAGTGTCATGTAGAATAACAACAATAACTCATTATGTAATGACCATCCCCTAAAATAACAGGATTTATACATTCATTAAGTGGTTTTTCACTGGCAACATTGCTGCCAGTCTTTTCACCATTTTCTTACAATATATGTTTTTACAGTGCAGAATATTGAGAATCATAATGAGGACTGAGCCAAGCCTACTATGTTCAGTTTTGTAGCCTACAGTGAGTAGTCTACATCTTTTCAAACGAGCTTCACTTTCCATTCATAATAAGCTACAAATACTACAAATATTATAGTGTCCACATCAACATAGGACAGATGTGTTTATATCTTCTCATTACAGACGGGTGTAAGAAAAAGAACGGAATACAGTAGCCTACCCCTGGGACCATAATGCAGTATAGTAACTGCCATAAACAATTAAAAACAGAAATACATACAGGAATCAGCCTAACATAAAAAAGACAATGCACAATAAATGCAAAGTATGCATTTTTCCTGCTTGGGGGATTTATACCAAAGTCAAATCGGACGGCATCCACGAAAACAGTTTATTGGCTTTTGAATAGGTTATGAAAGATCATCCATGCATTGCTTGGGAAAGCCGGAAATTTGCAACTCGCCATGGACTGACACACCCACACAGCAGCTTTCCACACACATTTGGCGCACGAAGAGTCAAACGGGCTCAGGTGCGTGAAAATCCATGATGAAATTCTCACTTCGCCATGCGCCGGGCCGGACAATAGAGCCCTAAGCCTCAGCAGTGCCTAGCCAATATGGCATGCTGACATTCTAAATTTTTAGAGCCAGCTAGTGCCGAGCCAGTCCATCACTTATATCAGACTGTTGCTCGATTCAAGGAGCATGAGGGCATCTTTGACGCCCCGCCGCATAGCCAGTGTGTTCGACATGCGTCGGTTCCAGGTGAATGCAGTCCTCGAAATGAGGGTTTTTTCAGAGGCTTCTGGGCCTGATTGTGGCGGCCTTAGTGGACTTGCCTCCCAGACACTTTGCAGCCAGGCTGCTTCAAATGTGGTTGAAAGCCATGGCGTTGCACCCCAAGTGGGACCGTCACCCTCGAATCAGAGTGACGCCTCGATTTTGCCAGCTAGTCCTTCCAGGGCAACGAGTCATCTTTCTGACAAAAAAGGTCCGGATGGGGACTATACCATACTATATGGGGGCGCGGTGATGACAATGGACACCTCGCTCACCGGTTGGGGAGCTGTCTGTCAATACCGACCAGCTCAGGGATTGTGGCCGCGAGTACATCAGTTGGACCACATCAATGTTCTCGAACTTTGAGCAGTTTCTCTTGCACTGAAGCACTTCTTCTGGTCAAGGCGACCTTGCACAGGGTCAGCACGGGAAAATAATTTTGTTATATTGAGCCTTTTTGTATGGTTACTGAGAACACACGCTCCACTATATTTCCAGTTGTGTTATACAGTACTGTTTCATTCTCACTGAAATTATATTACATATGATTTTGTATTGAATTACGTATATCTTTTTGAAATCGCAATTTTTATTTGCAACTTTCACTAATTACCGCAACTTTATCGCAGCAAACACACACAAAATATTGGACTTTGCATCGCAACCTGTAAGAAAAGCTGCTGCGAAATCAAGCATTTTAGGCCGCAACAATCACAAAAAAACTCTGCGAGATCCTGGTGGGAGTGTTTGCCAATGTGCTCGACGTTGTGTGTCGGTTCCAAGTGAAAGCGGTCCTCGAAATGAGGGTTTCTCAGGGACTTGAGACGACAAGCAGTTTCTCTTGCACTGAGGCACTTCTTGCCCGTGCTCCGGGGGAAAACATGTGATGATGATGAGGTTGGGAAACATCTCAACAATTTGTCAAAAAAAAAAACACCAAGACGGAGCAAAGTCCCGCCAGTCTTTGAGAATGACCCAGCGTTTCTTGAATGGGGCGCTTCCCAGCTTGGCCTCTCTTCGTGCTATACACCTCCCGGGTGTCCGGAATGATACAGCAGACTTATCTTGCCAGGAGATTGTTATGGCGATTCGGACGTGCTCAGTCAGACCTGTTCGCCTCTCAAGAGTCTACTCACTGCCCCCAGTGGTTCTCAATAGCCCCCTGGGGGTAGACGCGTTAGCGCACGAATGGCTGACCGGCCTACTGTACGCTTTTCCGACATTTGCCTCCCGATCTGGACAGACCTGCTGTCCTGCAGACACTTCTTAACTCTAGAGCCCCATCTACGAGACGAGCCTATAAGTACATGTGGCAGTTATTTTGCACATGGTGCTCAAAGCACTGCACGGACGTTGTGCACTGCCCATTTTCTGTTGTACTGGATTTTCTGTAATCACTGGTTGATAGAGGTAGGGCAGCCAGCAGACGTGGCACTGTTGTGCAAGATACTCGTAACATCTGAACGTTGTGGCAAAATGTATTTTATATTTAATACAAAACAGTGATTCAGTCGTGAAATTGGCGTGTATAAATATAATAAACTTGACTCACACTCCTGATAGTGCTGTTTTTGAGTAGTTTCTTTTGTGTGTATGTGTGTGCTCACGCTGCGGACTGCGCTCCCTGTCCTATGTCTCTGCTGTGGGGCAGCGGAGCACTCTGCCCCACCGTTGCTGGGGAAACAACGTGAGCGTGATCTGCGTAAGCAGGGGAAACCTGCCGCAAATTATGTTGGGCGGAGGGGCAGAATCATTTCTGCCCCAACTAATTCTGCCTAGCCACAGGTGGCAAAAAAATAATAAACGTTAAGTTAACGTCGTTAACGTGGGCTGACATGACCAGAAAATAAACATAAACAAAGCCAATTCAGTGTATGTGTATCGCTAATGCTAGCCAGCTAAAGTTTTCCATTAGTTTGATTTTATTTTGTCAT
Source organism: Ilyophis sp. 1 JC-2022 (assembly GCA_022702515.1). Taxonomy (NCBI): domain Eukaryota; kingdom Metazoa; phylum Chordata; class Actinopteri; order Anguilliformes; family Synaphobranchidae; genus Ilyophis; species Ilyophis sp. 1 JC-2022. The sequence goes on along the minus strand of CM040402.1, from coordinate 89,268,361 downwards.
CGGTGTCAAGTTTGCCCATATAAAATACAGTTTCACCTTTTCGAAGGTATACAGGCGTATAAGGTTATGGTCACTGTTCATACAACTTTTTAAAGAGTAGTCCTCATTTTGCAAATGTAAATTAAACTGCACATGTTTTATGATGTTTGATGTCACTTAAAGCTGATTTATTGTTCCAAATGTGGAACAAGATTTTTTATGATTTTTTAAATTCCCCACAAATGTTGATGATAAGTCCGCACCTCTGCTCGTGGGCTCTGCTACAAAGAAACAGTAGAAAACATAGTCCGTCGCTAATGTCAAGTATGTGTGTTTAAGGCTGTATTGTTTGAGATAAGGAATCTCTCCTGTCCCCTGGCAAAACTCACTTTTCTTATGCAATAGTTTTTCTCACTTATTAAGTCCCAGGTCTCTCCAGCATTAATTCCATGCTGTAGCAAAGGGTATAAAAAGCGCTGCTTAGTTCATCTGAGAGACAAGAGGCACACTATGAGGGGAACTCACAGGAATGGAGTAAGTGTCATTATTTATTTATAACATTGGCAAAATTTAAGCAAGGAGAGATGTGAAATGTGTTTCAGATGATGGCTATAAAAAAATGTATGTATCGGACAAAAATCTTTTCTCCCCCAATTATCTGCAGATTTTACCCACAATGGAACTGAAGAATGCAACACACGTGTCATTGTTCACTCTTTCTGGATTACAGGATGAAACAAAAGAAAGCAGATATGCCATTTTCTCTGCAATGATTTTCTGTTATTTTCTGATTTTGTATATCAACATGACAATAATTGTCACCATCCTCCAAGAAAAAACTCTCCATGAGCCCATGTACTTTTTCCTGTGTAATCTGTGTATTAACACACTGTATGGAACTGCAGGATTCTACCCAAAATTCTCATATGACGTACTCTCTGAACATCACGTGATCTCATATGCTGGATGCATCTTACAAATATGTATGATTTACCTTTCAGTTCCTGTAGATTTTTCCATTTTGACAGTTATGGCTTATGACAGATATGTTGCCATATGCAGACCACTGGAGTATCATTCTATCATGACAAGCAAAAATGTTCTTAAACTAAACATATGTTGTTGGGTTCCCCCTATTCTCTGTGAATGCATTATAGTTTCTTTGACTTACAGATTAACTTTATGTGGGTCACATATTGATAAACTCTACTGCGAGAACTGGTCTATTGTTAGGCTTTCTTGTTCAGGAACAACAGTGAATAATGTTGTTGGTTACATTATAATATTTGCATATTTGTGTCATGTGTTTTTCATCATCCACACTTACATTCAACTGATCAGAACATGCTTGAAGTCCACTGACAGCAGACACAAATTCCTGCAGACTTGCTTGCCACATTTATTTTCACTGACAAATGTTACTGTTGCTTTACTCTTTGACATGATGTATAGTCGATATCGAACAAAAAATTTCCCACAGGGTCTACGAAATTTTCTGGCATTGGAATTTTTGGTTTTCCCTCCAATTCTTAATCCTCTAATTTATGGAATGCAACTGACTAAAGTTCGAGAGGCAGTATTCAAAAGATGTAAGAAACATAATGGAGTGATTGTTCAGTAATGACCAAAAATGTGTATGTGTGTGTGTGATAGTCTGTTCTGAATATGTCAGTTCCTAATTCATAACTAAGTTGATATATTTTTTAAAGCTACTTACCATGTTCCAACATGTTGATTTTTTTTTTTTTTTTTACATATCTGGACACAAGTTTATTTTATTTTAAAAATAAAATAAAAGCAACTGAAATTAACATAAATGCATACAAGTACACCCCTACTTTTACTATCAAATATATTGATTAAAATTGTCTGTCTGGTGCACAAAACAGGTGTAAATGATTGTCAAATTATGAGATAATAATTTGGTAGGTCTATGCTTACATAAAAACAGACAAAAAACTGAATTGGTCTGGTTTGGACCTAACCTTTGTGGTGTTTGCTAACATCATGTAGGAGAAATTCAGACTGCGCCAATGCCAAAAGGTTACCCACAGGTGCATAGGGGCCAGGTCAAGGGGAGGTGAACAGTAGGGGTAAAATGTCATCTTTACCAATGGGCCTATCTTTTTATTTTAAAAGATAGTGCTTATTTCAAAGTTTATGGAGCTTTTTACGGTTCTTAAATATCTCGACTATGAACAAATTGGTGGTCATTTGAAGTTCGGTCTTTATCAAAATGCAACAAACGTCTGATAGTACAATATTGAATGAAATTAAAGCCATATACACCACCATAAACCAATACATAATCTAACTGTTTTTGTGTCCAGTGGACTGGGAATGATCATTTTACTCTATTTAAAGAAAGTTTTGGTACTAATTGTTGTTATTTTATAGTTTACATTGTTCGGAAAAAAGGCGTTCTTCAGATTTTGCAGTGTCCTTCCGTTACCAGAAAACTCTCTATTTTCACTGTCATATCACATAACCTAATTGGGTAGTTTAACCCACTGACTGTAAAAAGATACTCAAACTGATGTAATATTGGGAACATTGAGTGCAAGGGCTGCCTTATACACAAGAACTAATAGTGTGTCCTTCCGTTACTTTTACCAATTGTCCTTCCGTTACCGGAACCACTGTGGGAAAAATGCTATAAAAATTTATTGGACCATGCCCTTGGTCTAATATTTGGCATGTTCATAGATGGATAGTCAATAGACCATTATCAGTCAGAAAAATACCAATACTTTGCCTGGAACCGCAGGTTTTGCATTGTTGAAAAAAAGGCAAAAAACAGATGTTGTTTTTGAGTCCTTCCGTTACCGGTGGGTTTTTGGCAAAATTACCCATGAAAATGACCCTTGACAAAAAACTTAGTGGATTTATTTTAAAGTACTAGGCAGCCCTCACTTCTCACAAGTGTTCTTTTCAACCTAACTGGTATAGCCTAGGAGCTAGAGCCAGCGTACAGCAAATTTGTCCTCCCGTTACCCCTTGACCTGGCCCATAGGTTAAAAAACATGTATTAAGCTGGCTGAAGAGGGTAGTTTCAAATATGGGGTATTTACTCCAAGAATACATTCTTAAGCTGAGATGCAAAAAGTAGACTTTATTTCATCATAAATGCCATATGGCAAAAGGTGCAAAATCACAGCAAACTTTCAGAAACGAATATTATCACAATATACATACATATTTGATATTAATAAATATTAACAGGAATTAATTACACTTTTATATAAAAGGGCATATCTAAATGATCGAAAGCAATTGGAACATATCAACAACTTTAGAAAAGCTAGACATTAGAAATTGGCACAACCAAGAATCATGTGGGCACATGTAGCAGGGGTGCAAACTGGTGATGCCCCAAAAAGGTAACAACATTCTTTGCCTGAAAACGAAGAAAATTATCAATGTGCAGCGCCCAGGCCTCTTCCTATGATGCATGCTACATTTTTCTATACGAGCTCTGTTTAAGTGACACATAAAAGCTTGTCAGTGATATTCAGACCTACTACATGAAGCAGTGCTAACAATAAGGGAAACTCAGTCATATCTATTAGAATTTTAAGGATGTGTTTATTTTGTGAAATGAAAAATAGATTACATTAAGTGACATACAATACCCCCCCCCCCAACCATCCACCCCAATATCCTCCCATCCACCCACTCCAGCCCACCCCACCAAAGCACATTACTTGCGCTTCTTTGCCTTCTCTGCCTGTACCAGTACTTCCAGTGCTTTTTTCCTCTTTTGAGCAGCCATGTGCCTCACTTTGGCTTGCCTGTCCTCCTCCACTGCAGTCTTCCTGCTTTGCTTGGCACTGGTTGTTGGCTGGCAACCAAAGTCTTCCTGCCTCCCTTTCTTCTTCAACAGGGCCAGTTGTCTGTGAGCCTTGTCCTTTGTGCCTGCAGTGTGGATGTTTCTGCAGAAGACCTTGTCAACCTTTGAAAGTTTCATTCATCTTCTCTCTTGAACATCTGGATGGCTGTCTGACCCCTGGACCTGAGGGTATACTTGGTTGTCTGGATTGCATTGAAGGTTGCCATGCTCATTGTAGTGCTTTTGCTGTCGATGATGTCTCCCATGGCGCAGAGAGAGCCCCTCGAACCACATGGTTTAGGCCTGGGTACCTACCAGTGTCAATCACATTTGCCCACCAGTTCACCATGTTGTCACAATCAATGTGCAGGGGAAGGGTGGAATCAACATTTAACTTTATCACTTCCAGTGGCACGTCACACTGGGGTGGAACCAGGTGGCCCATCATCCCTGCCAGCCGCTTCAGGAGTATGCCAGTCTCTGAGTGGCCTCTCACCAATGGGTCCAGAGCAGACATTGATTGTACACGCTTTAGTTTCAACCCAGCACTGATATACCTGACTCAATTAATTAAGTTTTGAAAAGCCATGATTACTTTATTAGTTATGTGTTTTACTTCTGGACTGAGCACCCACTTCGAGGATTTTCACAGGCCGTTAAATTCATAACTCACAGTGATGTCACTTTGTATATAAACAATCATTCAGGCCAAACAGAGGACATAACCACAATCCAAACTGAATTTCTCCCTCTGAATCCCATTCTCTGTTGGCTTCATAGCCATTCAGCGGTATTTCAAGATCAAAGAAAGAGCCGCAAAACACAAACAAGAAGAAAACAAGACAGGGAGACAGAGGTTACGCAAAGGGACAAACAAAGGTTAGAGATTAATAAGGCTAAGTATCTAGCTAACTCTGTGCTGTTCCTACTAAAGTGTGCGTTTACTTCAGCTCAACAGCGAGCTAAACTCCACTCCAAGAATGACAGAGACGTGTAGTAAGAGTGACCATTTACTGTAGGCTCTTCATTCGGTACAAGGACATGGAGTAAAAACTGAAATAAACATGAACAGAACAATATCACATGCTGTCCTGTCCTCCTTTCAATGTAAATAGCTTGTAAAATAAATAGTTTTTCAATGCAAAATAACCATGTTATTTATCAATGAAATATTGTAGAAACATTAACTTATTTATGTAACATAAATTATTAACTCACGGCATTGCCTCCTTAGTGTTGGTAGGTAGATTAACAGAGAGCTGAACACTCGCAAACACGAGGTGTAATCTCTTCCTGCTTTTCCTCATCGCAGTTACACTTTTCAAAATAAAAGTCCATCTGTAAGAAGTGTCTGTCAAAATAAAGTTTCTCTTAAAGAAATGACATAAACGTTACAATTACGTTTTTAAATGTCTTAAATCAACACAAAATGTCAACACAAACTCTATGACACCCGAAACAAGTTGAAGTCAAACGGTCATAACGAACTGTCAGTCCGTGAATTTTACCAGCTTTCTTTGTCAAATCATTGGCAATACGGAAGCATCAAACAAAAACGACGCAAGGTTTAAATAATGACAGGAAATGCGGCACAGGTGAAAACACTGAGCAGAAAGGAAAACCAAAACACGGAACGGACAATGAAAACAAAAGAAAGAGACGCTACAAGAGCGCTCCACAGGGAAGTGGCCAACAAGAGAAGAGCAGGCTGAGAAACCATGACAGCGGTTTTCGCAAGAGGCTACCCTTTTAAACAATACTGCATCAAAATTTTGGGGGTTTTCTTAAAGCTGTAGTTTATAATTTCAGATAAACATGAATGCCGTAATTGAGATGGATACGTCTCAACCACTAGGGGTGAAGTGTATAGAGCTAATATGTGCTGACAATACTGGGCAGAACACTGATTTAAGCAGAAGGAGATAGAGTTCACAAGTGGGATAAAAGATAATTAGCTAGACTACCACTCAGAGATTTCGCTTAACAGCTCAAACTGATAAGGCTCCGGAACGTTTTTCCCTTCATCCTCCCGGTAGGTGGAAAGCCCATTGGATAAGTCCTCCACCTCAAAAGAGCCATTGATTGATACAGACTCTGTATCACTCTCCATCTTTTATATAGTAGGCGTGTCTTCAGGTGGCGATAGCCTCTCCCCTCGCTCTCGCCCCTCCCCTGCTGCTCTCCACGCCCATTTAATTGCATTTTTCAAATTTGTGGTGTGGGCGGAGAGAGAATGTAAGCCCCCATTGTTATGCAATCATTTAGACCATTCACTTCTTGATATTCCAAACAAGCCCCGGATGTGTCTTGCTACAATGACAGCCATCATCTGATCAATTCCGTCTCTTTTAATACCTGTTTCCTTTTGTACTAAAATGCAATCTGCAAATACCTTTCCCAAACTTCCTTTCAGGCTTAGTAAATCACTTTACATATGCTAAAGTAATGTATTTGCATGAACACCTCCCACTATTTTGCAAAATAACATAGGCATGCCCAATTTAGCATATTATTTCAAGCTAACCCGTAAAAATGAGAAATCAACGTATCTTTTCATTTTAGCACATTCAATCCTTTAAATTTATCACCTCGGACGATGTTTTGTGTGTAGTAACACTTTTACACTTGCTTTTGTACGCGCAAACCTTTAGTAAATCAACGCCTAAGTTTCTTTCCTTTTTGAACGTAAAGGGCACGTTTTTTAGAGAGAACTGATCTCCAGTGGAGGCAGTGTGAGATGCCATTGATGTTAAGATTCTAAAGCGGTTTAGAAACATTTTTCACAAAAATGTTTGTATTTTTTTAACTGAAAATGATAAATCTGTAGTATGATCGCACAACAATTGTTTGTTCATGTTGCTACAACCGGCTGAATTAGAATCGGACCCTGGACTCAACTCACTCAGACAGACTGCTGTGCCTTGATTTTTTTCTTTTTCAATACTGCTGTGACTGATGTGGATACTCTACTCATATTATTTGACAATGCCCCCTGCTGGTCCTGGTAGAGTGAGTGATGCATGCACAGCAAACCGACAGCTTGTACCTTCCTGAAGTCACAAGAAAGGACATCAGAAGTAAGATTTTGAAAATAGCTAAATCCGTTGCTTTGCAATGCACAATGAGATAAAATGTTTGCTATCCAGGTAACATGTTCATAAATTAGAGGACATTTTCTAATGTAGCTATAAAGCTATAAATGTAATCAATATAATCTACCAACTATATGTTGCATACAATTGGGCAGTTCATTGCAAGCAATGAAAAACGCTATTTCCGTCCACATGACAGGGCAATTATTAATTCATAAAAGAAATTAAGAAGAGAAACCATATAGATCAAAAATGTAGGCTATTTTACAAGTTTGTGCATAGATCCATACACTCATTTGCAGCTAATTTTCATATTGTGCATTTGCAAATTAGACAAAGTTCCAACTTTGGAATTTGTATCTGACACCATAATGCCAGTTTCCCAAGCTGCACTACGGGAGCAGTTAACTTGCTCATGCTGTCTGCCATTGTGATTGTATTACTGAGCAATACTGTCTGCAAGATTTCACAGGCATTGGACATTATCATAATCTGAGCTAGCTATCTCATTGGCTGCAACAGGACCGTGGACACTGATTAGTTTCTTATAGCAAGCTCTCCAGTAATAAAATTAGTATTCATTTAATATGAATGTGTAAAAACAGTTGACTGAACAAAAACATATATTGAATAGTACACCGATGAGGACATATTATTTTGATGACATTTAACAAGAAGAATTAATAGGAACACATTTGCATCAAAGGTTTAAAAAATTAGGTGGTTCCGTTTATACTTTGGACCTAAATTAATCTGTAGTTGATTGGGATTAATGAGATCCACAGGGTATACTCTGCACAGAGAATAACAACCCATACTACTATGAAAAATACTATAAAATATACTGGTTAAATGTTAATGTCCCTCACAGAACACATTCTGCTTGCACGGAAGGTCCTCCTGAGCTTACAGGTACTCAACTTTTTTAAAATACTATATTAGTAAACAGCTGATATGAAAAAATATTAATAAATGGCTTTTAAGGTATACAATGTACAGCAATATAGTGTAAAATAAGAAAGAAAAACCAGCGAATGCATCTATTTATATAGTTGTACTCAAGTGATCACCCTTACCTGACGAAGACCGATTTGGTCGAAACTGCTCACGGATGTAGCTTAATAAATGTATCACTTGGGAGCATTATAACAGTGTGCTGGTCTTTCTTTCTTATTTAGCATTAATCTTTTTTACCTAGCACCTGTGCTGATTTTCGATGTGTGTATGCCTTTAGTGTACTCTTAATGCAGAAAATTCCATTTACCAGAATAAAAAAATCCTGAAATAAGAACCCATTTTGTTTATATGAATCAGAAGAATTCTAGCATAACAGCATCTCCTTATTTGAGGCTTACATTGAAATATTAGTTTTAATATGTGGAATTATTCAAATTACTTGCAACTATTTCTTTTTATTTTGTGGTCATTTACAGGTACAGTAAAAATGGAAAATGTATCAGGTGTGAAAGTGTTCATTCTATCTGGAATGAATGAAACCCAGATGAATCGGTATTTATTCAGTTCTCTGACTCTCCTTGTATATATTTTAATATTGTTTGTAAATGTTGTGCTAATTCTCACCATCACATTGGAGAAAGCTCTCCATGAGCCTATGTACATCTTGCTGTGTAATCTGTGTATTAATGGACTGTATGGAACTGCAGGATTCTACCCTAAATTCCTTTATGACATGCTCTCTGGCACTCATGTGATCTCATATCAAGGATGCTTCCTGCAGATATTTGTGATATACTCATCAGCAAAGTGTGAATTTGCAACACTGACTGTGATGGCTTATGATCGCTATGTGGCCATATGCAAACCATTAATATATCATGTCATTATGACAGATCAGATGTTATGTAAATTAATAACCTTTTGCTGGATTTACCCCTACTTCACAATGTCCTTGACAATATCATTGGCAAACAGACTGCCTTTATGCGGTTCCCATATCGATAAACTTTACTGTGAGAACTGGTCCATTGTGAAACTTTCTTGTAATGAAACATTTGTAAATAATGTGACAGGGTTCATTATTATACTAACATATGTTGGATTTGCATTTTTCACCATGTTTTCATATGTAAAATTGATTTCTGTGTGCACAAAAAGTCGAGAAGACAGAATTAAATTTATGCAGACTTGTGTGCCACATTTAATTGCATTAATGAATTTCACAGTCACTTTGTTGTTTGAGGCAATGTATACTCGCTACGGATCAAGAAATATCCCGCAGCGTCTTCGCAATTTTTTGGCACTGCAATTTCTCATCATCCCTCCTCTTTTCAACCCAATTATTTATGGACTAAAACTGACTGAGATTCGCAAAAGGCTGCTGAAACAGTGTCATAGTTCAAAGTAGTTTTAGTAAAGAGCCCAAGATGCTTCAGCAGCTGGGAACACTACCCCATTTTCCTTTCATTCTCAGTGCAGTATTATTGTGTGAAAACCCTGCTGCCTACGACAGGCTGGTTTGAATCATATGGAGCCCCTCAAGGCACCCTCTGTGGAAAATAAAAAATCTATCTGTACCTACAGGTTTGCAATCCGTATGTACAGTTTTGCAATCAGTGGCCTACGTACGGTTTTTGAGTTAAATCAATCGGGTTTACAGTTTAAATCCATTTAGACCTATAAATAAAGGGTTAATTGCAGGAAAGTCAGACACAAAAGTATCTGTTATGTACTGAGATTTTGTCAGTCTGTTCTGTATTTTTATTTTCATTATCATTCATGTATTTATTATTTTCCACATATCATTGCATCCCCCTCTGTTCGTGGGTTGTCCGAGTCTCATCTGTGTGTTTGTTTACCCAGTCTCGTGCATGCACTATTCGGGTGACTTCGGGATTTTCCGTGGGTTAACGCTGTATTTCCGAAGTCTCGTTTTCTGCTACTTCCTGCTTTCGTTCCCGTGTATAATTGTATATATTTTCAAACTTGATGAAACGGGATAAATATTAAAGTGATATTGATTGCACAAGAACTTGTGGTATCATGAATATTGGCGAGGCTAGGGGATGTTATGTTACGTGTCAATATTCATGATATAGCCTACCATGGGTTAGATGTTATGTTATCAATTATCATTGCTTAGTAGCCTAATAAATTCAGCAGAAGGATACACCATGCAATCTATTAATATATTAGGTTACTTTTAAAGCTGTGTTGTCTTTTTTTGGTGAATTATAATAAGATGTATAGGCCCACACTGTATACCTGATTGATTTCACTCAAAAACCATTGCAAACTGTATGTACAGATTGCAAATCCGTAAATACGGATTGCAAAAACCGAGAGTACGGAATGTAAAACTGTACGCACGGATTGAGAGTACGGATTTCCATGTTGAGATTATTTTTTTCACCGAGGGTGCCTTGAGGGGCTTCGTAGAATCATGCATAGGTCTTGGGTCCAGCTGGAATGTTTATCCTATCAAGCAAATGCTTGTAATAAAGAGAGCTCATTGTCTGTTCCTGTTTCAAAGCACACTGTTGCACTGGAGTATGAGGGGGATACAGTGGAAGGCATTCCATCTCAGCTAGATATGTGCTGATTTTTCATAAACATACTGGCAGATTAAGTCTTTCTGGTCACTGGTCTGTCTGAAACCATATTCAGAGAATTAGATGCACAAATTGTTACGTTTCTGTCATATTTATGTCACGTTTTATGTTTAGTGTTTGTCACAGTTTATTTTCTGTTTATGTTACGATGAAGTTCATTGTTTGCATACATATTTCCATGTTTTTCCGCAGCCTTGCGTTCATGCTGTTTCTTCTCTTGCTGTCACTCACGCTTCCCTAATTGTTTCATTCTCCCTTGTCTAGTTACTAATATACTAACATTAGATCAGGATTGGGTAATACTAACTATCTAACCATGTGTTCATGTTTACCTTACGTTTCTCGTACATGTTAATTACTAATTTATGAACGCTAGGTCAGGATAGGTTAACTACTAACGATTTACTAATTGCCTCGTTACGCGTCTCATTTTCTCAAGCTGTTGTGAATTTCATGCTGCTCTCAAGCTAATGTCTGCACCTGTCTACACCTGCATATAAGATCAGTGTTCATGTCATGTCTGCGAAATTGTTGCCTTAGTTTACTATTGTCACTTTTGAGCGTTTTCCATTGTTTTGACTACCGTTATTGATCTAGCCTGTTTATTGACTATCGTTACTGCCTGCCAATTGTTTCCACTGCCTGTTTTTGACCACGAGTTTTGCCTGTTGTCTGTTTGTACCCCCGCGGATAGGACTTCGGTCTGACTCCTGCTATGCCCCACGACTACGAACTTTGCTTTTTTCCCTGTTTTGTACTTCTGCTCCGCTGACAGCTACTCTGGTTAACAAACTCTTGCATGGATACCGATTTCGAGACTGCCTTCTCCCTCGGTACTGTATTTTTGGTTTGGCTGGATTTATTGGTTTTTGGACTTTGCTTGTGTGACTACGATTTTGGATTTCCCCATAATAAAGCCCTTGCGGGCATTTATTACTACGTCAGTGTTCTGAGTCGTGCATTACGGGTCCAACCCGCACACATCCGTCTCAGAACAATTTCGCCACGATGGACCCTGCTGACTCAACTGCCATGTTTCACGCCCTGCAACAACAAGGCCTCATCGTGCAGCAGCACGCCCAGGGGATTTCCGAACTCCGGGAGGAGATTAAGGAGTTGTGCACTGAGATGAGGAGACTGGCCATTGCAGTTCAACCACGCACTCCAGAGCAACCTGCTAAGCCGCTTGCTATCCCACCCTCCAACCCCATGGGAACCTGCCAATTCCGGGAGCCACAACAGCCCCCCCCGGATAGGTTTGGTGGTGAGCCGGAGAGATGCAAGGCATTCCTGCTACAGTGTGACTTTGTCTTCCGACAACAGCCTTTGACATATCCGGCTGACGAGCGACGGATTGGCTACGTGATGGGGCTACTCAAGGGGAGAGCTTTGGACTGGGCTACTGCGGTGTGGTCCGGAGGTTCATTTCCTCTCAGCTACGTGATTTTTTAGGTGGAGATCCGCAAAGTGTTCCAGCATGCCTCCAGTGACCAAGAGCCCTCACAGCAACTCATTGCCCTCCGCCAAGGCCTTAAAAGCGCCGCGGACCATTCTATTGTCTTTCGGACTATTGCTGCGGCTACCCACTGGAATGACTCGGCCCTTGCGGACTTGTTCCGGGCCAGTTTGAACGGGGCGCTCCAGGACGAGTTAGCCCATCAGGAACCCATCAGGGAGTTCGATGCCCTCGTCCGAGCCGCCATTCGCCTGGATAACCGCTACAGACTTCGCCGGATGGAAAGACCGATTCCGCTCGGTCAGCCGTACCCCAGACGAGTCCCTGCCTCACTGATGGAGGAGAACCAGGCTGGGGTAGTTGAACCTATGGATCTTTCCCGTACTGGAGTTAAGATCTCGCCCGAGGAACGGAGACGTCGGAGGGAGACCGGTGCATGTTTCTACTGCGGAAAGCTGGGGCATTCTCAGGCACAGTGCACTGCCCAGTCCAAGAAATCCGAGTCATCCGTGGGAGTGAGTTCTTTAACCCACCAGGAGAAGGTCTCCAAGAGCGATACTCGTCCTACCCTTACTGCCACAATCATGCTACCTGAGAGGGAGGTTCAAGTGAGCGCACTCATAGACTCTGGATCGGACGCTAACCTGATCGACGAAGTGTTACAGAGAGCTGGACATTCCCACCCTTCCACTGCCCCACCCCGAGAATGCTCGGTCGTTGGACGGCAAGACATTCTGCAAAATGACTCACATCACGGAACCCGTTCAACTCATCATTTCTGGCAACCATCATGAATTCATCCAGTTCCTCATCATCCGCTCCCCCAATGACCCGCTCATTCTGGGACTACCCTGGCTTCAAGAACACAACCCCGTCATTGACTGGGAGTCCCGCCACATTAAAGCCTGGAGCCGCCAGTGTCACCAAGCCTGTCTTCGGTCCGCACCTGCACCTGCCGAGGGCGCACCTACCTCACCTCAAGACATCAAGCCATCTCTTGAAAACGTGCCAGCCCCTTATCATGACCTGGGCATCATTTTCTCCAAGACGCAAGCACAGACACTTCCCCCTCACAGACCCTATGATTGCGCGATCGAGCTTCTACCCGGTTCCACTCTTCCTTCAAGCCGACTCTACAACGTCTCCAAACCTGAAAGGGAAGCCATGGAGAAATATATTCGGGATTGCCTAGCCAACGGTCTGATTCGCCCCTCTTCATCACCTGTGGGCGCTGGATTCTTCTTCGTCCAGAAAAAAGACGGCTCGCTGTGTCCTTGTATTGACTTCAGAGAACTAAACAATATCACGATCAAGAACAAGTACCCATTGCCCCTGATTGATTCCGAGTTTTAACCTTTATACGAAGCCACCATATTCACCAAGCTGGACCTACGCAACGTCTACCACCTGGTGCGCATTCGTGAGGGGGACGAATGGAAGACTGCCTTCAACACCTCGTTAGGACACTTCGAGTATCTAGTCAAGCCTTTCGGCCTTACTAACGCCCCCGCCGTTTTTCAGGCACTAGTGAATGACGTCCTACGGGACCTATTGGGCCTCTACGTATTCGTGTATCTGGACGACATTCTGATTTACTCCACCAACGTCAAGGAACACGAAGGCCACGTCATGCAGGTTCTCCAACAACTTTTGGAGAACAGACTCTATGTCAAGGCTGAGAAGTGTGTGTTCCACACCGACACGGTCGAGTTCCTGGGCTTTATCTTGGAGAGGGGACAAATCAGGGCGGATCCCAAGAAGATCCAGGTGGTCACAGATTGGGCCACGCCTGCTACTCGGAAACATCTGCAACGCTTCTTGGGATTCGCTAACTTTTACCGGAGATTCATCCGGAGCTACAGCCAGGTCGTCGCCCCTCTCACAAAGCTCACATCTACTGCCATGCCATTCCGCTGGAACCCTGAGGCTGAAAACGCCTTCAAAAAGATCAAGAGACTGTTCTCCTCCGCTCCGATTCTGGTGCACCCCGACCCCACTCGTCAATTTGTCGTGGAGACTGATGCGTCCGACACTGGAGTAGGGGCTGTGCTCTCTCAGGTTTCCCCCACTGACAACCTTCTACACCCCTGCGCATTCTTCTCCTGTAAGCTGTCTCCGGCGGAGAGGAATTACGACGTGGGAAACCGTGAGCTACTCGCTGTCAAGCTAGCACTGGAGGAGTGGAGGCATTGGCTGGAGGGCGCCGAGAAACCATTTGTGGTCTGGACCGACCATAAGAATCTGGCGTACCTACAGACAGCCAAGAGGTTGAACTCCCGCCAAGCCAGATGGGCCCTGTTCTTTGGCCGGTTCAATTTTACACTGACTTACCGCCCTGGTTCCAAGAATGTCAAGCCAGATGCCCTGTCGCGACAGTTCATGGCCAGTTCCAAGAGAGAGACGCCGGAGAACATGCTCCCTGGGTCCTGTACCATTGCTTCGGTGTCCTGGAGGATTGAGGCCGTCATCAAGAAGGCGCTACATGATGAGCCCGATCCCAGGTCCAATCCCGGTACACGCCTTTACGTTCCCTCCGCCGCCCGGACACATGTCCTCCAATGAGCTCACTCCTCCCTCATGTCCTGCCATCCCGGCTTTACCCGCACCCTGGCTGTTCTCAAAAGAAGGTTCTGTTGGAACTCCATGATCCCCGACACCAGGCGTTTTGTCAAGGCCTGTACTACCTGTGCCAGGAGCAAGGCCTCTCACCAGGCCCCGGCTGGTCTGCTCCAACCTCTGCCAGTGCCCAGTCGCCCTTGGAGCCACATCGGGGTGGATTTCGTGACCGGACTCCCCCCTTCTGAGGGCAACACCACCATCTTGACTGTGGTCGACAGGTTCAGCAAGGACATTGTCTCTGACCGTGGCCCCCAGTTCATCTCCCAGGTCTGGAAGGCTCGGAGCCACCTCCAGCCTCACGTCAGGTTACCACCCCCAGTCTAACGGTCAGACCGAAAGGGCCAACCAAGACCTTGGAGCAGCTTTACGCTGTGTGTCAGCCAAGAACTCCACCTCATGGAGCAAGATGCTCACCTGGGTCGAGTATGCGCACAACGCCCTGCCCTGCGCCGCTACTGGAAAGTCCCCAAGTTTCCCTCGGCTACCTACCCCCACTGTTTCCCGACCAAGAGGCCGAGATTGCTGTCCCCTCCCTCGCCACCAACATGCACCGCTGCCTTAAGATCTGGAAGGATGCCCGAGCCGCGCTATTGGGCACGGCCGAACGGAATCGTCGAGTCGCTGATCGCCACCGCACTCCAGCCCGAGTACAAGCCTGGCGACTCAGTTTGGCTCTCTTCAAAGGACATTCCCCTCCAATCCACTTCCCGCAAACTCCAGCCCCGCTTCATCAGCCCCTACAAGATTCACAGCATCATCAACCCCACCTCAGTCAAGCTGTCATTGCCCCCTTCCCTGATTTCATGTGTCCTGCATTAAGCCCTATTCCACTGACCCCCTTTGCCCCCCTGATCCCCCACCCCCTCCTCCCCATATCATAGATAACCACCCGGCCTTCACGGTCAAGAAGCTACTGGACATTCGCAAGCGAGGCCGGGGGTTTCAGTATCTGGTGGACTGGGAGGGGTATGGCCCGGAGGAGCGTTCCTGGGTCGCTCCAAGTCTGATTCTGGACCCTACCCTGATAAGTGACTTTCATCGCGATCACCCTGATAAACTGTGTAGACCGTCAGGAGTCAGTCGTTAGGGGGGGGGGGGTTACTCTTACGTTTCTGTCATATTTATGTCACGTTTTATGTTTAGTGTTTGTCACAGTTTATTTTCTGTTTATGTTACGATGCAGTTCATTGTTTGCATACATATTTCCATGTTTTTCCGCAGCCTTGCGTTCATGCTGTTTCTTCTCTTGCTGTCACTCATGCTTCCCTAATTGTTTCATTTTCCCTTGTCTAGTTACTAATATACTAACATTAGATCAGGATTGGGTAATACTAACTATCTAACCATGTGTTCATGTTTACCTTACGTTTCTCGTACATGTTAATTACTAATTTACTAACGCTAGGTCAGGATAGGTTAACTACTAACGATTTACTAATTGCCTCGTTACGTGTCTCATTTTCTCAAGCTGTTGTGAATTTCCTGCTGCTCTCAAGCTAATGTCTGCACCTGTCTACACCTGCATATAAGATCAGTGTTCATGTCATGTCTTTGCGAAATTTTTGCCTGAGTTTACTATTGTCACTTGAGCGTTTTCCATTGTTTTGACTACCGTTATTGATCTAGCCTGTTTATTGACCATCGTTACTGCCTGCCTATTGTTTCCACTGCCTGTTTTTGACCATGAGTTTTGTCTGTTTGTACCTCTGCCCCGCGGATAGGACTTCGGTCTGACTCCTGCTACGCCCCACGACTACGAAGTTTGCTTTTTTCCCTGTTTTGTACTTCTGCTCCGCTGACAGCTACTCTGGTTAACAAACTCTTGCATGGATACCGATTTGGAGACTGCTTTCTCCCTCGGTACTGTATTTTTGGTTTGGCTGGATTTATTGGTTTTTGGACTTTGCTTGTGTGACTACGATTTTGGATTTCCCCATAATAAAGTCCTTGCGGGCATTTATTACTACGTCAAGTCCAACCCGCACACATCCTTCTCACAAATACAACTATCATGTTTTCAGTTATGATTTTAAGGTAACTGATGTGGAATATTAATTTGCTTCAGTGCCTCATTTCTGTCTACCATCACCCCTCTGAAGATGTTGTTACTAACGCAGATTGCCTATCGACTTTGTACATTGTAAAATGGGCACAGAGGATTTTTGGTCTTTAGCTGAAGTGAGTATACTTTCATAAATTCAAGAAAGGCTCTGAGAATCGTGCAACATTTATTTTCTGTAAACGCTAGTCTCCCTATGGAATGCATTAGTTTGGGCTAATACCACACTCAATACATGCAAGATCACAGCTTCTATTATAGAGCACTAATTGGTCCCTTGTTTTCAGCAATTAGCATTTGTGTCCAAAACAGTTCACACGAGATACACAGCTGGCTATTAAAATCATAAAATTCATGTAATGTAATGTTTCCGATGTAATATTTCATGATTTAATAAAAGTCAAAAAAATCCTTTTTCAAATACATATAGAATGGGTTTATTATTTTCAGTCCTTCAGCTCTCAAGTTCAGAAATGACATACTTTACATCAAAAGGAAGTTTTATGGTCTTGCTTGTACATTTGTGAATTGAACTCTTTTTTTGTAGTCTTAATAATAATACATTTTATTTATGGGCGCCTTTCAAGGCTCTCAAGGACACCTTACAAGACATAGTTAAAACCACAGATCAAAACATTATAAAATCAACAAAGCAAAGTCAGATAAAAACAGATAAAATACAGAAGATCAAACCAAATATGCCATTGTAAAAAGGTGAGTTTTAAGATTGGATTTGAAAGTGGAGAGAGTGTCAATATTTCGTATGTTAGGTGGCAGAGAGATCCAGAGGCGGGGAGCAGAACGGCTGGCTCTAGATCCCATAGTGATCAGGCGGACAGAAGGTATGACAAGTTGGTTGGCAAAGGAGGATCTGAGACTACGGGAGGGAGTGTAAGTAAGAAGGAGTTCAGAGAGATATGAAGGTGCTAGGTTATGGAGAGCCTTAAAGGTGAGAAGGAGAATCTTAAAATGGATACGGAATTTAATGGGGAGCCAGTGTAATTGTTTGAGAACTGGAGTGATATGGTCAGTGGACGGAGTTCTGGTAATGATACGTGCAGCTGAGTTCGGGACCAATTGAAGTTTATGGAGACATTTGTGTGGAAGGCCAAAGAGGATGACATTGCAGTAGTCTATACGAGACTTGACCAGGGCATGGACAAGAATGGCGGTGCTGGTGGGTGTAAGTGATGGACGGAGACGGTTAATGCTGCGTAGGTGGAAATATGCAGACCGGGTGACATTGTTGATGTGTGATTCAAAAGATAATCTGCTGTCCAGGATGACACCCAGACTCTTAACCTGAGGGGAAGGGGAGACTGTGGAGTTGTCAATGGTAAGGGAGAAGCTGTGAGGTTTAGCCAAGGTGGATTTAGTGCCAACGAGGAGAACCTCTGTTTTATCACTATTAAGTTTTAGGAAATTGATTGAGAACCAGGATTTGATTTCCAGCAAACAGTCGGAGAGGGAAGTGGGTGGGAGGGTGGAATTTGGCTTAGTAGATAGGTAGAGCTGAGTGTCATCTGCGTAACAATGAAAATGAAGTCCAAATTTCCTGAAGATATTGCCAAGGGGTAGTAGGTAAATTATGAATAGAAGGGGGCCCAAAACAGATCCCTGGGGAACACCGGTGGTGACTGGAGTGGGCTGTGATTTTAGATTTTTGAGCTGGACAAACTGAGTGCGGCCAGAGAGGTATGATGTAAACCAGTCAAGGGGGGTGCCAGTAATTCCAATGGAGGCTAATCTATCTAGGAGGATGGTATGTGAGATGGTATCAAAGGCTGCAGACAGATCAAGAAGCACAAGTATGGTTAAGAGCCAGGAATCGGCTGCCATTAGTAGATCGTTTGTGATTTTCACCATCGCTGTCTCAGTACTGTGAAAAGAGCGAAAACCAGACTGGAATTGCTCAAACAGATTGTTGTTAGTCATATAGGCTTGTACCTGAGCTGCAACTGTTTTCTCAAGCACCTTGGAGAGAAATGGTAGATTTGAAATAGGGCGGAAGTTATTCATATTGCTGGGGTCAGCACCAGGTTTCTTGAGTATAGGAGTTATTGCTGCTGTTTTGAGAGATGAGGGGACAAGACCAGAGGTAAGGGAGGAGTGTATGATGTCAGTGATTAGAGAAGACAGGGAGGGTAGACAAACTTTTACTCGGTGAGTAGGGAGGGGGTCTAGCTGACAGGTAGATGATTTAGATTTGCGGATGAGACCAGATATTTCACCCACAGTTGGAAGTTCAAAGCTAGATAGAAAGGAAAACACAGAAACATCAGAAGACAAAAGGAGTGAACTGTTTGTAGTATTGATTAGTATTAAGAGGTTAATTGCTGATGGATATTTTCAATCTTGGCATTGAAAAAGGTCATAAAATTGTTACACTGACCAACAGAGTACATATGAGGAGCAAGAGTGTCTGGGGGCCGTAGGATAGTCTTAATCGTGGAAAACAGGGCTCTTGTGTTCCCTTCTCCTGACCGAATTAAGTTGGCATAGTAGGTTGATTTTGCAGTGGAGAGAGCATCTTTGTTGTTCAGTATGTGACTGTTGTACATATCCTTGTGAACAACAAGGCCAGTTTTCGCATAAAGGCGTTCCAAGCGGCGACCTTTAGCTTTAAACTGGCGCAGCTCAGGTGTAAACCACGGTGTAGAATGGGTAAAGGAAACAGAGCGGGTTTTTAACGGTGCATGGGCATTTAAAAGACTAAGGAGTTCTTCATTGTAAAATGAGACCAGTTCATCAGGAGTGGATAAATGTTCTATGCTAGGGAGGTTATTAATTCCACTAGATAGAGCAGATAAATCAATATTCTTAATGTTACGGAATGAGATGGGACGTAACTGATTTGTTTTAGGTGATTTTAGGTTGACATTGAAAGATACGAACTTGTGATCAGAAATTGGCAAATCAAATGCAGTACAATTAAGGGGAGTTACACCAGAGCAGCAAACTAAATCAAGAATATGTCCTTTAGAGTGGGTAGGAAAATCAATATATTGTTGTAATCCGGAGCTGTCCAGGCATGATGTAAAGTCCTTTGTAAGGGTGCTGTTGACATTGTCCAAGTGAACATTAAAATCCCCAAGTAATATTATGTTAGGGGAGAGGGAGCATAAGGAGGTTAGAAAAGTAGTGAATTCCTTTAGAAAATCACTATTTGGCTTGGGTGGTCGATATACAGTGGCTAGTATGGTAGGAGTTGGCCCATTGATTTGGAGGGCAATGGACTCAAATGAACTGTGGGCAGGGACAGTTAGCAAAGAGACTTTCCACATCATATTGTATAGTATCGCGAGACCACCCCCTCTTCCAGAGGCACGGGGTTGACAGGTGTAAACAAACCCAGTTGGAATAGTTTGGTTGAGCTGTGAGAAGTCATTGGGTTGCTGCCATGTTTCAGTCAAACACAAGAAATCAAACTTACGATCGTTCAGTAGGTCATGAAGTAGTAGTCCCTTGTTGGTTAGCGAGCGGGTGTTAAATAGACCGAAGGTGAGATTGTTTTTGTCGGGTTTGATGCTAACGCTAGCCGACCTGGCTACGCTAGCCAGGGCACTGTGGTTAACAGACCGCAGGCCAGTAGGCTTTCTCGGGGGACGAGGGGTGGAAGACCAGAAGGATCGTATGGGATTTGTGTCATCATGGTTGAAGCTCCGTCTGGATCCTCGGTGGATGTATCTCCGACGGGTGCGTCGAGCGATATCCAGATGGAGATGCAAACCCGGTGCTGGCCCAGGGAGGTGAAATCGCAGCAGTAGAAGTTCCGCTGCCGTGTATTGACATAACGATGTTACTGGATGTAGTATGAAGCATAGAGTGATCCACATAATCCATACGAGCAGCCTGTTGATAAACATGGTTGCCCCGCTGATGTGTAGTGGGGGAGAAGAGGGATCCAACGACCGCCGAACAGGTAAGAGTTTGTTGTCCAAGAACACAACGAAATTAAATTAAAAAGCAATCCGTTTTCTAATTTATCTCAGTATAGTGAGTTTGCATTGCTGTTCATTTCGATTAAAAGCAGTTAAAAGCGCAATATAATCAAAAATATCTGGGGAGCAGCGGCAGCTAATCGCGCCAGCGTTCACTCAAAGATCCCAGAATTCCTGTTGAGAATCAAAAGAGTCTTGAGAGTCATAGTGATGTTCTCCACTTCTGCCTTTATTGGGTGTCCATCTGTCCATGCTTGCCAAGGGTGTATGTCTTTATTCATAAGCACCATCGATTGCAACAACGATACAACACAATCTATTTAATTAAAAATTATTTTACAAAACACTGTCAAAGTCATGTAGAATAACAACAATAACTCATTATGTAATGACCATCCCCTAAAATAACAGGATTTATACATTCATTAAATGGTTTTTCACTGGCAACATTGCTGCCAGTCTTTTCACCATTTTTATTTACAATATATGTTTTTACAGTGCAGAATATTGAGAATCATAATTAGGACTGAGCCTAGTCTACTATGTTCAGTTTTGTAGCCTACAGTGAGTAGTCTACATCTTTTCAAACGAGCTTCACTTTCCATTCATAATAAGCTACAAATACTACAATACTACAAATATTATAGTGTCCACATCAACATAGGACAGATGTGTTTATATCTTCTCATTACAGACGGGTGTAAGAAAAATAAAGGAATACAGTAGCCTACCCCTGGGACCATAATGCAGTATAATAACTGCCATAAACAATTAAAAACAGAAATACATACAGGAATCAGCCTAACATAAAAAAGACAATGCACAATAAATGCAAAGTATGCATTTTTCCTGCTTGGGGGATTTATACTAAAGTCAAATCGGACGGCATCCATGAAAACAGTTTATTGGCTTTTGAATAGGTTATGAAAGATCATCCATGCATTGCTTGGGAAAGCCGGAAATTTGCAACTCGCCATGGACTGACACACCCACACAGCAGCTTTCCACACACATTTGGCGCACGGAGAGTCAAACGGGCTCAGGTGCGTGAAAATCCATGATGAAATTCTCACTTCGCCATGCGCCGGGCCGGACAATAGAGCCCTAAGCCTCAGCAGTGCCTAGCCAATATGACATGCTGACATTTAGATTGATCCTGTAAATGTGCAAACTTCTAATAACACATTATTTTACATATTGGACAGAATTATTTGTTAATGAGAATATGTGGCACTAGATGACACACCTGCTGGTTCAGGTCATTATTAGAACAACATCAAACAATATTGATGGTAATATAAATAATTTGTTTTTAGTGCTTTTCAGTTTGGTTAACAGGACTCTTACATTGGTGTTGTGTAATAGTGAAAACAGTTTTCCATAAAAATCAGATCTTACATATCTTAGATATGTAAAAATGAACAATAAACATAATCACTGGTCAATTGTATAGATATGAAATCTGTCTGCTTTAATTCCTTTGTATCAATAGTTTCAACAGACTGACCCACTCATTCTATGAATAAGGTCAACACGCCACGGTATAGGTCATCCTCGTCAAAAGGGTGAGCTGCTAGGAGACTGAATAGCAAATTAACCAGCACTACAGGGCAGACACCACGTCCACCATAAGTATGGTGCATGTCTGCCACCCATTCTCTTGCCGACTGAAAGTCATAGAATTCCCGAATGATCACGCTGTGTTGCATGTTGACCTTATTCATAGAACCGAGGTTACCTGCGTAACCATTGTTTTATTTCATATTGGTCAACACACCACGGTATGGGTCATCAGTATACCAAATAAATGAATGCAGGGGATGTAGCGGGGTAACACCACATGACACAACCATGCGGTACAAAATATATTCAGACAGAGGAGGCAATCGATTTGGACGACACCACGTCCAGGCAGTAAGCCCTGGTGACATGAGGGACGAAGCCCTGCCAGCGGCAGCACAATTATCAGAAAGTGGAGCACCATGCGTGCAAAAATAAGGCCACAGGGCCTGGACAGGGCATAGTGAGTGAAGTCTGGCTGATTGAAGTCAGGTGATTCATGAGGGGGAGGAAGAAAAGCCTAGTTTTAATTAGTTAGAATTTTTTTAATCAGTTTTTATTTCTATTCTATTTATGGTTTTCCTTTTCAGTTTAGTTTTATGAGTTGCTGGCCATTTTTATTTTAGTTTTTGGCACGACCTGGGCAGCTGCTGCTATCAAAAAAAGCCCTCTCTGGAGTTGAAGTGGCTCTTGCCCTGTTTAGAGTCAAGCCCCGGCTGACATAATGGGCCAGCACAGATTCTGTGTCCTGTCTAGCTTGTGCCTTTATTAGGGCACAGATTTGTTAATCAGACTGAGTCCTCTTACTTCCTGCCTAGCGGGAAATGGACATACCTCCAGTGATCCCGATTATGGGGATGTGTGAGTACGCCTTCTGTAGGTCGACTGAGGTGAACCAGTCACCATCCCTCACCAATAGGAAATGGGAAAGGCAGTGCATGCAGAAAAGCAGGCATCTTAGTTTAAAATAGCTGAACTGGAGCCTGTACCCCGACTAAAGTGCAACTAAGGTTGTTGGGTACATATGCGTCATAGAGTGGGATGGAGAGGGGAGAGATGTGGTGCCTAAAGGGAATGCTGAGGGCCTGAGGAGTTGGATGACTGACTGACGTGTGTGAACGACCAAAACCATGGAATGTCCCAGGGCCTGGGCCTGAGCCTGAGCACTAGCCCCGTGCATCATGGTGACACAACATCTCTACCAATGAGTCACTGGGGGCAGCGGAGGACATGTCCTGCAGCAATCCCTCCAGTACACCAACAGTATTGCGTTGGTGTCGGCTAGCTAAGCCAACAAATTAGAGACCTGGTAGGCCTTGCACAGGTGGCTCACAGTAGCCCTGCAGCCAGGGCCAGATTAAATGGATAGATTGCACTAGGCAGATACTTTTTCAGGGCCCCCCCAGTATCTCCATATTTTCTCAGTGATGTAAAAAAATCACCAATATTTTGACGGGGTTTGTATGATGCGAAGTCGCACATTTTGTCATCAATTTTATCCCATTACGCAGGGCCCGTTTCAAAAACCAACGACCATCTCCCGAACCATGTTTTAAATAACACAACAAATGAAGGTTGCAACTGAACTTATCCTACTCACTTTAACATCACGGTTTCTCATTTAGATGAACAACCTTTAGCTTTCAAAAATAATTATCATTGGAACAAATGCTGCATGAAGCGCAATGCGCTCTTTCGCCACAAACACGCAGGCTATTAGCCCTATCTACAGTGCTAGCCTAGTCATTAATGTCCCAATTATAGTAGCCTATTCTGTAAGGGGTAGCGTGGGAACGAGGACCAGACGCGACAGTGGTTTCAAAAAGTGCTCGACTGAACACCACAAAGCGGGAGGAAACCCCGCAAACAGGCAATAATGATAATACACCAAAATAATAAACCTCCACACCAGGAGGGAAACCGCTACAACTGAAAGCAACCCGAAGAGGGCGAAAAAACTCTTAACGAGATATTAGAACAAACAACAAAGAAAAACCCTATAGCTCACAACGAGGGAGCCGAAACACAAAAACAAGAGGTAATAGAGACAGCGAAGACAATCTGTCAAAGACAGAAGACAGGGGTGAAATAAAGAGACAGGATAGAAACGACTAGCCTAAACTAAGTTTCTAGCAAACTCTTGAACACATGCACCCTTGTCCCGTGGAACCACAACACGTTGAGGATATACGGTCGATACTTAGTGTCCGGAATACACCGTAATTTACCGGCTTTCCTTGACCAAAAGATTGGCAATATGGAAGCGTCTAACACAGGTGACGCGAGGTTTAAATAATGACAGGAACTACAGAACAGGTGAATGCACTGAGTAGCAAACCCAAAAACACGAAACGGACAATGAAAACAAAGAGAAGAGACGCAACACGAGCGCTCCCCAAGGAAGTGGTCAAAAAGAGAAAAGCAGGCTGAGAACCATGACACCCATGTTCTCTGTGGAAGGAGCCAATGCATTGACGTGCGTCGGCGGAGCGATACTTTGTGAATCAATTTGTTGTTTTGCACCTCAAACACAACAGACCAATAAACAACAGTCACAAATCGTGAAGACAACCAAAAACAATGACAGTTATACTTATTATTTATTATTATTATTATTATATTATTATTATTATAGGGGTGAAGTGTATAGAGCTAATATGTACTAAAGGCTAAAGACGAAGGGTGACTGTGCCTTCTCAGTGGTTGCGCCTAGACTCTGGAACAGCCTCCCACTCAATTTAAGAACTGCAAACTCAGTATGCACTTTCAAAAATAACCTGAAAACTCACCTTTATAAACTAGCTTTTACTTAAAAGTATTATTTTATTTATTTATTTATTTATTCTTCTCTCTTTTTTATTATCTTGTATTTCTGTAGACTTATTGTTCTTGTTCTTCTGTTTGTTATATATTTTGTCATTTTTCCTTTGCCTGTCAAAGCACCTTGTATCCTTGCATTAGAAAGGTGCTATACAAATAAAGTTATTATTATTATTATTATTATACAATACAAGGCTCTGTACGGTTCCAAATAGTGATAAACCATCAAAGTAATCGCCAGCTGTAGATCTATAACATTACCGGTAGAGCTGAAAATCGCTGCCTGTAGGTTATGTGCTCAGCATATCATGGCTACTCCACTGTTGCCAAAACAATCCTTTTTGCCATAAAGTTACATATTTGGCAGACAACAACTCTGCTAAACACAAAAATTATACAACAGCACAGCATATAGCCTACACGCAAGCACACTGGCTACCAATTTGCAGGATACGTTTTCCAACTTTCACATGACCCAATTGTGGCTACTAACTTCCCAATCATAGCTAGCTAGCTACCAAGCTGAATAGATAGATCACGCATGCTATACTTTATTTTATACTTTATTTTTTGAGTTACCTGCTCGTCAGTTGTTTTCTGTGTAGGCTATGGAGAAGAACAGGTGAAGGCACAGCAGTATGGAGGTAGCTTTCTATCAAAAATAAACAAACACAAAAGTATAATCCACAATTATATTTACCATACACACACACACCTCTCAATTTGTGTTCATAGGTATAATCCACAAATGTGTTTTTGCCATCCACACGCAAACACCTCTCAATTTGTGTTTCGTAAAAATAATCCACAAGTATGTGTTTGCCATACTATTGCATATATCATGTAATGGTATGTTTATTAATGTATGTTTATTAATGTGATTCATTTGTGAAGTGTTCACACTAATATATACTTTACTAAAATGCTTATATGTTTACTGTTTTTCATAGCAAAGAATGACAGGACAACTGCTCAAGTCTCAAATGATACCCCCCCCCCCCAAAAAAAAGTTCTGAATCTACCAGTACTACTTCTTTGGATTCATCTTTGGAATCCTCCTCATCTGACTCATCCTCCTTTAATGATGGTAAGTGGAAAAAGAAAAAGAAGAGCAAGAAGGAAAAGAAGGGGGAAAAGAGAAACACAAAGGAAAAAGGGTTTGGCCGGAGAGGTATGTTAAACAAAATAAGTTTGTTCTGTGAAAGTAGTCATTCAATGACAATTAGTAACAGCAATTGCAGCCTACATGGATACTTGTGAATTAATCTGTTTTTCATATTAGTTAATACTATTATTTTTATGTATTGCAGTTCGGGACCCAGAAGAAGTTTAAACAAGTGCTGAAAACCTACAACAGAGAAACCCATGATGGGAGCATTTCAAGCAGTTGGGGTGGACCGCAATAACATTGTTACCAACTGTCCCATTGCAGAGCTGGCCATCGTCACCCCTGGGAAGTTCCAAGAACTCAAAAATTAGTATACGAGGAAGGACCACCTCAGCGTCTTTGCGGCAAAGTGCTTGGAGGTTATAAACAACAATAAAGATGTTGATAACAGCATTCAGGCATACAAAAAATCTGGGAAACTGCTGCCCATTGGCAAAGGCAAATAGATAGATATTTCCTGTACATAAAAAAGAGTTCCTGAATTGTTAGTGGTTGTAATAAAAAAAACATGGCCCCAAACATTCTGTGGCCTAAAGACATAGGCTGGAATTCAGTAAACTAACTTTGACTCACAATTAAATGTGTTAGATAAAAAAATAGTTCAGCAATCACAATACCTAACTTGCCAAACTGTTTGTAAAAAAAAAAACACTAACTTGCTTTATTTTGTAAATCAAAATTTACAAAAAGCTTTGATTGAATCCAGGTCATTTCCTTTTATGAAGGTTTACATTCTTTCAAAATTGTAATTGTTGCCAACAATTTTAAGATTTGTACATTTAGTTAAATTTTTGCTCTTAATTTTCTGGCTAAACATGCTGACTGTAATGGATTTAATTACAGTATTATGGAGTATTACCCTGTATGTCAATAAACTTTACAATATTTATTCTAACCTGGTGTGTGGTGTGGCCATTCTCATGCCATGTGTATGTTCTTTACAGTTTACAAGTCATTTATAAACCTTTGTACAGTATGAATAGCGACAACTAGATCAGGTACTGCAAAACAGTCTACTAATGGTTAATACATGGTTTCTTAAAGTGGTAAGTCATGAACTAAGACACTTATGAATACATTCTCTAATGTTTAGTAAGCTACTTACTAACAGTTAGTAAATATCCAATTCATGATAATCTGAGATCAAAACACCCAAGTCTAACTACACCTTAACCAGTAATGTTATAGCGTACTACTACTACTATTATAATTATTAGTAGCCAAATAGGCTAACGTTACTTCTATTTTGCTGGCTTAGCCTACAACCTGCACGGTTTTTTTTGTCTGGCCAAATTACCGACTGTATTTTAACAAATAATTTTAGCAAATTGTATTTTATGAACGTTCTCAAACTGTTAGAAAATAGGCTATATCATAAAAACTTGGCATGAGATTTCCATTGAAAGCTGCTTTTTCTTTGTTTGTTAGGAATCTACACACATACAACGATGATGCCCACAACTTTTTTGTTAGTGGATGATAACATTTTGCACTTGCAAATATAATAGGCTACTGTAACGTTATAGCACTCCGATTTATCCACATTCCACTACAAACAATTTGCATCTGGTCAAAATGTTTTATCGTTACTTGCAGCAATATAGTTAGCCGTAAATTGACAAATGGATAACTTATTTGACTTAGGCTACCTGTGAAAAAAGCCTGCTGCACACCTAAGCATGTCCGCCGACACCTCACGTCTTATTGTTCGGATCCACTTTTCTCGTCTTATGGGTTCCGTTTGGCGGTTCGGAATCGTATAAAACTGCAATTCTGGGTTTTTTACCTTGTTTGTAGTGCATCCCACCAAACAACAACTTTTAGGCATTTTTATGCTGTTAGCTAACAGATCGAAATGACAAGAAGGTACCGTCAAGTCAAATGGACGGCGATAGCGGGATGTGTTTCCCCCCCGGGGTGGGCAGGGCCTATTTGTGCTCTGTCTCTATGAAATTCTTCCAGAAAAAAACATCACGGCTGTGTTCTATTATGCAAACTTGTTATGCCTGTGTATAAGACAGCCAATCTGCTGCAAATTTGTACAGATTCCATGTGATCATGTGATGTGTTTTTTCCATCACATGGAAGCTGCAACACCTTGCTGCTGATTAGTAGTCTTATCAATCAGTGGTTCTCAAACTCGGTCCTGGGGCCCCCCTGTGTATGCTGGTTTTTGTTCCAACCACAATTGTGATCTGAGAATTTTAACAAGCCTTATTTTTAATTGCACTTTTCATGTCTTGATGAATTAGTTACCCTCTTAAGCCAAATTATGTCAGAAAATAGTTATGCATGCCATGTAGAATAAATGTCCCATGTTCACATTTTGCTTATTGTGCTATATTTCAAACAATTACATTAAATTAGCCAGTACAGTAGTACTAACTAGTCTTCTTACGTGAGGGCCCTCAGCAGTTCTTCCATCACCATTCACAAAAAAAACTAAAAACACTGTCTGTCCACCTGGGTCTTTAAGCCCACAATTCTCCACCAATGTGGCACAGTGCTAGGGATGGTCACCACGTGGTGAACAGACAAGAAAACAACAAAAAAAGGGTGAAATAATATAATTTATTTGGTGCTTGGTGGCACAAAAACACACAGCAAAACACACAGCAAAACACACAACACAAAAACTAAACCAAAAACAATCTGCTTAAAGTTCAAATAAAGAAGCACCCTGGCCTGGGAACCAGGCAGGCTGATTGAAGCCCAAGTCTGAGCACCTGGGCTAAATTAAAATTTGCTGCAGCTGCTCTACCTGAGTGTAATGGTGGTGCCATCCAGAAGAGGACGGCACCCCAACTCCCATCCTTGCACCACACCAGCTATCCTCTCTCACCAATCACAACCAAACCACGCCCACAGCAGGGAAAATAAAAAGACAAACTGAACTTACCTGCTCCACTGAGTCATTACTGCAAAAATCCTATAAAGAAAAAGAAAGCAGTTCAAGGCATGCGATTTTAAGGAAGGTTACCCCAACTTAAGGAAGGTTACCCCAACCAGTAATTGAGTAAATAAGTTTCTATATTTCATGTGGTGAACGAACAGTGATGATGACCAAGAACACAACCCATGTCTTATTCACTCTTTCTGGATTAGAAGAGGAAACAAAGGAAAGCAAACATGTTATTTTCTCTGTGACATTGATTTGTTATTTACTTATAGTGTTCATCAATGTGACAATAATTGTCACCATCCTCCAAGAGAAATCTCTCCATGAGCCCATGTACTTTTTTTTGTGTAATCTGTGTATTAATGGACTGTATGGAACTGCAGGATTCTACCCTAAATTCCTTTCAGACTTGCTCTCTGGACATCATGTGATCTCATATGAAGGATGCCTTCTACAAGCATTTGTCATTTACTCCATTATTGTGTGTGATTATTCTATTTTAACAGTTATGGCTTATGACAGGTATGTTGCAATATGCAAACCACTGGAGTATCATTCTATAATGACAAATCAGGCGGTTGTTAAATTCATTGTTTTATCATGGATTCCTCCTCTTTTGTGTGAGGGCATTTAGATTTTTTTGATTTACAGGTTAATTTTGTGTAGATCAAGCATAGAAAAACTCTATTGTTCAAACTGGTCAATTATTAAGCTTTCTTGTTCTTCAACTACAGTGAATAATGTGGCTGGTTACATTGCGATTTTTGTTTATGCGGGTCACATCTTTTTCATTGTCTACTCTTATATCAAATTGATCGGAACATGCTTAAAATCCACAGAAAACAGACGCAAATTCATGCAGACATGCATGCCACATTTGATATCATTGACAAATGTTACAGTTGCTATACTCTTTGATGCGATGTACAGTCGATATGGATCAAGGGGTATTTCACAAGGTGTACGGAATTTTCTGGCACTGGAATTTATGGTCATCCCCCCACTTCTTAATCCCATCATTTATGGAATACAATTGACTAAACTTCGGCACACACTGTTGAGAATGCACAAGAAACACAAAGGGGTACATTTTCAATAATGATCAAGGCTTTATATGAGTGTGAGTCATATTAGTCCCCTCTCATTTCCATTAAGCCATTCTGGAATGTACGTGGGTTTCTCACTACTTTTGAAGGAGTGAGTTTTATTTGAGTATGAGTCAAAGTCCCATCTAGGGTTGCAATAGTATACCAGTTTTTTTATTCTCTTACTCATGGGCACACTGCAAGAGATTTTGAACCTATAAATAAAAACAACAATAGTAATAATAAACTTAATTTGTATAGCACTTTTCATGTATAAAATGCATGAAAGGTGCTATATACCTGCTAAGCACACAAAGTGCTTCACATTTGAGGGGGAAAATTAAGACAAACAGCACTGGCTTCCTGTTTCTACTAAAATAGCTTTTTACTTGTGTCTAAAACTCAATGGTAAAGCAGTTTCTTATACTTCCAACTGCCTATCATTTTATCCTCCATCACATGCTCTTAGATTCTCCTCTGCAGGCATCTTAAATGTACCACAAGCGCAGTGGCAAAATCAGTTTTTCGCTTTATGCACCAAAACTATGGGACACACTATAAATCCCACAGAGAGGCAGAATCGGTGGTGATTTTTAAGAAACTGAAAACAAACCTTTTTAACCTGGCCTACAACTAACAGTTTTCATTGTATTACTTTAATTTGTTTCTGTTTTAATTTCCCAATACTTACAACTGTATTTATTGTGTAATCTTGTATCCTGTTTTCTTTGTTTGTCTTCATTTTCCCCCTCAAATGTGAAACACTTTGTGTGTTTAGCAGGTGTATAGCACCTTTCATCAGAGCTGGATGAAGGGTGCATGGGGCTGTAATTCAAACAGGGGCCCTTCCATCAAAATGATTACTAGTGTAAGTAAACAAGAAATTCCATTGAATTGAATTGTAATTATATATATTTTCATCCACATACTTATTATTATTACATTGTACGTTTTTCTCATGGCAAAGTCATCAATCAAGTCTGAGACTGAGTCTCTGTTGTCACATGCAACTTCTAACTTAATTTTTCATTCTTTTCAACTTTTAAAATGATCGCTGTCCGCTGCAGTTCGATGTCATCATGGAGAGATAGATGCGCAGTGTGATGTGGACATTTGGAAAGCTTTGTGTGCACTTGAACTCATTCAACAGCAACAGCATTTTCAGCTCTGTGCTTGTGTTTTGTGCTGCGCATTGTGCTTCCTTCTGTTCCTGTCCACTGACAGTATTGAAGAGCTCTGAAAATTGGACTAATTCAGAAGGAAAGCAGTCTTCGAAATGGCGCAGAACCGTGATGAAAGAAACACGGGACGAAAGAAACACACCCATTTCCGCGAAAACTACAGAAGCCAGAATGCCGTAGATAAGTTAGCATGTGACTCATGTGTAACCCTCTCACTCTGCAAAAAACCAGTGACATGCGTCTCATTTTGGCTGAGTGCTAGAACAAACCCCAAAGTGTTTTTTGGTTGTATAAGTGTGTTTATGTTTTGAATTTTCCAAACATGCATAATTTTCTCAAGAAAACTGTTGACTAAAGGACAACATAGGTTTTGAGTGTCATGCTTGCGAGGCTTAGCTGCTAGCCAAGCTGACATTTTTTGGACTAAGTCCTAAAGTACCCTGATGTCAAAAGGCACACCCAATGGTTCTAAATATTTTCTCCATCAATTTTTGCCATAGGCTTATCATAAATAGATAGCAACAAGTATCATAAATGGTAGAGAGACAACTCCCTAACAAAATACTAGGGTCAGTTTTTTGTATTTGGAACACTTCTTATTTTAAGTGATTTAGCCTAAATCATGTCCCATTATAAGCCTATTTCAACCAGTTATTAATTTGAACCCACAATTAAAAAGTAATTCATGGCAGTGTTTAACAATTAATTAAAATAAGGAATACAAAGACACAATAGATATGATATATACATTATAATACATCGATAGACCGTTTAACGTTGTGAGGCAAAATTCTATTAATTATGCAACTTTATGCTCTTGACGCATGGTTGGTTTTCATGGATTTTAAACTTATAGTATTATTCATTGACTCGTCACTAACATGGCATTTTGGCTGACAGCACATTTGTTGAAAGAAATTAGCATAAAAAACAACAAGACATAGATAAGACCGCTAAAGCACACTTTTTCGTCAGGTGCTTCTTTTGTCCCGATTCAGTGTATCTTTCGTCCTGCATGGCAGGGACGAAAGATACACTGCACTCATCCGGTTCGCGGCCAATTTATATCCGACTCGTTTGTGCTGGAAACAAAATTTCAGTTGCTATTAGTGAGGGACACAGACACGTTGTTTATCAGAAAATATGGCCTCTTTATCTCTACTGACTTTTGAGTAAACCGGATGAATGTAAAAAGTGTTTATTTCGTCCCGGTTCTCCCTACATGCCGATTTTCAGGCATTCAGGCAAACTTTTGCACACTGCAGTATTAAATAAGATCTCAGTACAAAGTCTAGTTATTCCACACACACCGCATTGCTGACACACACCTCCTCATCTGGTCTATCTAGCTATGAAATTTATTTTACACACAAACAATAGTTTTTTCTGTTAACTAATTTTGGGGGCCCCCAATCGCTTCAGCCCAGTCAGCCCCCCCCCCCCCTTAATCCACTACTGCCTTTCATGCATTTTATACATGAAAGGTGCTATACAAATTAAGTTTATTATTACTATTGTTGTTTTTATTGATAGGTTCAAAATCTCTTAATAGTGATTACTCATAGGCACACTATGTTTTGTACCATAGAATATATTATGAAAATAAAACAAACAATTTCTATTTCAGGCATCTATTTGTATAGTGGTCAACAATGTCAACAATTACAGTGGAGCCAAAGTAGATTGTTTTCAGTTAACCTTTAACAATTTTTTATTGCTAAAAATACAGAAAACCATACGCAATATGTCTAGGAAAAGGTTTATGGTAGAAACAATAAATTGGTGAATTGCTGTGCTTTCCTCAGTCTGCACCCCTCATCTTCACGACAGAAAACACACCATAAATTCTTTTTTTGCTGAAATGTACATGTAGAACTTCTGATTTTGTCACAGTATGGTTAATTTAAAAAACTCATAGGGCAATCTTTTTACCTTGATGGAGTACCGCTTTAATAAAAATGGAAAAAAGGGCACTTTTTTCTAATGGTAGGGTCACTCCAGCAATAGTCATTAAATGTCATGCTAAAAAAATTGAATAGGAGATGATGTTTATTTTTTATTTAACTTTTATTTAACCAGGCAAGTCATTAAGAGCAAATTCTTTTTTACAATGGCAGCCTGTCAAAAGGCAAAACCTCTTGAGAGAAGAGGGTAGGGGCTAAAAAGAAATGTCAAAATTAAAAGTTAAAAATAGCAGCACACATCCACACATTTCCAAGACACCCACTAGTTACAGGTGCAGCTCAAAAAATTAGAATATCGTGAAAAAGTTCAATATTTTTTGTCACTCATTTCAGAAAGTGAAACTCATATATTATATAGATTCATTCCACATAGAGTGAAATATTTCAAGCCTTTATTTCTTGTAATTTTGATGATTATGGCTTACAGCTAATGAAAACCCAAATTCAGTGTCTCAGAAATTTTTTATATTGTGAAAAAGTTCAATATTGGAAACTCATGGTGTCACACTCTAATCCGCTAATTAACTCAAAACACCTGCAAAGGTTTCCTGAGCCTTTAAATGGTCTCTCAGTCTGGTTCAGTAGGCTACACAATCATGGGGAAGACTGCTGACTTGACAGATGTCCAGAAGACAGTCATTGACACCCTCCACAAGGAGGGTAAGCCACAAAAGGTCATTGCTAAAGAAGCTGGTTGTTCACAGAGTGCTGTATCCAAGCATATTCATAGAAAGTTGAGTGGAAGGAAAAAGTGTGGTAAGAAAAGGTGCACAAGCAACAGGGATAACCGCAGCCTTGAGAGGATTGTCAAGTAAAATCCATTCAAGAATTTGGGGGAGCTTCACAAGGAGTGGACTGAGGCTGGAGTCAGTGCATCAAGAGCCACCACGCACAGACGAATCCAGGACATGGGCTACAAATGTCGCATTCCTCGTGTCAAGCCACTCCTGAACCAGAGACAATGTCAGAAGCGTCTTACCTGGGCTAAGGAGAAAAAGAACTGGACTGTTCTGCCCTACAAAGGCAAAAGGCCTTAACTTCCCAGAGTGTAGAACTGAGAAAAATGGCTTTAAAGTTTTATTGTTGCCCAGCCAAATGAGTTGTAGGCAGATTATTGGAAATGTGGCAGTTGTTTGTCTTTTTATGAAGTTATTTTATGTACATATTAATCCTGAGCTCAAACTTGACCTTTGACCCTTATTCCGAAGTTAAGGTATTTTGTCGTTGTATGGTCTACAAAATGATAAGGGGTCATGCCAAAGCAAAAAGCTGTAACTTCCATTTGATCTCTCACTTTTTTGTTGATCACAATATAAACAATAGCATGATAACATCTAGATAATATCTCGAAATATATCAGGCAACTGTCTGCTTAATATAATGTGAATGAGAATAAATCAATCAATTTGTAGGATTTTTAAGTACTCAATTACTTTGATTGTCTTTCGATGGTGCATTACTAACTCGCATCATGAGGCCCAAGTTTGTATCGACTTGAAACAAAACCTTGCAATATTTTCTTTCCCACCCCTTAACATGGCAAGTTGCAAATCATGCCCAACGTTAAATATGTTAAATATCAGTAAAATTTGAGATGTTGTATGTAGCCAAAGTTTCAGTATTTATTAGTCAAATATGTACTATACGGTGAAAATGGCGTCACTATGATATAAATAAAGACAAAAATCTTGCCAATTGGTTAACACGTTGACAGATTTAGGACTTGAATGATTGGATGGATGCGATTGGATGTATTATTTTGGTGATTAGACATGGAAAATCCAGACATAGATGATAAGCAAAGTTTTTGCATGCCAGAGAACTTTTTTCAACCAAATTATCGAGTGCACCATGCTACGCAATAAAGTAGTACACGGATACTCGACTCGCTTTATGGATTTACTTTGCTGAATGTGAGAGAGAGCCTAATTGGATTTAACTTGTTGAACGTGAGAGAAGGGCATCCTTGTGCTTTACAATTGATATTTTACTTGGCTATAAAAGGTAGGCTAACGTTTTAATTGTGCATTGCGTGCGTGCGTGCGTGTGTGTGTGTGGCCTACTTCACACAAGGAGGTGTGTCAATTCAGTGATCCGTTAACGTTACCGCTGTTATATTCGGCAGTCAGACATTCAGCCGTGTTGTGTTGCACGAATTGACAGGCAGGATTCGCTTGTCCTGGATGCTTTGAACGCAGTTCTGATTGTATATGGGAGCTGTTTTCCAGTTCTCTCATTAGCTAGCATGTAACATTAGCTAACGTTTGCTCGAGCAAGCTAGTAATTTTGTAGATTGCCTATCTAATCTATCCTCAGTAGGCTAGTCTTTCTTATCTTTGCCTGGGTGTCACCGTTTCAAAGCTATTTACACTAACATTTTCCCTCGAGAGCAATGGGCCATTCTGATATAGGCTAAGGCTAGGTTAGACTCATTAACAACAACAACAATATGTTTTCACTTTATTCAGTCTGCCTATGTGTATCTGAAATGCTTCAGTGATTAACATATAGCCTACAATACCAAGGTAAAACACCATAGCTTCAGCGCGGTAAACAGTAACTTCACTTAATTCAAGCTATTATGCGTGTGTTAGAATATTATTATTATGCGGTGACCGATATTATACAAAGGTATAACACCTGTGTTACGTCAGCGCCGTAAACAGTAACTCCACTTTGATGCGCAGCAAGCAAAACAAAGGCAGAGTAGCTACCTTAACTCAACTCGAATGTTTCACAGTGCTGTGAAACAAAGGTAAGGAACCTTAACTGATGTTACGTCCTTCTGCCTTGGCTTCTGTAGCACTCTTGGAAGTTACGGCAAAGACAACCCACTATTTTCTCAAAAAAACAAGACAATTGACTCAAGATATTTCTCCACATGATAAAGCGGGTCTTTATAGTTCCGAAAATGTAAAAAACAAACTTTCGACCAAAGATGAAGTTACGCCCCTTTGTCTTTGCACGGCAGTGTTGTTCAGTGGTCCAAAGTCCTCTTTTCAGATGAAAGTAAATTTTACATTTAATTTGGAAATCAAGGTCCCAGAGTCTGGAGGAAGAGTGGAGAGGAACAGAATCCACGTTGCTTGAAGTCTAATGTCTTGTTTCCACTTGCACATTCGACCCGTTCCAGAGCCGCGCTGGCTCGACTTCTGAGCATTTCCATTAGTTCAAATTCGAGCCGCGCCAACGAGACCCACTCCAAAAACGGCCCGATTTGTCCTCTGGTGCTGGCTCGAATATAATGGAGCCGCCAGTGCGTTGCTATGGTGATTCACCACAGCAACGTAGCCGAAGAAGACGCGCTTACTCACTTTGTCGGCTGTTTAATAACAACAACAACAACAAAATGGAAAAAATAAACAACCCGTGGGGTTTCGAGGAAGTCCAGGCCCTTTTAATGATTTGGGCAGACGAGTCGGTTCAGCAGCAGCTGAATTCATCGCTCAGAAACGAGAATAAATAAATGTTAATTGAAAAAAAGAATCCGATCCAGTACGAAACTATTTTCTATGCCTATTTTGAACCGATCCAACGATCGCGGACTCTGCTGGTTTAAACAATTGAATGTGTTTAGCGAAGATCAATCCACATAAATAACGACTGGGAGGGAGGCTTTTTGTGATAACATATGTCTGCGCTGACAGATACGTTGTTGCTTTTGAAGCAACATATTCCACAACACCAACACAAACAAACGCAACTCGTAGTTCGCCATGTTATAATAGCTAACATTAGCAAGGTACTTTGGAACAGCTGTGTCGCGTTACATAGCACCGATACATAACGAATCTCTGGCGGAGAACCAGCTCGGATTAATGGAAAAGCAATTTGAGCCGCGCTGTACGTCTCGCATTTGGGTTGGGTTGGCTCTGGAACGGGTCGAATGTGCAAGTGGAAACAAGACACAAGTTTCCACAGTCAGTGATGATTTGGGGTGCCATGTCATCTGCCGGTGTTGGTCCACTGTGTTTTCTGAAGTCCACAGTCAACGCAGCCATCTACCAGGAAATTTTAGAGCACTTCATGCTTCCTTCTGCTGACAAGCTTTATGGAGATGCTGATTTCATTTTCCAGCAGGACTTGGCACCTTGCTCACACTGCCAAAAGTACCAAAAGCTGGTTCAATGACCATGGTATTACTGTGCTTGATTGGCCAGCAAACTCGCCTGACCTGAAAGACACCAGACCCAACCATGCAGACGACCTGAAGGCCGCTATCAAAGCAACCTGGGCTTCCATTACACCTCAGCAGTGCCACAGGCTGATCGCCTCCATTCCACGCCGCATTGATGCAGTAATTCATGCAAAAGGAGCCCCAACCAAGTATTGAGTGCATAGAAATGAACATACTTTTCAGAAGGCTGACATTTCTGTTTAAAATGTCCTTTTTTATTGATCTTATGTAATATTCTAATTTTCTGAGACACTGAATTTGGGTTTTCATTAGCTGTAAGCCATAATTACAAAAAATAAAGGCTTGAAATATTTCATTCTATGTGTAATGAATCTATATAATATATGAGTTTCACTTTCTGACATGAGTGACAAAAAATATAGAACTTTTTCACAATATTCACATTTTTTGAGCTGCACCTGTACATACAATCACAAACAAGTATGACCCGCAACATGTTGGATCTGGGGCAACATAAGACTGGGAAGGTTGTGGAATGTTCAAAAAACACTTGTTTGGAACATTCCACAGGTAAACAGGTGAATAGGTAACAGGTGATGTTATCATGACTGGGTATAAAAGGAGCATCCACGAAGGCTTGGGCATTTACGAGCAAGGATGGGTCAGGGTGTGCCACTTTGCGAAAAACTGCGTGAGTGAATAGTCCAACAGTTTAAGAACAGCGTTTCCCAATGCACCATTGCAAGGAATTTAGGGATTTCACCATCTACAGTCCATAATATTATTAAAAGATTCAGAGAGTTTGGAGAAATCTCTGTACGTAAAGGGCAAGGCCGAAAACCGATATTGAATGCTTGTGACCTTCGATGCCTCAGACGGCACTGCATTAAAAACCAACATGCTTCTGTAATGAATATAATAACCATATGAGCTCGGTAATACTTCGGAAAACCATTGTCAGGAAGCACAGTTTGTTGCTGAATCTGCAAATGCAAGTTAATACTACGCTGTAAGCTATATCAACAACATCCACAAACAGGGCCGAATTCTCTGGGCTCAAGCTCATCTGAGATAGACTGACGCAAAGTGGAAATGCGCTGTGGTCTGACGAGTCCAACTTTTTGTTTTTGGAAATAATGAACATTGTGTTCTCCGAGCCAAAGAGGAAAAGGACCATCCCGATTGTTACCAACGCGGGGTTCTAAAGCCAGCGTCTGTCATAGCATGGGTAACTTGCACATCTGTGAAGGCACCGTTAACGCTGAAGGGTACATATGCATTTTTGAACAACATATGCTGCATCTAGACAACGTCTTTTTCAGGGACGTCCCTGCTTATTTCAGCAAGACAATTCCAAGCCACATTCTGCATGTGTAACCACAGCGTGGCTTCGTAGTCAGAGAGTGTGGGTGCTATACTGGCCTGCCTGCATTCCAGACCTGTCAGGATCAATCAGTGACATTTATAAATGTATCAGAAAATAAGTAGTTTTCAAATTACATTTGGCCTCTTAAAATTGGGGGACTATGTATAAAAAGGGCTGTAATTTTTACATGGATCACTGGATATGGATGTAAATACTCTTAAATTAAAGCTGCCAATTTGCAACCTCATATTCATTGTTTTATATCAAATCCAATGTGCTGGAGTACAGAGCCAAAACAACAAAGAATTGTGTCACTGTTCAAATACTTACAGACTGCACTGTATATAGTTTAAAAAACACAATGTAACAATGAACTGTCTTCATTTTTATCCTTCTGTCTCTCATTATTAGCTTCATCTCATTAAGTGGAGTCAAAGTGTATTCAAGTCTTTGAGGACAGTGATTACCTGGCAAATCTCAAAAGCCACGAACACAATCCAGGTTTGTATATAAAGCACTGTGCACTGCTTTCTTACGGCCAATCAAGACCTGCAGCGCGTGTCCGTAATATCATTACTGCCCGAGATCTAAAAGGTTTTGCTTTTCTTTTTTTACATGAGCAAATTTGTGGGTTATTTGAACATGTTTGTGGGATTTCAGCAAAACATATTTTGGACATTATGAAATCTATCTGAGTATTTTAATAACAGATCCGGATACTTCAAGTCTTCATATTAATTGACATTACAATATAAAGCACAAGCGGAATACGTATGGACAAGTCAGACTATTGAACTAATCCAATACTAAGTGTTTTGTTCTAACCCAACCATGGAGAATTCTAGTGAAATAGTATTTGTTCTGCAAGGACTGAATGATACAAAGTCAAACAAACAGATCTACTTTGTTGTCACTCTTCTTGCTTACCTTTTTACTATTTTTGTGAACCTGACTTTGATTGTGACAATTATTTTTGAGAAAATGCTTCATGAGCCCATGTTTATGTTTCTGTGTAGCTTGTGTATAAATGGATTATTTGGCGCTTCTTCTTTTTATCCGAAACTGTTGATCGACCTTTTGTCTGACATGCCTGTCATTTCATATAAAGCATGCTTGACTCAGCTATTTATAAGCTACACTTATATGTTCTGCGAATTCACTACGTTAGCAGTGATGGCTTATGACAGGTATATTGCTATATGCAAGCCGCTCAATTACCACTCCATCATAACACCTCAGAGGGTTGTGAAATTGCTGCTTTTTACCTGGCTGTTTTCCCTCTGTGAATCAGTTATTGGGTTCAACCTGACAGTGAGACTACCGCTCTGCAGATTCAACATCAAAAAGCTTTACTGCACAAACTGGGAAGTGGTAAAGCTATCATGTGTGGATACCACTATCAACAACATATACGCGTACATTCTTATGGTTTCTCATGTTTCACAATCAGTCCTGATCATAGTTTCCTATGTTAATATCATCAAAGCATCTGTGCGATCACGGGCAGATCGGAGTAAGTTCATGCAGACCTGTTTACCCCATTTAATCACCTTGACTAACTTCACAATCACAATCATTTTTGATGTCATGTACGCTCGCTATGGTTCTGGCAGCCGTCAGCAGGCTCTCCGTAATTTCCTATCCCTGGAGTACCTTGTTGTTCCACCGCTCCTAAACCCCCTCATATATGGTCTAAAACTGAACCAGATCCGCCAGAGAATCTTGAGAATGTTCAGCTGGAAAGTTGCTGTTTAAAATGAATGCCAGTGCCTTTTTAACCACCGTGGTCAGGGAAGAAGGACTTTATTTTGAGACCATTGATTGATTAATTGATTATTTGATTGATTAATCAAATAATTGCTGCTGTTGGCTTTAGTCCTGGATTCATGTTTCTTGTGACTTGACACTGGTTTTGTGCACCCAGGAAAAGTTTCCTGTCAGATTTTACATTGAGTTTCTTTACACGCTGTTAGTTTTTGTATATAGTATTTCCTTGACAATGTTAACCTGGAGTGAAAAAACATATTGGCATTTTAGTGCCTTAGTATTGCCTCCCTGGCATGTATCCCACCAGTCTAACATTATAAAATGGGTTTGAATCAGGAGCAATAAAGTACAGAGAGTTGGCTCACATTTTAACTTTGTCATATTGATCTCATCAAGATGACCAGCGCACACATACTGACTTGGTGAATTCTGCATCACTGTGTGACAGAACAACAGGAGGGAAGTGAAAACAACATTTGAGAAATAGATGATCGCACAAGAGGTAAATCAATCTCTTAGTCCATGACAAGGGATTAAATTGTACAGCTAAAATATATTATATATATTTTATGATTTCATGATAAAATATATTATATATAACAATTCAATAATAATGAATAAATGTGTATATTTATGTTTTGTGTTACACTGGTTTGGAGGTTTCTCCTTAGGGTCTCCTGAATTTATGAATTTATCAATCTGGAGGTTGATAAATGGGTTAAAGTGAGCTGCCCCTAAAATGTTTTGTACATACACCCAAGCTTAATTTTACTAATAAAAGTCTATTAGTAAGCCAAAAAAAGCAACAATTAAATCACATTAGAAGTCACTATATATAAAACATGATAAAACAGCTTGCTCTCTAACATCTGGTGCCTGTGGGTCCCAGAAGGCAGCTCCCCAGCTCAGTGTTTTTCACCCCCAGTCTCAATGGAACTGTGTTTGTTCATAGAAATGCTTTATATAGTTGAATCGTGACATTGATTTTTATATCTACGAAAAGGTATTGGCTGTACATAAATATTTTTTAAGCAAAAGTGTATTTAAATATATTTTGTGGGAATTATATAGTTTTGTATGTGGGAAGTGATACGTGTAGCTCTGTGTGTAGGGTTTCAGATGTGTGTGTGTGTGTGTGTGTGTGTGTGTGTGTGTGTGTGTGTGTGAGAGAAAGAGAGAGAGAGAGAGAGAGAGAGAGATGCAGAGAGGGATGAGAGTATTACATCTATATACATAAACCATAAGGTGTGTGCACAAGTTGAGTAAAAAAGACTGTGCTTTGATGTGATTAAATTAACATCAGATGTGGAAATATTACAAAACATGTTTCTTGAGTTTCACAAGTTTAAAAAGTGAAGTCTGCCCTCAGTATATGGCAAAAAGGTTATATTATATATTGTGTGCTGCCAATGCTACACAGTCACTCTCCCTGAATAAAATAAAATCTCTGATTTTAAAGATTTTAAACCGAGGGCAAATTTGTATAAATATGGGCTAATATTTTGCTGGAATTTCCTTCCCTTTCTCACAGCTTGTTAAAAAGTGCATTTATTTTTTTCCCACTGATCCCTGACTGCAGTGGGAGCACAGTGTCCTCTGTGGGTGGCCAGGTCGGTCCAGGGACATCATAGCTGGAATAGTGGAACTAACTATCCAGGGCCCTAAGGAGGGGGGTGGGGTCTCAAAAAGTACAGGACTAAAATTTGCTTTGGTCTACAATTTTAAGGGGGCTCACAGAGAATCCATTTGCACAGGGCCCAGAATTTAGTGCTACACCCCTGGCCAGGTCTGCCTGTTTCTGCTTGTATGTGCCCTTCTCAGTGGCCTGGATGCTGAGTCTACATTGCTTTCTTTATTTCTAAAAAAGTCACCATAGTCTGATAGTTTGCCTTGGTGCACTGTGTTTTTAGTGACAGATAGCATTGCATTTTACTTTGTGCTTGTGTTTGCATTTTCCAGAGGTTTATATTAGTTTTGTTTGAATTTCGTTTTAGTTGAGTTAACTCTAAATGGATTAGCTTTCATGCTACGGTCCTGAGGTTCTAAAGTATTAGTGAATTCAGCCTAAAGTTCCAGCTGTGTGAGGAGACTCTCTTATGCCTCTTTTCACACACAAAAACCACACTATGGTCACGGCTGGGTAAGTCCTGGGTCCTCACCGTTCACACCACACTATGGTCACGGCTGGGTAAGTCCTGGGTCCTCGCCGTACCACACTATGGTCATGGCTGGGTAAGTCCCGGGTCCTCGTCGTATCACACTATGGTCACGGCTGGGTAAGTCCCGGGTCCTCGTTGTAGAAACCGCACAGCTAAACCAATGAGGGGATAACTGCGGTTGAAGGTTTAAACGTGATGTATCCACCTGTTGCTGCGGGAAAAGGGAAAATGATTAAAGTTAATAAAGAAATATGAATATTCTTGCAACCGGGTTAGACTGCTCTTTAGATTCACTGGATTAGCTAACAAGGGACCACAAATCAAAGATACTCGTACCACGTTATCTTCCGCTTTTAGTCTGGTCTACCTTGATCACAGTTTATCCAAAGAACAACCTCTATATATTGCAGTAAATCATCAGCCACCAACGCTGATTCTGTACTCGTTTTATCTGACTCCATTTAAAATAATAATTTAGAATTTGGGTTAAACCTGCGTGGAACTCAGAGTGGTTACACTCGACTCGTCCTTAATTACTAGTCCTCAATTATCAATATATGCTTGCCGGAATCAGCATTATTGCCGAAACTCAGTTCGGTGGCGAACGCAGAGGTTTGGGGTCTAGTCAACACAATACATGATATTCATTTATCATAGATAGTTGCGAGCCCCAGTCTGAGTACATTTAAAGGGCTCCTTAAGGCAA
Organism: Ilyophis sp. 1 JC-2022; assembly: GCA_022702515.1. Taxonomy (NCBI): domain Eukaryota; kingdom Metazoa; phylum Chordata; class Actinopteri; order Anguilliformes; family Synaphobranchidae; genus Ilyophis; species Ilyophis sp. 1 JC-2022. The sequence goes on along the minus strand of CM040402.1, from coordinate 89,225,004 downwards.
ATTTGACAAGAACCGGCGTAACAACACCCATGGGTTCCTATATCAAATCACCAGAACCATGCACTACTCTGGGTGTATTTAAAGAGTTCCTTAAGGCAAATTTGACAAGAATCGACGTAGGACGCCCATGGATTCTCTTCACATCAAATCACCAGAACCGATACACCAACCCGACCTTTACAATTGGGCCGTCACTTGACTGCCTATACCAAACTTGTGTATGCCACGTCTGTACCAGGCCGCTGATCAGTCGGTCCTGGGTCAGAATTGTCCCCCTGAATATTCAGTTATAATTTAAGCTAAAAAAGGGTATAAGATGAATTAGAGTCATGGAAACCACGCAAGTTAAAAATAAACATAATTTAATAACAGGCAGGCAGGTCATTAACTTAAATTAAAACATTCAATTATACAAAACATAGATTTAAGAAAAGAAACAAAGTAAATATCTTACCCAGCCTGTTCAACTACACACAGACACAGAATATGCACGGTGTGGGAAGTCGGTTACAATCTTCCTTGATAGGCTTGTCTCTCTCCTTTTTATGCCAAATCATGTGTTTGAACCAGGTGGCCGTGCCATAAATTAACCTGGACAGGATGGTCAATCGGGATTTTAGCCCCCCATTGTTAGGGGTGTTTGCGCAGCGAGAGGGGAAGAGGAGGCAATTACCAGAGAGGACATTTCACTGTTATAGTTTTTCCCTGAGTTCCTGAAACTATGCTTTATTAAACTCTATTTGGTATGAAATGTATTTCAGTAAATTCCTTGATTTTACCTGAATCCATACATACCAAACAGTTTAAGATGATATTATATTATGGTGTAGTTGTCATGACAATTCCCTCCTAATGTACCATTTTACATACAATTCCTGTTACTATCACATAATACAGAATGTAACAATATAAGAATCACATGTACAATGTTTGTTGGTTTTTACATGGTTATTTACATGGTTATTTAACACTCTTAACAGAAGTTTTTAGAGTCCTGGTACAGAAAATAATTAAATAGTGTAATGACAGGGGTGCCCAAATGAGGGCACTGTGGTACTGTCCAATGGCTTTCCCATAGGATGTGCCCAAGTTTTGGGTTACTGTAGGTCACAGATGTCCTGGGCGGACATTCCTTTATCATTGTCTGGCTGCGGTCTGGATGCCGTAAATGCTCTTTTATGAGCCATTTACCATCAAGGAAAACAGTTCCAATTGTATACCTTTCAGCAAATGGGTCCATTTGGGAGGATGTTGCCGGACCTCAAAGAAAGTCAGAGTAACCTATTATTTTATTACAAGGCCCTCTGGTCCTTCGAAGTCAATGCAGTTCCCAGATGGCATTGTTCCGGAATCCCACTTTCACTCCCCTCCTACATCGTCGTATCACACTATGGTCACGGCTGGGTAAGTCCCGGGTCCTCGTCGTATCACACTATGGTCTCGGCTGGGTAAGTCCGGGTCCTAATACTCGCCGTTCACACAGGACTCTGTTTACTTCTGTACATATTTCCGTTTTTTTTTTGCTAATGCAGCTAGTTTGGTAGCCAGCTGATGAGCAGCTAGTTTGGTAGCCAGCTGGCGAGCAGCTAGTTTGGTAGCCAGCTGGCGAGCAGATAGTAGTTTGGTAGCCAGCTGGCAAGCAGATACAATGTAGTTTTCCGTAGTATGTTAACTCCTGAATCATAACCCAGTGATGTGCTCCAAATAATTTCAAATGCTTTTCCGTAAAAACTCACAAAACGTTTTAAGTAACATATTATTTGTTATTTAATAGGTTATTAATTTTGGCTTGGTCGAAAGTGGCTCTCCACAGTCCACACTATCAAGGATTTACAGTTTTTTTTATATCTGACTGCAATACAGTTCTGTAGCTATGTTGGTCTACTGTATTTCAAACAGCATGCACTCATCACTGGGCAGATTGGTTCAAACTATGAGCTCCACTATGTATGATACATCAGGACAACCTGGCCTGCAGCTTATGCTATGAGTGAAATCTTATAGACTGCTACTCTGTATGCGAACGGTGTATGGTTTCATATACAGTGGATTGAAAAAGTATTCAGCCCCCTTAGACCTTTTCATATTTTGCTGCATACGAACATTTGATAAAAATGTATTTAATCAGGCTTTTTTGCTGGTATTCAACAAAAACAACTCTGCAATTTCAATGTAAAAACTAAAATCTACAATTTGTTCCAAATTATTTATAAAAAAACAAAAACAATCAATTGGCAGATTGGGATATGCCTCCAATTGCACTTTTTTACATTGATCTTTTTTACGAGCCCCAAACCATCACTCTGTTGCCAGATATGGAGTAGATGTGGATGGATCACTGCTAGGGTTATTTCTCCTGACTCATTTTCCTATAAAACTCTATGGGGGAAAAAGTCAGGAGAAACAACCCTTAAAGGGATCCATCCACATCAACTCCATATCTGGCTGCAGAGTGATGGTTTGGGGCTCGTTCGATAGCTCAGACCCCCTTGATGACTTACAGCCATTTATCCAGCCATGTGTTCTATACTGTACCAGTGTAATTTACAGCTGAATCTAGTCTCACCCCCCAATTCCCATAGAGATCCATTCAAATGCACAGAGCTTATAGTATCGCTTGTAACAGTACCTGGAAATAAGATATCGAGAGACTTTTGATGTTGATGGGTCACAGACTTCAGGAAGTAACAGCATGCAAAGGATACGTGACCAAATATTAAATATGATACTTTAAAAATGTGTTAAAGAAAAGGGTATGGTACAACAGCTAAGCTCTGCAACTTGTGCTCTTGATGCTATGCCTACCAAGTTTTTTAAAGGTGTTTTTAACTGTCTGGTTGAAGATGTGCTTGAAATTGTTAATACCTCGCTGCTCTCTGGACTTTTCCCCTCTGTTCTCAAACATGCTACTGTGACTCCATTGTTAAAAAAGCACAACCTAGATCCATTTGTTATTGATAATTACAGGCCCATTTCAAACCTTCCATTCCTGGGGGAAATTCTAGAAAAAATCGTATATCAGCAATTACATAGCCATCTGCTACAAAACAATCTGTTTGACGTGTATCAGTCTGGTTTTAGAGTCAACCACAGTACAGAAACGGTCCTTGTCCGAGTTGTCAATGATCTTAAAATCAACTCTGACAGCTACAAAGTCTCAGTCTTAGTTCTTCTTGATCTCAGTGCCGCTTTTGACACTGTTGACCATGGTATCCTGCTTCAGCGCCTTGAGCATTGTGTAGGCCTCAGAGGCACTGCTCTAAGCTGGCTTTCTTCCTACTTAACTGGTAGAACTTATTCTGTTTCCGTTGGTGATTTTAAATCAGACAAAGTTAGCATCTCATATCGTGTTCCCCAAGGGTCTATTCTTGGCCCTCTTTTGTTTAATTTGTACATGATCCCACTTGGCTGCATAATCCGTAGACACAATATTTCATATCATTCATATGCTGACGACACACAATTATACATATCTGTTTCTGCCGACAACCTGAGCCCAGTAAATGATCTCATTCAGTGTATTAATGATGTCAGACACTGGTTGACCGACAACTTTTTACAACTGAATGATGACAAAACTGAAATTCTTTTAGTGGGTCCGGGGACTCTGAGGCACCAGATCTGTTCCTTATTAACTCCTTTTCCTGTGAAACCCAGTGAGCATGTTAAAAACTTAGGTGTGATAATCGACGCCGATCTGAATTTTCAAAAACATATTTCTTACATCTCTAAGACTGCTTTCTACCATCTTAGAAATATATCTAAAGTTAGACCCATTTTATCTCCACCAGATTCTGAAAAGTTGGTTCATGCTTTTATTTCAAGTAGGTTAGATTACTGCAATGCACTTTACCCTGGATTAACAAAACAAGCACTTTATAAACTCCAACTTATTCAAAATGCTGCAGCCAGAGTTTTAACTAGAACCAAAAGGTGTGAACACATCACTCCGATTTTAGCATCTCTTCATTGGCTTCCAGTGAAGCAAAGAATTGATTTTAAAATTTTACTTATTGTTTTTAAAGCTTTGAATGGTGCAGCTCCTTCTTACATCTCTGATTTGCTCAATGAATACACACCAAACAGATCCCTGAGATCTTCAAATAAAGGTCTGCTCTGTATTCCCAGAATACAGTCAAAATCAGCTCATGGTGCCTTCAGTCATTACGGTCCTACTCTTTGGAATTCCTTACCACATGAACTTAGGTCTGCTACAACAGTATCTTCTTTTAAATGCAGACTTAAAACATTTCTTTTCTCCCAAGCTTTTAGTTTTTAACCATAAGCTTTTAGTTTGTAACTGTTTTTAAATTGTTTTTAAATTGTTTTAAAATTGTTTTAATTTGCAACATTGCCCTTTTTTGTCTTGTTTTAACTATGTTGTGAAGCACATTGAGTTTGCGCTTGTCGTATGAAATGTGCTATATAAATAAACGTGACGTGACGTGACGTGACGTATGAATACTTATGTAAATTAAAGATTTCAGTTTTCGATTTTTAATACATTTGCAAAAATTTCTAAAAACATGTTTTCACTTTGTCATTATGGGCTATTTTGTGTAGAATTTTGAGACAAAAATTAACTCAATCTATTGTAGAATATGTCTGTAATGTAATAAAACGTGGAGAAGGCGAAAGGGGTATTCAGACTTTCCGGCTTGACTGTATATATATATACATACATGCATACATACATACACATATACTATATATGTATATATATATATATATATATATATATATGGCAAGCCAAACAGGAAATATATATTGAACTTTGATATATAGAATGAACATTGATATATATGGAATGAACTTTGATATATATACAATGAACTTTGATATATATATATATATATATATAATTAACTTCGATATATATAGAATGAACATTGATATATATGGAATTAACTTTGATATATATGGAATGAACTTTGATATATATACAACGAACTTCGATATATATACAACGAACTTTGATATATATGGAATTAACTTTGATATATATGGAATGAACTTTGATATATATGGAATGAACATTGATATATATGGAATGAACATTGATATATATAGAATGAAAATTGATATATATACAATGAGCATTGATATATATGGAATGAACTTTGATATATATGGAATGAACTTTGATATATATACAATGAACTTTGATATATATACAACGAACTTCGATATATATAGAATGGACATTGATATATATGGAATGAACTTTGATATATATAGAATTAACATTGATATATATATGGAATGACCTTTGATATCTATACAATGCACATTGATATATATACAATGAATCAGATCAGGGCATCTCATTTGGTTTTTATTGAGACATAATCCATGTAATTCAACTGATTTTTAATTGATTTGGGACTGAACATTATATTATTATCTGAATTTTGAGGTCAATATAACCAGTGAGACAGAGAAATGTAGCAATCTATCAGATTGTAATACAGGCAAATCTTTGCTCCGCTTCTTATGGGTCTTCATGAGGTTTCTCGGTGTGTGCACTGCAGTCAGTGCTGTTTACAAATTTAGCTTGTGACTTCGGCTGGAGGGCTGCTTTGTGGTGACCACTTGTTCGGTCACCTTTAGATATTTATGTAAATACTTGCAGACGCATGTTGTAGACCGGGGATGTGGGGCAAACCACATTAAGACCTAAATAAGCGGAATAAAAATGTCCCTGTATTAAAATCACTACATTTGACTGTCTCACTGGTTATATTGACCTCAAGATTCTGATGGAAATATAATAATATAATTTTCAGTCGCAATTAAATTTACAAAAAAAACATTTGAATTACACTGATTATGTCTCAATACTCAATGGGATGCCAAAATACATGCCTGATCTGACTTATTGTATATATCAAAGTTTATTTTACAGATAAACGTTCATTATATAGCTATATATATATATTTATATATATAAAAGTTAATTTTATATATATAAAAGTTAGTTTTATATATATTAAAGTTTGTTTTATATATATAAAAGTTAATTTTATATATATACAAGTTCATTATATATTCCATGTTCCTGTTCACAATAACTTCCGTTTCCTGTTATTGCTAGTTGAATTAGCAAACTGCAACAGATTTTTATAAGCAAAGCGATGGCTGCTGAAGTCCGAGGGTCAGGTTACTTTGGAAGACCAGGCAACATGTCAATTTACCCATTTAGAAATTAAGCTGTTGACGGCAATAAAGTCTTTATCTTTTAATATGAACGGATCAGAAAAGAAGGAAGTTGGTGAAGATGGCCTGACAGCGATGACCACGTCGAAGCATGAAACAATCAAGCTCAAGCTAGTTAACATTAGTGCTACATTTTAACATTAGTGCTAAATTAAACACTCAAATGTGTACACGCTTACAGTCAGTGCAGGAGATCATGATAGCTAAATACTAAGGTCAGGGCCGAAACACACCTAACGGAAATACAAGAACGTGGACGCTTCGAGCTACACAAACCGGTTTTTTTTTCAACTGACATTTGTGAAGGCAAAACCGAGCGTTGCAGCGAAAGACGCTATAGCAGGCTTCAACAGTACACTACTTTCTTGTTCGATCTGTGCTTTCCTCTGGTTTGTCTTTCTCAAATGTCAGTGGAAAAGGAAAAACGGGTATATAAAAAAAAATATATAGCTATATAATGAACTTTTATCTGTAAAATAAACTTTGATATATACAATAAATCAGATCAGGCATGTATTTGGGCATCCCATTGAGTATTGAGACATAATCAGTGTAATTCAAATGTTTTTTTAAATGTAATTGCGACTGAAAATTATATTATTATATTTTCATGAGAATCTTGAGGTCAATATAACCAGTGAGACAGTCAAATGTAGTGATTTTAATACAGGGACAGTTTTATTCCGCTTATTTGGGTCTTAATGTGGTTTGTCGGTGTGTACACTGCAGTAATGCTGTTTACAAATTTAACTTTGGCTGGAGGGCTGCTTTGTGGTGACCACTTGTTCGGTCACCTTTAGATATTTATGTAAATACTTGCAGACGTATGTTGTAGACCGGGGATGTGGGGGGTATACTATGAAGCAAGAGTATTGAGTTAGCTGAATAACTGCACTGAGTAAAACCCGGAATCCTCCCAAATCTGGAATATGGACTGCAGTAAAAAGCTGTCCCGGGTGTTACTCAGTGCAGTTATCCAGCTAACTCAGTAATCCTGAGTTTGCGTTTGCAAGTTTGCGTCATTATCTGAAAGCATCTGAACAAGTTATTTGGCTCTGTCCGCTATCGATTGTCACAGAAAATATTGGCTTTTTTAACTTCACTCCATGTTCCAGATTTGGGAGGGTTTACTGAAGTTTTACAAGGTGCAGTTATCCAGCTCAGTAATCCTGCTTCGTAATTTAACCCCACCCCCACCCCAGTCTACAACATGCAACAGCAAATGTGTCAATAAATATCTAAAAGCATCTGAACAAGTTATCTGGTCCCCTCAGCCCTCCAGCCGAAGTCACAAGCTAAATTTGTAAACAGCACTGACTGAGAAACAGCACACACACCGAGAAACCTCATGAAGACCCATAAGAAGCGGAGCACAAATTTGCCTGTATTACAATCTGATAGATTGCTACATTTTTCTGTCTCACTGACAGAGGTTATTGACCTCACAATTCAGATAAAAATATAATAATATAATGTTCAGTCCCAAATCAATTAAAAATCAGTTGAATTATGTTTCAATAAAAACCAAATGAGATGCCCTGATCTGATTCATTGTATATATATCAATGTCCATTGTATAGATATCAAAGTTCATTGTATAGATATCAAAGTTCATTCCATATATATATCAATGTTCATTCCATATATATCAAAGTTCATTCCATATATATCAATGTTCATTCTATATATGTCAAAGTTCATTCCATATATATCAATGTTCATTCGATATATATCAAAGTTAATTCCATATATATCAATGTTCATTCTATATATATAGAAGTTTGTTGTATATATATCAATGTTCATTATATATATATCAAAGTTCATTCCATATATATCAAAGTTCATTCCATATATATCAAAGTTCATTCCATATATATCAATGTTCATTCTATATATATCAAAGTTCATTGTATATATATCAATGTTCATTGTATATATATCAATGTTCATTCTATATATGTCAAAGTTCATTCCATATATATCAATGTTCATTCTATATATATCAAAGTTAATTCCATATATATCAATGTTCATTCTATATATATAGAAGTTTGTTGTATATATATCAAAGTTCATTGTATATATATCAAAGTTCATTCCATATATATCAAAGTTCATTGTATATATATCAAAGTTCATTCCATATATATCAAAGTTAATTCCATATATATCAATGTTCATTCTATATATATCAAAGTTCATTCCATATATGTCAATGTTCATTCTATATATATCAAAGTTCATTCCATATATATCAAAGTTCAATATATATTTCCTGTTTGGCTTGCCATATATATATATACACATATATATACATATATATATATACACATATATATATATATATATATATATATATATATATTAGGGGTGGGACAATGCACCGGTGCATCGCGATGCATCGATCCGAATGTGTAAATACAACTGCATCGATCTGCAAGATTCGAATCGATAAGCATCGATTAATATCGCATTTTAAATGAATGTACACGTATTCATTTATTCAAAAATTATTTAAAATATATATTTCTGAGACACGATTACTTTTAAAACTCTTTTGACCAGCTTCAATCCATGTTTCTGCTCCAACCCCAACGTAAGCGTGAGTTGAAAGTAGCGACTATGAGACGGACAGATCTGAGCGAAATGGCTAGCTGCGTGCTCGCTGAGTGCGACAAAAGAGACAGAAACTCCGAATTTGCGATGTTCCGAACAGAAAATCAGTGGTATGGAAGCATTTCGGGTTTAGAAAGAAGGAGGGTGTACTTGACAAAACCGCTGCAATATGCAAGATCTGCCAAGTAGAAATCAGATACACAGGCAACACCACAAACATGATAAACCATTTGAGCCGACGATACACAATTGACGTGAAGGACAGCAAGCGCGTTAGCAAGCTGGTAAGCAAGCTAAACTCGGGAGTCATTGATGAGTTTCCTGGAGAAATGGCCAAACAGTTCTATTTTTTTGTATAATTGTTTTTATTCGTTTTTATACACATACCGTGTCCAGACAGTTAATTGTAAAGTGCTTTCTGATATTTAAATTTAAACCATTTTCTATTCAAAATCAAGTAGACGTTAGAGACAAAAAACAAAAATAGTAAGACTATTTCCAATGTCTTACGTTCAATTAATTATTACTACGTTAACTGTCCGATTCACAAAATGAATGTCGTGGAACCTAGATACACCATACCATGCAGAAAATATTTGAGTGAAAAATGTATAACTGCTCTGTATGAAGAGGTGAAGAAAACTGTTCGACTGTCCTTGCAAAACGCTACGAGAGTAGCTTTAACTACGGATGGATGGGCATCTTGCTCCACCGAAGTTCTAGATCGTACTAAGATTTAGGAAAGTACTATGCATGACACTAACCTATAGGCTATTTCATTTTTCTTGGCCCAGTTTAGTAATTGTTATACATTTAGCCATTTTCATTTTGTAAATAAAGGAAATGTATTAGAGTACCATGTCTGACACTGTTTGAAAAACAATAACCTAAATAGGGCAACTTTAGAAAATACACTGTTAGTCATGTTTATTGCTGCATTATTTGCTGCAGACAGCTGCAAAATGTATGGCATGCCTTAACAATAAACATAATGCTGTGAACTTGGTGTAAGGTTCTAATTGAATATTTAATTACTGCTGAATGTATCGGTATCAAATCACATTAGCATACCTATTTAAAGTATCTAAATTAATCGAACCGAATCGAATCGAATCGTGGTCAAACGTAAGATATTATGATGCATCGAACCTTTGCCTAAAGAATCGGAAACGAATCGAATCGTGATGGGATTGAATCGTCCCACCCCTAATATATATACATACATACATACACATATACTATGTGTGTATATATATATATATATATATATTATATATATATATATATATATATATATATATATATACAGTCAATAGATATTCTACAATAGATTGAGTTCATTTTTTGTCTCAAAATTCTCCACAAAATAGCCCATAATGACATGTCTGTAATGTAATAAAACGTGGAAAAGGTGAAAGGGGTATTCAGACTTTCTGGCTTGACTGTATATATATATATATATATATATATATATATAGTATATGTGTATGTATGTATATATATATATATATATGTGTATATATATATGTATATATATATATATATATATAGTATATGTGTATGTATGTATGCATGTATGTATATATATATACAGTCAAGCCGGAAAGTCTGAATACCCCTTTCACCTTTTCCACGTTTTATTACATTACAGACATGTCATTATGGGCTATTTTGTGGAGAATTTTGAGACAAAAAAAGAACTCAATCTATTGTAGAATATGTCTGTAATGTAATAAAACATGGAGAATATATATATATATATATATATATATATATATATATATATATATATGGTTAATGGCTTCTCTAGCCTTCTTTCCATATGGTAGAAAACCCCTCCTTCTATTACTATAATAAACTTTAAAAGAACACAAATAAAAACATGAACAGGAAAACACATAAAGGGGAAGGCTTGGCCAGAGAGGATCTTACAGGATAAGGCCCTCTGTCCTGCAGTTTGTGGTCTACGCCACAGGATGTCAGTAAGAATCCACAGAAACAAGTTCTGCCCCAGAGTGCCAAGCTTACTTCAAGTACAATGAAGAACTGTAGTACAAGAGACAATCTAAGGTTACCAGAATCAGAAAAAAACAATCATGAAATGATCCTTTAATGAATATACCAATGTGCATGATCCCACCATGACAAGCAAATAACATGGAAAGTATTTATCAGACTTACTAGGACCTATGGTTTCCCCTTCACTGTCATAATGGTTACAAATGTAACTGGGATATACAATTGCAGTGTTTTTCCACTGATACATAAAAGATACAGTCCGTCTCACTTACAGTGAGCACCATAAGTTTTGCACCATAATGACAATGAGGTTGAAGTGCATACTGTCAGCTTTAAATTGAGGGTATTTTCATCCCTATCAGATAAACCTTTTAGAAATTATAGAACCTTTTGTACATAGTTCCCCCCCCCCCCATTTTCGGGCATCAAAAAATATTGGACAGTTTAACATAATGTAGAATAAAGTAATAATTTTTAATATTTGGTTGCATATCCTTTGCATGTCATGACTTCCTGATGTCTGTGACCAAACAATGTCAAAGGACTCTTGATATCTTATTTTCTGGTACTCCTACAAGCGATACTATAACCTCTCTGCATTTGAATGGATCTCTATGGGTATTGGGACTCGATTTAGCTGTAAATTACACTGGAACAGTATGGAACGCATGGTTGGCTAAATGGCTCTAAGTCATTGGCTCTAAGGGTCTGACGTATCAAACAAGCCTTAAACTGTCACTCTGCTGCCAGATATGCAGTAGACATGGATGGATAACTTGAAGGGTTTCTTCTCCTGACTTATTTTGTTCAGAGTTCAATAGGAAAATTTGTCAGGAGAAACAACCCTTAAAGTGATCCATCCATATCTACTGCATATCTGGCAGCAGAGTGATGGTTTGAGGCTTGTTTCATACCTCAGACCCTTGATGACTTACAGCCATTTCACCAACCATGTATTCCATACTGTTCCAGCATAATTTAGAGCTAAATCTAGTCCCACCCCCAATTAAAGCGTGCATGCAAAGAATATATGGCATTACAATTCTCTGACTTAATTGTGTAATGCAAACTTGTTTTTGTTTCTAATTGTTGAAAAATGGTAATTTTCTTTAATTGGACTTTTTTATTTCCTTTAATTGGACTTTTAGATCTCTTTAAGATTGTTTTGTTCAGTTATAGAATAACAGCTGAAATCAGCTGAGTTTTAATTGCTGACCTGGGCCCATATTCACAAAACATTTTATCTTACCACTAAATAGCAGTAAAAGTTTCCTCTTAAAACCTATTTACAAAGCTGCTGAGACCAACTTTTACGAAGGAATGGGCAGAAATCTTACGCAAAGAGAAAGAGCGGGGTTGACCTCATTGCTATGGATGATGTCATGTTTCATGAACAAGCTTACTTACTATGCCCACAGTGATTGGTTGATAGGGGATGGGTCTTTGTCAGTGATTTCATCATAGAAATACTGTAGAAAAAGGTATCATGTTGCCATATTCAAATGTCAAAAAAAAAATTCAAAATGAAAGTGTTTGTGTGACCAATATAATTTAAAAAGGAAAGCAAACATTTTGTGAGCTGAGGTCCCGGGTGTGGGTGGATGTAATGCGTGAGGAGCCACATCCTGCAGGGATAGCCACTGTCCCCCACCAAATGACATCCAGCTGGGACATGATGCCTCTCAAACAGCAGCCTCAGGCCACTCTCCTGTAGGATCCGGGAGTCATGTGTTGCGCCTGGCCACTTGGCGAAAATGTCAAGAATATTGTAGTTGGCATCAAAAACCACCTGTGTGTTGATGCTATGATTTTTTTTTTTTTGTGGACAAACGCGTGTTCATCTTGTGATGGTGGAATAATTCGGACATGTGTCCCATCTATAGCAACTACACCGGGTAGTCCAGCTATGGCCATGAAGTGGGCTTTGTTTCTTTGTAGTTGGCGAACATCAAGAGGAAACCGTATGAATTGTCTGACAATGTGGGGTCTGGAAAGGGCATTTATTGTGTAAATCTGGAAATTAGCGACTGAAATCATGTCGAGTTCTCCGAATTGTAAAATCTGGAAACATCAACTAAAATCATGTTACAAACCAAATTGTAAAACTCCGCGCGGCTAGACCAATGAGGGAATAGCTCGGAGCGAAGGTTTAAGCGTGATGTATTCCGCTATTGCTGTGGGAAAAGGGAAAAGTTATGAAAGTTAATAAAGTAATATTAATATTCTTGCAACCGGGTTAGACTGCTCTTTAGATTAACGGGATTAGCTAATAAGGGACCACAAATCAAAGGTACTCGTACCACGTTACCTTCCGCTTTTAGTCTGGTCTACCTTGACCCCAGTTTATCCAAAGAACAGCCTGTGTATATTACAGTAAATCATCAGCCACCAACGCTGATTCTGTACTCGTTTATCTGACTCCATTTAATATTATAATTTAGAATGTATGCTTGATTGCGAGTGGAATTGTGTTCGGTTGAAATGACCTATACCGGGGACGCTGATAGCCCCGGATATGGGAGGCAGACTGACACACTGAATCGGTCTGACAAGCTAAATAGAAACTAAGAGGTTTTTAACATATCACCATCACAGGTGCTCAGAGGTTTTGAACATAGAATCCTCCTAGTACTGGCTACGGCCTAGCAGAGCAGTCACATTATCACAAACAAGATTAGTCAGTGTGAAATCCAGTAATAGAGACACAATTCACAGAAACCACGCAAATCAAGTTTCACTAATTTATTACCAGGTAGGTTACTTACTTAAATGATCAATTCACGGTTACAGATTAAAACAGTCAATATTCAAATCTAGTACAGAGAAAAATACTTAGTCATACCTGGCAATTTGCTACACACAATGACCTGAAGTAGGATGTGCGGAAAGACTGGCTACAGCCTTCCCAGATTGGTTTGCTTCCTTTGCTTAAATGCTCAAACTCTGCGTTTGATCTGGCTGCAGACGGTCGTAAAACCATAAACTGGTCAGCACTTTTAGGCCCCCTTCTATGGGGTTTCACAGAATGGTTTTTTCTAAGGACAATTTCACAACGGCAGCTTACGCCTGTGTTATGAAATATACATTCCATTCATGTTGCACATTTAGGACATGTAGACCATTGCACCACTCACACCGAGACCATCAAAATGATATCAAACATCAGTAGGTCTAAGTTTGTGTTGCCATGAGACTCCCCATCTCTACAGTTTTCTCAGATGTGATTGATATTAATGCCACAAAGGTACCAGAATTCCTGTTGAGAATATTACATTTACACCCTAGTTGTCCCTGTTAATTCAGGTACATTAACTGGATGCATTTACTACTGTAACACTCAAAAACGGAACAATCCATGATTATCTCTCTGAAAAGAGTGTATAATGTATGTTCCAGTGCCCAGACTAGTTCCAGTGTATACTGTACAATGTAGCAAAAGTATCAATCACATCTGTATGTTTTTAAGCTTTTTGAGGACAAAAGCAATCTATACCATGTTGTGTTGTGTGTGAAAATATGTTAAGGACAGAGATTTGGCATGCCCTGATAATGTCATATGGGGGCATTGTAGCACTGTCATGACATCCTAGGACATTCTTTGACCGTCATAAACTTCACGCCAGATGTCCCAGCAGACTTTACGGCATTGAAGTTCTGGTTTATTACATCCTTACAGGGTCCACCCCCGATGTTGTGTGTCCATCAATTCCAGTCTTACAATTGTTTGATGTAATATTCTACTGACAGATGACTGAAATATACCTAGTTCATCTGTGCTGCATAGCTGCATTTTCCCTGTAGCCAAGTAGCGTAGAGTTGTCAGAACCTTGATCTCCGGTGTTATTGGGTTGTTTCTGTTTGTTGGTGAAGTGACTGCATCCCTGACTAGCTCTACGATTATCATAATACCCTCGCAAAAGGCAATACCTTTTTAAAAACTCAGTATCATTAAATGCTTCAAAAATTTGGACGCGATTACGATTCGGATTGTTTGTGATTTGGTCTTAGTGATTTAGGAGTCCTCTTGACTACCCCTAACTTTTCACAGATTTATGAGCTGGTTTTAGCACTAAAACGTTTTGTGACCAAACATTTTGGAGTCCTAAAATTAGGACTGACACGCCCATTATTTTTTAAGAGTTTCTCCTAAATAAGCAAGTTGGGAGCTACTTTTAGCCTTAAGATGTTTTGTGAATACGGGCCCAGGTCACTGTAATTTAAAAGATATGAAGGACAAAGAATAGGGTTAAATATTCAGTTAAAAATTGTGAAATTAATTTATGAATTTTTTTTTTACTGTATCAAGAAGTAAATACATTTTTTTAAAAGCTTATGCACAGTGAATCCCCAGGACCGTAGGCTAGTTGACCAGGCACAAACCAGGCACAAATTTGAAAATAATCTAAAATTCTCAAAGCTCAGTAAATTGTATTTCTCCAGTACCCTACCGTGATGGAAATGCATTGGCTTTTTGTCCAGAGTTTTTAGAGTTTGTTTGTCCCTGGTTTTTCCCTTGTCTCACAGTCCACCCCGTGTTTTCCCTCTTTCCTTCCTCTTGTGTTTCTCATTCCCCACACCTGCATTGTGTTTCCCTCCCGTATCCTTGTTAGCCTTCCCCCACCTGTTGCTCGTTCTGTCCTCGTCATGTTATGTATTTAGTCTGCCCCAATTCTGTGCTTGGGGCCGGACCGTCTTGTGTTCCTTGTGATCGCCTAGTGTTCTCGTCATGTTCTTGTCGCATCTTGCCCTGGTCTTGTGAGTTTGTTCTTTGTTATTGTCATGCCTGTTATTGTTCTTGTTATTTGTTTCATCCGTCTGCCCTGGTCTTGTCCCATCTTCAGTTTCCCCGGCGGCTCCCCTCCAAGGCTCCCACGCCCCTCCAAGGCTCCCTCCTGACCCGTCTGAGTTCCTGTCCTGTCTGAGTTCCTGTTCCCCCAGGCCGAAGCGCCTGCTTCCGCAGGCCTAAATGCCGGATCCCCCTGGCCGAAGCACCTGATCCCCAGGGCGAAGCGCCTGCTTCTCCAGGCCGAAGCACCTGATTCCCTCAGGCTTAAGCGCCTGACCCTGACCTCTGTCCCCGGTGTCTGTTCCCACCTGTTCCTGTTCGCGCCTCCCCGCACTGTCCATGGGTCCGCGATGGCAACTGCGCCTGTTCCTGTCCGTTCATGACCCTGGTCGCCCGCACCCGTCCTGAGCTACAGAGCCAGCTACCCGTCAGTCCTGAGCTGCAGAGCCAGCTACCCGTCAGTCCTGAGCTGCAGAGCCAGCTACCCGTCTGTCCTGAGTTGCAGAGCCAGCTACCCGCCTGTCCCGAGCTGCAGAGTCAGCTACCCGCCTGTCCTGAGCTGCAGAGCCAGCTACCCTCCATGTTCCTGACCCGTCCAGTCCCTGACCCATGCCTTTTTCTGTCTTGCCCCTGCCTGTGTCCCATTAAATGTACTCCCCAGTGGAGTTTTCCCTTGAGCTGTCTTTGAGTCTTGCATTTGGGTCCCGTCCCTTCACGAGAACATAACACACATTTGATGTCGTCTCTCACATAAAAAAGCACCCCTCCTCCTCTTCCATTAGGTCCATCTCGTCTAAAACATTTGTGTCCGGGCACCGTGAATACACTCACGGGAGTTATTCGTTTGAACCACATTGGAGTCAGACAGAGAAAGTCCAGATTTCAGTCAGACAGAAGATGAGTTAGCTGATTGTTCATTGCAGTAATGCTTCTGATGTTAACCCTATTTACTTTGGCCCTCCAGAGGCAATTTCCACCTGGGCCCGTATTCACAAAACATCTTAAGTAGCTCCCAACTCTTAAAAATAATGGGTGTGTCAGTCCAAAATCTTTGGTCTAAGAGTATTTCGCAAAGCGTTTTAGTGATAAAACCAGCTCCTAAATCTGTGAAAAGTTAGGGGTAGTCAAGAGGATCACTAAGTCTCCTAAATCACTAAGACTAAATCACAAACAATCCAAAAATGGCTGCTGCCGGCAATCTGCCTCGTAATCGTCTTGCACTCGGGCACAAATCAGCACCGAAGTTCTGCAGCGCTCCAAGAGTCACTGGCCCAGGATTTAGCTGAACATCTCCGGAGAGCAGGAGCAGCGTGAAGAGAAGACCTGCTATTCTCCAAAACGGGATGGCAGATGACCAGTCCGCTGGATCGGTGATTCGCTCTAGTACCTGGGCTTGTCTCTGCCACAGGATAGAGAAAAAGATAGCAAAATATCCCAGTAAATTGTGATGAAAACGCACTGTAGAAGTGTCAACTGGCCATGAGCCAGTGGTTGTCCCGAGCCCAGTCGCAAGGAGTGCGCAGTGGCCCAGCTGTTTTCTATCGGTGTTGATTGCTCTGGCCAAACAGACGCGTACAGGCAATACAGCAGTGAACAGCAACAGTAGTCCAAAAAACACTCCATGAAACACAGCCCAGGTCTTTTTGCTGTAAAAAAAGCTGCTTTGTGCTTGACGTAGTTTTTAACAAGCATACTCTGTAGTATGATAAACGGCCTCCTTGGTGAAACAGGACATGCGGGGTCACAGGACATGCCTGCCACACTGCAACTCCACACAGCTGCCATTTTTTTTACTTTAACAGCAGGAAAAGGTTGGGGGAGTTAATTTTACTTCAATTAAAGATTGGATTTTTCTCATTCAGTGTGAGATTAAGCTAATTCACCAAACGGTGAATTTTTTATAACCCTTTTTACTCATCTTTACCAGGGGTGCCAATAATATTGGAGGGCACTGCATGTTGAAACTATATCTGAACTAAAATGGCACTCGGAGAGATGCCGGCACCCGCGTGAGTGGGCAAAGCGCTGAACTCTATATTATCAAACAGATGTAACCACTTACTTCTATTGGCGAAGTTGCAGCAAACAATATGCCGTCCAGTGCACCACACCTCTCCAAGGACGACCCAGTTTTAGTTTCCTGGCAGAGGCAGCCATATTCAGATTAAAAATGTCCTGGTATTTCATTGGTTTAAGATGCCATGTACCCTAACAAAGTTCCCAGGGCCTTTGGAAGAAAAACAGCCCCACAACATCACAGAACCTCCACCATACTTACTCAGGTTATTTTCGGTATAGCCATCCTTCTTTTTACACCAAACCCACCTTGAGTGTTGGTTGCCGAAAAGCTCAATTTTGTTTAATCTGACCATAGAACACGATTCCAGTAAAAGTTCCAGTAGCGTTTAGCAAACTCCAGGCACTTACATTTGTGGTGAAATGACAGGAAAGGCTTTTTTCTGGCATGCCTTCCAAATAATTTGGCATGGAGCTGACGTCTAATGGTAGTTTTGGAGACTTGATGACCCCAAGATGCTACTTTCCACTGTAATATTCCAACAGTGATCCTTGGGGATTTTTTTGCCTCTCTTACCATCCTCCTCACTGTGCGTGGGGGAAAAATTAACTTGGGTCCTCTTCCAGGCAAGTTTGTAACAGTTCCAGTTGCTTTGAACTTTTTAAGTAATTCCCTAACGGTGGATATGGGCATTTTTAGGTGAGTAGCTATTTTCTTACATGAAGCTCAACACACTTTTCACTCATTTGATTTGTGTGTTCTCTTGTCTTTCCCATGTTTATGTATTAATAAAGGAATATGGCCTCTGTGTCACCTCATATTTATACCCCAGTGATAAAATGTATTACTGCTTGAACGTTCCTAAACACTCTGATCAACTTTAAAAAGTAAAATATAAATGGAAAAAATGCTTCAGTTACATTTTATTAATAAGAATTTCTAGGGGTGCCAATAATTGTGGCACACATGGTTTTGTTCAAAATAATTATTTCTTGATGAGGTCTTCTTGATTTTTAAAGGTTGGATTTTCCTCATTTTTTCAGTGTGAGATTAAGCTAGTTCACCGAAAGGTGAATGTTTTATAACCCTTTTTACTCATCTTTACCAGGGGTGCCAATAATTGTGGAGGGCACTGTATATCCCAGCATCATGTTAGCCTTTTTTACTGCTACAGCATATTGCCTAGAACCTGAAAGGCTTTGATCAACTACTACTCGTTAGTCTTTTTCAAATTGAGCACATTCCAATTTAGTTTCTCCCATAAAGTAGTCTTGCCTTATGTTTTTATTTCCCACTTGTAAAATGTTGAATTGCATTTGCCAGGTTTCTGCCCAGTTCTGGATTCTGTTTAAATCAATTTGGATTACTTTCGTAGCCTCCAAACTGTTAGCTAAACCTCCCAGTTTTGTATCATCAGCAAATTTAACTAATGTACTTTTGATGTCCCTGTCAAGATCATTTATGTAAATAAAGAAGAGCAGAGGTCCCAACAACGATCCTTGTGGGATTGGGCTTCCCACTGTACCATGCTCAGATAAGATCCCCCCCTACTACTCTGTGTTCTTCCCTGTAGCCAGTTCCGAACCCATTCTGAAAGGCTTCCTATAATTTCTACTGTCTTCATTTTGATAATGAGTCTCTCAAGTGGTACCTTATCAAATGCTTTTTGGAAATCTCGGTACCTGTATATAATATAATAAGAACAATCAAATAAGTTAATAAGTTACAATCAAAGAATGCCAAAAGGTTTGTCTGGCATGACCTTCCCCATGCGAAAACCATTTTGGCTGTCTTTTAAGATGTTCCAATTTGTCTCTGATGATAGATTCCAGTATTTACAATGGGGGAAATAAGCATTGGACACGTCAACAATTTTCTTATCAAACATATTTCTAATGTAGCTATTCACATGAGATTTTGATCAGACATTGGTATTAACTCAATACAACTACACAGCTAAAGAAATTGTAACATTCCAATCTTTAAAAAAAGTTATGTGCAATAAAGTGGAATGACACAGGAAAAAAGTATTGAACACGCTAAATTAAATGTATTTAATACTTGGTGGAAAAGCCATATTTGTAATATTTGGTCGCATATCCTTTGCATGCCATGACTTCCTGATGTCTGTGACCCAACAATATCAAAAGACTATTGATATCTTATTTTCTGGTACTCTTACAAGCGATACTATAACAGCTCTGCATTTGAATGGATCTCTATGGGAAGTGGGGGGTGAGACTAGATTTAGCTGTAAATTACACTGGAACAGTACAGAACACATGGTTGGCTAAAGGGCTCTAAGTCATCAAGGGTCTGATGTATCAAACAAGCCTTTAACCATCACTCTGCTGCCAGAAATACAGTAGCTATGGAAGGATCACTTTAAGGGTTGTTTCTCCTGACAGATTTTCCTATTGAACTCTATAGAAAAATAAGTCAGGAGAAGAAACCCTTATTTGTCTTTAATTTATGTAATTTATCTGGTACTTCTCTATCTCCTATCTCAATATCTGCTAAGACATTCTGAGTACTGAATATTCCTTCCAGCCTATTAGTAACCTCCTCTCTGAGAAACCCCTCAAGAAAGTAATTGTTTAAGGCATCAGCACAGGGACGTAGGTTTGTTTCTAGGTTTGGTAGGGACTTTATACGAGTGCACGCAGTGTGATGTCACAGTTGCCCAATCAGATCTGTGTCGTAAGGCAAAAAAAATCATAGCCTAACGGTAGTTTAATCTACATCCCAAAACAGATTACTAAACGTTAGCTGAGGTAGAAAGAAAAGATAACTAGTAGTGATTTAGCTGCGCTGCCTGTCGCTGTGTCGCTGATGATCACGGCTAACTGACAGGTCGTGGCACTCACTGGGAAAGAGGCAAGAGAGGGAAAGACGAGTCAGTCCAGGTTGTTGATTGGCTATGGCAGATAATAAGATAGCTTGCTAATCGGTTATTGATGCAGTTGTCAACCAGATCTGCACTTTCGGAAGACCGCGATGAGCTCCATCTCTTCCTTCCTCTCTCTCCCCCCCACAAACATCAAAGAGAATCCTCTTAATTTACCCCCCCCCCCCCCTCTCTCTTTCTCACACATTAACCTAATCATGGCAGGGATGCCCTTCCTGTGGAGAATAAGGGCCTATTTATGGGGGGCTGAAAGAAAGAAGTTCAGTTTGGTTTGGAGTTCATCGAGTCTTGTATCTGAGTGGTGTTTGCTGTGTCTGGAATTTTACATTTCATCCATGGACTTTTTGAACATTCTTCTGTCTGTTGGTTCTTGGACTTTGGTGTTGGTGCATTCTGGGGATTACCTTGGGAGAGACAAGCTGTGGTCTGGTATTATCTTTCATTAATTTATTTTGTGACTGTAACTTGTCCATGTCTCTAGCATTCATCGTTTGTTAAGGTAGTTGAACCTACGTCTTGAGTTAAGGTGTTAAATACTTGTTGTAACTTAATAAAACTCTTACTTTTAATCTGGTTGTGAGTTGTACATTTTGATAAAGGTTGATCAAACAGGCTGCTCTGCCTGAATTTGGCGATTTAATTGATAATTGATATCTTTGATAATCATTCATAAATTAAATCAAATAAATACATTTTAAGTGTTGGATAAGTGAGGAGTTTTAACCGCTGATGCTACTTGTGCTCAGTATTCAGAGCACTAAACATTAAACGAGAGCGTTGGCTGTTAAAACTGCTGGATTCAGAAAATACACATTTTACTAAATCCTCACTTCCCCGACAATTCTAACCGGTTAAAAAAATTTCACGGTTAAATCAAGTTCATCCAGTTTTTCAGCTGAACGCGAGATGGTGTTTCACCGACTTTTCAGCAAAAACATTCACTGGGGTGTGCAGTCTATGGCACCAATAACATTGGACAGCTTGGCAATTTCATAAAAACCCCACTTTACCTCCACCTGGTTTTGCATCTTGTAGGGGAACTGGATGTACGCTGATTAGCTGAATTAAGCTGTTGACCACAATTGCAACCCTGGCTACAGACATGTAAAGCCACTTTAAAGCAAATTTCGTTCATTGGTTAAATTTTTTCCAATTTAGAAAAAGTAGTAGGCTACTGGGAGCATTCATTAGCCTACGTTATGGGTCAAATTAAACAGCTTCATAGCCTACAATTGATTAATAGGCGTGATCTAAAGTGTTTTCTTTTTACAATTGTAATTTATTACATTTGCAATGTGTATTTCAAAGACCACATTTAGTCTTGTGAATTTAACAGAAAATAAAAATAACTTTATAGTGGGGAGTGTATATGGGGACAGCAGGCATTTGTCTCCAGCTGAACTTCCAGGAGATGATAGAACATTGTTAAAACCTGATGGGATAAACACAATTTAAGGCAGCATTCCCCTTCGCTGAAAGACAGGCATGTGGTCATTGACCAATAGACCCTAAAAGTAGCTAAACTCCAATTTCCATGAGATGGGACCTTTAATAATATGTTTTAAGAGGACATTCTTGAATTTAAAAAGTACTAAAGTATTTCATAGTGCACTGTTATTTTAACAAGGCTATCTTCCATGTACGTTTCATACCTCCCATGATGGGATGATGAGTAAGTAAACTTTCAGTCTTGTTCAGCCATACTTTGTGGTAAAAATTGTCCTCCTAGTACATTTTTTGCCTTGGGAATAAAAAAGTAATCTTGTTCAATTAAACATTGTCTTCATCTGAACTTAATTTTAAATATTGTGACCATATCGTATTGTGAAACCAATATTGTGTATCGTATCGTGAGTTGAGTGTATCGTCCCACCCCTAACGGCTACTGTTAGATCAGTCGGCCTAGCTACCTGGCCTCACAGCAAGCAACAGTGTTTCATTAATTGATAGCTAATGGCAATCACTTACCATAAAAATATAACGTTTCCGTCAAGTTGAATCTGTGCTGGCTCCGTGAGAAATGTTTCCACCAGGACCAGCGGCAGAGGCTGCTAATGTCGATGGAACTGAAGGAGCCGAATGAACGGATAACATTAGGACCGCACAAGTGGGGTATCTTTGCATTAGCTGGCTTCAAAAAGCCTAACCACCGCAATCTGGCTTAACCGGTACTACGAACGTGGTTATAAACATGCTAAACGAACACAAGCTTTATTAATCAAGGTACGTACGCATTCCCATAAAAATTCCTCCTGTGGGGAAACAAAGACTGATACGAACAGATATAATGGATGGATAAGAACATGAAACAATCATATGAGCAAAAAGCAACACCGTTGCCTCGAACAAAGCCAGGAAGGAGCTTTTGCAAAAAGCTTTAATAAAAAATGCTCATCATGTAGGTTAAATTTGTTAGGCTAGTTAATACCTTATTCACCAAATAAATCTATACTCTCAGTACATTGTCATATGGTTTATTTCTAATGTGACAACTGTCCTACAACATTCTACAGCTCCTAAACTTTAAACTAGATACAGTATGTTTAAAATATTGCAGAAGAAATCACATCACATTCATAAAAAAGTATCTCAAGCATTTTCCAGAACTCAGAAAATCTTTTGCGGAACTCACTAATGTCACCCTGCGAAGAGATTCCCTCAGTATCCGCACATATCTCAACAAAATCCTTTGGAATGGAGACGCCTTTTTCCAAAGCCAAGGAGTTGATTGGTCAAAGGGTGGTGCTTTTATATGTTTCAATCTGCTATCCTGAACATAACATGCCCCGGAGCAGGTTAGCCGTGTAGAGTAAGTTGCTGTGGCAATATACCCTGATTAAAAGTGAGTAGGGTTTGTTATACAGAAAACCCAGGGTTGAAGCTTAATTTAGCTCGCCTCCCCTTAATCTCACTTGGTAGTATACCCCTCAGGTATCAGTCTCACGCGGTCCTGTTTTCGAAATCCCATGCTGAATCCCCAGGGACCATCCTGCTCCCTAAAATGGGCATCGCACACGATCATGTTTTTCGACACAGATGAGCAGTGGGGTCCCGGCTCGGCGGGTCCTCACCTGCACAAATCGCGCCCATGCTAACGTTACTTTTCCTGAGGGAAAAACGTGAACTATGTACAACCTGCAAAAACAAGTTCACTGGCATCCTAAATCACTGTGAAACTTACTAAAACTGAAACTTAACTAGCTAAAGGACTCACGACTGACTAACTGTCACCTCACAAACTATAAACAATACTGCACTCTAGCACTGAAAACAAAAAACAGCTGAGTTTGTGTGGCTCTCTAGGACTTGGGTTGTAGACCCCCTGGTCAAACGACTAGCTAGCTACCTGGCTGGCTAATGTAATGTTAACTTACTGCAGATAGCTATGACAAGAACCCACTGGTCTAGCTAGATGATTAACGTTAGTTAGCTGGTTAGGTAGCGTTAACGTTAGCTAATGTTAACTTACAGCAGATAGATATGATAACAACATTAGTCTAGTTTACATAGTAGCCTACACAGACAGTAGTCTGACAAATAGTTAAAATATCAATGCAGTAGCTCTGATGGCGTGAGTATGGAAATAATTTGTCTCAATAACGTTTAACTATGTAAATTAATCTCAACATTGCATTGTAATGTAATGTCACATCTGACCCACAGCGACTAAACTGGAACCAAATGAGAACCATGACGTGCTCAGCGCCGCTCACTCCAAAGATTTAAGATATCTGCCAACAACTGCTTTTTCTGAAGTGCCCAGATGTGCACAAACTGAAAAACTGAAAGCTAGCTTTTGGAAAATTTAATTTTTACAAACTGAATTTCTGAGATCTGAATTTGAAATCCGAGTTTAACTGAATAGCCTCCCAGAATTCTGATTCAAATCACATAATTCAATTTCAAAACGTATATAGCCTACAAATTCAAATTATGAAATACAAATTCAGTGAGATAAAATACAATTTCAATTCATGAAATACAAATTCAGTGCAATAAAATTATATTTCAAAATGTATATATAAATTCTAATTAACAAATACAGTTTGCTGGTGGCACAAGATTTACACCATAAAACTAACGTTAGATAGCCTAGTTGTTAGGTATCTTGTTTCAAAGATAATACATGTAGAAAAAAGGGATAGTTTTTGTTTAAATGTGAGAAAACATGTTGCAGTTGTATGTCGCATTCAGCACCCCATACCCGTATACCTTCGAAAAGGTGAAAAACCCGTAGGGGCAAACCGTATGGGTTGACACCTATGAAATTTATGATATGGGGGGTTGAGGTAAGCATAATGTGTATGCATATAAGATTTTTAAAAAGATATACTGTAACTGTGGACATACATGTGTAACTTATAACCACTTATCCTGCATGCTAAATACACATGTTCTATGACACATTTAACACTTATACATGCTATCGTTGTATTCTTTTAGTCTCATTATTGAAATAATTAATCTCATTAAGTAGACTCTGTGTACAGGACGGTGATTACCTTTCAAATCTCAAAGGCCATTTACACAATCCGGATATATAAAGCCTGATACGGTAGAGATGAAAGCTTTCTGCGTGTTGCTTTGTCCTGTACAGTTCTAAACAGAAACCAGATGAAGACGTTAGCCCTTTGGCTTGAACATCAGGAAATGATCTAATTGTTTTAAGATATATGGAGGTTTCAATGTTAAATTTCAACAAAAAAATGCAGGATTTAAACCATACAGTTCTTTGCATTTTATTCAAATGACAAGCATTGTGAACAGGTAATATCAGAGTTAGATGATTTAGGGGTAGGAAATCTAAAAGCTTTTGTACAAACAGGCAGTCTGACAATTGCTGACGGTCTGTGCCTTTTCTGTTTCCAGTGCAGGAGAAATTAACACCGGAAAAGCTGAAGCAAGAACATCTCAGAACCTCCTCGGTGTTTTATACACACGTGTTATAAAACTACCATGGAGAATTCAGCTGAAATGGTGTTTGTTCTACAAGGACTGAATGAGACGAAGTCAAACAAACACACATACTTTGTCGTCACTTTTCTCGTTTACGTTTTAACTATTGTAGTGAACCTGACTTTGATTGTGACAATTATTTTGGAGAAAACGTTACATGAGCCCATGTTTATATTTATATGCAACTTGTGTGCAAATGGGATATTTGGAGCGTCTACATTTTATCCTAAAATATTGATGGACCTTTCATCTGACTTGAGTGTTACTTCGTATAAAGCTTGTCTGGCTCAAATGTTTGTAATATACACCTATGTCTTCTGCGAATTCACTACGTTAGTAGTGATGGCTTATGATAGGTATGTCGCGATATGCAAGCCGCTCAATTACCACTCCATCATCACGCCTCAGAAGGTGGTGAAATTGCTGCTTTTAACCTGGCTGTTACCCATCTGTGAATCAGGTATTGCGATGAGCCTGGTAGCCAGACTACCGCTCTGTGGATTCAACATCGAAAAGCTATACTGCACAAACTGGGAAGTGATAAAGCTGTCATGTGTGGATACCACGATCAACAACATATACGGGTATATTATGATGTTTGCTCACATCTCACAAGCAGTGCTGATCTTGGTTTCTTATGTGAATATAATCAAAGCATCTGTGCGATCACAGGAAGATCGGAGAAAGTTCATGCAGACCTGTTTGCCCCATTTAATCACATTAACCAACTTCACCATCGCACTCGTTTTTGACATCATGTACGCTCGCTATGGTCACACCAGCAGTCTGCAGGTTTTCCGCAATTTTCTGGCCCTGGAGTACCTCATTGTTCCACCTCTCCTAAATCCTCTCATCTATGGCCTAAAACTGAACCAGATCCGCCAGAGAATCTTTAGAATTTGCAGCCGGAAAATACATGATCTAAAGTGAATGTCGTTTCTACCTTCCACTCCAGGCTGGAAAAGATAGATTTTTTAAAAATCAGTGCTTGAATGAGTTTTGAATCTGCTATTTGAATTGTTATCAGTCGATCAGTCACGTATCTTCGTTTTTAGTAGCCTAAATTAGTTTTTTTCTCTTGTGGTGTGGTTTTGTTTGCAAACCCTGGTAGCCTATAGCCTACTTTAATTCAATCGCACACGCACACCTATGTGCAAGTATGTGCCTGGCAGACAGTAGCCAACACCAATTTAGCCTCGGTGATTGCACAATGAAATTGCTTCATGGTTAAAAACCCTGTTGCATATCGGGTCTTTCAAGCGAAGACAATTGTTTAGGCGTGCACTTTCCGAACGTCTTGATATTAAAAACGTCTGAATTAGAAAATGTTGAGAAAACATTTTATTTAGACTCGTGGAGCCGATTAATAAATGAGGGACACAGGGACAACGACGTTGAACCGAATTAAAAATACGCAGATAATACAAGTGACAGAATTTTGAGACAAAAGAAATTCGTGGAAAAAATGTGTACATAAATAAATAAATACATACATCTCTGTGTATTGGCTCTGATTTGTCAATTATTGTTATAAACAGAATTGTTTAATTTTCATTGAGCGTTTTATGGAATTATGGTTATTGGGTTGCTTGGATGTCTGATATTTCCATATTAGAGCCTTTAAAATACATCTGACATAAACATTACTTTTTTGTCATAGCATATTCCCACCATCGTGCAATTTATCTCTGAGCCTTCAGTTCTTGAAGCACGTCATAGTACTTGTAAACGCTCAAGCATGACGAAAACCTCAATAATCAAGTTTTAAAATAAAATTTAATAAGCATACAATTTCCTCATATATTTAAACATAAACTATAGAGATGTCGTAAGTAAAAAATGTAGTTTGTTTACATTTTTCGCTTTTTAAAGTTGTAACGTTATAGCTGATGATTTCCTGCCTGTGTGAGGGCATGCTATATTGCAGGATAGCCCATAATGACAAAGTGAAAACATGTTTTTATAAATTTTTGCAAATGTATTAAAAATCGAAAACTGAAATCTCTCATTTACATAAGTATTCATACCCTTTGCTTTAACATATTTTTAAAGTATCATATTTAATATTTGGTCGCATATCCTTTGCATGCTGTTACTTCCTGAAGTCTGTGACCCATCAACATCAAAAGACTCTCGATATAAAGACTCCACCACCCCCCACTCTCTCAGACATCAGGAAATAATGGCATGCAAAAGATATGCGACCAAATATAAAAAATTATTACTTTAATCTACATTGGCTGCAGTTAAGTGTAAGGGGGCAATTACTTTTTCACAAAACGGAAATGGGTGTTAGGATATTTTGTTCATTAAATAAATGAAATAAGTAAAAAACAAATGTGTCATTTGTTCACTCAGGTTCCCTAAAATCAATATTATATTTTGTCTAAAGATGTGAAAACATCAAGTGCGAGAAATATAACAATGGAGAAAATCAGGAATGGGGCAAAAACTTTTCCACGGCACTGTACACGTGTTATACAAACTATTTTTAATGAATGCTAAATGCATGATATACATTCTATTCTTAAGGGCACTTTAGCTTTCTATTTTAATTTTTTTTGTCCCTCACGATCTAATTAAACAGACTCGGTCGGTGTACAGGACGCCGATTAGTTGGCAAATCTCAAAGGCCATTATACAATCCATAAATATAAACCCTGATACGATGGGCAGATTAAATCGTGTGTTTTGCTTTCTCGTGTAGTTAGAAACAGTAAGCGTAACAGTATAGACTTTAGCCCATTGGCTAGAACATCAGCAAATTATTTTATTATTTTAAATGAAGATTTTTATGTTAAATTTGAAGAATTTCAAATATACAGTTCTTTGAAATTGTATTCAAATGGCAAGCATTGTGAACAGGTAATATCAGAGATAGATTATTTCTGAGTTGGAAGTCGACAAGCATTTTTACAAACAGTAGTCTGTACTTTTCCTGTTTGCGGTGCATGAGAAATTATCACCGGAAAAGCTGTCGCAAGAACAGCTCAGAGCCACCCCGGTGTTTTATACAAACTACCATGGAGAAATCAACTGAAATAGTGTTTCTTCTACAAAGAATGAATGAGACTAAGTCAAACAAACACACGTACTTTGTCGTCACTCTTCTCGTTTACCTTTTTACCATTTTAGTGAACCTGACATTGATTGTGACAATTATTTTGGAGAAAGCGCTCCATGAGCCCATGTTTATATTTATATGCAACTTGTGTGTAAATGGGATATTTGGAGCGTCTACATTTTATCCGAAAATATTAATGGACCTTTCATCTGACTTGATTTTTATTTCGTATATAGCTTGTCTGGCTCAAATGTTTGTAATATACAGCTACGTCTTCTGCGAATTCACCACGTTAGCAGTGATGGCATATGACAGGTACGTTGCGATATGCAAACCGCTCAATTACCACTCCATCATTTCCCCACGGAAGGTGGTCAAATTGGTGCTTTTTACCTGGCTGCTTTCCCTCTGTGAATCAGGTATTGCGATGAGCCTGGTAACCAGACTACCTCTCTGTGGATTCAACATCGAAAAGCTTTACTGCACAAACTGGGCAGTGGTAAAGCTGTCATGTGTGGATACCACTATCAACAACATATACGGGTACATTCTCATGTTTTCTCACTTTTCACAAGCAGTGCTGATCTTGATTTCCTATGTTAATATCATCAAAGCATCTGTGCGCTCGCAGGAAGATCGGAGAAAGTTCATGCAGACATGTTTGCCCCATTTAATCACGTTGACTAACTTCACAATCGCAATCGTTTTTGATATCATGTACGCTCGCTATGGTTCCAGCAACGGTCTGCCGGCTCTCCGCAATTTTCTGGCCCTGGAGTACCTCATTGTTCCACCGCTCCTAAATCCCCTCATCTATGGCCTGAAACTTAACCAGATCCGCAGGAGAATCTTTAGAATTCCCTGCCAGAAATAGATACTCCTAACTGAATGTCGTTTTTATCTTCCTCTCCAGTACGGAATATATAGCATTAGCTATATCTAAATCTGAGCTTGATTGAATTTTGCATTTATAGCTGATATATTGGTGTTTGAATTGTTATCAGTCAATCCGTCACGTTTACTACCGTAGTCCTTTGTAAAATATGTATTTTTATTTTTGACAAATTATTTAAAAAATGTAATGTTATTTTGTTTTCAAACCTTGCTGTAGGCTAGCCTACTGTAATTATTTCGCACACGTATAGGTA
Organism: Ilyophis sp. 1 JC-2022; assembly: GCA_022702515.1. Taxonomy (NCBI): domain Eukaryota; kingdom Metazoa; phylum Chordata; class Actinopteri; order Anguilliformes; family Synaphobranchidae; genus Ilyophis; species Ilyophis sp. 1 JC-2022. The sequence continues at coordinate 89,195,271 of CM040402.1, read as the reverse complement.
CAGGTAGCTAGCCTGGCAGACAGTAGTGTAAGATACTGTAGCTAAATGTTGATGTTCCAGTTACAGTGATAAATGGGCGGCTATAGCGGGTAGTGGGGAATTGCCACGCGAGGAATGTACGCTGTAAAGGTCAATTGATGCTTCTTTTGTTAAATTTTTATTTATTATCAGAAATAACAACAATAGGCGGATGCTGTGACGTCCTGGCAGGTACGGACCCAAATGCACGACGAGACAGTCTTTGGTTAAGGAGGTTTTATTTAAGAATATTCCGGGTCGGATCCACGCCGGCAAAACAAATATAAACAATAAAGAATAGTCCGTGGAACCCGCAGAGAACTGGCACAGGAGATCCAGCGAAGTGGCTAGTAGCTGGTCACAGCCTGGGTCACAGCTTGAGTCGGACGGAGGTAGCCCAGGATCCACACCGGGAAACAGGAGTGGCAATACTGGACCGTGGAATACAGCTTGGGTAGCAAGCTAACAAGCGGAGAGACAAGCAAGACGACAAGACCATACACGAACAAACCGTAATACTTTGACAAGGAAACACAGGAACAGCACGGTAATATAACTAGTGTCATTAGAGCTGATAAGCTACAGCTTGCGGGAAATGCATGCGCGATCAGCGAATTGATTGAACGATTAGAGAATGCGTGAGGAATGCGGTGAAGGCGATTAAGTGTGAGTTGTGTTAATAAGATGTGGTGTAAGTAATCAAGTGTAATGTAGACCCAATCAGGTAATAAACGCAGACATGATACAATTAGGTTCGGGGGAAACAGAGGAACACATCAAGGAAGGAACGGGGAGCGGAGCGGATCGTTACAGTACCCCCCCGTCAAGGTACGCCTCCTGGCGGACCACAGGCTCTGGTCGACTGGGCCTGGCGGTGATGGAATTCCTGGATGAGGGTAGGGTCCAGGATAAGACGGGGGGCAACCCAGGAACGTTCCTCGGGCCCATACCCCTCCCAGTCGACCAGGTACTGGTGGCCTCGTCCCCGGCGCCGGACATCGAGGATGCTGGAGACTGTGAACGCGGGGGCACCATCAATGTCCCGGACAGGTGGGGGGGCAGGAGTGGGAGCGCTGAGAGGGCAGGAGATCACTGGCTTGACCTGACTGACATGGAAGGTGGGGTGGATTTTGAGGGAGGCAGGGAGACGGAGTTTGAGAGTGACTGGGTTAAGGATGGAGTGCACAGTGAAGGGTCCGACGAAGCGGGGTTGGAGCTTGCGGGAGGTGCCGGGGAGGGAGAAGGTGGAGGTAGAAAGCCAAACCTTCTGTCCCGGGCGGTAGCGAGGGGCTGCGGACCGGTGCTGATCCGCCAGGCGACGATTCCGGGAGGAGGTCTTTAGGAGGGCGTTGCGGGTGGCTTTCCAGATCCGCTGGCAGCATCGGACGTGGGCGTCCACTGACGGGACCGCCACCTCGGCCTCCTGGGCGGGGAACAGGGGGGGTTGGAAGCCCTGGGAAGCCTCAAAGGGGGACCTCCCCGTGGACGAGCACACCAAGGTGTTGTGGGCGTACTCAACCCACGGGAGGAGCTGGGACCAGGAGGCAGGATTGCGGGCCGTCACGCACCGTAAGGCGGCTCCCAGGTCCTGGTTAGCCCTCTCTGCCTGACCGTTCGTCTGCGGGTGGAACCCGGAGGATAGGCTGGCGGTGGCGCCGAGTGCGGTACAGAATGCCTTCCAGACCGCGGAGGCAAACTGGGGGCCCCGGTCGGAGACGACATCCGCCGGGATCCCATGCAGCCGCACCACGTGCTGCACCAGGAGGTCGGCCGTCTCGAGGGCAGAGGGAAGTTTGGGGAGGGGAACAAAGTGCACCGCCTTGGAAAACCGGTCCACCAGGGTCAAAATGACAGTGTTACCGGCCGAAGGTGGTAGTCCGGTAACAAAGTCGACCCCGATGTGACTCCAAGGCCGGCCTGGGATGGGAAGGGGACGGAGGAGACCAGCAGGGGGGGAGTGAGACGCCTTACTCCTGGCGCAGACAGGGCAAGCGTGGACGAAGGCCAGGGTGTCCCGCCGGGCGGTGGGCCACCAGAAGCTCCTGCGCACCAGCTCCACGGTGCGGTTGCCTCCGGGGTGGCAGGCCAGTCGGGAGGAGTGAGCCCACTCCAGGACCTGGGAGCGGACCGGGTTAGGGACAAACAGGGCAGAAGAGGGGTTAGGGCGAGGGTCGGGATGCGTCACCTGAGCGTCCAACACGATTTTCTGGATGGGCCACCGGACCGCAGCCACGACGCAGGAAGCTGGAACGATGGTCTCCGGGACAGACAGGTCGGCAGGGGAGGAGTAGATCCGAGAGAGGGCGTCGGGTTTGATATTCTTTGAGCCGGGTTTGAAGGTGATGGAGTAATTAAAACGTGCAAAGAATAATGACCAACGGGCCTGTCGGGAGTTGAGTCTCTTAGCTGACTGGATGTATTGTAGGTTACGGTGGTCAGTCAGGATCAGGAACGGTTGAGTGGTCCCTTCAAGCCAGTGTCTCCATTCCTCCAGTGCCAGTTTGATGGCCAGCAACTCCCGATCCCCTACCCCGTAGTTGCGTTGGGTGGGGGAGAGGCGGCGGGAGAAGAAGGCGCAGGGATGGAGCTTGTGGTTGAGGGGGGAGTGTTGGGACAGGATGGCCCCTACGCCTGTGTCCGAGGCGTCCACCTCCACCACAAATTGGCGGTCGGGTTCCGGGCAGCAGAGGATGGGGGCCGTGGTGAAGAGTGCCTTGAGTCTGGTGAATGCCTGATCTGCCCGGGGATTCCAGGCAAAAGGGTTTTTAATGGAAGTGAGGATGGTGAGGGGTGCGGCTACCTGGCTGTAGTTCCGGATGAACCTCCTATAGAAATTCGCGAATCCTAAGAACTGCTGCAGGTGCTTGCGAGTGGTAGGGATGGGCCACTCCGTAACAGCCTGGATTTTGGCCGGGTCCGGCCGTATGTCGCCCCTCTCCACCACAAAACCTAGGAACGAGACTGAGGGCGCATGGAACAGACATTTGTCGGCTTTGACAAATAGCTTGTTTTCCAACAGGCGTTGTAGCACCAGGGAGACATGGTCTTGGTGTTCCCGTTGGTTTTGTGAGAAAATCAGAATGTCATCCAGGTAGACGAACACAAAGCGGTTGAGAAAGTCCCTCAGTACATCGTTCACTAGGTTCTGAAAAACGGCTGGGGCATTAGTCAGGCCGAACGGGACCACCCGGTACTCGAAGTGGCCCAGGGGGGTGTTGAACGCGGTCTTCCACTCGTCCCCCTCCCGGATCCGTACCAGGTGGTAGGCGTTACGGAGATCCAGTTTAGTGAAGACCCGGGCGCCCTGCAGCAGTTCAAAGGCCGAATTCAGGAGGGGTAGAGGGTACTTGTTCCGGACGGTGATGGAGTTGAGGCCCCGGTAGTCGATGCAGGGGCGGAGGGAGCCATCCTTCTTCTTGACGAAGAAGAACCCTGCTCCGACGGGCGAGGAGGAGGGACGGATGGTGCCTGCTTCAAGGGAGGACTTGATGTAGTCCTCCATGGCCGTTCTCTCCGGACCGGATAGGCTGTACAGGCGGCCGGAGGGTAGGGGGGCACCCGGAAACAGGGAGATGGCACAATCGTAAGGTCTGTGGGGGGGTAAGGACAAGGCCAGGGACTTGGAGAAAACCCGGGACATGTGCTGGTAACAGTGGGGAACCCCCTTCAGGTCGGCCTCCGGAACGGATGTTTTTATTTCCGGGCTTGAAGGAGGTTCCGCCGAGTGGAGACAGGAGGTGTGGCATTGGGTGCTCCAGCTGGTGACGCTGGAGGTGATCCAGTTGAGCAGGGGGTTGTGTTCATGAAGCCAGGGCTGACCAAGGACCAGAAGGGAGTGGGGAGTGTTGATGATGTAAAGTTGCAGGGTCTCACGGTGGTTACCGGACAGGAGCAGTTGGATGGGGATGGTGCGGTGGGTGATGTGGGCCAGGCGGTGGCCGTCCAAGGCATAGGCATTAATGGGCCTCTCCAGTTCTTCCGTGGGGATCCCGGACTCGTCTACGAACTGGGAGTCCACGAAGTTGGAGTCGGCTCCTGAGTCAACAAGTGCCTGCACAGATACGGTGGCGGAGGCCGTAGTGCCCCACTTGAGGACCGCAGAGAGTTGGAAGCGGCCGGAGGTTAGGCTCTGTGTTTGGGTCTGGCTCGCCAGTAGGCCTAGAGTTGCTGACGAGCCCTCTCTTTTGGGCGCACCGGACAGGAGCTAAGGAGGTGATCCGTGCGGCCGCAATAGAAACATGCTCCAGTGGCCCGGCATTGGCGGCGGCGCGCGGCAGGGTCGGACGTAGTGCCGCCCAGCTGCATAGGTTCCCCGGCCTCCGGAAGTTCGCAGGCCACGGGCGCCTGATGGCGGGGCGCAGGATGCGCGAATGTGGTTCCCAGAGGCGGTTGATTCGGCGCATACGCCCTCTTCTCGCGGGTGCGTGCGCGCAGACGGTTGTTGACGGTGATGGCCAAGGAAATGAGGTCGTTCAGCGTGGGCGTGTCGTCGCGGGTGGCCATCTCGTCCTTCATTTCCTCGGACAGGGCGGAGCGGAAGACGCCCTGTAGGGAGGCGTCGTTCCAGCCAGACTGCGCCGCGAGGATCCGGAATTTGATGGCGAATTCCGCCACACTGCGCTCGCCTTGTTTCAGCGCCAGGAGCTGCTGGTTTACATCTCTCCCGCACCCGGGATGATCAAAAGTCCGCCGCATCTCCCTGGCGAAGTCCAGGTACTGGGTGCAGAGGTCGGGTTGCTTCTCCCACAACGCGGCGGCCCAGTCCCGCGCCTCTCCTCCCAGGCAAGTGATCACGTATGCCACGCGGGTGGCATCCGCGGAGTAGGAGGACGGCTGCATACGGAACGCCAGCTCGCACTGCAGCAGGAAGGGCTGGCATTTCCCCAGCTCGCCAGAGTATCGTTCGGGAGGGTTGGCCCGAGGCTCCCGATGAGGTAGTACCATCGCTGGTGCCTGTAGTTGAGGTGGATCCCCCGCTTCAGGACGGAGTCCTGACGTCTGGGCAGCCATCTGATTGACCATAATTCCCCATTGAGTGGTCCGTTCCATCATGTCCTGGAACATCGCCATGGTTTCGTCCAGGCGACGGCTTTGCTGGGCGATCTGGGTAGTCTGGCAGGCGAGCGCGTGTCGAATCTGCTCCGCGTCGGCTGGGTCCATTTCTGGTCAAAGTATTCTGTGACGTCCTGGCAGGTACGGACCCAAATGCACGACGAGACAGTCTTTGGTTAAGGAGGTTTTATTTAAGAATATTCCGGGTCGGATCCACGCCGGCAAAACAAATATAAACAATAAAGAATAGTCCGTGGAACCCGCAGAGAACTGGCACAGGAGATCCAGCGAAGTGGCTAGTAGCTGGTCACAGCCTGGGTCACAGCTTGAGTCGGACGGAGGTAGCCCAGGATCCACACCGGGAAACAGGAGTGGCAATACTGGACCGTGGAATACAGCTTGGGTAGCAAGCTAACAAGCGGAGAGACAAGCAAGACGACAAGACCATACACGAACAAACCGTAATACTTTGACAAGGAAACACAGGAACAGCACGGTAATATAACTAGTGTCATTAGAGCTGATAAGCTACAGCTTGCGGGAAATGCATGCGCGATCAGCGAATTGATTGAACGATTAGAGAATGCATGAGGAATGCGGTGAAGGCGATTAAGTGTGAGTTGTGTTAATAAGATGTGGTGTAAGTAATCAAGTGTAATGTAGACCCAATCAGGTAATAAACGCAGACATGATACAATTAGGTTCGGGGGAAACAGAGGAACACATCAAGGAAGGAACGGGGAGCGGAGCGGATCGTTACAGATAATATAAACTATATATACAGTGAGCACCATAATTCATTGGAATGACACATTTTTTGTTATTTTGGTTCTGTACTCTAGCACTTGAAAGGATACAATCCCCCCCCTTTTTCTTTCCAAATAGCTTCAGGAAAATATTCCAGGAGAGAAAATGTTTTATTTTGGGGAAAAACATGAATCTTCATTTCACAATGGGCGCAAGTTCACTTGGTATTTAAACAAGGTGAGCGCTGGACATTAAAATTTCCCATGTGCTGGTCTGAAAATAGCAACAACACTTGCGTTTGGGTTACCGCCGCTTAGCGCTGGATGTAAGATAGGTATGAGGCACGTTCTGGACAAAAATTGGCCGAAAAACAGAAGAAGACACGAACCACTTTTGCACGAGATATATTTAGGTATTCCTATATCTTTGATATATGAATACCTATATATTTCATACATACCTTCACTGGTATATTACACTGGAATATTATATCTGTATCATAAAGACATAATATTTCACACTTGGTTAGACTAAGACTCAGACCAGAGGCGAGAGAATAATAATTAATGATACTAAGTACAAGGGAAACCTGATCTTTATTCTATACAAATAAAGTGGTGTCATCTGCCAGTTGAGAAATTTTAATTTAATTTAATAAATGTAAATGCCCTTTAGCTCTGGGTTATTCACCATCTCAAGAGATAAAAGTTGGGCAACTCTGATGTACACCTCTGTTTATGTTAAATCTTGGATGTATTCCTGTTGACTAATACGGAACTGTTAATATGTTTATAAAACATTCCTACAGCATTAATAAAATTCCCAAAGTCAATATAATCTGAGTAATCAATTAAATCCAAAATTTGTCTGATATTACATCTTATGTGCAAACACCTCATGAAGGGAGATTGTGTCTCATTGATAACTTGTCCAAGACCCCACTTTAACCTTTTGGCGTAAACCAGAGCAATCAATTTATAATTGATGTTTAATAAAGTTATCGGCTGCCAGCCATCGATTATGCAAGGGTCTTTTTCAGGTTTTGGTATCAGAGATACGTATAAGTCCCTATTTAATTTCCCCCTTTAATAGACATTCCTTAAACATACAAAATAAAGGTTCTTATAGAATATTCCAAAAAATGTAAATAAAACTCAACTGAATAAAATCTCTCCTTCCTTGATACACTTGGCACATGACCTAATAAAAGCACCATTAGCCAGTTCAATATACAGATTTGTTCCAACTCCAATTGGTATTCTTTTAGATCTGCCTCTTTTTCCACTGAGAGTGAATTATTTTGCAACAATGCATCAAGTCTAGTCATTAACTCAGTTTCTCTGATTTTGCAACTTTATCTCTTTACTACGAGCAATGGCCAATTCTCTCACCTTGAATTTGAAAAATTCCAATTTCTTTTTTTATATTATAATCAATATGAACAAAAATCGTATTGGCTAAATTATTTATATTTTCATTAAAGAAGGAATCAATCAATCAAAAAGTTATTCAATTTACAGTATCCACATGTTCCACAAGATCCCCGCCATTGTAGATCTAATGAGATTATCGTATGATTAGTTAAAGGAGCAAACTAGTGTGATAGACTACATTGTTTACATCATTACAGGTCTATTCTGGATTTTGTAGTCATGCATTTATTAGACCAGGTAAATTATTTAATGTTAGCATTGTAAAAACGCCATGTATCAATTACTGACAAGGTAAAATCGCATACCATCACTCTCGCCTCCCACAATCGGTCACGTGTGGGCGTGTGTTCTATTTTTACAACACCATGTTTGTTAAATTATATTGATCGGATTCTATGGGAAATCCCCACACATCAATAATGAACTGGTCCTCCATGACAGAACTAGCAGTGGGGAAATAACATTTGAAAAGGGGAACAATTTATAAGTCAGATCTTTAATCTGATTGGTTATTGCGCCATGTTACATTACATTACATTATAGGCATTTAGCAGACGCTCTTATCCAGAGCGACTTACATACTTCTTATTACATTTATACATTCATACAGCTGGATATATACTGAAGCAATGCAGGTTAAGTACCTTGCTCAAGGGTACAACGGCAGTGTCCTACCTGGGAATCGAACCGGCAACCTTTCAGTTACAAGTCCAGTTCCTTAACCAGTTCCCCTTCTCGTCTGGTTGCCTCGCATCACAAGCAATCCCAACATGCCTTGCAGACACGAGGAATTGCCTCTCATTGAAAATGTAATCGCCCGAGAAATCTGCTCCACACTGCTTTCTGTGAGGCTTCAGATTTAAATAGCAAAATAAATGTTGAATTACACGTAGGCCTATAACAGTTTCAGTGCTACAGTAGTACATTGTGTTTAGCAATAGCCTTCATGTTGATAGTTATTGAACAAAGTGTGTGTAAGGGAAAAGTTTATGTCTGTGCTTTGCTGAAATGTATTAAAAACCTGCTTGAATAAGCTAGGGGTGGGGGGGGGGGATTGACAGCTCAAGGTTGAAAGAGAGGGACATCTTGTTCTTCTCTGCTCTCATGCTATCTGTATCTGTATCTGTCTGCAGTTGGGTGTGCTTGTGTGACTCAGAAACCCTGACCTATACGAGCATAACTTTATTGCCTGAAGAAACTGTAAGCATTATGCATATGAAACTGATAATGTTGCAAGTCCAGCTGGCCAGTGGGAAACTACTGAACCGAGTCCTACTTGTTAGTCACGTCTTATCGCGAGGCAAGGCCTTGTGAGGGAGTGTGGCGATAAGGAGACGCCCTGCTTGTGTGTTAAGATATATATATTGTGTGCTTCCTCTGAGAAATCAGAGAGCTAGGTAAGATCTCTCATTCTGTTGTTTCTGCTTGCAAGAAAAATAAAGTCTTATTGTGTTTAAATATGTCTCTGCTGTGGTATTGTATTGGTATGATTAAACCTCACCTCTGGTCATAAGAAGGAAAGATAGAATTTCCATCACAATTTGGCGTAGTCGGCAGGATCTGTAATTCTTCCCTCTACAGACTTGCTTTTTTCACTGAGAAGGAAAGACAGGGATAGCCCCATGACTCGATACCAACAACCTCTTCCACCAGCATACTGTAACCAGTTTCCACCGGAATGAGATGGTGGTAGCCGGCGGTGACAGCTGCATCGCTCAGGGGGCCGGCGGCGACGGCCGCATCGCTCAGGGGGCCGGCGGCGACGGCCGCATCGCTCAGGGGGCCGGCGGCGACGGCCGCATCGCTCAGGGGGCCGGCGGCGACGGCCGCATCGCTCAGGGGGCCGGCGGCGACGGCCGCATCGCTCAGGGGGCCGGCGGCGACGGCCGCATCGCTCAGGGGGCCGGGGGCGATGGCTCGGCCGCTCAGGACAGGAGGTTAGCGGGCTTGGCCGCTCAGGACAGGAGGTTAGCTGGCTCGGCCGCTCAGGACAGGAGGTTAGCGGGCTCGGCCGCTCAGGACAGGAGGTTAGCGGGCTCGGCCACTCAGGACAGGAGGTTAGCGGGCTCGGCCGCTCAGGACAGGAGGTTAGCGGGCTCGGCCGCTCAGGACAGGCGGTTAGCGGGCTCTGCTGCTCAAGAGGAGGCAGGGAACGGGACGGGACTGGTGGCGTGGAACGGGACGGGCCAGGAGTCGTGGAACGGGACGGGACTGGAGGCGTGTGTTACGATCGGTGGACAGGGACCCAAAAGCAGGCAGGGGTAAAGAAAACCGAAGTTTAATGATAACAAAAGTACAGTTCCAAAACCAAAGAGACGTCAAAAACAGGCAGGGGTCAGTAACGGGAAGGCACGGCAGAGGTACGAAAACAAAATCCAGAATCAGGGTCGCGAGAACACGGACTGAGGTCAAAACCAGGAAAGCAATAAGATTAGAAAAACAATAAACAACAGAAACACAGACTCGGAAAACAACTCAAACACGAAACACACTCGGAAAACAGATGCTCACTTGGGGGGGAAAAACAGGCTACAGACTAACGCGTAATATTATCAAAGTGTGACGAACTCGCAACGAGGGACTAAGACTGCTGGTATAAATGCATGTGTAGACAGGTGCAAACACTTAGCTTGAGAGCAGCACGCGAAAATAAATCAGGTGTGGAGGGTTGACAAGATAACAAGATAATTAGTACTCGTTAGTAATAAACCTATCCTGACCTAGCGTTAGTAAATTAGTAAATGACATGCACGAGAAACGTAAGGTAACATGAACACATGGTTAGAGAGTTAGTATTACCCAATCCTGATCTAACGTTAGTAGATTAGTAAATAGACACAGGAGAATGAAACAATAAGGGAAGCGTGAGTGACAGCAAGAGAGAGAAGCAGTATGAACGCAAGGCTGCGGAAAAACATGGAAAAATGTATGCTTCATAAACTGTGACAATACAAAACATGACAGAAATACAAAACAGACTCAGAACATAACAGCGTGGAACGGGACAGGACTGGAGGCGTGGAACGGGACGGGACTGGAGGCGTGGAACGGGACAGCACTGGAGGCATGGAACGGGACGGGACTGGAGGCATGGAACGGGACGGGACTGGAGGCATGGGACGGGACGGGACTGGAGGCATTGGACGGGACGAGACGGGACTGGAGGCATGGGATGGGACGGGACTGGAGGCATGGAACGGGACGGGACTGGAGGCATGGGACGGGACGGGACAGATTCAATCTGAATTGTTGATGGTTGAAAAAAAATCATTGTTTAAATGCTAATTTATGAAATGCACCACCAAAAAATTTAAGTTTATTAAATGTCAGACATATATAATTTGAATATACTAAATTCAAATTCAAATACTTTTGTCAGTTCTTGAGCTCCATATTCCTCCTGCTACCTCAGCTCAAGCTGCTGAATTGTTCGCTTTCACTCGTGCTTGAATTCTTGCAGAAAGACAAACTGATAATTAGTAATTTGTTAAAAGCCGTATTACCTAAACAATTAGCAGTTGTTAAATGTAAACCTCATACTGGTAAAGCTGACAACATTTCTGGAGGAAATGCCCTCGCTGACGAGGCTGCAAAATAAGCTCCATTATCGCAATCCTTTGTGGTACTTCAAGCAGTAGCCATTCTTTTTCATAACAGACAACACGGTATGGGTGACGGGTTAGGAGACTGAATAGAAAATTAACCACCACTACAGGCGGAACCACATCACACCATAAATATGGTGTGTGCACACTGCCCATCTTCTTTTTGCCTCCTCGAGTTTGAGCGTGATACTGTTTTTCTTTGTTCTTTCTTACTGTTTTTTCTTACCTTCTACCATTGCCAACCAGAGCCTCTACTTCCTGAGAAAAGAAGCACAGTACCCGGGGTTTTTCCTCTCACCCAGCAACGCGTTTAGCGGTTTATTGCTGTTCTTAGTTAACCAGTAGAGTTTATTACCATTGTTGTTCGGCAAGTCGCTGCCATTTTCCTTTCTGAAATTATATTAGTTTTAAGACTGAGTATTTTCTGTTTATAATAGCCTATGTTAGGGTATTGGATTACATTTTTTGTTGGATGTGACAACAACAAACAAAAAAAGCTGAAAGGAGCCTCTGTGCCCGTAAGGGCATATGCTACCTGAGGTTTCCTCACCCCCTCGTGGCCCTTTAGTGCTACTAATTCGGGCCCTTGGCTTGGTTTTGGGCAAACTTCAATGCTGAATATGTCAGAAGATGTGCAGACCTGGTGACTGGACCCCCCTGCCGTCACCCCGATATGCTGCCTACTACAGTATCAGACAGCTTGTACCATCTGCCTGACCCCCAGCAGCCAGGGACTGAGGAGAAGTCAGTGTCTGACAAGGAGTACTCTTTATCTGAGCTCCCGCCCTTCGGTGGCTCCTGCTCTCTCACTTTTCAGTCGTGGCCCCCAGCGTCCCAGGCCAGAGGGGTTGCCACTCCTGCCCGATTTAATGATGGAGCTGCAGACATCCTGACAGTCTCCTGGGTTTTTTTCTGCTTGAAGGGGCTATCTGCAGGACTGGCCGTGATTCCTAGCATGTCCCCCGCTGCCCCCAGTGACTCAGTGGTAGAAATGTTGCGTGTGGTGGACATCATGATGCATGGCCTAGTGCTCATGTCCAAGCCCTCCATGTCCTCGCTCGTTCTGGCGGACTGGTGGACAAAGACCATGTAGCAGCCCTTACTGCCACTTGTTGCTGGAAAAGGGAGTAATAACACCCCTGCCCTCTGTGGCTGCAGCACAGGGGTTTTATTCAACATATTTTCTGGCACCAAAGATGGATGGAGGGTTCCATCCCATCCTAGACCTTAGAGGGCTCAACCGCTTCATAAAGCCCCTGCCTTTCCGCATACTCCGACTTTCCAGTCTCCTCCTACTGGTGAGAGACAGCGACTGGTTCACTTCAGTGGACTTGCGGGATAGACTTGTGTCCATACTCTCTGACCTCAGACAGGCAGCATGTTTTGAGGGAGAGTCTGTTGCACTTTGCTGCAGAGAGGCAGGTGACAGTGAAGCATTGCCGGAGATTGCTCGGCCTGATAGCTTCAGCTGCTCAGGTTGTGCCACTTGGGCTGCTGCATATGCGTCCATTACAGCTTTAGACGGCGACTCCTCCCTATTACTCAGAGGTGCCTGAAGCTTGTGGACTGATGGCTCATGACCCCTAACCTCAAAGAAGGCGTTCCCTTGGGGCCAGGGAACCACATCAACCTGCTAGAAATGGAGGCAGTGCTTCGGGCATTAGCCCATTTTCTCCCAGTAGTCAGAGGCATACATTATCATTTGGACAGACAGCTCCACTGTGGTCTCCTACATCAACCAACAGGGTGGTGTTCGGTCCCAAACCCTACATGCAAAAGCACAACAACTCCTGCTCTGGGCACATGCCTAAGGCATGTCCCTGAGGGCAGTCCATGTGATGTGACAGCCGATCTGCTGTCCAGGGGTGGCCCGAGACCGGGGGAATGACGCCTGCACCTGAATATTGTGCAGTCCATTTAGTCCCTCTTCGGGATGGCACAGGTGGACCTTTTTGCATCCAGGGAAAATGTTCATTATTCCCTGTGGTACTCCATGGTGGGCTCAATGGGGACCTTGGGCATGGATGCCTTGGTACATCAGTGGCCCCCAGCCCAGCTCTATGCTTCCCCCCCCCTTCGCTCTCCTGCCTATGGTTCTGGCAAGGAACAGGGACTGTTCCGCTGGTTGCCCCCAATTGGCCGCAGCAGACATGGATGGTGGACTTAAGGGAGTTGCTAGTGGGTACCCCGTGGGGCCTCCCAACCAGGGCGGATATGCTGTTGCAAGCCCAGGGCCTGCTATAGTACCGGAACCTGGAGTTTTACGGCCCTCATGTTTAGCCCCTGGACAGAAGTGGCCACAGGGCTTAGAGCCAGCAGTGCTGGGGACACTTCAGGCATCGAAAGCCCCCTTCACGAGGGCACTTTACGCCAGGAAGTAGGGCAAATTTAGCCACTGGTGCCACACTAACGGGTCTAACTGACACATTAAAAACGCATAACCCCACAAACATTTATTTTGTAGATACCAGGCAACCTGGGAGGCAGATACAAGAAACAGGTAATTAGAATATCGTGCCCTGTATATGGGGGTATTATTGTCTCAAAAATAAATAAATAATTGTAACTGATCCACAAATAAATTAACCTGATCCACAAATGAATGCAACCGATTCACAAATAAATACAACTGATTCACAAATAAATGCAGCTGATCCACAAATAAATGAAACGAATCCACAAATAATTGTGACTGAGTCACATTTATTTGCGGATCAGTCACATTTATTTTTGAATAAATTTAATTTATTTGTGGATCAGCTGCAAATCGACAGGGTGCTCGTAAGTTAACAGCCAACATTGTTTACCATGTGTTGAATGCGCCATATCTTCGGTGACTATTTACTTCTGTGCATGATAACCCCCTGCAACACTCCCTGGTTACTTCCTGTACTCAACAAATAGCTCTCTTTGGCTCCCCCCACAGGTTAGGAGGTAAATCTACATTTTACATTGCACATCTCCCTCGGCAGAAATTCAGACCTAACGGTGTTACCGCAAAAAATGTTATACAAAAAAATACTCAACCTTCCGTCATTTTGCCTACATCCTCTACTAATAATAGTAGGCATACGTCTTATTTAGAGTCACCGCAATAATTTAAAACTCGTCAGGGGTTCGGACTATTGCGCTTAAATATTAGGTGCCTTATTCCAAAGCTGGATTTTGTGCATGTTATGATTACTGAAACTTCCCCTGACATTTTCATCATTTCTGAAACCTGGCTATCAAGAAAAGTACCAAATTCAGACATTAACATTGATGGATATAATTTATTTAGATCAGATAGAAAATCTAAAGGAGGAGGGGTATTGATATTTGTAAAGGAATGTTTTGCTGTATGTGAACTCACTGCTGCCTCAGTGCCTAATAAATTTGAATATATTTAATTAAGACATTCAATCAAGGCAAAAATAGATATCGCTAGCATACACCTGGAACAGCCAGCACTACTGGACAACATTAATAAAATTGCCAAATCAAACAAACCACTCAAAACTGTATAAACTCATATCTTCCACCGACTCTACCAATGCACCTCATATTCCAATAAACAAATGGGGAAAAGACTTCAACATCCACACCAATAACCACTTCTGGAATAAAATCTGTAATAACACCTTTAACATGTCAAGAAATAATAACATAAGACAATACAATACAAGATCATCCATAGAACACATATCACACAGCACAAGATGCACATAATGGGACTGACCAGATCAGACATATGCACTTATTGTACACTCAACACAACAGACGATTACCTCCATGCAATCTGGCTCTGTCCACCAATACAACATTTCTGGAAAGAAGTAACAAACTCACTATCCATATTCTTTGGCTGCAGCATTCCATTATCCCCTTCCGTATGCATACTTGTGATCTGGATACACTCAACACATGCTCAGTTAATGCCGCAACACACGTATAAAAGTAAATATAGTCAGTCAGGTAACTAATAATAATACTAAACCTGTTACGACCCAGAATATGGATTGGACTCAAATGCACGAGTCAGACTCAGAAATTCCAATACACAGATATTTATTTGCTTGACCAGGGAGAATCCTGAAGCATGGGAAGAAAGGCAAACAGTTAACGTTCCAAGCCGGAACTGGACTTGCAGCAAGGCATACAATGTTCCAAGCAGGAACTGGACTTTACAGACAAGGCAAAGATTGTTCCAAGCCGGAACCGGACTTTACGACAGACGGACTGACAGACAGAGTGGGAGTGCTAGGCATCCAATAAATTATGCTTCGACAACACCTCCTGAAGCATAGGGAGAACATACAAGACGGACAGTCCGGTTAGTGAGGTCAGCAGGGTAGCAGCAGGACAGCGGCCGTCACCAGCACTTCAGCAGGAACCGCAACACAGGCAAGGATAGCGAACGACTGCAGGCAGGCAGACAGGAGCAGACCAAACGCCCAGACGTTAGTACAGCGAGACAGGGCAAACGCCCAGCGGGATATCTGATCTAGCTTTGGACCATTTCTGTAATGTATGTAATTCTATTGCTGATAAACATGCCCCCTATAAGAACTTCAGGATTAAAAACCGGTGTAACCCATGGTTTTCCTCAGATATTTCTGCAGCTATTGTCACAGCCAATTAGCTCACAGGCCGTGCCTGAATGGGAGACCAAACGAGTCGGACAAGAATATAACCTTTATTGAATATAAGTTAGACAAGTTCCAATAAATATTAAAAGGCAAGTCGGTGCTCAGATTTTACATGCAAGGATCTCCAGCTGCATGAGGATGCCCTGGATCCGTCGGAAACGTACTACCTAACACAGCTTTAAAACATGGTCCGCCCGGCAGTCAGCAGCGAGCAGACTGAACCCACGCCCATTTAACCCCTCCCCAATCACCCCGGCCCAGCTGGTCTCCATCTCGCCAGACCTCCCCCTCCCGATCGCATAACTCCATTCTGTGCAGGTGTTCCCCGCCCTGAACAGGTCTCCAATTCTTCACCCCCCAAGACTCATCCAAACCACGTCATCTAGGTAGACGGCGCACCCCTCCAGTCCAGACACCACCCTGTTCATCAGACGCTGGAACGTCGCCGGTGCATTCCGCAACCCGAAGCTGGTCAACGCAATCCTCCATGCGTGGCAATGGATACGCATCTGGCCTGGTAACCGCATTTACCTTCCGGTAGTCCGTACAAAATCTAGGACTTTTATCCGACTTGTCAACCAGCAAACAAGGTGATGCCCAACCCGAAAAAGAGGGTTCCGCTATCCCATTCTTGAGCATGTAATCAATCTCCTTATCCATCACCTTGCGCTTCTCTGCTGATACCCGATAGAAACGCTGACGAATTGGCTGCGCCCCACCTACATCAATATCATGCTCTATCAGGTGCGTCCGGCTTAGTGTATCCCCAAACAACCCCGAACAATCGGTAATAAGAGCAGACAGCTCAAGCCCCTTCTCCTCCGACAAATGTCCCAACAGAGTCTCCAGATTACACAGCGTCTCAGAGTTCTTCAGCCGCCCACGCAGCAAACACTCATCAGGCGGTGCTACTCCTTCATCCTCCTGAACGGAGGGAAAACCTGATGAACTCCCCACTATTGCGACTACCGACACTGGTTTCACAGCCTCCCCCAAACCCTCACCCGACACAACCCCCTGAGACGCCCGAGTGTAATAGCGTTTTAAGAGGTTTATGTGACAGAGCTGAGTGGACTTTCTACGGTCTGGTGTTAACACCAGGTAATTCAGGTTCGAAACCCGGCGTAATACCGTAAATGGACCCGCAAACTTGGCCTAAAATGGAGAGTTGGCAACCGGCAACAACGCCAGAACCTGATCCCCCGGACTAAACTGACGCTGCTCAGTGTTCCGGTCATACAGACATTTCATTTTCTCCTGCGCCGCGACTAGATTTTCTTTAGCCATTTCCCCGGCCGCATACAACCGATGACGAAAACCATCCACGTACTTGGCCAAATTTTCTGGGGGTTTTGGTGATGTCACGGCATCATGTAAAAGCGTAAGCGGCCCACGCACCGTATGCCCAAAAACCAGTTCATTAGGGCTAAACCTGGTGCTTTCTTGCACCACCTCCCTGGCTGCTAACAATAGCCATGGCAGCCCTTCCTCCCAATCACGGTTCAACTCCACACAATAGCCACGTAACAGAGACTTAAGGGACTGATGAAATCGCTCCAACGCCCCTTGGCTTTGCGCATGATATGCGGAGGCCTGGCTATGCTTAACCCGCAATTGTCTTAACACTTGGGCGAACAGATGTGATGAAAAATTTGAGCCCTGATCGCTTTGAATTACCCTTGGAATTCCAAAGATAGCTATAAACTGTGTCAAGGCCTTAACCACTGATTTAGTGGTAATAGACCGCAATGGATATGCAGCTGGATACCTTGTACGCTGACACATTACTGTGAGCAAGTAAACGCTACCAGATTTTGAAGGCGGCAACGGTCCCACACAGTCTATTATCAGGTGCTCAAATGGCTGTGCAGCCGGCCCAATCGGACACAACGGAGCTGGCTTCAGGACCTGATTCGGCTTGCCTGTCATCTGACATGTATGACACGATCTAATGTAACCGGAAACATCCCTCTTCAACAGGGGCCAGAAAAAGTACCGCAAAATGTACTCATATGTTTTCCGCACTCCCAAGTGCCCCGACTGATCATGAGAGGTTTTCAACACCTCCTCTCTGAACTTGGAAGGAACAACAATCTGGAAAACTGGATTACCACTAAAAGCCTCCCCATGTGGCCACCATTTTCTGACTAACAGATTGTCCTGCATTAAGTACCCATTCGCAGCACTCCTCCCCTCAACCCCATTAAGAACCCTATCAAACAATGGAACCAGAGAGGGGTCAGTTCCCTGTTCCGCCACCAGGTCCCCACGAGAAACAGACAAAAGAGAGTCAGGACAAACCACAGAGAATTCCCCACTCTCTGCCTCCCCCATGAGTTCCAACTCAGCTTCCGCACGGCACATTGCCCGAGTCACTGCACAGGCTGCAAAAACCCCAGGAAAACAGCGAGCACTCTCATCCGGTGCTCCTGTTACACAAGGAACAGATGTCACTACAGGAAGGGGAAAAACCCCAGCCCAAACATGGCTCCCCGCTAAATCATTTCCCAGTATGATATCCACGCCCTCCACCGGCAAAGCAGGGCGCACTCCCATAACAACCTCCCCCTGAACCAATGCACAGTCCAACACCAGTTTATGTAATGGAACCGGCAATACCTCCAGACTCATTCCGCGCATCAGGACGTGGTCCCCCGTACTGCTCTTATGCGAAAAAGGCAATGCAGAGCTCACAATATATGAGGTAAAAGCCCCAGTATCTCTCAAAATCTTTACTGGTACGGTGACATCACTCCCCACCACTGAGACACGCCCATCAGACACGAAGGCCGAGAACTCAGACTCCAACCGGCACTCCACCTGCTGGCCAGGAAAAACGACAGACCCAACATGCTCATTACCAACAGGGCCAGCAACTGCCGCAGGCTTAACCTGGCCTCCATTACTGCCATATCTCCCCTGTCTAGCATTAGCCTTAGGACAATCAGCTTTCCAATGCCCCCTACCCTTACAGTAATGACACGTATTGGCCGCATCAGCTGCCCCCTGACCCCGTTCACCTGCTGCCCGAGGTCTACCGCCATCCCCTCCATAAGCAACGTTCTCCCGTGCCCAATATTCACGGTTACCCCGGTGTATAAGAGCATATTCATCTGCCAGTGTAGCAGCCTCTGCCGCAGTCTTCACCTTATGTTCATTTACATATGTGGCAATATTGCTAGGAACAGAATCGATAAACTGCTCCAACACCACCAAATCACATAAAGCGTCATAAGACTCCACTTTCAATGCGGCACACCACCTATTAAAATGAGTCAATAACTCTCTGGCAAACTCCACATGGCTCTGCCTATTCCCCATCTGCCATTTACGAAACTTCAAGCGATAAGCATCTGGGACAAGCTCATAAGTTCTCAACACCGCAGCCTTGACTGTCAAATAACATCTGCTCTCAGCAATGGTAAGGGCCGTGTATGCTTCCTGTGCCCTACCCGTTAGTACACACTGCAAAAGCAAGGTACGGTCTGAATCTGACCACTCCCTACTCTCACTCACCCGCTCAAAGAGCGAGAAAAAGGTGTCTGGGTCCCGTTCAGAAAATTTGGGCACCAAAGGCAGATTATTCCGAACGTCGAAAGAACGAGCAACAGATACACCAGACCCGCGTCCCTCAGCGTTACGCTTATCCAACATACGCTCCTCTATCTCAAGTTTTTTAACTTCAAACATCAGTCTCTCAACCTCAATCCGCTGTCTCTCCATCTCAGCAGCAGTTCTTAATCTCTCCACCTCAGTCCTCTCTTTCTCAATAGCCAATCGGTCCGCCGCACCTATCAGAAGCAACTCTTTCCTTTGCTCGAAACTCAAACAAACTTCACTAGGGCCCAACACCACAGCTCCCAACTCAGGACCACCATAGGCTTTCTGCTCAGATAATCCAATCCTAAACAGATGTTTGACAATAGCAGATTGAAAGCTCTCCTTTGCTCGCCTATCAGCGACATCCAAACTAAAATGATCCGCAATGCACGCCAGCTGATCCCGCGAACAGCGCTCCAATAGCTCCTCCGACGGATCAGCACAAAACTCCTCCACGCTAGCCATAACAATACTGTATGGACCGACCAAAAACACGATCAAAAAACAAAAAACAACCGTTCTAAAACCTTCTATATTACCTCGCGTGGCACTGAGTTACCGCAATCTAACACCCAGTGCCTCTAACTGCCTACCCAGAACTAAAATAAATCAACCCTAATCTTCATACAGCCAACTGCGATGGGATATTGAAACACTTACCCAGTGGCCCGGCCTAGCAACCAATCTGCTCACCTAGCACAGCCACGGATGTGTACCCGGCACCCCCTCCGCTCACACTGAGCCCCCTGTGTGCTCTGGTCAGTGTCAGCCGTACAAAAACAAAAAACCACCCACCCACAGCGAAAGCCGCTCTGCAACTAACAGGGACAGACAATGGTTAATTTAAACGCTTCCGAAATACCCTCAGCGCCACTCGATTTAACCTAAAAACATTCGGTTACTTAGTACCAACCTCCTTTCAAAATTTACAATCCACAATTTGCATTATCCAACGCAGCAAACGACTAACTCACCGACTCGAAAAAACGTCTCCCAAACAATCCTGATCTCGCAAGCCATTCACAACTTGCGGCACATAAGTTCTCATGAAATCGCAGCGTCATGACCCACTTGTCAAATGACGTTTCGGACGAGCCCCCATGTCACAGCCAATTAGCTCACACTATTCATAGACAAAGCTTGGTCCAAGGCTAGATTGACTGGCACTCCAGCTCATTGGCTTAGCTTTAGGCAATTAAGGAACAATTGCATTAGCATAATAAGAAAAGCAAAGTCCAATTATTGCTTGACCTCTCTTTTAAGCTGTAATGGAGATGCAAGCTTTTGGAAAACTGTAAAATCTTTAAAAAATAATCCTACCACGACTCTTTCGTCTCGCGTTTCTAGTGAAAATGATTTTGTTATAGATAAAACATATATGGCTGAAGCTTTTAATCATCATTTTATCTCCTCTGGCCATCTGTTTTATAGGCTGTCTGGTGACATTGTTCCAGAAAGCTATACCCTTAGCCCAGTATGAGAAACTTTACACAATTATTTTTGTCCAAGCAAATTCTTTTAGACCTGTAAGTTATAGTGAAGTTTACAAAGTACTGGCTAGCGTAAATAAAAAGAGGTCAATGGGAGAGGGCAATCTAGATCCCTGCCTTTTGTGTCTCAGTGCTCATATAATTGCTTCACCAATTGCTTAAATTTTTTATTTTTTATTTTTTTTAAAATAAATTTTGTTTCTGATTTTTCCCTTTTTCTCCCAATTTAGTAGCCAATTGAACCCCTATTCTAATTCAATTCCCCCCCATGTAGCAACCGCTAGAGAACCACTGTTACACAATCCCGTCTATCGGTACTAGTAATTGGAAGGAGGTCGCCACGTCCTCTACAGGGCGCGACTCCTCGAACTTCCTGACCGCGACTCGCCTGGGTCCCGTGCGGGCAGAGATTCTCTCCGAGCCCCTCCCCCCACCCGGAAGCGGCGCCCAATTGCCGCTTCCACAGGGCGCCGGCCACGCTCGGATATGGCAGGACCGGGGCGCAAACCCCGATCCTCGGAGCACAACTTTTACCGTTGAGCTAACGCGGCAGCCCTATTGCTTACATTTTTAATCTAACTTTTATTTCAGGCAGAATCCCAAACCTATGGAAGGCAGCACAGGTTATTCTTCTATATAAAGGGGGTGATACCAGTGACTTAAATAACTATCGTCCAATTTCAAACCTTTCCTGTTTGGCCAAAGTCCTAGAATCATTAGCTAACTTTCAGCTACGGGCCTTTTTAGAGATTAATAACATTTTACAACCACAGCAATCGGGTTTTAGGCCAGGTCATAGCACATTAACAGCAGCAACTCTTGTGATAAATGATATTGTCAATTCTATTGATAACAAACTGCAGTGCGCTGCACTCTTTATTGACCTATCAAAGGCTTTTGACACCGTTGACCATAATATTTTATTGAATAAGTTATCCTCCATTGGATTGAATGAATTTTCTCTTAGCTGGTTTTACGCATATCTCTCTGGGAGAACTCAGTCTATTGTTGTGGATGGTTTTAAATCTAGCTCTCTTGAAATTAGTAAAGGTGTCCCACAAGGATTTATTCTTGGTCCACTTCTATTCACACTTTATATAAACAACATGGTATTCCCAACACCGCAATGTAATGTCCATTTTTAGGCAGATGATACAATCTTGTATGCCGCTGACTCCACGCTTAAACAGGCTATTACTAATTTACAGTCTGCCTTTGATTCTTTTCAGTTAGCTCTTGTTTAAAATTCAGATAAAACAAAATGTATTTTATTTTCAAGAAATCTATTTGGACATACATCTAATATTGGCATTCATACACTTCATGTTACCCAAATTGAAACTGTAGAATCTTATAAATATTTAGACATTTTGGCTTGATGGTAGATTTCCCTTTAAGACTCATGTGGAACATCTGTCTCAAAAGCTAAAAGCTAAAATTATTTTATTACAGAAATAAAGCATGCTTCTATTTTGCTAATAGAAAAACTATTGTACAATCAACTTTCTTATCTGTATTTGATTATGGAGACATTCTGTATATGCCCGCTGCCCCTTCCACTTTAAAACTCCTGGATGCATTGCATTGCGTTTTATCACTGGGCATACATTTTTCACGAATCATTGTGCTTTGTATGGAAAAGTAGGCTGGTCCTCTTTATCAAAGGGGAGGGAACTACATTCCATTGTATTTATTTATATAAGGCTTTACTCAGGGGTGTAAAAAGTACCCAGAAATTATACTTAAGTGAAAGTATGGGTACTGTCTCAAAATCTTACTCAAGTAAAAGTTGGAGTATCTGGCTAAAAATACACTTGAGTAAAAGTCAAAAAGTTCCTACTTTTAAATGTACTTAAGTACTAAAAAGTAAAAGTAAAAACGTTTTTATTGCAAGGAATAGACCAGGGGTATCAAACTCATTCCATCATGAGTCAAGTTTTTGCTTCAACTACACATTGTACCAGGTGAGGTCGTTGAAGAGGTGAGCTAATTAGTGAAATCATCAGCTGATGTTTAGGCAAGGCTGGAATGAAACCCAGCATGCACTCTGCCTACAATGGAATTCATTCTACGATAGACAATGCTGAAGGGTTTGGTTTTTTTTATACGTGGGTTCGACATTGCACATCCTAAGGTTATTGTCAAATAGTTATTTTGATAGCAGGTGTCTAATCAAAGATCCCCGCTTTCTAGTCTTGCACAAGGACCAATCAGCATGGGTATGGGAGGGTTAATTTTCCATTGATGGGGATTTGATTAGCTGTTTTAATATAAAGTGCGGCCGCAGGATTAATAATGTTAATGTTAGTTTGTTGTTAATGTTCGTACTTTGTAGGTCTGCATTTTAAATGTAAAGAGTAAAAAGTATGTTTTTTTTCTCTGAAATGTAATTGAGTAAAAGTACAAGTATACAAACTTCATAATACTCGAGTAAAGTACAAATCCCCAAAAACAGTACTTAAGTATTGTAACAAAGTACTATTACTCAAGTACTTTACACCCCTGGCTTTACTGAAGAAACTTTCTGTAAGGATCTGTGTTTTGCTTGTTATTTGTATCTTTATTTTGAATGTATTGTTTATTCTTAGTTTTCATCTGACTTGTTTATTTTCCGGTTTTGCC
This sequence comes from Ilyophis sp. 1 JC-2022, assembly GCA_022702515.1. Classification (NCBI taxonomy): domain Eukaryota; kingdom Metazoa; phylum Chordata; class Actinopteri; order Anguilliformes; family Synaphobranchidae; genus Ilyophis; species Ilyophis sp. 1 JC-2022. Next base: position 89,172,076 of record CM040402.1, on the reverse strand, counting down.
TAGTTGTCCCGTGTCTACTTGTTTACATCTGATCTGTCACTCCCTGTTTACGTCTCTGTACCATTCGGGTGATCTCATTGGTGTTCGGGTTCCCTCTTGCTTCACACCTATCTCTGTGCACTTAAATTTACTAATTACCACTAATCTACTAACTCCACTAACAGACTAATTTGTATATACTTACTAATCATACTAACGGCAGGGGTGTGTATAGTTACTAATCTCACTAACATATTAGAACGCACATTTTCACGCTGTTCTGTCCTTGCTAATCATTCCCAGCTGCATCTGATCTTCTCTCCCTGTCCTCTTAATCTATGCACGATTTCCTGAAACTCCAGGTCATCTGTTATCGTGTGTATGTTTGGAATCCAGTCCGCGTTTTCCCTAGTTGTCTCCGTGATTGTTTCATTGTTCCCAAATGTATTTCAATTGTCTCGTTTGGATCCCCGCCCTTTCACACACCTGATTCCCTTTGTGTCATTTGTACCTTGTGCATTTAAGCCCTGTGTTACTTCCAGTCTTTGTCAGAACGTTGATTTTCTTTTCCTGTGCCTGCGCGTTACTTAAGCCAGTGATCTGTATTATACTTCGGAAGATACCCTTTGCCTGACCATTCTTTAGCTTAACCCTTATCTGCTCTGTTTGTTTTACGGTTTTGATCTTGCCTGTTTTTTTACCATTCTCCTGCCTTGTCCCCTGGTACTGCCTGATTTTTGGATTGCCCTTGATTGCCCCTTTGCCTGCCGTTTCTGTACCTCCCTACTTCTGACTTCCTGGCTTGACTCCTGCATGGTAATAAATTACGCCTTTTGCCTGATCCTGTGGTCCGCATCTGGGTCCTTACCGCGAACGTAACAGAGAACGTAACACTTTCCCTTTATCTCTTATCTTTAATTATGTTTAAATTCAGTAACTATGGTACCAGGTCTCAGGAATTCTTAGCCTTAGATACGCCACATATAAATACTGAGCTGGGCAAAACAGGTTTTCAATATTATGCCCCTCATAATTGGAAGGAATTGCAGAAAACTAGAATCTCTTTTTAAATTTTTTAAAAAGTTTTATACATGGATTTTCTTAATGTTGTATGTACGTGTTTCCTTTGATTCTCTGTATGCAGTTTGAATGCCGAATGTTAACGTGGCTGAATTGTACTTGTTTTTAAAGTTTTATACATATTGTTATTTTGTTTGCCGGTCTCTCGTAAAAGAGATATTGATCTCAATGAGACTACCTGTGAAAATAAAGGATAATAAATAAATTAATAAAGTTGTGAATCCATTACATTTATTTGTGGATCAGCTGCATTTATTTATGAATCAGTTCTATTTATTTGCAGAATTTTGAGAGCAGAAATACATAAATAAATGCCATTGATTAAAAATGTTATTTCTATAATTTATTAATGTCTGCTTTTATTCATATATTTATATTGACATTTCTCTATTTAAACATTTATTTATTTTTTCATTTATTTAGGGTGGATTCAGGTAATGTAGGACATCAGGTATTGTGAGACAGCTAAGCTTTGGGCTTATGTGCTATGTGAAAATCAACAGCCAATAACCAAAACTGTTCTTGGATTGTTGCGAAAATTCCTCGTCATAAAAATGGTTTTGATTGGTCTGTCATCATCAGAAGGGGTGTGGTCTATATTTACAAGAAGACTTCTCAGTGGAAGCACGTGGTAAGTTCAATGGCAAATTGCATTTTAGTTCTTACTGCTCTTAACATAAGGCTCTTACTGGAATTTAAATAATGTTACAACCTGTACTACAAGATCATAATGAAGTGGTTTAACCACTGGTTAAAACACACAAAAAATATTTGTAAAATATTCTTTTGTGTCTGTGAAAACGTTTTATGGCACTGTCCCACGTTACCTGAACATGTTAGATAAAGTGGGACAGCACTGTTCAGGTAAAGTGGGACAGCATTTTATGCTTTATTTAGCCTAAGCAAAACTTCAGCTTACCAAAGCAATTGACAAACATTTTGAATTCTTCTTTTAGTAGCATCTCTGTAAAACTAATACACTGATTTCAATGCGATTTTGTTTCTCGCGCACACACACACACAAATACATTTTTTAAAATAAACTATGTTTGCTATGCTATGGCTATGTTGAAATGTATTGTTCATTGTTTATTGTTTAATAAAAGGTTTTAATTCACTACAAGAAGCTTGTTTTTAATTTAGAATGACTGTCCCACTTTACCAAACAAGCTGTCCCACAATACCTGAACAAACAGCCTGAGTGAGATAGGGGGTCATGTGATGTTTGAAGGTGTGTAGCTTGGAAACAGTCATGTATTTATATTTAATTTAAACATAAAAATGTTAAGAAGGCATAAACATAGTTATAGAAACATCACTGGAGTAAGTAAACAGGCCTTTTGTATGTCTCCTGGAGCATCTACCAAAATGTGTCCCACAATACCTGAATTCACCCTATTTATAATTAGATCATTTAGTCATTTTCGGGCCTCCATAAACAACTGCCTGTGTTATGTTTCTCTTTTTTGTCTCACATTATTGACTTGATCTCATTAAGTAGATTCGGTCTAGAGGACGGTGATTAGCTGGCAAATCTCAAAGGCCATTTACACAATCCAGATATAAAGCCTGATAGGTTACGTGGGCATAGACATTCAATCTTTCTGCGTGTTGTTTTCTCGTGTAGCCTAGTTAGAAAACAAATTAAGACTTTAACCCTTTGGCTTGACTAAAGATTTCATTATTGTTAGATATATGACGTCACGTTTTTCATGTTAAATTTGAAGAATTGTTGCAGGATTCCAGCTATAGGCTAGTTATTTGCATTTCATTGAAATGACAAGCTTTGTGAACAGGCAATATCACACGGAGCTAGATTTCGGAGTTTGAAGTCGACAAGCCTTTGTACAAACACGCAGTCTGCTTATTGCTCATCGTCTTACTTTTCCTGTTTGCGGTGCAGGAGAAATTATCACCGGAAAAGCTGGCGCAAGAACAGCTCAGAGCCTCCCGGGTGTTTTATACACACCTGTTATAGAACTACCATGGAAAATTCAACTGAAATAGTGTTTGTTCTACAAGGGCTGAATGGGACGATGTCAAACAAACTATCATACTTTGTTGTCACTTCTCGCTTACCTTTTTACTGTTTTAGTGAATCTGACTTTGATTACGACAATTATTTGGGAGAAAACGCTCCACGAGCCCATGTTTATATTTCTGTGTAACTTGTGTGTAAATGGAATATTTGGTGCCTCTTCATTTTATCCTAAAATATTGATGGACCTTTCATCTGACTTGAGTGTTACTTCGTACAAAGCTTGTCTGACTCAAATTTTTGTAATATACAGCTACGTATTCTGCGAATATACAACGTTAACAATGATGGCATATGACAGGTATGTCGCGATATGCAAGCCGCTAAATTATCACTCCATCATCACGCCTCGGAAGGTGGTCAAATTGCTAATTTTTACCTGGCTGTTTTCCATCTCTGAAACAGTCATTTTGGTGGGCCTTACAGTCAGATTACCCCTCTGTGGATTCAACATCGAAAAGCTATACTGCATAAACTGGGCAGTGGTAAAGCTGTCATGTGTGGACACCACTATCAACAACATATACGGTTACATTCTTATGTTTTTTCACGTCGCACAGGCAGTGCTAATCTTGGTTTCCTATGTTCATATCGTCAAAGCCTGTGTGCGATCGCAGGAAGAACGGAGTAAGTTCATGCAGACCTGTTTGCCCCATTTAATCGCACTGACTAACTTCACGATCGCACTTGTTTTTGACATAATGTACGCTCGCTATGGTTCTAGCAGCAGTCTGCAGGCTCTGCGCAATTTCATGTCCCTAGAGTACCTAGTTGTTCCACCGCTCCTAAATCCCATCATATATGCCCTGAAACTGAACCAGATCCGCCGCAAAATATTTAGAATTTGCAGTCAGAAAATATATGCTCTTAAGTGAATGTTTTTATTTTCCTGTGTAGGCTGGAAAAGATAGATTTAAAAAATCTGTGCTTGATTGAATTTTACATTTTGAGCTGTATAGCCTATTGGCATTTGAATCGTTATCAATCGAGTCGTCTCTTTTGCTATAGCCTTCAGTAAAATGGACGTTTGAAAAAATATATATATATTTCACATATTAGGGGGGGTTGGTCCAGTCACATTTAGCTGTATCCCTGGATATATCCTGCTGCGACATTATCACTGTAAAATTACATGAATCATCTATCAGGAAAGTCAACGCTAAATTCATTATATCAAAATGAAATAAGCCAGAAAGGACTTAATATGCTGCAAAGGACGTCTTGTAGGCTATCATAAACGTAGACTACGTATCGAACACGTTATTTTTGACTCGAATTATGATTTAGCCTAGTTAGCCGATGAACAAGGGACAGGGGGACGACGTCGTTGAACCGAAGGAAAAGATGAAGACAAATTGCATGCATTAGCTACGTCCAGGCATAGCTCTCCAACCCATGCAACTGTCAGCCACAGAGTACACGGGACTGCGGCCTCGATAACAAACAATACCAACAGCTGTTCCACAACAAAGGATTTTCCCACAACAAATCCATCGGAAAATGTGCATGGATGTTTTATGAGGTGGAGATTCCGATACAAAAGATACAAAAGACATTGTACATTTTGTGAAATATGCGTTTTCATATTTTGTGTAAATTTTTTGTTAAAGAAGTGTGTTGAAGGTATATTTAAACTATTTGTGGAACGTATTAGAGGTGTTTGCAGCTTTGTTGAGGATGGAATAAATTATTTAAAATGTGTAATTTATATTAAAAATACCAATTTGTCATTAGTTCAAGTTATTCCATGATAAAAGTACAATTCCTGTGTTACTGTTACAATGGTATTAGACTTTAATGATTTTGTGTTTTTCTTATTTAATTTGTTTTGTTTTTTTTTACAAATAATCAGATTAATCATAAGAACATGACATACTGAGAAAGGCAAGGCCCCACATGATGTTGGATGCATTGTGTTGTACTGTGGAGTTGGATGAAAAATAATACTATATACTGTTTAAGAACACATTATACTACATACTACTTTATGGTAGGAGTCCATAATATCATAATCATAACGATTCTCTGCATACATACTGCATTAAGTGCATTTATGTAAAATTATGATATTTTTCTCTTCCTAACCAGGACAGATAAATTTTCAAGAGCAATGGTAGCTTGTCCATGGTTGAGTTTTTTATTCTGTTGTTACGACCCGTCTTATCACCTGTTTATGTATCTCGTCGTTGTGCTATTGTTTTTTTAACTGCATGTCAGGTCCCCCTTAATTAATAAAAAATACTGCACCTTCAACAATAAATGTCCTGCAAATTGTTGTAGAGATTTATAAAACAATTAATTAGCATAATGTGATGATGTGCATCATCACTTTTCATCCGTCATGTGGTTACAATTGTTACATTTACCCCATTAGAGTGTAGACAATCCATCCACAGTGATGTCAAACTAAATTAGTAGAAGGGCACACAGTGTCTTTGGGTTCATTCCAATCGCTTATTTTAACTGTCCTCGTCGCCTCGGCCCTCACCTGACCTGGAAATCTATTGAGGGCCGCCATCATGAAGGACATTCCAAACCGCTAAATGCTCCTTGGAGGAGCGACGATTGGGGATGAGGAGGCTCCCAGAGGATGCTTCAGTGAGGAAACACAAGTGTAGCCTTTGCGGAAGCCTTTTTTCTAAACGCGTGACGTGTATAAATTGTCCACCACTCTCCACATCTGTCATGTCGCAGGCACACTCCTACACAATTGTAATTTTACCGTTCCTTTCCATTTATTATAAAGCGCTAATCCATAATGACGCTCATTCTTTATATTATTTTTATTAACAAAAGCCACATTTATTCATGAAAAAAAAGTTTGCAAAAAAGCATTACAGTCGCTTCTCATGTTGCAATATGCGACCAAATATGAAACATTATTACTTTATTCTTTATATAAATGCAGGGGTGCCAACAATTGTGGCGCACGTGGTTTTGTTAAAAATAATTATTTCTTGAGGGATTTTTTTTCTCATAATACATTTACTTCAATTAAAGGTTGGATTTTTCTCATTTTTTCAGTGTGAGATTAAGCTAATTTAATATTTATTAATTCTATAATGTTCTTGGTTGTACTCAACGCGTAGCTACAAACATTTGATTGTTAATTTTGAATGCCATACATGTTTGTATATTTTGTACGTTAATACAAAAAATATACACGTATATTGTTAAAAACCGGTCAAGACCCTCTGCTCATTTATTATAAGGTTCTCCTCCTTGATGTCTTTTCGTCATCAGCCACTCTTACAATTATTTGTTGATCACGCACAGAACGTAGCTACATCAACCAAACATGCAATCGGTTAGCATAAACGCAATTTAGGAGCCTACTCTTTAAGATCTTATTACATGAGGCCCTAAGTGACTACGATTAATTAATGTCCCTTTGCGTTTTTTGTACAAATAACATTTTGTTTGAAGCACTATTACATAATATGTTGTTATGGACCACAGGAACACATACACAGGGTTGAAGGATAAATGCGCACACCACCGTTTTTAACAGTAGGCCTATAGTCCATAAAATAAGTTCACCAACACTAACCAAATTCAAGTTGCTATTTATAGAGGTCACGTAATACCAGCCATTGACCAAAGTGCTGTACAAAATTTTTAAATTTTAAGATAAATAAGCAAAAAAAAGTCATAGAGACAAAGGCTAAAGAGTAGAGATTGGTTTTGAGGCCAGATGTAGTAGGGCCAGGAGCGGTGAGGCAGTCAGCAACTGGAGCCATAGGGTCAGGAGCAAGAGCAACCAGGCCAGACGCAGGGTGAACAGGAGCATTGCGGCCCCGGGCAGAGTGGGTAGGTGCAGTGGTGTGAGGGGCAGCATATACTGAGAGACACGGTTTAATCCTTAAATTGTGTAGAGACGATGCTTACTGTTAATTTAAGCTTGATCCCACCCCAGTGCCACTTTGACTGACTTCTTGCACTCAGTCACCCACCCTGTGTTTTATTGTATTTCTTAAGAAATATATGTATGTATTTAATTGTAATTATTATGTTTTTAAATGGTAGCAAGTGTTAATTCTACTGAGCAATTTAGTGGTAACTAAATTACTTCTCTGTGTTTGATATACTAGGTGCGTGGTAACGAAAATATGCTTACAGATAAAAAACACCTAAGTTGTGTTGAATTGTTTTGGCTGTATGTAGCTAGCTACAACTTTAAAGTTAGTTAAGTATTACGGCTCAATGAGATACAGGTATTTAAACATGTAAGGAACATTTGGCATGTATGCATCCCCAATTCCATATTGCCAAATCTGACTGGTTTACAATAAAATCTGACATGAACGTATCAAGCAGCTTAATTTACTTAAATAACATTAGACAGGACAAAATTATATATTTTTATTTGATACATTTTAATCTACTGATTACATAGCCTATTAATTATATGTATAAAGCATATACATTTGCCCCTTCTGATGGCTTAAGATGAAAACATTGATATCACACTGTTACACACACCTAAATATCTAGCCAAATCATTCACTCTTGTACCTCAATAAAACATCACTTTCTCTTGTACTTTACAGTATGTATTATTTTAAAGTTTTTTTAATATTTAAATATTCTTCTGGAGTTAAAAACTTTTTTTTTATTTTTATTTCCCATTCATAATGACTCCAAGTAGGGCTGGGTATCGGTACTTGATACTGTCAGGGGTAGCGTTAGGAACGAAGGACCAGATGCGACAGTAGGGGTTCTAGAAGTGCTCGACTGAACACCAAAAAGCACGGGGGGGGGGACCCGCAAACAGGGAAATAAGTTAAGTACAAGAAAATAATAAACTCTCCGTACAAAGAGAGATACCGCTACCAAACCCAAAACGACCCGTATATGGCGAAAAACTTTAAACTAGACATTAGACAAACAATAAAGAAAATCCTATAGCTTACAACAAGGGAGCCGAAAAACACAAACAAGAGGTAACAGAAGACGGCGAAGACAATCTGTCTAGGACAGAGAGACAGAGGTGAAGAAAAGAGACAGGATAGAAACGAATAACCTAGGCTAAGTTTCTAATAAACTCTCAAACACCTGCAACAAGTCCCATGGAACCACAACAGGTTGAAGTGATACGGTCGTTACAAAATGTCAGTCTTATACCGTGGATTACCGGCTTTCCTTGTCAAAAGATTGGCAATATGGAAGCGTCAAACAAAGACGACGCAAGGTTTAAATAATGACAGGAAATACAGAACAGGTGAACACACTGAGTAGAAAAACACACACGAAACGGACAAAGAAGACAAAGAGAAGAGGCGCAACATGAGCGCTCCCCAGGGAAGTGGCCAACAAGAGAAGAGCAGGCTGAGAAACCATGACAGATACCTTAAGGTATGGACCAAAATAACCCAGTACCAAGTAGTATCGAAACTTCTCCAGTCAAACGATACCTGCATTCGATCCTTTTTGTACACAGATCTAGAAAGCAATGACTATTTGTTTTGTTCGCAGCCAAAAGCGTTCTTCGATTTAATGCGACGTGTGATTGGCCCACTACCGCAGCAGCTTTAACCTGGCCTCTAATTATACATGTGTCCAGGCATCCTCCACTCCAGCGGAGCGGTCCAAGCGAATATTCTCAACTGCTGGAGACACAATCAGCCAGGAAAGAGCATGCCTTGCCCCAGAGAAGGCTGATATGCGAATATTTCTTTAAAAGAACTGTTGAGAACTGACTGGCTAGTGGCTAGATTGAGAATGTTGGTTGTGATGTTTAAAATCACACTGCCCAAATAATACTCCCTTGTACAGTTTTGTATTTTTTAAATAAATATTTCAATAATTTGAACACTTTCAAAATTTATTAGTGTAAAAATCATTTGGATGGGGAGGAGTGGTGGCATTTTAGGCAACTGAATGCTTCCATTCACATGATGGGTATCGAATGAAATGGAGAAGAAAAAAAATGTATCGAATGAAGTACTCTATTGGTATCGGTATCACTTTTAAGGGTACTGGTATTGGTGCTGGTATCATCATTTTTAAACGATACCCATCCCTAACTCCAAGGAAAATATATATTAATCTAGCACATATCAGCGCACAAAAAATTGTAATGAGCAATAATGATACTAAGCCTATAGCCTATATTATGTACAATAACATTACAATAAATTCGGTATATCAAACATAAAACATGACTGAGCCACCAACAAATGCTTACACTACAGTGTGTGAAATGCACTTAAAATGTGAAAATAACTATCTCTAACATAGCCTACTGAACAAGACAGTGATCGAGTGGAAAAACTAAACTAACTAGGATTTGCCTTAGCTGCTTTGCTATATCGAGGCATCAATGCGAAGTCCCTCATCTCTTGGCAAAACATATTCCCCACTTCCCCCTTGCCCTGTTGTGTGGGTAGTTGGGCATTAACGTAAAGTGTGACAGTGACGCACGCATGCGCGGTGTCTACAACTGAAGTTCCCTATCGGGGAAAAAAGTTATTATATTCTATCCATCGAGCTAAAATGTTTTATTGCTGAAGTAGGCTACTGTAGCCTACCTAACATGTAACGTATCACTTTGCTCCCATATTAACTGCACAAGCACTTTACTTACCAAGGTGGTATACTACAAAGCAGGATTACTGAGTTAGTACTAGCTGGATAACTCAATAAAACCCAGAACAGCTCTTTCTACTTCAGCCCATGCATGTTCCAGATTTGGGAGGGTTCCGGGGTTTACTCTGTAATTAATCTTACTTCGTACGTATACCCCCGCGATACTCCTTATAATATTTGTTTATGTTGGTATTATTAGAATAGAATATAATAACTTTTATTTCCCGCCAGGGAACTTCAATTGTAGCCCCAGCAACAACAAAAAAGAGATAGACAGTGGGACCCACAACACACAAACAAACATATCAAACAAAGATATCCAACAGAATTATTACATCAATCAAGTGAATGAAAGTGCAATACAGCCATGATTAAAAATGGCCTCCGCTGTCCCGAGATGTCCAGTGTCACCAAGCAGTCCAACGCACAAACTCCACATCCACGAATTTCCTCCATACATGCAGTGCCGCGGTCTCTGTACACCGCCAAACTGAGAAATTGTTTCGTTATGTTGTGCACTGTATATTTTGTATATTGCTGAGCTACCTGTAAGCATTGCGTAAAGCAAATTCCGATGATGGCAATAAAGGGAAATTAAGCAACCTCCCGATTAAATGTGATAGCCTATTAGTTTGGTTTGCATAACGTTATGGAACACCGGCATTTGGTCTTCCAGTATGGTGGTTGGAGTAAAAGGTGGGCGTGTCTGGACAAATTGTGACGTAGGTGACAGGCCTCTATTGAAGAATGAAGAACGGTGGACAGACCGGAAGTGAAGTGTAAAAAAGTAATGATAAAAGTAGGCCTATGCAACATGTTAGGGAGAACTAAGCGCACATATTGGTGATCTGTAACTTCAGATTAAGATAACGTGAACTAGTTGGTGTGATATGTAGCCTAGGGTAGTAGTGATGGCTATATTTGTTATTATTATTATAAAAGATATATTTTAGTTTCGTATCATTTATAAATACTTGGCTATGTGGAAGCTCAGCCAGAACTTGTTCCGGCTACCTCAAGTGACCACCAGAGGTAACCCGCTACCACAAAACTATATAAAAACTAGAAAGACAGATGCCTTCTCAAAATGGCACTGTTTCCACTGCCCAAAGTCTTTTCTCTGATTAGGCAACGTGACCTGTCATGTGAAGGTGGTAATTTTCTCACTTTTCACAGAGTAATGGCTGCCGTTGTAACGCTAGAGCAAAGTTACGCTCCCGAATAAATAAGCAAAATGAAAGGTAACTTTGTTAGCTACCGTTAGCTAAGTTAGCTCGCAGTAGCAGCCAGAGGCCTATAAAGGACATGCTATCACAAAAGCCTGTTGATAATACACCAATAGTAGCTTCATGCACATTTAAAAGAAAATAAGTCAGGCATGACGTTAGTTATACTTTAGAACATATTTGGCTAATCTTAACGTAACCCCCCTCGATGTAGCCTAGGCTATTCTGCATTCCAATTTCAATCTCGTCTCGAAAGCCGTAAACCTATTTTTACAACGTTACAGTCTATGGTTAAGCCTAACTGCAATGGACATAACGTACGTTTCTGGATATAACTGGCCCATAACCTAACGAATTCCTGTGTTCGCTTGTCATGCTACGTTTAAAAGCTTCAAAACTATATGTTTAAAATTAATATGACTTTAACACATACAGATCATGAAAGCCAGGACATTTTTTTGTGTAAAATGAGATTAAACCGAATAATTTACATTAGCTTGTCACCGCCAAAGTAGCTTATGTTATTGTGTCTGCTTACAAGCTGACTCCAAACTACATGCAAAGAAAGGACCAGTGCTAGCTTGTGATATGACTTTTGAAAGCTTCAAAACTATATTTTCACATTGAATTTGACATTAAGACACGCATATCATGAAAGCCAATATATTTTTCAAGTAAAATCAGATGAAACCCAATTATTTTGTCGCCTTGAAAGCAGCCAATGTGATTGTGTGACTGGTGGGGACAGATGAAATCTGGCTACATGAACGACGTGAAAATACAGCGCTAGCTTGTCATGCTACGTTTAAAAGCTTCAAAACTATATTTTAATGGAATATGACATTAACACACACAGATCATGAAAGCTAAGACATTTTTAGTGTAAAATGAGATAAAACCGAATTACTTACATTAGCTTGTCGCCGCGAAAGTTATTGCTTACACGCTCCAAGCTGGCTATGCAAAGAGCCAAAAAACCAACTTGTGATATATGACTTTTATATGTCCACACTGAAGACATTTTTCGAGTAAAGTCAGGTGAAACCCAATACATTAGCTTGACGCTTTGAAAGCATATTGATTTACATGAAAACGGCCATAGTGACTTCCGACTGATTATGATAGAACACATCACTTATTAACCTTCCAATAGTATCAATATCGGCTGACGAGATGTCCCCCAGCTAGCCTATACATCTGGGCCGATTCCGGCTGAGTGGCAGCACCATCAGCAGAGTGTCGGCCTCGGCGACAGCTATCTGGGCCGATTGGTTAAACTGGTTAAAATGTTATGTAGGAAAAAAAGCAATGCATGCAAGAGGGGCGATAGAGAACTCTACAAATCCACAAAATATGAATTTGAGCAGGCAGTGCGGAAGGCTACGGCTAATAACAAAGGCAAGCTGGAGAACCTGTAGTGGTTTGCGGCTGTTTGTTTTGTTTTCTTTTGCGGCTCTCGTCCTGCTTTCACGATTGTTAATAGAATAGAATAACTTTTATTTTTCTGCAAGGGAACTTCAGTTGTAGCCCCAGCAACAACAAAAAAAAGACAGACAGTGGGGCAGACCCACAATACACAAACAAACATATCAAACAAAGACATCCAACAGAATCATTACATGAATTAAGTGAATTAAAGTGCAATACAGCCATGATTTAAAAAAATAAAATAGTCCTGCTGTCCCGAGATCCAGTGTCACCAAGGAGTCCAACACATAAACTCCGCCTCCACGGCTCTCCTCCATTTTAGTCCCTCACTTCCGCTTCTTGATTGTCTCACAACATTGCATTTGAGCCAGGTATAGTTAGGTACTAGTGACCTCCTGATATTAAACTCTGTTTATGTTCAGGGGGGACTTGCTATAGCTACTTAATCGGGTATAGGATTGTTTTCCGTCTGGTAGCGTTTCGTGCTATCTATTTTGTACTTTGCTGTTCTCTCGGAGACAGTTTTTCTTTGTACTTTCATTTTGGTTTTACACTCTTCCGGCTTTGAACATACGGTAGCCGAGAGTGTTCTTTTGTTTTACTAAGTTTCCCGTTTTTAGCTCATTTCGTGAGCTCGGGAAATTTAGTTTATATTCTACTAGTTTTAGTAGTTTAACCATTTTGTGGGTTGATTTTTGTTTTGGCTGTTAGCGTAAAGGAATTTGTTTCCTGTCTTTTCTTGATTTACAATGAAACTTGTAGTAAACTCGCTAAATTGAGGCCACCACATTAAAACGCAACAGAACATCGTCTAATTTCGGTCAAAATTGCATGAACATGAACATTACAGTCATAACCATTTCGGCTAACTGTTCGCTAGGTTAACCAAAGTTAGATAGCTATTTGTTAGGTAGCCTATTTTGTGGGCTACTGGCTAAAACATAATTTGTGGTTCGTTGTCATAAGTCATAACTTACGGTCCTGATGCGCTACTTGCTTTTCCAACGGCCTCAGAAATCGAGAGAATATCAGATAGAGGAAGAAAGAAAATGTGATTGCAGCGATTAAATTAATTATGTTGGAAAATGTTTTTTTTTTTAAATGTGTTAGACTAGATTTCCCATATCATAACCTTAAATGCCTGTATACCTTTGAAAAGGTGAAAAAAACGTACGGATTACGGATGTAACCCTGGTTGTATGAATACAGTCAACACGACACGGTATGGGTCATCCTCGTCGAGAGGAGGAGCTGCTAGGAGACCCAATAGCAAATTAACCACCACTATGGGCAGACCCACGTCATGCCATAAACATGGCGCTTGTATGCCGCCCAACATCTTTTGCAGACTTGAGGGCACTTGCCGTCCTGAGGGTGAAAGGTTCCCCGCCTGACCACACAGCGTGGCGTGTTGGCAGTATTCATATAACCAGGGTTAGATCCGTAACCCGTACGTTCTATTTCATATCGGTCAACACGCCACGGTATGGGTCACAGAGTACCAAATAAAGTCAGGTGGGGATGTAGTGGGTTACCAGGAACGCAGGTCATAGCATGAGTGTGAATTCTGTAAAAAATGCACTATTGGCTGCTGTTCTACCAGAAGATCAAGCTGAAGTGAGAAACGTGGAAAATAACCACCGAGTGATAAAACCCTAATCATATTTACGACTGTGCCGCTGACCCGGGGATAGGGGAGGCAACCAATGTGAATGACACTATGCCCAGGTGATAAACCTGGCGAACGTGGGGGGATGAGGCCCAGGCCGCCGCTGCACAATGCCAGAGAACAGGCGCCACGTAGTTAAGGAGGTAACTTGCCCGAGTGGGGTGAGCTACCACGCCTGTGGGAGGGGATGCGTCAGAGCTGCTGTAAGTCGTGGAATCTCTACGATCCAGAGGGCCAAGAGCTGTACAATTGGGTGAAGCCCGCATAGCCCCTCCAAAACAATAAAATTATTTTTGGTCTTCCTCACTGCACTTGTGCGAGAGGTATAACGCCGTAGAGCCCAAGCGGGGCACAGTGAGTGCAGCCTGGCTTCTTCAGGGGTCTCATGGGGAGGAGAGAGAAACACCTCCAACACCATAGCCAGAGATGTACGACTGTGAGAGGGCCTTAGGCCGAAACGCGGGGTTAAGAAGCAGAGATACCGATGAGCTACTGTCACCCCACCGCATACAGGAGGGGTGTACTGACAGTGCATGCAGCTCACTCACATGCCTCGCGAAGGCGGTAGCGAGCAGGAAGGCAAGGAATGCAACCTCTTCAAGGTTAGACTGAGTCCGGCCTGTTTGAAGGGCAGCTCAGTGAGGTGATTCAAAGCCATGAAGGGACTGAGTTCGACCCAGGCGGGCGAAGCTGCCTGGCTTCTTAGGGAAACTGGCTGGCGAGGGGGTGCGATCCCACCGTCAGGCCCTCAGTACGTTCATGGCTGTCTGATATAGCTGCCAGCTAACTCTTTAGCGTGGACTCCACTAGCCCCTCTACAAAGAGGGACTGGAGGAACGCTAAAACGACTGAACTGTCACACAAAACTGGGAAAACCTGTTATTGTGGCACCAGCGGCTGACCTCTGCCAAGCGGGTCGTAAAGCCACGGATTTTGTTGCCAGAGCAGGTCATGGCCTGCGGCGGCATATCCGTTCAGGTCAGGAGGCGCGACGGGGTGCCCACTAGCAACTCCCTAGGTTCACCATCCATGTCTACTGGGGCCAATTAGAGGCATCCAGCAGAACTTGAGTCCCTGATCCTTGCCAGAACCATAGGCAGGAGAGGGAAGGGGGGGGGGAGCATAGAGCAGGGCTGGAGGCCACTGGAGCACCAGCACCAATGGAGTCACCTGCCACGCTGCACTATCCATCAAAAACATGCTGCCTCTCTGGGTCAGAGAGGCCTCTTTTCCCTTGTTCAGGGTCAGGCCGAAGCTGGCTAAGTGGGCCAGTACTGACCTTGTATCCCTTCTGGCTTGCTCCTCTGAAGGAGCGCAGATTAGCCAGTCGCCCAGGTAGTTCACAGTGCGAATTCCCTTAGTGACAGAGTGGGATCAGCGTGGCCTCCCTGCACTTCATAAAAAGTGTGTGGGGCCGGGGCCAGGGCTATGCCATTGGGGAGGACCGAGTGATCGTACCCTTTTCCTTGGAAGGAAAAGCGGAGGTACTTCCGGTGATCCCGGTGTATGGGAATATGAAAGTATACTGTACATATAGTATATAAAGGCAGAGCATGTGGAAGGGCAGGCGCTTTAGGAAGCAGTTGAGCCCTCTCCAGCCTAGGAGAAGCCTCCATCCACCTCAGTTGCTGGGAAATACTATATATTTCTATAAATACTAATATATACTATATATAATTTCTGTATAAAAATGGCACCTACCTGCCTACAACCACAATAACAAATGTGTCCAACACTAACCCAAGGGCCCAAATCAGTGGGACTGAAGTGCAAGGAGTGTGGGGACTAACACAATGCCTAATACGGCTAGTATAAACACAAAGGTATTAGAACAACTAATCTGCTTTCTGTATAGAAACAATAAATTAAAGTGTGTCCAGCGCCAAGTCAAGAACCCGAAACAGTGTTACTGAAGGGCTGCGAGAGGGCGCAGAAGCCCTAGGTAGCGTGTGTCTACTGACACAGAGGCTACTTCTGGCTTAATTATTTATTTATTCTCACTCATTTCATTTGTTGTTGTTACCATTAGTTACTGTTGCTGTGCAACTAACAAGGGAACCAACGCACTGCCTAATACGGCTATTTTGAACAGAAAGTTATTAGTATAAACTAATATAACTTCTGTACAAAAATTGCAGTCATCTGCCTGCTACACAATACAAGCGTATTCAGTTCAATACTCTCGATGAGGATGACCCATACCGTGGCGTGTTGACCGATATGAAATCGAACCGTATTGAAAAGTTGACACCTATGACAAAATAAAATCAAACTAATGGAAAACTCTAGCTGGCTAGCATTAGCAATACACATACACTGCATTGGCTTTGTTTATTTTTATTTCCTGGTCACGTCAGCCCACGATAACGACATTAACTTAACGTTTATAATTTTTTTGCCACCTGTTGCTAGGCAGAATTAGTAGGGGCAGAAATGTTTCTGCCCCTCCGTCAAACATAATTTGCGGCAGGTTTTCCCTGCTTACGCAGATCATGCTCACGTTGTTTCCCTAGCAACGGTGTGGCAGAGTGCTCCGCTGCCCGACAGCAGAGACTAGAGACATAGGACAGGGAGCGCAGTCCGCAGCGTGAGCACACACATACACACAAAGGAAGCTACTCAAAAACAGCACTATAAGGAGTGTTTAATTATATATATTATACAAGTTTATTATATTTATACACGCCAATTTCACGATTGAAATGCCCCTAATGTAAAAACGCCACTACTCCTGTTATGAATAAAACAACATTAGTAACTTTACAAGCTTCACTGTCGTGGTGTAGGCAGTTGCTATATAGGCTATTACATTGTAATGACGTTATGTTGCTAGATAATGTTAGCTAACATTAGATGGCAAATCTAACATTATCAGTCTGTCAGATTTCAATTTGAGATGCTGTGTGTACTCAGCTTAGCATATGGCTGCTGTGGTCTGTTGGAAACAATCACAGACCATGCAACAGGCAGGGGAGTATTCTAGAGGTTTCTGCTTTCTGGGCGGGGGGGGGAATATGTTGGCTAATAAGCCTGCATTGTTCAACACAGGTACGAACAACATAATGACGAGCAGCTAGTTAACGCTAACCAAACAGCTTGTTAATAAAGTAGCCAACAAGATAGATATTAAACATTTTAGTAACTTTTCATTTATATGAATTTGCAGTTAAGTTAGGCTGTGAGACAATTTAAACAAGATAGCCGCTACGTAACGTTAGCCATTAATCTGCCTAACCCAATGTTACATTACAAGATCACCATAGTTCATTCTATCAGTCTAACATCGACATTCCGGGGAGGCTATACCTGTAAAATAGGCTACGATTTTCACTGTGGCCATTTCCATCACGATTTGTCATTATTCAGGCAACACCTCACGCTATTATTATAGCCACGCAAGGACCGATACTGTAATATCACAAACAGTAAATAAACAAGCAAAATAAACAAACAGGTGCAATAATTATTATTTAAGTATGTGAATGTAATCATAACCTATTCAATAATTTATCTATGTATTTATTGTTTTGATTTTCACATGACATCGATTGTTCTCACAAAATCCACTCTGCTGTGGTTCTAGTCGCTAACTAGATTTACAGCGGCAGCCATTACTTTCTGCAAAAGGGACAAAATGACCACTTTCACAAGACATGTCACGTTGGCCAATCAGAGAAAAAACTTTGGGCCGTGAAAAAAAGAGCCATTTTGAGAAAGCAGTTGCCTTTCCAGTTCTTATACAGTTCAGTGGGTTGAATGGAACCACGTGACCACGTTACCTTTCTAATTATTATATAGTTCTATGGGTGGGATGTCTTACGACCTGCTTACGACACTTCCATAGTATGGTTGGAAAATAGTATAGCGGATATTTTTTGTGGACTGCACGTCACGTGCTACACAGTGCACTTCTGCCAGTGCACTGCACGCAGGAGACAAAAAACTTGAGGCCTACTTCCTTCCTTTACACCACTGTAAGTAGCTAGGTGTTCAAGGGAAATGTAGGCCTATCTGAGTAAAAGTAGCCTATGCATTTTATTTTCAAAATGTAGTGAATTTAAACGTGAAAGTTGAAAAATGGTGGGGGGAAAAGGAGGGGTGGGGATGCAGAGGTGCTACATGTAAAGGGCCAGTTTTACCCAGATACCTATAAATTAGGCTACTACTGTTGCATTACAAAATTGAAATAATGCAACAGATGGTGAGAGATGCACATTAAGTAGCCTATTTAAATATTTTTGAAAATGACTTTTTCTAAGAATTGTGTACGTCAGTTTTTCATTCTAATAAGATTCATATTTTTAAGAAGAGGTCCTATAATGTAGGTCCTGTGGACATATGGCCTATGTCATGGATCGTCAACTGGCGGCCCGCGGGCCACATCCGGCCCGCCAGCAATAATATTTGGCCCGCCAGATAATTTTGAGATTTAAAAAAAAAAAAAAAATCCTTAAAAAAAAAAAAAAAAATTTCGTTTTTTTTTACAATATCGAACCGACAGTCCCACGTATCGGCTATAATGTCTGAATAGAGAATCTACCCACACCTGAAGAATTCTTATTGTACTTTTATCCATGTTGAGAGTGAATGACACGCACAGACAGTAGTGAATCAGTGGACAACCGCGTGGTGCTGAAATAGCCAACATGCGGTGTGTGGTTTTAAAAACGCGGAAGCGGACGCACACCCGCGGTACATGCGTTAAATAAACGAAGTTTGTAAAAAGGCGGCCCTTTGAGTGCAACCATAACGCTAATTTGGCCCGAGGCCAAATTTAGTTGCCGACCCCTGGCCTATGTGTTCCTACAAACCATTTTTAATGCATGATAAATACACATTCTATTCTTCAGGGCACATTTAAGACTTGCCCATGTTATCTTTCTCTTTTTTGTGTCTAATTACTGACTTGAGCTTATTACGATTTGGTGAAGAGAAATGTGATTAGCTGGCAAATCTCAAAGGCCATTTACACAATCCACATATAAAGCCTGATATGGTGGGACATTAAATCTTTCTGCCAGTTGCTTTGTCATGGATGCTACAGTTAAAAACCAAATTAAGTCTTTAGCCATTTGGCTTGAACATCATTTTTTAAAGTTAAATTAGAATAATTGTTGTAGTATTCCAACCATACAGTTCTTTGCATTTAATTCAAATGACAAGCATTGTGAAACAGGAATATCAGAGCTAGATGATTTCGGAGTAGGAAATCTGCAAGCATTACAAACAGATAGTCTGATCATTTCTGATGGTCTGTGCTTTTTCTGTTTGCGGTGCAGATTAAAGGCTGAAGCAAGAACATAGCGGAACTTCCCCGGTGTTTTATATAGGCTAGGCCAACACACCTGTTACCTATGGAGAATTCAACTGAAATAGTGTTTGTTCTACAAAGACTGAATGAGACGATGTCAAACAAAAACACATACGTTGTCGTTATTATTCTCGTTTACTTTTTTACTATTTTGGTGAATCTGACTTTGATTGCGACAATTATTTTAGAGAAAACGCTCCATGAGCCCATGTTTATATTTCTGTGTAACTTGTGTGTAAATGGGATATTTGGTGCCTCTACCTTTTATCCTAAAATATTGGTGGACCTTTTATCTGACTTGAGTGTTACTTCCTATAAAGCTTGTCTGGCTCAAATGTTTGTAATATACAGCTACAGCTTCTGTGAATTTACTACGTTAACAATGATGGCTTATGATAGGTATGTCGCGATATGCAAGCCGCTCAGTTACCACTCCATCATCACGCCTCGGAAGGTGGTCAAATTGCTGCTTTTTACCTGGATTTTTTCCCTCTGTGAATCTGTTATTGGGGTGGGCCTAGTAGCCAGACTACCTCTCTGTGGATTCAACATCGAAAAGCTATACTGCACAAACTGGGAAGTGATAAAGCTGTCATGTGTGGATACCACTATCAACAACATATACGGGTCAATTCTCATGTTTTTTCACGTTTCACAAGCGGTTTTGATCTTGGTTTCTTATGTTAATATCGTCAAAGTATCTGTGCGATCACAGGAAGATCGGAGTAAGTTCATGCAGACCTGTTTACCCCATTTAGTCGCATTGACCAACTTCACAATCGCACTCGTTTTTGATATCATGTACGCTCGCTATGGTTCCAGGAGCCGTCTGCAGGCTCTCCGCAATTTCATGGCCCTGGAGTACCTCATTGTTCCACCGCTCCTAAATCCTCTCATCTATGGCCTGAAACTGAACCAGATCCGCCAGAGAATCTTTAGAATTTGTAGCCAGAAAATACATGCTTTAAAGTGAATTTTCTGACCAAGTTGGAAACTTTTGTTTTCTTGTGGTGTGATTTTGTTTGCAAACTCTGGTAGGATATCTGCAGGACATAGGCAGCGAAATGAGTACATCTCAAGCACTATATACACATAAATATGTGATAGGCTTAGATTGTTGATGAAGTATTTAGTAGAATAATATCTAATAATACAGCATGTGAGCCAGCTACATAAGAAAGGAATGGGAGGGAGGGAAATTTGGCAAGAGCACAAATTAGTTTTTTTTTTAAACATTGGTTTGTTTTTCAGGGTTGATAGCTTGTATGGAGTGCTTTTGCTTATAATTTATTTGAACAGCAGATTAATAAATACTGTTCTCAAAAGTCACTATAAATGAGCATTTCAGTGCTGTTTTTCAAAAATTGTTTTCCAGGGGGGGCTTCCCGGACCCCCCTAACACTGAACTGCCCCCCTCCTCCAGTTGCCAAACCGTTCCTTCCAAGCACAGATAATCGCATATTCCGAGCACATGGCTATTAAACATGTTTGAATTAAAAAATATTTGACATATGAGAAAAAAATAGGATTAAAAAAATTACAAGATAAATGGAAAAAGTGTTTCCAGTAATTCTTTCCAGTAAGGATCAACACCAGAGAAATAAAAAAGTTATGATTTTTATGTAACGAAATGTGTTGTGTTACAAGTTTTTTTAGGAAAATTATTTCTTTTTAAACCTTAAAATGACACATTTTCTTATTTGAATGACTCATTACAAAGAAACTTCCTTCTGAAAATAAAAGAAGACCTCACATTGATGTCATTGCAAAAAAAACTAAACAATTGGCAATAGGAAAAAAAATGACTACCCTCATCCCATATTTATATATTTTTTTCAGAAGCAACATATACCACACAAACACGAATAAAACAGTGTAGAAAAATATCAATAATCCACAGAACAAATCACTGGCACACTTAAAGGTAGCAGATTAAACCATACAATTTAAGAGTAACAGAAAGTACAACAAAACAATGGCATACCATGTCACAGGCTGGGAATGATTTTGCAAGGAACATTGATGTGTTTTTTCCCCCATTATAACATACACGTACATATTTGTAGTGGAAATTTCATTGCACCAATGTAATCTGAATATCAGATATTGGGCTTTGTTGCATGGGTATTACTGTATTTAATTTAAAATATATACTGACTGCACTGGTGATGCATGTAATGTATGATACACGACCTGCTGTGGGGTAAAAAACAGAAAACACCTAGCAGAACAACAAAAACAATATCCCACCTACAAATGTTTTCATAAAAATTACAAAACTACAAAAATCTCTGAAAAGCAGACGGCAAGGAGCAAAAGTGTTCACAAATGCAGTTTTAGATATCCCCATGAAGTAATATAAGCCTATCTAGGTCTAGTGGCCTAGTTCAGGGGTTCCCAAACTTTTCCATGCCAAGGACCCCCAAATAGTCGTAGCCTCTGGCTGGGGCCCCCCTATTGCGAAATGGCTTTAAAAAAAACTTTTAAATTACACTGGCAAATATAAAAAAAATCAAACATACAGCTTCTTAATACACAACACAATACTTTTGACCTTATTTTGATTCCATAATCGGGCCGTTAGCAGCTCAACGTAACACTTTGACTGACAGGCAGACGGTTAGTTATTGGCTGCGATTGAAAGAAGGGCATGGCAAAGACCTCATTTCGATATGAAAGGATTTATAACAATTTATATCTTATTTTAAACCGGCACAGTAATCTTATGAATTGAATTGAAATTTATTTTTTAAATACATTTTTTATTATTTTTTTTTATTTTTTTTTGCATTTTCCATTTTCCTCTCCCTTCCAATTGGCCCCCCTGGCGCCCCCTGGCGGCCCCCCGTTGGGCCGCGGCCCCCACTTTGAAAACCCCTGGCCTAGTTTGTCTTATGCTTAATTTTTACGCGAAACTTTGTGGGTCTTACATTCAGAGTTGGATAACACAAACATATGCAAACTGGAATGAGTCTATTTTTCCCTGTGTTGAGACTGTTATTCGTATCCTCGCAAGACAATGAAAAAAATAGAATGTAGATTATATTCTAAGTTTGTTGGAAAGCCCGAAGGTGAGCGGCGTATGGGACAGCAGCGTAAAGTACGTTTGAGCGCAGTAGCTTCAAAGCACGTCGGAGCGCAGTAGCACAAAGCACTCTGAGGTGTCATCTTAGAAGCGAGAGAGGAGAAGAAGTGAGAAGTCATTGGAATCAGTCAGACTGAAATAACCTAACCTAAATTGAACGTGTGCGTTCATGACCCTAATGTACTATTGTTTGGATTAATATAAGCACTATGGCAACCGTAATGTTTAAATATATGAAGATTATGTCTGTACATTCTCTTTGTTAGTTCACGCTAGCATACCTGTGCAATATGGCTGCTACGCCGCTTGTATGTTTCATTTAGTCACAAAGTGCCTTGTGCAATTTATATTGGTTGTTTCTTTGGTGGTCATGCATATGTATATGTGGAGGTCCTTTTTGTGTCACCACAATGTTTAGTGGAATGTTTATTATACATATGGTAGTTAAGTTATATAGAATATATTGTGCAGCCATGTGGGCAATATGGCACATGCTTATTTATGCACCGTGGTGGTGGTAACCCAGCTAACAAAATTGTGTTCTAGGAAGGTTCCCTGTATGTTATTAAGGTTGCTCTAAACGTTCCCTGGTTGATGCAATGTTGAGTTTTTTTCAGGTTCTAAGAGCTTTCACATAACGTTTCTGAGGAACGTCCCATTAACATTCCAGTAACATTCTGGGAGCATTCCTCTTAGGTTCTAGGTACATTATATGTAACATAAAGGTAGTATCTCCTGAGATCACAGAAATCTAATGTCCATTGGAAGTCAAAATGTTAAATAAGTCCAGAGAATGTTCCTACAACGTCTTTGTAGAATGTCCGCTTAATGTTTCACTAACATTACAGGAATGCTTTAATATTCTAGCATACAAAATGTGTGTAGATATTATATTGTAAATATTAAATTACCAATTAGGAGAACTAATCAGAAATTAAATCTCAAATGTTTGTGACTATATGGGCCGGATTCAGATAATCACGCGCAAATGGGATTTAGGTTACTCCCGAAGTTCAGCTTAGTTTAAGCTATTTGTGATTTAGACGTTTGACTTTTCCGCTGTTCTAAGCGTCTCTCCAGTAGCTATATACGTGCAAGGGTGGAGATTTTATGAAAATGAGGCGTGCATGCAAGATACGCAGATTCAGAGTTTACACTTTATAATTTTTTTCCGCCCAAAAAAAGGTAGTTTATGTCTAGCGCCGCCGATAGATTATTATAAAAAATACAGTATCTTTCGCATAAATTGATATTAGATCTTTTTTTTATTAGAGTGCATGTTATTTGAACATCATATTGGTCTTATTTTCCTTTTCCTAGCCTACTTGCAATTATCAAAGTGCTGTCATAAAAAATAAAATATATAAAAGTGCGATTGACCGTCTATATTTACCAGACAAATATTAGACAGATTAATTGATAGACAGTGTCTGGATCATATTCGCTTATACAGAGAGATGGTTTTATACTTGTGTCAGCTCAGCTTCTCCAAAATTATTAAGAAGCATGACTTCAACTGGTTAAGTTGAAGAAGTTACATATATAGGCTATTTAATATTGTGTTCAACCACTGTACATGATTTTATAAGGTAAATCGTAAATAATTCATTTTGATTTGTTTACTTAATGATAACCACTGTAACCACTATCCAACGTTTTTTTTTTATTGTGTGATGGGTATATCACAGTCGTCAATATTGTAAGGCTGAAAAATTGATTATCAGTCCTAAACCCTTGGAGCTGGTGGCGACTTCTTTGAGGGTGCAATAAAACAATTTACCAGGTGGCCTGAGAACCCTTTTTCCTTCCTCTAACCTCTACTGACTGTTCCAAACCACCGATCACAGGGTCGTAAACGACAGCTGGAATTGACCCTACAACTGGACATCAGAAGGAAACGGCATTCCTAATGATGCCGGGAACTCAGGCCTGCTCACAGGTCTTTTACGGCCTAGGTTCTGGACTGAATGGCTCTTGGAACATATTAAACAAAGCTGTATATGTATCTTGCATCATATGTATGTGCATGTAAATTAGTAATTGTGGAAGTATAAAGTAATTGTGGATAATATGATAAATGTGGTGAACCTGGATAATACTAATTGAAGTGTGTGGTATGTGAAAGTATAGGAGGGGGAGGAATAAAGAATGTGAAAGAAAGAAGGATTTTGTAAGTTGTCAGGGATGTGCTTGTCCATATAAGTATCTGGAACCTAGAGTGGCCATCACTGGGACCTCACCTGATATCTAGATATGATAGGGAAGATCATAAGATCACGCGCCGTCGTTCAAAGAGTCTTATTACTATCACTAGATTGGGAGGGGTAGACTCTGTTTCTCTCCCTGGAGGGGGGTCCCTGGGTGGTGAAACATCTCTTCCTGTCAGACCTTATTTGGACAAACAAAGGGACTTGTGGAGTGTGGAAAGTCTGCGCAAGACTGCATTTAAGGGAAGCCCAAAGGGATATTCGAGGAGAATCTGCTTAACAGTTCCCCTGGTACCATAGTCACACCGTACGGAATCACTTGGTTATATACTTTGTTAGTGAACTTGTTCATGTTTATTTGTCTTAGCAGCATGTTATCCTGTGTTTAGCTATAGGAATTGAATGTGTTCGTGTTTGCTCTCACAGTCTTAACCACTGATTATTGTCATTAATAAATGACCATGTTTCACATCAACTGCATCTTTCTTTTAAACCCTTTTTTCAGCTTCAATTGCCTGCATGATCTGAGCTGCAGTGTTCCAAGCACTGTGGTGTGTATGCTTGAGTCTCAGAGTCAGAACTCCTGCGTCTCGCTCAGGGTTAATTCTAAGCTAATGACCTCCCTGACTGTTATTCAATTATTTTTATATTTAACTTGCATGGTCTCCATGACTCTCATCCATCGTATACCCTTTTCAGCCTAAATTATGACTGAAGACTCAGGGGGACAATTCTGACAAAGGACCGACTGATCAGCGGCCTGGTGCAGCAAGTGGTGTTCTCAAGTTGGGAAAGGCAGTCAAGTTCTGCCAGCAAAGCAGGGTTGGTAGTGTATGGTTCTGGTGATTTGATGTGAAGAGAACCCATGGGCGTTCTACGCCGGTTCTTGTCAAATTCGCCTTAAGGAGCCCTTTAAATGCACTCTGACCTGGGCTCGCAACTATCTATGATAAATATAATGCATGTATTATGTTGGCTAGACCCCCAACCTCTGCGTTCTCCAGCGAACTGAGCTTCAGCAATAATGCTGATTCCGGCAAGCATATGTTGAGTAATGGTGGAGGACCTAAGGACGAGCTGAGTGTAACCACTCCGAGCTCCACGCATGTTTAACCCAAATTCTAAATTATAATTATGAATGGAGTCAGATACACGAGTAAATAAAATAATAATATTTCTAAATAACTTTTACCGTTTCCCACAGCAATAGTGGAATACATCACACTTAAACCTTCGCTCCGAGCTATTCCCTCATTGGTCTAGTAATTGTGGGTTCTACAATATCTAGGAGTTATGATCATTTCATCAATGCGACGTATTAATATGTTCACTGACTTCCACACCATGCAAGACCAACTATGATGCACAAAAGCAGGATTTTACAAAGACAAATGCGGTCATTAAAGACACTGTCACTCACACGTTAAAAATTCATACCCCCACAAACATTTTTTTAGTAGAAAGGTAGCAACCCAGGGGGTAGGTACAAGAAACAGCTCATTAGAATATCATGCCACCCACATTTTGAGATAATCAATCGCGGAGCTTGAGTTAGAATTCGGCGTAACCGAACCAACTCACGTAAAAACCGCACTGGCCATCTCTGAATCAGGCCCTATGTCATTTTCTGTAGTTAGTGGGTTATCTACTCACATTTTGTATGCTAGAAAAATGTTCAAGTCATGATGACATCTATCTGCAAAATAAATATTGCAAGTACTGTACCTGATAAGTGACTTTTTAAAGGATTATCTTGCTGTCCCTTTCAATTATGTGTATTTTAATAATATGAAGAAAGTTAATCAGTTATTTTTTAAAATTTCAAAATTAGATTTTATTATCTTGAGAATCTTTCACTTGAATTGGATTTAATTGTGTTCAATTAGCTGAGACTATTTCTCCCAAGTCTAGATCTGAAACCACATGTCTTCAATCATATAAAAATACGTTAAGACACAATGGAAACACATTTTAACACCAGTGACCCTATTGAAAGAGTTGCATTAAATGCAACATATTATTTGTTAAAGCAACATTAGACTCACATACAGACGTGTAACAAATTAAAGTAAACACAAGGTAAATGAGGAATCTGTTATACAGGTGCAGCTCAAAAAATTAGAATATTGTGAAAAAGTTCAATATTTTTTGTCACTCATTTCAGAAAGTGAAACTCATATATTATATAGATTCATTACACATAGTGAAATATTTCAAGCCTTAATTTCTTGTAATTTTGATGATTATGGCTTACAGCTAATGAAACCCAAAATTCAGTGTCTCAGAAAATTAGAATATTTTGCTTTAACATATTTTTAAAGTATCATATTTAATATTTGGCCGCATATCCTTTGCATGCTGTTACTTCCTGAAGTCTGTGACCAATCAACATCAAAAGACTCTCGATATCTTATTTTCAGGTGCTGTTACAAGCGATACTATAACCTCTATGCATTTGAACTGATCTCTATGGGAATTGGGGGGTGAGACTAGATTCAGCTGTAAATTACACTGGTACAGTATGGAACACATGGCTGGCTAAATGGCTGTAAGTCATCAAGGGTCTGAGCTATCGAACGAGCCCCAAACCATCACTCTGTTGCCAGATATGGAGTAAATGTGGATGGATCACTGCAAGGGTTATTTCTTCTGACTCATTTTCCTATAGAACTCTATGGGGAAAAAAGTCAGGAGAAACAACCCTTAAAGGGATCCATCCACATCTACTCCATATCTGGCCGCAGAGTGATGGTTTGGGGCTCGTTTGATACCTTAGACCCTTGATGACGTACAGCCATTTCGCCAGTCATGTGTTCCATACTGTACCAGCGTAATTTACAGCTGAATCTAGTCTTACCCCCCAAGAAGGGAATGGGTATGCTGTGGGTAATAGAAAATAATTAATTAATTAATTAATTAATTCTTATCTTTAACTTTTTGACTTACCAAACAGAGATATTATGACAATAGCCCAAGAGCCCTGAAACTCTTGGCCTATAAACTTAAAAAACAACAAACTAAATCCGGTTTCAGATAGAAGCCCCAGATTCCTATCCACCTTTAGGGAATCTTTATCCGCTTGGTAGTCTTATAGTGACTGCCACCTTTGGAAGTCAATGTTTTGTTAGTATGTTGTTTTTATGTTGTTCACTTATTCACATGGCTGTCAACCATAACGTTAGATATTTGAAAAGCAACTTGACCAAATATCTCTTATATAACATGGAATATAAATTGAAGGGTAAACTATCTTATATGTTAAACCGCCTCTAATAAATGAAAATATTAAAAAATTATCTCATATAACGTGAATGGCATCAATAACCCTATTAAGCGTAAGAAGTTACTACAACAACTCAAAAAAGAAAAAGAAGATATAATCTTCTTACAGGAAACACACTTCGTGAAATTAGAACACGAAAAGCTAAAAAAACTTACAAACGCTCAGGTATATCATTCATCATATAATTCTTCAAGAAGAGAAGTTGCTATTTTGATAATGCCCCAAATAGCATTTAAGCTGGAAAGGTTGATAACAGACAAGGAAGGTAGATATGTAATGGTAGTAGGAAATATTGATGAGGTAATGGTTTCATTCATGAATATCTACAACCCCCCTGAAGAAGGTCCAGATCTAATTTAAAAAGTTGTTAAAATAATAGTTTTAGAAAGTCAAGGGATAACAATCACTGCAGGTGACCTAAACCTAATCATGGACCCAAGTATGGATGCACAAAGTGATAGACAACACAATTCAGATCAAGCTGCTAAAATAATGAGAAGAGCAGCCAAGGAAATAGGTCTGATAGATGTGTGGCCAGATTATACTTTTTTTTCAAAAACTTATTGTAAATACTCAAGACTAGACTATTTTTTTTTATGTTTAAGAATTATATATCAAGGGTGATAGAATGTAATATAAATATAATCACATTGTCTGATCATGCTTTGATAACAATGAAATTGAACCTATACTTATAGGGGGGCCAGACTCTCTGGAGATTAAATAATTCCCTGTTACAAATGGAAGATTTCATGA
The DNA here is from genome assembly GCA_022702515.1 of Ilyophis sp. 1 JC-2022. Classification (NCBI taxonomy): domain Eukaryota; kingdom Metazoa; phylum Chordata; class Actinopteri; order Anguilliformes; family Synaphobranchidae; genus Ilyophis; species Ilyophis sp. 1 JC-2022. The sequence continues at coordinate 89,143,426 of CM040402.1, read as the reverse complement.
TTAAAATAAGATTAATTATTAAAAATTATCTAGAAATCAATGACACAGAGGAAGTTGACCCGGTTATACTGTGGGAGGGAGCAAAAGCTGTATTGAGAGGGGAAATTATTTCATTTGCTTCATACAAGAAGAGGGAGAGGGAAAAAAGAGTTAAAGAAATAGAACAATCAATAAGAAATTTGGAATTGGCACACAAGGCAAAAGGAAATAGTGCTGATTTACGCTCTTTGAATGAACTAAGGAAAGAATTTGACTGTTTACTAACTGAAAAGGTAGAGAAATCATTTATATTTACTAAACAACAATACTTTGACAGTGGAGCAAAAGCAATGAAGTAACATAGTTACTATCAAAGACCAAACCAGGAATATAATTGTAAAAGGTAAACAAGAAATAGCGCAAGAATTTGCTAAATATTACAAACAATTGTATAATTCTGACAACAATTTGCTCCCTAAAAATAGAATTAAAGAATATCTATCTGGGTTAAGGCTACCGCAGATAACAGAAGCACAAAACATAAACCTGACTTTGCCAGTCACGTTAGATGAGATTAAGGTAACAATAAATAAATTTAAAAAGGGTAAATGTCCAGGGAGTGATGGGTTTACGGGCGAATTTTACAAGGAATTTGAAAAAGAATTACTACCAACTTTAGAAAGAACATTAAATTGGGCGTTAGATCATAGTCAATGGGCAAATACCTGGTGCAGCTCTATAATTACAGTCATACACAAAGAGGGCAAGGACCCCACTGATTGCGGATCTTACAGACCGATAACTTTACTGAATGTCGATCAAAAGCTGTTAAGCAGCATCCTAGCAGATAGACTGTCAAAGATTATCTCACAAATTATAGACCAGACCAAACAGGCTTTATCCCAAATAGATATTTATTTGATAATGTAAGACGAACCTTGAATATAATAAATTACTCACAGAAAACGAATATTCAAACATTGATTCTTACTTTGGATGCTGAGAAAGCCTTTGATAGGGTGTCATGGCCTTTTATAATAGAAACCTGTATTAAGTTTGGCTTTCACGACACCTTTATCAAATGGCTTCAAGCAATGTATAAAACATCAAGAGCACAGGTCAGGGCAAATGGGACCCTGTCAGAGAGCTTCGAGTTAAAACGGGGAACGAGACAAGGGGACCCACTATCTCCATTAATTTTTGCAATTTGTATTGAACCTCTGGCAGCATATATTCGAGCAACCAATGAAATTGAAGGGGTAAAAATAGCAGAGCAATGTCATAAATTGGCATTATATGCATATGATGTGATCTTATATGTTACAAATTTAGAAAAATCCTTACCAGCACTTATGCAAATAATTAATAACTACAGCTCAGTATCAGGATATAAATTAAATATGCAGAAATGTGAAGCAATGGTCCTAGGTGTCCCTGTCTGTAGAGACATGAAAAGGGAATATCTATGGCAATGGGATAATGATAGAGTTAAGTATCTGGGAATTGTGATACAAAAGAATCTTAAGTTATTATATAAATTGAATTATAACTGTCTGGAGGTACAAATTAGACAAGATCTGAATCGGTGGAGAACTGTATTATTATCATTGGGTGGAAGAATAGACGCAATAAGAATGAATGTATTGCTGTTTCTGTTTTCTGTTTCTATTCCAGACAATACCCCTGTTCATAAGTGCAAGTGCTTTCAAAAAATGGAATAAAATGATAAATACATTTTTATGGGATGATAAAAAACCAAGAGTTAAAATGAAGACACTTAAAATGGCTAAAAAGAAGGGAGGCCTTGCCCTCCCCAACCTAAAGCACTATTATTATGCAGCTTAAATGCAACCAATACGTACTTGGTTAAATGATCATTCTGAAGCAAATTGGAGGACAATAGAGCAACACATGTGTTGTGTCTCAATAAAAACGATGCCTTTCTGCACAACGAAGGACACAAGTAGTTGACAGTACACTAATTAGAAATACTTTGGAGACCTGGGATAGAATTAAGAGAAATTGTGAAATGAGAGATGACCTAATCATACTGAGAGAGATAAAGGAAGACCCAGAGTTTACTCCTAAAAAACATGATATAACTTTTAATATATGGGCACAAAAGGGACTGATTATATTTGGACAATGTCTAAATGAAAATGGAATAAAGTCATTTGAATCTTTAAGGCAATACTATCATTTACCACAATCTCACTTCTTTCGATACCTACAAATGAGAAGTTATATCCAGAACAGTAAAATACAAAGGAAAACCATTAGTGACCTTCATCCACTTGTGCAATTTTTGGTAAAGAACTATAGTAAAATCAGAGTGCCACATCAAATCTCAACAATATACACTATTCTAGAAAACAACCACAAGCAACAAGACACAAAGGCAAAACTAAAATGGGAAGAAGAACTTAACATACACATATCTGAGGACACATGGAAGGAAATGAATCAGAATGCACGTGCAACCACAGCATCTCCCTATTGGAGAGAATACGCATGGAAAATACAATCACTGTATTTTATAACACTAGTGCAACAAGCTAAATATAATTCTAAAATAAAACCAAATTGTTGGAGGGAATGTGGTGAAACATATGTCAACTTTGGTCATATCTTTTGGTTTTGCCCATCATTACAATTGTTTTGGAACAACATACAGAAGGAAATTAATATTATCTTAAACAGGGTTATTCATTTGAATGCAGACTTCGTGCTGTTAGGCAAAACAGTAGACAAAATAGGAAATAAAAATGATTAATATAAATATTTGTTAAGGATATTGCGTATAACAGCACTGAAACAGATAACAAGAAACTGGCTTCAAAAAGCATGCCCCCTGATAGATAAATTGAGAGATATGGTTCAACAAATATACCAGATGGAGTACTTAACTTATAAAATGAGGGGGAATCTGAAATTATTTGAAAAAAGATGGGCTATGTGGTCAAGTTACTATCACAAGGTAAAATAAAGTTACTGGATTATGGTGCTCCATATTATAGCTGACAGTCATTTAGGGGAGCACTAAATATTTCTTTATTATTATTATTATTTATATATTTTTTTTTGTCTGTTTGTTTACCTTAGATTTATGTTTCTGTGATGGGTGGGAAATTTTGATATAAGGAAAACTTTTGGATTTATGGAATACAGTAGGTAGTTATTTAAATACGAAATAAGATTAAATAGATTATTTATTTATTTTTTTGTTATTATTATTTTTTTTTTCTTCTATAAATTCAAAATTACGATAATATACTGTAATAATTTAATGTATAATGTATTGTAAATATTGTTAATAACAATGACTTTCATATTGACTGAATGTTATTATGATGTATCACTGGGTGACACCTATTCACATTATTATTTAAAAAAACAACAAAAAAAACCATTTTGTTATCACCACATAGACTGTATAACATGGGTAAGATGTATTAAATGATATGATAACCATTTTTAAAAAGTAAAAAATAAATTAAAAAAGAACATGACAGGAACATTCTATGTAACATAAGTGGAATATTTTAGGAATGTTAGTCGAAATGGTCCGTTCGGGTTTCTCTAAGGCTTGGATTTAACGTTCCCTTACTGTGTGACCAGAGTACATTGCTAACATTCCCCATACATTCTTGCCACGTCATTACAAAACATTATTTTGGGAACATTCTGGGGTGTATAGGAGAATGTTACTCCAAGATAACAAAATAACATTCAAGTAACATCCCATAAATGTCACAAACATTGCAATGCGTTTCCTGGATGTCATAATGTTGAGTTCCTTTCAAGTCCTCAGAACATTCCTAAAACTTGATTGTGAACTTCCCCTTCACATTACAAGAACATGACAGGAACATAAGTAACATAAGTGGAATATTCTAGGAATGTTAGAAATGTTAAATTTCAATAGGGTCACTGGTGTTACTTAATTGGGTCACTGGTGTTGAAATGTGTTTCCATTGTATATTAAAATGTTTTAATATGATTGAAGTCATGTGTCTTTAGCTAAGACTTGGGAGAAATGTAGTTTTAGCTAATTGAACACAATTAAACCCAATTCAAGTGAAAACAAAAGATTCTCAAGATAAAAAAACCTAATTTTGAAATTTCTTCTAAAATGCACATAATTGAAAGGGACAGCTACAACATCCTTTAAAACGTCACTTAAAAGATACTGTAATGGATTTTAGTGGCGGATAATCAAACGTGAAGGTAGGGGGTTCAGAAAAAAGTCACTCACGCAGTGAGGACCAATAAAGGGAATAACTAAATAAATGCAAAGAAAGAAAAGACAGGAAACTAATTCCTTGTGGCTAAACAGCCAAACAAAAATAACCCACTAAATTGGGGCGAACTCGAATAACGAGTGAAACACAAACTAAGTCTCCCGAGCTCAATACTGGAGCCAAAACGGGAAAACTAGCAAAGAAAAGAACACCTTCGGCAACTAAGTTCGGTCGGCCGGAAGAGTGTAAAACAAACAAAACAAACAGAGAAAACTGTCTCAGAGAGGACAGCAAAGAATAAAATAAACAGCGTTTAACGTCACGAGGTCTCTAGGACCTGGCATTACCAGGCTCAATGCAATGTTGAATGACAAAAAAGCACCGGGGAAGCGGAAGTAAGGAACTTAAATACCTCGCAGGTAGAGACACAGGTGAAAACAATGATGAGGGAAAGCAAACCCAGGAATGGAACGTGGAAAAAATCCGGAAATAAAGACGAGAACCGCAGCGGAAAAGAAAAGAAAAACCCACGGACCATGACAGATACTTCATGTCATCACGATTTGAACATTTTCTACCCTATAAAATGTGTTATGGTAACCCACTATCGACAGAAAATTACATAGTCACAAACGTTTGAGATTTCATTCCTGATTAGTTCTTCTATTTGGTAATGTAATATTTATGAATACAACTGAAAATACAAGGATTCTTTGGCACAGGTCTGGTACAACTAAAGTCCTACGTTATAGGTTGGTAGTGTGTTTTTGGAGTTGAGCAAAATCATCACAAGACCGTGGATGATTTTGTGAATATAATGTTTTATATTTTCGTGCTTCTCTTTCTTTTTCCCCTTATTCTGATGTTTAAATCTCCCCCAGTTTCTGAAACCTTGATTTGTTGGGACACAGTGCTGCTGTAAAGCCAAACCTTAATTTGGCGAGGAAGTCTGCTCAGGTTTGTTGATGATTTGATTATATGGTTTATTATTATTATTGAATGCTATTTATCTTTGTATCATACTGAATGTTAAATAAATGTAACCATTGTGAACTACTAAATCCAAATAACTGCAGTCTTTTGTGTGACTGTATTTGTATGTCTTTTTACCCCCGAGCACGTTTCACCACACCTGGTTCAACCACACCTATGTGTCAGTGCCAACCTCTCTTGCACACCAGCCTCTAGTCGTGCAAAACTTACCCGGACCATCTCCCCTTTCTCCCTGCCCCCCTCCAGCTATGGCCTCTGTGAGGACCAAAATATTGACCTCTGCCACTTCCAGTTCTGTAAGTTTATCTTCATTCTCTTTTCAAGCAATGTAAGATGGGTTATTTTACAGCTGATGGTGTGCCCGTGCGTGCATGAGCGAGTGAGCATGCGCAAGCATGCATGTGTCACACTGCCTGTGTGTGCCCTATACTGTTACAGTGGATCTGCTGCTGCTGGTCCTGCACCTGCTCCCACCAGCACTGTGATTACTCCCAGTGCTGTCCTGCCTGCAGTTGCCACTGCAGGTGATGCTCCAGCTCTATCCCATCTCTTGGCCTCTGGAAGAGATCCATTTTTCAACATTCGGTGGACCCCCCGCGCACAATACACTAGTACCGTACTATCTGTTAGCAACACCTGTAGATATAGGATTTACACTGACAGGCTACAGCCTAATCACAACCTTCAGGACAATATCAACACCTGTAGATACAGTATATTCATACAGGATTTACACTGACAGGCTACAGACTATTATCACAACCTTCAGGACAATATCAATCAACACCTGTATCTTCTATATACAGGATTTACACCACATGATTGCAACAATATCAACACAGCCTACAGTACTCAATGGCATAAGCACACACATACTGTCCCACCTCCACCAACAGTTCTATGATTCAGATTCTTACATCAAACACACACACACACACACACACACACACACACACACACACACAGAGTGATCAATTAATTCTGCGTATAGACCTATAGCAAATAATAATATATCAACCTGTATTTCCTATCATATAGGACTTCCACCAGCCCATTTCAAAAAGTGGTGGGGACATGTCTCCAGCATAAATGACACCTATGGAGGCAAGACATCACTGTGCAAGACCATAAATGGATTGCATCCACTCTGTGGGGTAAAACCAGAGGCTGCGGAGTGACCTGAAGCTGTGGTATGAACCACCCGCCCCAGCTCTGATCTACAGCCAAGATCCCACACCAGAGCACTTTTTCGACCACAGGCTCCTGGTGTGGACGCTTACCACTATGAGGGATCTCTGTTATAAACAGAGATGGGAATGTTGGAGATCCAAATGCAAGTAGTTGGGCAATCTTAAAGTGTTCTTAAGAACACCACTAGAAACGGACAATAATCCGTAGTGGAGAAACAACTAAAAATGAAAGAACAACAAACCTCGCAATATAAACGAGGAGCTCGCTAAACGAGCAAAACAAAGGAATAAGCAATAACGCTTATCTAACTCCCGTATGTGGAGTGAAACAACAAAAAACAGCGAACTGAAAAGACCCCAAAAACTTTGGGTGAGACACTCATAGGTAGAGTAGAGAAGCAAAAGAAAACGAAACCTCTGCTCTGAAATAAGAGCGTATAAACTAGAACTGCTTTCTTTCTAAGGTTGTACTGCTAACAAGTCCCGCGTTGCTAATCAAAGCGGTCGATAGCAATACAACTTCCTATACCCTTTTTTACCAGCTCGAATGTCATGTGAAATAACATGGAAGCAACGAGAGAGGCCGGAAGCGGGGTATAAATAGTGAGCGGAAATAACTGCCAGGTGAACTCACTAATGACAAGGTGAAAGCAAAACCCGTGACGGAACACAGGAAAATCCGATAGATTACCGGTAAACGATAAAAACGAATAAAGTGACGTGGAGATAAGGGAAGAAAGGTCAGATCCATGACAACCACCAGCGGAAGGTTAGGTTACTCTACCCAGAATGTGCTAAGTGGGAGTGGCATTCATAAGAGGGTGTAGTAGGTCCTGGACATTGACCAGTGCTACCTTGTGATTATCCGCAGGTTCACTGACTGCAGAGTAGCTCACCTGTCATCCAGAAAGAACGTAACAGCACATTAATGCAGAAAACTTGGGCAATTTCAGAACTGAGGCGACAGGGCACAGCCCATACAAAGGACAGCGGCTGGAAAACAGTCAAAGAAAAACCTGATATTAAAATGGAACTTGCATTGTTTATACCCATTTGTAAATAATATTTGTTAATAGTTTTTTTGTATTCAATCTCGACTATATAACAAATCTTTTGTACGTTAATAGTTCCTTTTTTTAATTGTTTGAGCATAATCTATATTAATATTTCATGTAACTTAATAAAATCTGACCCCGACTGGCCATTACAATGAAAAAAGGCAAAAAAGAAGGAGCATCTCTAGAAAGTATTTAACCAGATGTTTTCTCAATGCAATAATTTAATGCTTAAGCTGTGAACACAAAAACAACACAAATATATCAGGTTTTTTGTGGAATCACTGTCCACAATTCAATTGAGTAAATCTAATGGATTTCTTTTCAGTGTATACTGTGTTTTCTTATTTCGTTTTTCAAAGTTATTTGAATAAAAGTGTTTAAATTCTCATCCAGTTGTCTGAATTGTTTAATGAAAAAGCCATTACTAATCAAATCAACACATTTGGGCTACTTCATGAGAAACTACACATTATTAATTTCTTATTTTTAAGAACACCATTTACATAGATGAAAGTAATAAAGTATGGAATAACAGGCAAACAGTTTGTATGATCCATCTAATCAGATTTCTATATGTCCCAGGCGAGGATCGAACTTGCGACCTTTGCCTCCCCACCGATGTTCCCCTAAAATGGAAAAATGTTCTGATTTTCAATAATTCATTGTGTTTTTTTGTTCTAAAATTGCTTCACAAAACACCAGACATGTACACAAGAAGCCTAAACTTTTTCAATTTTTCTTTCTTCTCCCTCTTTTTTTCCCCTCTTCCCCCTTCTCCCCTCCATTTTTCCTCGTTCCCCGTGTGACCCAGCCTATTGTTCCCCAGCCCACGATAGGCTGGCAGTAACGATGGTCAGTAAACAGGCTAGATCTATAACAGTAGTCAGACAATGGATAAACGCTCAAAAGTGACAGTAGATAAACTAACAGGCAACAATTTTGCAAAGACATGACATGAACACTGAGCTTAAATGCAGGTGTAGACAGGTGCAGACACTTAGCTTGAGAGCAGCATGCGAATGGAAATCAGGTGTGGAAAGCTGACAAGGTAACAAGATAATTAGTACTCGTTAGTAATAAACCTATCCTGACCTAGCGTTAGTAAATTATTAAATGACATGCACGAGAAACGTAAGGTAAACATGAATACATAGTTAGAGAGTTAGTATTACCCAATCCTGATCTAACGTTAGTATATTAGTAAATAGACACGGGAGAATGAAACAATTAGGGAAGCGTGAGCGACAGCAAGAGAAAGAAACAGCATGAACGCAAGGCTGCGGAAAAACTTGGAAATATGTATGCTTAAACAATGAACGGGAAACGTAATTTGAATCAAACATAAAACGTGACATGACAAGACAAGAAATTAACTCGTAACAATAATCCAACATGAAACGTGACATGACATAAAAATGAAACGTAACAAGAGTAAAACATAAAACGTGGCGTGACTAGACTAAACACAATACGTGACATAAACAAGAAATCTAAAGACAATAAAAGAAAATAAAACGTGACATGACAGTAGAATCGTGACAGTGATCACATTTTAGATCGAATTTATGCAGATATACAGAAAATTCTAAAAGGTTCACAAACTTTCTAGCAACACTGTATAGCTATATATATATATATATATATATATAAAAAGATATCTGGCATAGGAGTATGGCCTGTAAGGGCAACCCAGTACTACAGTAATCAAAAGAATAAATACACACACACCTACAGCACATTACAGTACACTGCTAGAAAAATAATGTTATATAAAAATACATAGTACATTTCTAAAATGGCATACAAATAGTATGCATACTAACTAGATATACTAATGAATGATCTATTCAATAGCTCATTTCAGACAATAGCATGACTACTAGGAGATATGAACCCTGGTGCTGGAGTACAGAGCCAAAACAACACAAAATGTATCACTGTCCTAACACTTTTGGAGTGCACTATAGAGAGCAGAAATTTTTCATTCATTTATTTATAATTAGATTAGTCATTTCTGGCCTGCATAAACACTTGCCTGTGTTATTTTTCTCTTTTTTGTCTCACATTATTGACTTGATCTCATTAAGTAGATTCGGTGTAGAGGACGGTGATTAGCTGGCAAATCTCAAAGGCCATTTACACAATCCAGATATAAAGCCTGATAGGTTACTTGGGTATAGACAATACATTTTTCTACGTGTTGTTTTCTCGTGTAGCCTAGTTAGAAAACAAATTAAGTCTTTAGCCCTTTGGCTTGACAAAATATTTCACTATTGTTAAATATATGGCGGGGGGGGGTTTTTGTTCAATTTCAAGAATTGGAAAAAGCCTTTGGGCAAACAAGCAGTCTGCTGTTTGCTGATCGTCTGTACCTTTTCTGTTTGCGGTGCAGGAGAAATTATCACCGGAAAAGCTGGCGCAAGAACAGCTCAGAGCCTCCCCGGTGTTTTATACACACATGTTATAGAACTACCATGGAGAATTCAACTGAAATTGTGTTTGTTCTACAAGGGCTGAATGAGACGATGTCAAACAAACTCTCATACTTTGTTGTCACTCTTCTTGTTTACCTATTTACTGTTTTTGTGAATCTGACTTTGATTACGACCATTATTTTGGAGAAAACACTCCACGAGCCCATGTTTATATTTCTGTGTAACTTGTGTGTAAATGGGATATTTGGTGCCTCTTCATTTTATCCTAAAATATTGGTGGACCTTTCATCTGACTTGAGTGTTACTTCGTACAAAGCTTGTCTGGCTCAAATTTTTGTAATATACAGCTACGTCTTCTGCGAATATACTGCGTTAACAATGATGGCATATGATAGGTATGTCGCGATATGCAAGCCGCTCAATTATCACTCCATCATCACGCCTCGGAAGGTGGTCAAATTGCTGCTTTTTAGCTGGGTGTTTTCCATCTCTGAAACAGTTATTGTGGTGATCCTGACAGCCAGACTACCGCTCTGTGGATTCAACATCGAAAAGCTTTACTGCATAAACTGGGCAGTGGTAAAGCTGTCATGTGTGGATACCACAATCAACAACATATACGGTTACATCCTTATGCTTTTTCACGTCGCACTAGCGCTGCTAATCTTGGTTTCCTATGTTCATATTGTCAAAGCCTGTGTGCGATCGCAGGAAGAACGGAGTAAATTCATGCAGACCTGTTTGCCCCATTTAATCGCACTGACTAACTTCACGATCGCACTTGTTTTTGACATAATGTACGCTCGCTATGGTTCTAGCAGCCGTCTGCAGGCTCTGCGCAATTTCATGTCCCTAGAGTACCTCGTTGTTCCACTGCTCCTAAATCCCATCATCTATGCCCTGAAACTGAACCAGATCCGCCGCAGAATCTTTAGAATTTGCAACCAGAAAATATATGCTCTTAAGTGAATGTCGTTTTTACTTTCCTGTCCAGGCTGGAAAAGATAAGATTTTTTAAAGAATCTGTGTTTGATTGAATTTTACATTTCGAGCTGATATAGCCTATTGGAATCTGAATCGTTATCAATCCAGTCGTCTCGTTCACAATAGTAAAATGGATTAATTTTACATTTGATGTGATTTCCCATACGGAAAAATCATATATGAAAATACATGGGAACTACATGTATTTTAACATATGTACTTATATGTGTAACAAATACATAAAAATATATTTAACATAATATATTTACATACATTCAAAATATATTGTGAAATATATTTAAATATTCAAAATTGGCCACTTTTGCATATTTACGACATGTATTTACATACATTTAAATATATTTTCAAAATCTTTTGAAACGAGCACGGTGTGATATTAGGAATGCAAATATAATTAAATATATTTTATAAATATATTCACTAAATATTTAAAAATGAATTAATATTCCATAAAACAATATATTTAAAATGTATTTCAAGTCAAAAGTGAAACTCAAGAAAATAAACATGCTTGGTTTACACAAGATATTTTATTTCATGACAGGATGAAAAATACACAGTATTTATGATAGACACAAAACAGTGCAGAATATCAAAAGCAAAATGCACCAAACTCTCAACACTAAGGGCTTAAGCTCCTGCTTTTCTCCTGGAACCGGAGTTCTGCCAGTTTGCTGTTTATTGAAACCCCAAGTTGCCCCTTGGTTTATTGTTTATTGTTTATTGTTTATTAGCAAGGATCCCCATTAGCTGACGCCAAGACGTCAGCTAGTCTTCCTGGGGTCCGATACATCATTTAAAACATTACAACATAACAAAATAAAATCTAATTAAAATTAAAACATAGCGAGTCACACACACCAAGAAAACACACAAATCAACAAAAACAAAATACACCAAGGTAACAGAGAATATTGCATAGTTACATTATCATTGGCTCACTTGTAAGTAAGATCTTAAATTATTTTTGAACCTTGCTATATCTCTTATGTCACGTATGCCACTTTGAAGACAATTCCATGCCCCTATAGCCCTATATAAGACAGTTCTTTGCATGCTGTTAGATTTTGCACGGGGTAGACTAATCAGACCTCTACTTGCTCCTCTGGTGAAATGTAAATGCACAGTTGAGCTGTAAATTATTTTATCAAAGATACATTTGGGATTGTGAGTTATGATGACTTTCTGAAAAAATATAAGTAAGTTAGCAGATAGTCTTTTCTCAACATTCAACCATTTCAGACGGTCATGCATTACAATTACATTGGACCTATAGGAGCAGCCAAGAACAAGTCTTGCTGCCTTATTTTGTGCCACTTGTAGCCTATTAAGCAGCCGCTTCGAAGCAGAAGCCCACACGACAGAACAATAATCCAAGTGGCATAGGACCAAAGCACAAACAATTTGGTTCAAAAGTGTAAATGTAAGGAATGGTGAACAATTTCTTACAGTAGCAACAGCTCTACCCATTTTGGAGACAATATTGTTGATGTGATCAGACCATGATAAATAACAATCCAGCCAGAGGCCTAGAAGCTTAGCTTTTTTAGCCTGCTGTATAGGTTGACCTGCAATCGTTAAAACTAGTGTAGGATTGAGTGCTAATCTTTGATTGGACCCGAATAGCATACAGACAGTTTTAGAAATGTTAAGTACCAGCTTATTTGATTTTATCCAGTCATATAAAATGTTTAGCTCACTAGACAAGACCTGGTTAAGCTCTGAACCTGTCGATGCTGCATAATAGAGGGTCGAATCATCGGCATACAGTCAGACTAGCCTGTCGAATAGAAAATGGCATATCATTAGTAAAGATAGAGAATAGGAGGGGCCCCAGACAACTCCCCTGTGGGACACCGCAGTCTAACCTTCTACTACTTGATAAAGCACCATTAAAATAGACCCTCTGAGACCTAGAGGACAGATAACTCCTGAAAAATAAAATAGTCGAGCTATTAAAACCATAGTAAATTAATTTTTGTATTAAAAGATCATGATCGATCACATCAAAAGCGGTACTGAAGTCTAACATAACAGCACCCACCAGCATTGACCTGTCAATAGCTGAAAGCCAATTATCTGACATATGTGTTAAAGCAGTGCAGGTGGAATGACCGGCCCTGTATGCATGTTGGTGATCAGATGTTAAACCATTAGCTGAAAAGTAGGCCTGGACTTGCTCAAACACAATCTTTTCTAATAATTTGCTAAGAACCGGTAGAATGCTAATAGGCCTGCTGTTGGGACCACCGAAAGTTAATTTAGAATCTTTTGGAAGTGGAATAATCTTTCCCTCCTTCCATAACAATGGACACACGCCACTGATTAGACACCTATTAAAAATGTGACAGATTGGTACAGAGATATGAGAAGCAGCCATTCTCAACAGTTTGCTGTCAAGGTGGTCTGTGCCCGTGGATTTGGAGTCAGACAGAAATCGCAATAGCCTTTCCACAGTCCCAACATCAACCAGTTGAAATTCAAAAGTACAGTTTTTACCCTTCATAATATGTTCTTTTATCAGCACCTCAGAGTTATAATTTACAGTAGTGTCCATTCCCTGCCTAAGCTTGGAAACCTTGTTGACAAAATAGTCATTAAAATAATCAGCAATGTGAAGAGGCTTTGTCAGATAAACACCCTCTGATTCAACAAATGAAGACTGAGCAGATTTTTTACCCATTATTTCATTCAATACATTCCAGAGTTTTTTACTGTCATGTCTGCTTTCAGAAATTTTCTGCTGATAATAGGTTCTCTTTTTTAATCTATTCAATTTAGTAACCTTGTTTCTTAGCTTACAGTAACAATTTTTATCATTAATTAAACCAGACAAAACAAAAATCTTCTTGGCCTCGTCTCTTTGCAACATTATGTCCTTCAGTGTGTTATCAATCCATGGGGCACGTTTAGCTTTAACAGTGAACTTTTTTAAAGGGGCATGTGTGTTAACAATTTTCATAAAATAATCCATGAATATATTTAGAGCTTCCACAGCATCATCTACCTCACTCACATCCTTCCATACAACTGTTCCAAGATCTTCCAGAAAGGCCTCCTCAATAAATTTATTGTAGGTTCTTGTAAGTACAATTTTGGCACTGGCTTTTGGCAGCTTAGTTCTCCTGGAAACAGCTATAATATTATGGTCACTGAAGCCCACTGGGATAGACACAGGTATAGAACACATATCCGGATTATTAGTATAGATGTGGTCTATGCATTTGGAGGTAGTGGATCCAGAACAATTAACAGAGATCCTTGTAGGTTGAGACACAATTTGAGATATTCCACAGATGTTGGTAATGGATTTAAGTTTGTTACTCAGAGAACAATTATCTGACAGCCAATCCACATTAACATCTCCAAACAAAAGCAATTCTCGGTTTTCTTCTGTAACCCTATCCAACATATCACACAGGCTATTGAAGTACAGGATATCAGAGCTAGGGGGCCTATAACAGCAGCCAACCAATATGGGTTTTAGGTGTGGCAGTTGAACCTGCAACCAGATGGCCTCAATATCATTCATAACTAGATCATATCGTTGTTTTACCGGAAATAGCTCATTTATGTAAATTCCAACTCCACCCCCGAACCTGTTTCTGTCCTTTCTGTAGAAACAGAACCCATCTATAGCCACAACAGAGTTACTAAAAGAATCATCCAAATGCGTTTCTGAAACAGCAAGAATATTTATCTTCTTAGTTTGCAAAAAGAGAGCCAGCTCATGTGTCTTATTTCTAAGACTACATATGTTGATGTGGGCAAAGACTAAGCCCTTAGGTAAGTTGCCAATAGACATGATGTAAACACCACCAACAATATATTAAAAGCACAAGAAAAAACACGTAACAAACAACACAGACCACACATAGATGAACCTCCGCCTTGTTTAGGAACAGGCAATAACAGTCAGTGAAGTATTTGCAAGTTCCCTTAGCAACCATAAGGTCGCGTGTATGACGTCACAGCCATGCGCTATTGTTTACTACAGTGGAAAAACGCTAGCAGCCAGACCCATGGGCAGACCCCTCAGCTTGAACTTTTTCATCACCGCCGGTCAGCCAATATGTAATCTCGGAGTTACGATACAACTGTCCATCAATGAAAAGTTTATCGATGAACAGACGGGTCCTTTTTTTGCTGTTCCTGGCATCCGTCATGATTGGGTGGAGTAGACGCCGTCTCCGCATGATCTCCGGTGGATATTGATCAGTGATCGATAAGTCGGAGCCTTTCAGTTCTTTTCCTTTCTCCATGATGGCATGCTTCATTTTGGATTCAGTGACCTTCACCACTATGGGACGAGACCTCTGGACCCCAGGCTTAGACTGCCCGAGACGGTGCACTCTGCAGAAGCGGATCGCGTCAGCCTCCGGCTTTTTTATCTTTAGATTGTCTATTAAGACCTAACAATCTGCTCAGACTTCAGGTATGCTTCCTTACCTCCCTTTGCTTCATCAATTAGTTCAGGAAGCCCATGTATGATGATATTATCTCTCATACTTCTGCTCTGTAAATCCAGTAAATCATTTGCCATTTTGAAATTGGTTTCTTGGAGCTCCACTGTCACTCGTTGTAGTCTGATGACGTCGGTCCGTAGCGAAGCATTGGTGGCACTGGGGAATCTCTTTATCACGACTGCCGAAAAAAATTAAGAGAAAGGGAGGGAGGGGGGAGTGAAAGAGACCAAGAGAAAGAGGGTTTTAGTGTGTGGCCTGGGTTGGTCACAGGGATATTCAATTAATGGCCCTCGAGTACTGCTGGTTTTCTTTTCTACCTGGTCATGAATTGATCAATTAGTGTTGCTGATTGGCAGAGTTCACATACCAGGTGTGCCAGTTGCCTGATTAAAAAGTAAAAGAGGAAAGTGAAAACCAGCAGTACTTTTTGTTGAAATCTTAAAAATGTATGTGATCAAAGAAAACCTCACCAATTATTGCATGAAGTTTGTCGGGGTCCAGCCCTTCTTTTTGCTGCTGATCCTCCGCATCCAAATTGGTTTTGGCTTTCCCACCTTGAAATATAAATAACAAACCCAGTTATTCTGGACAGATCATTTTCTGAGTCACCCATCACTATAGTGGATGGTATCGTCTCCATTAATTTGTGTTAAAATGAGCATTGCTGCTGTACGACAAAAGCAAGCGCAAGTTAAATTTTTATTAACGTGCCCCCCCCCCACACACACACACACACACAATTTTGCAGTTATAACACAACTAAACTTTGGTAGAACTTTGGGTTGTGTAGTTACCTGGCCATGATATGAGTCCAAATAGTGGCAAAATATATTTGTTAGTTGCTCTGTGCTCCCCTGGGGTTATAATCCAGGATAGGGTATTTGTCGCTCTCCATTCACTTCTGGGGGGCAGCTAAAGCGGTCTCAAAATAAAACGGTCCCCAGGGGAGCACAGAGCAACTAACGAACATATTCCGCCACTATGGATAAGAGCGTTTGCTAAATGCCTGTAATGTAATGTAATGTTAGTGAAATTCACTGCAAGTTAACCAACAAACTTGAAATAAGAAGAAATACAGTGCTGGATCATTGTTGTTCCAACACTAAACATTTGCTAGGTTTTACAAGTAGGTTTTAATTAAATATGCACACGTGTGGGAAAAAAAAGAAGCTTTATTGGCACACTAAGGCCGGTGGTATTTGCTTTCAGTACAGCATGTTATAGCAACTCTGCATAAGCATAAAACGGCACATAATACAGCAACCAATATCAAACAACTTCTCTCACCTTCTGTAAATCACGCAATGGGGCTGTGCCTGTGGATGGCTCTGCGGCTGCTCCCCGGCAATCCTTCATCTTGGCCCACATCTCCTTGTCCTGGTCATTTTCCCCGGCTTTTTTCTGGAGAAGCTGTATGTGTGGAAATAATTGATTAAAAGCGACAATCTAAGACCAGTATATTTCTAAGGAGTAGCCTTCTTTCTTAAGTGATTGGGGGCCAATGTTAAAACGGCAACTACTACCCTATACTGGTGACTTTACTACAAGTAAAATTATTTAAAGTTTTTGTGGAATTTTCATTTAAAGCGATAACTTTCTGGTGTTTTTTTTATACTATTATTTCAGCGGTCAATTGAGGCAGATTATATTATATACTATATTCAGAATTCATACTCAAAAGCAGTTTTAAGTTGTGACCTTGCTGCAGGTCACTGCTGGCTTCTCTATTACGTTACCAGTAGCATATTTTCGGTTTGGCTTAGCTGCTCTTCTAGCAGGGGGATCCTCCTTCATGTCCTCCTCCAAGTCGTCTAGATAGGTCAAAGTTACCCTAAGCTATGATGGCCAGGGCCTGAAATTTTCACCAGCCAAATGGCTACTGATATAAAAAATTGGTGGCTGATTAATGTTTTAATCATCTACTGTAACTTATAGCGTTACATTAGACCAAACATTTTGTTTCAGGCCCGGAGATAACGTTACTGGTCCGGCTAGCTAACTTAAACATAAACCTATGTCAATTTAAATCAGTTTATAAAATGTTGGCTAACGTTAACATTACGTTACCCCCATCGACAGCACAGGTTTTCAATGAACGTTAAACTAATTACGTTAGCTAGCGTAACGTTAAATTATACGACAATACTTACATTAACATTAATGTACAAATGGCTAAATATCAATAATGTTACTTGGTGACTTAAGCTTACATCACCATAACATTAACGTTAAATTGATAGCAAAGTAACATATCCATTAGATATGAAAAGGTATTACCGTTAGCTAACGTTAACTTACCAGCCAACTTCAGCACTCGAGCGGAATAGACAGGCCAACCACCCTTCTTCGGCCGTTTGCCCGTCTGCCACTCCACCACGACACAGTTGTCACTAATCCCATCATCGTCTTCGTTAAAATGTCTTATTAAAGGGTTATGAAACCCTCAGTTACGTTCTCTCTCCGCCCACACCGCAAATTCGAAAAATGCAATTAAATGGGCGTGGAAAGCAGCAGCAGAGGGGGAGGGGCGAGGATTGAGGCTACCGCCACCTGAAGACACGCCCACAAGGAAAAAGATTGAGAGTGAAACGGAGTCTGTATCAATCACTGACTAATTCTGCGGTATTAGTTAATGGCTCTTTCGAGGTGGAGGACTTCTCCCCTCCGGAATCATCTGAGCTTTGCACCGACCAGGAGTATGAATGAGGAAATCAGTTTGAGCTGTTGGGAGAAGTTTCTGAGTGGTAGTCTAGCTAATTATCTTTTATCCCACTTGTGAACTCGACTATCTCCTTCTGCTTAAATCGATGTTATGCCCAGTATTGTTGGCACATATTAAGTCTAACCTACCCGTACACAAACTACTTAATAAATAAATGAACAATGAATAACTAAAATACGTAATTAACCTTAAGCATCACGTCACACCATCACTCCATTCTCAAACTAACTCGCTTTTTTAGTCCTCTATAACGTTACGGGAGACTTCATAATCTGCTCAAATCGATGTTCTGCCCAGTAAGTTAACGTTTGTCAGCAAATATTCAGTCTGACCTAACGTTACCTGCAGACTATACAAACATGAAAAAATACAACACGTAGGCCAATTAATGTCAAGTGAAACTGAACGGCTTTTTTATTTTTATTTTTTTTACCCACGTTATCTAAGCCATCTACAAATGCATGTTTACTAGCTATCTAGCTACACAAATAACTTAACTAAGACATAAGTTAACATAATCACAGCATGGGGCTTGTATCACTTTGTACCTTGTACCATTTTTATTTCAGTAAATACATGTTCCAGCTATGGGGGGTTCCAGATAGTGCAGTTAACTGTTATCCATCAAACGTAACTCCGTAACTCCTGCTTCAATCCTGAAGCAGACCCCAGGACAGTAAGATTGACAACGTAGTAGCTACCAAACCTAACGTTATAGCTTATACGCAAAAGGCAGTGAAATAGCACTGGCCAGTTAACTATGGTTAACGATACAAAAACAACTCAAGTAAATATCTTTGAGGCTACAAGATAACCATCACGTTAGCAATCCAACGAGACGCCGTTGGCTGCACTTAATTTAACTTACCCAATTTGGAGGGACAGAAATATCAGTAGGGCTTGGTAACGTTACCGCATTCCTTTGGCTGGCATACCCCAATTCAAACCGGGCATAGTTCTCCTAACAGTCCCACTGGAAATGCTTGTTGCGCACAAACTTGCCAGCAGTGCTGATCATTGGCGCCAGACCCAAAATGCCCAGTCAGAGTAGCTACAGCTCTCTCCGGATCGCTCGGGAAAGCATGTAACTGTTAACGTTAATCCACTGATGCTCTTGCACCCAGAGAAAGCACACTTGCGACCCATCAGTCATCGCTTGTAAATTGAAACTATTGGAATTGAAAAAACAAACTTACAATTGTTAATAACTAGCATAATTGGAAAAAATCAAATACATTGAAAGAGACGAACTGTAGGCTACAACGATATTGCTTGTCAAATGGATATAGCCATTAGCCACGCCTTCTCAGGAATGTATTTATATTGGGGGCGGTAACAAAGTGCGAAACTGATTACGTCCAAGTGTACAAAAAGTACAGTTCAACGTCATTTTCAATGACGTAGCCCATATTTCATTTTCAACCCCGGAAGAAGAAGTATAGGCGATGTAACAGCTAAAATACTGAAATTAAACATTTTGCCCAAAATTGTAGATGCTATGCATACTATTGTTCTCTTCCATCTTAGGCAATGCCTAGATGTTAGTTAACATCTAAAAAATTTGTTTTAGTGTTTCCTACCCCTTTAAAGAAGATTTAAGAATGTTTCCAGCATCTTGATCCTCCCCTTCACTCCATTGAATTAATGCATATACTAGGAGCTTTCTCAATGCTGGCGACGTGACGCAGTAACGTTACTGTGGCTAAAGAAGTCTGCGCGCCCTTCAACAACCGTTGAGATTTAAAAAATTAAAAATTAAAAAAAACCTTCTGACGTAGGCCTATATTTGGAAATGTGTACACCACGCGTGTTAATAATGAATTATATAATGAATACATTTATATATATATATATATATATATATATGTATATATTATATATTGATTGTAACATTACGTATGTTGTTCTGTGATTATTGGAGAATATAATCCAAATGCGCCCTGACGTCACCTAGCTAGACGAAGAATGTTGAGAGGCATATGTGCATTTTATACATGTATTTATAAATATATTTAAATGCATGTTGTTAATTTATGTATTTTATACATATATTACACAACATATTTAAATATATTTCGAATTTTCTGCCATATATTTAAATATATGACTTTTCCGTATGGGTTTGTTTTAGCCACGGTTGACCACAAACAATAGTCCTAACAGCTGTTCGACCGCTACCGTGGCCCATTCTGTAGCATTTGAGGAGGATTTTTCCACAACAAGTCCATCGGAAAATGTGCATGGATTTATGAGGTGGAGATTTATTCCGCTTTCTCTCCCAAAAGATACAAAAAGCGTTGTACATTTTGTGAAATATGCATTTTCATATTTTGTAAAATGTTCACAGTTTGAAGAAAGGAGACTTTCAAAATTGAATTAATAGCAAGCTAAATAGGCTATAGCCTAGCTATAACGCAGCTTAAATCACACAGGGCAAGTAACGTCGTAAATGTTTCATACAGCTGGATATTCACTGCGGCAGTAGCCTACATGTTAAGTAGCTTTCCGAGGGATATAATGGCACTGCTCTGCTTCATAATCAAACCTGCCACTTCCACGCCAAGTAGGTCTACTCTGTAATTATACCACTATACTGCAGTGTCACCACAGGTACTGATAAATAATTACTGTGAATCTTGGTCAGGTATTACCTGAAAATTGCTCTGCATTTTAGGCATAGACGGTTATCTGCTGAAACTAAATCTTTTGTTAAAGAAGTGTGTTGAAGGTATATTTAAACAATTTGTGGATGACAGGAATGTATTAGGTGTTTGCAGCTTTTTTGAGGATGGAATTAATTATTTTAAATGTATAATTTATATAAAAATAAATTTTTAATTAGTTCAAAGTTATTCCATGATCAAAGTAAAATTCCTGTGTTACTATTATGGTATTAGACGTTAATGATTTTGTGTGTCTTGTTTTTTTTTTTTTAAATCTACAAATCATCAGACGATTAATCATAGCAACATGACATACTGTGAAAGGCAAGGCCTCACATGATGTTGAATACATTGTGTTGTACTGTGGAGCTGCATGAAAAATAATACTGTATGCTGTGATACTGTAAAATAATATTTTTCTCTCTTCCTAACCAGGAGATACATTCTCAAGAGCAATGTTTAGCTTGTCCATGGCTGAGTTATTTATTCTGTTGTTACAGAACCTGTCTTATCACCTGTTTATGCATCTTTTCATTGTGCTATTGTTTTTTAACTGCATGTCAGATTCCCATTAATTAATAAACAATGCACCTTCAACAATAAATGTCCTGGAAATTGTAGATATTTATAAAAGATTAAATCAGCATGCTGTCATGTGGTGGATGTGAACCACTGTTGCATTTACCCCATGGGAATGTAGACAGTCCATCCACAGTGATGTCCAACTAAATTAGCAGGGGGGTGCAGTGTCTGAGTTTTTGTGGGTTTTTTTTCAATCAGCTGCCTATTAAGGCCTTTAGAACAAGGTGTGGATTATTTAGTGTAATTACTCAGTGTGTGGATCCAGGAGCAAAGATTAGACAAGGAGGCAGAGGTAAGTAAAAAAAAGGGCAAAAAGGCTTTACTTGGGGAAGCAGGGTAAAACAACAAACCGGACAGGCAACACAGGGAAACTAGATACACCAAACAACAAATGCAAGGAATATACTAGAGTGAAAATTTTTAACTTGCGAACAACCAGCAGGACAGCAGTGAACAAAGACCCAGCAACAAATACAGAGAACAGGGAACTTAAATACACAACCAAACAGCTGAAATGAATGAACCAGAACTGGACACAGGTGAATACCTAACCAATACTACAATCACCTGACAGACAATGGGGGGAAAACAAAGAACAGGAAGGCATCCTAGGGTCGGGAATGAGGCCGTTTCTAGTGACTGCAGACGGGAACTGTAACACTTTAGCCCAGTGGTTCTCAAACTCGGTCCTGGGGCCCCCCTGTGTAGGCTGGTTTTCGTTACAACCACAATTGCAATCCAAGAATTTTAACAAGCTGTTAATTTTTCTTAATTGCACTAATGGATTTTGATGGATTATTTACCCTCTTAAGCCAAATTACTTCCGCAAATTACGTTAAATTTCAAGGGATAACAAAATAGCAACAAGACAATCCTGACAAGAGGAAAACTAGCTAATGAGCTAGCCTGCTGAGCTTGTTAAACCGAATGAATCACTTGTAGTACAGCGGCTAAGGGCCTTATTTTAGACCGATCTTGCATTTTATGATGAAAGCATGACATTTTGTACACAGCTAGGGGAGGTCCTTTGGAAAGTTTTTGGCTATAGGGGCATTGCTGATTTCTTCCATAACCCCCCTGGCGGCCAAGCACACCAGAAGTGCTTTCGGTACTGACTTTGATTAGTCATAATATCAAAAATATACAATGTAGAAAATCATATGATAGCTTAAAATATTTGGAAAGACACAGATGTAAATATACTATGACAATTGTACATCATATTTATACCCTTTAACTTGTATTAAGATATTTGCAAAATAAGCATTTGTTGTTGAGTTTTCATCTGTATTTTAGATATTTTTAAGGAATTTACATTAAAAGTCATACCCTTCTATTCCCTGAAGTCTACTCAATAAAATTATATGCAATACAAGTATATGTATGGTGTTATTGCTCAGATATGTGACATAGAAGCTGCCCTGTACATTTCACTTATTTTTCAAAAAAACCACAATACAATATGACAAAACCATTTCCAAGGCATGATTTATTTGGCAAAATCTTAGGTATTATTTTCTATATAACAATAGTTAGCTCTGATGAATGAGCTCCAAGTAAAAATTATGAGTGAGTGATGAGTTTGTTTCCATGATGATGAGCTGTGCAAGGAGTACAAAAAAGATCCAAAATTAAAAACAAAGAAGAATGAAATGCGGAGGACGAACAAGGAAGTAGTGTTGGCCAGACACTTATTTTAAATACTTATTTTTTCTTCGTTTCACAAGGATCTTTATTGTTATTTTTACTAGAATAATAATTCTATTTTATAGTACCATATCTCCGTCTTTTTGCTCATTGTAAGCGATTGGCGGTTTTTTTTTTGCAACCAAAATTACTTAGTGGGCTTTTTTAAAATTCACATTATGTTCCATCTCAACATTCTGAGTAACTGATTTTTTCAGAAAACATCTTTGCAGTAAGAGAAACTCCTAGGGCGGCAGTGTAGTATAATGGTTAAGGAACTGTACTTGTAACCGAAAGGTTGCAGGTTCGATTCCCAGGTAGGAAACTGCCGTTGTACCCTTGAGCAAGGTACTTAACCTGAATTGCTTCTGTATATATCCAGCTGTATAAGAATGGATAAATGTAATAAGATGTAATAAGAAGTTGTGTAAGTCGCTCTGGATAAGAGCGTCTGCTAAATGCCTGTAATGTAATGTAATGTAATGAAATTGCTTTGACAGTTCAGCTTGGACAGAAAACACTCAAGAAGCGCAAGTAAATGGATCAGTTGGTAGGTTTCAGACCTTTCTATAAACTAAATGAACTAGATCGATACAAAATGGTAGATATATAGTATAGTATAGTAAATGCTTACTAAATGCAAACAAATATCTAAATGACAGTTGGTAAGTCATGATTAGAGACCTATTTGCTTTACAACTACTGGTATTGTTATAGCCTATACCTCCTTCAATTTCAGGTTTAACATGCTCATTATGGCAAAATGGTGTGATTCGGAGAATGCAATAATGATATCCTACATAGGTGTGTATACGAAACAAATAATACTCATTATTAAGATTATACTAATTAGCCCATTGGCATCGCATATGATTTTTATAGATTACATTATCTACTTCTCTTGCAGTTGTCATAAACCCCACAAAACCCCACCTGACAACCTAACAGGATTCAGCAAATTAGATTGTTTACCAAAGATATTTAAATTAGAAAGATTAAATGATGGCACAGGAATGGAGGAAACCGTTCTCAAAAATAAGGCAAGATTTCATCGTTCGTGCAGACTGAAGTTCGATTTGACAGAATTGAGAAGAGCAGAGAAAAGAAAACCCAGTGTCAAAATTGAAAGTGTCAGGTCTGAAAAGTAGACTCAAAAGAGTAATGAAGAGATATGTTCACTGAGGTGTTTCCTTTGTGGTACTGGCGATACTGGAAAGTCAATGCATGAAGCGTCGACAATGAACCTGAACAGCCGTGTGTATGAATGTGCGATGAAATTACAAGACCTACCACTACTAGCTAAGTTATCTGCAGGAGACCTGATTGCACAGGAGGCAAAATATCACAAGAAATGTCTTTCTGCATTATATAACAGAGCTCGGGATACGAAATCATCAGCAGAGACCAGAATGCATGATGACCATTAGGTTGCGTTTGAAGAGGTTGTATCATTCTGTAATGGATGGGAATGTTGGAGATCCAAATGCAATAGCTGGGCAATCTTAAAGTGTTCCTAAGAACACCACTAGAAACGGACAATGATCCGTAGTGGAGAAACAAATTAAAATAAAAGAACACAAACCTCGCAATAAAAACGAGGAGCTCGATAATCGAGCAAAACAAAGAAATAAGCAATAACGCTTATCTAACTCCCGTTTGTGGAGTGAAACAACAAAAACAGAGAACTGAAAAGACCCCAAAAACTTTGGGTGAGACACTCGTAGGTTAGAGTAGAGAAACAAAAGAAAACGAAAACCTCTGCTCTGAAATAAGAGCGTATAAACAAGAACTGCTTTCTTTCTAAGGTTGTACTGCTAACAAGTCCCGCGTTGCTAATCAAAGCGGTCGATAGCAATACAACTTCCTATACCCTTTTTTACCGGCTCGAATGTCATGTGAAATAACATGGAAGCAACGAGAGAGGCCGGAAGCGGGGTATAAATAGTGAGCGGAAATAAATGCCAGGTGAACTCACTAATGACGAGGCGAAAGCAAAACCCGTGGCGGAACACAGGAAACTCCGATAGATTACCGGTAAACGATAAAAACGAATAAAGCGACGCGGAGATAAGGGAAGAAAGGTAAGATCCATGACACATTCATTGAGGAAAAGCAGAAGGAATGTGATGTGGCAAGAGTTCTTAAGCTTGCAGACCTAGTTAATCTGCACAATAGCAAACTAAAAGAATTTCAAACAGGAATTCACTCATCTCGACTAAAAAACAAAATCCTTGACTACTTCCCCAACATGGAAGCTTACAGTCAAGGCAAACATGTAATGCTATTGAACAACCAAGATGCTGGACTTGCTATCAAAAAAGGTATTTATTGAAGGTCTAAACCTGTTAGTACTTGTTGTCTGTCTTTTGCCTTGATTACCGCCTTCACCGATCTTGCCTTCGATGAAAATTAATTTGTCTCCGAATACCTGTTCAATGTGCATTCTACTTCTGCAAGAACATTCTGCAATTTTATGCAGGAATAATTTTTCTTCACTCAGGTTAACTATCTGCGCCTGTACTGTTTTACTAAGCCCTCTTGCCATTGCTACAGACACTTAGAATATAGTATATAAGTCAGAGTAAGAGCAATTTAATGTAAGAGCACTAACCGTACTGACATTAAAGGGTAGAATGGCAGAGTAAATTCATTAATAGATGGTTTTTGTTGTTAATAGCCTAGATATTTGCACATTGAGCTTTAGGAACACACATTTATTCATATTTGAATGGAATAAAGGGTATGACAACGAATAGAGAGACGCTTACCTTATGGTGGATGAGCCAGATATTCACATAGCTTCCCAGTTCATACAAGCATTTCGGCAATGCGTTAAAATTTTGGTTTGTAACTGATCTCAATAATATGTTTTTGAATAAGAAGTGAAATTGGAGTATCATATTTGCATTATTACTTGATGAATAATGAAAACAACCAGGACTTGGTAGCGTCCTCAGACTTTCGGTCCCAACTATATATAAAAAAAATACAGATGAAATTAAATTTATACTCGAGTGTGTGGATGGGTCCCACGGTCTAGAATGGAATCTGAACCAGCCAGTGCCAGCCGCAGTTGGCAGCCCTGCGTGGCGATGCTAAATTGGCTCTCGCGTCACCCAGGGATGGCATATGACGTCTTATGGCGTATGTTTGAACAGTGAAAACAGGTGGACTCACACTCATGTGATAGTGTTGGAAATTCCATTGGTTAATCTCCTATAAACTGATATGTATTACTTATATTGAAATATGCATTGGAATGTATCATGTGACAATATATATTGATTGTATCTGAATATGTATCTATGAAATGTATCATCTGCACCAAAACACAATAAAGTATATAAAGTATAATGTTAGATCAATTAGAAGCACACTTTCACAGAAAGTATAATGTGAGCACAAAAGCACATAATGTTAGATCAGTTAGAAGCACACTTTCACAGCAGCACATAGAGTTAAGAATTAGAAGGGTCTGGTGGGAGGTTTGGGAGCGCCTGGTACTTTCCAAAGGGTCTGGTGGGAGGTTTGGGAGCACCTGGTGCCTAACCACTATGGTTTCTCGAATCTCAGCAGTAAAATGAAGCTAATATGTCAGGGTGACCAGACGGAGGAGGGACATGGGATCTGGGGAAACCATTGGAGCGCAAAGAGTGGAGTGAGAAGAGACAGCTGTTGGGAGAAGAATGGGGATGGACAATCTGATAAGAAACTGTATAAAAATGGACAGTACCTAATGAATTGTTGAGCGTCTCTACAGAGGGGCGCTACGCTAGACTTTTATTGTGCGGTGTATGGAATAAAGTCTAGCGACGCTATGACTTTGATTGTGCGGTGTATGGAATAAAGTCTAGCGACGCTATGACTTTGATTGTGCGGTGTATGGAATAAAGTCTAGCATTCTCTGAGATTTCTGCCTCATCCTCTTTATTTGAACACTTAGAGGAATTTGAGAGCAAAAGCTAAGAACTCTGAAATTCTTGTCGCTTGGAAACCACGACAATAATCTGATTCTTCGAAGCTGCCAAGAAAAACAAATATATTTCCTAGTTACTTAAAGAGAATGAAAGGGCACTTTCAGTCAAAATAAGATAATATTTTGATCATTATTAAAAATGGACCCCATTGTGTTTCTTGTGCTTCGAACTTTAATCAGTTGTATTCCATAAATAAGGGGATTGAGAAGTGGGGGGAATACCAGAAATTTCAGTGCCAGAAAATTTAGCAGACTCTGTGGAAAATCCTTGGATCAGTTCAAAGAGTACAGCAACTGTCACGTTAGTCAATGAAAACAAATGGGGCAAGCAGGTTTGTAGGAATTTGCCCCCGTCTTCTGTAGACTTCAAACATGTTCTGATCAGTTTAATGTAAGAGTAGAGAATAAAAATCACATGACCGAAATACACAAAAATGACAATGTAACCAACCACATTATTCACTGTATTTGAAGAACAGGAAAGCCTTGCAATTGACCAGTTTGCACAATAGAGTTTTTCTATGCTGGATCCACATAAAGTTAATCTATGACTCAAAAGTATCAAAGCACCCTCACATAGAAGAGGAGGGACCCAGGGGAATGCAATGAATTTAAGAACCGCCTTATTTGTCATAATAGAATGATAGTCCAGTGGTCTTCATATCGCAATATACCTGTCATAAGCCATAACTGTTCAAATTTAATAATCACACAGGACATTGGAGTAAATGACAAATGCTTGCAGATAGCATCCATTGTATGAGATCACATGGTCATCAGAGATTAGGTCATACAAGAATTTGGGGTAGAAACCTATTTTTCCATACAGTGCATTAATACAGAGATTACACAGGAAAATGTACATGGGCTCATGGAGAGATTTCTCTTGCAGGATGGTGACAATTAGTGTCACATATATGAAAATTATAAGAAAATAACAAATGAAAGTCCCAAAGAAAAGAACATGTTTACTTTCCCTTGTTTCATCCTGTAATCCAGAAAGAGTGAACAGTGAGAAATGCGTTGTATTCTTCAGTGCCCTTGTTGGTAAAATCTGAACATGATTATCGAAAGAAATAAGTTCAATGTTTACACTTTTTATCCAGTCATTATTTAAAATTTGAAACTCATCTTTTATCACACACTTTAAAAAATGAAACGTCTCTGTAAATTACAGTTCATAAATAATAGTTCCATGTTTCCACATACTTTTTTCATACTTAAAATTCAGGATTTTAACTGCTCTGTGTTCCTTAAATGTATAATTCAGTGTTAACATGAAACATAATAATAATTAATGTTCTTGTTAATGTTCTCCATAATGTTTCTTTTGACTCAAAGAGGGGCTTTTTATATGCACTGCCTCTACACCCTATCAGTACTGACGGAACCTGGATTTAAAATAACTGCAATTCATGTGATTGTGCCAAGGCCTACTGGGGCCCTAATAAACAAAATAGCCTGAGTCCGCCACCTTGGGAATTTTACCCAAGGAAATGGTTCTAGTCATTTTGTTACACAATTAGGTAATCCCACTCAGGTAAATTTGTAAGAAAAAAAAAAAAAAAAGGAATAAAGCCCTGACTTCAAAAATGGTAAAAGTAATTTATTTATTATTAACACGGGAACCCTGGAGACTGAAAGAAAAGGGTTCAATTCAAAGATTCGATGTTTATTATGTCACATTGCTATAAATTTATACATACAAATATGTGTTTTATATAAATAGGGGGATTAGATAAAAAAGCATATAAATTACTACTCGCATAAAAGAATGCAAGTTAAAGTGCAACGTAGGCTGACTGTAAGGAATGAAGACTGCTGCATGGGAAGGGGACTCCTACTCACTACACCAACACACATGCTCATACCTCCACAAACATATACACACTGAAATACCAAAGTGATATTAGGTGGAGTGCAATAGTCAGCCAGTGCCACGTGCAGGTGCTGGAGAAAAGGAATATCTTAGATAAAAGAGGAATTAGAGTAAAATAAGTCCAATAATCAATTACAGATGATCTGTCAGGGGAGAGCAATAATATTCTATACTGAACTTGGCATAGGTCCCAATAAAACAAGCAGAATCCAATAAACACAGAAGTGCCAAAACCAAAGAGAAATTAAGCCATATTGCTAAGCCTAAAAGCAAGGCACATTGGAAACACAGCTCAACGAGCTTGGCAAAGCCTAAACGGTTAAATGTTGTTGAGCCGCTAAACCTCGGATGAACCATGCCCCCACATACAATGAACCACAGAATATTACACAATGCAATTCAGTTAGACTGGGCAGAAACTGACCAAGCTAAACAAGCTTAAGTAAAACAGTAGGGCAAAAACAGCAGCAACTCTTCTATCCGTCAAGTAGCAGAATTCCACTACACACTGTGAAACCCAGTTCAGTGTCTCAGATAGGAGTATGTGGCATGTCCTACTGGGCGTATGGCACAGGAAAACCCACACTTATCGACAAATCAGGAAAAAGAGCAACACGGCACACCAACAGGATTGGTCCTGATCCTAGCTTCATCAGCCCTGCTGCTACCGAACCTATATATCACTTGCAAAAAACTATGTGTGGAGAAGTAGACTTCACAGTGGTTTCTTCCATAAATTTTTATTTTATTTGCAAAGTCTGCATAATAATCTCTTCACCTTTTTCATCAACTGAATGTTGGAGTAGTGCATATGGTGTGTCTTGCAGGTAACTAAACGCTAAAAAAAATGTGTAAGTCGCTCTGGATAAGAGCATCTGCTAAATGCCTGTAATGTAATGTAATGTAACTGATTGATTGGAATGTTCCCAGCTGTGACTAATTGTAGGCCCATTTAAGATCAGCTGTGCTGACTAATGGGGGTTATCTTTTTGCAACTAGGTTTGGTCAGTATGTAGAAAGGTTTTTGCCTACTTTTCCTCAAGTGTCCAAACAAGTTAGATGCAAATGTCTTACTAGTATGTAGTCTCAGTTCCTGCATTTCTGGCTTGTTTGTAAATAAATACATTTTTGGAGCTCTGGTCCTTTTTAAGATAATTGGTTACCCAAAGTATCGGCAGGCTTCTTGACACTATGTTTTAAGTTAAATGTTTGCGTTTGCCAAAAGCCTCAAAAGACAGGAAATTAAATTGATCTGCCCTAATGCTAACATCAGCCTGCTCTCCATCAAGTTGTATCAGCACAGAGCTTTGATGACTGCTACAGCCCTGTACATGTCGACTGTACTTCAAACACTCACCACTGGGCAGATTTCCAAAACTATGAGTGGAAACAACAAACTCTGTGTTCTAGCTTTATTAGTACGCAATTTTGATAATAATACAGAATACAGAGTTTGTAAATGCCACTGCTGTCGCATAGCTAGTCCATTTAAAAAGTAAGCCCTCACTCAGTCTCACCTGCAACTGTACCGACCCATGTGTGACAGTGGACAATAGTGTCTATCTGTGAGTTCATAAAAATATTTTTTCACCACCAAAAATTACTATTCCGTCATAGCAATAAGACAATAGCCTAAACGTATGTCAAAACAGCAGTGAAAAGCCCTGCTGACTCAATTGAAACATAAACAAGTCAAATTCTTGTGTAATTATACCATGTCATTCTACTATAAATATCTGCTAGTAAACATGAAATCTCAACAAAAAACATTTTCAACGTAAAGAAAAGACAAGTTACTCATGCATAGCCTACAAAGCAGTGTCTGTCAGTCAATAATTCTAACTTGCAAAAACTAGGCCTATTAATATAAAAATGTGGCAAAGTTACAACTAACAATTGCCTATTGTGTGAGCTACTATCGTAGCTCACACTAATTAAACTAGCTCTATTCCAAAGTAATGCTACCCAATCTTTCCTAAATTATTTAATGTAACTTTGCCCCATGTTTTTTCATCTTACCATCTCAAGATAATGTGGTCATTCAAACTGTAAATTAGGTATGAATTGCTGTATTAGCATGAAATTGAGTTTGAATTCAACCTTCTAAAACTGTTATGAATTTGAATATATTCTAATAGCCTATCATTTGCATGATAGCCTACAGTATGTAGCCTATATTGTCGGACAGTATGTAGGCTAGTAGCCTATAATAGTCTAAGTGATGCTGCTTAATTAGCCTAAGCGGTAGCCTATCGTCCACAAGGGTACACATTACCGCCATAGGACATTGACAATGTTGTTCAAAATAAAATTTAAAAAGTCTCTGGGTGTGGCTGCATTTGATCAGCTTTTAATTAGCTGAAAAAATATATTTAAAAATACTCCAAATGAATAGGCTAACTTGTTTAATGACAGTCACATAGCCTAGGCTACATATTAACTTTCGTGAGGTTTCAGACTACAATCACGAAATTGATGATGGGGCCAGGCATTATGCGCAAAATGTAACCTATTATTAGGCTAAAGGAAGTCTATTAACTGTCAACAAACATAATTATTAATTAGCGTTTAATTCCAGGCTTCCTGATTGTTTTAACTAAATCATTATCTGCGCTTTAATTCTCACCTCTGATTAATCAATGCTGATATGCACTTATAGTGCCATCGTGTATTGCGCTTAAATGCTGACCCATGGCGAATTACAACGCGCACAACGTTCTTTATTTGCTGTGTTCATTTGTTGAAACTATTGGTCAGTTTCGCTATAATTCAGATAATTGTATGAGCAGCACATATATATACTGTGTAGGCTAGACCTTCTACCACTGCATTAATGTGTAGGCTAACTAAAAAACATATTTTACACCTTGTCAATGTCCTGTTGCATTATACTGCACCCTTGTGGACGATACCGTTTACGCCTATAACAGATTAGAAGGAGCGTCACTTATTATAGCCGACATATTGCGCCCGACAATAAGCTAATAGCCAATTATGCAAAGGATGTTGGAATATATTACATTCATAACAACTTTAGAAGGTTAAATTCAAATTCAATTTCCCTATTAACACCGGTGTCGAAATGGTAACCTAGCCTAACAACCTGTTAGTCACTTTTGAAATCTGAAAACTTGAATATAGGTTTACGAATATAATTATTTTATATTGATTGACGATAATGGGTAACATAGGCCTATATCTAGCTAGCCTATTAATCAAAGATGCACTTACGTCAAAGGAAAGGCTACAGTTACTATTCCCAGATCTAGGCCTATTAAATTCCATCCGGTACTCCAAAATGACAAGCGTTTTAAATACATTCTGTCAGAGAAATGAGCACTAGAAGATATTAGCTAAATCCCCGTTTCCACGACTACTATAGGCTACTGAATCACGCCAAGGCATTATATAAAGAAGTGTGGACATCTTCAGAGTAACTGCACATTTTGTGGTTAATAGGCTAGTAAGTAACATTCAGTTTCAGGTTTTTAGTAATGCTAAGTTTAGCCATCTAGTTAATGAAAACTCGTGGTGGCTTCTATAACATATCAAATGCTTAGCTATGACATTATTAAAGTAGGCCTACACCGAGTCAACAAAATGAGTATCTTGCATGATAGCCATGTTCTTAGTATCAGTATACCGCAATCAAATGGCCAATCACACAAGTCAAGGCCGGTATTTAAAGTGACCAATCAAAGGAGTGGAGACGCTGATGTCTGTGTTTCCCATCCCTGATCCAAAAGTCTGAAAAATCTACTTGGCAAGTTGCTCCAGTGGTCAGACACTAACCAACGCAGTAACGAACATTTGAAAAGATAAAAAGCTCCATTAATGATATTGTGGCGAGCCATGGAGTCGGAGTCAGGTTGGAGTTCAGATCAGTTTATTTACAGGAGCTCAATCTTCTTATTACTTCACTTCACAGTTTACAGGCAGAACTAGACAACGCGCGCTGAACTGTAGCCAGCCTTATAGCCTGGCTTATGCAAATGAGCTAGCTAACAATGGCGACCTCTAATAGGTGCCATGCAGCTCACCTTAACCAATCACACTTCATCATTTCGGTCACACTCAAAACAATTGTTAACCCCGCTCTAACATCGTTAGAGCGGACCTGGTTGAACCCATGCCGCCACACTTGGCGGGACTTTATTACAACTTGTTTACCACAGTAGTCGCCGTTCTGGCGGGAGGTTATATTTGAATGCTAACTGCCAACTTTACTGTACAAGCATCAAATGCGTTCGAACACGCTCTGGTAATGCAGCTACATCACCCATCACTCGTGCACACACACAACAATTCTATACACACATTATTTACATAACTCGCAATCGCCCCGGATCGCCACATTGCCCCCACCTAAGGGGTCAGCAGTCCCCTGCGACCCCTTAAAAATGTCCGCACTCACGTACAAAGTCCCGGAAACGGGCAGGGGTTCTCCGTTGGCGAGAAGGGCGATTCGGGCCCTCAGCCGCTGCTGGGCTTTCTGGTGAAGGAGGGGTGGGCGCACGTAAAGCGGGCTGATCCTCGCCGACGCCCATCCCCTCATCGACACCATCCAGCAGCGGCCGGTAAGGAGCTAAACGATCCCGGTGAAGCACCACCAGTTTCCTCCGGCCGGGCATGCGCACTCGATAGACCACCTCGCTAAGTCGGCCCACCACTTCACCAGGGCCCCGCCAATGCGATTGCAATTTCGGGGACAGACCCTTCTTACGAATCGGACAGTAGATCCAGACCTCGTCTCCGTTGGTGAAGGGCTGTCCCCGACAGCGCACATCATACGCTCGCTTCTGCTTGAAACTCGCGGTGGATTGGGCCTGGCGGGCAAAGCTGTGGGCGGTCTCCAGACGCTCGATCAAAGTCCGCGCATACCCGGCCTCTGACTGGTGGTGCTCCGTTGGTCCGGGCGGAGCTCCGAACACCAAGTCGACGGGCGTTCTCAATTCGCGCCCGAACATGAGCGCAGCGGGGGAGCACTGACTGCTTTCCTGCATGGCGGAGCGGTACGCCCACAGGACCAGGGGCAAATGGCGGTCCCAGTCCCGCTGGTGCTGGCTGGCTAGAATGGCTAACTGGGTGGCCAGTGTCTTATTAAAACGTTCAACAAGTCCATCGCTCTGGGGGTGCAACGCCGTAGTGCGGGTCTTGGCCACTCCCAGCCGCTTACACACAGCCGCCAGCACCCGTGACTCAAAATTTCGCCCCTGGTCGCTGTGTAGCTCCTCGGGGGCTCCGAACCGGGCGAACATCTCCGTCACGAGCCTTTCCGCCGTCGTGTCCGCCGATTGGTCCGGCACTGCGTACGCCTCGGGCCACTTGGTAAAGTAGTCCATGGCCACGAGCACGTAGCGGTTGCCGGACTCGGTGACGGGGAAAGGCCCTAAGATGTCCACCCCGACCCGTTCCATCGGAGCCCCCACGACGTACCGCTGGAGGGGGGCCTGCGACCGCTGCGTCGGCCCCTTCTTGGCCGTGCAGGCGTCGCAGCAATGGACGTGCAGCTCCACGTCCCGGCGGCAGGCAGGCCAGTAGAACCTCCTCCGCAGTCGATGCAAAGTCTTGCTGATGCCAAAGTGCCCCGCCCCCACAGAGCCATGCACCAGTCCAAGTACCTGGGGGCGGAGCGCACGGGGCACCAGCAGCTGGAGGAGGTCCTGGTCGGACCCGGGGGCCTGCCACCGCCTATAGAGCAGCCCACCCTGCGACGTCAGGCTCCCCCACTGACTCACGTAAGCCTTCAAAGCTGGGCTACTGGCCGACACGTCCCCCCATGCAGGCCGTGTCCCCGCCGCGATCCAGCTCTGCACCTGCTGCAGCTCGCCGTCGCCCTCTTGCGCTAGGCGCAGGTCCTGCTGGCTAAAAGGCAGCCATCCAACCTCACTCTCTACAGTCTGAACCGGGCATGCTATCTCCGTCACCTGCTCTCGCTGCTCGGCTTTAGTGCAAGGTCGGCAGTCCAGCTCTGCACAGGGCCTCCGGGAAAGCGCATCTGCATTACCATGCAGCTTTCCGGGCCTGTGCTGAATCTGGAAATCGTACTCCTGCAACAGCTCGAGCCAGCGGGCCACCTGGCCTTCCGGATCTTTAAAATTTAAAAGCCAGGTTAGTGACGCGTGATCTGTTCTAATGAGGAAATGGCTGCCTTGCAGGTAAGGGCGAAAATGGCGAACCGCTTTGACCACCGCTAACAGCTCGCGCCGAGTCACAATAGTTGCGTTCTGCCCTGCTCAGCGCGCTACTGTAGTAGGCCACCGCTCGCTCCCCGTCTGGTCCCACCTGAGAGAGCACGGCCCCGACTCCGACATTGCTAGCATCCGTGTCGACGATGAATGGTCGCGCGACGTCCGGATATGCTAGAATGGGAGCCGCCGTTAGGGTGTCTCTCAGCTGGGCAAAAGCATTCTGGCAGTCCCCTGTCCACTCGAACGGTTGACCTTTATTGGTCAAACGATGAAGCGGACTAGCCAGGGTGGCGAAACCTAAGACAAAGCGTCTATAGTACGACACTAGCCCCAGGAAGCTCCGCAGCTCACCCACATTGCTAGGCGTCGGCCAATCCCGCACAGAAGCCACCTTAGCTGGGTCAGTGGCTACACCCTGCTCACTAACGACGTGCCCTAAGAAAGCTGTCTCCCTCCGGAGCAGCTGACACTTCTTGGGATTGAGCCGTAACCCAGCCCGGCCAATCTCAATAAGCACGTCGTTTAGATGAGCGAGGGCTTGCTCGAAGTCGCTGGCGTGTACTAGGAGGTCGTCTAAGTACACGACACAGGAACTCCGCGGGACGGACGACAGCACCCGCTCCATGAGTCGCTCAAAAGTGGCAGGGGCGTTACAGAGCCCGAACGGCATGACCCGGAACTGCCACAATCCTTGCCCTATGGTGAAAGCTGATTTTGCCCTCGCTTCCGGGGACAGCCTCACCTGCCAATAGCCACTGCGGAGGTCCAGCGAGCTGAACCAACTGGACCCCGCGATATGGTCTAAGGCCTCGTCAATGCGGGGAAGTGGATAGGCGTCTTTTTTTGTGATCTGATTGAGACGCCTATAATCTACACAAAAACGCCACTCCCCGTCCTTTTTTCTAACCAGAACAGCAGGGGCCGCCCATGGGCTTTCAGAAGGCTCGATAATGCCCGCAGCTGCCATCTCCCTTATCTTGTCCTCCGCCACCTCTCGCTTGGCTAGAGACAGCCTGTGCGGACGTAACCGAATGGGCACAGCCGAACCTGTATCAATCTGGTGTTGAACCAGTTCGGTCTGTGTGCATTCTTCGTCCCGCACAGCGAATAGGTGAGTGTAACGGACAAGCAGGGCTTTAAGCTGCTGGCTCTGCTGCGGTGTGAGCCCTTTGCTGCTGCGCGTCCATAATGCTTGGACGGCTTGCAGCACCTCCGCAGAGGGCTGGGTAGCTGAGGCTAGCCCGCCCGTCTGCGGTGGTACTGTAACCTGAGGTGGTACCACGGTAACAAGCGGCGAATCAGCGGTGGTCATAGCAAGCACAGAACTGGGGCGACAGTGTTTGGGGGGCACCCCAGGGCATTTAGTTCGGCGGGCCGCTTTTAATTCATAATTTGATTGGAGGCCCAGCGTTTCGGTACCAATGGTTATAGTCTCGGTTATCACATTTATGCTAGCTCCCCACAAGGCTAATAAATCTAAACCGATAATGCATTCGTCTTTTATATCTGCTAACCAAAACTCGTGTTTCACTCGTTGGGCCCCCGCACACACTTGTCATTGTTTACTACCACGCATGCCCATCTTCTGCCCAGTGACGGAGGTTAGCTGGGTAGAGGTAGGGGTCCATGCACCCGAAAGCAGCCCGCTAGTACCCCGAAGTACCCCCGGCCTTACCAGGGAGATAGTGGCTCCGGTGTCGACCAGCGCCCAGCAGGCTTGTCCGTCCAAACTGCAAGGCAAGTACAGCCCGGTCTTCGTTCCCAGCCTGCCAATACGGGGCTCGGTCCCGTGGACCTGTTCCTCTGCTCTTAAAAGAGCATCAAACGGAACTTTTGCTCTTGGTGAGTATGGAATTTTCGCTAGGATGGGCAGGCTGGGCGCGCGAACGCTGGTTTGGGGCCGGGCCTGGTTGAGG
Organism: Ilyophis sp. 1 JC-2022; assembly: GCA_022702515.1. Taxonomy (NCBI): domain Eukaryota; kingdom Metazoa; phylum Chordata; class Actinopteri; order Anguilliformes; family Synaphobranchidae; genus Ilyophis; species Ilyophis sp. 1 JC-2022. Next base: position 89,106,444 of record CM040402.1, on the reverse strand, counting down.
AGGGGCAGGGCATGGGACGGCGGTCTCCTCACTGAAGCCGTCCCGTCGTCGTTTCCCGCCGGTTGTGGGGCTCTCGCTTTTGGTGCAGGGGCGGTGCAGTCGCGGGCGAGATGCCCCGGTTCGTCGCACCGGAAGCAGCGTCGCTCCTGTTCCTGTCGCTGCCGCGGTCGAGCTGGGTTCCGCTGGACCCATCTCACCTCCTCGCCGTCCTCGCAGTCGGCAGCTCGGACCCGGGGCTTGTTAGCCGGGGTCCCGTTGGGTGTGGTGCCCAGAATGAGCTCCAGTCGCTCGGCCTCACGAAGCGCTGCATCCAGGGACGCTGGTTTGGCGATGCGGACCTGTTGTTGTAGGCGCTCCGGAGTGAGGGCCTGCATGAAGGTTTGGCAGGCTAGCTCCTGCTGGCCTGCGTTGTCGAGTTGGGGGTAGCCGCGGCGAGCTAACAGCCTGATGTCGGCGGCGAGGACGCTGAGGCTCTCTGCTCCGGTCCGCCGTCGCGTAGTTAGCTTCTCTCGGCTCACCTCCAGGAATTGCCGCTGTCCGAACCGGCGCTCCAGCGCTGTCATCAGTGCTGGCAACGTCAGTGGTTCGGCGCTGTCCAGGTCTAAAAGCACCTGGCAGGCCTCGCCCTCCAGGGCTAACGCTAAGTGGGTGGCTGTCTGGCCCTCGTCCCAGCCGTTGTAGCTAGCCGCGAATCGTACCTGGCTTTGGTACGATTCTAGCTCACCCTTTCCCGTGTAGCGGGGTAGCTTGATCACCGTCTTTAACGGTGTGGTCGGTCGCTGCACCAGCACCGCCGTTTGGCTCGGCCTGGAAGCAGGGGCGTCCTCGTTGGCTTCCAGCCGACCTACTTGCGCTCCGTTCCCGGCCGCGGGGTCAGCCACCAGCGCGTGCACCTCCGCCTGGTCTCCAATCGGCATTCCTCGCTCCGGTCTTGCTGCGCTGGCTCCTTCGGGGAGCCCCCCGGGTCTACTCTTGGGCCGCTTTGCAGACGCTCCTGCTATAACGTCCATCTGTTTGGTAACCTGACGTTCCAATTCGCGGATCTGTTCCCAGATCGTCCCAGCAGCCATCCCACTTCTGACACCAATGTGGCGAGCCATGGAGTCGGAGTCAGGTTGGAGTTCAGATCAGTTTATTTACAGGAGCTCAATCTTCTTATTACTTCACTTCACAGTTTACAGGCAGAACTAGACAACGCGCGCTGAACTGTAGCCAGCCTTATAGCCTGGCTTATGCAAATGAGCTAGCTAACAATGGCGACCTCTAATAGGTGCCATGCAGCTCACCTTAACCAATCACACTTCATCATTTCGGTCACACTCAAAACAATTGTTAACCCCGCTCTAACATCGTTAGAGCGGACCTGGTTGAACCCATGCCGCCACACTTGGCGGGACTTTATTACAACTTGTTTACCACAGTAGTCGCCGTTCTGGCGGGAGGTTATATTTGAATGCTAACTGCCAACTTTACTGTACAAGCATCAAATGCGTTCGAACACGCTCTGGTAATGCAGCTACATCACCCATCACTCGTGCACTGGTCCGCACGGCACAAGCACACACACAACAATTCTATACACACATTATTTACATAACTCGCAATCGCCCCGGATCGCCACAATATTTTAAACTTTTTCCAAACAAAGGTCCGGTCGGTAGCTTGTTTTGTTCATGCGCCGTAACGGTCCTACTCACTTCCTGAAGCCTATGTCATGAAATAAACCGAACAGCAAAGAAGTTATCAACAGTTGCTAGTTCTCAGAAAATAGTTATTCAAAATCAAATCAATCAAAAATTGGTTCAAAAGTTTCAAACGCTCGGTTTTGGATGTCGTGATTTTATATATTGGCATAATCCGCTGTTTTCATTCGTTTAAAAGTGTGCTTTTGAGACCTTTTCACCATGCAATGGAAGTGAATGGAGAGAGAAAAATGTCATTCTTCATTGGTCAGTTTCTGACCACTGGAGCAACTCATGAAGGTGAGCGTGAATATTATGACTAATATCGGTGCCAGGTAGCTATACAACAATATGTTCAAACAAAGTTTTTGTATTTGAAACCAGCCTAAAATTAGCCTGCAGTCAACAAGCTTTAACTTGCTTTAAGTAACAGTTAGCTAGATAGTTAGCTACCTTTAATGGAATGGTAACCGCACGCGAGCATGACTCAACTCTGCTCCTTGAGAGGAGAGGGACAGACGAGCAAAAGTGGTGCATAAAAGAAAAGCATCCATGAATCCGCATATCTGCACCCTTCTCTCCAAACTGATTGACTTTGACTTTGGTTTGGCAAGTAGGAGTCACATAGTCAGTCAAAATAACTGTCTAATCTAGCTACTCGGCTTACAATAGGCGGAACCCTACTATATAAACCAAGTGGTTTGCTCATCTTTCCCTCTCAAAGAGCAGAGTCGAGTCATGCTCATGTGCAGTTACACAGTTAGCTAGGCCTACACAAAATTATAACCAGCTAGCTAGATACACAACACTATTCGTACTCACAATAACACTAGCTAATGTTAGCTCACTTTAGATGCCATGGCAAGTGAACAACACAACAATAAACTATATTGACGCTGGTTAAACTAGCCGAGAGAAGCGGGTGAATGAGCTCTTTCCTCGGCTAGAAGACATCAGCCTTGAGCCTTCGTGGACCAAAACTGTCAGAGTTGCTCAAAGTAGCGTCATGTTGAGACCTAATATCGAAAGGATTAACACACACACACACCCCACACAAGCATATTGTTACGTCTCAGACACAGACCCAATAGCAGACAAGGATAGAGCAAGAACGAGGTTTATTTCAAAAGGGTGAGGTCAAAAAGCCAGGATATCAAATAGTACAGTACAAAAACGGAATGCAAAGAGTAGTGAGGAAGCTAAAGTCGAAAACCGGAAATCAGAGGCAGAGTTACAAAATCGGCAGGCAAGGCAAAGTCAAAAACAATCAAAGGTCGAAAAACTAGAAATCAAAGGCAGAGTTACAAAATCGGCAGGCAAGGCAAAGTCAAAAACAATCAAAGGTCGAAAAACTAGAAATCAAAGGCAGAGGTACAAAAACGGTAGGCTATCTCGGGTCGTAAGGAAAAGGTTGTCTCAGGTATGCAATAAGTCACTGGCTTTCTAATTCTCAGGCTCAGGAAATAAAGGGTACGTTCTGACAGGGAACAAACGGATTTGTGGGCCTATATATACGTATAGGAAAGGGAGGGGTAACAAACTACGTGAGGTTAACACATGAGGTAGAAATGAAACAATCACGTAAACATAACAAAGACATGGAAGGGACTCGGAAACATGCATAACAAACAACGGGCTCGAAGTGGAGCGGAGTGTGCTCAGTAATCACGAGAGGTGAAACTACATACAAACAGCTGGGGCGAATAAGAGATCGCGGACAAACTGGTTAATCTTGTTAATACCTAACTCTAAGACAGACCGTTAGTTCGTTAGTAGACATTTATGTTAATAGGTTTAGTAAGTGCATTTAATTAATAAACCACCCGAGTGATTGTTAGCACGAGTTAGTAATCTATACAATTAGCGTAAGGGAAACCAGGAAGTAGCAGAACACGAAACCTTCGGAAATCCCGAAGTCACCTAAACAGTGCATACACGAGACAGGGTAAACAAACACACGAATGCGACTCAGACAACCCACGAACAGAGGGGAATGCAATGATGAATGATAATAATAAACAAACAGACATACATAATAACAGAACATCACAGTACCCTCCCCCCTAAGAAGCACCTCTTGGTGCTTTAACAGGTGGCACAGGATGGGTCTTGTGGAAGTCCTTAATGACAGTCTTATCCAGTATAAAACTGGTGGGAATCCAACTTCTCTCCTCGGGGCCGTAGCCCTCCCAGTCAACCAAGTACTGGAGGCCCCGACCCCGACGACGGCAGTCCAAAAGTTTACGTACAGTATACGCATCGCCTCCATCGATGAGACGGGGGGGAGGGGGGGCATCAGGGGCGGGACAAAGGGGGTGGGTGACTACCGGTTTGAGCCGTGAGACGTGGAAAGTCGGGTGGATCCGACGCATGGTGACCGGCAACTTGAGTCTCACGGCTGTGGGGCTCAAAACCTTGGTGATGGTGTAGGGCCCAATGTAACGAGGTGCCAACTTGCGAGAGTCCACTTTGAGGGGAATGTCCCGTGTCGTGAGCCACACCCGTTGCCCCAGCCGATACTGGGGTGCCTTGGACCGACGCCGGTCGGCCGTTACCCTCATCCTGGCGCTGGCACGAAGCAGATTCTGACGGGTAGTCTTCCAGGTGCGGATGCAGCGCCGGATGAAGGCCTCGGCCGACGGAACTCCCACCTCCTCCTCCTGGCTCGGGAACAGGGGTGGCTGGTAGCCTAAACAACACTCGAAAGGGGATAGTTTAGAGGCAGAGGAGGTGTGAGAATTGATCGCATACTCGGCCCAAGGCAACTGATGACTCCAGGACGTGGGGTTCCTTGAACACAAACACCGTAGAACTGTCTCTATAACTTGATTAGCCCGCTCAGTCTGGCCATTACTCTGGGGATGAAAACCTGATGACAGACTAACAGTGGTGCCTAAGAGAGTGCAAAAAGCTTTCCAGAACCTAGCTGTGAACTGCGGACCTCTATCTGAAACTATATCTGTGGGGATGCCGTGTAACCTAATAATGTGTTGGACTAAGATGGATGCCGTTTCCTTGGCGGAGGGGAGTTTAGTGAGGGGAATAAAGTGAACAGCCTTAGAAAATCTATCGACAGTGGTGAGAATTGTGGTGTAATTATTGGAAGTGGGCAACCCAGTGATAAAATCTAGTGCGATGTGTGACCAGGGTCGGTGAGGAATAGGGAGGGGCTGAAGTAATCCTGCAGGGTGTGAGTGTGGTACCTTATTCTGGGCACAGACTGAGCAGGCAGCGACAAAGTCCTTGATATCCTCCTTCATATGGGGCCACCAGAACCGTCGCTGGATGAACGTGAGTGTCCTGGTGACCCCTGGGTGGCAGGACAGATTGGAGGAGTGACCCCACTGCAGGACGTTGGTCCGGACTGCCTCAGGAACATAAAGTCTGTTAGTCGGACAACCACTGGGACCTGATTCGCCATTGAGTGCATTGAGCACGGTGGTCTCTACGTCAAACTCAATGGCGTGGACGAAGCAGCTAACCGGAAGGATGGTGTCAGGGTCCTCCTCCTTGGTAGGTGTGTCAAATCTGCGGGACAGTGCGTCCGGTTTAACATTCTTGGATCCCGGTCTGTAGGCGAGCACAAAGTGGAAGCGGGTAAAGAACAAAGCCCAGCGGGCTTGACGGGAGTTAAGTCTCTTGGCTGTCTGCAGATATTCCAAATTCTTATGATCGGTCCAGACTAAGAAAGGTTCTTGAGCTCCCTCTAGCCAGTGCCTCCATTCGTCCAGAGCCATCTTGACTGCCAGGAGCTCCCGGTTGCCGATGTCATAATTCGCCTCCGTAGGTGTGAGACGATGGGAAAAGTATGCACACGGGTGCACCTTGTTGTCCTTAGCGGACCGTTGGGACAGCACCGCCCCTACTCCGACATTGGAGGCATCAACCTCCACAATGAACTGGGCCTTGGGGTCAGGGTGGATCAGGATGGGAGCGGTGGTGAAGCGATTCTTCAGCTCCTTAAACGCTGTTCCGGCTCTAGAATTCCATGAGAACGACGTCTTCGTAGAGGTGAGAGCAGTGAGTGGAGCGGCTAATGAGCTGTATCCTCGGATGAAACGCCGATAAAAGTTAGCGAATCCCAGGAATCGTTGTAGGTCTTTCCGGCTCTCCGGCTGAGGCCATTCCATGACGGCTTTGACCTTCTCGGGGTCCATGCTCAGACTCCCTGCGGAGATGATGTACCCCAAGAAGGTCGTGGTGGAACAGTGGAAGTCGCACTTCTCTGCTTTGACGAACAGTCTATTCTCCAGGAGGCGTCTCAACACCTGGCGGACATGGGTAACGTGCTCGGCCTCGGTCTTGGAGAAAATAAGAATATCGTCCAGATAAACAAAAACGACCCTGTTGAGCAGGTCGCCGAGCACGTCATTAACCAATTTCTGGAATACGCCAGGGGCATTAGTGAGGCCGAATGGCATCACCAGGTATTCCCAGTGGCCCGTGGGTGTGTTGAAGGCCGTCTTCCACTCATCCCCATCACGGATACGCACCAGGTGGTATGCGTTGCGGAGGTCCAATTTGGTGAAAATGGACGCCCCCTGGAGAAGTTCAAACGCGGACGCCATGAGAGGAAGCGGGTAGCGGTTCTTGATCGTGAGGTCATTGAGACCCCGGTAGTCGATGCAGGGCCTTAGGGAACCATCCTTCTTTCCCACGAAGAAGAACCCCGCTCCAGCGGGCGAGGAGGAAGGTCTAATGACTCCTGCCGTCAGAGACTCCCGTAGATACTTCTCCATGGCCTCGTGCTCAGGTCTGGAGAGAGAGAAGACTCGCCCTCTAGGTGGAACTGCGCTGGGTTGTAGCTCAATGGCACAGTCATAGGGACGGTGAGGAGGCAGATTGACGGCTCGGGACTTGCTGAACACCTCCTTGAGGTCCAGGTACTCGGACGGGATACGGGACAGGTCCTCGCACATCTCGGAAGAGGGGGAGCTCGGAAGGGGACTCGGAAGAGGAGAGTGGGCTTCTCGGAGACAATGAGATGAACAGAATGGGCTCCAGCCCAAAATCTCATGTGTCGACCACTCGAACGTGGGGTTGTGCTTGACCAGCCAGGGGTGTCCCAGGATAATGGGTGAGTGGGGAGAATCGATGATGTGGAGCTGAAGCTCCTCCCGATGGTTGCCTGAGATCCGCAGCTTGAGTGGGGCGGTGATGTGGTTTATGCTGGCGAATCTCTGGCCGCTGAGGGACTTGGCGGCTAGTGGGTGTGACAGTTTAAGGAGAGGAACTCCCCATCTGGACGCCATCCCAGCGTCCAGAAAGCTCTCCTCCGCTCCAGAATCGACGAGGGCGGATGTCCTCCTCGCTTGATCTGCCCACTCGAGCGTCACAGGAAGGCAGGTGCGGTTCCTAGAGGAGTGATCAATTGGAATAACGCCCACTAGTGCTCCTCTGGTCACTAGCGGGCATTGGCTTTTACCGGGCACTTAGCCACAAAGTGACCCGGTTGGCCACAGTAGAGGCAGGCTCTGGAACTCATCCTCCGATCACGTTCCTCCTTAGACAGGCGAGTACGATCCACCTCCATGGCCTCCGTCTCTGGAGCCCGGGACGGTGGTTTCTTGGTGGCAATGGACGGATCGTTGATGTGGGACCTCCAGGAGGCCCCCTGATTAGAAGTAGCCTGCTGACGAAACCTGCTGCGGTCCTGAAGGCGATGGTCAATGCGGATGGCGAGCGCGATGAGGTCCTCCAGGTTCTCCGGAAGATTCCAAGTCAGCAGCTCGTCCTTAATCCGTTCCGCCAGTCCCATGAGGAATGCGTCGTACAGCGCCCTGCTCTCCCACCTGCTGGACGTCGCCAATGTCTGGAATTCAATGGCGAAATCCGATACAGAGAGATTGCCCTGGCGCATCATCAGCATCTCCCTCGCCGCCTCATGCCCGTGTTTGGAACGGTCGAAGACCCTCTTCATCTCCTCCGCGAACAGGTATGAGGTCTGGACGCACGGAAGACCCTCCTCCCAGGCCGCCGTTCCCCACTTCTTGGCTCGACCGGATAGCTGCGTGATGATATAAGCCACCCGGGAGAGTTCAGTGGGGAAGGTAGTAGGCTGCAGCTGGAAGACGAGCTGGCACTGGGTGAGGAAGGGCCGACAACCGCCAGGTTCTCCGGAGTATCTCTCCGGCGGGGGTAGACGAGGTTCCCGGACCGGAACAGGAGGGGGTGCTGAGGGAGCAGGAGCAGGAACCGGAACAGGAACAGGAGGTTGCTGGGGAGCGTGGCCAGGCTGAAGTGCCTGGAGCGTAGATGTCAGCTCCGTAACACAGAGGGTGAGGTTTCGCAGATGATGCGAAACCGAATCCAACTGGGTCTGGTGGCGACCCAGCATGGCACCCTGCTGCTCGAGGGCGAAGTTCACCCGGGAGCTGTCTGCTGGGTCCATCTCTGGTCAGAACGTACTGTTACGTCTCAGACACAGACCCAATAGCAGACAAGGATAGAGCAAGAACGAGGTTTATTTCAAAAGGGTGAGGTCAAAAAGCCAGGATATCAAATAGTACAGTACAAAAACGGAATGCAAAGAGTAGTGAGGAAGCTAAAGTCGAAAACCGGAAATCAGAGGCAGAGTTACAAAATCGGCAGGCAAGGCAAAGTCAAAAACAATCAAAGGTCAAAAAACTAGAAATCAAAGGCAGAGTTACAAAATCGGCAGGCAAGGCAAAGTCAAAAACAATCAAAGGTCGAAAAACTAGAAATCAAAGGCAGAGGTACAAAAACGGTAGGCTATCTCGGGTCGTAAGGGAAAGGTTGTCTCAGGTATGCAATAAGTCACTGGCTTTCTAATTCTCAGGCTCAGGAAATAAAGGGTACGTTCTGACAGGGAACAAACGGATTTGTGGGCCTATATATACGTATAGGAAAGGGAGGGGTAACAAACTACGTGAGGTTAACACATGAGGTAGAAATGAAACAATCACGTAAACATAACAAAGACATGGAAGGGACTCGGAAACATGCATAACAAACAACGGGCTCGAAGTGGAGCGGAGTGTGCTCAGTAATCACGAGAGGTGAAACTACATACAAACAGCTGGGGCGAATAAGAGATCGCGGACAAACTGGTTAATCTTGTTAATACCTAACTCTAAGACAGACCGTTAGTTCGTTAGTAGACATTTATGTTAATAGGTTTAGTAAGTGCATTTAATTAATAAACCACCCGAGTGATTGTTAGCACGAGTTAGTAATCTATACAATTAGCGTAAGGGAAACCAGGAAGTAGCAGAACACGAAACCTTCGGAAATCCCGAAGTCACCTAAACAGTGCATACACGAGACAGGGTAAACAAACACACGAATGCGACTCAGACAACCCACGAACAGAGGGGAATGCAATGATGAATGATAATAATAAACAAACAGACATACATAATAACAGAACATCACACATATTTGTTATCTCTGGAAACGTGACAATCATATTCTTTAATTAAATATAAAAAATATGCTCGCAAATATGATTGATGGGGCATGAAAAATAATTTTTTTTGCATTTTTTATTTAATTATTGCATTTTGCATTATAAAAAATATTGTCCTACAGATGAAAATGGAATGCTCAAAAAACTACTGTGACGTTTTATTGATAACAACCTATATGGTATTTTGACTCATCTCACGTTCCCTCATACAGGCCTAGGTGAAAAAATGGCCGAATGACAAGCCAATTACTTACGTGGGCATGGATTATAGCATAAATGCTATTAATAAAGTTGTGAAAGTTATGACACTATAGATTTACAAATATGAAAAAATATCAGAAATTCACTGACAATCACTGTTCCATTGAACTTGCAACTATGACAAAAGCCCTCATTAGGAACATGTGCTTTATAAGTCAGGTCTGTCTTGAATTGTCCACCATCTCACACTGAATTTTTTTTTTAAATCCACCCTTTAATTTAAGTTAATTTATTATAAGAAAGAAAAATACACCAAAAAATTGTCCACCATTTTGTATTACACTAATCTATTATATTATAGTTCAGAATTCTATAAATTACTAATGTACGTTGATAGCGTAGTCCATCTCAGTTGGAATATATAGTGCTTGTTGCCAGTAAAGTACTGTAAATTAAATTTACAAGGTTTCACTGTAAATAGAAACACAGTACATTACTGTATTTTTGCCGTAAGAGAGCCCCTGTAAATTTACAATAATTACCTGGCAACAAGAGTTGCCAATAAAGTACTGTAAATTGGATTATTTACAAGTTTTTACTGTAAATAGTAACACAGTACATTACTGTATTTTTGCTGTAAGAGAGCCCCTGTAAATTTACAGTAATTAACTGGCAACAAGAGTTGCCAGTAAAGTTCTGTAATTAAACAGTACTTGCCAGTACTTTACTGTAAAATCTACAGAATTTATTTTAGTGCTCGACATTCATCTGTCTAACAAAACGTTACATTGCAAAAATCACCGTAGTTCATTCTATCAGTCTAACATCGACATTCCGGAGAGGCTATAGACTACCTGTAAAATAGGCTACGGTTATCACTGTGGCCATTTTCATCACAATTACGCATTATTCAGGCAACACTTCACGCTATTATTAGCCGGGCAAGGACCGCTGGTTCACGGAAAGCTTGAAAAAGCGGTTGGGATCACTGACTGCAATACCACAGACGGTAAATGTACAAACAGGTGCAACAATCATTATTTAAGTATGTGAATGTAACCATAGCATAGATGTATTCAGTAATTTATCGATGTATTTATTGTTTTGATTTTCACATAACATCGATTGTTCTAGATTTACAGCGGCATCCATTACTCTCTGCAAAAGGGACAAAATGACCACCTTCGCGTGACATTTCACGTTGGCCAATCAGAGAAAAAACTTTGGGCCATGGAAAATGCGCCGTTTTGAAAAGGCAGTTGCCTTTCGAGTTCTTATCACAGGAAAACATGATCATCAGACTGAAAGTGTTACAATACACAGGCAAGCCACAAGATGGCGCCATAGTAACAGCCCACTGTGTATGTGTCTGAACTGTGTGTAAAACAGTATAGATCAGACAGTCTAAGATAGGATAGAACAGACAATATAGTTGTTGAATGTGTTTGCTTGCTTTACTAACCGTCTCAGTGACACTACAAGTCTCTCAGTATTCCTTTTGCACGTCAAAATATTATATCAGATTACAATATATCCGATTATTCAGCCAGTTGCCATGCCCAATGTGGAATAAAATGTGTTTTTAGAGCCAAGTTCATATTTACAGGATGTTCCTTTTTTCTTTCTTCCATATCTAGCCATATCCTGTACTGTGCATATTTTCAATACATTTTGGATGCAGTATGTAAAAGCAGCCTATTTAGGGTGCAAACAGCATGACCCTTATGTACAGCACATACCAATCATTGTATATCAATCAACCACCCCTGACCTTTTGAGCACCATGTACAAAACTTTAATTGGGCCCTCATCATGGCCCGGGTGTGTTCCCTCGCAGTGAGTAAATCTATCTACAGACACCTAACCGCCGCAGCACTCCCCTTAATCACATTTCCAAAAATGGCTGTTTCATTTTACTGACTGAATGCATGAGTTAAGAATCACAGGACTTGTGGTCAGAAGTTACTGTAAATTGAGATCAAAATCTTTCGGGCACTCATTTCAGAAAGTGAAACTCATATATTATATAGATTCATTACACATAGAGTGAAATATTTCAAGCCTTTATTTCTTCTAATTTTGATGATTATGGCTTACAGCTAATGAAACCCAAAATTCAGTGTCTCAGAAAATTAGAATATTTTGCTTTAACATATTTTTAAAGTACCATATTTAATATTTGGTCGCATATCCTTTGCATGCTGTTACTTCCTGAAGTCTGTGACCAATCAACATCAAAAGACTCTCGACATCTTATTTTCAGGTACTGTTACAAGCGATACTATAACCTCTCTGCATTTGAACTGATCTCTATGGGAATTGGGGGGTGAGACTAGATTCAGCTGTAAATGACACTGGTACAGTACGGAACACATGGCTGGCTAAATGGCTGTAAGTCATCAAGGGTCTGAGCTATCGAACGAGCCCCAAACTATCACTCTGTTGCCAGATATGGAGTAGATGTGGATGGATCACTGCAAGGGTTATTTCTCCTGACTCATTTTCCTATAGAACTCTATGGGGGAAAAAATCAGGAGAAACAACCCTTACAGGGATCCATCCACATCTACTCTATATCTGGCCGCAGAGTGATGGTTTGGGGCTTGTTTGATACCTTAGACCATAGGTGTCAAACTCCCGGCCCGCGGGCCAAATCCGGCCCGCCACGTCATTTTTTGTGGCCCGCGAGAACTTAAGTATCTGACCCGTGTATCTACGTGGCTGGTTAACGGGTATTTACTTTTACGATATAACAGGCAGACGCGGACGCACACCCGCGGTACATACGTTAAATAAAACGAAATTAAGTTTCTATAAAAAAAAAAATTAAAAAGGCGATTGCCCCCCCCCCCCCCCCCCCCCCGTCAACAATTACAATCGAGGTCCGCGAAAATCCCAAGTATGGTTATATTCATAGTCTTACAGTTACAACCGGCCCTTTGAGGGCAACCATAATGCTGATGTGGCCCGGGGTGAAAATGAGTTTGACACCACTGCCTTAGACCCTTGATGGCGTACAGCCATTTCGCCAGTCATGTGTTCCATACTGTACCAGTGTAATTTACAGCTGAATCTAGTCTTATCCCCCAATTCTCATAGAGATCAGTTCAAATGCAGAGAGGTTATAGTATCGCTTGTAACAGTACCTGAAAATAAGATATCGAGAGTCTTTTGATGTTGATTGGTCACAGACTTCAGGAAGTAACAGCATGCAAAGGATATGCGACCAAATATTAAATATGATACTTTAAAAATATGTTAAAGCAAAATATTCTAATTTTCTGAGACACTGAATTTTGGGTTTCATTAGCTGTAAGCCATAATCATCAAAATTACAAGAAATAAAGGCTTGAAATATTCACTCTACGTGTAATGAATCTATATAATATATGAGTTTCACTTTCTGAAATGAGTGACAAAAAATATTGAACTTTTTCATGATATTATAATTTTTTGAGCTCCACCTGTATATATACTATATGGCCAAAAGTATGTGGACACCCCTACTAAGTATTGAGTTCAGGTGTTTCAGCCTCCCCCACTGCTAAGAGGTACATAAAATCAAGCACATAGCCATGAAATCTCCATAGATAAACATTGGCATTAGAATGGGTTGTACTGAAGAGCTTAGTAGTGACTTTAAACATGGCACTGTCATAGGATGCCACCTAGAAAAGGTTTTATAATTTCTAAACCGTTCATCCAATATGGATGGAAATACCCTCAAATTAAAGCTGACAGTCTGCACTTCAACCTCATTGTCATTGTATCCTTTCAAACTCAAAGTGCTAGAGTACGGAACCGAAATAACGAGACAACTGATAATTTTGCAGTGGTCTCTTAATTTTTTCCAGAGCTGTATATTTAACTCCAACCTGCCCATTAGTTAGGCCAACAAATTGACGTGAACAATCATGTCTGGCAATATGTGCATTTTTTTATTATTATTTTTTAAGTTAGGTTTTAATTGAGAGAAAAGGCTATAAAATGTATTATGCTGGAAGTCGTTTTCCTATTCCAATAGGCCAATACAGCCCATTAAAATGCTACTGTTGCACTAAAGAATCTCAGAGTGGATTTAGGAGTGACATTTAAAAAAGAGGGGTTGTTCTGTTTTATTCTGGAGGGCTTAATAATGAACAAAATGAAACGGCTGGCACAGCTGGTGGTAACAAGCTTGCTCGAATGATAACCTGCCGAATGATTAACCTGCCGAATGAAATACAAAATAACAATTCAAAATTACAATTAGGTTACACATAGGTTCATTGAACAGTTCTAAATTGCATTAACGAATGAGTTTCATTCATAAAATATTCCTAAATTATTCTACTTTTGTCTTCAATACAACGAAATAACAATGTAATAAATTGCTTTCGATATGAATATCTTCAGATACAGCACCATATTATTCCATTGAAAAAAGTGAACGCTTAAGCGTCCGAAAACAATCGAGTAATTCTGAAAGTTTATCTATTCTGGCACTTCATCTCTCCACAAATATCAGCCGGTTGGGGCAGGCTATGAACGGTTCGCCGTAATCCATACTTTTAGCGAGCTATAAAGATCATTTCAATACAAACTACTGACTTCTTCAATAGACTCCCCGGCCATGTTAATTTTCACTAGCTTGTATTGTAAAAATATATAGCACTCTAACGTAATTAATTTGGCTCATGACAGAAATATGAGTGGTAACAATGGATAGAATGGATATGGATAGAACTGACTGTTTAGCTGGCTTACATACATTTAAATACTTTCAGTATATCAATTTATATTAGTGTGCATAATTTTGCTGCGGATTAACAGCAGCGAACCAACAGGATCCCCCAAGGCCACCGTAGTTGGTTGGGGGCGTTTCTTGGAGGGCGTTTCTTGGAGTCTGCAGGCTGCAGCTATACCCTACTCCAAAATAAGGTGAACAGACAGGTTGTCTGCACCACGTGACCTGCAGGGATTTCAATTTTAATGGTTGTCCACTAGGGGTCCTCATAGGCTCTTCAACGGCACAGTCAAGTGACTAATCATTCATTCTAATTCAGACGTGATGTAATATGGGCAGAGTCAGAAGAAGTAACTATCCCATCGGACCGGAACTATTCGTTTTATAATGACAACATTTTGTTCTGTGAAATGCACGTACAAACATACACCCGCAAAGATTCAAAATAGGGATAACAGTGTCAGAAATCCCATGATTCATAGCTTTGCAGATGTAGTGGTGAATCTTTGTAAAATGGGTGTTGTAATCTTAAAAAATAAAAATAAAAAACTATTTTGCAAAATTCTCAACGCAAGTACAAATTCATTCACAGAGATTCAAAACCTGTTTCAACCTTTCAAAACTTTTTTTCAGAGATTCAAACCTTTTTTTCAAAGTTTCAATGGTTTCGGAACCTTTTTTTCTAACTCGTGAATTGTGGCGCTGATTTGACGCATCATGTAGCTATCCAAGTCATGAACCAGTATTATGTGCGGTTTGCATGTGAAATGATAGAGAATGTATTTCAGAAATAGAAATGAGCTTCACACAAAGATTACAGCTGTAAAACAATAGTTTTATTTCTTTGCCAATTGTTACTTTGCAAACAAGCTACCTTCCACACACAACAAAGATGGCGACGACAAAATTTTAGAAATATTGTAGGAATTACTGGCTGACATAGCATCACATGTGCACTTCTTTACATGTCCAAAATCATCACGTTTTTCACATCCTTATGTCAATCAAAAAGCATTACGTGTATCCTGCAATTGACTACTTTGATCAGATGTTGTTATCCAATGGGGAGAATTATTCTTTGAGGGCATGGAGCATTTTTTATGATGAAATCTGCAGGGGAAGAAGAAGATCCCAAGTTCAGGGCTTTATTGTGTGGATGTATGAAGTTGTATCTGAATTACGTGTTTACATGAGCTGAGAAGGCACAGAAGTTAATGTTCTTAAGGGCTGAGAGTCTGTGGTCATTGTGGTTATTTCTGTAGGAAACCCTGAAAAGTAACAAACTATCAGTGCACTATATGTATGGTCATGCCCCGCCAAGCTGTAATGTTGCGGATGGCATGGCCTACTTGCCATCCAAATCCCAAGATTGCATTCGCCTTTTAGGCTTTGTGCTTATTTTTCTTCCCTATTTTTCACTTTCCAAACTTTGATCAAATCAAAAACAGAAAATTGACTAAATATGTAACTGTTACTGTCCTGCCAATTACTGACCAGTAGGTATTAATGAGATTTTACAGGTTATAGAAGTTACATAAGTGACGTTCAGATTGACTGACGATGCTTCCTCAGTGCAAGTATTCAGAATCAGAGTGAAGGAAAATGAAAATATTCGTCAAATTTGATCAGTGAAACTGACAGGTTTAGTTAGCTACAGTTTCAATAACTGTTCAATTATTCGGTAAAACGGATTAAATCTCAATATACGCAACAGAAAGCAAGTTCATATATCATATAGGCATGTGATCCTGACCTGGGACGGTGGGACCATTTTAATTCCGTTTGCGTCCACTAAGTGGAGCTTTTTATTTTTATATATATTTTTTTAAATTGAGAGACAGGGAAACACCAATAAAGATGGCGGCTGCGGGCCCCACGAAGTCGCCAAATCGACTTATTGGACAGCGGGAAAAGCAGAAAAGCAGGAATGGGTCCAAAGATGAACAGCCACACGAAAAAGAAATTGCACGGTTGCTAACGTTGGAGGAGGCCAGGTGTCCAGTGTGCCACGAAATCTTCCTGGAACCAGTCACTATGCCTTGCAGACACTCGGTGTGTCTTCTCTGTTTTAAGCAAGCAGTACAATTTACTAGTCTGTGCTGTCCGCTCTGTCGGCTCCGAGTGTCCAGCTGGGCCCGCAGACAATCCCGGGAGAAGGGCCTGGTAAACACCGAACTTTGGGATATGGTCAGACAGAGTTATCCCGAGAAATGCAAACGGAGAATGGAGCGACAAGAGGGAGAAGGTAAACTAACGTTACGGAGTTCATCACAACCTGTGATAGTTTGCTAAGGACGGTTAACGTAATTGCCTAACGTTAAGATGTGCCATCTTGTGAACCAGCGACCTAAATTAGCCAACTAGATAACCGGTTAATGTTAACTTAACGTTACATTATAAATAAATATAAAATGTCACAATGTGGCGGTTATGTTTTGAAGCCGTCAATTTTGTGTTGTTAAACTAGTAATCAGTCAATATTATACCTTTACGCTCGGTATTAAACTCGTTACGTTACTCAGCTGGCGAGATGCGTTTAGCCATAAGACCGCTAATGTTTGCCAAGTAACGCTAGCTTGCTAATGCAATCAGTGCTCCTTGACGTTTAGCAAGATTACGAACGATAACAGCTGGCTTTTTACCTAAAACGTACTTTTTGTTGCTACCGCAATTGGCTAACGCTAGCTAACGGTTACCTACCGGAAGCTAAATAGAAATTATGTTGCAAGTTATCTAGCTAACGTTAGCGAGCTGAGGAGTCACTCATCTGTTGCTGCACTAGCTACTGTTAACCTGTTATTGTAGTTACCGTTAGCTAGCGAAGTAGCTAGTTGTTAACTAAGGTTATCTTGGAAGCATAGCGTTCTCACTGACTAATTGTCGTATTGATAAATTCAGCGCTGCAAACGTGGTGAATTTAAGTTTGCCGTTCTAGGGAGATCGATCCAGCAAGCAATGTGCATAATGTTAGTCTAGCCCAGTGGTACGCAACACTGGTCCTGGAGATCTAAGTTACCATGATCCTATATGGTTTCACTACAACCCTAATAAAGCACACCTCATTCAACAGCTAGTGATTTAATTGAGCTGCTCATTAACATAATCAGGTGTGCCAAATTAAGGTTGAAATGAAAACCTACAGGACGGTAGATCTCCAGGAACAGGGAGAACCATATATTTATTTATTAGGGAGAGAAGGTGGCGGCAGGCAGTTAAAATGGGTTAACTTCGGCTAGCTAACGTTACGTTAAATTATATAATGTAGTAAGTTATATAAGTTATCTATATACGAACGTCGCTCCCCCTTGCGCTAACGTTAGAACTAGTAAATAGTGAACTGATTATATAATTGCTATAGCAAATTAGCAAACAAAAGTTCACGACCTCGCACGTCTGAGCTATGCATTTTGGGGTTTAACTAGTCCGGACATGTACAGTTTTTTGTGGGTGGAGCCTTTGGAATCAACAGATTGCAGTGTGACATTTGAGCATAGCGTAACGTTAGAGCTGGTCTGGAATGACTAAACGGGTATACACTTTATTTGTTATATTATTTTGAATCTGGATTTTTCATCCTTTTTTGTGTGCTTCAATTTGAAACATTTCAAAATATGGGTAGACATGTTTCACTGCTTATGTAAACTGCTTCAACAGATAACGTAATTACATGCGAGGCCTTTAAGTTTCTGATTGTGATGTGTTTTTTTTTCTACAGAAAAAATATTCTGTCCCCCTGCTCACATTTGTAAACCAGGGGAGATCCGACAGGACTATGAGGTGCAAAAGAATAAGGTAATTCTGCTGACATCCCAAACCTTTGCTTTATACAGCATTATCAAAATGTTTTTTTGTTTGTAATGTTTGAGTAAGCACATTCTCATAGCAGGCACGTGACTGCTTTTCGAAGCCATGCATGGAGGTGCAACACATGACCTTTTTAGAAAGAAAAGTAAACTATCAACTCACTTAAAGTGTAACTACACTGTAGATCACTTTTTTCTATAAATGTGTTTGTATGCCTACCTTATAATGAAACGTATTCATCCATAACGTTATTTCAACATTTCTGAAATAATATTCAGGCCTCTCCCCAAATAATGGTATAGTGGCGCTGCGCCTCGAGGACGGCCTGCTAGCGCCACCTTGTACTGAAAAACGTGACACTTTCAAAAAAAATCTATGTAATCCATCCTGTGGCATGCAAATGGAATTAGAACGAGCAAATCTTTGTGTGTTTCATGAATGTTAGACAACTAGGAAAACTAAAATTAACTATGATGCGTGGGAAAATGAACCCCCCTCCCGATAATGTCGGACATTGACGCCAGTAGCCTACCTCCATGAAGTCCAGATGTGGCTCATCTTGCAGTAGCCTATAGATAGGCACATCATAGCCTATAGCCAAGTAGCAAACTGCAGCGTGTAGATGATAATCTTTTTAAAAATTATTATTAAAAGCACAAACGTAATAATGACATTACCTTCATTAGGCAAGAGAGTGAAACTGATATTGCTTAGGCTACGTCTTAACCCTCTTCCGCCACATCATGTTGCACGGGCGAAAGGAAAACCTGATTATTCTTGCTCATGAGAAGGCCAGTAAACAGACTGTTGATGTAGCCTAAGCTCTGAGGCCATCGGAGCTTACAGTGTGCGTAATCTTCTGCTATTATTATTTATTTTGTATCATTACCCGAAGTTATACAGGATAATTCATGTTAACGTTATTGTTATATGTTAGTTTGTCTTTAAAATAGCCAAATAACAGTTTTGGCAGAGATGTAAGTCTTACAACACCGTTGAAGACATTTTAAGATATCTTTAGGCAATAGCTATAACTCATTTAAACGACCGCAAATAGAACGTTAAGAAGCATGGTTTATCAGCTAAAAAAAATTCATAATTATATTCATTTCCGTAAAATGGCACTAAAATAGATGGATGTCTACCCGAAGCAATGCAGGACCATTACTTTTAACTCGCAAGTCAGGGATTTTAGTTCGTCTTTATACTAGCTAGATACTTCACTGAAAAAAGGCAGAGATGCAAATCTACCCACACAACAGACGAAGAGTATTCGTTTTTAGATAACTTATGTTTATAAGTTATCCTAACTTATAACTTCTTTAGCCAATGTAGCTCAGTTATCGCAAATTACGTTAACGACAGAAGCATGGTTTATTGGCTAAAAACCAATACTTAGGCCTATATGCAGAGTTGTTTTCAGTAAAATGCAACAAAAATTATTCTGGTAGCCTATAGCTAGGTGTTTAACTTGGCTATCTGGCATTGATGTGGCGCTAGCCAAGTTAAACTACATTGGGGAGAAAAAGGCTTAACTTAAAACGGAAAGGGCCTGACAAAGATGTTTACCAGGGAGACGTTGCATAGCATACAATCAATTCGTGAGGCAATGATGACAATTTTGTAATATCCTAATGTCCAAGCAAGTACAGAAACACTGCTTATTCTATTTCTAAAATAATATTCAAATAAAAAAATCACACAATGTAGCACCAATATATTCAAAGTCATGTCATATGTGTGCAAGAATTGTTTGGAGGGCTGATTAAAGTATTTATTAAAGGGGAAAAAAAGTCTTAAGCGCAAGAATTGACAAAACCTATCATAAGTAAATTAATAGGCTAGTATTTTGTCTAAATGTGAATGGCAGTAGCCTATCAATAACATTGTTAATGTTCTAAAGAACACAACATACTCTGTTACGCGAGGCGATGTTGTAGCTTTGAATTAAAGCAACGTCTTGATTTTTTCGCAAGGGATTGATATAACCTGGGGTTATTTTCACAGGCCATTTAACAGTAGGTAAAAGACACCGACATTTTTACTGGTTCGTAAAAGTTAGACATGGCACATTCGGATGGGAATAAAATAACGGAGATCCTCAGGCAATAATTACATTAGCCTACCCCACCTCCCTCCATACAATTTATCCCGTCCGTATAGGGCTTTTGTCATGACTGGAGTTTGAAAGGATACAATGACAATGAAGTTGAAGTGCAGACTGTCAGCTTTAATTTGAGGGTATTTTCATCCATATCGGATGAACCGTTTAAAAATGATAGAACCTTTTGTACATAGTCCCCCATTTTAAGGTACTACAAGTGTTTGTTGAATTGGCTTCACAGATGTGTTTCGTTAGGCAGGTGTATTCATTTGTGTCGTTAGTGAATGCAGAAGAGAGCTGTTTATGTCTAGTCTTGATTCTAGACTTTGCAATTGCCTTTGGAGATTGTTGTTGGGGTGTTTAAACATGAGGAAGACCGCAGTGTCAATGCAAATTAAACTGGCCGTCACAAGGCTCAGAGATGAAAATCAATCTATCAGGAACATTACAAAAACCCTGGGCATGCCCAAGTCAACAGTTTGGTTCATCATTAGCAAGAAAAAAAACAACTGGTGAACTCAATTCTGTCAAAAGACCCAGTAGATTGAAGAAGACCACTGTAGTGGATGACTGGAGAATACTTTATGGTGAAGAAAACCACCCTGAGAACAGCCCAACAGATCAAAAACACTCCTGGATGCAGGTGTAGATGTGTCAAAGTCTACCATACGTAGAAGACTACACCAGCAGGACTACAGAGGGTACACTACAATATGCAAAACACTGATAAGCCTGAAGAACGGAAAGGCAAGATTACAGTTTGCTAAGAAGCACCTAAAAGAGCCGCAAGGGTTCTGGAACAAAATTTTGTGGACAGATGAGATAAAGCTTAACATTTACCAGAGTGATGGAAAGAGGAAAGTGTGGAGAAAAAAAGGAAATTCCCATGATCCAAAGCATACCACTCATCCGTGAAACATGATGGAGGGAGTGTTTAGTCCAGAGTTATCAAAGCCATAGGCTAAGCTACGTGTACCCTAGCTATGGTTTTTATTTAGTTTGTTTTTAAATGGTTTCCGCGCTGTTATAGTTTTGACAGTTCCGCGTTATCATAGCTATGATGCAGCTTTGGCAAAAACAGGCATGCAGTAACAGACTAGCCTTTTTATTTTCATTTGTTTTTTGTTTTCAAAAAGGGCATTTCCCGGTATAATTGCTGACTTCTGGCGAAAGTGCCGCTGTGGTGATAGATTTACCTTAACATCTGTCCCAAATTGTAAACAGGTCGGGATTTTCACGATAAGAAGAAATTCTATGACAACATAGCCTAGCGTTACTGGAAATGAGTCGGTGTCCTGACGTATAACGTTAACGTTATTAATGGAATTTATTAGCCAGCTACTGTATTAAATGTCACAAAATAAACAAAATAGCTATTTTATGTCAATTTACAAGTGACAGCTTACCTGAAAACCAGTAACGTT
This sequence comes from Ilyophis sp. 1 JC-2022, assembly GCA_022702515.1. Taxonomy (NCBI): domain Eukaryota; kingdom Metazoa; phylum Chordata; class Actinopteri; order Anguilliformes; family Synaphobranchidae; genus Ilyophis; species Ilyophis sp. 1 JC-2022. Next base: position 89,085,074 of record CM040402.1, on the reverse strand, counting down.
ATGACAACTTCTTCTGAATACGAAGAGAACGTGACAATTTGAAGAGTGAGTGCCTCTCCTCCTCGAACACTGGTTGACACGGCTAAATGCAGACTGTGATATTCCCACTGAGGAGGCTATTACCATTAGCCAACTTTGTTATGGTGGGGGACAAAAAGCTTTAACCCGATTCACGTTGGCGTCCCCATACTATAGTGGTAGACGTATCGGTCCCAATTACAGTATTCATGTTTGTCTTAAATTATAAACTAGGCTACAGCTTTAAGAAAATCCACAGGAATATAAAATAAGAGGGTGCTATTAATAGCCGAAAGTGCTTACGACCCACAGCCACAGACTGTAAAATGCACCGTTTGCAAGAAAATAATGTTCAGATATAGCTAGAAAACATTGTACAAATAGGCCTAAGCATTCGGCGTTTTCCATTGCTTACTGTACTACTAGCTATACAATAGGCTACCACTTTCGGTTTAGAAAACACCTGATTGTTTTTCTCCAAAATCTCTCATAGCTATAAATATGTTAACGAAACCAAATATTTTACCTGTAGGCTATATGCAGCTACCGTCGTGTTATGATTAACCCTGAAGAGTTTATCTTGTTTCGTTTCGCCAAAGTCCCATACAGTCGACATTTCCACAGTGACCTATCGCATTTAGGGCTGAAATAGTCTACGTTGCTGTTGTTAGTCTATGTAAAAACACACAGTGCTTTTGTTTAAAAAAAATTATAATTTTTTAAACATTTTTTTATTTCTGTTTTAGAGTGTTGTTTATTTATTTTTCTATTTGTGTGCTATCAAAATAGCATAAATGGTGTAATATTCAAAAAGCTTCAACGACCTTTGATTTCTATAACCTAACTCCTAAACACAACCCTACTGGTACTTTACGACCAAAGCCTACGTGGACTCTATGTACTCCAAAAATTTACGGTAAAATGAATGCTAAAAAATGTATACGTGCGCTTGCACATGTACCGCCAAGACCCATTTCTCTGCCAAGAAAAACCCTGAACACACACAGAGCGTGTAGTTACATTCTCATTAGGGACTGAGCCCCCCTAAAGGTCTGATCCTAGAATCGCCCCTGGATACTACTCTCCATGATTTTGTTTAAAAAAAGAGACGTGAAAAGAATTAAGTTATTTTATTATCACTTTTAGCAGAAATAACAACAGTTATTTTGATAAAATGAAATTGTTTCCTGAGAGTATATAATGAGGGGACCAATTGATATAAATAAATGTCTGGTAGTGTTTTTTTTTCTTTTGCTGCTTCATTACAAATAAAATAAACTTAAATTAACACAATTATAGATTACCAAAGAACCATAGTTCTTGAGCTTCTCAGAAGCGAACAGAAATAGTTTTATATAACAGTTATAAATAATAAAGCTATGGTGAATGGGTTGGGCTTGGGTGTTTGTCTTGAACTGCTATCCCCTGAAGGAGCGGGGGATGACGCTTGACTGACGTTAGCTATAGGATAAGGAACATGTTTCAAAAGCTTTTAAAACTGATGCTGACATTGCTAGATGACCTCAAATGACAACCAAATAAAATGGAAGCGACAAAAGAAACGGCAGACAAACAGAGCGCTCTCCAAAACATAGATGAGATGACATTAAGTGTATGTGTTTGTTATTTGCAAAACAAATGGGTAGACTGCTAGGGTGTGAATATTAGGGATGTTCCTGACGACTAATTTCCCTGACGGTTAAACGGAAATTTAAACTTAGACTAGTCGACTAGTCTAAAAATAAGAAAACACTCAGAAAACAGTCAAAATTGAGCACAATTTAATCTATAAGGTTAAACATTGTCCGAAAAAATATTGCGTATATTATGAGCCATTTGAAACCGTTAATCAAACTCTTCAATAACCAAATCGTATTTTAAATGCCGCTGAAATGTGTGGCACTTTGCGCCTTGCATTATGAACATTGCACATTATCCTACAAAACATGACAACAACTCACTAAATAAAAGTTAACAAATAACATTTATTGAAAACAATATTCAACGTAACAAAACATTTTTAGGAAACGTGCCTGATTATTACAACGGCATTTCCATTGGGTGAACGCGATCGCATAGCAAATACAGTAAAAAAAATGATAATCGGTCATCAGAAAAACTACCAATAATAGGCCCACAAAAAAAATAACAATTAGGCCTACTGATCGACGTGACATTAGATTAGTTTTATTGGGCTATTCAACAGCGCGATAGGCCTACTTACTCTTTCCATCTCGCTGGTTTAACTTGCAGGGCGAACAGGCTAATGCGTTTTGGTTTTTTTCCTTTGTTTAAAATTTTTGTATTTTTTTTTTTAATTCGGCGTTGTTAACATTATTAACGGATGCTCGTTTTTTTATAAAGCAACATTTGACCAGGAAAACATTACATTTCAGTGCAAATTATGTCGATATGTAATTTAAATGTGTACATTAATAAAATAATAAGTTTAACCGACTAGTATTTCTTGTGCCGACTAGCGAGGGTAGCAATGTTTAATCGACTAGTCGACTAAACGCGCACATCCCTAGTGAATATGTAGTGGATGTGTTGGCGTGTGTGTAAACTGGGAACCGTGAGCTATCAGTAGGGTGTGCACTCCCCGAAGCTAGCGCCTTTGAAATTAATAGGTGGTGTATGGATGGTGCGTAAAATGAATGAAATGTGTAACATACACAACATTAAATGAAAATAAGCAATGCAACTAACGGATATGAGTAGAATGCCGTCCGAGACCAGCGATAGAGCCCTCGGTCACACAGCCTTATTATAACATCATAACAGCCCTGGACAACAATTGCTCCACAGAGAATGCCTTGTTGCTTGTTGTTACCTGTAAAAACTATTTGAGTTTTCAGGAAAGATATTCCATGTAGCCTACACTACGAACGGGTAACAAAGAATGCTTTGGAGCAACAAAAACCAAATACTGACGTCGTTCCAGGTCATTTAACATACATTGTTGTTCAGTGCTGTCACCATGTTGCTCCCCATCTAGTAAATGCTGACGGTGTTATTTTCTGAAGCTAATAACCATGGACTTGTTTTATCTTATAACGAGTGTTACCTTGACTTGATGAGGTCAAGACAGTCACGTTATTTTGGGGAATCGCTTCACGTTATTTTGGGGAACCCCCCCCCCCCCCTTACATGCAAAAGCTTTTTTACATAAATTGCATTTTGCTGTGTTTACGTTCACTTCGGTGAAGTGGGCACACACTTTTGAACGTTTTAACCTGTCTCCCATCAGTGCCATGACTGGAATGTGCAGAACGTAAACAGAATATCGAACATAATCGCCTGAAGCGTGCAACTCATCATAATTAGAAAAAAACAACAACAAAAAACCTGTCATCGTTAGGACCTGACTAGAAACATATATTTTACGGTAGATCATTTGAAAATGCCAACCTGCTCGGTTAGAATGAATGAAAGTGAATTACGTTCAAATATCGATAGCAGCACTGTTTTTCCAGGAGCTTATCTGTATTTTGGTCCTGACCAACCAGTAGCTGGTACCAGTTTAATACCGGTTCTCGATACCTATCCCTACGTTATATAGATAATTGTTGTCGCCCACAACGGAAATAGCCAGCACCTGATTGGTTAGACGCACTATTGGGTGCGTCCCAATACTCAAAAAATGCATCCTCCTTTTCTCCACTACCACCTCCTCTCCCCCGTGCCCCATAAACTGATCTTTGTGTTCTAATCTAATGATGCAGATTTCATATTAATTACATATTACTTGTTAAATATTGATGAATGTCTCAAAGCGAACCGCAATGTCAGGTATATTGTATATACTGTACATGCAAGTAATTGAAATACTAAAATATGTTTCTGAAAATATTTGAGGTGAGAAATGGGCCATGCAGTTGCTGAATCTTGATTTTTATTTGATCTGCAACGTCTAGTTTGACAGTTTGATCCGAGTTATTATAAATCGTTTGTACATTGTACGTTCATTTATGCAAATGACGATTGGACACAGCTCCTCAACCCTTCACCATCAATGTCTAGCTAAGCATTCTAGATCCTGCATTATAATCTTTTATCACAAACTGTATTTTATAATGGAAAATATAACAAACATACAACATTGCAAGTGAAATAAATGGATGGGTCTTAATTTTGGGGACAGCACACCTCAAATTCAACTTTGGCTCATTAATCATTGGGATGCTGTTTAGGTTCATGTGAAAACCTATTCCATGAAAAAATTATTTGTAGAAATACTAAAACTAAACCTGAAGAAGGAAATTGCTAGCTTGGAGCTCAGCGTGAAAACCATTATTTTCAATGTAGCTATAACATAGAAATGATGGGAAGAGTGTGGCCAAATTATTTGCAGTTTACTTTGTGCATCCATAGTCTCTCTGGAAATGAGCTACAGCTGCAATTGTAAGATAAAATCCCTTCTATAATGGCACAAGTATTAAATATCAAGTCGATAGGTTAGATGTTTTACAAGGAGTCCTCACTATAAAACATCACCAGGTGGCAATTACTGGAAATTACATCACATGACACCAGTGAATCTTCCTTTTTTCAGGTGGTAATGAAAGAGGAGAGGAAGCAACCTCACCAGAAAATGGAGGAATGTGGAAAACCAAAGCACTTTCAAGACTCTGTAGGTTTTTATTAAAATAAGTCATTATCTGTTTAAAGTTGTGATCAGAGAAAAATGACATTGATAGTGGTTTCAGTGTATGATTTCAGTGTGTAGAATACTCTTGTCAGTGACTGGAGCTACACAGTCTGAAACTTTCCTTAATGTCCATAACAAAGTCACCAGGTTATAATGAGAAAAATTGTGAAATCTTTCACATCAGATGCACTGATATTTGACTGAACAGATGACATAATAAATGTGATTATGCTAATTAGCATTAGTCTTCAATAGGGTTGGTCAACATAGGGTCTGCTCACTCACTGGCCAATAGGACTGGCCAATTGGTAATTGCATAACAATGCATAGCTCCTGGTTCCAGATGCTGTCTTGTTTGATTCGGTATGTATTTCTGTTATAGAGAATTGGACAGGCATGTACCTGCTCTATGGTCTCAGTCCTGTATGGTTTGCACAGATCATCACAGAAGATCAATGGAGCTTTAGTCTAGTCCAGAGGTCCTCAGGCTTTTGTTCCAACCAAGCAGTAACACACCTGATTCTACTAATCAACCACTCGCCTTTGCTAGAATCAGGTGTGTAACTGCTTGGTTGGAACAAAATCCTGCACCCACACCGGCCCTTTCTGGATAAGATTGAGGACCCCTGGTCTAGTCCAATGGTGCTCAATCTTGGTCCTGGAGACCCCGGCATATGCTGGTTTTTGCGAGAGCCAATCTCTTGCTTAATTAAAGTTGTTGAACATGTTTAAGTTCTTTCATTATTTTTTCCTTAAACTTCTTAACATAATGCCGGTTTGGCTCTTTATCATTTGTGTTTTTTCATTATCTACCACATGGTTAGTTTCAGTGGCCAGGGGCCTCATTTATCAAATTTGCAGTGCAGGTTCTACACTAAAAGATTACATATGCACTAAAGAAGAAGACTGCATCACTCAAAAAAATTCTGTTCGTATGCTCAACTGCACAGTTTTCTCACTTTCTAACTGTAATCCACTGCTTTAATTGATCAATTAAATGCTGAGTTACAACAAAAAACACCAGACACCCTACAGCTCTCCAAGGACAATGAATACTGCTAATCTAGACTACATGTGAGTAAGGTTGTAAAGTTCTGGGAAAATTTCTAGTTTTGAGGTAATTTGGGGAATTTATACAGTTAACAATATTTTTCATAAATTGTAAGTATATCTGGTTTTATATGTATTGGGCCTATTTGAAGGGTCAAATAGGCCCAATACATACTTTATTTTTTTTTCTTCTCCAAATGCAGATTGTTTAGCAAAAAGAATATTATATATTGAAACATGAATACAAAAATATACTTTAGTCATTTCCTTTCATCTAAGACGGAAAATGAGATATGCCTATGTATTGGGGATTAATTTTTGACTAATAATATATGGTTAAACAAAAATTTTTACTTTACTTGCTTGACCTCTGCTAATTATTTACCTGAACCACAGCTAACTTCATCTTCAGAAAGAGACGGAAGAATCTGGACAATCCTCCTCAGATTCAATTTGTATGGTGTCATCTTTGATGGGCTCAAAGAGTTTGACCGAATAGCCACCAGTTTCTCAAATAATTTTTTTGTCAGCCTGTTGCACACTCTGCTGTGTGTTCCACCAAACAGGAACCGGTTCCACTCTGATGCACCTGATGATGGAGAATAATTGAAGCAACGGGAGACATGGCTTCATACTTAGTCTCTTCCATCAGCTAGGTTGCTGCCTTGATGTGTTTGTCTGCCTTCCAGATGGCATCAGCACTCCACAGTCTTTCCTTGCTGGAAAATTTAGCAAAACTAGATTAAGGTGCTGTGCAATGGCAGTGATGGTACCATATGCTGCAGAAACCTGCTGTCCAGAAAGGACCTGGGCCTGTTCAGCACATTTTAAATTTTTTGTGATCTTCAACTTGTCTTATTAGCTTTGTTTGACCTTCCTGTCACAGTGAACACCATAATTCCTTGGACCATCACTCTGCTGCCAGATATGGATGTATCACTTTAAGGGTTGTTTCTTCTGACAAATTTTCTTATGGATCTCTATGGAATAATAAGTCAGGAAAATAACCCATATCTACTGCATATCTAGCAGCAGAGTGATTGTTTAAGGCTTGTTGTGATACGTCAGACCCTTGATGACTTGGAGCCATTTAGCCAACCATGTGTTCCATACTGTTCCAATGTAGTTTACAGCTAAATCTAGTCCCACCACCCCCAATTCACATAGAGATGCATTCAAATGCAGAAAGGTTATAGTATCGCTTGTAAGAGTGCCAGAAAATAAGATATGAGTTTTTTGATATTGTTGGGTCACAGACACCAGGAAGTCATGGCATGCAAAGGATATGTTACCAAATATTAAAAATGATTACTTTACTATTCCACATTATGTTAAACTGTCCAATATATTTTGATGTCCAAAAATGGGGGGGACTATGTACAAAAGGTTCGATAATTTCTAAACGGTTCATCCGATAGAGATAAACATGCCCTCAAATTAAAGCTGACAGTCTGCACTTTAACACTTGTCATTGTATCTTTTCACTCTCAAAGTGATGACCCGAAATTACTTTGTTTTTGTATAATTTCAAATTGGGGATTTTTTTCAGCAAACGCCTTATGACATCCTAGATAATTAGGAAATATGTGTTTAAAAAAAAAAATTTAATAATAAGATGTTTGGAACTTTGAAAAATATATATTGACCTGTAATATCACCTTACCGCAAAGGGCAGTAAAATTCTAACATAATAGGAAGGTTAGGCATGAGATGGAAAATTTCCAAAATTACCTAAAGTTACCTGGAAAATACCCCCTTTTGCAACCCTCCATGTGATCTGTGGAAATGCTGTCTCACGTCCTCATCTCGCATAACCTCATTTTAGTCTTTAGCCCTCAGACACTGACTGTATAGTCCTTGCCTCCCAGCTGCAATGCTGATATTTGATTTTGCAGCAACCTGTCTCCTCTGAAACAGTCACAGGGATGGAGCACGGTTGTGTTTCAGTCTTGGCAAAGTGGTGTCGCTTAGGAGATTATGGCCTCCTGTTGACAGGCTGCACTTGGCTCATATTTACCTATATAAATTGCTGTGTGTGAATTTCTCAGACAGTCAGTACAGTAGCAGCCTAGCCTCCAGTATTCTTATGGCACAAAGCCCCTGACCTCATGTTAAAGGGGTGTATTTGTACTTCTGTGTTCATATTTTCTGATATTTCTCCAGGTGAAATCACCTGCCCTCAGTAAGCTCTCTGGGTAATGAGGTGATGCTGTGATACTGGAATCAATTGAAGCTGCTCGCAAGCATCACATTGCTTATGAAATGTTGTCTGTAAAGTTTGTCTGTTTTTTTTAATTGTTTTTTTTCGACACAGATTTTTGGGGTATTATCAGATCTGGAGAACGAAGAGCCAGTTGGAAGGAGGAGCAGACATGCATCTGCATTTGTTCGCAAAACCAGAAGCTCTCCCGCTTCCAGCCGAATGTAACATAACACATTTTATACAAATTATGCTGTTCAACTATTATTAATTTTACATTATATATATATTCATTAGAAATGGATATTTTACACCAATAACAGAAATGATCTATTATTATTATTATATTCCAGTAAAGGGATTTTTTCAGACATGAAGAGTATTTGACCACGCCTCTTTCCCGGCAGTCTGCAGAACCGGGTGGTCCAAAGAAGCAGAAGCTGCACTGACAGTGAGGAGGGCAGAGGGAAAGATGGCTGTCCGTTACGGCTGGCTGCTATGGCTGAGGTATAGATTACATTACACAGTACATCACACCACATTATATGTCACAGTATATTACGTCACATTATATATATTTTTAGACCCAAAATGAGACAGAATTGTTGAATATGTTGTAAGAAAATGGAAATCAAGAACATTTGCTGCTCTTGGACAGCTGATAGAAGGAGATCATGATCAAAACTAAATGCTAGCAGTTTCAGACATATGATTAATCATGAAAAATCACATCAGATTAATATAAAATACAGTTCAAAGGTGAGGTGTATCAGTATACTTCCTTCATCAGAGAAATGGTGTTAATATGTTGATTACAGCAGTGTGTACGTGAATTAACCAAACTCCACACATACAGATTAGATTCATGCAGTGTGGCAACACAATTAAGTGACACTAATAAAAGTTGATGTCAAAATATTTGACATTGCAAAAAAGCACACGGTCCTTAATTTAAATTGAAATTCAGAAGAATCTTTTTCTTTGTCTTAACATTCATTATTGCTCTGTTATCGTATTGTTCAACACAATTCAATGTTTTAAGAATTGAATGAACCTTTTTCCAAGATGAGGCTTTCTCCCTGCTCCACAGCGAAGAGATTTCGGCGCCAGTGGGCGTGTTGGCTACATTGCTAATAGATGTAGCTTTCAGCGTGCGAGTCGGCTACATCGCTAAGCTATGTAGCTTTCAGCATGCAAGTCGGCTACATCGTTAAGCGATGTAGCTTTCAGCGTGCGAGTCGGCTACATTGCTAAGCGATGTAGCTTTCAGCTTGTGAGTCGGCTACGTTGCTAAGAGATGTTGATTTGAACGTGCGCGTCGGCTACATTGCTACATTGCTGTAGCTTTCAGCTTGCGTGTCGGCTACATTGCTAAGAGATGTTGATTTGAACATGCGCGTCGGCTACATTGCTAAGCAATGTAGCTTTCAGCTTGCGTGTCGGCTACATTGTTCAAAAATCTTGCTTTCAGCGTGCGTGTCGGCTGCATTGCTAAGAGATGTAGCTTTCAGCATGCATGTCGACTACATTGCTAGACGATTTAGCTTTCATTATGCATGTCGGCTACATTGCTAAGAGATGTTGATTTGAATGTGCGTGTCGGCTACATTGCTAAGAGATGTTGATTTGAACATGCGTGTCGGCTACATTGCTAAGAGATGTAGCTTTCAGCGTGCGTGTCGGCTACATTGCTAAGAGATGTAGCTTTCAGCGTGCGTGTCGGCTACATTGCTAAGAGATGTAGCTTTCAGCGTGTGTGTCGGCTACATTGCTAAGAAATATTGATTTCAGCGTTAAATGTTTTCTTTTCCCAGGCTTCCATTGCCTACAGCTACAACGCAGGGATCCTGCTCTCGACTGAGAACAGCCGCTCCCTCTCTGCCCCCGCCCTCGTGCCTGAAAGAAGGCTTCTCTGGCGGGGCATCGCCGTGGTCTCCAAACCGGAGCGGTCCATCAGCCCCGAGAGTAACGACAGCATCTCAGAGGAGCTGAACCACTTCAAACCCATCGTGTGCTCCCCGTGCACCCCGCCCAAAAGGCTGCCCGACGGCCGCTTTCTGGAGCCCACCGTCATAAAGTCCACACCCAGGAACCTGAGCCGGAGCCTGCAGAAGCCCACCAGCTATGAGGCCAGCCCAACCATCCTCCAGAAGTGGAGGCAGATTGAGACGGATCGCCAGCTCACCAAGGTGTCCTCCAGGGGAACCGTCACCAGCCCCACCCTCGAAGACTCCTCCCTCATGCAGAATACTGCGGAGAAGAAGAGAAGGCTGTGTCCGAACACCCTGGGGCAGAATGTGCTGAAAGAGCGAGAAAAGGGAAAGGTGTGCAATAAGAGGAGGCTAATATTCGAGCAGCCCACCGAAGAACAGAGCCTTTCCGTGAAACGATTGGTTAAGTCTCAGACCCCGCCCACCTTGGGGACGTGTGTAGACTCCTGCGAGGAGTCCGAGGAGGTGGATGTAGCAGACAGCAGCAGGCCGGCTCCGAAGCGAGACAGACAGATACTGCTTCTGTACAGCAAGCGTGCCGAAGCTGTGCAGTGCAGTCAGAAACCGCTGGAGGCACAAGAGCAGAGGATCAACTCCAGCTCCAAAAACAGCCTGAGGAGCAGACCCACCTCTAGGAGGGGCAAGAAGAGGAACCAGAAGACCAAGAATTTGGAAGTGGCAGGGAGAGCCAAGAGGTCCAGACCCCAGAGCCAAGGCGTCTACGATGGAGAGTGTGAGGTGGGACGGCTGTACGAGCGGTGCCTACAGCAAGAGCATGAGGACCATGAGCTCGCCCTAAAACTGCAGAGACAGTTCAACATGGAGCATAAAAAAGAGGATAGGGGAAAGACGAGTCCTGACAAGTACCTACTGCGATCCTGGGCTTTTCCTGATAGCCATACGGAGTACAGTCCACGTAGATCAATAAGAATCTCCAAAAAGAGCTAGCACTTCGGCTCCACTCATGTTTAGCCTGTAGTCGTTATTTGGTCAGTCAACCACAATGCGTCTGCGCTTTGGCCATTTTTTTTTCTTTTCAGGCACTTAAATTTGATTACATGTTGAATGAGGAAGGAATCTCTAAGTAGACAATACTATGGCACAGAGGGCATGTTTTGTTTTGTTTTTTTTAGTTATCTAAATTCTTTAAAACTTTGCTAGTATATTATTTTGAACTCAAACTGATCTATTCAGTTGCACTTAATATAGATTGATCATATTTATTGTATCAGAAGTAATGAGAAGCTTACATTTACCATAAATGCATTTAACATCTCAAAAGTATGTATATATACAGTGAGCACCATAATTCATTGGACAGTGACACGTGAAAGGATACAATGACAATGAGGTTGAAGTGCAGACTGTCAGCTTTAATTAGAGGGTATTTTCATCCATATCAGATGAACTGTTTAGAAATGATCGAACCTTTGTACATAGTCCCCCCCCCCATTTTTGCGTTGTTGTATATCTACTGAATATCTGGCAGCAGAGTGATATTGTTGGGTCACAGACATCAGGAAGTTGTGGCATGCAAAGGATATGCGACCAAAAATATAAAAAATGATTACTTTATTCTACATTATGTTAAACTGTCCAATATTTTTTGATTCCCAAAAATGGGGGGGACTGTACAAAAGGTTCTATAATTTCTAAACGGTTCAGCCGATATGGATTAAAATACCCTCAAATTAAAACGGACAGTCTGCACTTCAACCTCATTGTCATATCTGTACTCTAGCACTTTGAGTTTGAAAGGATACAATACTATTCCCGTGTAATTTACAGATTAATCTCGTCCCACCGCCCACTTCCCATAGAGATCCATTCAAATGCAGAGAGGTTATTGTATCGCTTGTAAGAGTACCTGAAAATAAGATATCAAGAGTCTTTTGATATCCTTTTATACCCAGTCATGATAGCATCAACTGTTTACCTGTGGAATGTTCCAAACAAGTGTTTTTTTAAACTTCCCAGTCTTTTTTTGCCCCTTTTCTTTCCTCCTTGGAACGTTTTGCAGGCATCAAATTCGGACGGTAAATTGGAGTATTTTCCATGCCCTAAGTGATAAGTATATACGCCATAGCACATATTATGTACGATAACATGAAAATAAAATGGTATTCCACCATCAGCAAAATGCTGCCAAATTCCGTTGGGGAATGCGTTTTCTGTAGAGCTTGCGTAATACTAGATTGTTAAAACGAAAACTGTCTTTACGCTGGGCTGTAATTTATTGTTCAAAGCATCCATTAAGACATTGTAAACACTGTTGCTAAGGTATGTCCGATATTGGATAAAAGAATCGCAAATGAAACCTGAATTAACTGGAATGCATTAGACCGGTTTGCAGAGTGTGAGGCGTTTCACGCGTCGACGTTCCAGGTAGTGTAATAGATTTATAAAGAGCTGTCTATTTCTCATTTCTCAATGGATTGTCCCAGACAATAAATGATCGCTGAATTGTGAAAGGGACATCTCTATGCATGAAGCCAATGGTGGGGTTGGATTAAAGCTGACAAATTAAAGCTGACAGTCTGCACTTCAACCTCAATAACAAAAAATGTGTCACTGTTTAATGAATTATGGTGCTCACTGTGTGTGTGTGTGTGTGTATATATATATATGTAAAAAGGGTTATAAAAAAATCACCGGTGAATTAGCTTAATCTTAGACTGAAAAAATGAGAAAAATCCAACCTTTCATTGAAGTAAATTTATTATGAGAAAGAAAAATTCCCTCATCAAGAAATAATTATTTTTAACAAAACCATGTAAATGAAAAAATAAAAGTAATCATTTTTAATATTTGGTTGCATATCCTTTGCATGCCATGACTTCCTGATGTCTGTGACCCCACAACATCAAAAAATCAAGTCCCACCCCCCAAATTTTTATAACCCTTTTTACTCATCTTTATCATGGGTGCCATTTATAGTGGAGGGCACTGTATATATATATATATATATATATATATATATAATTTGCAGAATCAGTTTGATGTACTAGGATGGTGTGGAAAATAATGCCAACTGGGTCATCTGTGCTTGTTCCTGAAAGATCTGTATGTAACACAGGTACATTTTGTTTTGAAAACCTTTTTTTATTTCGGTAATGTACACCAAAAATACCAATGCAGACATTGGAAGTGCCAAGGTAAACGAAACAGATAGGACTTAGTAATAACAGGACCGATAACCTCTGTGAATAAAGGTGGACACCAAAGTACACAGTGCCTACCAATAATGGACAGTGGTAAAGTTGGCTGCCAATAATAGTGTTGCAGTGGGAAGCAAAGGTTTTGTATTGGATCTTACAATACATTTATTGACAGCATCTGAAAACCCCACCCATTATGGGCCTCAAGAAGGTCTCACTCTTCCACCACTAATGTCATCCCAAGCAACAGGCAGCCCTGGTCACATGGGTGGGAGAACAACACGGTAAACAGCATCTTCCAAAAAGACATGACGGGGCATTTCCAAAAACATAGGCATGAAAGTATAAAACAGACATTTTAGGGTAGAGGGTAGGCTTTATAAATTTTAGTATATCTAAAAATGAATGGTTACTTGTGTAATGACCTAACATTTTATGATGGGGTTATTTTCTGTACAAACTCATGTCAATGTTTGTCGACCTGTAGGCACTCCTACAGGTTCACAGCACAGTAGTATTTTCAGCAGAAAAAAACCTAACTGTTCACTTGTCCAGATTGATTGTGTGACTCACGTTTACCCCCACATTTCCTGTTTCATTGGTCTGATGCAACTTTCAGTTCAGCCATGCCCAAAATATTTTAGTCATTTCCATTATTTGCTGTGCTTTTGGTGAAAGACATTCGGCTGTCATCTTTAGCCTTCTTCTCTGTTTGCCTTTCATTACTTTCCTCAAGATTTGAAGTCATCTGACAGCCCATTGTGCAAAGGTTAGTGTGCAGAAATGGCTTTTATAAAATATTTATATTTGCTCAGTTTCATGATTTCTGGAATGCACATGGATGAAGTGTTTTTACGACCATTTTGAAGGATCCGATCACATGGTTTGGGTTCTCTTAACTTCCTATTAAAGTTAATTCTTGACTTCATTTAAACATTTATTTGATTAGTCATGTCCAGTGGTAAAATACTTCAGGCAAAGAACAAAAGGGATTCAACATTATAGTCCTTCAGAAAATAGTAGACTGTTATTTAGTTTATAAATGCATAAATTATTGATAGATCACTTTGGCATGACACAGATGTGAATGGGACCGTCAACAAAGTATGGGATGGAGTCTGCTTGGTAACTCCTGATCAATCTCATTATTTTCTGTACAAAATGTGACAATTAAAACCTAGAAAGCTCAATGAGTTGGCACAACAAAAGAAATATGGCAGTTAATGTAATCGATTTTGCAGAATACCTAGGCCTTTCATAATTGGTTTTGGTTAGAAGACTTGTACATTTTATTGCTATTCAAGCCTGATTAATGGAATGCTGAGAAAATATGAACAGTATAATTTTTGTTAACATTTGTTATTTTGCCACAATTTGTGTATGTTCAATGGTTGAAAATTATATATATTCAGTGAGATTTATTTCCCCAAAAAATGTATGTGGAACTAAGGTTAAAAGGAGAGTTATCCGGGTTTACCAACAGTTAGGGCCTACAATATTTGTGAGGACTGACGAGTTTCACATGAATGCAATTGCTACTAAAAAAATAATTATGGTTTTGATTATTCTAAAGAAAAATACTCTGGGTAATTGTGCCTGTGCATATGATTTTTCTTTATACTTTGTTCTTACCTCTATGTTGAAGCTTTTGCCATTTCAAACAGTTCATGGGGAAATATGAAGGTTAAGCTTTTCTGTGATGTTTGGACAATTGTTTGATTAATTTTTTTTTCCAAAAGTTTATGGATAATTTAACCTGACTTTTATTTTTAAACTCTCTTCTGAGGTTTTGGAACGTATCAATCCATCTACATATTTTGACCACATACCAAATTTGCCACTGTAAATTTCACCTGAATACCTTTTTAAACCTAAATAAATATATATTTATTACAAATGTGAAACTGCATTGGACCCAACTGTGCTTGCTGTCAGAAGCCTCAAAACTACTTGTGTAGTTGCACATCTTTATTAGTTCACAACATCATTTACTAATGTCTCTTGGATTTAAGTTATTTTGACTTGGGAAGGTAGGGAAGTTGAGTTGGGAAGGTAAGAAAAGGCGACTGAGATTCTCATCCAGTCATCAAACACCCTCTCGCATCAGTTGTTCCTCTCGTTTTAACAGTTAACGAACTGTAAAATGATTAGGTATTAGCAATACTTTTTTGTTGTGTTGCTAGTGTTTAATCCAGAAACGGTTGAGGAACTGGCCAATGAAGTGACTGTTTCAACTAGAGTACCTTAGAGCTCCAATCAGCAGTCTGATGGAACTGGTGCTGCTGAGCTAGCTATCGCTCTGGTAGCAGGCCATTAGAAGTGTTTAGAGCAGTCCGCTTTCTACATGCAGTAAACACTACAGTCACATTGTGTTCTGTGTTTGCTTTTATTTTATTGTTTAAATTATTATTTTTTCTTCTTGTGTCAGTGCAAGATATTTTGTACCTGTAGTGTATCCTTTCCTGATATATCTAACTGATGCATATCGTGTCTTGCCTTGCCTTTTGCAACACTGAACTATACATCAAGGCGCAGACACGCTGGAAGTCTGAGGTTTAGCTTCCCAAATCCAGCCATTTGGCCAAACCCTTTAAAAACCGGAAGCTGATTCTGATTCAAAAGGCATTCTGAATTAGAATTTATATTTGTTTTTTGTCTAACAGTCTTTCAAGGGCTATAGATATAATTTGAAAAGTGTTTTTACTTTCTGTTAAAGGCTTTTAAAAACATTTTATGCTAGTCTGCCATCTGCCAAAATGAGCTTTAATTATGTCAAATGTTTAAATGCTTAACTAACAATTATTAAAGGTGTAATAAATATGCACAATGTGTATGCTAACACATGGACATACATATAGGACTGCTCACTATATAGGTTTATTTTGATATTTCAGGGGCAAGTAAACTAGGTTAGTGCCAAAGTTGATTCTTTCTTATGGTGGTGGGGTAATTTAAAATGACAGTTTAATCTTATAAGCACAGAAAATGTGCTTGGATGTTACCATACCCTCATTAAAAAGCTACTGCTTTTTCTGCTTTTTTACCACCGGGTATAACAATGCAGCATAATTCCATCCACAACTTTTCTTTGGTCTCCTAATGTAAAGCCTGGCTGTGAACCAATGTAGTAAAACTGGACATTCAGAAGCAGAGAAACATGTCCCTAACTCATGGTGTCATGATGGCACTCCGTACCTCACTTTTGTTAGGGGGGGGGGTGGGGGGCTGGAGGTCTTCCAACAATCTCCTAGGAATATACTGCTGCTTGGATTAGATACTGTAGATACTGATAAAGATTGTTTCACAGTACAATAGTGAGCTCTGTACTTTACACTGTGTATTCTTGCATTTATTTGTTGCATTTGGAAATGAAATTGCTTATTTAAGGGACGTATGAATGCATTCAAGGGTGCCTAGGGCTGTTGCTTAAAATGATCAGATTTACAATAAATTAACAATATCCTGTTGTGTTAATATAAAAAATTAATTAAGTTGTGGGGGAATTTAATTAAAATGGAAAATGTTTTTCATTGGATGTACTAAGAACATTCAAAGTAAATGACCAATATGTCATTGTGTTGTACATTCAGGCAAAGCATTTTCTATGGGTTTAAGGCAGTGAAACTCAAATCTGTCCCAGGAGGCCAGTAGTATTGCTGGTTCTTTTTTTTTTTTTTAACCTGATGGTTAATTGATCGATTAATGCCACTGATTGGCTACAGATTTAACACCTGGTGTCCCAGGTTTAAATCAGTCCTGATTAGAGGGGAAGAATGAAAACCAGCAGCACTTCTGACCTCGAGGGCCAAATTTGTTCTTAGTATCCCGAGTTTAAGGTTTCACTGAAAACCCCTAAAAACCTTTAAAATGTCAGTTTTGAGTCGAGGGGGAAATGAAAGCATCTGGATTTTTTCCCAGGTGTTTAAAGTTCTTGTCTTCCACTTCTTGTCACAAATAATTTTACCTAAATTGTCTGGCATATACAGTATATTTTTGTTTAGGTTTCCTTTTTTCATAAACTCAATATTGCAAGTGTTGAAAGCATGTTTTTTTTTTGTTTTTTTTGTACACACAACACTACTTCAGTAATGTCCTGTAATTATGTAACATATTGTAATAATATGTTGGTTTATTTAATATTGAAATGTTATAATTAAAGAAACTATTAGATATATATTTTATTGTGATCATATTTAATGTTGCAAAGAGAAAATCAGTGTCTTGAAGGAATGTAGAAATGTATGTGAGGAACATTGGTCCCCCTATCCATGTGTAATAAACTTGCCTCAAACGTATTTCATCTTTCACCTGTCTATCTTCACTGTCTCTCTTTGTCTCTAGCTCATTTCTAAGGTGCATTTAAGCATAATGCCTATGCTGTAGGCTATTAAGCAGATGGAAAAAATTTAATATCTATGCTAATGTTTTTGGTCATAGTAGCCTACTCATCCTGCACTTTACCTATGTCATGTTTTTGTGTCTCTAGCTCATTGCTAATGTGCGTTAAGCTAAGTAGATTCCTATACTGTTAGATGAAAAAACTGCTTAACGAGCATATTTTTTCAATTAAAAAACATCTTGCCCCATCTCGAAAATTGGGAAAGCTATTGAGAAAAAACTGTAATAATTGCCCCCTGATTGCATGTTTGGCTATAATGTAGGGATTCTTTTTTTTTTTAATTTAAAAAAAGGTTGTGAAAGGTGTCTGGCTTGGTCAAGGATGAAAATAAACTTGACCCCATTGCTCTATCTTACATAAACTGTAAAAGTCTGGCCAAGATTGCCTTTTGACCATGATGTGGAGATTTTTTCCAAAAAAGAAAGGTTGTGAAAGGTGTCTGCATTGTATTAAAATAACCATAACTCCACGGCTATATTTTGAAAATTGGGAAAGCTATTGTGGAAAAAGTGGAAATTGGCCTTAGTTGCATATTTGGCCATAGTGTAAGGAGTTATCTTAAAAAGAAAGGTTGTGAACAGTGATTAATTACATGGTCGGGACTAAAAATACAAATGATCCCAGGGCTCGAACTTAAGAAATGAGGGAGCAATAGCAAAGATCAATATTTCAACATATCAATATAAACATATTGCCATATGTCAGGATTGTTTTTTCTAAAATATAAAATGAAGCAGAAGTGACAAATATAAGCTCAGTGCCATTGATGAAAAGTTACATTTAATTTGAACATATGAAAGTGCATTTCACCACTATACAGTGAGCACCATAATTAATTGGACATTGACACATCTTTTGTTATTTTTCTTCTGTCCTCTAGCACTTTGAGTTTGAAAGGATGCAATGACAATGAGGTTGAAGAGGGTATTTTCATCCATATCGGACGAACTGTTTCAATTCAGTTCATTTAGAAATTATAGGACCTTTTGTACAAAGTCAGTCCCCCCCCATATAAAGAATATTTTGATATTGTTGGGTCACAGACATCAGGAAGTCGTGGCATGCAAAGGATATGCGACCAAAAATATAAAAAATTATTACTTTATTCTGCATTATGTTAAACTGTCCCAATATTTTTTTATGCCCAAAAATTGGGGGGGGGGGGGGGACGCAGTTACCAGGATTATTCTGAAAAGTCGCCAAAGACATCTAAAATCTTTGACCATAGGCTACTCAAGGATGTAGCAGTGCTGCTTTGCCTCGTCACACCGACCTCATTAATTGAATTATCGTAGGTTAATTGGGGTGCCAACTCGAATGCAGCGGCCGCCTAGGTAATGGATATTCGAATCCAAATCCGGCCTTGGTTTTCTTTCTCCCAGGTAATTAACTGAACAATTAGTGCTATTGATTGGCCAGACTGTCTTCACACCTGACCCACAGGTAAAGAGAGGGTAGAAAACCAGCAGTATTCGGACCTCTAGGACCGTGATTTGAATACCCGGGGCCTAGGTATTTGTTGCCATTTTAAATCGAGTAGCAAAATGTCACTATCGCTTCGGTCTTTCATGCAGAAGCCGATTGGTTTGTAAAATTTGTGACGTTGCCCAATCATATTGTCCCAGGTCACAGCAAAAGAACAGGAAGAAAAGATGGCGGCGAGAAACGGAAAGAATGGCTTACTAGAAAAAGTAAGATGTTTTATTTTTTGACCGACTCGGTGTTAATGTCACAATTGTGGCATACCTAAAGTACATATAATTTACATTATTCATTTTAAATACACTTGCAATGCAATGCTTACTGTGCATCGTTCTTTCTAAGCATATACTAGTGACGCTTGTTCATTCAGAGTTCCAAGTAAAGAAACGGCTGGCGCCAGCTATCCATCAGTCAGTATTTGATTCGGTGATTTTTTTTAAAAAATCTTACATTAGCTTAGTTAAATTAGGAAAATTTGTAAGAATTTTTAAGTTTTATGTAAGGAAGTTAATGTATTAGTACGCTAGCTAAATAATTGCCATATGTATGCTCCCGACGTTTGGTGATGTGCATAAAAACTAACGTTAGCTTAGCTAGCTTTTTAGCCAGCAGCTGTGACTGTCTGAGGATTGCCTTGCTTACTAACTAGCTAGCTAGCTTTATCTTTTCAGGTAGGTTAAGCATATTAAGTACACGTGTCACTGGGCTGCAGCGAGCTCATTCTTAAGTTACTAACGCTACGATATTGGTGTGAAATGTCGGTATGCACATTGCGAGCAAGTTACCGTTATGTCTTATATTTGTTGAATGAATATGTTATCTGCTTTAGCTACTTGTATAGCAAGTTAGCTAACATAACTAACGTTAGCTACCTACTGTAATAGTGTACTTTGTCTAACGTTAGCCACCTGTCTAAATGTGTTGAAATAAGCCAGCTAGCTAGTGGTTGAAACGTGTTTTGGCATCAACATGATTTAAATTTAATGCATTATTTTAACATTAGTTTCGGTTAACATTAGTTATGGTTAAACCTACATTTAATGTATTTAATCACTTTTATACCAAATTTCTTGGGTGTCGTAATTTGTAGGCAGTTGTCGGTACGATGTTGATCGGTCCGATACGTCAATATCAGGTGCCTGCAAACGTGAATAAGTGCAAAGATTATAAGACGTAACCGTGATATAAGAACGTGAATACTTATGTTGTAACGTTACTTGAAACTGCTTTTTAAAGTACGTCAATAATTTTCATATGACCCCCCTGAGGCATTGATAATGAACCTACGGTTTCCCATATTATGTTCACTGATCCGACCCATATCATTTCAGTGGAGGATTGAGGAGAAACCGGTGAAAATCGACAAGTGGGACGGAGCAGCTGTCAAGAATTCTCTTGATGATGCTGCAAAGAAGGTATGCACAATGGATCATTGATTCAGAAGCCTTAAAAGGGTATTCTTAGTAGCTGTCTGTTGGCAATTGTTATGTAACGCCTCATATTTGTTTGCCTTTGCAGGTCCTCCTGGAAAAGTATGGCTCTGTTGAGAACTTCAACCTTGTAGATGGGCGTCTGTTTATATGCACAGTTTCCTGTCTCTTTGCTATCGTAGCTTTAGTGTGGGATTACCTGCACCCCTTCCCTGAGTCCAAACCAGTCCTGTTGTGCTGTGTCATATCATATCCTTCACTTTAGGGGTTATGTGTGGTGTTGATGTGCAACTCAGAGATGTTAAATGTGAAATAACAAGTTCTCGCTTTAAGAACTCATATGGCAGCAACTACAGGAAGTGGCATCAACTGAAACCAGGAAGAGAGCAGGTGCTAAGCTGGTGGTTTGCACAGGAAGAGCGAGAGAGAGAGAGAGAGAGCGAGAGAGCGAGAGAGAGAGCGAGAGAGAGAGCGAGAGAGAGAGAGAGCGAGCGAGAGAGAGAGCGAGAGAGAGAGCGCGAGAGAGAGAGCGCGAGAGAGAGAGCGCGAGAGAGAGAGCGCGAGAGAGAGAGCGCGAGAGAGAGAGCGCGAGAGAGAGAGCGCGAGAGAGAGAGCGCGAGAGAGAGCGAGAGAGAGCGAGAGAGAGAGCGAGAGAGAGAGCGAGAGAGAGAGCGAGAGAGAGAGCGAGAGAGAGAGCGAGAGAGAGAGCGAGAGAGAGAGCGAGAGATGCATGTACATTTCTACATATAATATGAGTGCAAGTGACTGGCTGCCTTTTGCTAGAACTGTAAACCTGAACTGTTTTCTCTTGATTATGTTTTCCTTAATTGATTACATTACATATTTCATAATGATGGGCATTCTCACCTTGTACACCTCCTACAAGGAGAAGAGCATCTTCTTGGTTGCTGTCCAGAGAGACCCAGCAGGCATGGACCCAGACCATGTCTGGCAGCTTTCCTCAAGTCTCAAAAGGTACTTCCACTACCTGCCTTCTCCTGCTTTTCCACACCCAGGTATTGATGAACTTTGGTTCAGTTTTTACACCAGAAACTGGCTGCCTTTTCAGTTTGAATGGTAAATGAGCCAATGTGTTTTCCATGACTGCTTACAAACTTCAAGCTCTTCTAATCCCCTTGGTTTTCTTCAGGCCTGTGGGGTCAAAGGGCACAGCTATGGTCAAGGGTGGGGCCATCACATACAGTGGTGTTCAAATAAATAGCAGTGCGTTAAAAAAAGTGAATAAAGTGCAAATATTTTTTAATAGCTTTTAGTTCCATATTTCAAATGTAGTGGAAACATTACACATTCAATTCCAAATCAAAGCATTAACAAATTTTATCAAGTCTGCGTTATCTTTTTACAGGAAGCAAAGAAAAGGAATATTAATCTGTTCAAAAAAATGGCAGTGTCGACATCTTTTCAAACTCAAACACTTACTGTATAAACTGAAGAAACTTTTCAAGATTAAACTTCACTTTAAATTACTGAACTAATATTTAGTTGCATAACCATTGTTTTTGATAATTGCTGCGCATCTGTGTTGCTTCGAGTCAACCGACTTCTGGCACTTAGAAACAGGTATTTTTGCCCAGGATGAACTAATTACATTCCACAGTTCCTGTGAATTTTTGGATTTTGCTTCAGAAACTGCATTTTTAATGTCACCCCACAAGTTTTCAATGGGGTTGAGGTTGGAGGATTGAGCTGGCCACTCGATTACCTCAATCATTTTTGTCTGGGACCAAGATGTTGCTCGAAGTATTTAGATGTATTCAAACTGATCCATGATCCCTGGTATACGATAAATAGGCCCAACACCATAGTGTCCCCATACCATGATTTTTGCGCCACCAGTGTACTGTGGCTTGAATTCAGTACCCGGGGGTCGTCTGATGTACTGTCGACGACCATTAGACCCGAAAAGAACAATTTTACTCGTCAGTCCACAGAATGTTACGCCATTTCTCTTTGGGCCAATCGATGTGTTCCTCTGCAAATTTTAACCGATTCTGCACATGCCGTTTTTTCAACAATGGTGCTTTACGGGGGCTTCTTGCTGATAGCTTCGATCAAACGTCTCCTGACTGTAACAGCACTTACAGGTATTTGCCATTCTGACTATTCTTCGATCCGTTTTAACAGTAGTTGCTTGTTTTCGGGTTTTGTTGCCATTTTTAAGCATTTGAGATCTTTTTAGCTGAGCATCCTATAATTTGCTGCACTTCTTTATACGTTTTCCCCTCTCCAATCAACTTTTTAATCAAATTACGTTGTTCCTCCGAACAATGTTTGGAACGGCCCATTTTACTTAGCAATTCAGAAGGAAATATATTTTATAACAATGTGTGAAACATTTGCTTCCCTTCTTCTTTAATACAGGACAATTAATGACACCTGTTTTTTTTTTTTTTCATAGAATGAATGAATTCTCTAATTGAACTCCACACTGCTATTATTTTGAACACGCCCCTTTCAATGAATGAGTCAATTACTCAGAACCAGCAGCGTGCATGTCATGACAGTTGGGTCTGTTGTTTTTCTATTACACTACTACATCTACAAGTAAATTATTTTTTTATTTTTTTAACAACTGTATGGCTTTATATAAAAATGTGGACGGGCTGCTGCGTTGCTCATTCACTTAAGGCACCACGCCGGGGTGCTTGCCTGAGCCGGATTGAATCCGGAACGTGGCCGTTCCAACTGTGGCTGGTAGGTTCATACAGCAACACGCCATTGCCGATTGCATCTCCCAAGGTATGGGATGGCTAAGTCTGTTAGGGGTTCGCAGTTCATCACTATCTAGCGACCCCCGCTAGTCGATCGGACACCCGTGGACTGCAGGTTAAAGCCGCGTGTGAAAGGTCTTCTGACTCCATTCTATACAAGCTTAGCTGTAGGTGTGGGGGGGAAAAAGCAGCTGGTGACATCACGTTTTGCGGAGGAGAACCGTGGATGACTACACTCCTAAATCGGCAGTGGGGTTTGTGCATGATCACGGCTGCGGTTGCAGATAATCAGACACTCCAAGTTAGGGTGGGAATTGGACATGTACAGCCTCGCATTGGGCTTATAGTTTATAGTTTATTGATCCACTGAGGCATGACAGTGGATCAATAAACTGGCTGATAGCCTCAGTCTTTGGAATGAGGTTTTGAGCATGAACTCATTCCAGCTTTAGACTTGACTGGAAAAGCAAGTGATTTGAACCTTCCATTTTCTTGTATGAGAATATTATTTAAAAATTCACAGGTCCAGTTCCCATTTGTTATTTCTCAAGGGGTATCCCTCCTATCCACCAGGGGCAGTCTTAACATCAAATGTTAGTGGTCTGGTGGAACATTGAAAATGTGTGTGTGTGTGTATGTATATATATGTGTGTATATATCTATATATATATGGAAATTAAATTTTTTGCAGGTTTGATGACCAGTACACCCTGCGAATTGCTTTTATTGATGGTAAATCCAAACGGTCAAGGGAGCTGGAGTTCACAAAGTCGGTGGGGACATTCTTTGATGAAAATGGGACGTTGGTGATGGACCAGTTTGAAAAGAACGTCTCAAAACTTCATGATACCCTGGCAATGGAAAAGAAAACAAAGTAGAAGAGCAACAGCGATTGGAAAGCGAATGTTCCAGCCTCATCGTGATTCAGCCCTGCAGGGCCAAAATGGCTGCGGGGGAATCATTGATTATGACCTGTATGGCTACATAGGGATTAGCTATAGCCTATCAATTTCCAGGTACCATTTTGTTTTCTTGGGTCTTGTCAACTCACCATCGCATCTGATGAATTTTTGATTTAAGTAAAATTTAAGTGATTAAGATTGCATCTGGCCCTTTTGATATTGACCGCAAACACATTTATATTTTTGGGGTGGGCAGTTTGCTCATGGTTAAGAAGGTATTGTGTACTATCTGAAGTACACTCATCTGACATCGTTGTCCAGAAGGACCCATTTAATAATGAGGGTCTGCAGCATTTTCTCCATTTAATACAAACGGCCTCCTATATAACGGGTCAGAAATGGGACCTGTACATTTTTGCTTATTTGTGTTGGCATAATTTTTTGCTCGATTTGTAAGTTAAGACAAGGCGTCATTTATATTGAAACCTTTTTTTTGTCATCAAAATGAATAGATCCATCAATTGGTTTAGAAATGTAATGGACATATTTGAAGCTTCTCAAACGGATTTTTCTTCAGCTCAACGACACAACGCCTTATGAGAATGCAGATTATGATTGGAATCATGTTATTCCTTAGATTTTAAAGAACATTGGAAGTCTTTTGTCCTGAAAGCCTTATTCAGTGTAGCTATTTGCATTCAACAAAGCTTTGCTACTGTAGTACTTTTTTTTTTTTTTTTTTTCCATTTTGTAGGCTAAAAGGTCAAAATAAACATGTTTGAAAAAGGGACTATCCAAATGTATCTTTTCAGTGCCATCATGCCACTTTTTCCTATATAATCTTTAGGCAATATTACGTAAAGAGCAGGGATATTTGTTCTGCTGTAAGGTATTGTTTATATATATATATATATATATATATATATATATATACACAAATATGATGGTTAAAAGTATACCCCTTTCAATGCATGTCCAAGCAATTGTTTAGTATTGTACACAACACTGAATGACTGAACGTATATTTTATAATAATTAGGTAATGCGTCTGGATGCAGGTTCTTTCTTGGTTGCGTGACATTCTGGTGAATACTACAGAAAAGTATTTGCGATTGTTTCTAGATATTCTGCATTAGCTGCCCATATTGTATCTGCCTGTACTTCAGGAAAAAAAGGTATAAATAAAGTGACAATGGAATTTTTATACCTGTTCATAGCTATTTTGCAATGTGCTGTTTCTGTTTAAGTATCTTATTGCAAAGTTGGAAGGGTTTCGCTTTTTGATCTTTGCGTGTACCCCACATGTCAGCTGTGTAAAACTAGTGTGCGAAAGTCCAGTGCAAATGCGAAATATACATTTTACCCAGGGCTAACGAGGATAATGCTTTATTAATGATTACTGATTCCAAGTCATTTCAGTTCATTTTCACCAACAAAATGCATTAAAAAACTAATATCCTAAAGACAAAAGCATTTCTATGAGTTTCGAAATGAAAGGTATGAGGGATTGTGCGTCCACTTTTGTTTATTTAAAAGGGTTTGTCAGCATGTTACTTTTTTCATCGTCTGTCATTCATCAACTCCTCAAAAAAAAGTTCGGAAACGTTATTTCGGTCGATTATTCCTCCCCTTTAATAATACCAATTGGTATTGTATTTTATATCGTTGGAAAGCCTGATTCGTCACCTTTACAACGAGGTACAACTTGGAAGGATCGTGCATTCGTGGAATGAGCAACACAGCTAACCGTGTGGGTAGCGGCCCAAAAAAATGTGCCAAAATCCCCTTATGTTCATATTTGAATGGTTTTCCATTTTTAAAACAAATAAAAAGCACCGGTTTCATATGGAAGCATATCGCAGGCTAAAGTCAAATGGAAATGCAATATGTAATCCTACATTTGCATTTAAATTTCCCACTCGTGCACATTTTACCTCAAAATTCTAATTCTAATTCTATCGTTTAATTTGCATTTGCCATTTCATATGCTAGTATTGACATTTAATTTCAACAGGGATATGCATGCTTTATGATTTGCATTAGTGCAATGATAATGCAAATTTTAAATGCTTTGTGATACAGGCCCGAGAACCCCTTGTTCATGTTGTTGGTTTTGATGAACGGTTTGCCTAGGGAAAGCACATTGACTGAGGCCGTGCTGTGTCAACAATACAAGTTTGTTGCAATGTAAAAGCTGATGTAAAACTTTAGTTATTAGTGGTATGCAGGGTGGGAAATTAGCAGAGTTATTGTCGGGTAAATGTATGAAACCTTCCCGCCACAGTGACGTGTCGCAAAGTGGATACAAGAAAAAAAATAACTTCGGTAGAAACCGATTTCTTTCTCTGATTGGCTAAATGTGAGACAGAAAAAAGCGCCTGTTAGAATATCGCAAGGCGAGCCCGTCTTAAGGCCGTGACACACTGGCCGCGATTTACTCGCGCGAATAAATCGCACGTTGAAAAATAGAAACAAACTCCTTTATTGTTCATAAAATCTTGCACATCAAACGCGAAATGTCCTTTGCGAAAAGGCGGCATGTAATATATTCGGAGCAAGGTCGTTTTTTGTGAGTTTTCGTTTGCGATACTATTTATCTATCCAATCATAACAAGTTTCCATGACTGATGTCACCGCACTGCCACAACAAACTATGAAATCCAATATGGCGGACCAACTGATTTTGTATGTTTCTCAGAATAGCGTACTCTTAGATAAGAGACATAAATGTTACAAAGACAACGATTTGAAGGACAATTTGTAGAAAACCATAACCGAGCAAATAGGCTATGAAGATGGTGGGTTTATAGCTAAATGGTTGCAATACGCACAACTTGCTATCTGATGAGCTCCCACAGGTTATTTGCATTGGCTTAAAAGTTTTCTCAAGCTATTTTAGCATGATGGCTTGGCATGGAATACAACCTGCAATCATGGCTTCCACCTTTTTGTTGATACCGGGGAACCAGACCTTCTCTCGGATGAGCCTTTTGGTTTTTATCACTCCCTGATGTCCTTCACGGGCTAGCGATATGGCTCAAGTCTGCAGGGAGAGAGGAACAACAAGCCGTGTGCCCCGTAGCGCTGTGTTTTTATTGGCAGTAACAGCTCGTCTTTGATTTTCCTGAATGACAGTAATGCAGCAACGTCAACACCATCCGAAAACATCTGATTCTCTGACAGAGACGCCCATGTGCCCTTGTTAGTGAGTTCAATGGCTTTGCATAAGGTGGGGTCAGCTACAGTAGCACTCTGTATTTCAGACATCGCCATCGCTTTAGGTACAGCATTAACAGTAACAAAGTTTACATACTCTTCTGCTTGGTTTGACATGCAGTGAAATGGCCTGTGACATTGGTAGGGGGTGTCGTGAGATATAGTCTGCAGGGTTTTCCTTACCAGCCTTGTAGCGGACTGTGTATTTGTATGGCTGTAGACGCAGACCCCAGCGTTCAATGCGGGCCGGTGGCCTAGATTTGGGGTTGTTGAAGATCCAATCGAGAGGCCTATGGTCAGTTATAAGGGTAAAGGGCATAAAGATAAATATAGAAATGTTTGAACCCCCACACGATAGCAAGAGCTTCGTGTTCTGTTTGAGAATATTTATTTTCTATGGAGGACAATGCCCTGCTCGCATAGCTTTTTTTTAAAAAGAATTATTTCTTGATGAGGGATTTTTTTTTTCAGAATAAATTTACTTCAATTAAAGGTTGGATTTCTCCATTTGTTTCAGTGTGAGATTAAGCTAATTCACCAACTTTTGGTGTATTTCAATTTTTTATAACTCTTTTTACTCATCTTTACCAGGGGTGCCAATAATTGTGGAGGGCACTGTATGTTGGTTTTTGTTCTAACCTTAATTGCATTTACTTAAGTATAACAAGCTGTTGATTTAATTAGATTCATAATGTATAATATATTCAGGTCATGAAGAATGAATATTCCATTTTATTTTTTTATTGTATATTTTATTGTCAGAGAACAGAGAAATGTACCTCGCATGTTGGAAAGGACAACATGATGGAATGGTTCATGCACAAAAAATGTTCATGGATTATGGCACCTCCACGTGCCCATCACGTACTGCACATAAACTCCCACTCCAACAATTTATATCAAATTGAGTCCAGAAGTTGGCCTCAAACAGGAAAAACTAAATAATTAGAACAGCAGGGCAGGGGATGGTTGTACATCCTCTGCCCCCCATCAGTATTAAGAAAAATAGAAGTAAAAATCTTCACTATGAAAAATAAAACACTTTTGCCATCATTGTGTTCAGTCTTGAACCATGGAGCCATGCTTATTATTATTATTATTATTATTATTATTATTATTATTATTAATAATAAAATCGTGTGTAGTAATCCCACTAATTAAAATTTTCAACGTCATATGACTTCGTAAGAATAACAATCAACATAAAGGCTTAAAATATGTATTAATCTTTTAAATAATTAGGCTGCACTCTTGAACGAAATACTCGCTGATTCGGATCGTGCATGCGCAAATCCAAGAACGAAAGAATGAAATGAACGATCCACTCGCAGATACGAATCGTACGTACTGGATCGCTCAAAAGATTAGTTCAAAAAGAACGAATCGTTCACGGATCGCCCATCACTATGTCACACCACAGCTTTTAAGTCACATATACTTAATAATAGCCTATTATGTGCAACCACTGTCAAATGATTAATTTTGTTGCACGCTGGAAGGATGCAGTCAGGAAGGAGAGACAGATTATAACCTGGAGTACTGGTACAGTGTGGGGAGTTAATTTGCGCTTCTTAATAATTCTCGAGCAGCTGAGCTGACACGAGTACAAAATTGTCTCTGTCAAAGCGAATATGATCCAGACGAGACACTGGCCGTGTCTTAAATGGCAAAAATGCTGCCTTCGATGGCATTTGAAGGCAGCATTTGAAAGCAGCATCTCATGTACCCTTCTCCAGGTATGATATCCCATAAATATTTGCGATTACCTCAAGCTTCTCACTTCCGTTAAATTAATGGCGGAAACAAACAAAAGTTGCGGCGGTAGTAGAGGAGCTTTTGTCCAGTGTGAATATACAGTAAGCTCCATAATTAGTTGTTGTTATATCTAAAAATGCTATTTAATTATTTAATACACTGGAATAGTATATCTGATGTTTTTAAGCCTCTGTAAAATTTCCATTAACTAGCCAGCTAACTTGCTAGCAAGCTAACGTTGCGTAATGAACAACCGTAAACACTCATCTCACGTGACATCATCCTGCCTTCGAGAAGTGCGTCCCAAATTCGTTGCCTTTTGAGGTACCTCCAGAGGGAGCAAGGCAGTAAGGCAACAAGGCAGCTGCCTTCCATTTGAGACACAGCCACTGTCTATCAATTAATCCATCTAATATTGGTCCGGTGAGATCTAGACAGTCAATCGTACTTTGATCATACTTTTTATGACAGCTCTTTGATAATTGCAAGTAGGCTAGGCAAAGGAAAATAAAATCAATATTATGTTCAAATAACATAAACTACTCATTATAATATCCATTCAAGCAAAATATGCAGTATTTTTCATAATCCTCTATTGTCTGGCGCTAAACCACCTTTTTTTCCGAACATAGTTGGGCGGAAAAAAATTATTAAATAGAAGCTCTGAATCCGCTTAACTTGCAGACAAGCCTCATTTTCATCAGATCACCCTGCGCGCGTATATACTGGAGAGACGCTTAAAACAGTGGATAAGTTAAATGTCTGAATCACAAAAAGCTTAAGATAAGCAGAATTTCTGGAGTAAATGCCAATCTCCAACTCCAATCTGGCCCTTAATAAATACGGCAACATCACATTCTACATGTGACAGTTAGAGCTCACTTCAAAATTCCTTCTTATGTCAAATCTGATGAGTGCATGTAATGTTAACAGTTCACAGATGTTATTTAGTTCAGGAAAAGGTTAAGCACATACAATACATAATCCTAGGTATCTAACCAACTTTTCCATGGCATTACATTCAGCAGTTAGTTCTTATCAGATGGCTTTATGGTTTGTCTTGTAAGAAATACCAGCAGTCATAAGCCAATCTTCTGAAAACCAGAACAGAATGTGCACTTGTGAGAGTCGGTCAGTTTGAGTTTTTTTTATTTATTTTTTTAGCTCCAGACATCTTGTGAGTATCGACCTTTGGTCATCAGCTTCTTGATGTATTCCACCGCCTGGGAGTGCGTCATTCCTCCCAGCTCCTCTGCCATGTCATAGAACGTGTTCTGAACATCCCGCGCCATGTTCCGTGCGTCCCTACAAAACAATGGGATATAAAACAGACGCTCAGAGTTGGGGGGTGGGGTGGGGTAAACAAGCAGCTAGTGATTATGTGGTGTAATTAATTTGAGAGATTTATAGATAACATCTGGCTGTTAGAACATAAAAAAGACCCCAAAAAAAGAAAAAACTGGTTCATCGGCTCACCTAAATAGGGGTTACATGTAACACAGAAGTAGCAGGTTTGATTCTCACTTTTCAAATGTTTTTTTTTTTATCAAGCAATATTCTATTCTGGAAAATCAGAGAGAGCAGCTTATTCCACTCCAGACATGGAGATGCAGTTGTCTGAACCTCTCCGTATGCTTTATATCTGA
The DNA here is from genome assembly GCA_022702515.1 of Ilyophis sp. 1 JC-2022. NCBI lineage: Eukaryota > Metazoa > Chordata > Actinopteri > Anguilliformes > Synaphobranchidae > Ilyophis > Ilyophis sp. 1 JC-2022. Next base: position 89,054,444 of record CM040402.1, on the reverse strand, counting down.
TAAGAGGCTTAGGCGTGCCCTTGATTGACAGGCCCCGTGTGAGTGGATCACTCACCCGCAGATGTAGATGTGTGCATTCTCCCTGTCAATCAGCTTCCATAAGTGGTCTTTGTTCTTTTTCAGCAGATTTTGCACATACACCTGTGGATCCAAAATGAAAAACATTCAAATCACACCTTTTCTGTGGAATTTTCAGTTGAACATCTCACATCTCAGTTCCTAACTACAAAACGTGCCAGGATGGACCTGGGTCATTACCTATCAGTATATAAAATACATGAAATACAAATGCCACTAAACACACACTAAAACTAGGTGGGAGTGTCTATGCCTTGCAGTTATGTCTGACCAATGAGAGAGTAGTATGGCTCCCAGGGACCCACCTTCTGCTCCTGATCTCTGGAGAAGGCCACATTGGCCTGTGTGAGCACTCCCTCCTTCTCAAACTGCTCCAGCTCCTCCTGATACAGGAAGTCTTCATTTTTATGACGACAGCCATAGTACAGCACGGTCTCGCCCACCTCCCTGCCTACAAGGGGAAATAGCACACATTTTCTTTTGTGTGTGTGTGTATGTGTGTATTTATATACAGTCCATACACACTTTATATGTGAATCTATAGCTAATTTTATTTAGAGTTTCGAGTATGGAACTTGGCTACAGTGAGAGTATATTTGATCATAGAAAAGAAATCATACCTATCACATACCTGCCAACTCTCCCGTTTTTCCCAGGTTTCTACCATATTTTAAAGCCATCTACCGGCGTACTCTCATTTTGTTGTTTCTCCCAGGAAACTCCCTTAATTTCCCCAGCCCTCAAAGTTTATTATGAAAATTCATCATGTACGGATCAATCAGTCTAGTCTGTTTGTTTGATGTAAGCGAAGTTGCCAGATTTGCTTTTTAAACATAATCCACACACTACACCATCTCACACCATATGTTTCAACACAACCTGGCAACCCAAAAGTAGCTCAAGAAAAAAAAGAGGTTCTGGCAGTGGTCGCAACCTTCTTTCATTTTTAACTTTCTTTGCTCTTTGGTTTTTCTTTTAGTAACCTGTTGTTCCCACAGCAAAACACATTCATCACAACCCCCCCCCCCCACACACACACACACACACACACAGTACCTTGCTCCCTAAGCCAGGACTGCTCCTGGATGAAGCCCATAAAGGGCGCAATGCCTGTTCCAGGGCCGATCATGATGACCGGGCTGCCGGACTTAAACGGCAGGCGGAACTGTGACTTCCTGATGTACATGGGCACCGTGGACTTGTGCCCATTGTCCGTCACCAGCTTGTTCTTCAGGCAGTTGGTGGCCACGCCCTTGTTTATTCGTTTGGTGTTGGTCTGGTACTCCACCACCACAGCACAGATGTGAATGCTGTTGGGATGCACCTGGTCAAGAGACGAGGGGACCCCTTCACCACACTCACACTTACTGTGCACATACAAAGAACAGGAAACAAAACCAAGGTCAAAATATCTGAACCCCAACTTTGAATCACAGCATGTCTTCTGGGCAGATCACTTTTTTCAATTACTTTAATCCTTTAGACACCCATACAACTCCTACAGATCGGTGACAATTTCAAAGAGAAATTCACTTTCATCAATATTTAGAACATGATTCTTATTTGATATGCTTGTATGTTTTCAGTAAGCAAAGGGTTTACTAAATTCTGAGTGATATGCCGGAGGGTTTACTAAATTCTGAGTGATATGCCGGAGGGTTTACTAAATTCTGAGTGATATGCCGGAGAATTTACAAATTTTACCAACAGGTGAAGAGTTATGGTTTCAGATAGGTATTTGACCCATGTATGTTTCTGTGCATGCATTGTCTCATCACTCCCTCAAAAGGGACATCAGAGAAAACATGTCACTGAAGTATTATAAAGTATTATTTAAAAGTAATATTTAAAAGTAATATTTAAAAGTAATATTTAAAAGTAATATTTTAAAATACATTTTATTAATTTTATTAACCCTATAAACTTTGCCCCTAGTGGTTGAGACATATCCATCTCAATTACAGTATTCATGTTTGTTATAAGTTATAAGTTATAAACTGCAGTTTTAAGAAAATCCCATAAATTTTGATGCAGTATTTTTTTAAAAGGGTAGCCGCTTGCGAAAACCTCAGCTTCTCTAGTTACACTGCAGTGTATCAATAGCCCAAAGCACTTACCCTCCTCTCGCCACAGCCACAGACTGTAAAATGCATAAAACGCACCGTTTATACATGCTAAGAAAATCATGTTCACGTATAGAAACAATAATATATTTTTTAAACGTTGTACAAATGAGCATTCGCCATTTTCCCTTGCTTACTGTACTATATAGTATCTGATGCACTTTCGGTTTAGAAGACACCAAATTTCTTTCTCCAAAATCTCTCGTATAAATATGTTTAGGAAATCAAGTACTTCCCAGTATATTCAGCTACAGCTGTTTTCTTATTAACCCTAAAGAGTTTATCTTGTTACATTCCGCCAAAGTCCTGTACAGTAAACATTTCCACAGCGACCACCGGTCGCACTTAGGGCTGAAATATTTTGCTGTTTTTGTGTAAATACACGCGCGCTTTTGTAAGTTTAAAAAAAAAACGTATTTAAATACATTCGGCGACGTATGTTATGGTTATTATATATATATACTGTATGTGACTATTCTGAAATAAATGTATTATGTTGCAAATTTCTGAATACATACAGCTGGATACAGCTTCTTCTTCAATTCAAACTTTAAACCATAGATGTGCAAGGAATATTCTTTGAGATATTGACATTTAAATAAAACTAGTAGAAACCAGGTGGAAATTGCCTCTGGAGGGCCAAAGTAAATAGGGTTAATTATATTTTGTTAAAATGTATCAGCTGATAAATTTTCCACTGAAGCCTCAAAGAAGCAAACCTTGAAGGACAGGTGTACTCACCTTGGGGGAGGAGGCGATGGAATAGTATCGGGGTTGTAGGCGGGGCATCAGTTCACATAGGTGGTCGATGGGTGGGCGCAGGGAGGGCAGGTCCTGCAGGACTGCTAGAATGTTCCGGCGAGACTCCAGCACCCAGCTCTGGTACAGACCCTGTGGGAAAAACACACAGGCAGAGTCAGAGCAAAACATAAAAAGAGTGAAGAAGCCATTTGAGTTCTAGGGGTTAATTTGTATTACCTCCATCATAACAACTACAATGAAGCCCCTACCCATGAGGAATACTACTAATGAATAATAATGAGATTAGGAAGTTATATCAGGTAAGAGGTCATATCAGAGGTCAGAGGTGAGGGTCACACACCTTTCCCTCAGAAGAAGAGGAGGCCATTTTGCGCATGTGCTCCTGCTCGGGGGGGTCAGAGGCATACTGTGCCAGCTCGTACATCACGTTGGTACGTGGAGGGCTGGTGATGTCCAGGTAGTGCATTAAGGCTGTGTGGTATGTTGTGGGACAAGGGAACGGGTGCTTCTTATTGGACTCCTCTGAGGGGAAATACACCCAGAGCCAATCAAATGTCATGAGCCAAATGGTTGATGTAGCTTATAAGATCATCCGTATCTGAGATGTATTACACACAAGGCTGGGTTACATTCATACAAAATGCTCCAACAGACCCCTGCGAAATTTAACTTGAACATGCTACAAACAAAAACACACAATCATGATTTAAAAAAAAAAAAAAAATTCTATCTAAATGCTGGAGAAAATAGCATTTAAAAATTAAAAAAATGCGGGCATGAGGAAACTGTCCAACATACTGTGACACATCAAACAATCAAAATCAATCAAATCAAAGCAACCAATCAGCATCAATGTAGCACATGCAACTGTTTCATGAATTGACATGGTATTTCACACATACTGCAAATAGTGGTTTGATATGTACACACGAATCAGCACTGTCTTACACAACAGACATATTGAGCTCTATCTTACACTCGGCACTAAGCGGCGGTAACCCAAACGCAAGTGTCTTTGCTAGTTTCAGACCGAAGCAGTTGTCATCTTACCGTCCAGTACTCACGTTGTTTAAATAGCAAGTAAACTTGCGCTAAACTGGGTGGGATGGTCTTAAGATTAGGTGTGATCAGGCAAATTGTTGGCATATTGCTGTTTTGAGTCACTAGAAAGTGTTTGCGCTAAAACCACCACAAACCTGTCATGTTGCAGCTGTTTCAATGTTATTTTAACGGTGCAATATTAGTAAAGTAATATGCATCTACATAGGTGTGTACACAACGTGCGTACACCCTCCTGTCTGTTACACACAAAAACATGCATAAAAATACCAAGATTACAGTGTGAAGTATTATTATTGTGTCTATCAAAAAATGTATAATAATAAAAGGGTCAATCAGTCAAGGACCACATACCTGTCCCTCAGCGAAGGGGAATACCACATTAAATTGCATTTATTTTAAAATTGCAGAAGATTCTATCATCTCCTGGCAGCTGAGCTAGAGACAAATTCCTGCTGTCCCTATATGCAATCCCCATTTCTGTAAAATTAACACTAATAGTAATTTTGTACAATTTTTTGTGAGTGGGGCTAGTTCCAGCATCTCCTAAATTGAATTGGAGGCACATCGTAAATTCAACCATACAAACAGTTACGTACCTCAAGCCTAGTCCGACATGCCAAGTCTACATTCAAGTCCCCATCACACCTGTCAGCTAAGAACGGGTAAAACAGGAGTACACAGCAAACTTTGGATTTCCTGGAGTTCTGCCCCAGCAGAGAACGCTCTTATATGTGAAATGTAAGGGAGCCCACTCCATCAACATCCATGTGATTTGCGATGTTAAGTGTAAGGTTACACATGTATTCACAAATTATCCTGGATCAAGCTACAGTTGTGGTCAAAAGTTTACATACACTGAGGTTGAAGTCATTCAACTTAACTTAGTTAGGACGTCACGTGGCGCTGTAATGGCGACATGTGTGTTAATTTGAATGTGTTTTGTTGTGTCAGGCTTTTGTCTTTGTTTTTTTCATGCGTTGTGTCTGTGGTGGGATGGGGAAGCGGGCTGGAGATTTTTCTGGGCATTCATGCTGCTCGTTTTGATGATATTGACGAATTGTCTAGTCGATATAGTTTTGTTTGTGGTCGTCACCATAGAGAAAGATTGATGCAGTTCGGTGCTGGATGCTCTGTTTCGGCGGTGTACAGAGACCGCGGCGCTGCGTGTATGGAGGAGAGTCGTGGAGGTGGAGTTTGTGTGTTGGACTGCTTGGTGACACTGGACATCTCGGGACAGCGGGGGATATTTTTAATCATGGCTGTATTGCACTTTAATTCACTTGATTGATGTAATGATTCTGTTGGATGTCTTTGTTTGATATTTTTGTTTGTGTGTTGTGGGTCTGCCCCAATGTCTGTCTTTTTTGTTGTTGCTGGGGCTACAACTGAAGTTCCCTAGCGGGAAAATAAAGGTTATTCTATTAAAATTCATTTTTAACCACTCCACAGATTTAATGTTAGCAAACTATAGTGTTGGCAAGTCAGTTAGGACGTCAAGTAATTTTTCCAACAATTGTTTACAGACAGATTATTTCACTTTTAATTCACTATATCACAATTCCAGTGGGTCAGAAGTTTACATACACTAAGTTGACTGTGCCTTTAAATTTTGAATATGTGGTCGCATATCCTTTGGTTTTGCATGCCAGGATTTCCTGATGTCTGTGACCCAACAACATCAAAAGACTCTTGATACCTTATTTTCTGGTACTCTTACAAGCGATACTATAACATCTCCGCATTTGAATGGATCTCTATGGAAATTGGGGGGTGGGACTTAATTTAGCTGTAATTTATGCTGGAACCGTATGAAATACATGATTGGTAAAATGGCTGTAAGTCATCAATCGTCTGAGGTATCAAACGAGCCTCAAACCATCACTCTGCTGCCAGATATGCAGTAGATATGGATGGATCACTTTAAGGGTTGTTTAAAGCTATCTAGCCAAAATTAATGGAACAACATGTGATACTTGAAATTATATGTTTTTTCAGTTTTTTCATATTCATATTTAATTTCCTTGCAAAGTAGCAACTGTTTGTGAATTAATATTTGACCGCACTAGGACGTATTGTGCTTTCTGTCCTTCTCAGATTGCTGTTCTATCATTTTCCCAGTCAAGGACAAAAGGTTGTCATTGGGAGATGAATGATTTCCAAGCCCACTGCCGAGTGTTATCAGAGGCGTACCATCAAGGTTGTTGAGGGAGATTATGGTCTCAAGGTCCACGTCGAGGATGTGTCCTATCTGATTGACAATGGCTGCATCATTGGTAGGATACACTGCAACATGGTCTCCTGTCTCATACCTCAAAGAAATGTGACAAGAGTTCAGTCACAGGTTTATATTTGCCTTTCCTGCATTTGAAACTCTTACAGAAATGGAACACATTCAAAATATATTGAATAAATAGATTAACAATATATTGTAACATTTTGAAATATGTGATGGGTAATATGCTGTACAAATTGCTGCTGTCCTATATAGCAATTGTGGCAGCAGGGGAATGGTAGTGTAAGGATGGTCCCTGATTCACCGCTGGCCCCACCCATTGGTCACCTGCAGTAGTGCAGGTTTTAACCTAGAGTCTAAATTGGCACACCTGAATACCGTCAGCAATCAAGCTGACTTAAAATCAGCCTGCGGTAACTAAGAGCGAGAATTTTCTCAGGGAACAGAATGGGCAAGCTGAGATCTGGGGCTCGGCTCACTTTACTGAACGATCTTGGAGGTAAAAACTGTTTTCAAGGTGCGATCCTGAGGAGGATGTGCATGCATGACACGTAAGTGTATCTTTAGCACCGCTGTCTGCTTGAAAGGTGCTGAAAAGTGTTTTGTTTTGATAACCTATTGGACTGCTTAAGAGGCATGGAATGCTGTTACAATAGCTCAGTAACTAAATGGAAATTAATAAAAACACAATATAGGCTAAGTGTTTATAGGCTTAGAACAAGAGACTACCTATTTGTGTCAATTCCTTTTTGAAGGATATTTGTAAACTGAAGAATAAGCCTAGCATTATGTCAACCTTGTTTCCATGTAGCCTAGTCTAATATTGAATGAGCTTCAATAATGTGGTTTAATGTGTTAATTGTATAATCCGGAGGCAGACACTAGCATTAGGCAATTTTATTTTACACGTTTTCTGAACAAAAGTCATCAGTTTAAGCGACACATAATTCTGGGTCATTCATGTCTTGAACATGAAATCAAACCTAGAAATCAAAGATATAACACTTACTGCTATGAGTTTTACCACTATGATGCACAGCCTGGCAGTGTGATCAAGAGCATCGTTGCAGAGCAGAGAGGAGGAAGAAGAGGGGAAGGAGGATGGAGGAGAGCGATTTGCGGGCCTGAACTCCAGGCAATAAAGAGAACAGTGATTTTTAGTTATTTATTTTTTTACCATATCTTTCACTTTTTATTGTATTGCACAGACTGGGGTAGACAACCTGCCCAATGTGCTGTGAAATATATTTTCATCATCTTTTCAAAGTCAAAATACTTTTGAAATTACACATTTTTCAGCTAGTCTAACACAATGAAACAACGTTAACGTTAACGTTGCAGTGTAACAAGTTATCAGTGAGCTAGCAGGGATTTTAAAATGCCAAACTTGTGTGTGGGCGCGCGTGTCACTGGCGTAATGATGACACCCGTCAGACCGCTTTTGAAAGTGGACCAGTACCACATATATTAGGGCACCTAACCAGCACATCTTAGGTGTACCGTGACCGTAATGAACTCTCCTCAAACGGTAACTGAAAAACGTACCGCACCGTACCAGTACGGGTCCAGTACGGTACACTTGACCAGTGGAAAAGAGATCTATATGTCCGTATATTCCATTTCTGTAAGTGAAACCCAGTTTTGAGGCTGAAACACTGATTCATTGCCATACAGATGGCCAGTCAAACACATTCAGTCAGACACAATGATGGCTTGTTCTTGCTTTAATATAATATGTCACTTTTAACATTTGGTTTGCACAAAAATCTACTCAAAATTGGTAGTCTAAATCAGTACTGTGTAAAGGAGACTAATGTGAGGGTATAGGAGTAACATTGCAAGGGGTTTATCATGGTTATAATACTACCAGCAATTTGTTACTTTTTAATAAGTCTACATGAGTTTATTGTTTATTTTGTGTTACTCCTCAATATAATACATGTATAGTTCCGCACATACTGCACACTCACATTGGCAATACAATACCAACACATAAAAATTGCTTGACTAACCTGCAAGTTTAGAAAATAATACTGAGGACCACTCGATTGATTATGACTTTGATACGGAACAAAAATTTACAACCAGAATTTTGACTGAAGAGCGAAAGAAAGTATATTAGAGTGAGTAACCGTGACAATATTAGTCATGTTCTCTAGGCTGCAGAGCCTTAAGCGAACCACACAATAAGATGTTTCCTGTGCAAACAGGAAGAGAGCGCGGCAGTCCCTTTACCTGATCTTAGAGCCTGTGATATCCAGCTCCAGGTGCATTAGGTGTCGGCTCCCTCCTTTGTTCAGTTTGCGGTTGACCGTGACCGGTGCCAGGAAAGGGTTTTTGGTATCGAAGGGCCTGAATATACCGGGAGGAAGGTCAAACATTCAATTAATTAGGCTACAGATTGCTGCTCCATATAATTATCTTAGGTGAAGTACTGGCAATCCTTATTTTACAGCAGCAGTGACACGATATTTTTCTCCAATGGACATATGTTGCACAAATCAGAGATTTGTTTTTAATGATTTTTTAATGATCTCAGCTCTATAGTCCAGTTAAGAGGGGTTCATTCTCTTTACAGTACTCATAGAAACAAATTGGGAGACTGAAAGTTCACAATTTATGAAGTGTGTTGTCCTTGTGGCGGTATCAGTTCAGTGAACTCACGATCTCTGAGTCTCAAAGCTCTTGAGGCGACTGATCTCTCCGGTGAAAATCTTATCCATGTTAATGTCGGTGTGCACCTCCAGCTCATATTGCCGGATGCTACAAGGAGGAGACGATACAACCATCAGCCTCACTGGGAGTAACACATACGTAAAAATATCAAAGCATTTTTCAAAACACAGTTCCTTCAAAGTGTCAGAGCCGCAAAGAGCTCAAAATGACATGCAGCGCGACCACACATCTGAAAGAAAGAGAGAATATGGATATTTTGTGGGAGAGAAATATGGAACCTAGAGACCTGGACTCCTCTCCTGTAGCTTTCACTCCGAAGTGCTCACACACTGCAGGCCAGAACTGCTCCCTCCAGGACACAAAGTCTTCCTCTAAGCTGAGGAAGAAGGCACAAAACAGATGAGAGCACTGACTCTTGTTACCTCTGGTCCTGGAAGCACTGTCGTGTACGCAGATTTATTATTGTTACTCAGCTCATAAATAAAACTTAAAGTAGTTTATTATTGTTACCTCACATTGTGTGATGGGTCTGAATTGGTTCAGTAGGTTTGTGAGCCCCTGGGTTAGAGGCCAGTGGCAGACAACCCTTTCACAGGCTACACAGGGGACTCAACTGCAGTTCCCCCACCGACGCTACAGAGGGCACTGTTACTTACTTGGCATCATCGTCTCCCATTCCCAGGTCAAAGATCCTCTTGGCCCCCAGCTCCTCCAGTCGTTTGTCCACATATTTCCCCATGGCATTGAAGTGTTCATATGTTTTATTCCCCAAGGCAAACACCTGAAGATGAATCAAATCAGGGATCAGGTGAACAACTTTGAAATAACATTGCTTATCTTCATTACTTATTTTTTACCGTCTTATCCAGAGCAATTTACACAGCTTTCTCTTTTTGCATTTACATATTTTTAATTTATACTGCTGGATGTTTACTGAAGCAGTTCAGGTTTCAAGGATGTGAACAGTGCCTTGGGATTTGAACCTGCGACCACGTTATAAGCCCACATCTCTAACCATTTGACAACATTGAAGAACTAGAAAAAAAATGTGCTCAGTAGAGGACAGACCTTCGCCGAGTCTGACAACATCCCACAAGACTACCAAAGACATTAACAAAACCGTAAACATACATGGCCTAGTAGTTGTTCCTTATAAAAGTTGTAATATTATGTGAATTTATTCTGAAGTGCACAAATTATGCACTTTTTTGTGGAAGACCACACCCACCAGCATTACCCTGCACACTGTCACGCCCCCTTTTGGCCAATTTTTTTTTTACCGTTCTTCCTCGGCCCATGGCCAACCTTCCCACCAAATTTGGTGCAAATCCATGCATAACATTTTGCGATATCCTGCTAACAGACGGACACACAGACACAGGTGAAAACATTACCTCTTTGGGGAGGTAATGAATTACGAACAAGACATCTTAAATCGTAGAAAATTCTACCTGTAAATGTGACAGAGAAAAAATTCTCACAGACAAAAGGTTCAATTCACCAAACCATTCTAAACCAAACAAAAACAAACCAGACCTTGCACATGCGCAGGGAGACATTCACAATCTATTTAACTTCTTAATACCAAATGCCCTCTAGCGGTAACGCGGGCGTTACGGAAGTTATTAAACTATATATTTCATTAAATTAATAATATATAATAAACTGCTCACCTAAATATTTTGATTACATATCCTTAAAATATATCCATTCCTTCTGGGAAAGTGGTTTTTAAGCCCAAAACATTGAGTTAAAACTTCGTTAATAATGTTGGAAACTACGATCTAATTCCCAAACATGTACGGCAGCTTGATGTCACACCATAAACAATGTGCTGGTAAACTGTTCTGCTTAATTGTATTTCACAAAACTTTGGTTTGAAAAATCATTACAGGGCTCTGTCAGGCCAAAATGTGTCCGGGAGCCAAAATGTGTCCGGGCACGTCATCGGAATGCTTGGAATGTCGTTGCTATGCCAACAGACACGCGAGCATTGTGACGCGTAGCATTGTGACGAGTTCGCACTTGCTTTGACCTCAGAATCGCCGGGTGACAAGCTGGCACTTGCTTTTATCCTACAAAACATGACAACAACTCACTAAATAAAAGTTAACAAATAACATTTATTGAAAACAATATTCAACGTAACAAAACATTTTTAGGAAACGTGCCTGATTATTACAACGGCATTTTCATTGGGTGAACGCGATCGCATAGCAAATACAGTAAAAAAAATAATAATCGGTCATAAACTACCAATAGGCCCACAAAAAAATAACACTGGGTGCGTTTACATGCACTCAATATTCCGATAACTGGGAGTATTCCGAACATGGCAATAATACGATAAATGCGTTTACATGCACTTAAGTAATGCGATAATGGGAAAAATCCAGGTTTACATGATTCTGTCAATATTCCGATTTCTTTCCCTGAACGCGATGTGTAACTCAAACGTAAATTAGAAACATATATTAGCCTAACGTTATATATTATAAATTACATATTTTAACGTTTATACATAACGTGACTATACTTCCTGTTGGGTTGCTAGAAACAGCACGAGGGTTGGTATGCGTAACCGTAAGTTAGTAAACACGTTAACTATAGCCTAACGTTAGTTACATAAGAAAGAACAGTAGCCTATAACGTATAAGAAAGTAACGTTAAACATGGCAACGTTAGACAGGAATGCTCTTATGGGTTTCGTCGTCATATGGCAGATGTTATGGTTGCGGTTGGCAACTAGCACTGTCTTTCAAGCTTTCTGTGTTATGAGCAGAAGACGATGAAGAGCTTTAACGTTACAACAAGCGCTGATTATTGGACCCAGAATAGGCCTTCCTCCAGCACTGTTAAGGACCCGGTCGTGCTGGATGCGCGTTAAGAGCAAGGACTGGTGGGAGAGAGTGGTGCTAAATTAATTCACCAATTCAGACCGTAGACTTGTGGACACCAAACTGGTTCGCTATCAGCCTGTACTCCCCGCAGCTACCGACTTTGTACAGCGCTATTGCAACTCGCATTTGAAGAGGTACAGCTGGACGCACTGTCACTTCGTCAGGGCTCATTATGTTCTGTACCAAACCACAAAGTTTTATAAATGATCTCCGAGCCATCCTGAAGTTGCCTCTCCATTCTGAATCGGTGAATTAATTTACCATATGACGACGAAACCCATAAGAGCATTATTGAGTGCATGTAAACGTGCTCATTATTTCCACGTTTCTAACTTTTTTTCCCATCTATGAGATGAAGTATATTCCTCTTTATTATTTCGGATAACATCAGGAGGGTTTCCGCCTCGCTCCAGAAATGACTTCTCCCGTTGGTTGACATCTCTCTCTGACCTCTCAACTGTTTTGACGTTAGCGTTACGTTACTAACAATATCCGGAGTGGCTGTTGCTGTCAAACACGCACATGCGCAGATTTAAAAAAACGACCGAGATCGTAATAAGCGTTTACATGCAACCAATAAAACGAAAAACACGGCAGAAATCCAGGTGTAGTTATCGGATTTCTCATATTCTGATAACTGCTTTTTTCCGAATATTATCGGAATATTGAGTGCATGTAAACGCACCCAATTAGGCGTACTGATCGAGACATTATATTAGTTTTATTGGGCTATTCAATTATGCGATAGGCCTACTTACTCATTCCACCTCGCTGGTTTAACTTGCAGGGCGAACAGGCTAATGCGTTTTTTTTTTTTTTTCTTTGTTTTTGTTTTTTTAATCCGGCGTTGTTAACATTATTAACGGATGCTCGTTTTTTTATAAAGCAACATTTGACCAGGAAACTACTATGTAGTATTGCTAGCTAGTTAGTTTCAGGAAAAGACTATCTACTTCAAAATTAATCACTAGCTAACACAATCTAAAATCGAAAACAATTAACAATATAAAGCACAGTAGCCTATACAAAAGGATATTATAAAAGTTATCTGATATAGATCTGTCTATCTCCGGCGATTCTGAGGTGAAATGAATCACCAACACAATCTAAAATCGAAAACAATTAACAATATAAAGCTTAGTAGCCTATACAAAGGGAAATTATAAAGGTTATCTGAGTGATAGTGATGGTTATTTGTGTAGTGATCTATCTCCGTCCAACGATCTCCGGCGATTCTGAGGTCAAAGCAAGTGCAAGCTCGTTACAATGCTATCGCGTCACAATGCTCGCGTGTCTGTTGGCATAGCAACGACATTCCAAGCATTCCGATGCCTTGCCCGGACACATTTTGGCTCCCGGACACATTTTGGCCTGACAGCTGTCAGCTCCTCTGCCACCAATTTGGTGGCATTTGCGACCGTAAATCTGTCCAGTGCCACACAAAAAAAATTTGACTTTCATTGGTGTTTTTTTATTTTCTATTTTATTATTATTATTATTATTATTATTATTATTAATAAAATCCTAAAGTCGTATTTTGGTCACAGTCGACCAATTTTGTTTGATTATGTATTATCCTCATTTGAAGTAGCAACCTTCAGGTTGTGTTCAGGTTGTTGGTTATCATTGCCAGTCACAAAACATTAAGAAAAATGAAGAGTATTGACACATTTTTCATTTAAAAAAATGCCACACCACCTGAGGTTAGACCAGACCCTGCAGAAACTTAGACGAACAACAGGCACAGCCAGAACAGGAATCTTTGGAACCGGAGGTAACTGAGCACCCACCCCCCACTAAAAAGCCCAAGACATAGCCTATACTCCGAGATTTCGCCCCGAGTGGCTTAAAGAGTTTACATGGCTAAGGTATGACACAACACGAAAACACATGTACTGTGTTTATTCCAAACAGTGCGGGCCGACTATTGTCGGCGATACCAAACTTGCGTCTGCAGCAATCCAGTTTAAACACGACAGCCTCACTATCCACGCCAAAAGCCACAAGCACATACAGTGCCGGGACAGGTGCATCACCGGCAAATTGTTTGTGCGACCAAATGATGTGCTACTGCCACTAACTGAAAAACTTAGTGGCAGCACTGCCACCAGTGGTAAATGTTAGTTTGGAGCCCTGTGTTATACCTTTAGGCTTCAAGAAAAAATACTTTAAAACTTTCGCATGTCTGTACATGATTGTTTTCAAATTATTAAACCGACTTGTGCTTTTCTGCACTTGATCATGAGTAGTGACGCAGAGTGGTGTAAGGTAACAGATTTTTTTGCCGGGATACCAGTGTGAATTCATTGTTATGTATGAAACGAATCCCTCTGAATTAAATGAATATAGCTAACATTACTATATTGTAACAATGTGTCTGAGATGAGCTGTTCCGAGTTTCTTTTGAATTAAATGGCGTCTTAAGTGTTTGTTTAGTAGTTATTGTTCCACATGAGTAAATAGTTCTGTATGCAGTACAGCAGGCTGTGCAGGTAAACACATGAGCAATTTATGCATGACGTAACATGAGGGAGATATAACATGATAAGATGAGGATGAGTTCGTTGTTGATTATTATGCAGTGGTGTTTTTATTTTATCTAGGAAACTGGAGGACATTTGATTTTATATCCTGTTTGCATATACCTGGACTCTGGCTAATGGGGCTCTGGTGGGATACAAGATTCACTGTGCTGCTACATGTGTTTGGAGAGCTTTTTGGGAACCACAGGTAGGCTAGTTAGTTGTGTAATATGAAACACATCAAGAACACATCTAAAAACAAACTTTTATTAACAAATGATCTCATTTCATTGTAAAACTTATAAAATAAATTATATTGAGACTTTTCTGGAACCTTGCCATTTTGCACAATTTGGCACGTGTGCCAACTTTGGTAACCGAAATGGTTCACCTATAGAATTTGAATGGTTTGATATATTGACACCATATTTTTAGCAGAGATGGGCAGCATATTGAGTAATCACAAAGAGGAGTTATTTCCTCCATAGTTCTTGTCGGTCATCAGGTAAAAAAATCAGAAAGTTGAATGTAGGTACCCGTTTTTTAGTTTTCACAATTTCTGTACATATATTGTTGTAATTAAGTAGCAAAAAGTGTATGTATATGAATTCTGACTGCTTAGTCTTAATCATTATCTGTTTTAATTAAAGCTGTGAACCATGTTTGTAGCCTTTTTTAGATAAACAGCTTTGTTTGTCACTAGTGAAAACAGGCAGGAATTGGCATATATTGCCCTTGTTAGGAAGAGATTAAGAGCCAACAGAGACTTGTCAGCCATTCTGAGACTCTTACGTAAAACAATAAGAATAAAACCTCCTCTGGCATTAAGAAGCAACCGTTTCCCCCACAAAGAGAAGAGTCCCTGGCAGGGGTTCTATGGTCATGTCGGTACAAGTTTATGAGCTGGGAAGGTCTGTATGTCGCCCATTTCACACAGTGGAGAGAGGACGGGGGGGTGGGGTGGGGGGGTTTAAAGTCATGTTGCAAAATGAATCACAGATGCTTGCTGATTTATTTAGAACCCCTAAAACATGTCTAAAACAGTGTCTGCAGGATTAATGCTAGTCCTGGAGGGCCGCAGTGCCTGCAGGCTTAACTCCCGTCCTGGAAGGCCACATTGTCTGCAGATTTAACTCCAGTCTATGTTCAACATACCCACCGGCCCTCCAGAACTGGAGTTGCATACTCCTAGGTTACAGTTTCAGTAGGGCATAAATACAACCCTCACCGTGAAATTTACACCCTCCAGATCAGTGGCGCCCTCCTGCAGCCATTCGTTGAATTCCTGGGCGTTATCTGTGGGGTCACCTTCGCCATAGGTCGCCATGCAAAAGATGGCAATGGAGTTGTCTATCTCAGTCAGGCGAGAGAGCTCCGACTGCCGAGGGAATGAGAGGGGAAAGAAGCATGAGCGCATTGATGAGGTTTCTGTGGCAGTCCATTTTCTGGCCTTAATACACAAGATATTTTTTTAAACATTCCACCAACAACAGCTGTGTTGGCCATCAAAAAAACTGAACAGTTTTTAGAAGATATTTCAGTAGAATATTTTCAGATCCACTTTTTTCTCTGAGAACACCATGGAAGAATGGAGCCTTACCATAGTATGATGGACAGACATGAACAGAGAAGAACAGAACTTTACCATGATAGTATTCTGTCTGAGGGTACAATAGAAGGGAACAGAGACTTACCCTGACAATATACATTTCTGAAAAGAAAAGAGACAAACCAAAATAAAAATAAAAGTTGGATACAGAGGAACAGAGAAAAACATAAATGAATGGAGGAATAGGAAGGAACAGTGAGGAACATAGAAGAATAGAGAGGAACCAAGAGAAACAGGAAGGAACAAAGCGGAAAAGACGGGAACAAAAATGGAACAAAGAAGAACAGGAAGGAACAGAAAGCAACATAAAGGAACACAGCATTACCATGTCATACTCCTCTGGATCTGCAACCATCCCCTTCATCCCATAGCGCTGAGCATCTTTGGCCAGACGGTTAGAAAACTCCTCAGCAGTCCCCGTTTGAGAGCCATAGATCACCACAATGTTCCTCCCCTGGAGAGAACAGGACCAGCTGACATTTCACAAACCTCCTCAGCTTCCAGTGGCAAACACTGAAACTTAAACTGTCCATAATCATTCTGCGAAACTCTATACCACACGCTCTTCACAGAAGAATTATTAATGGATTCAGAACATTTGTGTAGTGTACAGTATTTGAATAACATCATTTCAATGTTGGCAAACTAATTTTGCCGGTCTCCAACAGGGTGGTGTTCGGTCCCCAACCCTACATGCAAAAGCATGCCAACTCTTGGCGAGGATGACCCATACTGTGGCGTGTTGACCGTATTCATAGAACCGGGGTTACATACTTAACCCATACGTTTTCTATGGAAGGTCAGTCAACTCTCAGCTGCGATAATAGGTGAACATTGCACTCACTGTTTTCTTCATCTTTTCGATTAAGCTCTTTTCTTGAGTGATCGGAACTCTAAAAGGGAGGAAGAACAAAGTTACAATTGGAAGTTTTGGAAGTTATAAAATAAAATAAAAACAAGTTAAGTATCTGACCCAGCTCTCACTCGCTCGTATGTACGCCTGCACGCACACACACACACAGTTAGATTTGCACATAGTATGGGTTTATACAGCTCTTTAAAGCCTGAATAATTGATTAAAACAAAAACCAGCCTCAACATTGGCACTCCAGGACTAGGGTAAAGTCTGACTACATTGCTTCTGAAATCACCCCCTCACTAACATTAACCACTGCAATTAACTAAATACAATGAATGACCAGGCATAGTTAGCTTTACAAACATGAGATAAGCATTACTGTGACTGTGCAAAAGCAGACCAGTCCTTCCATCAGTAGATCTTGTGGTGTCAGAGCTAACAAATGTACATGACAGCATGCGCATGAATGATCCAGATGCTGATGAAATCTAAGATGTCCCCATTTTAACAATGATGCAACACAGTGGTTCCCAATATTTCTGAGCCCAAAATGTTTTTAAAATGTTGCCTGACACAGGTTCAATTATGAAATTAAATGATTTTTTAAAACATATTTTAAACAACTACATATGCCCTGTAACTAGTGCAGTGTATATAACTGAGTGCTTAATCTGACTGGAGTGAATGTTTGAGATTGTGACTAGAAAATAGTAAATTCCACAACTTGGCTTGGGAAAAACTGATATATCAAGACAATTCAAAAACTTCTCCAACATACCAATGGCTTCCAAAATTCAAAAGCTCACCTCCTTTTCATAAAATGTGCTAAACCTCCAAGTTGTTTAAACAAAGGCTAAACATTGTGGTTAGAAGTAGCCATGTCAGAGATGATGATTGTCTTATTTGATTGTGCTATTCATACAAATCTAAGAGCCTTCCATGGCTTAAAAACATAGTGCTGGGCCCTATTCTTTGTAGCTCACGAACTATCAGCAGTTAGTCAGTCCTGAGTTATCCAAGTATGAGAAACAGGGCCCTGATAGTCAGGCTTGTTTTTATATATTTTTTTTAAATAACAGTAAATGGATGCAATAGACTTTCAAAGAAGGGAATGCGAGTCTACCAAACAAAATTGAAACAAAAGCGTAGTAAAATAAAAACAAATTAATAAAAAATATTTATTATCTATCATGAATTCTGTTTTCAATATCCATGTGAGAAGTATCAAAAAACCAAATACACAAGTTTGAAATTTCACCCGGAGACCTGTAAATTCTTTTATTAAAGTTAAGAAACTTAAATTATGGTAGGTATTCATTAAGCTATAGCTCAATCTGCTATACTGGATGTTGTCTCGTCCCCCCGAGAGCAGACAGCACAATGATCTGGAGGTGATTATAATTCTGCTGGAGCGCTGAGAGGCGTTCAGGGACTCCCGTTACAAAAAAAAAGGTCAGCTGCCTCTCCAGAGACTGGAGCAATAATTGACTGATACTGTAATTGATAAGCAGGGTGGACCCTCATGAAAATGCAACATGCTGAAACATAATGAGATAAAATATATTATCAATGTTGAAAAAATATATTGTGACCCTTCAAATAAACAAATCATTGCCATTTTCAGATATTGTCATATATTTGAAACATAGTTACGCTCAAAATTATTCAAACCCCTTCACTTTTTGCACTTTATTGTGTTGTACATTTAATTGTAAATGGATAAAATTGCCATTTTGGCCCATCAATCTACACTTGATAACCCAAAACGACAAAGTGAAAACATGTTTTTCGAAATTTTTGCAAATGTAATGAAAATATTTTTAATTTGCTGTCAAAAATGAATTGAGCCCAATGGGAAAACTGGCTTTTTGAGCGCAAATCATAGATATCAGCAGACGGCGACATTATATCCGGTGCTGAGGTTGAGAGCCGAAAGCTGGCCTCTTGGGAAAAACAACCTCTTTCTGCATAATCGCTTTTTAGATGCAATTTAAATTGTTGGCCTATTTCTTCGTTACCTTTTCTAAAAAATCCAAGAAGACTCATTTGTTTTTTACTTTATGGGAGGTATAGTGCTTGTGTAGAGCTTTAATGTGCCACCAATAACAATTGAAAGTACAACTAAAGTTCCGCTCTGCTACAGTACATTAAAATCAGCTCCTGGGCAGAGCAAAAAAAAAACTTTTACGGACCAAAAATATTCGGGGCCAGGCTCAAAACAAGTATGTATGAAAAAAAATGAGATTTGTAATGTCAATATAAAAACATATAATTTTAAATATATATCATAGCAGTGTGTTTTTAAAGCTGCAATTATGTGTGTATTTGTCAATACATTCTGAGTTTTTGCAATGTATTGGTTATATATTTTATTTCAATATATTGTCAGCATAATCCATTACAGTAAGGGTCCCACTGCTATCAGATCCACACTGACCTGTGAGCTGCCATAGTCTGGTCCTCAGGTGTGGAGTAAATACACCCCATGGCTGACAACAGCGTAACTGTTCTTCTCCCGGCCCCCAAGCCGGGCTACTTGATTGATCCACAGCCGAACAAAACCCCAAAAACAGGAGGAAGAATCCCCTCTGAACAATAACAGCCACAAATGAACTATCTGCAGAATTCCTGACGGTCCACAGCACCCAGAAGGAGCCGGATTAGAGGAACCCTTGACGGTGTGGATGCTCTGCCTGTCTGGAGGAGAGCGTTGACTCTGTAGACACTCTCTCTGCCTGAGGATTGAGTTTTCAGCGCGGACGCTATCTCTGCCTGGAGAATAGAGTTTTCAGCACGGACGCAATCTCTGCCTGGAGGATAGGGTTGACGGTGTGGATGCTCTCCTTGTTTGGAGGATAGCGTTGACAGTGTGGACGCTCTCCCTGCCTGGAGGATAGCGCTGATGGTGTGGATGTCCTCCCTGCCTGGAGGATAGCACTGATGGTGTGGATGTCCTCCCTGCCTGGAGGATAGCTTTGATGGTGTGGATGCTCTCTCTGACTGCAGAGCTGCGGCGCTCAGATCCCCTCACGGCACGGGCTCTACACACATCTGGCCACTCTGGGAAAGAGCTGACATTCTATAATGAAATTTCCCATAAAACCCTACAGTGGACTCACGCACACACACACACACACACACACACACATAAATAATAACTCACGAACACATACACAAATTCATACTCACTCTCTCCCCTACAGACACACACAGACTCTCACAACAATTATGTTACCAGGGCAACAGTTATCATAACTCCTTTTTTATTTTTTAAAGGGAAACAGAGCATACTGATTTCAAGCCCCCGAAGGGAAGGAAGGATATTACTATGATTACCGGCTCTATTATAAAAGGATTCTGCTTGGCTGCATTCAATGCTGCTTTAAAGGCAAATAAGCAAAAGCTTCCACCTGAGAGGAAAAAAAGGTGAACCAAAATAACAACTTTACACCTTTTGCGGCAACTCGGAAAGCAGTGGCTCACTGTTCTCACACACACACACATACACGCACACACCAAAGAAATGTTACAACGTGCTAGACAAAAGCACCAGGCTGCATACAAATCCTCTCATAATGAGAGCTCGCATTACACAGAACAGGGAGATGTGAAACCAGCCAACAACAAGCTCTCACAAAACTGCTGCAGAATTTTTCTGGATTTTGTACATGACTTATTACAGAGGCGAGAGTTAAAGATCTCCCAGAGAATGTGTCCATCACCGTCCAGTTAAAGCACTCTGTTCAGAGGATCTGTGAGTTGTGGCGACCATCCAGCTGCCTAATCAAAGGCCAAGATAAGTGCTGCAAACAAGGGGACAACAGAAGTGCTGCAGACAAAGGGGACTGTTAGAAACAGGGGCAGATAGGGGGGGAAAGAGAAAGAGAGGGGGGAGGGTGAGAGAGAGAGAGAGAAAGAGAAAGAGAATGAGAGAGGGGAAATAGAGAGGGAGAGCGAGAAAGTGAGAGATAAAGAGGGAGGGAAAGAGAGGGAAAGGGAGGGTACTCTTTCACTTCAGTTAAGGCCCAATTACCAGTATTTAACACGGTCTCCAATCAACACAGCCACGAGTGAACACTAATAAGTACTTTATGAAATACTGCAATATTCTGAGACATTTGTTCATTCCAAAGTGAAAAGCAACTAACCAGAAAAGATGCTTGCTTTACCAGCGATTGACCAGAAGAGCAAACCTGTCTCTCAATATTCAATTCCTTGTGCGTTTCTTCAGTGCTTACACCTTCAGTGCTGAATCATTTATTATTATTATTATCAAGCAGTACTCACGGTGTGGTTAGTTTCTTGAATTCTGGAATCTCCTCCGCCTTCTTGCGGAACATAATCCAGTAGATGAGGACGGCAGCGATGATGGAGACCAGAATGATGTCGAGAGTACTGAGAAAGCCTTCGCCCTCCATCCATAGCTCTGGGATGGTGGCATCTACGTCAGAATCAGCCATCGCACTGAATACAAAGCACCAGCAAACAAAGAACATGTCAGGAGGAGAACAGGCCACTCACCCCATCTAGGCCCGTCGTTTACCTACAGCACGGATCTAAGTCCAGAAGGGCCACAGTGTCTGCAGGTTTACAACTGCCCGGTTTAGTACGATTTAATCGAACCTTGGCGCATTTAGCCCTTTAGTTCGGTATGATTGGGCAGGTGAGAATGCTTGCAATCGAACTTGGGTGCGCACCAAACAACAAATCTTGGGCTGTGCCCGAATCAGAGCCTCATCTACTGCATCCTGTCTCTTGTGTACTGTGTACTGGCAGCTGTGTACTTTGTAATGTACACAACGTGCGGTTCGCAAAGAGAAAATATCCTCCAAACTATTTTTCAACCGTACTCTGGGAGTGTCGTAAGTCCCACTCTTACACCCTTAAAAGTGCAGTTTTTCAGCTTTTATTACAGAGTTTTTTTTAAAATTATTATAAATTTTGGTTTCACCATTTAAAATGACAGCACTTTTTATACATAGCCCCCCACCCCATTTCAGGGCATCATAATGTTTGGGACATAATGTTAAGTAATTTTAGGTAGTCATGTTTAGTACTTTGTCGCATATTCTATGCATGCAATGACTGCTTGAAGTCTGTGACCCATAGACATTACCAGATGCTTTATCTTCTCTGGTGATGCTCTACCAGGCCTATACTACAGCAATCAGATCCTGCTTGTTTGGGGGATAGTAGCCTTAAAGCCCCAGGGAACAAAGCCTAAAATTGTAAAAATGTACATATGATATCAAACTTGTGTGTGTTATTAAGCATCCACCAAAGTTTGAATTAAAAAAATAATATATAAATATGATAAAACACTGCTCAAAAACAGCTGAATTAGCTGATTAAACCTGTATTAGGACAGTCGGGGTGTGGCCGTAATATTCTAATGAGCACGCTTGATTGATATCGCTCTGTCCAAGAAGACACTTGGCATGACACACAGCAAAAATACAAAATAGCGCAAGCGGGGAGAATCGGGGTTGTCTGTACTGTATGTACAATGACCAGTATTTTGACCAATTTTTTTTAGCAAAAGTTAGCCTATAACATGGAACTTAAATTCAGTTGGAAAATACACAACTGCAATTCTAGATCTTGCAGCATGCTTTGGTTAAAACAACCCAATGTAATGCTGCAATCTACTGCAGGGCCCTCTGCATGCACTGTGCATTCTTCCATCACATGCAGAAATAATTACCAGCATCCTGCACACTACAGCAAGGCCACAAAGGGGGGGGGGCAACTTTCAAAGATGATTATAACAGTAGATTTACACACCTATGTCATCACTAGAGATTGTTAGTTTTAGGTTTTGAAGGCTTTTCACACATTTTTTAATTGTTTGAAATTGTGAATTCTTGTCTGGGACAAGGGTGTTTCCTGGCCCTTGGCAGGTATAGAAGTAAAAAAAAATTAAATAATTTCACACATAAAACACTTAAAGGCCCCACACAATGAAATGTACCTTTTTTAAGTGATGAAATGATTAGCTATAGTTTAATTACTTCAAAGACATGATGCAGACCAAAAAAATTATAATAATAATTTAAAGTTGATATTTGCACTGCAACATTTTTCTTCACTTTTTTCTGTAAGAGGCTGTGTGATGTTTTGGTGATGCGTACCTGTACTGGCAGGCAGTGGAAAAAATATTTTCCTCCAATTATATCACTCGATTTTCAACTTGTCCTCAACGTCAATGTGAGTGACAGCTAACTTAGAGTAACTTAGGTTGCTCACAGTAGAACAAAATGGGACGAAAGTGCTTGTTTGGGTGTGAGAGTCCTCACACGCTATTTAGTTTCTCCACAAAAGCATGGCTACAAAAAAAATGGCTAGAATTTGGCCACATGAAGGAGGCTGAAATCTGCTCGAGCTCAAGGATCTGTAATTTGCATTTCAAGAATTATTTATTCACGAATGCAATTGCTGTCCAGATTAGATTTGGGAGCTTCTACTCCCTCACTGAATGGGCCATTCCCACCATCCACTAAAATGGTCCCTCACTCCCTTTGAAAGTAAGTAACTAATTAGCATTTCTGTATAACGGTTGCATGTCAGTGTGAGACTGAGTGGGACCACCAGCAGAGCCACAAAAGTTGGTCTGTAACTGAGGCAGGTGCCTAGGAGAAGTAAAGGTAGGCTAATAATGTTAGCTGAGCTGAAATTCTTATTTATAATGGCTGTTTTTCATTCATTTCTGTCGTTCGAGGTAACTTAGGCACGTCTGCTTTCTTTTACTAACGTTACCGCTACACTAGGCTAACTGGGAGCTGCTGCCTCTAAGTTAGGTGTAACGTTAGCTGTAGCTCACATTGCTTGTTTTGTTATTGATTCATTAAATAATCTGTAGCTATCTAGTTATGTAACGTTAGCTATATTATCTACACTTCAAGAACTGCGGTTTCTCCCTTGTAAGAAAGACGGAGGATTTGGGTGCCAGGGTGGGATTTGACCGCCGGTGTTGTGCCGTTTTTCGACTCCCTTGCAGATCTCAACCCTCTTTGCTTTGCTGGGTCATGTTAGC
Organism: Ilyophis sp. 1 JC-2022; assembly: GCA_022702515.1. NCBI lineage: Eukaryota > Metazoa > Chordata > Actinopteri > Anguilliformes > Synaphobranchidae > Ilyophis > Ilyophis sp. 1 JC-2022. The sequence goes on along the minus strand of CM040402.1, from coordinate 89,030,587 downwards.
TTTGACAGTCAATACTAATATCTACTAATAGTCTTTTAGTTTAAAATGGTAGATGTTATGATTTGTTAACAGCTAAACAGTAGTTGTTGCTGTCCAGCAATTTGCACACAGCTATCCTGTTATTGCTGTCATGGTAACATAGCGTAAATAGAAAAACAAAACAGGATTCCGGATTCTAGGCAAATATTTATTACAAATGTACATACGATTGTTATCATACCATTTAGAAACATCAAGATTCTCTCGGTTGTGGGTGGACGGCATTTTCTGCTATCCAAAAGCTAACGAGCTAGCCACCGTGACAGCCCGCCCATTAAAAAATAATAATAAAGTCCCGCCCCTACGTCCGGTTTCACAAGGAAGCCTTCTGAAAAGCATTTAAAAAATGTGATCTGAATTCCGTTGTGTGGGGCCTTTAAATGTAAATTTTCACCAAATTTTTTAAAATTTATTTGTAGTTTTAAGTAATAATTGTAATACTAAAAAGTTACCGGCTCTCGACATAATCATATACAGTAATTTGAGTGAAAATATCATCTTTGTGCAGTCAGTAATCATATGTGCATTTTTCTTTCCAACAACGACACTTGTAAAGCTGCTGTTAAACCTTATTTGAGAGGATTTAGGCGGTTATTTTTAAAGTAAGTTAGCCGGGGGGAAATTATATCCAATAGCAAAATGCTACTTGTTAGCATTGCTCCAATTCAGGATAGCTATAATGGTGAGACCAGGACAGCATCACTGCAGCCTTACATGCCATTTCGGGGGTAAGTAAAACCACATCAAATTCTTCAAAATTCTTCTTCTGAGGGAACAGAACAATAACTCAGGAGGGAACAGAAACTTTGTACAAGGCAGCCTCTTTAACTGCCATGGAAACGGTTCTGTCCTCTTGTGCAAGAAAAGAACAGAATAACGCAATGTTCTATTGAAACAGGAGTGTTGGTATAATAATACTCACTCAATGCTCCCTCTCTTCCCTTCTTCGCACAGAATGTTCTTTGTACTCCCGCTTAAAATTTGTTTTAGGCTGCTTGGGAATGTCGGAGTACCGGTACTTCTGAAAACCGAGGCAAGCCTGTGACCTGTCTAGTGGGAACCTGAAAAACATCACTGCATTACTGAAGAGAAAGTAGAGGGCTCTCCGTCTGCATGCAGTTATGTAGTTATGTGCAGAGCTGGCCCTAGGATTCTAAACCAGAATGTTGCTGTGGCCCCAAAGTACTCCAAAAAAAAAAACCTTGAATTGTGTGGCACAAAGATGGTTGTAGCCCTAAACGACTGCATAGAGTGTTTATGCCAGTGGCCGGAACTTCTGTGACACACATTTTATGGGAAAACGTCATGCCTGGAAAAGACTCCCTCAGTTAACCTACACAACTTGTTAATTTGTAATAGGACACAGCCTTGGATAACTATGATGAACAGGTTGATTGGCAAAAGTAAGAGATCTGTTGCTTTTGCACTTATTTTATGTTTCATGTTATTTTTTATTAATTCTTGATTTTGCATTAATTTGCTCCTAATCCTTTAAACATTTTTTATTTCTTAAGAACTATTTTTGTCTCTCTTGGGAATTATTTTTACTGTATTTTTACTTTTGTATTGTTTATTATATTTTTCTATATGCGGAAGACTATAGCTAGATAGATAGATTTAGGCATAATTTAATATTTTTTATAAAAAACTTTTGCGGAAATGCGGATTTCATAATCAGCTGTTCTGCTGGGGAAAAAAATCTAGCATTCTGCTTTCGCAAGAGGTGTACAGAATTTGCTGGTTCAGCTTTTTCTACAGGTACCCATGTTCCTGTGTTCTTGTGCAGTTATAACACTGCAAAAGTGGACCTATCACCTGCACTGCACTGAAAAACTCCAAATTGGGGCAAGTGAAAGTACAAATCACTACACGTCACTACACGTACTGTACCATTGCACAATAAAGTGAGCACACAGATGTCCCAGATGTCAAAGTGCAAGGTAACTCAAGATATATAACCACCCACCATCTTTTTTTTTTGTTTGTTGGTGTTGCTCTGGCCATGGTTGCCATGACAACTGTTGTTAGGGTTGTAAACCTGCAAAGCAAAAAAGGTGGAGCTGGAAGCACGGTTAGAGCCAATTTATTTTTCAAATGAAAGTAATGAATTGAAATATGCCAATTATATTCTAATTAAGTTTTTTTTTCTTTTTCTGGAGTCTTAATTTTTGTTTTTGCATCAGTAGGCCTACCTATTGAGAATATGCAGATGGATGTAAAATGGTATCCTGATTGCAAGGTGAAAATTTCTACCTTAAACTACATAACTGAGAGTTGAGTCGAATCAAGCCAAGAATTCACTGTTAGGATGGATGATGGTAGCAAGCATGACATTGTTATGGTGATACATGATATTTTTTTAAAATGTCATTGCACTAAGATTGGGTCCTCAAATAAAAATTATTCATGGATAACTCATCCACGTTCACTAACTAACCAGGACCCCGTTTCCCAAAAGCATATTAAAGAGTTAAGATCATCTTAGAGCGTTTTAAAAAATATTTAAATGTCCTCGCATTACATAAAAAAATAATAAAGATAGAGGGAGAAACAGACAAAAAACAAATGATGAAAAAAAACAAAAAACAATGAAAGTAATATAAAAACAAAATATCTTAAGATGATCTTTATCTAAGATCCTTTTGGGAAACAGGGTCCAGAACCGCACAACATATAGACTCCAGGACCAGATCTGAGTCAAACGATTATTTTCAATAATTTAGCTCTTTAGATGCATGTAGGCCTACAATTCGGGGGAAAAAACTCCTGGAGCACATACATTTTCCGTGAAACTGAAAACATGTCTTAACCTAAACCAATCTACAAACCACTGGTTATAAAAGAATACTTCCCCCCCGACAAGTCAACATTACATAATCGTCAATGATTTCATAATCATACAGCCTATATTGAAAATTACACCATTCTTGAGTTTACAATGCGTAGGCTACTTTCCAGACGACATTAAAATGAGATTTGCTCAGTAAATGGTTGGCACTTTTCTAATTAAGTTTTTAAAACGGTCTCATAGTTAAACTACAACGAACTATTGGATAAACATTTCAGTAAATTCAGTTGACAAGCTAATCTGATTTCCCAGCATGGTCTGTGCGAAATCACACTAAATGTGGCTTGTTACCTGCAAAATAATCAAATACAGAAAATTAAATATTATGTAATTGGCAGTCACTTACGTTCTGCCTTCCTCTGCTCAGCAAATCAGACCAGTGTGAAAGCGCTGAACCTCTGTCACCAGTCTATCAACAATTTATCTCCAGAACCCCTGAACTCACTTTTCTGAGGGGGTGGCGTTCGTGAGCCTACAGCTCGTGCTCTATTCATCGCTCTTGGTCACTGTAAGGTGCGTGGCTTTAACTCTGTAGGCTACGTCTTTGGTTTTGTAAACAAAATGTAATAAATTAAAATAAACCAAAAATGTCGTCGCCTCCGTGTTTGTTAAAACAACTAGCCAATTGTCTTTTTTTTTTGCGTAGTTTATACAAATGGCCGAATCTGTGTAAACATTTTCTAACTGGGTGCCCAGACATAGACTAATACATTACTGTAAGATAAAGTGCAGTAGAAGAGAGTTCGTGGTTATATAATTTATCTTGGCTGCACAGATTGTGTGGTCGGCCCTGGCCTAAGGCTTATTCAGTCGCTCAGAATGGCAATGCTATCTCTAAAAACAAAATGTAGCCTACATGCTAAATATTTGTAATCCCATACGGCTGATTATTTTATTTACGTTAAAGAAAGGCCAGATGCGCTATATAAGTGGTAGGCTACATAAAAAGCGAAACACAAAATGCCTGTTCATTCGGGCAAAAGTTCACAGCCGCTGCACAGATCCCGGCTGTGTCCGAATCTACTGCGCCCAGTCTCCTGCGTAAAGTACACTGGCAGAAGTGTGCTGTTTAATGGGCACTATTTAGTACGAGACGTGCCGTACAAAACGGATGGCTGTGATCGCCAGTCACAGGCATCATCTCATTTTTAAAAAAGTTAAACTGTAGGACATGGATCTGGGATCAGTTTTCGATTACACTTACATAATTAATTATATAAGACCCAGCTGCAGGGTCGGAGAAGCCTCATGCGTGGTCGAAGTAATAGAGCACTCAAGTGAGTACGTCAGTCGTGGGCGTAGTCTGGTTTCGGAAGTAAATTCCCTATGGAAGATAGAATGGGCTTCGGAGACTATCGGCAATGTCTTGAAATCTGATTTATAGAATGAGCCGAAACGTTCCTGGATTAGCCTGTGTGGTATAAGGATATAGACCATATATTGCATGTTCCAATTTACATTTTTTAAAGTAATGCATTAATGATTGTAGTTTTTTAACGGACTGCATATCTAGTACTGGGTGGTTCTCGACCAATAAGATATCATCCTGTCGTCTGCCTGCTCTGTGACAGATGGGAGTAGGCTACTGCCACAGAAGACGAGCTACCGTTAGCTTACTAAGTAGAGAAGCCCGCCCGACAAGGTCAGAAACTATGCTACGGTTAATCACATTAAGCAATTCTAGCTTTTAGTCCTTCAAGCTAGCTAGCTAACGTTAGAAAAAAGTGTTTAAAAACTGAGCTGTGTGCTACTGCTGGCTAACGTTATGTCATAACGTCTGGAGCCAAGGCTGCTCGTTCGGAGAGAATTATGGGACGTGGAGTTTTTAAACAGTGCAAGCACTGGTATGTTCACAAAAAAATGACTAAAACATAAAATATACTCAAAGCTGGTCCAGAAAAACAACAGTTTGTGAAAGGGCGTTATATTGAACAATCCGGGAAATTTACGGTAAGACATAATCACTAGAAATGATTTAAAAGTAAGCTTTAGTTAATGTCTACGCTCTAAATGAATGGGGAATTTACCTCCAAAACCAGCGTAACGTAGTCACTTGAGTACTCATACTATTTTCCAACCGTACCATAAAGGTCTCTCTCTGACCGTAGCCTACTGTGGAAGTGTCATAAGACGTCTCACCCTTGCGTGGTGTTGTGTAAATTTTCCCTTTTACACACAGTGAGCAAGTCTGTCAAAACAGAACCACAGCAAAACCATATACTAAGACTTAGTTTATTTGCAGATAAACCAGAATGAGAGAGTTCTTACCAGATCGCTCTGTCAAACAGAAAGCACAGAAGACATTTATAGACAATCCTTACTGAATTGCCACAAGGGGCGGACTCTATGTATAATATCACAATACAGAGAAAGACATTTAGCTGACAACCTAAGTTTAATAGTATTGAGTCTCCAGATAACTTCTCACCTTGCCATAAGATCAGAATGTTCAAGCAGACTCTCACTAACAATAACATAGCCGTTTATCTTCTAGGCTGCCTATTTTCCTCAAAGAGGGACAGACACAGAAAGATATTTGGTTTGTATGAATGCAAGCACATTTATACTGCATTTGGGTAATAAGGATTATGTATGAAAGTTATGTTTAATGGAGTGATTGTCTCCATGTTAATACACACATATTGTAAAACAGAAAATTCCTTCACAGTAGCCATGTCACATGTCTGTCTGATAATGACCTATTTAGCGAACGGTTTTGTAAAAACTCCATTGACCTCCAGTCATTCAATGAGTGCCTGTTGCCTGCAGTTGCCTTTGGCTGCACCTCATTTTTTAAAATGAAGCCTCACGTCAAAAAAATAAATAAATGAAGCCTCACGTCATTTATGTGACCAAAATGTTAGTGTACTTCTTGAAGTGTGATCCCCACCAGAGACCCTGACCGTGTCCGAATCAGCACTCTTTCACACTATTGAGTAGCCTTGGTGAGTATGTCACGGTTCAGAAGCGAGGAAACCCTGTGCCCTACTCCGGACCAGGTTTTTATTACAGAATCCACCACTCTCCAAGCAGTACACCAGTCAGTTGTAAAAGGGGAAAAAAAGACGGGGAAGCTAAAAAAAAACACCTGTTTGCCATTCCACAGGTAAACAGGTGATGCTATCATGACTGGGTATAAAAAAATATCAAAAATTTTATTTTCAGGTACTCTTAGAAGTGATGCTATAACCTCTATGCAGTAGATATGGATGGATCACTTTAAGAGTTGTTTCTCCTGAGTCATTTTCTTATTGAACTTGGAAAAATAAGCCAGGAGAAACAACCCACCAAGTGATCCATCCATATCTACTGCATATCTGGCAGATATCCTTTTATACTCAATCATGATAGCATCACCTGTTTACCTGTGGAACGTTCCAAACAAGTGTTTTTTTTAACTTCCCTGTCCCTTTTTTGGAACGTGTTGCCATCAAATTCGGAAATAGCGTATATTTGCAAATAATCAATAAAGTTGATAAGGTAAAACAATAAATATATTTTCTTTGTACTGTTTTCAATGAAATATATGTAAAAAATCATTTTAAAATCACTGCATTTACATCCTGTCCCAACTTTTTTGGAATTGGGGTTGTATATCAACGAGTGTGTTTACATGCACACTACTGTAATATTCGGGATATGACCATCATAGACGCGAAAGTGGGGGTGCTGCTACAGCATCCCCTGCTGGGCTGATGGGGTACTGCAGCACCTGTTGGCAATTAGGAGAACTGCTTGAAAGTGAATTTGTGTAATTTTTCAACACATTAAAAGCGTTTTGCATAGATTTTCAGTTGTTTTTAGTTTAAAAATGTGCAATACTGAATCGTTTAGAATTTTTAAAAAGCTTCTATAAGATTTAATCAACATGAGATGTCGAATATGCACTATTGATTCAATATGAGCGTTTTAGTGTTGTGTTCAAAAAAGATGCTGTGTTTTTGTTTTGTTCAGTGTCATGATAAACTCTGGACCCAGCCTATTTTTATTCTGCATGGACTTATTTTGTAGTCTGAAGGAGCGTTATGTGAACAATTGCATTTGTGCAAACCTTAGTTTAAATCTGTTTTTTGCATAGTTAAACTATGTGATCATGTGTAGCCTATAGAGTTCTATTTAATTCTTAGGGCCGAAACATACCTCACGCAAATACGCGAACGTGGTCGCTTTGAGCTACACAAACAGCTTTTCTTTTGCCATGACATTTGTTAAAGACAAACCAGAGGAAAGCACAGATCAAACAAAAAAGTTGTTTACTGTTGTTGTTGCCTGCTATAGCATCCCTTGCTGCAACACTATACCAATAATTTCATGTGAAACATTTTAGAACATAATAAAAATAAAATTTAAAAAAAGGGCTGTTTCTCCTGACTCATTTTCCTATTGAACTCTCTGGAAAAATAAGTCAGGAGAAACAACCATTAAAGCACAACTGAACTTTAGAACAAGGGTTGTATAGTTACCTGGCCAAATGGTGGCGAAATATGTTTGTTAGTGTCTCTGTGCTCCCCTGGGGTGATAATCTAGAATAGGGTATTTGTCACTCTCCATTCACTTCTATAGCACAGCAAAAACATGACACTCAAAATGACACTTCTAGCACATATACTAACGCAAACAAAGCGGATTCTGTCAATACAAACAATAACCAGTCCTCTTACATATATTTTTTTGTGTAATTTTTATTATTTATAAAAGTACTATTTTCTTCAATGTTTGTACCAAGCTACCAGAAAAGACTAGCAAAATGTCGGTTTGTTTACCATAGATATACTGTATACTACCAGGAATGCTTGCTTCCCTGGAAATTTGGACCAATGAGTGGTTTCTGAGACATCGGCGCAATAACGCTGTTTCTGGCCTAAGAATTACCTATCAGATCTACGTTCCAAATAAAATATGAAAAAGCCAGAAAATGGCCATTTAATAAAAAAAAGAAATACGTACGAGAACTGGTTATTGTATGTATTGACAGAATCCACTTAGTTTGCGTTCGTATACATGCTAGAACTGTCATTTTGATAACATTTTAGCTGCCCTATAGAAGGGAATGGAGAGCGACAAATGCCCTATTCTGGATTATAAATTCTACCAAAGTTCAGTTGTGCTTTAAAGTGATCCATCCATATCTACTGCATATCAGGCAGGAGAGTAATAGTTGAGTGAGTGAACGTAACAGACTTTCTCCCTGTGCAGCTCTGAGCAGCAGGTTCTCTAGGTCGCTGGCCACTCCAATGTCCGTCTGATCAAAACGGCGTTCCAGTTCAGTTTCCAGGACATCAATCACTTCGTTATACTCATTCCTGAAAAAATCCTCTGGGCTTGAGAAAATGTGGACAGTGGTTTCACCCTCGTCTAGTTGTTGTGGTGGTCTTTTGCGTCTTGGCAATACATGGGGGTCTGTCAGTGGTGTGGGGTCTGTCAGTGGTGTGGCAGCCATTGTCACAGAGACATAGAAAGCTTTGCAGGCCTGCTCTGTGCGCTGACGCTGCAGGAACCTCCGTGTCACGTTTGCGGCCCTCTGCACCTCTTCAAGTGTGATGTCTACCGCTTGCAATGTTTTTGATAATTGCTCTGTAGTGGAGAAGACCAGGTAAGCCAGATGACAGCCATAATATGTTCCGAATCTCTCCAGTGTTTCTAGCATTCCACCTGCTCGTGTCCCGAAGTCGTCATGCGACTCTTCATTCATTTCTGTCATCACAGCGCAGAGCGTGCTGTAATTGTCAATGATGGCTTTCAAAGCACCTGAGCAGACTGTCCATCTCGTTGGGCAGATTTGGAGACTGATGTAATTTGTGATTTTTTTCTCTCGAATACACTGTTTCGTTTTGAGGACTGCTTTATGAATTGAGCAAATTCTCTTTCCAAGTCCAAAGCATTGTGCACAGATTTGCATTGTTTGGTTGCTTCTTGTTAGCACAGATTTATGGATGTTAAAGTCCCCAACAATCAAAATTCTATGAAATTTAGGCATGACAGAAGACAGGAGGTCAGAGAACTGCGCAATAAAATATTTATTTTATTTTGGCGGTTGGTAAATGAGGACAGACAAGAGGATTAGCCAATTCCACTTTTAATAATTGTACCTCAGCTGGAGAATTGTTCAGCGTTCAGGAGCCGGCAATTATAATGTTTCTTAAAAACAGCAGCTAAACCCCTGCCGCTTCCGGACGTCCTGGGGGTGCTAAAAAACGATCACGCAGGACCGAGACTGTAATAGCAGGCCATACGGAGTTGAATGGGGAGGAGCGAGCGCCCTCAACCTCACCAAAACACCTTGTTTGCCCCGCTTTCGGGACCAAAAAGTCAACAATTGATACTTTATTTACCTCATCACAATGTTAAATTTAGTTTTTTTTTAACATAAAAATACAGGACATATCCACACACTGCATGCAATGCAGAGAGTAGCTTTCCATGACCCTGTCAGATACGCAGTTTTCATATGCTTTATACTATATATTTATTTTTAATAAAGTAGCCTACTTATTAAAAAATAAATAAACAAACTAGCTAGTGTACCGAACCCTGTTATTGGGCAAAAAACAGACATTTTTGTGATCAACACGATACTGATATTATTCGGGCACATACTATTGAACATATCATATTTATTTGGTTCACAAAACGATAAGCTAACTTTTAAGCCAATAAACATTTAGATGTGACCGGTAGTTTAAAAAAAAATTTTTTTTTAACTTCTTTTAGATGAGACAGTACTGTCAAAAAACGGTGCCCATTATCGGGCGGCTCTTGTAGTGCATAAAGAAGCTCAAGTGTAGTACTCACAATTGTTGTTGATGTTATTGTAAAAATTATTGTCAATATAATTTTCAATCTCATACATTTTGTGCTCTGTGTAGTCAAAAGTTTTAAAGTTCAAATTTTCATACTTACTATATAGTCTGTGTAAATGATCACCCACACAATCCTTGCCAATGTCTACAAACTCCTCCTCATCACAGTCTCTGAACGGGAACGAATAGTCCTCATCAAAATCTTTCATTTATTTTTATAATAGTCCATGCAAATGTTCACCCACATAGTCCGATCCAATGACCATAGAATCCACAGCCGTCAACGTCTCCGAACGGAAATATCTCATGGTATCAGCACAAGCAGGCAAGAGTTTATAGCTTTTTATCTGTATTGGTCTAAGTCTTTGAGTTCTTTTTAACCCTTTTTACTCATCTTTACCAGGGGTGCCAATAATAGTGGCCGGAACTGTACTTCTGGGTAGGAGACGAGTGGAGGAAAGGAGGCGTGGAGTGAAGATTATTGGGATGCACCCTCAAGCTTCCAGCAAGAAGGGAATCCCACAATGCAATGCTGCACACAGAAAAAGTGGACGGTCACATTTCAACTGTATAGGGTTCCATTATTGGTTGCGAGGGCGGTTCAGTTCCATTTTTGTTTGTTTCTCATCAATCCTGCCTGTTAAGTTTGCTTGCTGCACGTCACAAATTTCGTCACAATATAGCTCACTCAAGGGAAGAGAGCAAAGGAAGGGAATGTGTTAAATTGGATAAGAATGGAGCCCAACAGTTTTAGACAATGCTTTTGCCACTTGTCTTTTTCCAGTATCGTAGTATTGTTATAGGCTACAATAGTTCTTTTTACAGTTACTGCTAATATTTCATATATGCACAATTGAAAGAAATTGTCTCAATCGTAGTATTTTTATACTTAACTATAGGTTAACGTTCTTTTTCTTAAGCTTATTGCTAATAATTTATTCATGGACAATTTTAATAATTTGTCTCTTTCCACGTTTACTATAGTATTGTTATACTTAGCTATAGTTCTTGGCTATTGCTAATATTTTATATATGCACAATTTAAAAATACAATAATTAACAGTGAAAATTACCGATAATACCAGAAAGACAAATAATACCAACATGTGATTAGCGAAGCAGTCTTTGTAAATAAGAAACATACAAGAATATTATTATTAAGCTGCCAAATGGCTAAATAAAGATTAAATTAATAAACTGCATTATCAACAACTTTATCAACCTCAGTTATCAGGAATATCAAGAACGTCATATAATTTATGAAATGTTGAAGCCAGAATGGCTGTAATTACTTGGAATTAATTGTAGCTCAATCACTACTCCTATAGCGATAACTAAAAGGAACAGTGTAGAATTTAATTATTACAAGTTAATTTGTTAGATTCCTCTTATGAAACAAGGAAAAAGGAGAATCCACTCGTAGGAGAATCCTGACATCCTGCGCATAAGTCTGGCTTCAGTGGATTTGGTCAAACACTGTAACAGGCAGACAGAGAGTAGCCTACATGAGCAGAACGTCCTAAACAGACCAGAAATTCAAAAGCAGCTGTATAGAAATTACACAAGAAAGGAATCTATTGATAAATACAAATCGCAACCTTCTAATTTTGGGTAGCCCTGATCTAGATAAACTTCGGTGCATTTCTGATAAAAACTGATTGATTGATTGAAATTCTTTATTGAATCATTTTTTAAATACAAGTGGTCCCTCTTGACAGAGTGTCCACACAGATACTGAAACAAATCATCAAAAGGATAAAACACAAAAAAGCCAGCAACTTATTTCCATTGTGGTCCTTTTTGACCCAAGTAAATATTGACCTGAAGAAGACTATTTCTCACAGAAACAAAAGACGTCAGGCAGATAACAGTTTGCCTACCTGCCTAGCGAAGATAAATGTTTCAGTTGGGGATGTTTTTGAGTAGTTCTGTAGCCTCTATTCACAAATGTGTACTGGTTCTACTGGTGGTATTGAAACATCTAGTCAATCCAACTATACTGTAACTACCTAATATAACTAGTTAGCTAGCTTATAGTCATGCAGACAAGGTTACTTTCTAGATGTTGCAACTTGCACCTCTCGTTTTCAGATTAATCTGACCTTTTGATGACCTTAGTTTCAAAAAGTGACCCCATTCCCCTTTCATGTTGATTCAGCAAACCTGTGGTCGTTCTTTTTGCTGTGTAGAGACTTTTCTTATGGTGACTGACAGATATATTGGTGGCCTGAACTCATCTTTAAAAAGGTCCATCCCCAGAATTTATTTAGTTTCTTATTGTTTTTGCTGTCTTTGGTGTCATACAGAGCTTGTTGTCCTTCTTTTGATAAATGCTCAAAATTAAATTGTGAGTGGAAGAGTGTGTATGATTTCTTTCTTGGAAAAAGGTAAAATGTAGATTAGATCATCAGACACTGCCTGTCCCTCCACCTTAGACAAAGGGCTTAGAGATGCCTTTCTCCCAAAACCAAAGAGCAAATCTTAATTTTTCAGCCAATGGTTGCAGTGTTCTGGTGTGTGATGAGACAGAGTCCAGAGATTTAAAATTTGAAGGGAAATGTGTGCATCTAGCAGTGCACACGTTGTTTAGATCAATGCACATTTGCCAAAGGGTTGTTAGTATGAAAATAGGCTAAACCAAACTTTACCTTCCACAAATAAACTCAAAGGACCTGGTATTCTCTTTGTAGGAGCACCAACCAACTAGCTAACTAGCAAACTAATAATAACCAACTACCTAAGCAAGACGTCACTGTGATAATAGATTTTAAAATGTAGACAGTTTAGGCATATTTTAGTTTCAAAAGCATTTGCTAGCCTATATTACAACATTACACTCTATAAAAAACAATGTTCATTGTTATACTCCAAAATTATAACTTGCCGTTTCTTCCGTCGCTATTTTCATATTTATTGAGGTTCCATTCTTGCGCAATGCGCATGCGTTGTCCGAAACCGCGGCTCTGTGCGGCGCTGCTCGCTTGCTGCTGGATCGAGCTGTATGCATCACCTGTCATTAAAATTAATATGTCATATCACTGAGCATGCGTACTGTCCTGTGTACATTATATGTATGGTGCTGGGATGCCAGTTGTGCGGGAATGCTAAAGCCGGCGAAACTGTGCCGATTGCGGAGTGTAAGAGTGTGTGTCAGTCCGTGTTAGCTGGTTAAAGCGAACCGTGTCGGCGATAGGTGGGAAAAGTAGCCTACAACATAACAAGATGAAATATGCAATGACGATGTTAAGCGCTAACCTTAGCTAGTTCGCAATGAAAACCCTGAAAGTGAAAGTAAAAAATCGAGCAAGTTAATTGTGTTACCGGCAGGCTAGCAAACGTTAATTAATAGTAATACAATTGAAATCAAGTAGCATTGAGCTAATAGGCGTGTTTTGCTAGTACGCTGCAGTCGTTGTTTTCATTAACAGAGGAGTTGGCTGTCGCATTGCTACGACTAGGGAACACCACAGCAGACATTAAATTAGCTTAACGTTAGGTTAACATTTACCGCGCTAGCCAGCCTTCTACGTAACCAAGTTATTTAAATATTGTACCATTAGCTAAGTTAACAACTGACTGCATTATTTATTTTTTTGCTCACATTCTCAGAAATCAATCACACATAATTTCTCTCACAGGAGACATGTGTGCCGCGATGTACGTGTTGTCCACCGTGACGGGATATGTTCTCACTTCAGTCCTGTTGTTTAAATGCCCGTCACTTTTGCATCGGAAGAAACGTGAGACGTTCAGGGGCAGACACATATCGCACCGCGGAGGTGAGTAGCTGGCTAGCGTTAGCTAACCCTAACCATCACATCATTGCTCATTCTCAATGCATGGAAATGACACTAACTATAGCAGGTAACTGAATGGCTGGTAAGAGGGTCCAGTTCTAAGTTGTCGTTCATAATGCGAATGTAGTTTACAGTGGTGCAGCTAATATTTTATGGAAATATGTTTGCAGAATAGGGATATAACGTTAGTTAACTTTCGCTAGCCTATGTGTGCAGTGTTCATTGCAGTAACATTAACCGCAACCAGATATAAGACATGTTAACGTGTAACAACCCCATTTATCTTTTAAACATAATTAACCTTATTATTAGCTAGCAAACATAATTGACACGTATAACGTTGCCTTAGCTATTCTGCATCTAGTCTACGTTCATGTACTAGCTAACGTTAGGGTCAAATTAGGTAACGCTAATAATACAAAAGGGTTCATCTAGTCTAAACTTGATTACCTTGACATGTTTCGACTGCTGGATTCCTGCAGTCTTCCTCAGAAGATCAAGTGACTATTCTGAGGAAGACTGCAGGAATTCACTAGTCGAAACATGTCAAGGTATGAAAGTTCAAATCTAGTCTTTATATAAGAACATTTTTATTATAGGTAACGTTAATGTCTGCTATAGCTACAATCTAGCCTACCTGTCTAGCGAAGATAAATGTTTCAGTTGGGCATATTTTTGAGTAGTTCTGCAGCCTCTTCGCAAATGTGTCTTGGATATACTGGTTGTGTTGAAACGTCAAGTCAATCCTGTAATCAGATGATATAACTAGTTAGCTAGCTTTTTAGATAGTGATGTAGACATGGGTAATTTCTAGATGTTGCACCTCTCGTTTTCAGATTAATCTGACCTTTTAACGACCTTAGTGTCAAAGACTGACCCCATTCCCCTTTCATGTTGATTCAGCAAATCTGTGGTCGTTCTTTTTGCTGTGTAGAGACTTTTCTTATGGTGACTGACAGATAAATCGGTGGCCTGAACTCATGTTTAAAAAGGTCCTTCCCCAGAATTTATTTAGATTCTTATTGTTTTTGGTGTCATACTGAGCTTGTTGTCCTTCTTTTGATAAATGCTCAAAATAAAATTGTGAGTGGAAGTGTGTGTATGATTTATTGTTTGGGTAAAAATTAAATGTAGATTAGATAGTCAGCCACTGCCTGTCCCTCCACCTTAGACAAAGGGCTTAGAGATGCCTTTCTCCATAATGTTTTGCCCATGCTGTAATCTTAATTTCTGGTTGTTTTTCACTTACTTGTAGAGATATTAACAAGGAACAGTTAGCAAGTAAACAAGTAATTTAATTTAATTACTTTATTATAGTTAAGTAATATTTTTTTTTATTGGAGTATTTAATAATAATTCAGCCAGTCGTTGCAGTGTTCTGGTGTGTGATGAGACCGATGGACTATAATGTGCCTGCGCTCTTATTTTCAGCAGCACTTTTAACCGGTCGCGTAAGCGTATAACACGCTTACTGCCTGCAGTGGTAGACCGAGGCTGTTTATCAGCGGTTCACCCAACTGTAGTTATGTCACACGTCTCTGAGGCCTTAAATTGGTATAAGTTCAACGCAAAATCTCTTGTGTTCTAGACAAAACATGGAAATGAGCTTACCAAACAAAATAAGAGTTTAAACAAGTTGGTTATGTGATCATTGGTTAATCTCCTGCAAGCACGGGTCCCTGTTTGGTGTAATTTCTCAGTTTCATACAGACGATTCAGCTTCTATAATTGATGTAATGGTGTGGTTGTGGCATAGTACCCTGAGTAATCAGAGAGTGACTGTGTCCATGGCATTGGTGTAAATCAGGTAAAAATACATCAGGTATTTTGTCACTTAATTTACCAAGGTTGTTATAAGGGCTGTGCTACACCTATGGGATTCTACACATATAAATGATTAGCCTACATATCAGTGTGTAGTATATGTGGGGCATGCCCCGCCAAGCTAACTTGGCAGATGGCATACCTGCAATCCTAATTGTTCAGAGTATAGATGTAATAAAACAGCCTATATAGCTAACTGGCCTGAAGATGCAATATAACGTAAAATGTTACCTTATAACATTTTATAACGTAACATTTAGGGGAACAGCAGTCAAACAAAGCATTCATTGATAAACATTTCAAGATAATATTTTTATGGGTAGAAGTATATTATTCTTTCAAAGGGCAGATAAGAGCAAATCCACCTTGTTTAACTTGGTTTAAATGTTTCTGAATATTCCCTGTGTAGGAAGTTCAGTGTACCGTTAATGTGTATTATTCAGTGTACTGTTAATGTGTATTGTTCAGTGTACTGTTAATGTGTATTATTCAGTGTACTGTTAATGTGTATTATTCAGTGTACTGTTAATTTGTATTGTTCACTGTTATCTTGGACTAAGCTTCAAATGGTTTTGATTGTGCAGGTGCGGGTGAAAATCTGGAGAACACCATGGCAGCCTTCAGGCAGTGAGTAGAGCCACTGCCCCGTGTTTTCAAACACCATACAACAAGATATCTCAAACTCCAGTCCTGGAGGACCACAATGTCCACAGTTTTAACTCCAGTCCTGAAGGGTCACAGTGTTTGCAAGTTTCTGTGGTTTCCTTTCAGTTGGTGAGCTCAGTAGATTTGCGGCGGTTACATCACTAAGTGTGATTGCTGTTAGGTTAAGTGCGACAGAAAACCACCATTTGCACAACACTGAAATTAACTTTCTCACTTTCTGTCATGAAGTTTCACATTAGAAACATTACACTTCCTCTGTTAGCAGCTATCTCAGAGTTACACAAGCTACCTGACTTTCAGCCATAATCCTTAGGGCTGTCTTTTGGAGGTCCAAACAAACTCATGGTACAATGGTCAAAATAGACTTACCTTGAATAATTGCTGCAGTGTTTATTTCAAAACCATGTAGTGCTGAGAATATGACAGATATGTGGCTGCACTTCAAACTGTAAATGTCTCGGCCCTTTTTGAAGTTTTATTGAAGTTGGCAGCGAGCCAGATTTTGTTTCCACAACACCAAATGTTTTCTCATTCGCTCTCTCTCTCTTTCTCTCTCCCTCCCTCCAGTGCAGTACAGCTGGGCACAGACATGCTAGAACTGGACTGCCACCTCACCAAGGATGAGCAGGTTGTGGTGTCACATGATGCCTGCCTGAAGAGGTCGACGGGCGTTTGCGCTAACATCTCTGACCTAGCGTATACTGTGAGAGTCCCACCCTCTCAACGTGTATAGGATGTGAGTTTCCTGATTCATCAAGGAATACCAATGATTCAGACCGTACATGTCTCAACCAGAGCCAGAGGACTAGTATCTTATAAGCACACATGCACTAAGCACTCTTTTGGTAGTGGAGAGTGCTTAGCTTAGCAATAAACTTAAATGCTAGTGGCCCCAGAGACATTAAGGTCTTAAAATCAGTATTTCCTGATTAATCAGGGATATATCACATTCCTGGACAGGCCGAATAACACTAGTGTGTCGTATGCCTGCATCAGGATCTGTGTTGGATTCTGCATTCTTGCATTCAGGATCTGTGTTGCATTCAGCATTTTTTTTTGTCTAAAATAATATGGATTTGAACTGTGTAGAATCTCTGGTTTAACTGCTGAGGAACACATAATATACACTTATTTATTTAAAAAATTGTTTCGGTTTGCTCTAGAGAGCATACATTTCTGATTGGTTCAAACAACACAATGATTGACAGATTATAGTTCCTGCACCCATTATGGAGTTATAACACCTCACTTTCGTGCGTGCGTGCATGCATGCGCGCGTGTGTGTGCGCCGGTGCCTATGTATGTTTGTGTGTGTCTGCAGGAGCTGCCTTCTTATCTGTGCAAGCTTGATGTCACCTTCCAGAAAGGTAGGCGTCACTGTGTTACTAGATGCTAGTCAATTCAGTTAAAAAATGCCTGTGTAATGTTCTGGGAAAATTTTTTTGGGGGGGGCGGTGTTGGCATCAAATATCACGCCAGCTATTGATATTATGAGGATATGTTTCCTGTGGTGCCCTCTTATACCACATATTTTTCTGTTGACATATGCAGTCATATTCTCCCATAGACATAGGCAGTCATATTTTCCGATAGACACAGGCAGTTATATGTTTCTATGGACACAGGCAGTTATTGTAGATGCTCACATTTGTAAAGAACTTTTGTCTTGTCATTCCTGTATATTATAAAAGTTATATTATATATTTTTTTGTCAGAATGGGCTGTTGGCCATGCCAGTTTCCTGTGTTAGTAGTCTGGAGTCTGGACAGCCCTTGCATAATCGTAGCACGTTAGAGGCAGACTACAGAGTGCTACGGTGTGTTGCATCTGTCTCTGCATCTGAGCATGCATGGGTTCTCATAAATCCAGCTGTGCTTATTCTCTTATTATTTTCATTGTCTGTGCCAGTCGCCACAGTTCAGCAATTCAGGGAGTTAACCTATTTACTGAGGTTTGTTCAGAGTTCAGTGCTGGATTACAGTTGAATTTGGATCAAAGATGGGGCTACTCAAGTTACAATGAGGGGGGTCTTTCCCTCCCGGCAATGAGTAACTTCACCCAAGATCAAAATGCACGGTCCTGGGGAACGCAAGGTTTAGAACTGTGTTTGTCCGAGACATTTAAAATAACACCTGCAATTGAGGAGCTCTTTATATTTTTATATGTGCATATTTTAATGTTGTTTGAAATTATCCCCAGGAGAGGAAAGTGGGCTGTGTAGGTTAAAATAAGTACAGTCATGTTTTAGCCAAAATTTATAATGGTACTTATCGGTGACGTGCCGGGGAGGTAGAACCAGGCTGTCTGTAATCTTACCTTTAAACGAATGATGACTCTCAATCTGTTTCCCTTTACTTTTCCTGATTAACAAGAAAACAATTTCTCTCAATAGGTAAATGATGATCTATTTATTTTGATAGCATCATTGTTCTTTGCATCATAAACCTGTTCAGCATTTTCCACCTATCCACATTTATGTTGACATAAAATGTGTTAATATGTGAAGATTCTGAAGTTTAAACGATCATTCAACAGCACGGATTCCGTAAACTTGTTTTTATCGCCTAAATTATGTGTTGTGCTCAACGCTGGTTCGAGACACTTAACAATAGGTTTTCTTCTTTAAATTTATGCTTCCTAATGTTTAAAGGATTTTGACTAAATTGAGTGCCGTCTTAAAATGAATGACATTCTTTAACGTGATGAGAAGAAAATGCTACGCTAACGTGAGACACAATTCCGAGACACCTTTTTTTTCTTTCTAATTAATTCAGATTATTGCCATCCTTGTTAAACAATCTCACATTACAGTTATCTTTTTGTCATTATCATTTCTTAAGCATTATAGGCTACATATTGGTCTTGATTATTAATTGTTTAATTGTTAATCAAGCAAAATAAATGTGAACCGGTTGAGAGGAGGGTACTGTTCGGTTTAAAGATAATGCTTGACACCCCCTTTTCCAGCGTACAGGCATTACATGCAGTATATTTAAATGTCACACAATTGTATGACACAAAGAAAAATGCAAGCACACAAAACTCACTATATGTATTGATATGTGTTATTCAGTTAATTGCTTTATCCATAATGAAGAAAAGTAAGTAAAGACAGGTTGAGAGTACTCATCTGTTTAAAGATAAGGTTACAAAAGGCCTAGTTTTACATCCACTGTACGCGACTGGTATTTAGCCATACTGAAAATCTCTTGCTTTGTGTTAATAACTGAGAACAGAAACTACTTTGAAATACTGTGGGATTTGCAGCCTCCAGCAACCCGTCGTACAAAGTCCATCAACCCCCTTCTCCACCCCCTCCCCTGTCTGTAAATGGAATTGTTTTTGCCCATTATGTAAAAACTGTTGAACGCATACACTCATAAATACCAACTCTAAATTGCTGAAATAAATTGTGGACGATTATGCTCTTTGTGCGCTGAGCTGGATTTTGTCTAACTGTGTAGAATTTTAATTTGTATTCATTCAAAAGTGTATATTAAAGCATTGACTCATTTACACAGTGCATTTTGGGAATAGGAGTTGAAGATTTCGTATGACAATTTCAACTGAAATGTTAAGACTGTGTGTGTGTGTACAGAATGCTTTTGTGAAGGGGGGGAGGATAAGCACATTCCCCTGCTGGGAGACGTGTTCGAGGCCTTCCCCAACACCCCCATCAACATCGACATCAAGGCCAACAACGACACGCTCATCAGGAAGGTGTGTGTGTGTGCGTGTGTGTGTGTGTGTGCGTGCACGTGCCTGCCTATGTGTGTCAGCATGTGTGTATGTCCAGCCGTATTATCCTTTTGTATGTGTAAAGCATGTTCTTGTCTGTAGCATTTAACTTTACAAATGTTCTGATTTCAGCTGGTTTATATCTGCATATCAGGCAGCAGAGTGATGGTTTGAGGCTCGTTTGATACCTCAGGCCCTTGATGACTTAGAGCCATTTAGCCAACCATGGGTTCCATACTATTCCCGTGTAATTTACAACTTAATCTAGTCCCACCCCCAAATTTATATAGAGGTCCATTCAAATGCAGAGAGGTTATAGTATCGCTTGTAAGAGTACCTGAAAATAAGATATCAAGAGTTTTTTGATGTCCTTTCATACCCAGTCATGATAGCATCACCTGTTTACCTGTGGAATGTTCCAAACAGGTGTTTTTTCTTTTTCTTCTTTTTATTTTTTTGCCCTTGTCCCAACGTTTTTGGCATGTGTTGCAGGCGTCAAATTCGGAATTGTCATATATTTACAAAAATGTATAAAGTTGATAAGGTAAAACATTAAATATCTTTTCTTTGCACTTTTTCAATTAAATATATGTAAAAGAAAATTTACAAATCACAGCTTTCATGTGCATTTTATGTACTGTCCCAACTTTTTTGGAATTGGGGTTTGTAGGAATTGCAGCCAATTTTTTCATTTAGGGAACCAAAAGTAATTTGAAAAATGAACAATCTTTTTTAAAGTCATCATATTTAGTACTTGGTTGCAAATTCTTTGCATTCGATAACTGCCTGAAGTCTGCAACTCATAGACATCACCAGAATTCATCCTACTGCCATCAGCAGTCGTCAGTAAAGACAAGTCAGCCAGTTCCAGTGGCAGCCATACATGTCCAAGCCATAACACCCCCACCACCATGTTTCAAAGATGAGAGGGGCTACTTTGAATCATGAGCAGTTCTTCTTTCTCCACATTTTTCTCTTTCCATCGCTTTAGTACAGATTAGTGCTCATCTCACCTGTCAAGAGTTTGTTCCACAACTCTAGTTTTTATGCCTCCGTACCGGCGAGAGCCATGGCCGGAGGCATTATGTTTTCGGGTTGTCCGTCCGTCCGTCCGTCCCATTCTCATGAACGCCATATCTCAGGAAAGCCTTGAGGGAATTTTTTCACATTTGGCCTAAACGTCCATTGGACTCAAGGATGAACTGATTAGATTTTGGTGGTCAAAGGTCAAGGTTACACAAAAGACGTTTTTGGCCATAACTCAAGAATTCCTATGCTAATTATGACACGATTTCACACAAATGTCTAATAGGATAAAATGATGAAGTGATGATATTTTATATCCAAAAGTTCAAAGGTCAACTTCACTGTAATACTAAGTGTTCCACAACTAGTTTTTAAAATGTACTTTTAAGCAAACTCTAACCTGACTGTTCTATTCTTGAGAATTACCAGTGGTTTGCATCTTGCAGTGAACCCTCTGAGGTTATGCTGGTGTAGTCTTCTCTATATTTTATTCACATTTGACACATCTATGCCTACATCCTAGAGAGTGTTTTTATTCTGTTTGACTGTTGAAAAGGGTTTTTTCTTCACAATTGTAAGTATTCTTTTATGGTCTACCAGAATGTTTGCTATTGCTGAGCTCACCAGTGCGTTCTTGCTTCTTAACTCATTCAGTGCCGCGGACGACATAAGTCGGCAAAAGTACGAAAGGTCTAAAGTGCCGAGGGTGACTAATATACATAATAGACTGACTATACACTGCTATACTGGTAAAGAATTCCGGATTTGAGTCAGAAAAAAATTAAACCATGACCAATTTGTTCTTTAACCACCTTTTACCCGGATTTTTTATTTATTTTTTTATTTAAACATGGTTCTAGGTCTCAATATTTTAAGTTGTATTTAGCCTTTTTATCGACCAGTGATTACGTTTATTGTTCATTATTGCATATCTAAGATATGCAAGAGCTGATTTTTATGGAAAACTGTTCTCACTATTACACATAACCAAGTAAGAGTCCTGTTAACCAAACTGAAAAGCACTGAAAATAAATTATTTATATTACCATCAATATTGTTTGACGTTTCTCTAATAGTGACCTGAACCAGCAGGTGTGTCATCTAGTGCCACCTATCCTCATTAACAAATAATTATGTTCAATAGGTAAAATAATGTGTTATTAGAAGTTTGCACATTTACAGGATCAATCTAAAAATTTAGAATGTCAGCAGCCATATTGGCTAGGCACTGCTGAGGCTTAATGTTCCAGAACACTCTGACATTGAATGAGTTAACAATGTACCAAACAGTTGATTTTGCCACACCCAATGTCTTGGCTATGTCTCTGATTGATTTACTCAAATCTTTCCACCCCATGATGGCCTGCTTTACTTGCATTGACACTTCTTTGGACCTCATATTGAGAGACAACATCAACAGACTCCAAATACAAATTTCAGACATAGATTCAACTTTAGACCATTTGTTAGCTTTATTGTGCATGAACAAATGATGCTAGAACACACAGCTGGCCAAGAAACAGCTGAGCAGACGATTGTAAAATTACTTTTGGTCCCCAAAAATGGGGGGGAATATGTATAAAAAGGGCTGCAATTTCTATGTGGTTCACTTGATATTGATGGAAATGCCCAAAAATTAAAGCGGACAGTCAGCACTTTATCCTCATATTTAAAATCCAATGGCTGTAGTACGGACAACAAAAAATGGTGTCACTGTCCAAATACAGTCACTTTTTCCTGTGTACTTGTGTTTCTGCAGGTCTCAGACCTTGTGATAAAGTACGACCGTGAACACATGACCGTGTGGGGAAACTCCAGCAATAAGATTGTGCAGAAGTGCTACAAGGAGGTGAGCATAGCAATGCTGCACACTACAAAAATGTCTTAACAAGTGTTTTAGTTTTGTAATGAGACTTTAAATCTTTTATTTTTTTCTAAAGTGGAAAATATTAGCTTGTTTTAAGTTACTTTTTGATTGACAGGTGAAATTCTTACCCCACTGGCATATCTTGAAATTTGTAAAACTATCTCACCCCATTGGCAATCTTTTTGTCTTATTTAGCAAAAATGTAACTGCGACATCACAGTAGAAACCTGGCCATGTTCTTGTCTGTGTGTCAGAACCCCCGGATCCCCATCCTGTTCAGTATGAAGCGGGTTCTGTTGTTGGTGGGGCTGTTTTACACCGGCCTGCTTCCCTTTGTGCCCCTCCGGGAGCAGTTCCTGGAGATCCCCATGCCCTCCATCATCACCAAGTGAGTGACATTGTATGCTACACTCCCACTATGTCAGTTGACACCATGTCATTTGCTTATGAGGCTCTTATTAATGTTTAGATATTGTTATCTTTTAATGTTGGTAGGTTTTAATCTTTTATTTTATATTTATGTTCAGGTTCAGTTTTTTGTCAAGGGAAGAGCAGCAGTGTCCTAGGATTGAAACCAGCAACCCTTAGGCAATAAAATCCTGTTACAGTCCCCTAGTGGGCTCTCTCTGACCTTGTTGTTTCTTTTTAAGTATTTAAATTCTAAAGGGTTAAAGCAAGTAAGTCCAAGGGGTTAAACAAATTAATTATTTGACCCAGGTCTAATTCCCAGTGCCTCTTTGTATTGATGTGAAATGTAGATGTTTTCTCAGTGTCTGTGTGGATTTCTGTAGCCAAACAAAGCTCACCTGTTTTGCACACTGCCCCACAGGTTGAAGGACCCCAGAAGAATGACTAAGAGCCAGCGCTTTGTTACCTGGTTGGCTGATACGTGAGTACCTTCACTGCTCTCTGATGGTCATACATGGGAATGACCAGGATTGACAATAGCTTAGTGGTCAATTCCAAATTCTCAGTAGTGCATTCTTTTTACAAAATCAATGATTAGATAATTCAGTGACAGAATAATAAGCAGGTTATTTCACTGACTGTTTTTGCTCTTCGTAGACTTCTAATGAGAAAAGTCTTATTTGACCACCTGACAGCAAGAGGAATTCAGGTAAGGGAAAGTATTTTATCAGGAAATAGTATGTTCTGGAATACTAAGCCTCAGCAGTGCCAAGCCAATATGGCTGCTGACACAAAAATTTTTTAGATTGATCCTGGCAATGTGCAAACTTCAAAAAAATAAAACATGTTATTTTACCTATTGAACGGAATATTTTGTTAATGAGGATAAATGGCACTGAAGGGCACACCTTCTGGTTCAGTTCACTATTAGAACAACGTCAAACAATATTGATGGAAATATAAATTATTTTATTTTTTAGTTTGCTTAACATGACTCTTACATTGGTGATGTGTAATAATAGTGAAAACTGTTTTCCATAAAAATCAGCTCTTGCGTAACTATAGACAAATCTGTGGTGTGAGGGACTAATTAAAAACGGAACCAATGTAACAATGGTCACTGGAGGAGATATGGGAAATAACTGGACAGAAGTGGAAATCAGAGAATTATTAAATATAAGTCGGGAAAGGGATATTATAAATTGCCAATTTTACCGCTGCAGAGAGATACAGTGATGATCAAGTGCGTTTGTTCATTTTCTCTCGTTACTGAGACAGTAGCATAGCTGTTGTTTGTTATATTGTCCAATTGATTGTGTTACAATTTTTTATATTTTTGTTCACTGGCGCAGAAACGTGGTGGTAGCCTACAAATTGACGGGGACGCGTTATTCGCACGCACTGACGTTGGTTTAGATGGTTAGACATGAGTTCTGTTTTTAGTTTTTATTTTAAACATGGGATAAATATAACTTCAAATATTTCTATTTTAATTGGTTCAAATAGAACCATTTAAAAAAACTAAGGAAAAAAAAGCAAATCCGGGTAAAAGACGGTAAAAGAACATAATTGTAAATTTTTTCTGACTGAAATACAGTGTAGCAGAGTAAAGACGGCTGTGGTCGTATTTAGTCGCCCTCTGCACTTTAGACCGTTCATATTTTTGTTGACTGAAGTCGCCCGCGGCACTGAATGAGTTAAATTCAAATTCTTTCACATTACTTTAAAAAGAAATGGGTTTGTGTGTGCGTGTGTGCGCGTGTGTGCGCGTGTGTGTGAATGTATGCATATATACCAAACAGAAGCACTGGAAATAAATTATTATTTTCCATCAATATTGTTTGACATTGTTCTCATAGTGAACTGAACCAGTAGGTGTGCTATTTAGTGCCATCTATCCTCATTAACAAAAAAGTATGTTGGAATAGGTAAAATAATGTGTTTTATTACAAGTTTGCACATTGACAGGATAGATCAAAAAATTTTAAGGTCGGCAGCAATATTGACTTGGCACTGCTGAGGCTTAGTGTTCCAGAACACTCATTGAATGAGTTAAGGCAAAATAACGCCATTTATGTTATTAATCAATATTAGAATGCACATAATATGAACCTTGGTTGAAGCTTGAATTTCGCTAGCTGAAATGCATTGCCTGTTACTTATCTGACATGCCATGAGAACAGCTTCATGGAATCGTTGTTTGACAATATCTCATTGTATAATCAAAGAAATTAATGAAACAAGCAGGCTAATTTGGCGTTTTCTAAGGTGAGATGGAATATTTTGGTAGCATATTCTCAGCTGTTGCAGGTGCTTTTAACTAAATTAAACCGCATATATGTTCTAAACGTACCCGGATCCCTGCTTTGGATACATGTTTCAAAATTTGACTCTCTGATTTTGTCATCTCATGTTAAAGTACAGAATCAGAGCTACAAAATGAGGTATCACTTGATTGAGTAAATATTTCTGGAGATATGCCTGTTTGAATATTGTGATTTAGCAAAAACATTTTTGAGAAAACTGGCTTTAAAGATGTTCTTGTGAATTCTGCCCTTTCTCATCATAAAATACACCGTCAAACCAGGAAATATTGTATGGAATTGGTATATTTGTGTAGTCCGTAACCCAGTGCTTGCTATGATCTTGAAGTTTGATTATAATAGTGTTTAAACCATGAATTAAAAAAATTATTTAAAAAATACATACATAAGGTTTAACCTTTGATTTTGCTTTAAACCCTGATCCAATAGATGATTATAAAAAATACAGCATCTTTCGCAAAAATGGATATTAGAATGAGTGCATGTTTTTTGAAAATAATATTAGTCTTATTTTCCTTTGCCTAGCTTACTTGCAATTATCAAAGAGCTGTCATAAAAAGAAAAATATGTAAAAGTAGGCTATGATTGACCGTCTGTTAGCCTATATCATACCAGATCAATATTAGATGGATTAATTGATAGACAGTGTCTGGATCATATGCTATTTGACAGAGAGACGATTTTGTAGCCTACTTATGTCAACACAGCTTCTCCAAAATTATTAGGAAGCATGAAGTAACTCCCCGCAGTGTAGATCTACCAGTGCTCCAGGGTAAAATCTTCCCCTCCTTCTTGGCCACATCTTTCTAGCGTGTAGCAGATGCACTCAAAAAATGAATCGTTGGACAGTGGTTGCAAGTAATGGGCTATTATTAAGTATATGTGACTTCAACTATTATGTTCAAACACTGTACGTGACAAGTTTTCACTGACAAGTTGAAAATGTATACCCCAACACACATTTTTTTTTAGTAGAAAGCTGGCAACCTAGGGGGCAGGTACAAGAAACAGGTCAGTGGAATATCATGCCCTGTGCCACCCACATTTTGAGAAACGCACCTGCATAGCGTAAGTTAGAATACGGCGTTTCTATCCGCGCAAGAGAGGCACTTAAGCGCATGACTTAAGTTGGCCATCTCTGAATCCGGCCCTTAGTGCATTTTTTTTTAAATCAGTACATTTACTTCAACAAGTCACTGATTAAAGTAGGTTTGCAAATCTTTCAATTAAATCTGCATACATTTCCATAAAGGAAAAATAGCCTATCACTATAAATCTCATCTAAGATAACCTACCTCTTGCACTATCAACCTCCTGAGGACGGGGCTGGGGCTTTCTGCTGTTTTTTTTTAAAGAATGACAAGATTTTTGTCTGCATCTTGACCTGGAGATATCAAATGGAATTCAGTGTTTTGCTAACTATAACCTGTAATAGTGGTGGTAAAAACATCAGCTCTCTGCCGTAAGATTCACACAGCTCTTTACCAATATTAAATAGGATGCTATGCTATCACAAGTCATGACTAGCTAGCGAGCCAGAAGGCTAAACCAGGGGTTCCCAAACTTTTCCATGCCAAGGACCCCCAAATAGCCGTAGCCTCTGGCTGGGGCCCCCCTATTGCGAACTGGCTTTAAAAAAAAAAAAAATTAAATTGTCAAATATAAAAAAAAAAAAAAAAAACACACATTCTTTTCAACACACACAACAACACTTTTTTTTTGATTTTTGATTTCGTTCCGTAGGGCCGTTAGCAACGTCTTTGCGCTGACTTTGACTGACAGACGGTTATTTATTGGCTGCAATGAAAGAAGGGCAGCATGATGACCTCATTTCATTATGAAATTTTTATAAATTTTTTTTTTTTTTTTTTTATATTTAATAATAATGAATTTAATGAATGATGTGATTTTTTAATTTTTTTTATTTTATTTATTTATTTATATTTATATTTTTTTTTTTTTTTTTTTTTTTTTTTTTTTTCTTTTCTGGCCCCACCCCCCCCCCCCCCCCCCCCCCCCCTGCCCCCCGCGGCCCCCCCCCCCCCCCCCTGGGCTAAACAACCGGATTAAGGGATGGCTACTAACTTTAGCTGGTACTAGCCATAGCTAACTATCTTGCAAAGCAAACTATGCCTATATTTCTAAAATGCAATTAAGTGTGTATAACTAATTGCATTTCATTTTCACACGTTTGAAAAAGGGATTGATGCTCTACTAACCACTTCAGCAACACACCGTTAAGCATCTCCACCAGCATTGATGCGCAACAGAGTGCTGTGCTCGTGTGTACCTGCTGTTGCAAACCAAATTCATCCTGCAACTTTTTGAAGAAACCAATACCATAGGGAAAGGGGGTGTGTGACTTTTTGAGGTATGATCTATGACATAATTAGAAGAATACGTTTGACTCATAATATAAAATGATCATAACTATAAACTATAAAAAATAATAGTAATTAAATTAAATTAAATTTTAATATTAAAAATCCAGATATCAAAAATATGGTGGGGTACGTGCCCCCCCAGCTTGAATGGGCATAAAGCATCTGATTGTAGCCTGTGTTATACAGAAATTTCTCACGTTTATAACAAGCTAAATTTCACAAAATTAGTTGAAGTAGCCCTATCCACTGTGCCCCCATAGAGTCGTATCGGTCCCAAATACAGTATGCATGTTTCTCCGAAATTATACATTACAGCTTGAAGAAAACCGGTGCATGATTGTTAAAGGGTAAAAAAACACACTGGTTTTGCTAGATCCCGCTCCATTTTGAAATTCGAAAAATGCCAAAATCCAGGCGTGATAATAATATAGGGGCTGAGCTCCAGGTATCAAACCACGCCCCAGCAATTTTTTTCACTAGTAGCCAAAAGCTCATTTCTACTCTGGATAGCACTCACAGCGGCTCTGTTCCACTCTCTCTCGCTACCTCTCTCACTCATACACACACAAACACGCTAGCTCCAGCTACTACCGAGCCCCAAGTAGCCGAGGAAGAAGCAATGGTGGGCTTATAATTATGCGGCCAGCAAACAACAAATCACACGCTGTACTAATAGTTATCCATGCCATGTAGGCTACTCATTTTACACAGGCTGTAGGCAATCACACTAACGTTACCTGCAAGATATCAACAATATTGGTTTCCATTTCAATGGGTGTACATGTGGTCACTGCACTGAACTCTCTCCAAGAAAAAATGTCTGTTGTAGGGACGTTGAAAAGGTAAACGTGTAGCATGCATATAATACAACTCCTGGCTCAATTATGCTTTATATATTTATTTTTAATAAAGTATATGTTTATTTAAAAAATAAAAATTCAAAACTAGCTAGCTACTTGCTCAGCTAGACTAAAAAATGAACTATAACTAAAAGGGACAATCAAGCTAACTATAAAAAAGTATACCAAAAATAGATTACTATAACTAGCATATTTAGAAAATATTCTAGGTATATATATATCGCTCGTTTTTTTATTTTTATTTAGAAATTTAGGTGAATAGTAGATTTGATATTCAGGAATGCGATTCTGGTATTAACTCAATTTTTACCGGATAGTGGTTTTATTACGTCTTTTGGCTCTCCTGTACAGTGGTCGGATGCGAGACACGTATCTGAATTCTGTGTCGGGTCACAAATAACAGCACTAGTGTCAGCTAATGGAAAATATTTTTCTGCTTTTCCAATATTATATTTCTGGGAAAAAATAAATAGTTTGGTCAGGATTTACATTACATTACATTACAGGCATTTAGCAGACGCACTTATCCAGAGAGACTTACACAACTTCTTATTACATTTATCCATTCATACAGCTGGATATATACTGAAGCAATTCAGGTTAAGTACCTTGCTCAAGGGTACAACGGCAGTGTCCTACCTGGGAATTGAACCTGCAACCTTTTGGTTATAAGTCCAGTTCCTTAACCATTATACAACACTGCCGCCCGAATTACTGGGAACCTGTGCCCGGTGTTAAACCCTAATGTTTAAGATTATTATTGTGTGTATGAAAACACTTCATAATGGTTAGTCCAAATAATATTGATCCATATATTCCTTGCCCGCACACTTTAACCATGTGCACAAGCAGGTTTTCTCAGCCGTAAATCGCTCTTTTTGCAGTCTTATTAAATCCACCATTATATTAGCAATCCGCCAAGGTGCAAATGCAGGTATCTTTTAAAGGGAATGGGAGATAACACTGATTGGTGAATTGCATTTTACGCCCACGACACACCTATAATTAATGAAGAGGCTAAGTTCAGCCCATTTGAACCTTGCGCCTTACTCTGCACACAAAATATGCACCCTCTAACTAGTAAAAGTGGAGTTGGACTTGCCCTAAATGCACTTGCGCCATGCGGTTTAGACCATGCACTATGATTGTCAAGATAGAGCCCCGTGGGTTTCTTCTCCTGACTTATTTTTCCATAAAGTGATTGTCCATATCTACTGCATATCTGGCAGCAGAGTGATGGTTTGAGGCTAATTTGATACCTCAGATCCTGAATGACTCACAGCCATTTAGCCAACCATGTGTTTCAAACTGTTCCAGCATCATTTACAGCTAAATCTAGTCCGACCTCCCAATTCCCATAGAGATCCATTCAAATGCAGAGACATTATAGTATCGCTTGTAAGAGTACCAGAAAAAAATAAATCAAGAGTCTTTTGATATTGTTGGGTCACAGATATCAGGAAGTCATGGCATTCAAAGGATATGCAACCAAATATTTAAAATGATTACTTTATTCTACATTATGTTAGAGTACAGAACCAAAATAACAAAAAATGTGTCCCTGTCCAATGAATTGTGGAGCTCACTTTATATATACACAGTACACTTTTTATACATAGCCCCCCATTTCAGGGCACCATAATGTTTGGGACAAATGGTTTCATAGGTGTTTCTGATTAGGTATGTTCAATTGCTTCCTTACTGCAGGTATAAGAGAGCTTTCAGTATCTAGTCTAGTAGTCTTGATTCTAAGCTTTTGTTGCCTTTGAAGTCTGTTATTGGTGTTTGTCAACACGAGGACCAGAGTTGTGCTAATGAAAGTCAAGGGAGCCATTATGAGACTGTGAAATAAGAAAAAAGTCAGATACATAGGCTTACCTCAGCTCAGCTGTTTGGAACATCATTAAAAAGAAATAGAGCACTGGTGAGGTCAGTAATCAAATATTATTACATATACTGTATATACATCTTTGCAGGTTTATGTGTGGGTATTGTCAGGACACCGGTATTGGGAACACACATTTTTATTTGTTTTGGCACACTACGTATGTCTAATGACATAGCATGGGCAGTGCTTTTCCCTGGGGTTTTAAAAGGTGAACTTGTGAGTCAGAAGAGAGACTTTTGACAGAGAAGATTTAAAATCTTGAGCGGGACGGTGGATCAAGAGAAGAAGGCAAGGATTTATTTTGGTCGCTATCTTTTAATCGCGATGCCAATGTAGTTGTGATTGTGACGTTTGGAGAAGTCTCATGTCACTGAGTTGAAGTCAGTTTCAGACCACGGCAGATAGTGGTGGTTTTCTATCCTTTTGGCCCCACTATCCTTTTGTTTTGAATATATTATATTTATTTTTGGGTTTTGCGGTTTTCACTCAAGGGACTTGTGTACGTTAAACAAAAAAATATATATATAAAAAATTCACCGTTTGGTGAATTGGCTTAATGTCACACTGAAAAAAATGTGAAAAATCCAACCTTTAATTGAAGTAAATTATTTTATTTTTTTAAATCCTCAAGAAATAATTATTTTTAACAAAACCATGTGTGCCACAATTATTGGCACCCCTGCATTTATATATAGAATAAAGAAATCATTTTTAATAGTTGGACGCATATCTTTTGCATGCCATCACTTCCTGATGTCTGTGACCCAACAACATCAAAATACTTTTGATATCTTATTTTCTGGTACTCTTACAAGCGATACTATAATGTCTCTGCATTTGAATGGATCTCTATGGGAATTGGGGGGTGGGACTAGATTTAGCTTTAAATTACGCTGGAACAGTATGGAATATATGGTTGATGAAATGGCTGTAAGTCATCACGGGTCTGAGCTATCAAACGAGCCTCAAACCATCACTCTGCTGCCAGATATGCAGTAGATATGGATGGATTACTTTAAGGGTTGTTTCTCCTGACAAATTTTCCTATTGAACTCTATGGAAAAATAAGTCAGGAGAAAAAGCCCTTAAAGTGATCCATCAGGGCATATGATACATAGATGATACAGGGCATGATAGGATGTTAATTGCTGAATTGTATCATGCAGTACACCTGTATGGAAGCATCTGCATTATGTTTCTCCACTCATTTATTCCGGTTTTTCCTTTAATTTGTCACCCATCTGTATATTTCCAGGTTTACGTGTGGGTGCTGAATGATGAAGAGGATTTCCAGCGGGCCTTTGACCTGGGAGCCACTGGTGTGATGACAGACTACCCCACCAAACTGAAGGAATTCATGGAGAGACAGAGCACCGAAACCTAAAACCCTCACTGACCTCTGACCCCACTAAAGATCTAAACAATGTCTACCTAAAACCTGTAAACATCCAAGCAATGTCTGCCGAACCCCCCTCCATAAACATCCAAACCACACCAGTCTAAAAAACCCTATAAACATCTAAACTACATCTACCTAAACCTCCCCAACATCATAACCACATCTATCTAAACCCCCCCTACACATCCAAACCACGTCGATCTAAAAAAAAAACCCTAAACATCCAAACGTCTACCTAACTCCTCTCCCCCCAAACATCCAAACCATGTCTACCTAACCCCTCCCAAACATCCAAACCACATCTACCTAAAAAAAAACCCTGAACATCCAAACCATGTCTAACTAAAAAAAAAAAAAAACTTAAACATCCAAACAACGTCTGCCTAAAAACTCCCTAAACATTCAAACCACGTCTACCTAAAAAAATAAATAATTACTTTCAGCCTCTGCTATCTCCCCCACCCCTGGGATTTTGGGTGTCCTTCACACCATTGGAAACCCGTACCTGGACACGTCCAGAGGATTACCCACAAACCCTCTGCACACTGCCCATAATAACCCACTATTCATATACACACATTTAACTGCCAGCATTGAGTAGATGGATTACCAAGCTCTCTACCGCAGTGCGTTAAAAAAAGTGAATAAAGTGCAAATATTTTTTAATAGCTTTTAGTTCCACATTTCAAATGTAGTGGAAACATTTTTGAACACAACTGTATGTCAAGTTGTATAAATCGGTAACAATGCAAAAGGTTGTAAGTCGCTCTGGCTAAGAGCATCTGCTAAATGGCAGTAATTTAATGAAAGGTTTGAGGAGAGTAGTTACCTGGACCCGCCAGGTCATTCACAAAGCTGCGAAGGTTCTGCCGGGCTATCACGGTAGGGTCAGGTATTTAGATTTCATTGCCAACTAATCTAACGTGACTGGTTTTCTGCCAATGGTGGCCAGCATTCAATGAAAGTGGGAGGAGTAAAGGGAAATTAACTGAATGTAGAACTGAGAGAATGACGTCATTTCTGGTGGACTCCAAGCTGAAAAATCTTTTTTTTTTTCCGTGAGTTGTGTGTTCTGTGCAAAGAGACCGTGACGTGGCACTATGTTATTGTGATTTTTTGAATTGTAATTGTTTACACCATAAACACTGCTGTAATTTATCTATTTGTGCTCTTATAAATGGGTGTAAGGATGATTATTTAAAATGTTTTTAATTCCAAGTCCACTGAAAAGCTCTGTTTGAACAATACCCGATTCATTTTGAACTTTCGTTGTGCGTTAGTTGCTTTAGTTAATGTTATTAGTGCAGTCGGCGACTCCGGTTTTACTTTAAATCCTGCAATGTGCTATATGGATTTAAATGTTAAGATTAATATGTAATACTTGACACAGGTGGGGCACTTTTATGCATTGTGGCTTTTTTATTTTATTTTATTTTTTATTTTTTATTTTGCACTTTGTATTTACCCTGCTTCGCAGTCAGATTATTTGTTGTCATCCCATGAAAAATGTCCTTTTTACAAGAACTGATTTTCAAAGGTGAATGCCTTTTAACATGCCGAACTTTCCGAACCATCCAGTTCTGTACTTTTCATTTTAACTGCCAGGAGGAAACAGTATTGTGATGTGATTAAAAACAACTCACAGATATGAATATACTATAGTCATTTTATGTGATTGTCTTGAGTTAAAGTGCGCAAGAAAAGATGAGAAATAATTTAATGTTTTGTGTCATTTAATATCGCACAATCTAGGGGAATTTTTGAAAATGTATAAATAAAATGCTGAAATAAGATGACAAATAAATGTCTAGATTATGTACCACTCTGGTTACGCCTGTTTTTAAAAGCACTTTTGATTGGTTGTAGCTACGGGCGAGGTGAGAAACAGTCGCTTGTGGTGTTTAATGTGCGTGCACGACATTTCATTACATTACAGGCATTTGGCAGACGCTCTTATCTATTTTTATTTATTTTTTTCCACTAAGCTACACGCTTCAGTAGTATACAACTGTATACAACAATTTTGTAATTTTTTAAATCATGCTAATTATATCACGCCTACTGCTTCGGTATACATTTGTTGGTCTGCTGATTGAGTGAGTTTGGCCGACAAGAGGTTGGAACTATACTGTCAGTAGTTCCACTTTTCACCTCAAATTGTAGACGATTTTGACTTGTTTTTCGACACTAGATGGTAGTGTTTGCCATTTCGTCGATGCAAACAAATAGTCAAAACATGGACCTATTTTTACAAACTATTTCCACCATGCTGATTGGTAATAATAATTTTGTCATCTTTATTTTTCTAGCTTTAGTCACCCAAAGAACCGCTCCGCTCTGCTTTACATTGGGCAATGGGGCATATTTAGATAGGTTAGCCTACAGGTTCAATTTCCCACAAATAAGTTCAGTTTATCTAAACCTCTTATTTGGAAGTGAAAGCGAGTTAAACAATCGATTCTGTTGCATGCTTTTTGAACTTGCAGAATTGACCTACTTACATATTCTGAGCGCACAATTAATTTTTTGTTTCCAGTGGTGTGGTTCATCTTTATAAGCTAACATGGAACATCCAAATCTAAAACCTGTTGCAATGGCTGAATATTCATCAGACTATTACGAGGATGTTGAGTCTCTTCACTTTAATGACCACCCATATTTATTTGAACCGGAATACACAGATGAAGAGCTAATCAAATTGAAGAGAATACAGAGGCTGAGACAGAAAGACGAGACACAGAGTAGCCTATTCTGTGTATTCCGGTAGGTCAATTCTGCAAGTTCGAAGAGCATATATATATAGAGTAGGCTATATATTGTTAAAATTTCGGCTACTAAATTTTTACTTTCACACTAATTTTAACTTCCATGTTAGATGTTTAGATACACTGGATTTGTTTGAGGTAAATTGAACCTGTATCTAAATATGTCCCGTTGGACTCCAAAGCAGAGCTTTTGTTATTTGGGTGACCAAAGCTTAAAAAAATAAGATGTGACAAAATTATTATTATTATTATTACCGATTGCCATTGTGGAAATAGTTTGTAAAAATAGGTCCAAGTCGAAAAAACCCGGAATGACCCTTAAACCGGAATGAACTAATTTATGGTTGTTTGATTTTGGCCTACATGACAGTGGCACTTATAGTTAAGCCTATGTTTTTATATGATATGCCATAGCCTATCATCAGCCCTCTCCATTTTTACGAAGATGAATTTAACCGCGAATTTTACCTCTCAGTCGGTTTGGCAGCCCTATGGTCCCCAAAAATCTACATCGCAGGATCAGATCGGAGCACAGTGTGAATTAGCATTAGATGTCAGTATCTACCCACGGCCAATGAATGGAGGGTTGCTGTGTCGTATTCATTTCATGGTTGGCTGGTTCAGCTGTCAATCTTATTCCGCTGAGGTACAGTGGTACGGTGCGCTCCGGAGAAATTACGCCTGCTCCGTTTGTACAGCGCATTCGGGACCAGCGCGTCTGGTCGGAGGCGAGAGGGAAAGAGTTGGAGAACATAGCGGTGAAAGGAACGCGAAGGATTTGCTTTCCATAAACTGGCATTTCCAGTAGGGAAAAGGGGAGCAAGAACGTTGCCTTCTTTTTTAATTCAAAGGTAAATTCATGCAACTTCTCTACAATAAGCGATAGATAATGTTGTGTCGTTGACGCGATGTTAGAAATAAAAGTTTTTGGAGCCCTGTTTAATAACACTTATTTTTATGCACCACTTATTTGACAGCACAATAAGACACGTTTGCCATTTATTAAATGTAGATGCTGTGACTTTTTGCAGAGGGTAACGGGATAGTTGTTTTTGTTGCTGGGCATGGGATGGCGAGTTCTGCAGTGGTGTTGCCTGAGCTGGTTTTTCATAACGTGCCGTTTCTAACGTTACCAGTGGCGTGATCCTGCACCAGCGGCACCAACAGCGTCAAACGAAAACATTCGGCACCGCTGCGGGGCTCGCATCGATGCTGGCCAAGTTGCAGTGCAGTCAAAATTAATGACATTGATTAGGTCATGTATTTAGCAATATCAACTGGGCCTATTTAATCATTTTCGCATGATTGATGTAATTAAACATCATATCATGAAGTTAAGATTGGATTATTTATGTCAGTGTTGTCCATGTCTCCACGTTTTCTGCTTGCGTCATATGTATTATGATTTAGAGTCTATAAGATGTGGGAAAGTTACTGATTAAACAATACGTAGGCCTAGGCTATATTACAGTCGAGTTCTTCGAAAATGCTCAAGTTTTAATTTTTTTCTTTATTTTTTTCAATGCCCAATATTGTTTTCCATCGTATTTCTAATGTAACAGACTCATCGCGACTGCAGCATAGTCATAGAACACAACACCTCACATCTATCTCATGTAGGCTAGTCCGTTCTTCCCACGCCCAAGACGAAACAATTTAACGGTTATTTTCCGCAACTTGGTTCCAACATTTCAGAAGCACATAGGTTCTGCCCAATGTTGAATTGACAGGTGGTTCAAGCCTGCTTTTAATGGTGAAACGCTGTAAAAGAGCTAAAGGTAGCTAAGTGAGGCACTTCAGTGTCTGCTTTGAAGTGGTTAAGCCTATATTGTTGCGGTTTTGCATTTTGCTGTTTTATTGATGTCTGATAACTTGCATTCCATAATGACTACAGCATAATTTATGTGATGTTTTGAAATTCACTTTCACTGTGATGTCAAAAGTGTTGTCAAGCAACAGTGTCCCAGTCTCTGTTTACCTACTAGATTATCTGCTATAAACAGTCCAGATGGTGCTGTGCATGTAATCTCTTTAGGCTTTGCAAATATCAGTAGGGCTATTACCGGATGTAATTTTAAGTTTCAGTGTAAACCAAACAAAAATGAACATATTTTTGAACAATTGACGCCTTCCAAGCAACATTTTTATGTTCTACCAGAAGAAAATGGTACAGAAACAGAAAGTGGTACAGGCTTGAGACTGTTTGTTTTAGTGTGTGAATTTGCAGGGGGGGGGGGGGACACAGTCCTGTGATTAATGAAAGGTGCTTTATTTGTGCTCATTTCAAATACAAACCAATGACATAACTCAGGGAGACATGAAAGGAATTTTTAAAAGAGGCTTCACACAGCTGAGTAGCTGATGGAGGGGTACAGTCATGTCTCAGTTCATCTAAAAACACAATGCAGCACTGGTGCTCAGAGTGGAGTACGGTGAGCATTGGTGAATTGGTGGAGCTGAGACTTCTGGGGGGGTTTTGTAATTAGGCCTTAATCAATGCACTTCCTTCTGTGTTTCCTGGCAATAAGAAAAAAATAACTCATTTTTTTGAGGGTGTATGTTTATAATACAAGATATTTTTTTTATTTACTTACAAAAAAAAAAGTTTGTTTCAAGTTTAAGATCAACTTCCACAAAGAGTGGTGCCTAAATCTTTAACCATAAGGCCTGATCCTTAACTGTACTTCTAGCAAGTTACCATTGATGAAGGGACTGGGTGTTTTCAGTTGAACAAATCATAACTTCTTCAATTATATTTCTTGTTAGTGAGAGGTCTGGCACCTCCTGTCTGCGCAAACCAATGGAATGCCAAGACACTTTTTGGAGAAAACTTTCAGGTTCAACTCGTCTCTTCGAGGGATACTGTGCTCCCCAGCTGTGAGAGTGCAGTGCATTACAGTGCTCTTTGATTCTGCCAGTGACTTCATGCAGTGTGGGTATCACAGTGAATGCTGAGGTCTGGGTATGTGCGGCCTTGGTTACAGGGGATGGTCGGACGTGTGTGTTTCTTAGGTATAGTGCTTCTGCTTGGCCAGCTGGTCTATGTTTGTGGCTTTGGGTAAAGGGGTGGTCAGGTGTGTGTGTTTGTGTGTGTAATTAGATGTAGGCACACAAACACACACTCCTACACACACATACACACAGTGGTGGTCATTCTGGATTTTCTACCCCCCGTGCATGCTGTGTAGGGCTGTGCTTCTTTTTGAGGTTATGCTAGAGAGTGACCTGTGGGGCCTTGTGTTTCCTGTAGGGTTTGGCAGCTGGGAGAACCCTTGAGACCTGGCAAGTGTTTGGAGTTGAGTCCAAAGCAGTTGCAGTGTGCATTGAGCAGATTCTGTAGCCAAAATAAGAAAGATTTTATCCGCTATGATGCCAGGGGTCGTTTCTAAATGAGAAATTTAACAAGCAGCTACACAGCACTGGCTTTTTTAAAAATTAACTGGCTGACACATTTACAGTCAAGCCGGAAAGTCTGCACACCCCTTTCACCTTCTCCACATTTTATTACGTTACAGACTTATACTACGATAGATTGAGTTCATTTTTTGCCTCAATAGCCACAATAGCCAATAATGACGATGTGAAAACAGGTTTTTAGAAAATATGCAATTTTATTTTACTGACAAAAATTGGTTATTTAGGGGTTACATATCTGTATACACCCTTAGCCTAATACTTGGTTGCTGCACCTTTGGCAGCGATTACAGCTTCAGGGCGTCTTGGGAAAGAAGCTACGAGCTTGGCACACTTGTTTCTGTACATTTTTGCCCATTCCTCTTGGCATATCCTTGCAAGCTTTGTCAGGTTGGATGGGGAGCATCGGTACACAGCCATTTTCAGCTCTTTCCACAGATGTTCAATTGGATTCAGGTCTGGGCTCTGGCTGGGCCACTCAAGCACATGCACAGGCTTTCTCCGAAGCCACTCCTTTGTTCTCTTGGCGATGTGCTTCGTGTCGTTGTCATGTTGGAAGGTAAACCTTCGACCCAGTCTGAGGTCCAGAGCGCTCTGGAGCAGGTTTTCTTCAAGGATCTTGGTGTACTTAGCTGCATTCATCTTTCCCTCTATCAGGACTAGTCGCCCCGTTCCCACTGCTGAAAAACAACCCAACATCATGATGCTGCCACCGCCATGTTTTACTATAGGAATGGTATTAGCCAGGTGATGAGCGGTTCCTAGTTTCCTCCAGACATGACGCTTGGTATTCAGGCCAAAAAGTTCAATTTTGGTTTCATCAGACCAGAGAATCTTGATTTTCATGGTTTGAGAGTCCTCTAGGTGCCTTTTGGCAAACTCCAAGCGGGCTGTGATGTGCCTTTTACTAAGGAGGGGCTTCCGTCTGGCCACTCTTCCATAAAGGCCTGATTGGTGGAGTGCTGCCTGGATGGTTGATCTTCTGAAAGGTTCTCCCATCTCCACAAGGATATGCTGGAGCTCTGTCAGAGTGACCCTCGGGTTTCTGCTCACCTCCCGAATGATGGTAGCCACTGTGCTCTTTGGGACCTGTAAAGCTGCAGAGATTTTTCCGTACCCTTCTCCAGATCTATGCCTTGACACAATCCTGTTTCTGAGGTCTGCAGATAATTCCTTTGACCCCATGGCTTGTAGTTTGCTCTGACATACACTGTCAACTGTGGGACCTTATATAGGCAGGTGTTGGCAATCCCCAATCATGTCCAATCAATTGAATTTATCACAGGTGGACTCCAATTAAGTTGGAGAAACATCTCAAGCACTATCAGTGGAAACAAAATGCACCTCAGCTCACTTTTGGGTGTCATATCAAAGGGTGTGCGCACTTGTGTACATATGATATTTAACATTTTGATTTTTAATAAATTAGCACAAATGTCTAAAAACCTGTTTTCACTTTGTCATTATGGGCTATTTTGTCTAGAATTTTGAGACAGAAAATTAACTAAATCTATTGTAGAATATGTCTGTAACGTAATAAAACGTGGAGAAGGTGAAAGGGGTGTGCAGACTTTCCGGCTTGACTGTAAATCTCCCTTTCCAGATTATTCCCTCAATTTAATTCCAAACAAACTTCTTGATTCTAATTCCACTTCTCATCAATATGCAGCACAATCAATTCCTAACCCGTACCCATTATTCTAACTAAAGTTTAGCCAATAGAATAACTACCTACACAATGTAAGTTTCAAGTAGTGTTTTAGTCCACCTTTTTAAATGGAAATGGAAATATTCCTTTTTGTGTTCTGAAGTATAAAAAAGGACAGTTTCTGAGTCTCAACAAGAGTCTCAAGTTCAGATTCATTTTTTGTTTTCCATTTGCAAGACTGATTTGAGTTGATATCTAAATGCTGCCAAATTTAAAAAGCACACAGTTCCATATGTCATTACTCCTACAAAAATATACTTTGTTATTGGCCACATAACGTATTATTAATTTCAAAACTGAATCCACTTCTGATATTTAACATTAAATCTACATTTTTGACTGCATCAGTTAGTCTATTAGATAGCTGACAATGTGAAGTTATGAGGGGCCGTTTAGGCCATAATTCATACTCTCTCTCACATACATATATACTCTCTCTCACATACATATATACTCACTCTCATATACATATATACTCTCTCTCACATACATATATACTCACTCTCATATACATATATACTCTCTCTCACATACATATATACTCTCTCACATACATATATACTCACTCTCACATACATATATACTCTCTCTCACATACATACATACTCTCACACATACATACATACTCTCTCACACATGCATATATACTCTCTCTCACATACATATATACTCTCTCTCACATACATACTCACTCTCATATACATATATACTCTCTCTCTCACATACATACTCTCTCACACATACATACATACTCTCTCACACATACATATACTCTCTCTCACATACATACATACTCTCTCACACATACATACTCTCTTACACATACATACATACTCTCTTACACATACATATATACTCTCACACATACATATTCTCACTCTCACATACATATATTACCACTTCCACATAAAAATATTTATGTATGTATGAAATAAAAAGTATAGTGGAAACGGAAGGCACTTACATGAAATGGAAAGATTGTGATTGGCTCAGAAGCTGGCTGGTACCATAGATATAAACAACTACTAGATTCATAATTCGCCCTGTTAAGTTACGTCTGCACTGCTACCATAATATGCCATACGGACTCTTGTCTAGTTCCCACGCACCATGGAGAGGGAAGACCAGAGACATGTATTACAACAGGAAATTGGAGTAGTGCATAATATACTATCTCTGCCTAAAACAGGCAGTGTATTGTCCTCGTCTCTTGAGGCCAGGTCAGTGCTGTATCATTCTGCGCTTTCTCACAGCGAGATGAGAGCGCTAGCATTAACGCTAGTGTAGCTACCTGAAGAATCCCCAGCAGGCCAGCTTGGACTTGCTCGGAGACAGTCTGCAGTCCTGCACGATATAACGCTCCACAACACTTTGGCAACTGACTCTCGATCGAGGAAAAGGTATCAACTAACGTTAGCTTGCTACCAAGTTTAATCGCTGTGCAAACAGACCAATGAACCGTTATCATTTCGTAATCACGTAGTAATGCTAAAAGATAATCACACCACTTGCTAACGTTAGCTAACTAACCAACAAAAGCAAAACGGCCTTGGCTACTTAGATTTGCATTAAACAAGCTGACGTTAGAAAGTGATGTGATTATTTTTTTTAGCATTAGCTAGTACATGATTACCAAATTATAACGGTTCACTTGTCTGTTTGCGCAGTGAATGAACTTAGTAGCAAGCTAACGTTAGTTGTTACCTTTTCCTCTGCCGAGAGTCCCCTGTAGCTTAGCTCAGTAGGCTAAGCTACAGGGCTGATGCTGGCCTCTCAAGAAGCACTGACTGTTTCAGGTGATGATCATATTTATGGATTGCCGGTTGGAGGCTAATAACTTTACTGGTCTGCCCCCTCCATGGTGCTCGGACGCTGGACAACAGCCTACCAGCCGTGGATATAAAAACGTAGATCTATGGCATCAGCCGCTGTGTAACGTTTCAGCGATACTAATATTGAAGAACTATGTAGGCTATGTAAAAAGAAACAATCATTCATTAGTTTTTTTTAGTTGTGTGAAAGTGTCCACATTCTGGAATGAGTTAAATAGCCTGGCCACCGTCGGGCGGTCAAGATTCACATAAACAAACGGTAGTGTATTGACGGATGCAGACTTCCTCCGATAAAATTGACTGTAACTCGCTTAATTCGCAACTAATTTGAAACATTTTATAAACATGATAAATGTCTGCATAACACATGTTAACCTGAATTCCAAATTTCTCACAACATATACTTATTTGTAAAACGCCCTTTGAACTATTATGCTAAAGTTGTCAAAATGTTGTCAGAGCTAAGGATGATTGTATTGTTTAAAGCTGCTAGAAAGCAGTAGAGGGTGGTTCTTCATTATTAGCTTGGTAGCTCTGATTATTATAACTGTATTAGGCCAGCTGCAAATCTTGGATGTAGTTTGAATCACAAATGGAGAGCGATTTTCCAGCTTGGAAGCAAAGTGGTGGAAGTCAGATCGCCCAGCTAACAAGGCGTCGTATGACATGGGTATCGGCTGGAAGACGTGCAAAATATTACATTTCCACGAAGGTGTGCTCACCGCATATACATAATATGACAATGAGCATAGTAGATTCTAATGTAAAACCACAAGTGTGCTTAGAGTGTAATGCTGTGTAAAATGCAATAAACGATGTACAATTAATACAATTCTGAATGTCTTTATTTAGCAAAAAAGAAATTACTTGCATGAAATGTACAAATGGATAATATAATTTGTTTTGTGAAGTAGTACAATGAAGTTCACAGTGCAACTGGTAGTAGCCCAGATAGCAAGGAAACATTGAATCAATGTTGAATTGATTAAGAGCTGAAAACGCCCCAAAACAAATAAGTGCTTAAATAGGCACAACATAGAACATACGTGGTCAGTCTTTCTTTAAGGCTTCACTGTCGGTTACAGTTCTGTTCCACTGTTGTTTGCATTTGTGACAAAACCAGCGGCCATTTGCAGCAGGTGCATGAGTCCAACACAACCAAGGTGGTTACACTTTAACATAACATAACATAAGGTATCACCTTAACATAACAGCTAACGTTAACTATACCGTTAATGTTTATAGTTTGCTTCTGCAAAAATGGCAGATAATACCCACAAGACAAGGCTGTTTATACGCAGATCGCGGCCGTGCAGATTTGCTTAGGGCAACTGAGGATCTGTTTGTAATACAATTATCTATGGTACCGGCCAGCTTCTGAGCCAATCACAATCTTTCCATTTCATGTAAGTGACTTCCTTTTCATGTAAGTGCCTTCCGTTTCCACTATACTTTTTATTTCATACATACATAAATATTTTTATGTGGAAGTGGTAATATATGTATGTTAGAGTGAGAATATGTGTGTGTGAGAGTATATATGTATGTGTAAGAGAGTATGTATGTATGTGTGAGAGAGTATGTATGTATGTGTGAGAGAGTATGTATGTATGTGAGAGAGAGTATATATGTATATGAGAGTGAGTATATATGTATGTGAGAGAGAGTATATATGTATGTGTGAGAGAGTATATATGTATGTAAGAGAGAGTATATATGTATGTGTGAGAGAGTATGTATGTATGTGAGAGAGAGTATATATGTATGTATGAGAGAGTATGTATGTATGTGAGAGAGAGTATATATGTATGTGAGAGAGAGTATATATGTATGTGTGAGAGAGTATGTATGTATGTGTGAGAGAGTATATATGTATGTGAGAGAGTATATATGTATGTGAGAGAGAGTATATATGTATGTGAGAGAGAGTATATATGTATGTGTAAGAGAGTATGTATGTATGTGTGAGAGAGTATATATGTATGTGAGAGAGTATATATGTATGTGAGAGAGAGTATATATGTATGTGAGAGAGAGTATATATGTATGTGAGAGAGAGTATATATGTATGTAAGAGAGAGTATATATGTATGTGTGAGAGAGTATGTATGTATGTGAGAGAGAGTATATATGTATGTGAGAGAGAGTATATATGTATGTGAGAGAGAGTATATATGTATGTGTGAGAGAGTATGTATGTATGTGTGAGAGAGTATATATGTATGTGAGAGAGTATATATGTATGTGAGAGAGAGTATATATGTATGTGAGAGAGAGTATATATGTATGTGAGAGAGAGTATGAATTATGGCCTAAACGGCCCCTCATATGAAGTCATAATGAGAGAGCAGAATTAATTAGTGTGCACAAAAATCACATTTAAGAGAAACTAGTGCAGTGCCCGTGCCCGTTTGGAACGGGCCGATTGCTTGGCCCCCGGTATTGATGCTTGCAGCTTTCTCGAGAACCGCTCATCCAATCAACTTCACAGTCGACACTTCACTTCCTTGGGTCCTGAGCAATACAGCTCGCGAATTTCAAAGAAGGACAGAGAGGATTTCTTCCTTTATAGTAAGATGTAGATATTTTCTGAAAAATAGAACAATAAAATAAATTAAATAAGCGCTGTTTTAAGTATTTGTTCTCTTTCCTTGAGCTCGGAACTTCCTTTTTGTCATTATCATCAGTAGAGCCCTCTTGTCTATTATGTAACAGAGGTTGTTACGGAGACGGACACATGGTGTAACAGTGCAACTTGTAGCATTTTTATTACACAAAGGCATTATTAGGATTTCAAGGGTATTTCAGGCTGTTCCTCCGTACACATAGAGGATGAGGTGTATATTTCCAGGAATTCCAGAGAGATACGTTTGCTTCAGCCGCCTTTATCTCGCATTCATCTTCGTCACAGGGATGATGCGCCTCCCATTTTGTACATGTTTATTCATCATAATTGGATAGATATTTTGTTTATTATCATTCATCATCCGAACATGAAATTATTTCCTTTGTATGTGAAAATTGTGATCTTTCTCTTTGTTTAGCTTTCTAAATCTGTCTTTTATTGCTGCAATGTGATTATATAGTTCCCTTTATGAATTCTGTATCAATCAATTCCCACCTTACAGTTACTATTTTGCTTTTATTTATTGATAGTCCCTACAAAGAATGGAATTAAGCTTTTATTTGTCACGTCCAGTCTGTTTGGAAAGCTT
Organism: Ilyophis sp. 1 JC-2022; assembly: GCA_022702515.1. Lineage (NCBI taxonomy): Eukaryota > Metazoa > Chordata > Actinopteri > Anguilliformes > Synaphobranchidae > Ilyophis > Ilyophis sp. 1 JC-2022. Next base: position 88,985,785 of record CM040402.1, on the reverse strand, counting down.
TGGCAAGCTTTGAATACAATGTGCATTCTTTCTTGAAGGTTGACGTTTTTCTTTTCATTGAAGGTTTTTTTTCCGCTGTTGCCATCAATCATCAATGTGGAATTGATCTGTTGACCCACATTAGTGTCAAGGGTCAGTAGTTCTGGTGCTGTTCTGCACAGAGGGAACCCACTGCCAGACTGTGCTGAGATTAGCAGATGAGTCAAAGGCTAGATTAGCGAGGGTTCTCTGTTGCTGAGCCCCCACACACACACACAAACACTGCAGCTGTTTCGTCACTCAGAGATAACTCCTTTGATCAGCGGCCAGTGACTATATCTGCTAAATCTCCACCCCAGTATGCTCTAATCTTGCCAGAATCAGTGAGTTTGGCTGGGCTAGTTAACTGCCGATGTCGGTATCTTGCTGTCATAAGCATTGATAAGTACAGGCTACAGTGATTTAATCATTTTAACTTGAGTAATCAAGATCTACAGTCTTGTGCTTTCTTTTGCTAATCTAATTGGTGGATAAAATTTTACTCCGCTTTGAAAATGCTTGTTTGATTAGAAAGGAAAGGTCGTCTGTTGTGCGACGCCTTGTATGTGTGTGTGTTTTTGTGGGTAATGTTGGCTGCCCATGATGTCACTGCCAGGGCGGTTGTCTTGCTGAGTGACAGATCCAGAGGAGGTTTTGCCCTGGTATTGAGTTGACGGACAGCTGCACTGGCACATGTTCCGTTGGGCTAGCCATCAGCACACGGATGCAGGCGTGGAGTCAAAGGCTGAACACTGCAAATGCAGCCCAATATCCAGTGTGAAGAAGAGGATGAGGATGTTCATGATGAGGATGTGAATGATGATGATGACAATGATGAGGATGATGATGAGGAGATGATGGCGAAGATGAGGATGGTGATTATGATGATAATGACGAGGGACATTATGATGATGAGGATGATGAAGATGTAAGCAATGATGCAGTATCTTGTGTTACCTTATTATTTGATTCGATTCAAAAGGACAACATTCAATATTAGCATAAAATTCAGAAAATGAACCTTGATGCATTGCATTAGAGTTAGTGATAAGCCAATTAGTCCCCTGACAAACAAATTTGCTTATGTTTTTTCTATGTTTTGCCTTCTATCCCTTGACAGAATATAATACAATCTGTATTGTGCATATAAGCTTGCCTTTGGCTTCACAATGACATAAAAAACAGCAATCCTCAACAGACAGACAGTGTAGAAATATCCATCATTTAAACAGAATAGATGGTCATATGATGGTCATATCTTTTGGTGTATTTTGTCTGAGGCTCTGTACACAGTGGGAACTTTGTGCCTGAGGTTCAGTGCAAAATCAAATACAAACCAGGCATGAAAAGACAGGCATGAACAAGACAGGCGTGAAACTGACAGCAGCGGAGGTCGTGCAAAGTGTAAATCTTACTTAATGCATAACCTGCGATTTTGTAAGGACCCTCAACACTCTACTGTGAAGCAGGTCTTTAGGGCTGCCAGAGGAAACATATGCAGATGTTTGTGCAAGTATACTCATGGAGAAGTTTCCTGTAACAGAGTACCCAAATCCTTTGCTTCCATTAGATTTCAAGGGTCCTTCAGGAAAGCATGTGGAAAGCTGGAGAGGGCTAATGATGCTTCTTCTCTCACTCAGAATCTTGCCCACGAATAGGATTTTTCTCCTGAACTTGAATTGTCTGTTCTTCACGTCTGAAAATAAGCGTGCAGCTCACAAACAGTACTTCCATTTAGTACTTCTTCGGTTCTCACCTCCCACGGCCTGAGATTTTCTGCTCTACTGGCTCTTGGGGTCATCCCAGGACACCCCACCCATCTGCCCCCCCACCCTTTTGTGGAGCAGGGTGCTCTGATGTCACCCAGCAGGCTGGAAAAAATATGCTCATACTTTTTAGGCCATCAAAATGTAGAAAGCTGATTCGCTGTGTGTGTGTGCATGTGAGTATGCATGGTCACGGCCCTGGACAGTCAGCGATCTCATTATATTGGCGTCCCACGCAACTGACGGATTTTGAGTTGAGAGTAAACAAGGCCACCCCTTATGCCACAGTGCCACGTTCAGCCTGACCTCACTTAACTCACTGAGCCCAGAACCATCTGTGAACTCACAGGGGCTGTCTGGCACATCATCTCAACTTTGTGCGAAAGATTTAGCACAGCTTTAATTGTGTGAGAAATTTAGTACAGATTAAAATGTATGAGAGATTTGGCAGAATGTTAACTGTGTTTATGAGATTTAGTACAGCTTTGACTGTATGTGAGATACCAAACACTCTGCCCTGTGTGCAAGAGATTTAGTACAGCTTCAACTGTGTGAGAAATTTTGTACAGCTTCAACTGCGTGTGAAATATTTAGTACAGTTTTAACTAAAAAATGTAGTACAATGTACTGTACAGTATGTGTGTAAGTATACTCAGAGCAGGTTTGTGTTTGTAAGCACATTCAGGTGTGTGTTTGTGTGTGTGAGTAAACTCAGGGCAAATGTGTGTGTGTGTAAGTAAACTCAGGGCAGATGTACAGTGTGGTTGTAAGTAAACTCAGGGCAAATGTGTGTGTGTAGGTAAACTCAGGGCAGGTGTACAGTGTGGTTGTAAGTAAACTCAGGGCAGGTGTACTGTGTGGTTGTAAGTAAACTCAGGGCAGGTGTACAGTGTGGTTGTAAGTAAACTCAGGGCAGGTGTACAGTTTGGTTGTAAGTAAACTCAGGGCAGGTGTACAGTATGGTTGTAAGTAAACTCAGGGCAGGTGTACAGTGTGGTTGTAAGTAAACTCAGGGTAGGTGTACAGTGTGGTTGTAAGTAAACTCAGGGCAGGTGTACAGTTTGGTTGTAAGTAAACTCAGGGCAGGTGTACAGTGTGGTTGTAAGTAAACTCAGGGTAGGTGTACAGTGTGGTTGTAAGTAAACTCAGGGCAGGTGTACAGTGTGGTTGTAAGTAAACTCAGGGCAGGTGTACAGTGTGTGGTTGTAAGTAAACTCAGGGCAGGTGTACAGTTTGTAAGTAAACAGGTGTTTGTTTTCCTGCAGGTTTTTGCCTCCTGCCCCTCCCCCCACCACGGCCCTCACCTGTGTGCTGCGGTGCTTCCCCTGCGAGCCGTCCTGGGCCGGCAGCCCCTTCCTGCACCGCCCCCCGACCCCGCCCATGGTCAGGATGACGCGCTCCAAGACCTTCCAGGCTTACCTGCCCAGCTGCCATCGAACCTACAGCTGCATCCACTGCCGCGCCCACCTGGCCAATCACGACGAGCTCATCTCCAAGGTCAGAGCCCTGCCTCCTTGGGACTTCGGTGTGAAAAAATACCAGTTAAAACGGGGAAAAAATAGAATACAAAAATTAATTAAAGGAGTTAACCAGGGATCTGCTTAGGGATGAAGCTTCTGGTTTATGGCATGTTTTGGTAGTTAAAGGGATATTTCACCGTAGTGTGACATAAGTCATTTTGTGGAGCCTACCCAATTATATTGGCATAGCGTGAATATTAGGGACGTCAGATATCCCTGCTGACCATTAACGGCATCCCCGGTAGTCCCGGTTGTCAGGGTCCCCATTCACTCCCATTCATTTTCGGGATCTCACCAAAATTAATTGTTTTAAAGCACACACTAACTACGGCAGATAATACATCGATAAAAGAGAACACGACGGTAAAAAGGTACGTGTTTGTTTTGATATTTAATGTAGTTTCAACGTTTTATTACGATTAATTTTGGTGAGGTCGCGAAAATGAATGGGAGTGAATGGGGACCCTGACAACCAGACTTACGGCGATGCCGTTAACGGTCAGCAGGGATCACTGATGTTGCTAGTATTCACACTATGCAAATATAATTGGGTAGGCTCAACAAAATGACTTATGTCACACTAAGGTGATATATCTCTTTAAGTGAAAATTTTCATCATTGATTTGAAAAACAATCCACACACCTGGCTTCCAAGTCTTAACTTGGCTCCTGATTGAAATAAAACCACAAAATTGTACAGACCCTCTAGGACTGGAGTTCAGGGATGGAGCAGGGTTGTCACGATAGGGGGGCTTGAGTGTGGGAGTGGGCCCCTATATCACTAACAACAACCACCCCCCTTCCCCCCAACGGAAAAAAAATGGTGGTGAATTAAATACGTTTGAATGAGAAGGAGATAATATCATGGTCTTCCTTCCTTCCCTCTAATTCCACGCCTCGTCTTTTCGATCTATCGGATTTTTTCTTCGCATTCCCTTGCGGGATTTCCTTTCGCCCAGGTGATTATCTGGTTCACCTGTCGTCCACGTCATGAGGTATTTAAACCCCTGAGTTCCGCTTCCTGGCGCTTCGATATCAGTTTGTGCCTTCACGAATGTTAGGGTTGTTGGTTTCTCTCTGCTCGCATTTAAAAATATTGTTCTTCTTTATTCGCGCAGTAGAGCTTATTTAGTAAACTACCTAGAAGCTCAGGGAAAACAGTTTAAGTTTTCCTTTTTTTCTCTTCTCCTTTTCCACTCCCGCTCTCTTTGTTGTTGGAGAGCGTGAGCATTATTTTATTTTCATTTGTTTCACCATTTATCGGGCGTTATAGTCACGTTCCGAGGGTGCCTTTGTTTTTTGCTGTTCTTCCTTCAACCATTATTTCTATTGCCCGTGTTTTCGTGGCTATCCCGTTTTACAAGGGTGTTTTTGGTTTCGGCTACGGCTGGGAGGTTTTTTTTCATTCTTTCTTTTCTTGTTCGCATTTGGCTCATCGTTGTACCGCTACAACGCCATTACAGATAATAGTAATAATTCGTTAAAAGTGAAGATGCAATCAGTGACTCCAAACATTTGCCGTGGACATTAACTGCTGCTGTTAAGAGCCCTGCTATAAGGCAGGCGTGGAAAAGGACATTTTTACACTATCAATTTCAAAAATATGTAATCATTGTCCAGCTACTGTCCAGCAATTTTTGTGTTGAAAAATCGGTGAAACGCCGTTTCGCGTTCAGGTGAAAAACCAGCTAAATTTGGTTGAAAAGTAAAAGTTTTTTAACCAGCTGGGATGTAGCCAGGCTATATTTGGGTAAAACCTGAGCTAACTAAATTGAGCAAAATTCACATGTATATGTCAAAACATTTCTCAATCTGAGATTTCCACCCCACTAGACATTAGATTCACAGCAAATTAGTGCATCAAACGTAAAACATGACTGAGCCACCTATGAACACTTACACTTAGGGCTGTGGCGATAACAGAATTTGCATACTCAGTTAACCATTTTTAAATTAACAACAGTAAATGGTTAAACAGCGGGTGGGGGGTGAATCGCACATTTTCTTTTGCCGTTTTCACTTACTTCAGTTTTTACTTGGAAAACTTTAATACAAAGTGTTGCACACATTTATTACTTTTTAAACTTGCCATCCAGGTGATTAATAAAACTATAAAACTACAAAAGTAAACGGTCAGTAGAACAGCAGCCTTGAGTAAACAGCTCAGAGCGTCCAATTAACTTGCCATACAGGCCTTTAAGTAGCCAAATAAAATAGGTTATTAAAAGTATAAAGGTATTAAAATAATCTTGAGACATGCCTCAGTCAAACAATCTTCAGTTAAAATCTGTAAAAGGAATATGTTAAACATAATTTGCCATTACAATCAGTTTAAACAACAGTGGTGTGCAAATTTTCTATGATTAAGGCTGAATGTTTGTCCCAGAAAATATTGACTGAAGTCATGGAGAAAACTGAAAAAAGTGTTTTAGGTAACACTTTACATTAAGTTGCACCTATACATGTGTAGTTAAAATGTAAATAATTGGGTAACAAGAGATTATTACTGAGTAACTCAACGTAGGTAACATGAAAAAACAGTTAGCGGTATTTTTAATTACACATGAATATTTTGAAATATTTTATTTACACTCATAGGCCACATCTTTACGATACACAACAAATAACTTATTTATGATAAGGAATGATTTAATTTCAGCAGGAGAGATGTAACAGGGCTGGCCTTGTTTCACATGTGTAATTAAGAATACCACTAACTGCTGTTCGACGTTATCTACATAAGAGTTACTCAGTAATAACCTCTTGTTACCAAATTAGTTACAATTACACAGGTATAGGTGCAACTTAATGTAAAGTGTTACCGTGTTTTATAACCCACTAATTTATTAAATGAATTTATAGATTATTAAATTAATTACTCATGCGAGTACAATGCATTTATAGGCTGGTGCATTTTATCGTGTCTGCCTATCATGGAAAGAAAGTTCATGTTTTTAAACAGAACATTGTTAGAAACAGAGCATGCTCAAATTTCCATTGCAAAAAAAGTTTTTCTTTAGTTTGCAATGAATTACTGAGTGCTACATATGTGAAACAGGTAAAACTATAAATTTCCTTGGTCATAAACTCTGTGTGTACGAAATCTGAGGGTGATATGCAGAACTACTACTGGTCTATGATGCAAAATATAGGCAGTGTACCCTGCTGTCCTGTAGCGTCTCCAAATGTATCCAAAATGGCTAAATTGTGCACTGCTGGAAATCATAAAATACTTATATATTTAACCTAACTTTGATGAACATTTTAGCCATTTTAAAAGATTTTCACAGATCAATTAAAAAAAACTCAACTTTTTCCTGAATGTAGTATATGAATGAAAGATGGAGCTGGAAGATACCTCTAATATGATATAAGAACTTTTGACCCATAGTAATGGAGATGTGGGTGCGCGCTCATTAGCCCAAATTTTGTTAGCCCATATCTCTCAGATTAACGATCTGGCACAAGTGTAATTTTGGTTCCAGTGGCTTCTTATAAGACCAAATCAGCCAAATCTCATTCAAATCCATTTTGATGCGGTCAAAAAGCATGTTGAATTGACATGGACTCACCCACAAGATAAAGCCAACAATAGCCAACGGGGTTGCAGTGGTTAGCACTGTCGCCTCACAGCAAGAAGGTACCGAGTTTGAATCCCGGCCGAGGGCCTTTCTGTGTGGAGTTTGCATGTTCTCTCCGTGTCCGCATGGGTTTCTTCCCACAGCCCAAAGACATGCAGGTTAGGTGAATTGGAGACTCAAAATTGCCCATAGGTATGAGTGTGTGAGTGAATGGGGTACATGCCCTGTCATGTAGTTTGGTTAGTTGTCATGTAGCTGTAAGTTGCTCTGGATAAGAGCGTCTGCTAAATGTCTAACTAACTGTAACTGTGTTGAATTGGCATGGACTCACCATTGTTGCTATGACGGTATTCACAATTTTGGTGGTGAAGAAATATTTTTATGAACCACCAAACTTCTATGATAGTCACGCATGGGTTGGTATAGTTGCAGGTGAGACTGGGTGGGGGGTTGCTTGTTAAATGGACTAGCTACGCAACAATAGTGGCACTTAGAAACTCTGTATTTGGTAGTCATGTACTAATAAAGCTAGACCACTTTGTTGTTTCCACTGATAGGAGCAATTAATGAGCAATCTCACAGTGCTGGCGGAATGGCCACTAGGTCTGCACGTAGGGGTTTTAAACAGTCAAGACATAGTGAGTCCAGAGAAAGCCCCCACCCCACCTCCAGGCATCATGTTGGTAACATTAATAATATAATCATAATCAATAACTACTGACCTGAAGAGAATTATGTAATATAAAAGCTAGGTTGCTGTGGTCTGTATAGCTGCAGCGCTGTGTATGAACAGTGAAAGGAACCTGGTTTGTTTGCGTTTGTGTGTGTTTTCAGCATGGAGGTATGTATGCGTGCAGCAGAGCACTGAGGAAGCACGTTAGCGATGGCCAATGTATGGCACTGTGGGCACAGGGGGCGGGACTGGCACTGACGCAGATGTGCAGTCAGAGCACTGCAGAGAGAGAGAGAGAGAGAGAGAGAGAGGCTGTGTGAGGACACTATGAGACATGAGCTATTTTCCCAGAGGCTGTAAATCCCACTGATGCATTACCTCCCCCCCACCACCCAGCTTGTCTGCCTGTGCAGCTTTGAGTATGTGTTTTCACAGCAGCCCAAACAAAATCTATATATTACTCCCAATAACTTTTCAGTGTGCGGCTGAAGGTTATCTGTTGCACGTATGCGTGCATGTGCGTGTGTGTATGTGTGCGCGTGTGTTTGGCGTGTGTGTGTGCGTGCGTGTAGGAGAATGTGGCCGCAGCGGTGTATAGTTCCCTCCATCTGTCAGACCGAAAGCGTATGGTGTGTGTGTGTGTGGGGGGGGATCTCAGGATCGCATGCCAGTCTGCTCTTTATTATTTAATCAGGTTTCTGTGACCTGTGCTAAACCTGCAGGCATTTTCTTCTGAAAACATTTAGCCATAGTCTCACACAGCACTGCTGTAAACTGCTGCTTCAGAAAATTCATCCAGAATCACTGACCGGGACACAAACGTGCATACATACTAGAACTCCAGAAACACATTTTTTCTAATGTTTTCCATAGGCAGCCACCGACTGTAAGTGTTAGCTACTATATCTAATATGATGTCCTCCTTCTCCACAAACATGATATTACCTTACATAAGAACATATGCAGGATAAAATTTAAATGTTAAAAATACACGTTTTGACAGTTGTAGTTTGTACAATTCAATAATGTGTTGTAGTCTAGTAGTTAAGATATACCTATTACAGTGTAATAACACATGTATTAGGGTCACTAAATATACAGTCGGACAGATTTTTTTCTTTGATTGAATTAACACTCCACCTCCATGAGGTCACGATTCATCACAAGCAGTAACTGACCACTGGTATATATCTCTCTCTGTCTCTCTCTCTTTTCCAGTCCTTTCAAGGGAGTCAAGGCAGAGCGTATCTTTTCAACTCTGTGTAAGTATTCTCATCCTCACCTATAATTATATTTATTTTGCAAACAGAATGTAAACCACGAGAGATTGATGAGAAGTGAAAAGAAAAATGCTTATTCACATTCCTCTTGTTTGTGTTTTTTTAATTTTCTCATTTTAATCTGTGGTCAGAGGCGGTCTGTCCAAAAGCAGTGTGTTTGGAAACTGATTGTGTTTAACTGTGTGAGTTCAGTGCGAAGCGCTGAGACAGTGGCGGGTTTCCAGCAGGTCAGATCTCAGTGCAATTCACCATGTAAATCTCCCTCTGCTGACAGAGTACTGTGTGCTCAGGGATAAATTCCAGCTCCAAGGCTCTGTGTGGTCTCTTCTCTCTTTCATTTCCTCTCTCTCTCTCTCTCTCTCTCTCTCTCTCTCTCTCTCTCTCTCTCTCCATCTTTCTGATCCCTAACTCTTTCTCTCCCTCTTTTTCTCTTTCTCTCTCTCTCCATCTCTCTCTCCCTCTCTCAGGGTGAATGTGGGTTGTGGGCCGGCAGAAGAGAGGGTGCTGCTGACGGGTCTCCATGCGGTGGCTGACATTTACTGTGAAAACTGCAAAACCACACTTGGCTGGAAATATGTGAGTCCCCCAGTTATCACTCTCTGTAACAAACTGATCAAATGTGTGAGTCCCCCAGTTATCACTCTCTGTAACAAACTGATCAAATGTGTGAGTCCCTCAGTTATCACTCTCTGTAACAAACTGATCAAATGTGTGAGTCCCTCAGTTATCACTCTCTGTAACAAACTGATCAAATGTGTGAGTCCCCCAGTTATCACTCTCTGTAACAAACTGATCAAGCGAGCACTCATTTTTCACAATATTAATTCACTGTGATAATTTCAACCAAGTGTCCCTTCCCTCTCTGCTCAAGAATGAATGCCCCACAAGCTCCAAAAACATTTTAAAGCAAAAGAAAAAAGTAGATTTCAAATAAAGATTACAGTCCAAAGGAAAATTGACTGACCTGAACTATTGTGTTTATTCTTCAAATATTTCAGTTAAAAATTGAATTTGGCAAACCAAAGTTCTTTCGAGAACACAGGACCTGTCAGTTACCAGAAAATTCAATATCTGTCTGAACCCTGATGGCATTTCTGTGCACTCAATGTAACATTATCTCTCTCTTTCTTTCTCTCTAACTCCGTCCCCATCTTTTCTTCTTTCCCTATCTCTGTCTATTTTTACAACTTTCACAAATTTTATCTCCCTCTCTTTCCCCACCCCTTCCTCTCTCTCCCTCTCTCCTCTGCAGGAACATGCTTTTGAGAGCAGTCAGAAATATAAGGAGGGGAAGTTCATCATTGAGCTGGCTCACATGATCAAGGACAATGGCTGGGACTGAGCATGTGCGGGGGGTGGGGGGTAAGACTCTAATTTGAAGTTACCTCTGGTACATTTTCCCCAGTTCTTGCAACCCCTCCACAGACACACACACACACCAGGGTCACTAGGGCAGGAGCAGGGTGTGTTACCAGGGCAATAGAGGACACACCTTTCAGCAGCACTGTTATCCTGAAACAGGATTCACACCTGGGTCACATACATACCTGAAGCACTAGATTTAGATGAAAAAATACTGAAAATGCACCTGTGAGATCCCTTGAGACATTTTCAGACACATATTTGTAACCGTACATATGTACAGTACAATCATTTTTACAAAGAATTTTGTTCAGAATATTATTAGTGAAAAATATCATTTAAAAATTATTGTCAGCATTCTGCAGGAATTTTACCGATGGCTAAAGTATTCTAGTAATTATTTGGCCCAGGTCTTGCCTGTTTCACACGGTGCAGAGCAGGTGTCGATGAAAGCTGACGTGCAGTTGAGACAGAGGCCTGAGGTGGCGCCGTTGTGCTCTTGTGACCTGGTGGACTTCATGAAGAGCTGCTGTCGGGGCTCTGACTGCTTACTGGTGGCTCTCCACAGAACTGAATTCTGGGCTGTTTTTACATGTTCATGCAGGGGTTAAATTAGACTTATTTCTGTGCTGTATTTATTATTTATTTATCATGATTCTGGGACTCTTCCCATCTGTAGAAAGTCCTGAGTTCTAAGACATTAGTTGCTGTGTTTTATGCCTTTATAATGCGCTATTAAGATCCATTTGGAATGTGTGCTGCAAATCAGATGTGTTGTTTCATGAGCACAGCAAAGATCCTAAGTGTGTGGAGAAAATTTTGTAGTTCACCGAAGGAGGGGGGGGGTTGCAACTGTTGTTTTTTTATGCTGGGACACCCTCTATGTTTACCGAAGTCAGTATGTTACACTGCCTCTTAACTACTTCTGAAACACACTAAAACAATAACCAACAATGGAAAAATAGTTCCTGTTGTTTGAGGAATTGGAGTCCACTGGTAGCCATGACCACTGACTGGCTGTGGAAATATCCAATCACAGGCTTTATAAAGCCCCAGCACAACCAAAGAATCCACCCGTCTGTGGTAAGTTGACCAATCAAGTGATCTCAATTTTGCTTGAGCAAAGTGGTTCAGAAAGAAAGAGGGCTATGATTGGCTGAAAGGGACAGCCCTTTGTGATATATTGCATTGTTTGCTTTTGTAAATTATAGATGATAATACATTATAAATATATTCACTGAACACGAAAATTATAATTTATGTCTTATGTACATATTACACAATGTAAATAGCAATGTTTAATGTTTGTTTTTATTTATTATTATCATGATTATTATTTCTGTCTATGCTGTGCATTTTGTCTAAAGCCCCTAACAGGGACTGTAATATTTGCTACTTTTTTACTTTTTGAAAATGTATTGATTTAATTGTTTTTTTGTAAAGGACAGAAGATGATGACAATGATATTGGAACTTCATCAATAAAGTCTCCCTTCTTATCAATCCTCAGCTGAGTTGATAGTGTGGTTCACCTGTGTCAACTTCATTCTTCAGGCGTATAAGACTTATAATAACATTTATACATATGGACCAGAGTTCGGTGTCAGTTACATTTCAATTCATTCAATTAAGATAGTGAATGGAATAAAATACTCATAGAGCATTATGGGAATTTCTCAATTCATGAATTGGAATTCAGCTGATCGTTTGTTTTAGCTGTTGATAGCTCGTTAAAACGTAAGTGCCTTGCATATTGCCGGAAGTGCTTTCAAGACATGGCGACCTATAATTTTCTCAGAAAAAAGGTGGATAGTGGTAAAAATGCAGACGGTTGTGTTTGGTTCAAAAAGTCTGCTCAATTCAGTTGGATTGGAACTGTTTCTGAGGAATTTTAGAACTTTGCATTTGGCATTCGGTGTCATACGTACATGCAGAGGTGTTTTTTGTCATATCTCGTTTGTTTTGAGCTCTGAAGAACAAAACTCAAAACACCTGATCGTGCAACAGTCATGCCCACAGTTTAACTCTCACTAAAAAGCTTTTCCTTCAGTGTGGTTTATTTTCCATTTTTACCTGTGTTTTTCTTTTTACATTACATTACAGGCATTTAGCAGATGCTCTTATCCAGAGCGATTTACACACTACACTGCCGCCTGTGAGAAAAGGTCTCTTTTCTCACAGGCTGCTCCGTCTGCATGGTTAAATATGCATGGCTACTTTCAGATCCAATTTAATACTTTCCCTTCCCTTTTAGCAAGCAAACTTAACAGGTGTTCTGCAAGGGAGGATTGACGAGAAACTAACCGAAACGGAACTGAACCGCCCTCGCAACCAATATAGGAAGTGCAACCCCATAGAGTTTATGAGACGGATGTGTGCGGGTTGGACCCGTAATGCACGACTCAGAACACTGACATGATAATAAATACCCGCAAGGGCTTTATTATGGGAAAATCCAAAATCGTAGTCACACAAGCAAAGTCCAAAAACCAATAAATCCAGCCAGACCAAAGATACAGTACCGAGGGAGAAGGCAGTCTCGAAATCGGTATCCGTGCACAAGTTCATTAACCAGAGTAGCTGTCAGTGGAGCAGAAGTACAAAACGGGTAAAGCAAAGTTCGTAGTTGTGGGGCGTTGCAGGAGTCAGACCGAAGTCCTATCCGTGGGGCAGAGGTACAAAACAGACAGCAGGCAAAACTCGTGGTCAAAAAACAGGCAGTGGAAACAATAGGCAGGCAGTAACGATGGTCAGTAAACAGGCTAGATCAATAGCGGTTGTCAAAACAATGGAAAACGCTCAAAAGTGACAGTAGTAAACTAAAGGCAACAATTTTGCAAGGACATGACATGAACACTGATCTTATATGCAGGTGTAGACAGGTGCAGACATTAGCTTGAGAGCAGCAGGAAATTAACAACAGCTTGAGAAAATGACACGTAATGAGGCAATTAGTAAATCGTTAGTAGTTAACCTATCCTGACCTAGCGTTAGTAAATTAGTAAATGACATGCACGAGAAACGTAAGGTAAACATGAATACATGGTTAGAGAGTTAGTATTACCCAATCCCGATCTAATGTTAGTAGATGAGTAAATAGACACGGGAGAATGAAACAATTAGGGAAGCGTGAGCGACAGCAAGAGAAACAGCATGAAAGCAAGTCGGAAAAACACGGAAATATGTATGCAAACAATGAACTGCATCGTAACATAAACAGAACACAAGCATGACATGAACAGAAAATAAACTGTGACAAACACTAAACATGAAACGTGACAGTTTAAACGTGACCACCCACTCTTTCTGTGTGGATCATTGCATTGTGGGATTCCCTTTTTGCTGGAAGCTTGCATTTTATACCCTTAGTGGAAGGGAGGATAAACGAGGGAGTGACAAGATGTCATAAGATGGCTCACTCGAGGGAAGAGAGCAAGAGAAGTGAATGTGTGAATCAGCCCATGTCTATGCATAGAGTGCCGCACGGTCGGCTCCACCCTATTTCTCATTCCGGGGGCATTGTGATGTATTGACCACTTATTAGATACAACCACAGAACAGTATAAGAACTAGAAAGGCAACGTGGTCACATGGTTCCATTCAACCCAATTCAATTTGGTACTTCCGCAAGTGGCACCACTGCAAGATTGCTACCACAGCCCGGAAATAGTATTACCGATGAGCTCTGCCATGTATTTCCAATGGAGCGCTGTGAAATTCGACAAAGTCGCCCCAGCGCAATCTGCATGCCAAAAGCTCACAATATGGTAATCAATAGAAGTAGGCAATCACATTTTACATTTTCCGGGGTCAAATATTTTCCTAGGCTGCACAGAAAAGAAAAAGGCAAGATTTAAAAAAATATATAAATAAAAAGTAGGCGCACTGAACTATGATTGGTTAAAGGCATACTGAACTTTGTTTGAACATAATGTTGTATAGCTAATTGGCACCGATATTAGTCAATAATATCTTAACTAATATTAGCTCACCTTCAAGTGTAATGTTTCTTATTATTAAGAAATGAGACTTTGTCATTAACTGTTTAAGCTAGCGGTGCTAGCCGTTTATTCATACTTCTCTCGAGCCTGTACAACTCTCTCTCGTGTCGTTCTAATGCCTGTAGGTCCGATAACCGAGTAGCGGTCCGATAACCTCTACAGGTCGATGATATATATATATATATAGCCGTGCTATAGACATATCATTACATCTCCTTTCCTAACTGTTATTCTAACACAAAGACAACTTTCAATATATAACATTTGTCTAACACACAACCTTTCAATTAAACTCAAATATATTCTGACTTTAACATAAGACAGCTCTCAAGGTTTTCAACATAAAACATTTGTCTAACACAAATTCAATATCATTCTTAAATACATTCCTCTTTAGGGTTATACTTCCTCTATCAGTCTCTCTGGTGGTCTCTTAGGTCTAGCTGACCTTCTCACAGCTGGTGTGTCAGTCTTTGTGGTTGGTGGAGGAGAATCATCAGTGTGTTGGTCAGGACTTACACTGAACTTAGGACCTTGTTCCTGAAAGTTCTCTTGAGTCCTAAGCAAACTCCTACGGTTCCTCCTGAGCACTTGTCCATCTTCACATTTGACAGTGAATGATCTGGGACTCACTTCCTCAAGGACAGTCTCCTTTCTGTTCCAGGTATCGTGATCCTCAATTCTCACTGCATCTTTTTCCAAAAGAACTTTCAGTCTCCTGGCTGTTTTGTCATAATTCTCTTTCTGTTTTAGTTTGAGCTGTTGCTGTTTCTTAATCACTCCTTTGTTGTCCTTTCCAGATGGAATGTGTGGCAGTGTGGTACGCAGCTTGCGGCCCATGAGGAGCTCCGCAGGAGAGGCCCCACACGCCAATGGTGCAGCACGGTAGCTCAATAGAGCTAGATGAGGATCAGTTCCACTGTCCCTTGACTTTTTCAAAAGCCTCTTAACAATTTGGACCCCCTTCTCAGCTTTGCCATTTGCCTGTGGGTACAGAGGACTGGAGGTGTTGTGCTGAAACCCATACTGCTCTGCGAACTGCCTGAATTCTCTGCAGCTGTACTGTGGTCCATTGTCACTAACCACAGATTGTGGGATCCCATGCCTAGCGAAGAAGCTTTTAGTGTGTGTGATAACACAATTAGCTGATGTGCTAGCAAGCTGTACTACTTCTGGATAGTTTGAGTAGTAATCGATCACCACAAGATAGTCTTTGTCATTCAGATGGAATAAATCAGTTCCCACCTTTTGCCATGGTTCGGTTGGCATGTCCGCAATCAGCATTGGTTCTTTTGTTTGTTTGTAGTGATGTCTGAGGCAAGTGTCACATTTTCCAATCATCCCCTCGATGTCCATATTGATCCCTGGCCAGTACACTGCCTCTCTCGCTCTCCTCTTACATTTCTCCACACCGAGGTGCCCCTCATGGATGCGACGAAGCATATCTTGCCGCATGGACAGCGGAATCACCATCCTGTTCTGTCTGAGCACTAGGCCATTAACCACACTCAGATCAGCTCTGACAGGATAGAACTGTGAGCAGCTACCCTTGCACCAGCCCTCTTGGAGATTGGTCATCACTTTCTGCAGCGTTGCGTCCTTCGCTGTTTCCTGCACGATTCTCTGCAACATGATGTCAGACACAGGAAGAGAAGATGTCACCATGTCAACATGCACTTCAACA
Organism: Ilyophis sp. 1 JC-2022; assembly: GCA_022702515.1. Taxonomy (NCBI): domain Eukaryota; kingdom Metazoa; phylum Chordata; class Actinopteri; order Anguilliformes; family Synaphobranchidae; genus Ilyophis; species Ilyophis sp. 1 JC-2022. The sequence continues at coordinate 88,969,901 of CM040402.1, read as the reverse complement.
TCATCAGACATGTGGGTGACCTGTGCCATTGCTCTGGGAAGAGGTGCCATAGACAAAGCATCAGCAAGCACAATGTATTTCCCTGGCGTGTATATCAGCTCAAAGTCATACCTCTGAAGCTTCATCATCATGCGCTGAATTCTGGGAGACATGTCATTCAGGTTTTTTTTTATGATCGAAATCAGTGGTTTGTGATCAGTTTTCTGCTGTAAAGGTAGGTAGACTATAGACATACCGTGAAACTTTCCACACCCATACACACACCCCAGGACTCCTCTTTCTCATGCATATCATATTTTCTCTCTCTCTGTCATGGATCTCTTGAGGCATATGCCCACCAGCATCATCATCTCCTATGCTGGCCTAGCACACACCCACCAGCCAATTTTTTGATCAGTGGAGAGAGATCTTCTTCGTTCTGGATGAATATCAAATAATGTAAGGACTGGCTCAGTACAGAGAGACCCTCTTCAGTTCATTCCATCCCATGTCGTGTCTTTTCATCCATTCAATGTGTGTGTGTGTGTCTGTGAGGCTCTCTCTCTGGCTGGCAGGGGAGGAGGACAGATTTGAAGGAAAACTTGAAGTTGATCATTCATCCCATCCCATCCACTCCCTGTCCCTTCTTATCAGGTGGGTCTAGGCACTCCTGGTATGGCTTGCACTTTAGAGCCCTCTGGCTCCACGCCCCTCTTCTTCTATCTATATGCGCAAAAAAAATATCTCTCTCCGACGCCAAAACTCCTTTCTCTTGGATTCTCTTTCTTCCCTTCTCTCTTCTCTTCTGTCTGTGGTTCATCATGAGTCTCTCGTCATGTTTGCTGGCGTGTGTGCATCCCATACCACAATCTATGTACTGTCTTGTCTTTCTGTTCTTTCTAAACTATTGTCTATTGTCTCCTCTGAGATCTCAGGTGCTGGCTGAAATGAAAAAAAACCCGAAAACAGTAAAAAAGTAAAACCAAATCTAAGGGTGCAAGTGGTGCAGGCTTGCTGCTTTCTGCATCGAGTCTTTAGCTGCCAATTTGCAAACCCCCAAAAAGCATCGAGTTAACTGAAAAAACTTGCACTTCCCCATCTCACTGGTGATCTCTTTTCTTCTTTTTTGTCTTCTTGTTTTTCTTTTTTTGTTTTTTTCATCAGATCCCATTTTCCTTCTTCAACTCTTACCTCTCTCTTTTTTCTTCACACAGGTTCAACCCGTTCAAAACCGTGTCCGGCTGTCGTTCCCGTTCAACCAGTCCCCCTGGCCTCATCCTCACCAGTCTGGCCTTTCAGGGGCATGCACCTGGCGCTGGCACTCTCCTTGGGGCAGCACACACAGCAGTGGGCATCACTTTTTGTTTTCCATTTTTTTTGTTGAACGGTAGATTCCATGTTTTATGTCAATTCCCCTTTGCATTGTCTGTCCCTGTCTTCCCTTTCTTTGTGTCTGTCCAAATCCTCATCTGTTTTCTCTGTTCCTGTTGATCTGTCTAATCCCAGTGATCCATCCAGGTCCTCACCACTCTTCTTCCACTTCCAGCCACACACCACCACTTCCTTTTGCCACCTTGTTTTTTTTTTTTTTTTTTTTTTACTTTCTTTTTTTTTTTTTCTTAGTTTCTTTTTTTTATCTATTAGGTTTTCGACTTATTTTAGGTGGATTTTTTTATCTTTTTAATTAGTGCTTTGTTATATTGTTTTTTAATTAATAAATTTTGTGATTGTGTTGTGTGCCCCTTGACCATGAATTGCTTCCCATTGACCACAAGTGTGCAATTTGTCCAGCTCTCTGCCACTCACATGTCTGCAATTCTTTGTCTCTTCTGCTCGACCCTGGACTGCTTCCTTCTTCCTCCCTGGATACTGATCACTCATTATGATGCTCACTGGGTCATCACTGAGTCATCGCTGTCACCCTTGTCACCATTGTCACTGTGTTTTGTGTGTGTTTTTTTTTCTTTTTTTTTGTGTTTTTTGTTTTTTTTTGTTTTTTTTTTGTTTTTTGAACATTTTTTTGCACTTTTGGACTAACTGTCTTGCCCTTTTTGTCTTACCACAACACACCTGCCTTGACACACATCAACACCCTTGAACTTGTCCTGGGTGCTTGTATTTGACCTGCATGGCTGTTTTGCTTAATGCTCGTGACTGGCTGCTGCTGGCATGCTGCTGCTGCTTTGTATTTGCTTGCATGTTTGCTAGTTCACCTGCTTTACCTGTTTTTTATATCTTTACTTTTGTTCTTTCCATTCTTATATCTTTTTTTCATCATTTTTTTTATTTTTTCATTCCAATTCATTGAAATTCTTTAAATTCACTTAAAAAGTTTATCTAAATTAATTGAAAATTAATTTTTATCTTTTTGCTGAAGATCTCTAAGTTCACTAAAATTGCACAGGTTAGCTTTTCTTCACGATGCACTTTCCATTTTCATTCATCTTTTTCATTTTTTCTCTCATCTTCATTCTTCTTTATTACCTTTCTTTTTTTTCTTTGTTCTCTTTTCTTTCTTCCTTCAAAAGCTTCCAAGAAATTCATGCTTCCTGTTCATATCCAAATGGTAACCATTGCAAACTATCATTGGTCTATCGCTTTCTTTCATTCCGTCTTTCCATGCTTGAAATGCCTCTTACAACCTTTCATGCCGCCCAAAAACTCCCCACAATCCCAAACTCAAATTTGAACAAATTTGCAAAAATTCCAGGTGTTTTTCTGATGTTGTCTGTCAAAAAAAAAAACAAAAAATACCCGTGTTATTATGTAATGTTTCTTTTTATATTGAAATTTATTAGTTATGTTAACTTTGTTATTTAAGCTTACTTTAGCTTTTTATTCATTCTTAAGAGAGCCTGTCTCTCTCTCTCTCTGTCGTCTCTAGCTCCGATATTATTCAATACTATAGCATATATAACTCCTCTATATATATAATATATATATATATATATATATTATAGACATATATTATATATATATAGCATTTCAGACAGACTCATGAAGAAAGATTATTTTTTTTTTCATTTTTAATTTTTTTTTACATTCAAACTTTTTTCTCAAAAAAGCACACTTTTTTTTTTAAAAAAACAATGCGTATTATGCCGATATACAAAATCATGACATCCGGAACCGGGCGTTTGAAAAAATAAAAAACAGATCCGGTCGTTAGCTTATTAACTTTCTTGTTTCGTTCATGCGCCGTAACGGTCCCACTCACTTCCTGAAATGTGCGTCGGTAAACAAATCGAACAGCAAAGAAGCTAGCAACAGTTGCTAGTTCTCAGGTAATAGTTCTTCAAATTCAAATCAATCAAAAATTGGTTCAAAAGTTTCAAACGTTCGGTTCTGGATGCCGTGATTTTATATATCGGCATAATCTGCGTTGTTTGCATTCGTTTATGTGCTAAAAGTGTGCTTTTTGAAACATGCTGGAAAGAACTTTGTTTTAAGAGAAAGGTTGGTGGATCCAACATGTCATTAACGTTAACTGTTTACATTTTTCATCTTCAATACTTGTCGTGTAGAAATGGCCTATATTTTGTCTAACCGCATGACACAGTATGCCATAAATGTTTTGCAAAGAAGAACGAATGCTCCCCGTTGCCTATAGTAGCCTAGCTAGGCTATATAGGACAGTGCATTGTAGTTTTACATAACGTTACATGAAAAGTTATTGTGGCTGCAGCCTGCGTTTACTATTTTATGTTGCTCGATTTACATGTGTGCACCCTCTCATCGCTAAAAATAAGTTTTGTGTGCATAAATTAGCAGTCGTTGCTAACTAGAGTTGCAGCAGCCATTCCTCTGTGCAAAAGGGGCACAATTACCACTTTCACGTGACATGTCACGTTGGCCAATCAGAGAAAAAACTTTGGGCTGTGGAAAAAGCACCATTTTGAGAAGGCAGTTTCGTTTCTAGTTGTTATATAGTTCTGTGGCTACAACTCTTATCACTTGCATATAGTACGTGTGTTCGTATCCAAGGGGCTATTAGGGAATATTGCACTACGGTCCTTTATAAGGTTGCACGCACCGGAACAGGAAGTAAACAGTAATGTGGAGATGTAAATACAGCCAGGCGTTCGGCTGCTCACAACCTGTCTGATTATTGTCTTTTCGCTGCTGTGCTTCATTAAAGCAAGTGAACAAATGGAACATTGTTCTTATTTATAATCAGACAACTGGATGCAACCGAGCAGAGATCGTCAGGAAAGAAGATTGGAATATGTGTGAATCAACCGCGAGGGCGTCGGAAAGCAACGCCACCCGGGAACCTGCATACACGCACGCATCGTCGGAAGAGAGAGCTCTAATAGCCTACTGATCGGTCTGTTCTGCAAAATATTTTCGCTGTGACTGTACTGTAACCATATTGATGGCGCCTGTGAGGGTAGAGTGCCCGATTGAGGACTGTGGCTACGTAGCCACACACGCAGAGGCAGCGGTGGTGGTGGCTATGTTGAACATACACGCCACCACACACGCAGCAGCCCCCAGGGCGCCGGGCATAAACGTCAAGATGGAGAAGCTCAGGCGCCCCTCCATAGCACTGGCCGGAACGGCCGAGACTTGGTCGTACTTTCTAACCCGCTGGGGTGAGTACAAGGCGGGCACTAAACTGGTCGGATCCGACATCGTCACACAACTGCTAGAGTGCTGCGAGGAGGATCTGAGGAAAGACCTCACTCGCGCAGCAGGCAAGAGCCTGGTGAACAGTGATGAAAAAGATATCCTCGCCGCCATGAAGGCGCTCGCCGTCCGTGCGGAAAACACCATGGTGGCTCAGGTGGCCCTATCCAACATGCGACAAGGACACGAGGAGCCCATCCGATCGTTCCACGCCCGTTTAAAGGGACAGGCGGACACATGTAAATACGAGATGAAGTGCACCAACGGACATTTTTCGCGAGTCAAAGGGCGTGATCGTCCAGGAGATTGAGCACGGCGTCCGTATCTTTGACAAGTCCAAGCCGACGTGCCTCGCCACAGACTGGTCGAAAGAGGGCGTTGGTTTCTGGCTGTTCCAGAAGCACTGTCGGTGCATGCCGGTCAGGCCCTTCTGCTGCACCGATGGATGGAAAGTTACCCTGGTTGGCAGCAGGTTCACGCATGCGGCGGAGTCCAGATACGCGCCCATAGAGGGCGAGGCCCTAGCAGTTGCAGACGCCTTGGACAAAGCGCGCTACTTCGTGTTGGGCTGCAGGGACCTGATCGTGGCGGTTGACCACAAGCCACTGCTGAAGCTCCTTGCGGACAGGGCACTTGACGACATACCCAACCCCCGCCTTAGGAACCTCAAGGAGAAGACCCTGCGTTATCGCTTCCGCATGATCCACATCCCGGGCATGAAGAACAGGGCGGCAGACGCCATGTCACGCAGACCGGTCGGCACCCTGCGCCCGTCACTCATGAACCTTCCAGACGACAATGCTGCCGCGGTGACCCACCTCTCACCCAGCACGCACACTGACGTGCTGTCTCTCCTGCGCCGGCGTGAGCCAGAGGACGGCGACGATGATGACGAGGGGGGCGAGCTGGCATGGTGCGCTGCGGGCCTTAACTCACTGCAGTCGGTGACATGGGACCGCGTCAGGGAGGCCACCAGCAGCGACGGCGAGATGCGCATGTTGGAGGAGATGGCGGCGGATGGCTTTCCTGACTCAAGGTTCGAGATGCCGGAGACGATTCTACCAGTACCGCGAGGACATTACATCAGCTGACGGGGTGGTGCTCTACAAGGACAGAGTGGTCATACCGCCCTCACTCCGCGGCGAGGTGCTGGGCGCCCTGCACGCCGCCCACCAGGGTGTCTCGATGATGACCGCTCGTGCAGAATCCTCTGTGTTCTGGCCAGGCATGTCAGCCGACATCAGCGCCACTCGGAATGACTGCGACCACTGCCTGGGTCCCTCACATGATGGCGCCCTCACAGCCTGGGGCGCCGCCGACCCCGCCCATCCCGGCCGTTTACCCTTTCCAGGCGGTGTGCTCTGACTTTTTCATGCACAGGGGTGTACACTACCTCGTGACGGTGGACCGCTACTCGAACTGGCCGGTCGTCTCAAGGTCGACGGGTGGCGCCGCTGATCTCATATGCCACTTACGCCGCGCCTTCGCGACGTACGGGACGCCTGAGGAGCTTGCATCGGACGGGGGTCCGGAGTTCACCTCCGCCGAGACCAGGTCTTTCCTGCGCAGATGGGGCGTGCACCACCGCCTCTCATCGGTGGCCTTCCCTCACAGCAACTGCCGTGCGGAGGTTGGGGTGAAGACGATGAAGCGGCTCATCGCCGACAACACCGGCCCAAAGGGTGAGCTCGACACTGACGCTGTGCAGAGGGCGATACTGCAATACCGCAACACACCTGACCCTGACACGAAGATATCTCCGGCGATGTGTGTCTTCGGCCGCCCAATACGCGACTTTATCCCGATTCCCCCCGGGAGGTACAGGCCGCACGAGACTTGGCGTGAGACGCTGACAGCGAGGGAGGAGGCCCTCCGCAAACGCCACATCCGTACGGCTGACGCTTGGGCGGAGCACACCAAGCGCCTCCCTCCGCTCAAGGTGGGGGACTTGGTTCGCGTACAGAACCAGACGGGGCCTCACCCCAACAAGTGGGACAGGACGGGCTGTGTCGTGGAGGTGCGTCAGTATGATCAGTACGTGATCAAGATCGATGGCTCTGGCAGGGTCTCGCTTCGGAACCGGAGATTCCTGCGCAAGTTCTATCCGGTTCGCAACGACCAGCCGCCGCCCCGGTCGATCTTTGACGATCTGGCGACCCGCGTTGCCCTGCCGGCACCTGTTGTGACGCCGATGGTTCCGGGCTTTGTGAGCAGCCCTACACCGCTCATGGCTGGGGCGGGGCTCGCCCCACTACCTGTACTGACTTTGGGCTCTCCCCAGCGCGGGTTGCAGCCGGATCCTGCTGTACCGGCGGTGCCAGGTCGGGACTCAGCGGGGCGCGCTGCCCTTCATGCATCGCCTCCGGCCTCTGGGGCCCCCGCGGCTTCTCCCCCGTCGGACCCCGTCATGCCGGCGGCGGGTTCTCCTCGCCGGTCCACCAGGGTGACCAGTGTGCCCAGCTGGCACAAGGGCTATTTTATGGGTTCTTAGTGCCGTGGGTCGTGTTGATGTTGGTTATTGGTTGATTGTTCATATCGGGCCATGTTTACTTTTGTTAGGCTTGTTATTTTTATCAGCCTTTATCTTTAGGCGTGTTAAAGGCTCGGGGGGAGATAGGGAATATTGCACTACGGTCCTTTATAAGGTTGCACGCACCGGAACAGGAAGTAAACAGTAATGTGGAGATGTAAATACAGCCAGGCGTTCGGCTGCTCACAACCTGTCTGATTATTGTCTTTTCGCTGCTGTGCTTCATTAAAGCAAGTGAACAAATGGAACATTGTTCTTATTTAGCTATAACCGGGCTTCGTTTTTTAAGATCACTTTCTGGTCTTGTTGCGAGCGTTGCTCTCTGGGCCAGTACGGTTGGCTCCAGTATAGGTCTTTCATATGGAGGTAGATTTCTATCAAAAATAAACGAGCACAAATGTATAATCCACAATTGTATTTACCATCCACACACACACACCTCTCAATTTGTGTTTCGTAAAAATAATCCACAAGTATGTGTTTTCCATCCACACACAAACACCTCTCAACTTGTGTTTCGTAAATCATCATTTGGATGAATGCAAAAATTATATTCACAAATGCAAATAACATTTACAGATATGTTTCCAGTGTTCACATGTACAAATCAAAAGCTTGGCTTGCGAACTGGCGAATCTACATTTGCCGATCGAAGGACACGCTTGATCTGCTTGGATTTACGGACAGAATTTTGAGACAAATATTCCGCTGTTTTTCACCGTGTTGATTCACGCTCGCTTAATTTGCAATTCGTAAACTTCTTCTTTGGTGCTACATAACACGGCGGTTTGTGTGTTCGGCTCATCAGCGCCACTTTTAGAACAAGTGGCCAAAATTGCACATTATTTTAAAGAAGTGGATTCATGGTACATTTAATTAAAACAACCGAGTTTTGAGTTTATTTAGGTTGTAAAGTTAACCCCACGCTATTCTTGCAATGGCAAGTTTTTTAAAAAGTCATTGCACAAAACTCCTATCAGATTGCATGTAGCTAGCTAGCTAGCTAGCTAGCTAGATTACATTACACAGGGGTAGGTCCGTACATTGATAGGAACTAGGAGGTACAACACTATGAGCTAAAATAAGGAGAGCACTCCATGCAATTTGAATTATCATTTTCATTTAGGTGTCTTATCTACTAGCTAGCTAGCTGAACAAATCAAAACTCGGTTGTTTTAATGAAATGTACCATGAATCCACTTCTTAAAGATAATGTGCAATTTTGGCCACTTGTTCTAAAAGTGGCGCTGATGAGCCGAACACACAAACCGCCGTGTTATGTAGCACCAAAGAAGAAGAAGTTTAGTTTACGAATTGCAAGTTAAGCGAGCGTGAATCGACACGGTGAAAAACAGCGGAATATTTGTCTCAAAATTCTGTCCGCAAATCCAAGCAGATGAAGCGTGTCCTTCGATCTGCAAATGTAGATTCGCCAGTTCGCAAGCCAAGCTTTTGATTTGTACATGTGAACATTGGAAACATATCTGTAAATGTTATTTGCATTTGTGAATATAATTTTTGCATTCATCCAAATGATGATTTACGAAACACAAATTGAGAGGTGTGTGTGTGTGGATGGTAAATACAATTGTGGATGATATCTACGAACACAAATTAAGAGGTGTGTATGTGTGGATAGTAAATACAATTGTGGATTATACTTTTGTGCTTGTTTATTTTTGATAGAAATCTACCTCCATACTTTCAGGCCCGTTTTTCAATGCAAGTCAATGGCACAAAATGCAGTAAACATATGTCAATACATTTTTCTCACTAGAACATGTAGTCACAATAGGTGCTTTTTCTTTGTCTAATGTCTTCCCATGTTCTGATATGGTAAGTTATTGCGTCATTTGTACGCTATTTAAACATTTTGCTGGCTCTCCCTACTGCTCCACTGACTCTATTTGTACAACATGGCGGTGAAAATTGTACTTCCGCCTGACTTCCGGAGCATCAAAATGTTTTTTACGAGCCTGTGGGAAGGCAATGGGTGACGTAACAGTGAGCTAAGTATTTAGCTAATGCTAATTAACAGTAAAAAGGCCTGTATGGTGATGGTGTAGCTTATTTAAATAGTCTCAAATATCCTTTTTTTAACAGCCTCAACCCTCACTTTAATGTGATTGTCTCAGTTGCACATTGGCTAGTGTGCACTGGAAATGACTAATAAGATTGTCACTGCTTACATGTTGATGCCCAACCCGGACATATCCATCACATCTTTCAGCATCTAAAAATATAGACAAAAATTGAAACGCTTTGCCTGGGAGGTATTTTCACAACACCAGCCAGTTTTTTTCCACAGTTCCTGTCTGCTTCCAGAGGGCATGCCAGTTTCACAAAGACCCACCACTATACCACTCAGATTACAGTAACAGATGGCGTGGTGTTTGCACGGGGCAGGGTTACCAGGCAACCGGGTTCCTGGAGCAAATGCAAGGAGTACTGGTTTCTACATGCCCAGAGAAAGCTCAGCGAGTGCGCGTATCATAGGCTAATATATTATCATATTATATATTAGCACTAGCAGCGTCTTGTAAAGTCTTCATAAAATGTGAGCAATGGTTTTTTCCACCTCCTAAACAATAAAATGCTCTGTGTAAAATCAACTCTTAGAGTACATATGGTCCCTATTTGACTCATGTGTACTCTGTTAATTAACTGAGTTTAATTAACACTGGACATGTTGCTGTGTAAGGAGGCTGTTATGCCCCTTGAGAGACTTGTTTGGCCAGGAGTTTCACTTAGCTACTTTGTAACTCACAAAGCAAGGCGTAATAGAGTTTTGCATTCCCTTGTAACAGCTGTCATTAGATTAGGGAGATTGTAAAATGTGGCATAGTAAATGGGATTGCTTGCTCACCCGTCAGTTTCATGCATATTGCTGGAGAAAACTAGACACTCACAAACAACATAGGAAAGCACTATTTTTAAAAATCTTACATTTAGCACATATTCTTAATTTTATAAAGTGTACAAAATGTGAAGTGGCTGCAGAAATCAATGTCCACATGCTGTTGTTAACTATTGCGCAATCACAACATAGTGCTAAAGAAGAAAGTCGCAACACAACAGCATTTTATAGCAAACCATGTTTGGGGGCCAGGTCAGTGTTATTCAGCAGGAAATGGGTTGTTGAAATTGATTTCTGGAACACTGAAGTCACAACATCAACAGAATGGCATGAAGTCTTGTTCCAACTCATCCCAGTGGAAAGACTGGCATGCTTTAGAATAAATGTAAACAGAGGTGGGGGTTGCCAAGTGTAATTTTGATTCAATGCAGTTTTAAAAAAAGGTACAAGTGCTGCTGGGTACCTCACTCAGTATGACTGAGCACCACAGTCTCGGATCTGTGCCAATGCTGACTGTGGCCGGCAGCCCCACAGGGGCAGCGCACAATTTGTTTGTGTCACCTAAGGGATATATGGGAGAGATTCAGTTGGTGGGATAGCAGTGTCCATTGCTTTAGTGAGCCCAGTTGGTCGTGTGGGCACCAGTGGCTTGCTTTCTGTGCATGCATATGATTGGGGCTCCTCCGCCCCCAGTCTGTGCGTGTATGCAGTGTGGCTGCAGTGTGAAAAGAAGCAGTGGGCTGACACCGCATGTTGAGAATCACATGTTGTCTTCACTCTCCCGAGCCGGGAGCAGGGGCCATATAAAGTGGGGGAAATAAGTATTCGACACATCAACTATTTTTTTATTAAACATATTTCCAATGCAGCTATTCACATACAGTAGATATGGATGGATAACTTGAAGGGTTTCTTCTCCTGACTTATTTTGTCCATAGAGTTCAATAGAAAAATTTGTCAGGAGAAACTACCCTTAAAGTGATCCATCCATATCTACTGTATTGCTGGCAGTATAGTGATGGTTAAAGGCTTGTTTGATACATTAGACCCTTGATGACTTGGCAAACCATGTGTTTTTCATACTGTTCCAGTGTAATTTGCAGCTAAACCTAGTCCACCACCCCCCAATTCCCATAGAGATCCATTCAAATGCAGAGACATTATAGTATCGTTTATAAGAGTACCAGAAAATAAGATATCAAGAGTCTTTTGATGTTGTTGGGTCTCAGACATCAGGAAGTCATGGCATGCAAAGGATATGTGACCAAATATTTAAAATATGGCTTTTCACCAAGTATTAAATACATTTCATTCCTGTGTCATTCCACTTTATTGCACATAACTTTTTTTAATGATTGGAATGTTACAATTTTTTTAGCTGTGTAGTTTTATTGAGTTATGCCAATGTCTGGTCAAAATGTCATGTGAATAGCTGCATTGGAAATATGTTTAATAAAAAAATTGTTGACGTGTCAAATACTTATTTCTCCCACTGTGTATGTGCACACTAGTACATAGTTTGTAAATTGGACTTCTCAATTTCGGGTGGGATTGGAGACTAGGTCAACCTAGTACATGCCGGGTGCTGGAGGTCTCGCCCTGGCGATGGCCTTCTCACTCTAGCACAACAAGTAGGCTATTCTGTTAGTGGTGCCACGTGTGATGACATGGTTTCTGCCTGGGAAGTGCTTGTTTGGAAATATTACATATTACACAGGAGGGTGCACACTTGTCAACAATGCAGTCAGGGACAATGTTTGTGTTCCAGTCCACCTGACCGACTAGTCTGACAGACTGGGTATATGTTTTTAACATGACTCACCTGCCTCATATTGTGCCAGTACAAGAAAATGTGGATCAAAACGAGCTGGAGCAATAGTTGATTCTTCAAAAAATGGCTGAATGGCAAGCCAATGAAATGACCCCTTTAGGTGTGTCCATTAAAATCACTGTAATTAATTCCAGACATATTCTTCGACCTTGAAACACATTCTGAAGGCCATGTCCTTCTGAACAAGACAAAACTCGGCCGGAAAAAAATGGCCGATATATATAAAAACTTTGATGTTTAGCAGTCGGCCATTAATAATAAAAAAATTATAATAATAATACTTCTCACAAAGCAAAAGTCTGATCAAAATACAAATAGCTGCCTAACCTTTTTGCAAAGGAAAAGTTTCTATGTTTAACATGGAACACGGATTAACACGGAACATTCACTGTGCACCACCTGACTACTGTACCTCCATCAGCCTTGAATCAATTGCGTATCTGAAATACTTTTTTTGTCAGTAAAAATGTTAATGACCAGAAAGAACATATAATATGAAAGATGTTCGACTATTATGGATTTCTAATCTTCTTCAAAATAAGCCAGCAAAGTGGCAGGTTCACATCTGGGGAAGCTCACTTGCGGAATCAGAATAGTTTTTTTAACATGAACATGGGATAATGGTACTATCCCGTAATCCTGTTTTGTACTGATTTGTATTAATCGCTAAAACATTTTGTGGGGCCTCCTAATAGATAAACTCACACTTAAAAGGAAATTACAGCATGCAGTTGTGTCTGTTAATTGTGTGGGCAAAATCGTGAGCGTTGTTTGAGAGAGTAATGTGTCCTGTTACTATCTCCACGCACAGCAACTCATTCACATTACAGTCTTCTTCCAAATCTGCTGGCCAAGAACATCCCCCACTGACAACGCACAAAGCAGTGTTAACTGCGTTAACGAAGATGGTGTGTTTACAGAATTGGTCAGGGGGTGGGGCTGAGAGAGAATGGTGTGGTCCTGCTGGAACTCTGCCTCCCTCTAACTCAGTAGCCTGACACAGGCAGAAACCGCAGGAACAAAATAAAGTTACTTCCTGAGCCTGCCCCATAACACAGCACAGCACAAATACAGCACAGGCAGGCCACTCAGCTGAGCACAGACACCAAAACGCATGCTCAGTACAGTACAGACACAGAATGGCTGTACATATACAGTCGTGAAAAAGTAAGAACACCCTCAAACAGTAGTCAGTTTTTTGACACATCTGGACACAAGTTTATTTTATTTTCAACCATATAGATTGATTAAGGTAAACTAATTCAACAAATGATGCTAAAAAAGTAGACTTTGGAATCAAAGGAAACAAATGCAAATTCCTTATGAGGAAAAAGTAAGTACACCTATACCCTTACTTTAAAATTGATGTCTGCTGCACAAAACGGATGTAAAGGATTGTCCAATTATTAGATAATAATTTGGAAGTTAGGAAAACTCTTGATATCTTATTTTCAGGTACTCTAACAAGCGATGCTATAACCTCTCTGCATTTGAATTGATCTCTATGAGAATTGGGGGGTGGGACTAGATTAAGCTGTAAATCGGCAGTGTAGTATAATGGTTAAAGAACTGGGCTTGTAACCGAAAGGTTGCAGGTCCGATTCCCAGGGAGGACACTGCCGTTGTACTTCACCTGCATTGCTTCATTATATATCCAGCTGTAGAAATTGATACTATGTAAATGCTGTGTACGACGCTCTGGATAAGAGTGTCTGCTAAATGCCTGTAATGTAATGCAAATTACACAGGAATAGTATGGAACCCATGGTTGGCTAAATGGCAGTAATCATCAAGGGTCTGAGGTATCAAACGAGTCTCAAACCATCACTCTGCTGCCAGATATGCAGTAGATATGGATGTTTTTCCCGACTAATTTTCTTATTAAACTTTATGAAAAAATAAGTCAGGAGAAACAACCCTTCAAGTGATCCATCAATCAATATGGTTGCAAAATTTGTGTCCAGATGTGTAAAAAAAATGGACTACCCTTTTTTCACGACTCTATAGCAGACACAGACTTTAACGCAATTGTAAAATCTACACACTGAAATGTTATACTAAAGCCAAGAGCTGTGTGCTGAATTACTTTGTAAAATGAAGACTACCGTTAGCACCAAATTTACTCTTAGTGCTAATAGTGCAAATCTCTGCATTAGCTCAGTTTATACAGATTGTATTTATAACCACAGCTCCTGCTTCTGATTTATATTTTTAGATTTGTTTGTAAATATGTGTGTGATTAGTCTAGTCGGGTGTATGTGCGTGTGTGGGATTACTTAATTAATCAAGACCAATATATGACTATAATGATTAAGAAATGAGAAAGAGAAAACTGCAACATGAGATTGTTTAACAAGGATGGCAACAATATGAATAATTAATCCCAAAATCTAATTAATTAATCCCCAAACTTTCTCTGAATTGTCTCACATTCTAGCGTTTTCTTCTCATGTTACAGAATGTAATTAATTTTAAGATGGTACTCAAACATTAGAAAGAATACATTTAAAGGGGAAAACCTCATATTTCTACAAGTGTATTGAACCAGCGTTGAGCACAACACATAATTCAGGCTAGTAAACAAACTTAAGAAAATCGGTGCTGTTTCATGAGCATTTAAACTGCAGAATATTTGCATGATATATTAACACATAAATGTTACCTATTGGTCTTGGTTATTGAGTGAATCAATTGTTTGATTGTTAGTCAGGCAAAGTAAACTAAAACAGTTTGAGAGTAATCTTCTATTTATAGGTAAGTTTACTGAAGGCCTGGCACTAGATTTCAAGGTACACTACTGGTCCTTCTGCTGGAGGTCAGGGAGCCAAAATGAAAATAACCAAATGCACAGCCGCAGCGCCACAAGTCATGCGCCCCGCCCCGCTCCAATCCCTAACCTTGTCCTTCGATGTGCGTAGATGTGGAGGAAGGAGAGGCAACTCTGACGATGAGTGTGACATCAAAATATCTGCAGCAGCAGTGCGTGTGTCTGTTTGTGTGTGTGTGTATGCACACACGTGCACATGTGCTGCTGCAAAACCGTCACCATAGTCACCTTTTATTTATGCATTTATTTTCCCACTGTTGGCGAATGTTAGCTAATGCTAGTGGCAACATGCTTGAATGCATTTTCGGATGTTAGCTAACATTAGCCTTGAAAGTGGGATGGGCCCTGGCTTGGCAGTGCCATGGATAATTTGATCACCATAAACAGATGGCACAGGCTTGGTCTGTCCCAGGACATTCCCTGCTGGCCGGACCAGCATGTCATTAACCGAGGGCTTGGGGGCAGGCCAGACCTGGGTCAAATACTTTAACCCTCCAGACACCCAGTTTAATTCCTGCTGCTTACTTACAGAAACTTACTTCTATTTTCATGGCATTAATGCATTGTAGCAAGACATTTCTTCATTCTTGTACTTTCTCTAACATCTAAAGCAGCTGAAAAGTCACAACCTGAAAGATTAAAGATGAAAGAACACGATATACCCTGTGTTACAACTCCAGTCCTATAAAGCAGCATACTAAACTAGATTTGGAGTTTCAGAACCAATTCTGAATGTGATTGCACTTTTCACTGTATAATGTGATTTCTGCATTATCGTGTGGTACTGTATGATATAGGTGCAAAACCCTACAGAAAAACAAATATATGATAGACAATGATGACCATGGTGACCTGAGTGTAAGTATTGTAAGGGTTAATTTAGGTGGCAAGCTATAGCATGAGTAAGTAGGATAAAGCAGGTAAAGGTTTATTAGTATTATTATTATCATTATTATTAGTGTGGTTGCTTCAGCAACACACTACCTGTTCTTATTAAACTGCATATTATTTTCTTTCCGCCTACATTTCTGCACACTACTCCTACAGCTTTTAAGCTAGACATGCCATTCCAACTTTATAATATTCACCTTGGCTCAGAGTAGTGTGTCACAGTTCAGACTGCTGTCCATTTTATGTTCACGGCCTGTAGCGTCAATACACTGAGCTGAACGGGGTACTACTGGAGTTTGTGTGTCTCTGTTTCCATGGTTAAGACACTTCAAGGACCCACCCCTACTCCACCCCGACAAGGGGGCTGCTTCCCTAGGGTACAGAAACCTCACTACATAATCGATGTAGTGAAGAAGAATCATTCTTGATGGTGATGAGCACCTTTTAATTGCTCCCAAGTGATTATTATTTTTAATAATGCTGGAATGCTTCAGTAGAACAACTACATAGACCTGAATTCTGTGTTCCGGAAGAAGAAACATAGCAGTGGTCAACTTGACGGAAGGGTGATCAGATCGTGCAGAGCAGGTTATACAAATGAGCATGTGCCTGCACACTGAAGAAGGCATAGCAGAAACATTTGTGCGAGATGTTTACGCTGCATTTGTTACATAAAAAAAATTGAAAACAGAAAAATTTATTTTAACTTTCTGGAAAATCCATTATTGAGTGCGAACCATTACATTTTTTCCATTGTTATATGAGTGGAGGCAGGTCCTTATCCTTACACCCCCTCCCTCAAAGGCACTGGCGTCTCCTGTGACCCCTGCTGGTTGCTGGTAACATTTAAAGGAAGGAGAAGAATATGTTTCTTGAGCGGTAAAAAGATTTGTGGTTAAAAACAAGCTGTATTTAGTCTGGGGTTGTTGTTGTGCATCAGAGACTCGTAGCTTCCCCATAGAAAGAAGTGAGCACACATTTCTACATCATTAATATTCAGCCTTCTTGCTCTGATGCACAAACAGTGCGACAATATTGGTTTCACCAGTCAGGCCATGGCTGTGTGCTCCTCCTCTTCAGGGTATGAGTGTCCCAAAACAGTCAAATCTAATTATCATTTTTCCACAAACTGACTTGCTGTGTAAAAGTCCCTGTTCTCATACACATGCTTACAAAAACACAAACACACACAAAAAAGGGAAAGTCTTTGGAGAAGTAGGGGGCTGTTTGTCACAGAGTTAGAGGTTCTGCTGCAAATTGCACCATGCCTGGTGACCACACCCGGTGACAAACCTGACCTGTCGACAGGGAAAATATGGTACGTGTCCGCTATCCACTTCCTACAGTAGATTTAGCCATGCCCATATCTCTGGAGTGTGCGCACTGCGGGGTGAGCAGCCGTGCATTCTGGGATGTGGAGAGGTGTTCACACTGTCAGATGGACAGATGGAGGAGCACTGGAGCTGGTAGTCCACGGTGGAAATTAAAATCTCTCTACACTGTCCAACTGGCAGAATCAAAATCAGTTGGATCATCTGAAAAATTGCAGTTCTCCATTTGGCCACATGGTGGTGGTAGAGTCCATCTTTAGTCATGGAGTTTTTTGCTCCTCTTTGTGGGCCTTTGGGTTAGGGTTCGCTTTAAAATGTAGAAGGTGTCTTCAAACCCTCATCGGTGGAGGAGGAACATTTTCTTTAAAAAAGCAGCCTCAAAAAAATATCCTCAACTTGTACCTGCAGAGAGCAGCAGGGTGGTCACAGTGTGTCATACCCTCCCACATCTGACTTACTGATCTAGAATCAGCCTCCAGTGAATAGAGTATTGGTCCCAGCACCACCACTCCCTGGCCTGAGATCAGTGTTAGCAGTTAGCACAGTAGGCTTATCATGAAGTGTGGTATCCTATTCTACCAGCCCACTGGACAACAGCACATGTCACGTGTCATTATGATTTTCCCTCGATCAGTCTGCAGAGCTGTAGTCCTTTTAAACTTCTGTCCCAACACACTTTCTAACAAACTGTTGGTTTTTGCACTTACCCTTTGAGAGATAAGTGGAAAGAGTGTACATAATATAATACTGTACAGTACTTGCGGCCCATCCCTCTAGAGACGGGCTCTTTCTCTGTGGTGCTTGTGACTCGTGAGTGAGTGTGACTAGAGCAGAGTGTCGATGGAGGCCTCACTCCTCCTCCCCTCAGACCTCCGCCACGCTGGCCAGCTCATAGTGCTTCTTGCGCAGTTCCCCCAGCCTCTCCCGCTCCCTCTGCAGCAGAGTCTCCAGCTGCAGCACCTGCACCTGAGACACACACACACACATACACACAAATATATATTTATATACACGTATATACATATGCACGCACGCACAACACAGTCACACGTACACACACACACACACACACACAAACAACAAACACACATAGAACAATCACACACACACACACACACACAGCAGAGTTGGATCATGCATCCATGAGCATGCACACAGAAAAATATGCCAGAACATGGTTAAATGCATACACACGCATACACCCACAATGCACATACGGATACACACAAGTATATGCACAGTCAGATTCTGCATTGTAGACACACACACACACACACACACACATACACACCCTCCTGCACACAGAAATTGAACTGAGCTGGAGATCGGAGGCTGTGCTCAATGTTGTCTGTTCTTACCTGTGAGTCCATCTCCTGTCTCTTAATCTGAGTGAGAGTCAAACTGGAGAAGTCCATGGTGTCTGTAACAGGTCAGAAAGAGACTCCTTTAAAGGGGACATGAAGCACTCGGTAAAGTGGCTCTGGTTCGTTAGCTTTTTACCTTCAATTAGATATGACCGTGCGATCAAATCTCAAAACGACCCGTATTTGCTGAAAAAGGAAGTTAAAGTTTGCTTTTTTTCCACTAGGGCACAGCCAATTTTGGACCAACTGCAGTCGTGACGTCACTAGGTTGGTTGGTCTCAGCTGCTCAATGTATTACTATGGGAAAATAGACTTTCAGTGAGCTCAACGATGTAACGTGAAGAAAAAATAAAACAAAAAATGCACAGACGGTCCTTTTGTATTGCCCCGAGATGCTCAAATGAGTATTACCGAACAAAACTTCATTTAAAACTTAATTTCCACAAACTACTTCTGGCCATACAGAACTGTGTTTACTGACAATGGTTTTCCGAAGTATTCCCAAGCCCATGTGGTTTCCCTTACAGAAGCATGTCGGTTTTTAATGTACTGCCGTCTGAGGGATCGAAGGTAAATGGGCATTCAATATTAGTTTTCGGCCTTGCCCTTTATGCACAGAGATTTCTCAAGATTCTCTGACTCTTTTTAAATAATATTATGGACTTTAGATGGTGAAATCCCTAAATTCCTTGCAATCGTGCATTGAGAAAAGTTGTTCTTGTTGGACCATTCGCTCACACAGTTTTTTGCAAAGTTGCGAACCTCAACCCATCCTTGCTCGCAAACGCCCGAGCCTTCGTGGATGCTCCTTTTATACTCAGTCATGATAGCATCCCTGTTACCTATTCACCTGTTTACCTGTGGACTGTTCCAAACAAATGTTTTATGAACATTCCACAACCTTCCCAGTCTTTTTTTGCCCCTCTCCAAACTTTTTTGGAACGTGTTGCAGGGATCAAATTTGGAATTAGCGTATAGCTATTTAAAGCTGTATGTTTAGGTAAAATATTAAATATTGTTTCTTTTTACTGTTTTCAATTAAATTTATGTAAAAACGTATTTACAAATCAATGCTTTCTGGTTTTATGTGCATTTTACATTCTGTCCCAATATTTTTGGAATTGGGGTTTGTATAAAAAACGCACTTCATTTGCGGAATGAGTTCAAGACGGCCTGAAAATTATCTGCTTTTTCTTTTTGTCAGAATGGAACGATAAGGACCAAACCTAAAACAATTACTTT
Organism: Ilyophis sp. 1 JC-2022; assembly: GCA_022702515.1. Lineage (NCBI taxonomy): Eukaryota > Metazoa > Chordata > Actinopteri > Anguilliformes > Synaphobranchidae > Ilyophis > Ilyophis sp. 1 JC-2022. The sequence goes on along the minus strand of CM040402.1, from coordinate 88,950,420 downwards.
GTGAGTTAAGCTGGCATTTCTGTAAATGCTGTGTTTTGGGATATCCTCCCTCGTGGGTACTCTGCCTGTAAGCCCCCGCCCCCTTCCCCTTCCCCTAACTCACCAGTCTCCTCAATCTGAAACTTCCCAGATTTGGTGGAGGCCACGACCCCAGCGGTTGCCTGGGTAACCCCTCGGGAGGCCTGCTGCAGCCGGGCCAGGTTAAGGCTATCCTTCTCCGCCTTCACCTGTGGGGGGCGGAGACAGACTGGGGTTTGGGTTCTCTCTCTGCACAGCATGTAGTCTCTCAACAAAAATGTTTTCAACGTAAAATAGCATGGTCTATAAGTCATGAAAACTTACCAGATCTGTGCCTGCCGTTAAAAGTATCGATAAAAAAAAGAGTATAATAATAATGCATTTTATTCATGATGGGTATTTCATACACCCAAAGCACTACTGGATGCATACAATTGTTCAAACATGTAGTGTAGTAATTTTTAGTGTACAGCTGAATTGAAGATTATTTCCACTATAATTCATTGCCATTTTACTCTTTGATGTGACACAAAGTTTGAATGACCACATTCTCTTCTGATGGTAGGATGAAAAAACACAGGGCCAAGTTACATTAAGTAATTTAGGTAACATTGGGTAGCATTGCTTTGGAATAGAGCTTGTTTAATTTGTTTGAGCTAAGATAGCCAATATTGTTTGTTGTAACTTGACCTCATTCTGATGTAAACACGGCAAGCATAGATTTTGTAAGTTTTAATGACTTATAGACGGTGCTTTGTATGCGTTAGTAACTTGTAAATGTTGAAACTTTTTGTTCAGATGTAATTTATTTTGTACTGTGTAACTGATAATGATAACATATATAAATGTCACAGTACATAGGGCCAGATAGATATGGCTCTAATTTGGACACAACTCTTTGTAGGTTGAGGCCTCTGATCTTGTCCACCACCTATTGTCAAACTCAAATCCTGGGGTGGAGCAGGGTGGGGGCGGAGGAGCAGGGCTTACCTTGGAGGCAGCCACCAGCTGCGCTGTGCTGGCAGCGATCTCGTGCGAACACACCATCAGTTCCTCAAACTTCCCCTGACCCTGAACCACCAGATCAGCTGCATTGCTGTGACAGGAAATTACATAATCAGCGGATCCAGCCAATAACAATGCTGCAATACTACAGGCTCCTCCTACCCACACCTGGCTTTTATATAATTAGCCAATGGGAGACCTTTGCCCCCTGGTGTGTGGGGAAGGGTGGGAATCTCCATTTTGAAAAAGCAGACAAGGGCTGCGTCTAAAAACTAAAAGTGCATCACTCCTTCCCTCCCTCCCTCCTTTCACCTGATTCACAGAGAGAACAGGTGAGAGAACCATTGCAGAATCCTCACCCAGCCAATCAGCACTCACATGATACATTGCAGAATCTTCACCTAGCCAATCAGCACTCATGTGAGACCAGTGAAATGATAAAGGAAGGAAGTGGAGAAGGATTAAGACACGCCCATTCCAGGAAGAGCGTGGGACTTACACCATCACTGTGGCGCCCCAGCCCACTGCTTTAGATGCGGAGATCAGGCCTTCTGTCCAGTGGGAATTCCTGGCGTAAAACTCCTTCTTCGACGCTGCCCCCTGCAGGCAAAGACAAATAAAACGTTCAGGGCACACCACCTCTAAAACACCACAGGAACAGACTACACAAAAACATAAACCACCACCTGCCAAGAGCAAAAAAGGATATTCATGAACTTGATTTTAACGTGAGTATAACAGTAATGAGGCTGGTTTTGTATATGATATTTAATATTTCACTGATATTGTTTTGTGCGGCAGCGCAGGGTTTGGTATGTGATATTTCATATTTCAGAAATATTGTAGGGTTTGAGCATACAGTGTTTGATATATTATATTTAATATTTCAGTAATATTGTATGGTGGGAGAGCACAGTGTTTGGTATATGATATTTAATATTTCAGTGATATTGTATGATGGGAGAGCACAGTTTAGGGTATATGACATTTGATATTTCAGTAATATTTTAGGTTTGGAGAGCACAGTGTTGGGTATATGATATTTAATATTTCAGTAATATCGTAGGGTGGGGCAGCTGCACACTGACAGGTTTATATAGTATGTGTGAATGAGACTCTCACTCTCTCATTCTCTACAATGTCCCTCTGCAGGTCTTTTGAGGACAGAACCAGCTCTTTAATGGCCTGCATTAGCTCTGTACAGGAGGCCAGGATCCTACAGAGATGGGACAGGAGAGAGAGAAAGAGAGAGAAGAAGGGAAAAGGTCAGAGAGAGTGAGAGAGGGAGGGAGAGGGAAAGAGAGATTGTACATGAGCAAACTCAGCCTCAGAGAAACAGGCGATGCCCATGCTTTTTCCAAAACATTACACAATGCTATGATTCAATTCATATTCCATAGCTTAAGCTACAGTAACTGTACATTAAATCATAGCTGCACAAGATGAGGCTAGTCTGCATGTTTTCAGAGTGAAAGGGCCCTCACTGTCTAAACTGGAAATGTGACCATTTAAATCTATAAAGTGATTATACAACAGAATTCTGAAAGAAGCGTGTTAAACACAGAGCTTTTTACCCACAAGTCAATTCATTTTGAATGACTAAATTCCATACACCACTCTTTGTGATGTACGTACTATCTCTGTCACTACCAAGAAAGTGAAACGTCTCTATGGTAAAATGAAGATGCTCTGCGCCTGAACCAAAAGATTGGCTGACCTTTCGTTGACCTCCATCTTCACCCCCGTGTCAATGGCTCGAGAGTTGCTCAGCATCTCCTGTTTGAAGAGAGAACACTTTGGAGTGACATATTTCTGCAAAATAATTAATGAGTCCCCATCACAATAAATTGCAATTAATAACGATCAAAGCATTTCCTTTCAAATTAATGTAACAATTTCAGCACACCACACGGCCTCAAGTGTACACACACACACGTACACACACATGCGCAGCTGTACCTCTATCCGAGCGGCTGCCGTGTCCACTGCGGTGGAGGTAGCAGCCATCTCTTGCTCCACTAGATCACCCAGCTCCCCCTGATGAAGCTCCAACCCCCGAGGCCTCAGTTTCTACAGAGAGAGAGCGAGAGAAGAAGGGAGAAAAAGAAGAAGAGAGGGAGAAAGAGGTGGAGAAAGAGAATGGGAGAGAGAATGAGGGAGAGAGATAGAGACAGGGAATGTGAAAGTATGACTTTTAGCTGTGTGTACACAGTATAAATCCATACACGCTGTAAAGCTGAGAGATGCTGGTATGGTGTTGTTCTAACTGGAGAAACTTCAAGAAGGTCTGTCTGACCGTCCTTCCAGGCGCGTACCTCAGCTGTGGTCCTGACTCGGTTTAGCGCTGCCTTCAGTTTCTGACCGTCGGCCACGCCCAGAATCTTCTGCTCCTTCAGCTGGCCGAGCAGCGCCAGCGTCTCTGTGCCACATGCCCTCATGTCTTCCGCCAACACTGTGTTACACACACACACACACACACACACACACAACCCAGAGTTACACACACATGCACACAGCACAGAAACACACACATACACAACAGAGTTCCACACGCATACACACGCAACACATCCTGTTATTTTAAGAGGTGATCGTTAAATAATTATTCTACATGACGTCAAATTTTTTTACAAACATTTTAGGCTTACTCTAAAAATACAGTTTCCACAATACACTGTAAAAAAACTGTTGCATGATTTCACTTTTTTAACACTGTTAAAGTCATGAAGAATAAAAGCAATAACTAATTATTTAAGCATTATCCCATAACATAACAGGATTAATACAGCTAAATAACAGGATTTATAGGCTACTGCTAAATAACTGCTAAATCCCTTCACTACATTGTTTTTCACTGGCAACATTGCATCATTGTCGCTGCCCAATTTTGCATATTAATTCAGGGTAACCTGCAAAAGCAAAAAATCCATGTATCTTTCAATTTTAACACATGCAGTCCTCTTTGCACCTTCTTAGTTAATCACTTCTGAAGATTTTTTTGCAGGTGGTAACAGTTTTTAAAAGATTTTGTACACACAAACCTTTAGTAAATTGACCGCTATCTATCTCTCTCTCTCTCACAGACACACACACACACACACACTACTGAACAGCATGCCCATCACACCGACATAAGAACCAGTGTCAGTGCAAATTGCTGTCCTGTCTGAATCACATGCTGGACTTGGTTGACTTGTTTTGGTTTAAAATAGGAATTAATGTATTTGAGGAACCTGCTGTGGGCAGAACCCAAAGCATTCTGGGTTAATCTCAATGGAGATATTTTAATAAAAACCAGATCAGTTTTACTCATTGCTGTTATCATAAAATCTTGATGACTAAACTTCATGACGCTGCAGAGAGTTATTTCCTTGTGCAAACAGTTGCCAGGCACCAGCGGAGAAGAGGAAAATTGAGTCAGTGGTAAAATATCATAAAACAGTTGCTGTTTCCCGATATTAGAGTAACATTGAAAGGCAGGAGTATGTTGTGGTTCTTGATTGAGTTCAGCGAGACTGGGTGGGTTTGTATGGGGGTTCTTGGTTGAGTTCAGGGAGACTGGGAGGGTTTGTATGGGGGTTCTTGGTTGTGTTCGGAGAGACTGGGTGGGTTTGTATGGGGGTTCTTGGTTGAGTTCAGAGAGACTGGGTGGGTTTGTATGGGGGTTCTTGGTTGAGTTCAGGGAGACTGGGCGGGTTTGTATGGGGGTTCTTGGTTGCGTCGGAGAGACTGGGTGGGTTTGTATGGGGATTCTTGGTTGAGTTCAGGGAGACTGGGTGGGTTTGTATGGGGGTTCTTGGTTGAGTTCAGAGAGACTGGGTGGGTTTGTCTGGGGGTTCTTGGTTGAGTTCAGGGAGACTGGGCGGGTTTGTATGGGGGTTCTTGGTTGTGTTCGGAGAGACTGGGCGGGTTTGTATGGGGGTTCTTGGTTGTGTTCGGAGAGACTGGGCGGGTTTATATGGAGGTTCTTGGTTGTGTTCAGGGAGAATGGACGGGTTTGTATGGGGGTTCTTTGTTGTGTTTAGAGAGACTGGGCTGGTTTGTATCGTGGTTCTTGGTTGTGTTCAGGTAGACTGGGCGGGTTTTCAAAATCAGGGTGTTTTGATTGTGGATGCGATCCAACTCAGATGAACCCAGGGTTTGATTTTGACTGTGGTATGTGAAAATTTAGCCTGAACACAAACACACACTCTCGCTCTCTCTCACACACACACACACACACACACACACACACACACACACACACACACACACAAACACACACATGGTGATGAGACACCTCTCTTTGACCCTTCAGACGGGTGATAAACAGTTGTCTAGGTAACAGTACTAACCGTCTGCCTGGTCCATAGATGCCATGTGTGAGGTGGCGCTGCCCTGCACTATGGTGTCACCAATCAGGTGGGAAAACCTGGCAACCCACCTAAGCATCTCTGACACATCTGTAGAACCAGTATCAAAAGGTCATTCCACAGCCGCAATATCAATATCATGACTATTACTTGCTCAGGGTGACAGTCTAGTGCAGTGGTTAGGGAACTGGACTTCTAACTCAAAGGTGCCGGGTTTGATTCCCAGTTGGGACGCTGCTGTGATGCTTACCCTTGAATAAGCTACTTAACTGAATTGTTTCAATATAATACCCAGCTCTATAAATGGTTTTTATGTACAATACAGTCACTCTGGATAAGAATACCCTGCTAAATACTGAAAAAGGTAAATTACCTGTTTCATTATACAGGTACTGGTCACTGGCAGCTTGTAACTGGTCCACACAGTCGAGGGCAGCCTGGGTCCGGGATACCAGGTAATCTACAGAGAGTGATGTGTACTCAAACACCTTTATAGTGCTGACAAACCTGCACAGTCACTGAGACACCTGTACTGTCACTGACACACCTGCTCTGACACACTTGTATGGTCTGTGACACACCTCCACTGACGCACCTGCTCTGAGACACACCTCCACTGACACACATGGTGTAGGATGTGGATCTCTAGCCCCGGTTCTGGAGAACTGCAGGGTCTGCTGGTTTTCAATGTTACTCAGCACTTCATAGATCATTTAAAGCAGCTGATTACACTTAACTCACCTGGGTTGCTGATTAAAATGCAATTGAAAACAAAAATCTAAACTAGCCTCAAACCCTATGGCTCTCCAGGACCAGGGGTTGAGGCCTCTGATCTTGGAGTTAAACTGCAATGGGGGAGAGAACTGATCTAGGATCAGGATTCCCCTGTTCATATCCCAACGTTAACCATTATGAGCTGAATCAGGACCGATCAGGACTGATCCCAGATCAGGGCAGACCTGCAGAGCTGGTGCAGCTGATGTGCATTGGGTCATCCAGCCGGGACAGAGAGTCCTGCATGATACACTCTGCCTCCTCGAGCACCTCCTGGAGGGCCGTCCAGCGTGCCGCCACCAGCTGCCTCCCTAAGGCCAGTTCCCGGCTCTCCTGAAAACCAAACAGAGTCACTGCACAGATTATATAGACACACCAGATACTAATCTCCCAAGATCCTCCTGTACTCTCTGCTTCTGCCCCGTAGGAGGTGTCTGGAGCCGTGTTTCAGTACAGAACACCAACCGCCACTACCTCCACAGTATGGCCCTTAGTCACGTCCCAGGATACATTTTCAGAAGGTGATTCAAACTGGAATGTTTTAACTCTAACAGTCTGGGGACCTAACTCAGGGAGTATCTGAGTATCTGGTGCGTGTAGAATCTGTGATGTAACTGCACTGCATGATGGCCAGCTTGTGCCTGCAAGCACATGGGCACACAGTCGGGGTTTGGGTTTAGAGCTCACCTTGTCATTGAGCTGGTTCTGCAAGGTTTCTGCGGCCTTCACTGCAGCCTCACGCTCCTGGGCCAATCTGCTACACACTCCTTTCAGCTCCTCTCCCAGACCCGCAAGCTCCGCCTCCTTCTGAGCCATTGCCCTCGCTAGCTCCGTACTTTCGGTCTCCAGAGCAGGCAGCCTGGAACTCAACTTCTCATTTGACTGAGAAAGAGAGAGACCCTATTTACTATCTATATAAACTAGTTAGCAGTGTTATTGGAACAATCTACAGCCCCTGGCCTAACACTAAACAAGACGGATCTTACAGTCTCTGCCATGAGATTACACAGAATGGCCAGGTGATCAGAGTTCAGATTTAGCCTGGCGCACAGAACCACTAGTGAGACAGCATTGACTTAAAGATGCAGTAGGCAACTTTCTCAACGGTCGCAATGTTATGAAAACATTTGAAAGTCATAACACTTGTTGGCCCTGTCCACAGTGAAAGAGACACGCCCCCTCCACAAACCTTGTCGTGAACGTGCATTACATTTTCTAGCTATGATTTCAGGAGACTGGCATAGCTACACAACAAATGTCAGCTGCAAGAGTCCAAGTAAATCAACAGAATCTTTTTTGATGTTGCAGAGTTTATCAATAATGCAATAAAACATTTTCCATTTAGTCACTGAGTTCGATAGCTAATGAAGTGAGCTAAGTTCACTCATCTAAAGTTAACTATCTACCTGATGGTCTGCGATAGGTAACGTTAGCTAAATAGTTTTATACGGTAAAATTCATTCGGTGACGCTGGAACGGGTGAAACTCTCTTAACATTATTTTGCACTTAGCTGTACTGTAATACACAGGGTCAAACTCATTGATGATTGGTTCACAATGTGGTGTTACCTGACCACCTTTTGTAAAAATATTGTGGTTTATCAAAGGGATGAAATGATAAAAGACCCTTATAAAACCCAGCTGGTACAGAGGTATGGCAGTATAAGGTCTGGACTACCTGCTGTGAAGTGGCCAAGTTGTGCCTCAGTGTTTCTAGCGCCGCCCTGCTGCTCAGAAGTTCCATCTGCAGGGCCAGCATCTGCCCCAGCTGCTCACTCTCCTGGAGGCAGAGCAGAAAGACCCTCAGCACCTCACACACACACACATGCACGTACACATGCGCGCACACACATGCATACACACATGTTCGTGCACACAAACACACACACGCACTAACTAGTTTTCACAAAATAATGCTAAGTAAATACAAACATTTTTCTTCAAAAAAATAACGTGGAACTTATTGAAGTAAATGTAAACATTTTGACTGGGACAAAGCTCCGTTGTTCCTGGTCATGTTATCTCCTGCTGCGGCGATGTATGACCTCTGCCATGGTACAATGAAAACTTCCTTTATGTTGCTGTGTCTACTGAGTGTCAGAGAATAAGAAGTGTTCCCCCCGTGTCCGTAGCATAGAGCGTATATAGGAACTGGAGAGAATGGGAGGGGCCAGGCAGCGAAGCACCTGAAAGTATGCTTGCTGAGCGCAAAAAAGACTTTCTGCCCATTGAAATCAATGGAGAAAACCAAGCTGATTTGACAACAAAAGAAAACATAATCAGTCCATTTTTTGCGATCATAGCATTCATTATGTGCAGCAGTTTGTGAAACAATGATTGTTTTGGCCCAGAAGTGTTGTAAATTTTTTCCTAAAAATTTTACATATTTTCATAATCTGCTTTTTATATGAAACGTAACGACCGTTAATCGAGTTTAAAAATATCATCGGGGAAGTTTAATTTCACCATCAAAGGTCTGATATTTCCCATTCATTTTAATGGGAGCTCCAATCTTTTGTGCTCACAGCACAGTGCAGTACAGGCTTACTTCCGGGTCCTTCAAAACGACAGTTGGCTCAGGGCGTACTTTCCTGTGTAGTTAATATACATGACTATGGTCCGTAGCCAGTTATACTCTTCTTCTTCAGTTTTATTTGACCAATGCATAAGTGTAGCAGATGGTTATTTCGACATTTCGGTATCATAAATTTAGGACGATTAAATAATCTTTAATGTTTTTTATCGCAATATATAGTTATATAGATTATTTTCCCATCCCTAACGCACATGCACACACACACACACACAGGAGTCACACAAAGCATTTTGTATCACAGAGTACCATCTCACACGCTGTGCTAGAGTGAGGTTTTAGTGATGTTTGAGCAGGATATGCTCAAGGTTTGATTGGCAGGTTGAATTGAATGGTGATTGGATGGAGGCGGGGCTAACCTGTCGCTGGGCGTCTTGCTGGGCGGCCTTTACCTTCTCCTCCATCTCCCTCCGTACACCCTCCACCCCATCCTGCGCTGCCTGCACCAACGTCACCTGCCGAGTCATCTCAGCATTCTGGAACCACACACACACACACACACACACACACACACACATACCCACATAAACACACGCACACACACACCACACACACAGCATTGTATCTATTAGTGCACACTGCATAAACTGATTCTGTGTACCGAATGACGCTGTAGTTCTCAGTGTTGGCCACAGGTGCATGAGACTGGGAAGTCTGCCTCTGCTTTGACTGGAGGGTGGCTGTGTGCAGGTGGTCTGGTGCGGTCCCAGGTTTGAGCAGGCCTACCTTCCTCAGCAGGTCTGCGTGGCTATGCACCAGCTCGCTGTACTTCTCCTTCAACTTAATGTAGCGCTGCTCATTAGCCTGGGCTTTCCCTGTAACACAAGCACGGCCATTAGCACTTAGCACTGCCTATTAGCCTGGCCTTTCCCTGCAAGATAAGCACGGCCATTAGCACTTAGCACTACTCGTTAGCCTGGGCCTTCCCTGCAACACAAGCATGGCCATTAGCACTTGGCGCGGCCTGTTAACCTGTGCTTTCCCTTCAATACAAGCACCTGCCCAGTAATACAAGCATAGCCATTACTGTAAGCAATTCAGTTTAAGTATCTTTGCAATGGCAGAGCCACATTTCGGACTTAAACCTGTAACTCCTGACTAAAGATACTACTCTGCCATCGCTCCCTGTCATATTAAATTTAGACTTAGGAAGTTAAACTCCCACAAAGTTCCCTCATTTCCAGTTGATGCGGTCGGAGTTCCCTGTGGGCGGATGTCAGAGCAGCTGAGTATGAACGGGTTTGATAATAACCGCCATCTGAATCTATTAAATTCTCTAGACTGAGGAGAACACTGTGGGGGTGGAATACATCAGCAGGAAATGAGTATATCATTGTGATATTTGGGAAAATCTAGACCAGATTAATTTCTCTATGAATGTACACTTAATTTCAGTGTGACAAGAGGATGAGAGGGGGGGGGATGTGGGAGATGAGAGGGGGGGATGTTGGAAAAAAGGGAGGGATGTGGGAGAGGGGGGTGAGAGAGGAGAGGAGGAGGGAGAGCAGAGTGGGATGAGAGAAGCATAAAAACAGCTACCTGCCACAGCCAGAGAGACAATAGAACCACCGTAATCCCAGGGTTATAGTGTCATGGAGGCAGGGCAGTGTATGATGGGGCAGGGTATGTGTGCGGGGCAGCGCAGCGTGGAAGCGGGGTATGACATATGGGGGCAGGGTATGATGGTATGGGGGTAGGTCAGGTCAACATGGAAGCAGGTAATGATGGATGAGGCAGGGTGTGATAGGGGTGGGGTGTGATGGTATGGAGATAGGGCAGTATTTGGACGGGGTTATGACATATGGGGGCGGGTCTTACTCTCAATCTGGCTGACACTACGCTGCTCCTTCTCCGTGTCTTCCTTCACCCGCCGCAGGTCCTCCAGCTCTGCCCGCAGGAACTCGCTCTCACCCAGCGCCTGTTGCTTCAGGTGACTCTGCTCCGCTAGCTCCGCCTCCAACTCGCTGAGACGCCCCTTGAGTGTCTTACACAGCCGCCCAGTCTGGAGGGAAGAGAAACATGCCCTCATCCCACCTGTAGCCCAAAATCCCAATACTGCTTAGCAAAAAACTGCATCTGGCTATTTGGAAAACTCAAACCGTAACGGATCCCTCTCAGAGCCCTGCCTCCACCTCCACCCTCACCTCCACCTACATCCTCACCTCCATCCTCTCTTCCACCCTCACCTCCACCTACATCCTCACCTCCATCCTCTCTTTCACCCTCACCTCCAGCTACATCCTCGCCTCCATCCTCTTTTCCACCCTCACCTCCACCTACATCCTTACCTCCATCCTCTCTTCCACCCTCACCTCCACCTACATCCTCACCTCCATCCTCTCTTACACCCTCACCTCCACCTCCATCCTCACCTCCATCCTCTCTTCCACCCTCACCTCCACCTCCATCCTCTCTTCCACCCTCACCTCCATCTACATCCTCACCTCCATCCTCTCTTCCACCCTCACCTCCAGCTACATCCTCACCTCCATCCTCTTTTCACCCTCACCTCCAGCTACATCCTCACCTCCATCCTCTTTTCACCCTCACCTCCACCTAAATCCTCACCTCCATCCTCTCTTCCACTCTCACCTCCACCTCCATCCTCTCTTCCACCCTCACCTCCAGCTTCATCCTCATCTCCATCCTCTCTTCCACCCTCACCTCCATCCTCTCTTCCACCCTCACCTTCACCAACATCCTCACCTCCATCCTCTCTTCCACCCTCACCTCCAGCTACATCCTCTCTTCCACCCTCACCTCCATCTCCATCCTCACCTCCACCCTGAAGGTCTCCAGCTCCTCCTTAAGGGCCTGCAGCTCCTGGGTGAGCTGCTCAATCAGGCCATCTCTGAGGGGATCAGAAAACAACCAATCAGCAGTGAGGAAGAGCAACTAAGTTTACAATGCAGATTCAGTAGACCAGTCCTGAAGTGTTCTGGGGTAGCTGGCTTTTCTTTGTGTGTACGCAGTTAAGTTAAGTCATTACTTGGCTAAAAATAAGCCCATACACCTTATACCTGCATCCTAAATTTGATGCTGATTAAAAAGAGACTTACTTGTCATCCTTGCGCAGTCCGTTTTGACCATTGAAGTTGAACGAGTCCATGGAGAAAGAGGTCCCGAAGACATCATTGAATTGGTTCTCTGTTGAGCTCTGAGGCACAAACAAACATGTTCTAACATTGGGGTTCCAAATCAAAACAGGCAAGAAGAGACGGTGTGGTTTTGGGGCACAGTGTGGATTCGGTGGGTGTGGGGGTAGCAGTTAGTGAGAGATTTCCATTTCTAGAGAAGTGATGGATTTTAGGGTACCAGTTGTGTAGGTGGTATGTCCGTTTCCACCAGGTCCACAGTCTCCACCAGGTGCTCGCTCTCAGGTGAGGACACTTCCAAGGGGATTACCACCACTGGGCTGATGTGCTCTGACAGTGCTGACGCCCGCAAGAAATTCAGGGGTTTCTGGGGAGGGGGGCGGGTCAGGAACTGATTAAACACAACATGTCTTGAGCTCAGCACCCATGCGTATACTGATCCAGGAAAGCATGAATCCGTTATTACTCAAATTCTGATTTATACTCACAATCAAATGTTCTGTGTTAAATTAACTCTGATAGTGTAAATTATTAGTTCCCTCTGAAAGAGTATACTATATCCCTTTTAAACACATACAAACTCTGTTAAGAGTTAAATAAGCATTTTACTGGGTATATGGAGCTGCTTAATATTATTTCACATGAAATAGAAAAATCTGCTCTCTGGTGATGCCTGTACAAAAAGTGCTCACTGAGAAATGTCACAGTTCACATTTTTAAACTTTTGCTTTCGATCTGAATCAGAAAGCGTGTGCTGGCTACACTGAAGGTAGTTCTCCACACAATGGCTGTGACCTTTACAGAAATGACAGGTGGTTTTTCCACATCAACACAGAGCTAACAACAGCGGCTTGTGTTATACTCAAGGGGAAGGGCAGGGGCTATAGGGATGAGGGGGAGGGGCTATAGGCATGAGGGACAGTGGCTATTGGGATGAGGGGGAGGTGCTATATGTGAGGAGAGATGAGCTATATAGGGGAGTGGCTGTAGGGGCCAGGGGGAGGGACTGCAGGGGACGTGAGGGGGAGGAAGCGGCTATAAATGGAAGGGAGGGGCTATATGGGGAGGAGCTATAGATTGAAAAAGGAGGAGCTTACATCTGGAAGTTGGGGGATCTGGATGAGTCTCTTGAAGTACTGCAGGTTGCTGGAGCGATAGAACAGACTCTTCAGTCTGTATGAGAGAAAGAAGGAGAGCAGGGTTACTGCACTGCACACTGCTTTAGAGCAGGGTTACTACACTGCACACTGCTTTAGAGCAGGGTTACTACACTGCACACTGCTTTAGAGCAGGGTTACTACACTGCACACTGCTTTAGCTTGGTTACTACTACACTTGCACTTCAGCGCAGGGTTTCTTTTCTTTTACACTGCACACTGCCACACTTACACACTTACTACACACACTGCGTTGTTAGACACTGCACACTGCTTTAGAGCAGGGTTACTACACTGCACACTGCTTTAGAGCAGGGTTACTACACTGCACACTGCTTTAGAGCAGGGTTACTACACTGCACACTGCTTTAGAGCAGGGTTACTGCACTGCACACTGCTTTAGAGCAGGGTTACTACACTGCACACTGCTTTAGAGCAGGGTTACTACACTGCACACTGCTTTAGAGCAGGGTTACTACACTGCACATTGCTTTAGAGCTGGGTTTCTACACTGCACATTGCTTTAGAGCAGGGTTTCAACACTGCACACTGCTTAAGAGCAGGATTACTGCACTGCATACTGCTTTAGACACCAGTCCTCAGTCAGGACACTGTCAGGAGCAAGGGCAGCCAAGAACCTGCTCTCACAGGTTATGTGTTTGACATGTGCTGTCATTCCAGCAATGATGCCTCCTACAGGCCCCACCGTGAGAACACACTTTTTAAACTGCTCCAGGAAGCGGTCCCTGTGACCTTGGAGGGTATCTGCAGGAAGACCTGAGGAACAGACAGACAGACCGACTGATACAGAAAGCTGTTATTTTACTAGGTCTCAGAACACAGTGATTCTGAGTAAAATCCCACTGTATATGTAACACTCTAACTGAGTACCATGGTGTTAGTGTGAGGAGGAGTGTGAAGTAATCACTCAAATCATGATGGAAAATGTAAGATCAGTTAAACAGCTGCTTCCAGTAAATCTAGCAGCTTCCGTCAGAATAAGAAGGGGCTGTTAGAAATGTAGGACACCATTAAAACATACTCATTTGCATGCAGGCGGCAACAGAATGACTTGATGCTTTTTCTGAGAGATTACAGAATCCCGTAATGTAATTAAACTGGATCTGATACACCTGGACTAGGACAGTGATAATGGTAGGAGTGGTGGAACAGGACAGCAGTCACGACAGCAGAATCTGTATGGAATCTGTATGTCTTGAGGATTTGTATTTGGTTCACCTGCATTAGTGCTCTAGTGTTGTGTTTTTAGGGTGGGAGGGGTGGGGCAGTACTCACAGGAGTGCAGTTTGAACAGCAGTTTTACGGTGTAGTCGTACAGGTGGCTGCAGTCCAGGATCACCTGGATCAGAGGCGCCAGGCGACACTGTCCAGCCGCCGTGATCGAAACACAGCGCGACATGTCCAGAGAGCTGAACACTGCAGACAGGGAGAGATACGCACGCACATATACGCACACGCATAAAGGATGTAAACAAAAAATGCCAGAGACACATCATCTGTGTGAAATCCTAATCTGGCTTGATGCATCTTTAGATATGAAGGAGACGTAATGAGAGATCTTTAATCCAGCACAAAAATTGGGTGAGGAAGTCGAGGAACCACAAGATTTCTCCCACATCCACCTATTAATATGAACAGTTATCTTGAATAATGGAGGATGATAATAGATTTAATATTGTACATGTATTCAGTTTTAGCATAAAACAAGGCAGAGGATGACTCACGTACAACCTCTCTCTCTCTCTAGACAGAGGTGTGGTTTCCTGTCAGACTCAGACACACCAACTTTCCGCTCTTTACTGCGTGTGTTTCTCATTAAGGGTGAGAGAGGGGGGCTGGAGTTCTGCCATCCTACCCCTGGACTGGTCACATGACCTCCTTAAATGCAAGGAGCACTTACCCCCCAGAAAGAGCATCAGCTCACACTCCAGATAGTCAAACATTTCCACAGTCATCTGGAAACTTCCACCATGGGGAAAGGGGGGAAAAGCACACACGAAAACAGAAGAGACTGAAAGTTAATGTCTCGCACACACACACACACACACACACACACACACACACACGTACATACACACACACACACACACACACACACACACACATACATACACACACACATGCATACATGCACGCACATGCACATATACACACACTATACACATTACACACACATACACACATGCACGCACACACAAACACACACTGGAAGATAAAGCATGGCTTAAGTACAATTTAATGCTTCCGGCAGCCTTCAGTGTCTATAACATAAAATACACCAACAGCAAATGAATCAGTATGCAACATGTCAGATTAATACTGGGCTATATTTAGTGGTGCTAGCAGTGCTGCAGACATTTTCATTAAAAAAAAGAGCTTCACCTACAAGTTGTTGACATCATTCTCTCCCGCTTCGTCGAGTTGTCTGTCTGTCATCTGAAGGTTGCCTGGGAAACGGGGGTTCTGAGACAAGCAGAGAGGGTGGATGATTAGGACAAGACTTTCACTGCATTTCCTGCACTGGATAACCTCAGTACTTCCATCACTTCAGGCGTCTGTTGTCTATGGAGATGTCATCGCGGCCGCCTCAGTTATTTTCAATGGGACACTCGCGACCTCTTGGCGGTTGCATTTTCTTCGACTTTCACCGCTTGGTCGTTTGACATAACAATACGCAATCCAAAGGGCTTTAGCTCTATCTGTAGTTATTGTTTTTTCCAGTGACATTTTTCTGGTAATGTCACCATAGAAACAATTGGACAAGCCCCTATGCAACCGGCTCTGACAAATAGCTAACGACCTTTGGAAGCAGATGACCTCGGCCCGTGAGAATGGACCCTTAGATGGAAGCTAAGGAGGGATGAGAAAAAGAAGGATGTGTAAGGATGTTTGTCTCTGTGAGTCAGACGAAAGGCTCTCACTTTAACATGGAACTCCATTTTGGTGATGAGTAGCTTCAGGTAGATGCTGCACAGTGTTCCATAACCTTCACTGAGGTGACCCTGCGGATGGGGAAAGAACATTATGAACACAGAACACAGATCCACATAGTGGCACCAATGACTGGGAGCAGCAGGATGTTCCCTGCCTTGCTCCTCAGTAGTCACCCTTGATCCCTTTTTTTCAAAAGGGTTAAAGTATTGCATATAATCATTTGACACAGGTCTGCAGGTATCAGATTTCCCCGTTAGTGTTGAAAATGTAGGTATTGTTTATTTTTGTGTATGACTGACCTCACATAGAGGCTGACTAAATATAATATTTTATTATTCCGTTTTTCCCCCCCTTTTTTATAAAGTAAATTTGATGCCCGACGTGGGACTATATATCCAGTTCCCACCATAATTTGGAATGTCCAATTCCCCGATCATGCGGAAACCCCACTGCCGATTCAGGAGAGTGTAGACAATCTAGACATCCACGGTTGTGCTTCGAAACATGTGCTGTCATGAGCTGCCTCTTTTCACACCACAGACTACAGCTGAGTCGGAAGAAGACCTTTCACATGCGGCTTTACCATGCAGTCTACAGGCGCCCAATTGACCAGTAGGGGTCACTAGATAGCGATGAAATGCGGACACCCAACTGACTGAACCCTACCATATCCTGGGTGATGCAATTGGCAATTGCACGTCACCCAATGGAGCTACCGGCCACAGTCTGACTTTGCACAGTCCGGATTCGATCCAAGACTGGAGGCTCATCCATGCACCACAGCGTGGTGCCTTAACAAAATTAGCCACCAAGAAGCCTTGACTAAAAATAATTAAAAGATTAAATTCAGCACAGCCCAGGTAACCTGAAGACAGGTGTACGGAGCCAAAAATAAATTTCTTGTTTCTGCCACAGGAGGATTATTGAGCCACACGAGAGACAAACCCGGGGTTGTTTACGTTTACCAGCAGTAATTCAGTAGCATTTGTGTGGGTCATTCAGTTTCTGTTCTTCCCCATTAATATCACAATATCTGTTCCAGTTATTACTATTCTGAATTGTTGCACTGGTGTGGCAGCTGCAAGGGTGATTGACATATGACTCAATAGAGTGAACTGAGGAGAGTCCCACCCCCTTTGATGTGATTGGTTTTGACTGAAATATAACACAATGTGGACTGAGGGGAGACCCTGCCCCCCATGCCGTGATTGGTACTTACCCACATCGTGCTCATGTCACTCAGATCTGCTTTGTTTCTCATGGAGTCCTTTATTAGCTGGAGACAAACACAAGCAGCCACCAAATGCGTAAGCTACAGCAGAAGTAAATGGGAGGTGCCATCATATGCTCACCAGAGTAAACCAATCATCGTGGTTTCTGTGAAGAGCAAATTCGTCTGGGTATCAGGGGTTGGGAATGCGGTCAGACTCAGGTTGGGTTGCAGAGGGGGAGTGGGGTTGGGGTGCAGATGGGTATCAGGGGTTGGGGGTGCGGTCAGACTCAGGTTGGGTTGCAGAGGGGGAGTGGGGTTGGGGTGCAGATGGGTATCAGGGGTTGGGGGTGCGGTCAGACTCACGTTGGGGTGCCCATCCCGGAGCAGCTTGTGGAAGACATGGCAGAACTTCCAGCACAGCACTGCGTTACCGGAGAGCGGCAGGCGATTGACCGCCGCCCAGAAGGTGTGGCCGCCTTTCTCATGGTGCGTTCCCAGGATACAAGGTGAGGGGGCGTGGTCAAGGAATACACCAAAAAACGCCTGCCGCCACCACCAGCAACACTTGCCTCACCTGGCTGGGTGTTCTGTACCACTCTGCCATCCGATTTGCCATCAATGCTCCTTACAGAACCCATCACTGCAATCTGTACTCCTCCATAAACTGGCCATCACTACACACCAGACAAAAGGTTCACTGGCTCACACTCATTTACAAAACCCTCCTTGGTCTGACTCCACCTTATCTGCAAATCCTCTTACCATACTCCTACTCTCCATACAATACCCGATCTTCCAATCCCATACTCCTACTCTACATACAATACCCGGTCTTCCAATCACATACTCCTACTCTACATACAATACCCGGTCTTCCAATCACATACTCCTACTCTACATACAATACCCGGTCTTCCAATCACATACTCCTACTCTACATATAATACCCGGTCTTCCAATCACATACTCTTACTCTACATACAATACCCGGTCTTCCAATCACATACTCCTAAACGTTTCTAAAACAAAGACCTCACTTGGTCGCTCTGCTTGTCCCCGTTACACTTGCTACCTTGTCTGTCTTGTTTTTGCCATTTGCTATATGCCACTGTTATTGTCTGGTCTGTCCCTCTTTGTTGGATGTTCTGTCTGTTTTTAACATTTTTATCCCCATCCTTTCACCTCAAGAGGCTAGCCGTGTTTGTAAATAATAATTTGTTCTTAAGTGACCTGCCTGGTCAAATAAAGGTTAAAAAAATGTTTTTTTAATTAAACCAACTGGTCACCCTGAATCCACACATCAACACACTTCTTAGCTGTGCATAGCCCCTCGAACACCACAGGTGTTTGGTGAAAGGATATTCCTGGCATGCTTCTCTTTGACTGCGAGCTCTTGGGTGTTGATGGCTTTGTTGATGCTCACTGCCTGTAGGGGGAAGCAGAGAGGTAAGAGTCTGAAAATCCACCATTATTCCATTCCAGGACAGCTCACATCAGATTAATACCTTCAGATTAATCTAACTGGTCTCTCTGTTGTGGGCTGCGGCTAAAAAAAAAGCCACATACAGTGCACTCCATAAGTATTTGGACAGTGAGACATTTTTTGATGTTTTGGCTCTTTGAGGGTGTTTACATCCATATCGGGTGAACCGTGTAGCAATTGTAGCCCTTTTTATACATAGTCTTATACATTTTAGGAGACAAAAAGCAATTGGACAAATGAACATAAACTTAAATAAAGTCATTTAATATTTGGTTGCAAATCCTTTGCAATCAATGACTGCCTGAAGTCTGCGACCCATAGACATCAACAGACACTTGGTATCTTCCCTGGTGATGCTCTGCCAGGCCTGCAGCAACCTTCAATTCTTGCTTGTTTCCGGGGCTTTTTGCCTTCAGTCTGGTTTTCTGCAAGTGAAACGCATGCTCATTTGGATTGAGGTCAGGTGATTGACTTGGCCAGTGAAGAACATTCCACTTTTTTGGGCCTAAAAAACTCCTTGGTTGCTTTGACTGTATGTTTGGGATCATTGTCCTGCTGCATGGTGAAGTGCTGTCCAATGAGTATTGATGCATTTTTTTGGATCTGAGCAGATGTTTCTGTATAATTTGCATTAATCCTGCTGCTGCAGCCAGGAGTGGCATCATCAATGAACACAATTGAGCCAGTTCCAGTGGCAGCCATATATGCCCATACACCACCTCCACCATTTTTGACAGATGAGGTGGTATGCTTTGGATCATGGGCTGTAACTTTTTTTCTCCACTTTGCTCTTTCCATCACTCTGGCCCATGTTGATTTTTGTCTCATCTGTCCATAACACTTTGTCCCAGAACTCTAGAGGTTTTAGCTAACTGTAACCTGGCAATTTTATTCTTGAGGCTTACCAGGGGTTTGCATCTTGGGGTGAACCCTCTGAGGTTATGTTGGTATAGTCTTCTCTGTAGTCTTTGACACATCTACACCTACATCCAGGAGTGTTCTTGATCCATTCAACAGGGGAAAAGGGGTTTTTCGTCACCATGCCAAGTATTCTTCTTTCATCCACTACACTGGTTTTCCGTGGTCTGCCAGGTCATTTGCAATTCCTGAGCTCACCAGTGTTTTCTTGCTTCTTAACAATGTACCAAACAGTTGATTTTGACACACCTAATGTTTTGACTATGTGTCTGATTGACTTATTCAGATTTTTTAGCCTCATGATGGCCTGCTTTACTGTCATTCACACTTCTTTGGTCCTCGAGTTTGTGAGAGACAACAAGAACAGACTCCAAATGCAAATGTCACACCAAGAATCAACTCAAGACCTTTTGTTCGCTCTCTTCTGCATGACGTAACGATGAAACAAAACACACCTGCCCAAGAAACAGCTGAGCAGCCAATCGTCCAATTACTTTTGCTCCTCTAAAATGTAGGGGACTATGTATAAAAACGGCTACAATTGATACATGGTTCACCCGATATGAATGTAAACACCATCAAATTAAAGCTGAAAGTCACTGTTCTATTTCAAATCCAATGTGCTGGAGTAGAGAGCCAAAACAACAAAAAATGTCTCACTGTCCAAATACATTTGGACTGCACTGTAAATGATTCCCATAAACTGTCCCTAATAATGATTATTATTCTTATTAACCCTTTGGGTGTGAACTCTCACACACATCACACCTAATAACGGAGAACCTGACACCGAATCACACCCATATACTCACACACAGAAAGAAACACACACACATATACTCACACACAGAAAGAAACACACACACATATACTCACACACAGAAAGAAACACACACACATATACTCACACACAGAAACAAACACACACACATACACTCAAACACAGAAAGAAACACACACACATATACTCACACACAGAAACAAACACACACACATATACTCACACACAGAAACACACACACATACACTCACACACAGAAACAAACACACACACATATACTCACACACAGAAACACACACATATACTCACACACAGAAAGAAACACACACACATATACTCACACACAGAAACAAACACACACACATATACTCACACACAGAAAGAAACACACACACATACACTCACACACATATACTCACACACAGAAACAAACACACACACATATACTCACACAGAAACAAACACATACACACACATGGACATGTACACACTCTCTCTGTCTCTTGCACACCTCAGGCCTATTTTCCATCTGTTGATTTATTGAAGGCAGAGCTCAGATCTGCAACACTAACACTGGCTTTACAGCTATAACACCTCCAATAATGACCTCACAGAAAACAGACTGAAAATGACACATTTTCTCCAAATCAAGACATACATCTTACACGGCCACACTGGTACTGTTCAAACTGAGCTCGAGACACATATTTACCCCATAATATTTAATGCATTACACTGCAATCATTTTTATTGAACAAAAACAGGTTTTTTGAACATTCCACAACCTTCCCAGTTTTTTGTTTTTTTGCCCCATCCCAACTTTTTTGGAATGTGTACACGCATCAAATTCGGAATTAGCGTATATTTAAAGGAGTCAATAAAGTTGACAAGGTAAAACATTAAATATCTTTTCTTTGTACAGTTTTCAATTAAATATATGTAAAAGAGAATTTACAAATCACTGCTTTTATTTGCATTTTACATACTGTCCCAACTTTTTTGGAATTGGGGTTTGTACTTCAGAAATGATGAAAGGGACTGCAGAAGGTCTGCTTTGAGCTTCACCAAAAATGTGATGAACAAACGGGAACCAGCCATGAAAGCCCAGTGTGAAAGAACGCAAGGACAGGGCCGTTGGAAGTGTTCTATGAAACTCGGAGGCGTTTTGCTTTGCACATGCAGGCACACTGCTGTTAGGAAGAGAGAAAGGGCTTCTGCAGCAGCACACAGGGCAGTGCTGTTTCACTTCTGGCTTGGTGGTTCTCAGGAAGAGGAACAGGGGTGTTTCTGCACCTCTTCCCACAGAGCTCTCCACTGCGTTTCACTCCCTTTCCTCACAGCCGTTTCCTCACTGCCTCAAAAACATGCATTTTTAAAATAAGATAGAAGAGTGTGGAGCCTATAGAACTATATAAATCCCTTCCCAAAGAGCACCTCTGCATTTGTAATTTCATTATATAACCATTTGAGCCCACTTGATGTCTGCCGTATACTTGACATATATTTTTTTTGGAAAAAAATGTGCTGATGCAGAGAACCAGTGGTTAAGCTGCCACGTGAACTGAACTGGTGTGAATATGAAACTTGTGTAATGTCCGGGACCCACTGGAGGACCTTGGGACAACCTACGTATGGAAATAATTACTTACTGTATGGTATAATTGTCCCATATTCACACTATTCAAATGAACACACTAGTTTCACAAACTAGTTCCATGCACTGCACCAGTTACACTGCACTGGCATTAGTGGTGTCTTTAGAAACATTTTAATTCCCCTTTGCTCAAATATTAAGCTACATTTTAATAAGGAGGAAGGTCACAGTAAAAATATTACTCTTTACGTGAGCTGTTCTCTTGGAAAACTTTGGCAACCACTGAACATACTAAATTGTAGTGTGTCTATATTATGAAGTAGCAGCAGACACCATTAATACTGTCTTTAATACAGCGATGTGAGGACTGCATCTGCTTCAATCTATTCCAGTGAATCCCCAGCAGAGCCACGTTGACCTGCCATGACTTTCACATACTCCCTCAGTCACAATGCAGTGACCTTTAACTGATTTAGCCCGTCAGCTCACACTACCTCACACAGTCAAGTTTAGCGATTAACAGGTGAATAGTGTCTTGGCACAGCGTGGACAATATCCTTCAGCTCTGTTGCCTTCAAATGTAAAGGTTTCTGGCTGTGGAAGATGTTTATTTTGCTGAAAAGGACATGTTCTGTTGTGGCATGCGGTCCTAAAAAACTCATTCCTGAAAATGTCACATGATCCCAGTTAAGCACTAAACAGGTCACCCACTGCAAGGGAAGTCCATTACGATTATCTGTGTGCGTTGACATTCAACAGCACAAATATTCACATCAAAATCTGCTTTATGATGAGAGCACATCAAATACTTACAGCATACTCACAAATATGTATAAACTAAAAACAAAGCAATGCAGTTATTTTAATGAGACTGAAATGTGATTGGTCAATAGATGGTCAGAGAACACTGTTCACTTACAGCCAGAGAGAAGCACAATGCAGTTCAAGTTCAGACAATATTTAATTTGAACTGAAATGGGTTTAAAATTTAGCCAAAGATGTGGATTCTGCTGTCCCTAAGATGTCAAAAGTTTATTAAAAAAACAACGCCAGAACATCCTTCAGAGCACCGGTGACTACTGGCATTTAATCGTTCACGACAAGCCTCTCTAAAAAGATTTTTTTACGTGATTTTTAAATGACTGCTTTTATGCTAATTATGGCTATCACTCCACAATTCAGATATGAGTAACCAGAGAAAATCAAATTTAAAAATTGAGGGGGACACCAAGGCCGTGGACCATACAGCAGTAGATTACACTGGCTGTTCATTATTCCCACACCCTTCTTCATCTGTTTCTCTGAGCTTCTGCACACACCACCACCCCCTCCACCAGCTGTTCATCCCCCTTAGTCATTCAATGGTGCAGCACAAATGACTGGAACAGGAGAATTATCGCACCCATCTTTCATTCTCAGCCATTCCATAGAAAGCAATGTCTATAAAGAAACACATTAATGACACGTCCAAGAACGTTGCAGCATTTTCCCATGAACTCATAAAGTTTTCATATCTTCCTTTTGGGAATCCACTAAAGCTAAGAAAACTTCTGCACACTTATAAACATATAGCCTCCATATGTTCCACACATAGCACTCTTTCTGGTATGGTGCAGTACTTGTTATTTGGTTATTTTAATACATAATAATGAGAACAGGTCATTCAGCACATCTAGGCTTATCATTCACCTACAGCTCAGAGAATAACCAGCAAATGCATACTGATCCATGACCATCTCGCTGCAGTTGTATAGACAGACAGACAGAAAGACACACATTGCTGGATTTAATGAGCGAAGTCAGGAAAGCGCCGTTTTGCATAATATGAATAAAACGTGTGTATTATTATTGAGCTTTGCTGTGCACTCTGGTTTCTTATACCTAATCTCATTAATTGTCTTCTCGTGTGACTTCCTCTGTCCCTGTTATGATCAAACTGTGAAATTTCAGTCTTGGTCATCTTGGTCAACCTTTAGTGAATCGGGATGTATGACCCAGGTGACAACTGTGAACACAACGTAGTTTTCACAGCTGGGTGGGGTTCTAGCAAAGAGTTCTGAGCACCCCACACAGTAAAAAGAGGAGGCTGTGAGCACCCCACACAGTAAAAAGAGGAGGCTGTGAGCACCCCACGAGGCTGTGAGCACCCCACACGGTAAAAGGGGAGGATGTGAGCACCCCACACGGTAAAAGGGGAGGCTGTGAGCACCCCACACGGTAAAAGGGGAGGCTGTGAGCACCCCACACAGTAAAAGGGGAGGCTGTGAGCACCCCACACAGTAAAAGGGAGGCTGTGAGCACCCCACACAGAAAAAAGAGGAGGCTGAACTCATTCGGAACCAAAATTTCCCCTGGTAATGACGCTGAATTGTCTGCAGGAGTTTCAGCAATTCAACCAAGTAAAGACATTTTTTTATCCCTGTGACCATGAATATTTTCATCTGATAGACCAGCTCTTCCCTCTTCCTAAAGACGCATAGAGGTAAAACTGCAGGAGAAGGATCCGGAAAGTGTGACTCACTGCTGATGAGCATGTTCTAACTTGGCGCAGAGGGTAAGAGGCAGTACGGGGGAAAAACTGGGTCTGACTTCCTGTCTCAACATTCCCTGACTTTCCCCCTTCCAGTAGGGTAAAAGTCTAATTTCCCTATAAGGCAAACACTGGAAAACCCCCTTATACAGACTGAGACAGCGCTAATGTCCAACTTTACCATCATCTATCCAAAAAAATGATAATTTAAAAAGCATTTTTATCTACATTTACCAAGAAACTTGAATGATTATCACTTTCATGATTTAATCTTAAGATCTAATCTTGTTTTTAATACAAGTTTTTGTCAAAGTGATTGCAATAATAAACTTTTCCTGGCCCAGAACCAAGTGAGTTTTAATGAGCTCAGCGCCAATCACAAGACAAGAACATCACCCAGTGTACGATTTCTTAGAGACCGCAAACTGCTCTCCAATGTCACTGCTAAACACAAAAGAAAATATGATTCCGATAAACACAAGCATACAAATAGCAGCTGATGCCGGCACTGCATTTCGAAACGATTATGTTCCTTCAACTGTCCACTGCCTGGTCACCGAAATTGCGCCACCACTTCCTGTAACATTAAAAGCTCTCTTAATACAAATAATTAGTTTGCAGAGCATCACAAACGAATTCTTCAAATCAGCCCGATTTCATAGATCAAGGGGGGAAATACATTTGCAACATATCATAGCATAAATGCAAGGTGTTATAACTAGGCTACTTTTCACATTCGGTGAGCTGTGAAACATTAATAGCTATTTGCTTGCTGTATAGCGGATTCACACCTTAAGACACGTGCTTTCTTGAAGGCAGATAAACGAAAACAGTAGCCTAAACTAAAGGAAATGTTTGCATATAGGCCCTACTTAATATTTTCCAGACTGCTATTTTGTATTAATGTTTTTCTTTTGTAATAGGCTAAGTAACCTAGGCTATATCCTATTATTCACAATTTCAGTCGTTTGCATATTTTTCTTGCATAAAGTTTGGCTCGGAATGAACTGTTTTCAAAACTCTAATTGCAGAATTAACAACTGTAGCAATACGATAGCCTACTGATGGTTAGAACACTGATTCATGTGTCTGTAATAATTGCTATGCCTGGACACGCACATATTGACATGTCCAGTAGCTACGCAATAAACTATTCGCTCCTAGGCTCGCCTGTAGCCAAACTTTTTCCCACACGCGGGATTGTACCTCAGTGCAGAGTGCAGACCCACGGCTTTCCCCCGAAACACCTGTTTCTCCCTAGGCACGTAACGCGCCACCGCCAAACTCGCATAGAGCGGAACCACCTATATGCAGCTGCATTGCCCAATGCCCATGACCAGCGGGGTTTCCACATGAACTCACAGCATGGTGCCTCAACCGAATAAACCAACATGCATGATGCCAGGACAAACACACACACACGCAAGGAACATCTGTTGCGCTTCGGGAAAAAACATCAGGCATCAAGACAAACTTGAGATCTTACCATTTTACTCAGATCCATACTGACGTTACCAAAATAAAATAAAAACTCAAGGACAAAAACTATACAAATAGCGAGCTAGCGTGATGGCTACTTCGACAAAGAAAGATAGACGTGAAAGAACAATGAAAGTCCGCTTTGTGAAGGGAGAGGAGGTGGTCCTTTAACTCAACATGTGCATGCCCCAAACTGGTATAAAAAAAGTCTCCTTGCGCTCCCTCCCTTATGAGTTTTTTTTTTTTTTTCGTCCCTAGAACTCACTGGCAGCAGTGTGAAGGGGGCTCCATTCGCCACTGACTACGACCGAACAGATCAGAAGATAATCTACAACCAAAAAATCACCTCGGTCCGTTTTTGCATAGCCTATTTCTACTCATGCTTTCGCTCCGAAAAGCATGACGGTAAAATGCAGACATGGTTACCCACGACTGTCTTTCTCTCCTAATCTGTGGCGATGTGGCAACTGCAAGCTTTAGTCTAAACGTCGGAGCCAACCAGAAAGAGTGAAGCCTCAACCAGAAAGGAGGCGATGCGTCTTCTCAAACGCAATAATATAAACAACCACGGAGACTGCGATGACAAATTGTTTATAAATGGCGCTGTACAAAAACAAATGCAGAGTAAGTGACATGATTGATTGAAAGATGGAGCAAGTAGCCTACGGATGATGTAGGTTAGTTTAGAACTTGCACACAAGGGGAAACGTTGCTCTCACATTCAAGGCATAAAAAACACATAAATGAGAGGGAAGCCGAGATACATGCAGGAAATAATCTAACCATGCCGGATTTTTCATAGCCCTACATTTTATACCATGGCACAGAACAGCTGCTTGCACGTAGGCATAGCCTATATCCCCATATGCAAAAGGCCTGTAAAAATCCTATAAAAATCACATGCTATAAACAAAACTTATAAAATAAATATGTGGTGGAGAACTAGGTATAGGCCTACATTTCAGACTAAAATTAAATAGTTCCCTAACATACATGGGTACTCCTTATTAAAAAAACTGAGAGATTGTATAGGAATTGTATACAAATAGGCTTATATAATATAATAATAATATTATATTATAAAACGTTGCAAGTATGATCATATGATTTTTACAGACCTTTGTTTTGCATACGTGTCAGCACCACCGCAAACTCTTAACTTAATATTCAGCATTCGAACAATCCCGATGTGGCTCCGCTCTTTAAAAGACCATGTCTTGTTGTAGCCTACAAGTAATCTATATTTTTAAAATATGGGTATTGAATAAAGCCTATTCTTTACTAATAACAACGCAAGAAAGTTTAGTGCCGCCACGTTTAACGCCACCTTGACTTTTTCATGCCACCTTTAGCCTACTACTCAGTAAACGGCGCCATCTTGTGGATGCCTAGCAGTGGTGGAGTTTATGGTAATTTAATATGCAAAGCAAGTTGTATTAGACAAAAAGACGATCATTGTTGACGGTGGCGTTTTAAGCAAAGTAAAGCTCGCCACAAGTGATTCATTACACATTATTAACCTGGAGATTTCAGTAAAAAAAATACACTGCAGGGCTCATTCTGGGTTTTAAGTATACGACATTTAGAGAAAATTATGCTTACTTATCTGCTTAACGTCCAGTAGCCTATACTCAATAATCATAGTATGGAAGGGTGCTGAGAATCAGAGCCCTATCTACTGTGCCCTGTCTCCTGCGTAGGTTACAATGTACAGTGCACTGACAGAAGTGTGCTGTTTAATGTGCACTGTTTAACCGCGACGTGAAGTACGCAAAAAAACATCCTCAATACTATTTTCCAACCGTACTGTGGAAGTGTCATAAGACGTTCCACCTTTGCGCGGCCATGTCAAGTGTTGTTTTTGTTGTAATTGAAGGAAACTGTCAGCGAAGCGCCTCATTTTTAAAACGAAGCTTCACATCATATTTATACGACCAAAATGTTCATGTGGCCTACGTCTTGAAGTGTGCCCCCGAATATACTCAGCGAAACCCCGGAAGTAAATGTATCATACAGGGGTTTAAAGTATACTATATTTAGAGAAAATTTTGTCTACTTAATTACTTTTTCGTCCCGTCTACTCAACAAGCCTATCTATAGTATGGATGGGCGCTAATTCAGACACGGCCAGGTCCACCCACCCTTCATGATCTCACGTCGGCGCAGGACCACGTCATTATTTTGCCTCCTTCAGTGTAAAAATAAGCTACCGTAATGTGAATTTAGCTAGCTGGCTAGAACATTAGATAACGACGAAATAAATAGCAATTCATGTTTGGACTAGCTAGCTGGCTATCACATTACATAACAGCGAAATAAACAGCGATTTAGTGCAAGGGCAGAGTTTGCGAAGAAGCATGTCTCATGAATAGCTAGCTGGCTAGCACATCAAATAGCTGCAATCATCGGGAAATTGGAAAGAGTTTGCATTAATAAGTAACATCACCGAGCTAGCTATACCTAATTACCGATTGCTGTAATGTACTGCTAGCTAACGTTGCAGACATTATATAAATAATATATAATGCTCAGCTGGCTAGCACGTAACTTAAATTACCGGGAAATTGGTCAGTCAGTTAAAATAGCTAACTACGAGCAATATGACGCGGTTCTGCGCTGACGTGAGATCTTGAAGGGCTGGCGGGACCAGAGTTGTTATGACACCGGACCGTGCCGACTGTGGCCGGTAGCTCCATAGGCCCATTAGGCCGACGCACAAGTGGCGACCTCTGTCGGTCGATCGGGTGCCCGTAGATAGCAGTCAAAGCTGCATATGAAAGGTCTTCCTCCAACTCCGCTCTATGGGAGCATAGCTGTAGTCTACAATGTAAAAAGAAGCAGCTTGTGACACCACGTGTTTCCGAGGAGAACAAACAAAAAAATAAAATAAATTAAATCAAATGCACTGCAGAGGCTGAATATCGACTGAATTCTAAATTTTTATTAATGCCAAAGTCCTGTTTCAAACTGAACTGTCAAAGAGTGAGAGAAATCTGCCTAAAGTTATTATTTTTTTAAACAGAAATGACAGAGAAAAAGCTAAAAGTAGGAAAATAAATCCCATGCTGTGAACAGCTATTTTACTGGAAGAAGCTTGGATGAACAGAGGACTCTCATTGAAACTGACTGGAAAGTGATATGTGCAACCCCCTCCAGCCCATAGATGTACACAGGCTGTCTAATCACTGCCCGGACTAATGAGGTCATCAGGTCATCTTCTCTTTCAAAGCTGTCTACGCTCACTCTCCACAGTGATGACACAGCATTCGTGTACGCAGGACGCAGGAAGGACAGACTCAGAGTGAGGGGAGAGAGGAGAGAAGAGAAAGAGAGGGGCATGAGAGAGAAAGAGAGAGAGAGGGAGAGGGCTGGTGGGATTAGGGTCCTGCTGTCAGCGTGCACACACACAACCGCATACAGACATGTGTGCACGCACGCGCACACACACACACACACACACATACCAAAGCACAAACATGCTGAGTCATGTTTAGTTCATCAGCGTTAAATACCGTGCTTTAAAAAACTTGTATTTACACTCATCTGAATTATGGGAGGACATGATGCACTTTGAAAAGCCTCAACATTTATAGCTGAAAATCTTACTTTTTCCAGACATACTGTACAGTGAACCATTATGTGTGCTCTTTCCACCATATCAGCCTCTTAAGCCCTATTCGGACGGGATAAGTTTTACTGGGGGAGGTGGGGTAATGTAATTATTACCAGAGGATCTCCATTATTTTAGTCCCATCCGAATCTGCCAAGTCTGTAACTTTTACGGACTGCGCGCCAGTAAAGATTCTGGCATCTTTTACCCACTGTTAAATGCCCTGTAAAATTAACTCCAGATTAAAGCAATCCCGTGCAAATTGACATGTTGGTTAAAATCCTGTTATTTTCTGTGAGAAATTAGTTTTCCCAGTCTTTTCTCCTGGTTTTTTTCACATATGAGGCATTCAACGATGCCTTTGGTTGTACTCTGTTCGGTCCAAGTGCAAGCAACACTATTGGCCGACCTCTACATTAAGTGTAACGTTACATTAAATAAGAATTAAAACAATTAATTTAAAAAAACAGGATCAAAAGTAGGCTACAGTGGAGCAATGCTTGTGGCAGCTTTAGGAAAGCTATTGTAGCCTAGTTATACATGCATGTTATGACCTAATTGTGTAGCCTACTATTTTTCTCAAGCTAACGTTAATAAAGAGGTGTAATGCAGGGTTTCTCCCGCTTTTTGTGGACAGTTTGCCATTGTGTCGACATTTTATTTATTTTTTTAGGCACCTGCATTTTTTCAATTGCTCCCTGCCGTAAGAAATCAGTTTGCAGTGAAGATAGGACGTGTAACGTTGTATGATGCTGGAATGACCTTCCCTGGATCCTGTGGGAAGCACAAACTGTTTCGGTTTTAAATCGAGACTCAGAGTGACCTTTATAGTCTATCATTCAAAATATGTCCTCTGTAATACACATATAGCCTATACATTGACTGAGTCAGGCTGTTCTGAAAATACTGCCTGAAAACTACTGTAGTCACCAGGCTGACTGTAAATTGCCAGGAGGCAACTTCTTTATAAATGGTGTTAAACCAAAAATAATGATTGATTGATTGATTGACACACTGAGAGTGAGAGTGTCAGTAATAAGAGCAGTCAACCATGGTTATGGCATAGCTGCATGCTGTGCCTGTCATGGTTATTGGCAGCCTCGGTTGTTTCTGCGGTTGTTATTCTTATTGGCGTCGTCGGGGCGCTCTATCTGATTTTTTTCCGCCTCTGTTCCGGTGTTCGGATCTCGTCCGGCTATTATTCCTCACATCTGTTTGAGTTTCCTACAGGTTATAAATAGCTCAGAACTTCCGTCTTCCTGCACTTCGATATTGTCTTTGCTATTTTGACAAACGAAGTCGGTAACGGTATAGGAATTCGGTCACTGCATTTCTGGTTTGTACAAATGAGAAGTCTGGTTATTATTAGGATTAGATTGGTTTATTCTTTTCTTTCCAATCTTTCGCTTTATCCTAAATCTCTCAACTTGTTACCTTTTGTGTTTAGCTCTTTTTCTACAAGAGCTTAGGTAACTTTCCTTCACCCGTTTACTTGGGTTTTTTTTTTGGTTTTCAACCTCTCGTGTGTGCTCTTTGTTTAGAGCGTGATGTTCTTTTGTTATTTATACTCGCTATTTTCAAGTCTAGTCTCTGTTTAAGGTAGTTTTCATTTGGCTTCTGCCGGGAAGTTTTTCTCCCATTCTTTTGTTTCATTCCTTCCCTGGTGCGCTTAGATCCACTTTGTGGCGAATCTTCTAGATACGCTTTTAGATTCCTTATCGGTTCTCCGAACCTTACACCAACCCTTACAGTGCCACTGTTGGCCAGTGTACCCATCGAAGCGTGTCTCTGTTGGATCTGGGTCAAGTGATGACCTGTGCATGGCTCTTTCGTAAGACTGGATCTTGATTTAGCAAAGGTAACCCTTTCTGCTGGTGTACACTCCCTTCCAACTACACACTTCTGTCACAAACAACTAAGCAGATGCATTCCAAGTGACTTGGACCAAGATCAGTGTTCAATTAGCAGCTCAGTAAAATCAAACACATGAAAAGCTCTGTTAGCAAGAAAAACTACTGGACTGTGTGTCTGGGAACCGCCTTTACACATGGTGACTAGACTACATGTTTCGTAAATATACAAAAAATGGGAGCTCGCCACTGTTGTGGGGCTGCATTCAGCTCTGTTCAAAAATCATCCTAAATGTAAGGACATGTTTTATTCTGAGTGGGCACATCTCAGCGTACAGCACACAGCGCTACAGGCAAATCCTCACTGCGGTAAAGAACAGGGCCCTCCATTGCAATTCGCATATAGCAGCGCTATCATTCAGACTGCTTGCTTTTCTCAGTACTGAACAATCAATTACTACACAAATGCGCATTTTCCCATTTAAAAGTACTCCTGGAGACACAGAATATTGCGGAATGGTGAACAGAGTGAAACTGCTTTCAAGAGCGGCAAAGCATCTGCCAGGGCACACGGCGGCACAGCCTAATTCATTTGACATAATCACATACAGACGTGCTCAAATTTGTTGGTACCCCTGGTAAAGATGAGTAAAAAGGGTTATAAAAAATTTACCGTTTGGTGAATTAGCTTAATCTCACACTGAAAAAATGAGAAAAATCCGTCCTTTAATTGACATTCATTTATTATGAGAAAAAAAAATCCCTCATCAAGAAATAATTATTTTTAACAAAACCATGTTGGCCAAAATTATTGGCACCTCTGCATTTATATATAGAATACAGTATTCATTTTTAATATTTGGTCGCATATCCTTTGCATCCTGATGTTTGTGACCCAACAACATCAAATGACTCTTGATATCTTATTTTCTGGTACTCTTACAAGCAATACTATAACGTCTCTGCATTTGAATTTATCTCTATGAGAATTGGGGGGTGGGACTAGATTTAGCTGTAAATTACACTGGAACAGTATGGAACGCATGGTTGGCTAAATGGCTTTAAGTTATCAAGGGTCTGACGTATCAAACAAGCCTTAAACCATCACTCTGCTGCTAGAAATACAGTAGATATGACTAGATAACTTGAATGGTTTCTTCTCCTGACTTATTTTTCCATAGAGTTCAATAGAAAAATTTGTCAGGAGAAACAACCCTTAACGTGATCCATCCATATCTACATTGGCTACCCTCTGCTTTTTGCTCTTTTCTGAGCCTGGACCCTATCCAACCGTTCCCCTTCCTCTGGTTGCAGATGCAACTTTATTCTTACTCTCTGTGAGAATTTAGTCGGTAGAAGGCCTACCTGATTTCGCTCAAAAAAAAAAAAGTTTTCCTTTTCCATTTCCGAACTGTTAGCACCTCCCTTTCGTCTGGACAGGCATACTTTGGGAATTGGGTTGGGGACATGCTGAATGGAACTCTTAACACGATCCACTGTCAACGACCCGTAACAAACTTTTTGATTAAATATTTGGAGTAAAAAGTATGGAAGGACACATTAAACTTTCCGGTTTTCGAAAATATACAGAATCAATTGTCTTTTTTGCACACCCTGCGGGTTCATATGCTGTACCTTCTATTCCCACTAAGGGAATAACTTCAGTCAATGCTCAGCAATCAGCTCAGTGACAATCAGCTGTCATAACCTATTACAAGCATTTTAGCCATATTACAGTGCACATTACATGCACATTACATTGTGTCTTTGAAGTCTGTTTTTTCAGTTGGAGCTCTCTTATCACGGTGCCCTTTCTGTTTGGATTCGATGACATATTGTTACATATAGGTTACAAAAATCTAATTCAGAATGCAATGACAAATTAATAGAATTTTTACATTGCAAATTATCTTACAGGTGGGGTCAGTAATAACACATTTGACCACACCTTCCTTGTGGCTTGGGGGCCTGTCATCAGATGACAGAAACACAATTACTTTGTTATCACAATGAATCTAAATTTATTTCTGGGGAAATTTTTAAAAAATCTATGACTGCAGTCTGCAGAATTTTGACCAGAGTTGGTTCAGTAGTAGCCTACTACAGTGGTTGCTAATCTCGATCTTGAGGGACCCCTGTGTATGCTGGTTTTTGTTCCAACCACAATGGCAATCCCAGAATTTTAACCCCATCATGCAGACCCCCTAGTGGCCATGGTGCCAATGCCAAGATTTTGCTCAACTCAAGTATTAATTTGTCCTGCAACCAAACTATGAGTGGAAACAACAAACTCCATGTTTTAGCTTTATTAGTTCACGGTTCGTGACAACTCAAATACAGAGTTTTTAAGTGTCACTATTGTTGCGTAGCAAGTCCATTTAACAAGCAACCCCCCACCCAGTGTCACCTGCAACTATATCTACCCATGCTTGACAATAACGTCTATATTTTTTCACCACCTAAAATTCTGTCATAGCAACAATAATAAAAAAAACCCAACAATAGCCCAATCATATGCCAAAAAAGCTGTGAAAAGCCCTGCTCACTCGAATGCAAAATAAACATATGAAATTCTTGTGTAATTATACCACGTCATTCTACTATCAATATCTGCGACTAAATATGACATAAATATCCAATCCTACCATTGGTTTTACAAAATTCATGGTAATTTCTTGTCTGGGACAATCCGTTTGAGAAATATACAACACTTCATAACGCTATTACACTGTCTGAAACGTTGACGCGTAATACCCCCCACGCAAACCTGTCTAATTTTTTCATCAAACCTGTTTAATTTATAGCTTTTATCCAATATAGGACATTATAATCTTAGCAACAGTGTTTGCAATGTCTTATTAGATGCTTTGAACAATAAATTGCAGCCGGGGGTAACAGAATTTCTTGTGTTATTAGTGGCCGTGACATGGCCATGAAAACTAAACATTTGTCAGATAACGAAGAATTCAAAGACAAAGCAAATGATGAGACGAAAATTGCTTTGTGTTAATAAATTTAAGGGAAAAATTATAAAATGTGTTCAACAATGTAATTAGAACTGGTCAATCTCAGTCTTTAATTTGATCTGTTAAAAATGTTGTTACTTTTTATGTAATTGTTTGCAATATAGCACAGTAAGTACAATGTGAACATGAGACTTTTATTATTTATGGCATGGATAGCTATTTCTGACATAATGGTATAATCCCTCTAAACATGAAAAGCACCTAATTAAGAAATATTAACACCTTGTTAAAATTATTGGATTGCAATTGTTGTTGGAACGGGAGGCGCTGTTGCTACCTATATAGCGTAGTATTGCATTGATAATGGAATTTGAAATGCCTTGTTAAAGAGTGCAAATATAAGGTAAATTACATTTAAATTATAATTTTGACGCCATTATTGCATAATTGCATGAAATATGCCTGAGCTGAACGTGCATCCGACCTGGGACTGCCTCAGGTAAACGATGACTGGTGGTGTACATGTGGTAACTGTGCCGCAATGCCAATTGAAATGAAATTGTTTGCTGCAATGAGTGGGACCGGGCTCACCGGGTCTCATTTGTCATCTGTGGAGCAAGAAACGGATGAATAGGGAAGAGTCTGTCTGACTACACACCCTGATTTTGAACACGACATGCATAAGGGGGTTTTGGTGACATTCTTCAGGATCCCCAAAATGAACTGGCATAAGAGACCCCGACCTAGAGGCCTGGGAGGAGAAATTAGTAAAGAGTAACACTTCTGGATAGGCTAGCTAATGTTTTCACTTTACCAAAAGTAGATAAATGAAGGGCTGTCTTTTTACATTACATTACATTATAGACATTTAGCAGACGCTCTTATCCAGAGCGACGTACATAGTGCATTTTTCTAAATAAAGCTAAATCAATGGCTGTATTTCCCCAATTTTTCTCTGGAGACTCCAGCTAATGGTGGTGACATTTTTTTCAGTTGAACTGTAGTGACGCTTGCCAGAGAGTAATGTTAGCCTCTCTCAAATAACCGCTTCCAGGACTGGTAGTAATGTCCAGCCCCTCTGGTTGTATTCAGTGGGAGTGGCAACCTGTGACTGGCTTTGTCTGATGCCTGTCCTGACGGGCACGTGATCACCAAAACTGGACGATTGAAGATTGGAAAAACTTCGCCTCATTTGAAAAATTGTGAATTCTGCTGTGACATGCAGATGGTAGGGTCGGAATTTGGCATTTAACAGAACGACTCCATGGATCCATCCTGCCTTGTGTCACTGGTGCAGGCTACTGGTAGTGGCCCCTTAATACAAATTGAGCATAATTTGAATGCCACAGTATACCTAAGCATAATTTCTGACCATGTGCATCCCTTTATGGCCACAGTCTACCCTTTTTAAGGGGATCCTTCCAGCAGGAAAATGTGCCATGTCACAAAGCATGCATCTTCTCAAGCTGGTTGCATGGACATGACAGTGAGTTCAGTTTACTCCAATGGCCTGCACGGTCCCCTGATCTCAATCTAATCGAGCACCTTTGGGATGAGATGGAATGGGAGGTCCACATCATGAATGTGTGGCCAAAAAACCAGCAGGAACTGTGTGATGCTATTGAGTCAACATGGACTAAAATCCCTAAAGAATGTTTCCAGGACCTTGTTGAATCCATGCCGTGAGGAATTCAGGCAAAAGGGGGTCCTGTCTGGTACTAGGTAGGTGAACCTAATAAAGTAGCCACTGAGCATACATATCCGCTTATTAATAGTATCTTTAAATTTACAAAAAGTTTGGAAGTTTAGTGATTATTATAATTTTTTTTACACACACAAGTCTGGAAGTGGTATAGCTGTAACTCACTTCCGCCTATGACACACCCTCTAGTGTACGTTTATTTGTGGTTGTGGTGTGCTGCCCCACAGAATTGTGGGATATTAAAGTCCTCCGGTGGCGCGCTGCCGCCATGACTCCCAGAGAGAAGCGGTGGATCGCGCTTATCTCTGTGGTGGTGATTTCTCTCGCGGTCCTCTG
This sequence comes from Ilyophis sp. 1 JC-2022, assembly GCA_022702515.1. NCBI lineage: Eukaryota > Metazoa > Chordata > Actinopteri > Anguilliformes > Synaphobranchidae > Ilyophis > Ilyophis sp. 1 JC-2022. The sequence goes on along the minus strand of CM040402.1, from coordinate 88,914,009 downwards.
TCTAGCTCTTTATTTTATTCCGACTTTTCTTTATATACTGTTAATTATAGGCGTCTCTTATATTGTTTTCTTTTATCACACGAACGACCCGCCATCTCACAGCAGGGAAGGCCATCATCCTCGGCCTACTCTGATAATTCCGCCGCTTTTCAGACGCTGGTTGCCGGCGAAGACTGCTAACGGTGTGCCGTCGGGCGTAAGAGTCAGTGCAAGAGTCAGTAGGGGTCGTTTCGTGAAGGGAGATCTTAGAGATACTGTTGGATTAAGCAGTGAGAAACGTGTGGAGAGCACCGGTCTTTTTAGGAAAGAGGCAGAACTCAGCGCCTCGTTGTTGTTTAGTCCGCGGGACATACTCATGGGAAGTTATCTTGGGAAGCCAGACAGTCCCTCGGCCGTTGGAAGGTTCGGTGGCGCCGAGACGAGGGAACTCCGGGAGAGGCTGTCCCGACCCAACCACGCAGTTTATACCCCCAACAGAAGGCTGTCATTTGGGTGAGTGCGTTAAACGAGTCTTTGGTTATATCATATTATCAATGACTCATGTTTAGCTGGCTAGCTACCTTGGTCAGCGACCAGTTGCGCCTGGAAATTGGTTTAGCTAGCTGCGACGGCTAATGCTAGCCGTGTAAGTTAGCTTTCTCCCTAGTGAACACGTGAAGAATAGCTAACGCTAGCTATGTAAGAACTGTAACGTACACCTGGCCAGCCTGTCGGCTTGGTAGCAACGTTATTATGTGTCACTGACTTGGCGATCAGAAAGCCAGTTTATCATAAGAAGAGACTTTGTGATCCACACAGCCTTGATAAATGGCTGTTTTTCTGCTCAGCGGAGTACCTGGTGACTGGCCAACTCTTGAAAAATGCATAAAGTTCAGTGCAGATTTTCAGTCTTCCCTCCAAGATTTGAAAATGTGGGTGTAGCTGCGTGTTACTTACCGGGTGTGTTCCGTCCCGTTATGGTATGTCGACTGCTAGCTGGCTTTATTTAACGTTAAGTAGCTACTTGCAGTAGCGAACCGTTATTATAGCAAACCAGTTACGCTTATGTTTTTAACACAAAGTTTGCGGACTGTCGCGATTTCTCTATAGTCTGTGTGACTATACTGTCAATGCGTCTGATAAACGAACTAGAATAATTGCCTGACCGAATCTTTTCCACTAACGTTAGCTGCAAACGCGAAATAATTTGGAAACAAAAGCATATACTTTTTGAGATGCACCTGAAAGTGCTGAGAAGAACTGGCGATTGTCATTAATATATAGGTTTTGTTTATTTTTATTTATTATTTACATGTTTTTACGAATTGTAACAATGTCGAGCTATAAGCAAAGGTTATATACATTTTTTGTTCACAAAATCAATCGCGTTAGCTAATGGTTTTCAAATGTAAAGGACATTGTAAGTTTATTTTGAAATGTAATGGTATTGTGCTGTGTGCAGGGAGCCCTTGGGCACAGCGGGCCGGTTCACCATCACCCCGCAGCGACACTACCCCATCCAGAAGGCTGGCTGCTCGCCGATGGGCATGCTGGCCCCCGCTCAGTGGCATGGCTACAAGAAGAAGAACATCCTCACTCCCCGCAACTGTCCAGCAGTGCACAGCCCGGTCACCGTTAAGATCGCTCGGCCAGATCACAGCTTCACACGGTCCCCATTGTAAGTCGGGAAACAGTCACGATCTCCTCCTTCTGTGGTATCTAATTTAAGGCATAGCTGAACAGTCGAAGTGGCTGCTGGTTTTTCACATTTTGAAATAATACTAAATGAAACCTCTGGTGACACCTCGGTCGCCGAACTAAACTTAGCTGCGCCATGGCATCCAGTTAAATGGCATACAAAATATTTCGTTTTTAATGATTCTCTAAAAATCTTAAATATTTTGAATGTTTTTATTGATTTTTTTTTGTGTACTAATTTTGGAACCTGATAAAATGATTTTCTTGTTTTTTGGTTTCTGATGTCCTCGTGGGTTAGTAGTAAGAACTCAATCTGGACTTAATGTGTTTCCTGCAGTTTGAATCACCTGGGTTCCCCTCTGGGGACCCTCAGCCCGGGTTTGGGGTTGGGGGCAGGTGCCACTGCTGACCCCTGCTCCAGGGAGACTGTTCTGAGCGTGCTCAAAGAGAGCCGCAAGCGAGAGGTTGACGATGACGAGGACAGGAGTTACATGGATGGTCAGAAGAGCAAAAGAAGGTGAGGGCGTCCCCTCTGTCCCAGCCTCTTGGTATCGGCTTTAAAGAGATACTGCAGAGCCTTTTCTAAGGCCTTTTTTAGTGCTTCAATTTGAACTGGAACTCGTGAGTAGGTGTGGTCATATGAATATTCATACGGTCAAGGAGTGAAAGGGTGTGTCTTGGTGAACTGACTCAGTTTTGAACAAACGGAGCTCGCATGAGAAGCCCTCACCCATTTTATGTTAAGGATCTTGTGACGTCACGAATCCCGGAAACCAAGCCGTAAGCCTACACAAAAACTCAGAAAAAAACATTTTGACTAAACGTGAGATTCTCTGACATAAACAGTTTTTTGTCTTATGTGTTGAGCTTTCTGCACTGGTCCCCCAGAGTGATGAAAAGGGCGGTGTGTTGTAAATAAATCTTGTGCCCCCTCCAGACGCCATGGCAGCAGCGAGAGTTCCCAGTCTGCCTTTGAACCCCTGACCAACGGAACCCCGTCCCACCTGGTCCCCAAGTGAGTGTGTGGGTCCAGACATTTTATCAGCCCGCCGATTCTCATTTGGCCTCAGAGACGTACCTTTTCAAAAACTGCAATTAGTATTGAAGTATAAAAGGTTGTTTTAAAAAACTGATTGCGACTTGTGCTAGTTAAAATGTTACTGTTTGCCTCAGAGAAAGTTGCAGGGGAAAATATCTATTAATTGTAGATTGAGCAGTTATTGACTAAAGCTACAAATGTACATACCATTTAATTTGTGCTATTGTAAGGATTAAGGGTAATGTATACAAAAATATATGGTTGAAATGTGTCTTTGTAGTAAGGTTGTGCGCCTCCTCAACCCTCGCTCTCTTTCCTGTCCCCAGACCCGGCCGAATGAAGCGGGGGATGAACACGCTAGCGGTGGAGGAGACCCTGATGAAGAGATCTCGCACCTCATCTGTCAGCTCCCTGGGGTCGGGCCTAACCCCAAGCGGGGTCCCCGGCTCGGTCCGTAACCCCATCTACAGCTCGTACAGCTCCTCGCAGGGCGCTGCTCAGGTACTGAACTCCCGGCTCGGTCCCAAACCCTACCCACTAGGGAAAATAAAACCAGGGAAGATTATAACAATGCCAATGATGCTGTTCACAGTGGGTGGCTGTGGCTCAGGAGGTAGAGCTGGTAGTCTGCTGATCGCAGGGTTGGCGGTTCGATCCCCGGCTCCTGTCCACATGTCGAAGTGTCTGAACCCCAAATTGCTCCCAATGAGCAGGCTAGCACCTTGAATGGCAGCTGCCGCCATTGGTGTGTGAATGTGTGTGTGAACGGGTGAGTGAGAGGCCATTGTAAAGCGCTTTGGAGATCACTGTAGATCATAGGTGTCAAACTTCCGGCCCGCCAAGTCATTTTTTGTGGCCCGCGAGAACTTAATTATCTGACGCGGAATCCGGCCCGCCACGTCATTTTATGCCGCCTGCGAGAACTTAAGTATCTGACGCGTGTATCTACGTGGCTGTGAAAATGAGTTTGACATCACTGCTGTAGATCAACTGTTGCTAACAAACTATAAGACACCAGTCTGTTCATTAATACAATTTTTCAGAGAAAAAAAGTGTCACATCTTGGAGTCGTGCAGTTTCCGCTTGCATACCTCGCAGGGAATTTTCTCTTTGTTATTTTTTTAGTTTCTAATGGCATAGAATCCGTAAATGTTTCCAAATGGCACTCTTGAGGTGCGGTGGAGTTACAGCTACGCGGGTAGCATGCATGACCCACACTTGAACTTTATCGAGGCTATGTGTCGGTATACCCTCCAGACAAAACAATAACCTGGCTTGTTGGTTATCGGTCTCTTTGATATTGAGCGTTACCAGAAGCACAACACGGACGACCGCAAAGCACAACTGGGCATCTTATCTTGCCTAGGCAATGGGGTTGCAAATTCGAACCCTTAATTATATATTTTAAAAAATTTTCCTGAGATTTGATGGAACAAAAAACGGACAACCCTCGCACACACGAATTACACATTCCAAATTGAGAGAAAATTGGGAAGGATTTTTGGGAAGCCCAAATTAAAACAGTCAAAGGACATCCAAGCACAAACGGCACGCTGATGCTTTTTGTTTCGTCTGAGGAAGCAGGAAGCAGCCTTTGGTGGATCCTGGCTCCGGATTTATTTATTTTTTATTTATGTCCTAATGTCATCAGCGTGCATAACATAACCGAACATAGCAGCCCCTGAGCCTCTATCCTAATGGGATGAGCGCTAGGGACTGGGAGTCTGTAATGGGGACCAGTGATCATCAGGCCGTAAGCTAAACCGGAGCACTTGTGGAGCAGACTCTGTCCTGAAATGGCGCTGGGAAGAGCAGCCTGTAATAATGCCCTCTGTGAACACTTAATTCCTCTGATAACAGCGGCTGGGAGGAATAGTTGCTAGGTAACGAACCCCCAGCTTGTTAAAGGGTTGTGTGCAAATCCTGGGTGGGGCCCTGCACTGCACTTGTAGGCTTGAGAGAAGGTACTGTGTCAGAACAGCTGTTACAACATCAATCTCTGTATGAATGTTTCTTTTAAAGTAAAATTGGGCAGGCATTGTATGTTGCTGGGAATAAGTGCAATCTCACGGAATGTAAATGGTTATTATGTACTCATGATTACGGTTCTTGTGTTTTTCTAAGTCACTCTGGCTAAGGGCATGTGCTAACTTCTGAATGTTAATCCACTGAAATCTGTGCTGGGATTCTAGACATTTTCTGATGTTCTGATCACTGCTACTGTAGAGTTTTTGGGGGGGGGGGGGGGGGGGGGCAGGCGGGCCAATTTCTATTCAGCCAATTCAGGAAAATAATTGAAATTCAGTTTGTTCATTGAAAAAAGGTCCTCATAGAACATTTAACTTATTTTAAATGAATGAATTGAATGTCCATTCATTTTCTGAATTTACTGATTTGAAATGGAAAAGGCCCTAGCCCTATCTGCAGGGATGGGTATTGGTTAATGGTTAATCCTGTTCATTCATTAATTCATTCCTTACTGTGTCCAACAGAAGAAGCCATCAACCCTCAGCCTGTCCCCCCTCTCCAGTCCTGGATCATCTCGCTCGCAGACCCCAGAGAGACCCCCCAAAAAGCCACGGTACTGTACCCCCCCCCCCCCCGACCCTCCTGTGACAGGGTATCCAGCAGAACTGTTTGTCTGTTGATGTGAAGCTCATCCCTGTTCTTGTTCTGTGGTTCAGGGAAGAGGTGGCTCACTCCTCCAACGTAGCGCCCACTTCAGTGTCCGATGCAAAAGCAGCGGACCAGGCTGCCAGCACAGGTAAGAGTCCAGCTCTCACCATGAGTCATCTCAAATGTTCATTCATCCTGGATGGATGGCCCGTATTTGGGCCGGAAGTGCTTTATTTTATTTGCATTCAATGTCTTTTTTTTTACACACAAAAAAAACTTCTACTGTGTTTGACCTTCTGTTACTTTGTTTCAGTAATAATTCTGACAAAAAAAACTCCTAACGCCTAGCGTACACTACAGGATATTTGGCCCCGATATTGCAGTTTTTAAGATCTTAGTGATGGTCAAGGGATTCTAAAAACTCGAAATAACCACAACATATCAGAGAGGGATGTATCCACTACACACCCACCAAATATCTTCAAGAAAATTTGAATAGGTATATTCATGTACATCTCAAAGTCAGCTAATACAGAGGTTCCCAAACCGGTCCTGGGGCCCCCCCAGTGTATGCTGGTTTTTGTTGCAACTTGCAACCTCAGAATTTTAACAAGCTGTTAATTTTTCTTAATTAGGTGCTTGTCATGTTTAGAGGAATTATTTACCCTCTTAAGACACATTATGTCAGAAATAGATTAATGCCATGTAGAATAAACACCCCATGTTCACATTGTGCTTATTGTGCTATATTATTTAAAAGAGATAAGAAAATTATTTAACAGATCCATTCAAAGACTGATTTGAATCAATAGGCTCCTAATTGGTGAGAGTGTGGACACATGTGGCCACTAAAACTAACCATTTGGTAGATAATGAAGAATTCAAACACAAAGTAAATGATAATGAGCCAAACCTGCATTGTGTTTATAAGCTTAAAGAAAAAATTAAGAGTTAAACACATGTGTTCAACAACCTAATTAGGAGCTTATTGATTCACTTCACTCTTTAATTTGATCAGTTAAAATACATAATTTTGTAACCTTATTATGTAATTGCTGCAATATAGCACAATGTGAACATGGGGAGTTTATGCATAGCATGCATAGCTATTTCTGACATAATGTGGCTTAAGAGGGTTCATAATTCTTCTAAACATGAAAAGCATCTAATTAAGACAAATTAACAGCTTGTTAAAATTCTGGGATTGCAACTGTGATTGCAACGAAAACCAGCATACACTGGGAGACCCCAGGACTGGTTTGGGAACCCCTGAGCTAATAAACACTGTTTAAATCCACGCCCTCAACCCGAGTGCCATCGACGTCATCCAGCCCTACATGTTTGAACCACAGAACTGTTCTTATACAGGTCTGTGGTTTGAACCATAGGTTTGACCCCGGCGAGGAATTAATGCAATCAATTCAAAGTAAAATACAGTGCGGCTACTTTTAATAGATAAATATCAGACGCAAGCTCGCAATTAAAGTTGTTAACTTAAAGTATTGCAACCGTTTGATCTAAACTGCAAGGCAACGTTTCACCACATGCATGTTCCACACAAATCATTAAATAATGGTAGGCTTTATCGAGTTTTTAAAATCTATTTAAATGTCTATTCATTCATTTCGGTCGCTAATCGAACGAAAATTACGTGCATGGCAACTAAGTACTTCGGTGGATAATGGTTTTCGTCGTATTTTTGTTACTGTAACCAGCCTCTGAACAATACGACAAAACCATTTCGAAGGCATGGTTTATTTGGCAAAATCTTAACTACCAAGTCAAAAGGATGCTTGAGTGATTAGTTTGTTTCCATGCTGAGCGGTGCAAAGAGCAAGCTAATGTTACTAGCTAGCACCACGGAGGGATGGATAAAAAGGTGAAAGATTGGGAGAGGGATAAAATTGGTATAGGGATAAGTAGAGCGGGAAAAAAACACTTTCTAACTATTCCAAATCCAAATGCTGATAACGCGGACAACTATTCTCAAGGGCAAACAAAACAAGCGTTTGGTTCAGACTTCAGACAGGATGATTTCTTAGTGGGGCAGGACTGTTTTATTCGCCTCAAACTATGGGAGGAGTTATGTAATGAGTTCAAAGTATGTACTGGTTGAGTTTTGATGTCTATGTCACCATGGACCCATTTTATTCCTCACGCTTTATTGGTGCTCAATACATAGCTTAATAGCCATAAATAACGTGGTTATAAGCATATTACGGATTTTTCTTGACCGTCACTTTATGCTAATCCTAATCGATAGTCGTTTAATGTAAGATGGTGAGAGACTCAATCGCAGCTCTCCCGATCCAGTCTTAAGCTAGTATCTTGCGAGAATGTCAAACTGGTTAAGTCTTTAGGCATGGCTTCTGTATTGTGTGATAAAGCTTCTGTAAAGTCTAAAACCTGTGCGCATTGCAGATTTTTGCCACAAATATTCTCCGAATGTATGTGCGGAGAATGAAGAGTAGACTATGTATCCATAATTTTAAGTAATATTTAACAAATTTGCACAATTTTGCGATTCAAATAAAAATAATTGTATTACTCGCCCGATTGAGCAGAGCTGATGGTATTGAAATAAAAGGCTATCATGTGCTTATATTCATTTAATGTCAACGTTGAAACTGCGAATATACTTCTTTTTTTGAAAAACTTTTATTAAAAAATTATTACAAAATACCGATATTGACAGTGTGGCGATAACTATACCGATAGGCTTATGCACCGTATGCTGCTAGTTAAACCAAACACTGAGACAAGCCTATAACATTCCATTTCCAATTATGAGAGCAGAATGTTGGCTTGCTACTAGCTAACGTTAGCTACCATTTCCCTTGTGGGTAATTATGAGCGGCTTTCTAGGTAGCTTCTTCCTGTCAACGCAGCACATCGAGGTCTAGTTCATTGCATTCCAAAATCCCGTGGTGCCTCTGACTCCCTGTGACCATAGCCTGCAACTACGCTTGTGGTGTGAACGTTCCTAGGATGAAAATGGCAGTGATTTTTACAAGAGATGGTCATTAAATGTGAGATGCTCTCAGTTGTTAGGATTTTGAAGGTCATGTAGTGTACAAATTTTAAAGGGTTATCTTACAGAAGAGACCAGGATTACGCCTGTTGTCAAAGAGGCTCAAGAACAGTCATTTTATTTCCGGGCTTGTGTTCAAAAACGGTGGTGCTTAAGAAGTGGTAAACCAGGTCTCGGATCAACTGAATTTTACTTAATTCAGTTCAGGAAATTTATTGCCATTCAATTCATGAATTGGTGGAAAATGCCCATTATGCTGTCCATTATAATTTCTCAGTTAACCGAATTTGTTTGTTTCCTGAATTTATTGAAATTGAAATGTAATAGACCCTAACCCTGGCTTAGACCTCTCTCCACTCTGTAATGGACTCTGTGTGTGTGTGTGTGTGTGTGTGTGTGTGTGTGTGTGTGTGTGTGTGTGTGTGTGTGTGTGTGTGTGTGTGTGTGTGTGTTTGTGTGTTTTTCTGTAATTAAATGGTACAGTAATGTAATGGCTGTAATGGTTTGTGATTATCTTTAGGGAGGAAAACCCCTGCACCTACAGCACCAGTGGTCACTTCCCCATCAGGCTCTGGGAGCAGTGAGGGAAAACGCAAGAGGAAGATTCCACTGGTATCCAGCCGTAGGGGGGACAACATCTCCCTGGTAAGTGGGATGGTTTCATGAAGTCATGTAATTTGCTCTTATTCTCGGTCAGTGAGAAAATCACTGGCTTTTCAGAAGAATAGTTTATTTTTTGTTCTAGGCCTTTAATTTTGCAGTTTGCCTGCCAACAATTTCAGATGTTTGCTTGGGCCATATGTGATCGCCCTAAGGCCCGAAACAGACCTTGACATTGCGGGTCTACGCACTGCAAACGCACTGACTGGTTGTACATTCTCAACGTGCATTATGTCCCTGTGGAGGTTATCCACCCGAGTCCTCAAGGAGGCGATCCAGGATAAATTGGAGCGTCTGTAAACCGTCTGTAAACCGACTGTATGCCGCGTATATTTTTGTTACAACCACAATTGATTTGCAATCCCAGAATTTAAAAAAAGATGTTCATTTCTCTTAATTCCACTTTTCATGTTTTAATGGATTATTTACCGTCTTAAGCCTCATTATGCCAGGATTGCTCTGTGCTGTATTTGAATGAAGACGCGACGAAGTGGCCTATCATAAACATGTTTACGTGAGCGAACATGCTCATGCTCAACTGCCATGACAGTTGTGAAAGACAGAGCGAGGAAAGCACAAATCGAAGAAGTTGGCTTCTTTCTGTTGTTACCTACTATAGCATCCCTCGCTGTGACGCTTGACACTGCAGCTCGCGCTTGCGTTGTGTTAAGAATTTCACGTGACACATTTATGTGACGTCTTAAGCGCTGTAGGGCACTGTTTTTCAAACAGGCATACGATGACAGTTCAGTCATCATAATACCGTTTAGTCATTGATGAAGTATGCCAGTGTTTTGGTTTGATTATTTTTAACGGCCTTTTTTCATGCATGGCTCTGTGAAATGAGCACATTAGGCATGTACATTTCAGTAGAATGTTGACTAATGTGTTGAGCTAATTAATGGGCCTGATTATTATTAAATATGTAAATGTAACATGTAAATGTTTTGATTGTGCAGCCACCAGCCCCTGAGCTGGGGTATACCATCACTGTGACTGACCTAGATTTGGAGAGGAAGGCGGCTCTGGACCGGATAAAGAAGGCCCTAGAGGAGCCGGGTCAGTGTGCCTGCTAACCTTCTTACATCGCGCTTGTATAAGAATTGGGACGCCACCATCTTTTTGGCCTATTTGCTTGTACAAGCTGTACATGAAGGCTCCCCCCGATCCAACGTCTGTGAGAGTTTAACTGGTGGTCTGTGGAGTGTACAAAAATACATAAATAGCTAAACAGGCTTTGGAATTTTGAAGAAAATTGGGCGTATTTAAATTTCTTGTAGCATGGCCAATAACTCCCTGTTTTCCCTGTTTCAGAGCCAGTTAAGCCTGCCCCTGCTCCAGCGGTGCCCACCTTCTCCACGGTCCCAGTGACCAGCGCGGCCCCCCCCACCTCCGGAGGCTTGCTGCCTGGGTCAATCATCTCCATCTCAAACTCCGTCATCCCCACCTCCACGGCTGCCTCTGGCATGCCTGTCTCTGAGCCTTCCCCATTGGCCAGTACCGCACCAGCCTCCACCTCCACCACCTCTGCACCGGCCTCCAGCCTTCCCAACCCCCTACTGGAGTCTCTTAGGAAGATGAAGGACAGCCCTGCCTCAGGTCTGAGCTCCCTGCCCACTTATTTACCTCACTTCCTGTAGGAAGGGACTGCGGCCACAGATTCTTTACGCACACCAGATACTCTGCTCCTGTGTTCCTTCTGTCCTCTCTGCTTCTTAACGACTGGAAGTTCCCGGGTTGGTAATGGTACTTTGAGGCGCTCCCGCTGAAATGATCTGTGGTTGTGATCGGCTGCTTTTATTTCCAGTTGCTGGTTTACAGTTAAGTGTTTGAGTTTGCCTTGTGTAGATGGTGCAGTTTTTGAGTGTTTCTCTGCTATTCTGCCCACAGCTCCTACTGCACATGGGGCACCTGTGGCATCGACGGGCCTTTCTGCACCGGCACCCTCGCTGTTGAATTCTGGAGGGGTGAAGTTGGAGCATAGCCTGACTCCGGGACAGCCGAGCCTGACTCTGGGACGGCCTAGCCTGACTCCCACACAACCTAGCCTGACTCCGGCACAGCCTAGTCTCACCTTATCACAGCCTAGCCTCACTCCAGCGCAGTCATCCTCAGCTGTGGCACCTACCATCCAGCTCTCCAGTTCGGTGTCCACTGCCCCCTTCAGCCAGGTCTTACCCCAGCCTGCACAGTCATCTGCCCCCTTCAGCCAGGTCTTACCCCAGCCTGCACAGTCATCTGCCCCCTTCAGCCAGGTCTTACCCCAGCCTGCACAGTCATCTGCCCCCTTCAGCCAGGTCTTACCCCAGCCTGCACAGTCATCTGCCCCCTTCAGCCAGGTCTTACCCCAGCCTGCGCAGTCATCTGCCCCAGCACAGCCTGTCATCTTCAGCCGGGCCGACGTGGTGAAACCCCCATCCTCGTCCTCTTCAGCACCCGCTGCCACGGAAACGGCAAGCGGTACCATTAATCCCCTCGCCTCTGCTTTCAAGCCTATTTTCGGGGCAGCGGCAGGACCAGCGCCCCCTAGCTCCACCTCTGCTAGCACGGCGGCCCCGCCCACCTTCAAGCCCATTTTCGGGAGTGCAGTGGGCGGCAGTGCTTTTTGTCAGCCCCAGACCACCACCCCGGCTGCCCCCGCTTCGTCCGAGAGCAGCTCTGTTTTCGGCCAAATTTCCACCAACGCAACTTCTGACCCCACCTTACAGACGCCCGCTAAGTCGCTGTTCGGAAGCTGGAGCACTGCCTCCGGACCCAGCACGACCACCATCACTGCCCCCACCCCCGCCACCAACGGGAGCTCCTTCCAATTTGGCGCCACGCCTGCTGCTACATCAGCACCAGCCCTCAACCCCACGTCCACCGCTACCCCCTCCACCGCCTTTCAATTTGGGGTGGCCACGGCCACCACAGCGGCGCCAGCGGCCCCCCCAGCCACCCAGGCGTCTTTCGCCTTCGGCACCCCCAGCAGCCAGACCTCCACCGCCCCCGCCGGGGCCTTTGGTGGGTTCGCCACGGCCACCTCCACAGCCACGGGTCCCGCCCCCGCGAGCCAGCCAGCGTTCACGTTTGGGAAACCCTCCTTTGATGGACCTGCGGCTTTCCCCTCTGCCCCCCAAGGGGCAACGGCTAAGCCTTTTGCTTTTGGGTCAAGCGGAGGAGGAGCTGGGGGAGCGACCGGGGCAACACCCTTCGGCTTTGGGGGGCCCACCACCACGTCTGCCCCCTCCTTCGGGACCCCCAGCCAGCCGGCGTTTGGCGGAGGGACGTCGGGATTCTCGTTCGGCAGCACCACGGCACCCTCCACCGCCCCCACCTTCGGCTCCAGCATTCAGACCTCCGCCCCTCTCCCCACACCAACGGCCGCCTTCTCCTTTGGGGGCGCCCCGGCCGCCCAGCCCCACGCCCCCGCCCCCTCTCAGGCCACGCCTCTACAGCCCGCCTCCGGGGGCTTCAACTTCGGGGCAGCAGTGGCAGGCAGCGCGTTTGGCACCCCGACCCCAGCCAACCCCTCCGGCCTGACCCAGAACTTCTCCTTTGGGGCGGTCAACAATGCCAAGGACAGCAAGCCGGCCTTTGGTGAGTCAATCAGTCAATCAATCATTGTTCTTTAGGGTCCCAGATAGAAGGGGGAATGAGTATTATAGCTTTCCCCTGCGCTGCACTACTGGGTACTGCCATCAGGGGGCAGAGTGCTCTGCTTATGACATTCAAAGGCTCTAGGCCGCATTTTGGCTTGGATCCGTCACCTTTATTTCTCTTGTAGATACATAGATAGATTTATGTATAAAACTCAACATGTAGTTTGGGCTCAATGTGATATTGGTAGAACAGCCACATATATGCTTTAAGGTTATGTTATATATTGAACAGGACGGGATAGGCTTGTACCATTATTATGAGCTGCTCCTCCATTGCTGCAATTTGAGTGAAATCGGGCAGAACAATTATTCACAAAATGGTTTCGTTTTGGTTGGAGAAATATGAAGCGTGGAACTCTGACTTGCAGTTACGGCCGATGGTCGCGCAAAAGTTAAATTGCGGGCAACATTTATCGACCGATTTCGGTTGCTCAGTTGCCTAGTTACTCAGGTCGCTGACCGTCGCTCAGCTTCATAGAGAATGAATGGACTTCCGGTGACTGGGCGAAGTTGCTCGATGTGAGAACGCAGCATAATTACAATAATATTATATTATTCACAGCCTTTATTTGTCCCTGCTGCTATAAGATCTCACTGTAATTCTATTTGTATCTCTCGAACATTTATATCGATTTACACTGATCGTACATGAGGCGGTTTGGACTCATCAATTCTGTTGTCCCCCAAGGTCATCGTTCAGCAGCTGTTGTAGTTGCTAAATGCATTGTAGATTAGATTGTGGTTGTTTTTACTCATAGCCTCTGCTGTTCTTCACAAACTGAACCAAAAACGTGAAGGTCGTCTCTGGTTTTGGGGTGAAATGGGACATGGGGGTTTTACGGGTTCACTTTCTGTTTCCCCACAGGAACATCCACCCCCTCTTTCGGCCAAAACACTGGAGCCCCCATCCCCTTTGGAAGCCCCAGTTTCGCACCCTCACCATTTGGTAAGTGAAAGCAGTGATTTGATTCGACTCTGCCTAGAGCTGGGCGATAAAATTATGTTTTGCCACGATGACGATGATAAACGTATGAGATTTATTTTAGATAAAACTATGATTTGCGTCCGTTTCTTCTACCTACCCAAATACAACACGAACAGCCAATCAGAACTAGACTTGCATAGACTGATGCACCCACCCACTCAAAACGACGCTAGGGCGGCAGTGTAGTATAATGGTTAAGGAACTGGGTTTGTAACCGAAAGGTTGCAGGTTCGATTCCCAGGTCAGACACTGCCGTTGTACCCTTGAGCAAGGTACTTCACCTGCATTGCTTCAGTATATATCCAGCTGTATCAATGGATACTATGTATAAATGCAAAAATGCTGTGTAAGTCGCTCTGAATAAGAGCGTCTGCTAAATGCCTGTAATGTAATTTACTCAGGGTGACCACGTGTGTTTAGCTGACATAGGAATGGGACACCGGCGAAATCAACCGAAAATGGTAGTTAGTAGGCATTGGTTAATGTTAACTTGTTCAACGTTATACAGAAATAATTTATACATTGGATCAACGTTAGATGTCCAATAACACTTCATCGGGTGCATCTACCTTGCAAACAGTCAGTAGCTACGGCTGAAAGTTATATTTCTTCTAGCTTGTGCTCTTATTGGTAACGGTAATAAAGTTAACTTCGCTAACGCAGCTATCATGCCTACACCTGCTGCAAACAGCCCTTCTGAAGCCGCAAAAAATCTCCCAAACTTTTTTTTTTACTGTTCATAGTAAATAACAAAGAAACGTGGACAGGCAGTTGTGAATGCAATAAAGCTTAATATTTAATCAAACCTTCACGACATTGTATAACGGGTTCCCAATTAATTTTCTACCCGGTCCATTTTCTAAGATTCAAATGTCTTGGTGGGCCAACCTGACCCCCTCTCCCCTCCCTCATTCAAAAACAGCAGACATAGGCTACGTGAGAAGAACAGAGTTTATTCTGAACAGCTTGTCAATGGTTTTCAGTTGCATGAAATGCATTACTTGCCAGTCCAAATATAACATTCAAAAACCATTTTAGTTTTTTTAATATGAATTACATAAAATTTGCGCAAATATAGCCTACTGCTGGAGACATTTTAACGCAGGCCTAAACTTTCATGAAATAAAAAATGTAATTGTCCATGGCAGAAAAGCGTAACATAAATAAAACAATTAGCCTAAATTTCAAACACCTTTGAAAACATCAAAACAAGTCTAACAACCAAAGTGCTTTTTTAAAAAGAATATAATAATATTGTTGCATGTACGTTTAGTTGCGTGAAAGCGTTTGCTCCCCTATGTGTACGTTTCATAATAAAAGTCCTCCAAGCTCCGAATTTTACAATAAAAGGAGCCGATATTGTCATAGGAGAAACGTACATAGTATTACATTTTTTCTAGATTCCTAGAACTTTTCCGGGCCAAATTAAAATGCCTCACGGGCCTGATATTGCCCGCGGGCCACCTATTGGAAATCCAATCCAAATCCAAACTGGTGACGGTCAAGGAAAATCCGTAATGGTTATTTATGGCTATTAAGCCATGTATTGAGCACCAATAAAGCACGAGGAATAAATTCCATTGCAATCTCGTAAAATTTCAGTCCATCTATATCTCTTTATTCTTGTATGCTGAATAAAAGGGTGGAGTTGAAATGGGTCCATGGCGACGTTGACGTGAAACCTCTATACATACTTTGATCTCATTACATGACTCCTCTCATAGTTTGAGGCGAATAAAACCGTCCTGTCCCACTAAGAAATCTTGTCTGAAGTCTGAACCAAACGCTTGTTTTGTTTGTCCTTGAGAATAGTTGTCCGCGTTATCAGCATTTGGATTTGGATTTGTTAGTTAGCTAAAGTGTTTATTTTTTCCCGCTCTACTTATCCCTATACCAATTTTATCCTTCTCCCAATCTTTCACCTTTTTATCCATCCCTCCGTGGTGCTAGCTAGTAACATTGCACAGCTCGGCATGGAAACGAACTAATCACTCACGCGTCGTTTTTACTTTGTGCACTGCTCATACATGAGATAATAATCAAAAACAATAGATAGTTAAGATTTTGCCAAATAAACCATGCCTTGGAAATGGTTTTGTTGTATTGTTCAGTGGCTGGTTACAGTAACAAAAATAGACGAGAACCATTATCCACCGAAGTACTTGGTTGCCATGCACGTAATTTTCGTTCGATTAGCAACCGAAATGAATGAATGGGCCTTTAAATAAATTTTTTAAACTCTATAAAACCTACCATTATTTAATGATTTGTGTGGAACATGCATTTGGTGAAACATCGCATTGCAATTTAGCTTTCTTTAAATAGACTAACGTTAGATCAAACAGCTTTTAAGTTAACTTAACTTTGATTGCGAGCTTGCATGTGATATTTATCTCTTGATGGCAGCCACACTGCATTAATTCCTCGCAGGGTTCAAACCTATTGTTAAAACCACAGAACTGTATAATAACTGTTCTGTGGTTGAAACATGTAGGGCTGGATGACGTCGATGGCTCTCGGGTTGAGGGTGTGGATTTAGACCACACCCCTACAATCCTGAATCCTTTCAAGACTGAGTTTATTAGCTGACTTTGAGATGTATATTAACATACCTATTCACATTTTCTTGAAAAGATATTTGGTGGGTGTGTAGTGGTCACATCCCTCTGTGATATGTTGTGGTTATTTGAAGTTTTTAGAATCCCTTGACCATCACTAAGGTATTTCGTGTGCGTATTTAATGTGAGTTGTACGTGGTTGTTCGGTTCACGCTTTGCGATGGCTTCTTTTCCAGGGGGCTCTCCTGCTCCCGCCTTCTCCATCGGCTCCGGCTCCAAGCCCTCTGGGGCCCGGCAGAGGCTCCAGGCCCGGCGGCAGCACCCCAGGAAGAAGTAGTCATCGCTGGGGGATATAGAGAGACTTCCACCCCTCGTGGGCGTGGAGGCCTGGTAGAGACATGGAGGAGAGGCGGGTTGAGCTGGACTGCTGCTGAAGACTGCCCTTACTGACCCCTCGCCCTGCCACGCCCCGCCACGCCCGCCCGTCTGGATGGCTCTGCTTTGCTGCTCGGCGCTTATGGAGAGGATGGCACCTGTGCAGCCCAGCCCCCGTCTCCTCCGCGAGTCTCGGCGCTGGATTTTTACACAGCGGGGGACAGGGAGAGGGCACTTCAGGCTACAAATAGTACAATGTTACTTGAACAAAAAAACTACTTTAATCCTGGACTCCAAACTTTTTACAAGTCTAACCCTGGCCCTGCCACCTCTCCCCTCTCCGCTCATCCTTCATTATGTCCACAAACCAGCACAGCGCTGTGTTAATTCAGTCATTTTCAGGCACAGGCTGTTATTTCCAGCACCTTTTCACTACCTGCACACGCACAATTTTATCATTTTAAGCATCTTGGTGCTTACCAGAGCTGTATTGTTTTTGGTGTGTGTGGGGAGGGGGGGGGGGGTGTTGTTTATTTCACTGGCTGTGTGGATGTGAGGACAGTGTTGCGTGAATTCTGGAATAAGGGTGGTTTTCTGTGTAATGCAGATTAGTGTTTCCAGAGTATTGTTGTGGAGTAAATTGTCTGAGGCGTTTTGTCGGCTACACGGGCATCCGCTCGTAGCTCGTTGCTGTTCACTTTGTTTTGGTGGTAGTTCTTGGTTGGTCATGGTTTTGCGCAGATCAGGAACGAGAACAGAACATTAAAGTAAGGAAAGCATTTGCAATCGGTGTTTAATTCATGCATCCCTTAACTGATGGGAATGTTAGTTTTTACGTTTTATCTTTTGATTACTGTGTAAATACTGCGAGGTGTCACAAGCCTAAATCTGGAGTGATAATTTCAGCAGATCATTTCCATTAAATACTCTCCTGTTTTCCAAAGAGTTGCAGACTGTGTGCTTGCTTAGAAAAAAAAGTGTGTTTTTTGGAAAGATGGTCTTCATGAATTTTGCGATGTTCTCTGAAGGTAAGCGGACAGCACGTTGGTGGAGTGTAGTGAAGTGTTAGGTTAAGAGCTTGTGGGTGGTCTGGTAGCCTTAGTTAAGTGGTACAGTTTGTAGTCTTAGAAATTCCTATTGTAGTGAGCATTGCAAGGTTGTGGTACAGCTATGGTAAGCCTACACCCAGGTGCTGTTCCTGACTCCCTGTCCACCGCCCCCTGCTGGAAGCAGATGCAAAAACATTCTCTAACAATGAAAATGCTTTGGAAGATATCCTCTCTTCAGCTTTTATGCAGATCCTTTTATTGAGCTACGATAAAGATCTTGAAGGTAGCAACCATTCAACACTCATTCAAAATAGATAAAATGTGAATACTCAACCCAGGGCTCGGCTAAACTAAACTAAAACATCCTCTCCGTACAATAGAGGGGCAGCATGATCCAGACGAGCCCAGGGGTCAAGTGTTGAAAACCCTCCCACACTGCAACAGCCTTCTCCCTCTGCTCTCCGGTTCTGCAATGTGCTGCTTTGCTGTTCTAGACTACCTCTTTCTCACCCGGCTTCTTCCCCTTGCTGCTAAAGTGTGCGCATCCGCTAACAGCTTCGCTCCCATCCAGTTTGCTTGTCCCCATTAGACCTTTGCAAATGTTCAGCGTCTTTTGCTCAGTGCTGCCACCCGCTGGACAGTAATATGCACTGCGCTGGACTGTTGCCCCCAGACAGCATGAATAAACAAAGGCAACTTTGTCATGGTTCCGTCATATGTACACATCTTCTGATTTTCACAATGCTTATCCCCCTCAATCGAGTACTACTCTATAAAAAAAGCGATATTTGATTCTGATTTATTTTGTTGTTTGTTTCTCTGTGCCTCAGAGAGTCTGGTTTGGAGGAACTGATGTGGCGAATGGCGGCACGTTGGTAGTGCCGGACACGCGGATTTCCTGCCAGGGGGTGGGGGGTGGGGCATGGCGATTCTGGGTGGGGATGAATCTGACTTGAGTGAATTTTTAATTTCTACTTTGGGTTAAGTCCAAGGTATTTTTTTTTTTACTATTTAATGTTCTTGTTCTTCAAGAATGTTTTTTGGGTGCATGATTAAATTGGACTCTGCAGCTACCGAGTTAGTCAAGACTGTCACAAGCTGGAGTAAGGGAGGGGGAATAGGTCCGTTTGTAAAATAAAAACAAAATTTCCTTTTAGTGAGAAATTTTAACTTTTTTCTTTACCGATGTGTAGTAGAATGACTTAGAGTTAATATTAGATGTGTTGTTTTTGTAAATACTCTCGATGATAATAAAAGTATTGTTGGTGTTAATATGTTTGTGGTTAAAATGTGCTCCAGCTTGTTTTTGAAGCTGGGTTCTCCTGGACGAGTGAGTAGCTGACAGAACTGTGCGACTGTGTACGGGGATGATTGGATAATTGCAGGCAACAGATATTCAAATTATTTAAATCAGCTGAAGAATCACAGCTATATTTTTGTATTAATAGCAGTTTGCTATTTAGAATTCCTTCAAGCTCGGCTCACTGAGGCAAATATGTTTACAAAAAGATAGTTGTTTTTTTGTCTTTTCCAAAATGATTGTTCTTTTTTGGAATTTTCTTTACTTAGCTGCAGAAGGAATAAAGAAGGAAAACGTGTCTGACTGGTAGATGTTGCTACTTTTAATGTGGATGAGTACTGGGTCTGTAGTTTTCATACGACTGCTGTGAAGTCTGTCTGGGTTGAAAGGGGCGGGGCCTTCCATGGGGCGTGTTGAAGCCACACCCCTCACATGTGACTGCACAGCCAGCAGTGTGGAACACATCGCCATGGAAATGACTGATTTTGATATGGGAGGCATCAAACGGCCCTTGGGGAGTACCAACGGTCATCCGTGTCTGCAGAGCACTGTTTGCTTGTTCACTGTAAACGGTTTGCAATGTTCAACAATTTGATGTTCGACACTGCTGTTTGATTATAAAATGGTTTAGTCTTGAATGCAGTCCCGTGTGTGTTTTGGCCATGCATTTTACCCTTTTGAGAAATTGGACTGCACACACAAGCATGCAAACACCACCTAAAGCCAATGCTGACTGGAGGAGCTGGTGAAATGAGAAACTGGTTTAATTGGCTTGATTTTTTATTAGTAGAGTTCCCCATCACTTTATCCTGGTACACAGCATTTCAGATTTCTTTAAGCAAGGGTGGCATTGGCTCTTAACACACAGCCCCTATGCCACTGAAGGGGGAATGTGTGAATGGGAGGAGCTGAAACGACACCAGATGCATCCAAAGCTTGATCAGCACCTTTTCTTCAAATGAGCCATTACAGACATGGGCGAGTTCAAATGGATTTAAGTATCAAAATTAAATGCTTTCATTTTGTAGTAATTTTTTTTCTTTTCCCTGTTTGATGGCAATGTTGGTGATCAAGCCAAACTGCTGGTTTTCATAGTTTTTGAACTGATTGTAGTTCACAAGGGCCTCTCCCCTATCAGAGTTGCTTGTGAGGTAAAACTTTTAAACTTTTGACTGTTGAAGGCTGTTTCTAAATAAGTGGGTGTGTTGAACTATTGATGTATGCGTGTGCGAAAGCGAGAGAAGGAATGGACTGATCTAGGGACCAGACTTATGTTCTGTGTCACTTAAAATGAATAAAGCCACACCCTACTTTTTAAATTTTACAGAAATACAGACCCACTGAATGCTGCTGAACTTTTCTGACTAGGGACGTGGTGAAGTCAGAGACAACTGATCTGTGTGTGCCTACATCTATGTAAGCTGGTGTGTTACCACGGATGATCATTCCTGCTGGACTCTGGAAAAGTATGAATGTGCAGAGTGTAACATAAGGTGTGCTCCCCTTCCCTCTCTGCTCATTACAATGTCTGGAGTTTAAATGGGTTTCAATAAAATGTGACCATTACGCCTCTTGGTTTTCACTGCGGGTCAGCTTGGCTTGACTTCTCATCTCTTGTGTTCCCCATGAGTGGCGCCGTGGCGGGAATCGGGCTGGTCCGACACCCCTTCGTCTTCCTTTACTGAAAGTTAGCCTCAGCTTTGGGTTTTGTTTTTCTTTTTTTTGTTCTTCCTCCTCTTCGTTGGGTTCTCTGGCTGCGCTTCCATATCAGCAGGTTCCTGTGCCTCGTCAACACCAGTAACTTGGGGTTTGGCACCAATTGGAGAGCTGAGAAGGACAGAGACCGATCATTACATATTACCTAGCCTCACCTGTCGGGCTCATAAGTTTACGCTAACATGAGCCAGCCTCTTCAGGCAATGCGAGTAAAAGTACATCCGATCAGATTTATTTATTTAGGTTACTCAGCACTTAACTAATCGAAATGGGTCTGAACTGGCTTCTGATTTTAACAAAATATTAAACGAGTAACTAGCCACCCCCTGAGGCTTTCCAGGACCAGGGCTCGGGACCTCAGCTGTACAGGGGTGGCTTTCCCAAAGCATGTCGTAGTGATAATTATGTCGCGAAACGTGTCGTCAAGATATACTTGCCATTCAAGACGCTTACCCGAAAATGCTCGTAACTCAGATCGTGAAATGTGTGGTGAGTTCAAGACAACATTGGACTAGTCGTGAAATCTCAACTGTCTTGAGATGCGGTACAGTCCCACCTCTGCAGACAAAGGCTGCTGATCTATGCGATAGACCTCTAAATAGCAACAACAATAATAATAGTAGTAGTAGTAGATACTTAGTCTAGAGCAGGTGTAATCAAATATCCTATCATAGGGTTTATAAGGACTTGTGACCTGTGCTGACATGTACATTCACAATAGGAATAATTTTTAAATGTAGTGAGCAATAAATGTATCCCATCAGTTTGCCAAAAGCATTATAGTTAAGATAATATTGGAGTCTTTTGTTTTTCCTTCCTTTTGTTGCTTGTTTGTTTTTGCTGATTTATTTTTCGTTCTTTGTCTCAGTCTTATTTTATGTCATTTAGGTTTGATCAGATTTAAAACGAAAAGCAAAGAAAACAAAATACTCTAAGATGATCATAACTCTACGATGTTTCTGGGAAAGTGGCTGTTAATGATGTGTGATGCTTTCTGTCGTGTGAATCGTTTTTTCTTACATCGACCTGTGTTACTCAAAATTTGTTGTGAAAGTGTGTCTTGAAATATTCACTCCACGACATCTCTCGGGAAAATGTCATGAAAATTTCAAGACGTCTTCAAAAAGATTGTGAAGTATTATTGTTAATTCTGAAGACACATTGGCATCGGGAAAGCCACCCCAGTCGAGTGACTCACCAGTTTTGCAAAGGCGTTTCCAGACCCTTCTCCTCCTCCGCGGGACGGCGCTCCAGGACAGCCACGAAGAACCCGTGGGTGAGGGTCGCGGCAGGGCTGGCCCGCAGACACTGTGTGAGGGGAGGGAGGCCGCGCTCGGGCCATGCTGGCAGGAGAGGAACCAGCCTGCAGAGGTGGAGAGACAGAGGAGCAGCAGTCAGGAGCGGGAGCTTATATTCTCTGACTTTTCACTGACTCTTTAAATGTTAGCGTATGACATTCAACCATTTACTTTTTGGCGCAATAATCGCTACCTTGAGATACACAGTGCTACATTTTCAGGGCAGATTTGAACCGTTTTGAAGTCCACTGCTTTACCTGGTGTTCCTGAAGGAACAGAGTTCACTCCAGCGAACGATGACTTTGGTAGTGGAATTAATTTCAAAACTAGTGACCTGTCCAATCTTCCAGAATACTGCTGATGCCAGATTTCACAGCATCAAGCTAGTGAGCAAGAAATGGGGATGTATTCCTCTCACGAGATCTGATCTTGATGTCAGAAAACTCCCATCTCATTTTTCAGCAGGAATGCCACCCCACTGTATTACCTGAATCCCTGGTTCTGCTGCAGGCAGGCCGACACCACCTCCTCATTTTCCTGTGTGTGTATGGAGCAGGTGGAGTAGACCAGGCGACAGAGGCCAGGGAAACGCAGGGCATGGTTTAGGCACCGGAGCTGGAATGCTGCTAGGGCCTGCAGCCGTCCCTCCTCCTGGGGCTCCGAGCAGCTGTCTTGCAGGCACACCATCCCTAGGGGGCACACAACAGTCACACGCCATCCTTGGGGGGCACTCACACCGTCACACACCGTCCCTGGGGGCCACTCACACCGTCACACACTGTCCCTGGGGGGCACTCACACTGTCACACACCGTCCCTGGGGGGCACTCACACCGTCACACACCGTCCCTGGGGGGCACTCACACTGTCACACACCGTCCCTGGGGGGCACTCACACTGTCACACACCATCCCTGAAGGGCACTCACACTGTCACACACCATCCCTAAGGGGCACACAGAACCCTGTCACACTTTCACATAACACACATAGCATTCTGGCATATACCCAAGACTCAAAGATACATTTTTTATTTTAATTTTATTTTAAAGCCCAAATCCTAAAGAAAATTCCCTACCTGAACCACTGCAGGACGGATCCAGCAGTATGTACTCTACTCGGCTGTACTCGGGACTTTCCGGGTCCACCTTCAGAAAGTCCTGATTGGCCAGCTGCTGACATCTGACACCAGCCCGGAGCAGAAGAGTGCTCATGGTCGAAAGGCGTTTCGCATCCAGGTCAAACGCAAACAGCTTTCTGTTTAGTAAGACAAGAGGGGAGGAATAATACTATGTTCACTGAAAGAGCAGGTCAACCCACTAACTAGCAACTGAAAGGTGTACGGTTACAGGGATCCCCAGGACCACAGTGTGTCAGTTTTTGCTTTTCACAACTTAAAGTGCTTAAGTCTGAAGATTGGCCCCAGTCCCCACACCTCGTTTCCAATAAAATAAATCATGAACACCAGTAGACACACCGCAGCCCTTCATGACTGCAGATCAGCCCTGATCTAAATAATTTTTATATTTAAAACACGTATTTGACCCAGCTCTGTACTGAACATAACCTTAGTCCATACCCCTTGTTGTGCATGATGGCAGCCAAGTGGCTGGTCTTGTTACCAGGGGCAGCACAAGCATCCAAAACCTGCACCCCAGCAGGGGGGTTCAGGAGGTATGCTGGGAGACAGCTGGCCTGCAGCGACACAGGAAGAAAGCACAGAGATGAGAATAGGGCTGGGTCTGAATCAGCACCCTTCCATACTATCGAGTATGCTTGTTGAGTACACTGGACGAGAAAGTAGTTAAGTAGGTGATATTTTCTCTAAATGTAGTATACTCAAAACCCCCTGAATGATATACTTCCGGGGTTTTGCCGAGTATTCGGGAGCATACTTTTCAAGAAGTACGCAAACATTTTGGTCGCATAAATGAGACGCACAGCTTTGCTTTAAAAATTAGCTGCAGCTTCGCTTACGTTTTCCTTCAACAACAACAAACACGTGACATGGCCGTGCAAGGGCAGGACATCTTACGACACTTCCACAGTACGGTTGGAAAATAGTATGGATAATATTTTTCGCCTAATGCATGTCACTTACTAAACACTATACAGCAAACAGTACACAGTTGCGAGTAGGCAGTACACAGGAAGCAGCATGTAGGGTTTAATCCATTATACTGAACATAACCGGGGCAGGTTAGTCGTGCAGAACAAGTTGCCGGGGCAATATACCCTGATTAAAAGTGAGTCTCCTTTGTGATACAGAAAACCCAGGGTTGAAGCTTAAGTTAGCTCACTAACCCTTTAATCGCGCTTTCTAGTACATCCCCCAGAGTTAGATACTAGGGGTGCACAGTATGGAAATTAACTACCAATATAGTTCCAAAAATTAACGACCAATCCAGCAATGTGACCAATGCCTCCGTTTTTTACATTATAGCACAAATGTACAATCGTATGAAAGAAGAATTTTGCTCTGAAAGCTAGGTGAAAATAGAAGTTTATCTTTTAAAATTGTACTTAATCTTGCAGGAACTTTATTGTTGTCAGAAGGGTTAAAGTATTTCAAATAAAATGTCTGACTCGGGTCTAGTCCACAAACATTGAAGCACATTAATTTTGGGAGTGTGCACCGATTCACACCTTGTCTTGCAGGATGATGTGTCCAGCTTGATACAGGAAGTGAGCATGGAAGTCCGTTTTGGGAGGGAATACGAGGAGCTCGGGGAGATGCAGGTCTGAGACAAATGTTTTCCCAGAGAAATTCTGCAGATCCTCCATCCTGCAGAATCAACAACAGTGACCATTACCACACAGGTTAACCCAGTCATTAATTTAAAATGACAGTTAAGTATAAAATAGACACACCAATCATCTTTACTGTCGACTTTGCCGCAAATTGGAATTTGTATACGAGAAGACATGGATGCTCAAGGCATACCTGCTAGCTTGACCAAGATACAAGAATCCTTCTCTCTTCAGGTAGTCAATGACATCTTCCACTGTGGTCTTCAGTGTGTTCACTCGCGCATATCGTGGCAATTTATTGCCTGTGAAACAGACAGTAGCAGACCCATTCAAATTACATTCTTACCAAATGATACAAACTATCATCTGGATTTTACAGTCTCTGAAAATCTTCAGAACAATTAGGGTGGTGAATCACCAGTACCCAGTGCCCACGCAAGTCCTTGTGGCATTCGGGAGTATCGTACCCTCGATCTGACGGCTGCTTGTGGACAGCAGGTCCTGGTTGCGGCTGACCTGCTTCTTGACCTTCATGCGAGCTAGTTCAGCCTGCAGCCTCGAGCGATGCTTCATCATCATCACTTTCCAGCTCCCTCCACACTTCAGTCCCTGTCCAATCAGAAGGTCGTACACCAGAACCTAGTTGAGAAAGGAACGACGCAAAACAGCTGTTAACGCACGCACTTTGATGACAAAGAAAATGTATTTCAATTGAAGCATTAAAAAAAAAAAAAATCAAATAAACTTAAATCATGCACTGGAACATCCTATATTGGATAAAGGTACGAAAAAGTCATGAAATTACTTTGGCCAGGTTCATTTTGAGTTTGGTGCCCTTGAGCAGTTTGGTTGCGGTGATGATGTTCTGAAGTACGGCGGTGTATTTCTGTGCCTCACAGACCAAGGCAAAAAGCTGCTTAATGTTCTGCGAGGAAAAAAATATCAAAACGTATGTTACCTTTACATTGGCTAATAACATCACTTAGCGCTGATTTGATTTTCCATGTTTATTGCTAGGAAGCATAACGTTAGCGCTCTGATAGTAGATTTTACAGTAAACGCCAATCGCGTTCTTGCATTCATGTCTTTTAATTATTTTGAATAACTCCAGCAAGCTGCTAAGTAGGAAGTAGTCTAACTTACAGAAAAACAAACACTATCTCACCTGAAATTTACTGTCGTACACCAAGGTCTTAACAGCTCCCTTCTTGTGCTCCACTTTGTCGAGTATCTCAGCAGCTTTTAAATATAACGCCATAGCGTATCAAGCTAGATATACTTCTACACAATTGATTCTGTCTTGAAGTTTAATGCTACGTGCTAGCAAACTAAGTAAACTACTAACGCATGGCATGCCAGAACCATCCATTAAATCACTTTACGAACTGTTGCAAATAATTTCTTCTTCTTTGTCTTTTATCGGTGGTTGTAAACTTGCTTTTGGTGCATTACCGCCACTTTCTGGGCTGGAGTGTGGTCCAAAGATTTTACCTCCTTTCTCCCAAAATATACTAGCTACTATTTTATATTGTAAGAAAATAATAAATATTACATGTATATACAATACATATACACACATACATATAAAACCTAATAAGAATAATAAATAAATAAAACTATAGATTATCTCACTGCCAGTGTTAATAATTACCTTGTATACTAGTAAAAACTGTTGTCCAACAGCTTTTATCTTTAATTATGGCGTGAATTCATCGTGGCATTATTTCGATAACCTTATGCAACGTCACAACATTTATTTCCATCCAGAATTGCATTCATTTTTGTATTGACGACGAGAGAGTCGAACCACTTCGTAAAGTCTTCTCCAGCACATCCCAAAGACTTTCAATGGGGTTAAGGTCAAGACTCTGGTGGCCAATTCATGTGTGAAAATGATTCCTCACGCTTCCTGAACCACTTTTTCACAATTTTAGCCTGATTAATCTTGGCATTGTCGTGCTGGAATATGCCCATTGATGGGATAACCTGGTCATTCAGTACATCCAGGTACTCAGCTGACTTCATTTTATTGCTGCATAATGTTGCTGAGCCTAGACCTGACCAATTGAAGCAACCCCAGATCATAACACTGCCTCCAGAGGCTTGTACAGTGGGCACTATGCATGACGGGTGCAATGGCAACTTTTTTTTTGGCCAGGCAGTGTATGATATAATTATGTAATGTAAATATTTTCCGCTCAATGTCATTTGTTTGCTAGGTTTGATTGTTTATTAATATTTGTATTCAGCGTTCGTTTTAGTTTAGGTAAACAGTTTTGCCAAAAGTTCCACGAATAAGCTCTAACTTGAGTTGTAAAGAATATATTGAAAAGAACTGGACTAATTAACCTACCTTTAGTAAAATATCTTTAGCCACAGTATATTTAATGTAAAATATGTGCCTGCTGTTATGTGAAATTAACAATTCTACAATTCCCAAAAAGCAGTTTTATTTGAATTTCTATAATAATTGTTACTGCGTTTTTAAAAAAATTATTTCATGAACTGAACCAAGTCAATAACTGAACTATATTTCCATTGTAGGCTACAATAAGTATGCATTAATTTGAATTTACCAGTAGAACAAAATAACGTGCTGAAAACAAAATTATTAGTATCGAATATATCCATATGTGTAAGGCATCTTGCCTTCATAAAACCATCCTGACTGATATACAATTCATGAAAATATTGACAGGGCGTTCTCTTGTCTTGGGCAAGAAAAAGCGAGTGCATGACAAAGTCTCGCGAGATTATGAGTACAAATCTTGCGACTGGAGAAGGAGCAGGAAAAGAAGCGAGAAAGAAAGTTAATAACAAGCTTTAAAATGTCTGGACGATCAGTTCGAGCCGAGACACGGAGCCGTGCCAAAGATGATTTCAAGAAAGTAATGGCAGCCATAGAGAAGGTTCGTAGATGGTAAGTGAAAGCTGGTGTATAATTTGTTGAATACGTATCTTAATAAACATTTCTGAATCATAAACTTTCATGTGGCAGTGGCACAGTGAATACAGAATGTCAGCAGATCTAGCCAATAGGGAAAGGGTTCAGCTGGTCGTCCAATCAATCGGTGGTTTGTTGGTAAGAGGATGTACCTAAAGAACGATTGTGAAAGGCTGATTTCCCTGAAGCAAAGGCGTGTTCATCTGTCAATAAATATTTCGCTGACATTATGGCGAGACACTTTAGAGTCTTATCGTTAGCTAGCTGGTGACTAGCAAATGACTATTCACTGTATCATGATCACCTGTCACCGCAACTTACATTGAGAACATTGGCAACAAATGACCCTGCAAGATTGCAGGCGGTCGAATATATTATTCATCATTACGTGCGTAGTATTCTACCGTTGAGCTATAATAGCCAAAATAAAAGAAACGAACTACTAGCAGCTTCTTTTCTGCACATTAACTGCTTCAGCCAACCGCACTTACACTTGTAATATGTGTTGTAAGGTATAATTGATGTAATTGAGCAGGGATGGTAACAACAAAAATATGATATCCCATGGACGTTCCTAGGAAGCATGTGAACACTGCCAGTTACCTCAGGAAGAAAACGCTATCTTTGTTCTCAGGGAGAAAAAGTGGGTGACCGTGGGAGACACATCTTTGCGGATATTCAAGTGGGTGCCAGTGGTAGACATCAAAGAGGTAGGACATACGTCATTGTACTGGGGTCATTCCTATGTTCCCAGGGTCCTATGTTCCCCAGGTTTATATGGCACACAATGGAAACATGACAACGGGTCATATGTTTCCCAGTTCCATATAGCACATAATGGGAACCTGAAAAATATGTTCCCCAGCTCGTTGTTCGTTGTCTTCCGCTTATCCGGGTCCGGGTCGCGGGGGCAGCAGCTTCAGCAAGGGAACCCAGGCCGCCCTCTCCCCAGCCACTTCCGCCAGCTCTTCCGGGGGAATCCCGAGGCGTTCCCAGGCCAGCCGAGAGATATAATCCCTCCAGCGTGTCCTGGGTCGGCCCCGAGGTCTCCTCCCGGACGGACATGCCCGAAAAACCTCCCGAGGGAGGCGTCCAGGAGGCATCCTCACCAGATGCCCGAACCACCTCAGCTGGCTCCTCTCGACATGGAGGAGCAGCGGCTCTACTCTGAGTCCCTCCCGGATGTCCGAGCTCCTCACCCTATCTCTAAGGCTGAGCCCGGCCACCCTGCGGAGGAAACTCATTTCGGCCGCTTGTATTCGCGATCTCGTTCTTTCGGTCACTACCCATAGCTCGTGGCCATAGGTGAGGGTTGGAACGTAGATTGACCGGTAAATCGAGAGCTTCGCCTTTTGGCTTAGCTCTCTCTTCACCACGACGGACCGGTTTAGCGCCCGCATCACTGCTGACGCCGCCCCGATCCGCCTGTCCATCTCCCGCTCCATCCTACCCTCACTCGTGAACAAGATCCCGAGATACTTAAACTCCACCTGAGGCAGGACCTCCCCCCCGACCCGGAGTGGGCAGTCCACCCTTTTCCGGCTGAGGACCATGGCCATGACCATTCCCCAGCTCGGTATTTGCTTAATATGACATATAGGCTATTGTGGGTTCGGGTTAGGGTTATAAACTGGATAATATTTCTGAAATATTTTAACTTGAAATGGGTCAAATTTGACCCAAACACAATAGGAGGGTTTATGTGTGTTAACAGAATATTGAACTGGGGAACATAGAACCCTGGGAACATAGATACGTTCCCATTGTACTACCTATATTTTGATGTTATTCAGATGTAATCACTGTTCAAAAGTACTTAAGTAAATGTTTTAATTAATCTATATCACAATAAACACAAAAACCTGTTATCAGTTCCCAAAGGGGAAATTGGAATATCAAACAAAATACATGTTTGTTAAATGTGGCATGAAGCAGGGGGGTATACTACGAAGCAGGATTCCTGAGTTAGCTGGATAACTGCACTGAGTAAAAGCCAGAATCCTCCCAAAACTGGAACATGGACTGAAGGAAAAAGAGCTGTTCTCGGTTTTACTCAGTGCTGTTATCCAGCTAACTCAGTAATCATGATTGGTAGTCTACCCCCCTGATCTCAGTCAGATTTTAAGTGGTCCACACTCTCCGTTTCCCTCTTTCCGTTTCATCTATAGAAAGACAGGAGCAAAGCTGTTGTGGGTGGAGCAAGAGAGCTGATGGTCTCAGAAAAAGCCCGCTCAGTCCTGCTGGACTTCCATGGTAGGAAAACACATCAATTTACCAACCTCCTCAACTCATAAGGAAATGGTATTGCACAGACCCCCTAGTCGCCATGCCGCTGGTGCCGTGAGATTGCTCAACTGAGACGTTCATTTCTCCTGCAACCAAACTATGAGTGGAAACAACAAACTCTGTGTTATAGCTTCATTAGTATATGATTTGTGACAACTATACCGAATATGGAGTTTCGAAGTGCCACTTTTGTCACGTAGCTAGTAGGGTTGTCACGATATCCCATTTTCATATCGTCATAATGCCTTGAACAAATATCGTGATATCCAATATTATTGGATATTGTGACAACCCTAGTCTAAATAGCCTGTATACAAATAATAACCAAATATTTTAAAAACAAAGCATACAGAATTTGTTGCGAGGCAGCAGAACTAAAATAGAAAACGGAGCGGGAAATCTCCACTCAGATTTATCGGGCAGGCCACGGCACAGCAGTAATGCAACGATTTAGTTATACAGATTTTGAAATATTAACTCACCTATTTATTTCCAACTAATATTATAATTTAAAATCATATACATATGTTTTGTCCTTAGAATATCAATAACAATGATAATAATAATTGTTTTTTAAAATAATATATATTTAAAAAATATTGTGGCTACAGACAGTCATCTCGGCGATATTTTCAAATATCACGATATCCGATAATAGTAGCTGGTAGCTAGTCCATCTAACAAGCAACCCCCAACCCAGTCTCACCTGCAACTGGACTGACCCATGCATGACACAGTGGACAATAGCGTCTATCTGTGAGTTCATTTTTTCACCACCAAATATTTTTATTCCATCATAGCAACAAGATAAAGCCAACAATAGCCTGAATGTATGCCAATACAGCGGTGAAAAGCCCTGCTCCCTCAATAGAAAAATAAACAAGTGAAATTTTTGTGTAATTATACCATGTCATTCTACTATCAATATCTGCTACTAAATATACAATAAATATACAAAATATATTTAAAATACAATCCTACCATTGGTTTTACCAATAGAGATGTACCCTTTCAAGATTCAGTGGTCATTTATTGTCTTGGAATATCCATTTGAGAAATACAGAACTGTGTAGCAATTGTAGCCCTTTTTTATGTATAGCCCCCCCCCCCCCCCCCCCCCCCCCCATTTCAGGGGAAGAAAATTAATTGGACAAATGAACATAAATTTAAATAAACATTTAATATGTAGTTGCATATCCTTTGCATGCCATTACTTCCTGATAACATCAAAAGACTCTTACAAGTGATACTATAACCTCTGCATTTGAATGGATCTCAATGGGAATTGGGGGGGGGGGCTAGATGAAACTAAATTATGCTGGAACAGTATGGAACACGTGGCTGTAAATCATCAAGGGTCTGAGGTATCAAACAAGCCTCAAACTATCACTCTGCTTCCAGTTATGCAGTAGATCTGGATGAGTCACTTTAAGGGTTTCTTCTCCTAACTTATTTTTCCATGGGGTTCAAAAGGAAAATGGGTCAAGAGAAACAACTAAAGGAAAACAACTTGTCTGTGCAAAGGGGTTAATGGGATTAATGATCCAGTAAACTTTGTGAGGATTCTGTTATTGTACATTCACATTCAGGCATTTAGCAGACTTACAAAGCTTATTATATTTATTTATATATATATATATTTTAAAAACAGACAATCCATTCATATTGAAGGATAGTTTACTGAATAAGTTCAGGTCAAGCAACTTGCTCAAGGATATAACAGCCATGCATGACCTGGGAACTGAACTTGCAGTTTCCGAACCACTACACTACATCATCAAACAGGCTACCCTGCTTCAGAGTTGTTATTTTGTTACAGATGAGAACAGTAACCAGAGCTCACTGTCGGACACCTACCAGCCCAAAGCGGACAGCAGCAGCAGCTCCAGCCCCCAGGCCAGCGAACCAGTGAGCCCCGCCCAGATCTCAGACTTCCGAACTGACGACTCCCAGCCCCCCACTCTGGGCCAGGAGAGCTTAGCAGGTAAGGACACTCGTCAGAACCAGGGCCCAAAATCATAAAGTGATCTACAAACAAGTAAGATTTCATACCATGGTGGTGGTGGAATTGTTGTTTTTGTCAGACTCTGAGACATCAATGCCAATCTGTGCCGATGCCGATGAGCCTCCAACACTGATTAAAGAGGACATGCTGTCCCTTGCTGCCCAGGTAAATCACACCTTTCTGCTTTTGGTCTAACTTCCTCTCAGACACCATGGGACCTTCAGAAAAGTTTTCGCTGCTAATGAGATTTCATCTGTCTGATGGTGTTGTGAGTACAGACGGAAACACAGAACAGACTGGATTTATTTCTGCCACTTAGTTACAAACCCCAATTCCAAAAAGGTTGGGACAGTGGCTGTTCAATCGGAATAGAGTTCATAGAGTTCAATAGGAAAATGAGTCAGGAGAAACAAAGATCCCAACTTTTTTGGAATGTGTTGCAGGCATCACATTTGGAATTGGTGTATTTACAAAAATCAATAAATTTGATAAGGTAAAACATTAAATATCTTTTTTTTGGACTGTTTTCAATTAAATATATGTAAAAGAGAATTTACAAATCACTGTTTTCTGCTTTTATGTGCATTTTGCATACTGTTAGTCAGAAAATGTAAAATTATCTGAATTACCATATTAATTACATTATTGTTTACCAGTATAATAAAATAGGATATGCCTGAACTGCATTACATTTATTAATTTGTAACAAAATCTTATATCCAAAAATGTTTTATCAAATGCAACTTATAAGACTGTTAAGACAAACAACACCTGGGGGGTATTTCACAAAGCGGGATTAAGGAGTTAGCTGGCTAATATTATGAATTGGATGACATCCGATTGGATGAGGGCCTTGGTCACTTAGTTTGTTATGAGCTCGGCAGCTCGTATCTCCGACATGGAAGCTTGGAGTTAAGAGCTCGGAGCGTTCCAGTTGTCACTACATAGCAACCATGGCTGTAGGCAAGAAGCTGTCGCTAGCTCTGATACTTTCTGATCGCTAAAAGCTTCAGTGTTGAATAGCCTACATATATTTCTATATAATAGGCCTATTTTAAAAATGTATTTGCATGTTTTACTCATGCAAACTATTTATAACCCCGTTGTCTATATTCCCTATGCATGTTATCAAGTGAAGGAGGTGGTCACACATAAACATTGAAACAACCACTAAATTATATTGTGTTTCAAGCTCTTGTTAAGCATTTCCCATTACCGTGTGTACTTACTACCAAATCCTATTCGTTCACATTTTTAACCTGGGGGGGTATTTCAGAAATGTCGGATTTTGCCCCAGTAACTGAACTGCTTTTCAGGAGGAAGAGGACTGTTCAGGAGTCCCACCACTGAAGCGAGCCCATACAGATCAGAGCTCTGTCCTGCAGGCCACGCCTCAAAGCTAACCCATAATGCACTTCACTAAGCCAGCAGAATGCACTGCAATCTGTACAGTTTAACTATTGCTATGGGTGCAAAAGACAGACAAAGGACCACAACTCTCAGTATTCTCCTGAGTTTGAAGTATTTGTTTAAAGTATTTTTTGTTTTTGATCTTTTTTTCTGTTGCAATCAACTTTTGGGCAAGATATCACTTCCACAGGGTAACAACTGTTAGCTGTGTGAGCCACATTTTATTAGGGTTGCAATACAATCCTAAAATTAGCATGGCATAAAAGGTGTAAGGCACATGTTTAGCCTTGCTTTTTACATCACTGGAAATTAATATGAGTGTATTTAAGCTTTAAATGTTGAATTTGTATGACACATATTGTCCTGTAATGCATTTGCCATTAAGTGCCTGGAGTACTTAAAGGCATTTTTTATATAAGGAGATGGAAAGCCGTCATGCCCAGTATTGTCATTTAAAAAAAAAAATGTTTCAGCGAAGTCAAATATTAATTTCGATACATTTTTTCTGTCAATGGGAATTGTGATATTTCAAGGAAAACTGCTTCCTGTGTAAGGTGCAATTCCAATAGATATATTCTGCTTGCTCAAGGTTCAGTGGTAAGAATGGTTTTTAAGATCATATTTTCAAGTGGGGCAAATACATTGTGGTTTCACACACACATATATATATATATATATATCACACTTCCAATGACACTTCATTCAGGTACACTTTTGCTATTTTAAGATTCAGTGTTGTATGTTCACTTCAGTAGTCTAGTCTTTCCTTTGATTTGTTTTGTGTCTGATCTTTTGTTGTGTAAACCTTTGTTTCCATTTAAAAGACATCTAAAGATTTTTTGTTGTATTTTTGACAGATCCTGAAAGCGTTTTTATCTATAATATTTTCAGTTTTCTCATACTGATCTCAAAGCTATGACCAGTATTGTTTTCTATGCCATTATTTTACATTAAATTATAATGTAGAGTTTCTCATGAGGATAAATTGCAATTAACATTTTCCTTTTAGTATGCACACTGAAAGCAATTGTTTGATTTTTCTTTTTTTGGCAGTAGGGAATTAGAACTTTTAAGTTATTAAACTATTTTGGTGTTATTGGTGAAATTTTATTGCATATGATGAAATGTACTGGACTGTACAGTTTCCGAAAAAGTATTATGAATTTATTTTTTCATAATTTATCGAAGAATGGCTTTACATTTTTAAAACATCTTTCAGTGAAAGAACCGTTTGCTGTCCAATTGCGTTCACATATCTGGGTTTTCTTAAATCACCTTAAAGGATAACACCAATGTTTCCGAACTATGTCCACCATACTGATTAGTAATGGTAAGAATTCTGCCACATCTTTCTTTGTTGAGCTTTGGTCACGAACCACTCCACTCTGCTTTACAATGGAGTCCAATGGGGCATAACAAACGATCCTCAAAATGGCCATAAAATAACCTCCCTCAAAATAATTACAGCCTGCTGCAGTGCAAATACGGAAGTGTTTCTACAGTGCAAAAAGTAATGAAAATTAACATTATTATTAAAGTTTGAAACAAAAACTGCTCACAGTTATCTATTATATACATTTGTATATGCTAATCAAGATTTTATTTGGTGGAAACACATTTTAGAAGCCATTTCCAGGCTTGTTTGCCATGCTCTATTGCTCTAACGCCATTGTAAAGCAGAGCGGAGCAGTTATCAGGGTGACCAAAGCTTGGAAAAGAAAGATGTGACAAAATTATTATTTATTATTATTGATCAGCATGGTGGAAATAGTTTGTAAAAATGGGTCCAAGTCGAGAAAAAAATAGTTATTCTTTAATATCCTAGCAATGGCTTGCAGGTTCACAAGAACACATGTTTGAGAACACTGCTGTCATTTTATTTGATTGGAAAGTCAAAGGGTTTTTAAAAAATAAACAACTGTTTTTAGTAACCAAGTTTTTACAGTGCTTTCTAGAAACAAGACTAGGTAGCCTAGCCTGTATGCAGCCAGTGGGGAACATTTGACAAGGCATGGCGGATATTGTTCTGGAGCATGCAGGTTGGCCTGCATACTGGCGCGGCGGAGTGCATCTGATTCTCAAAGGTTTGTGTGTCAGAGTATGTGAGCGGAAGCGAGCGAGGTGGGGAAGCGGACGTAATTTAATTAGAGTGATGAGCACTATTAGGACGTTACCACTCCGCAAGCTCCAGTTCACTCGGGTTTATATATTGTGATAAAAATAGATATTGCATTTTTTTTGTTTAGATACCACATTAGTTTAGTTCATAAAATATAAATTTATTAATCGTTTTGTTAGCCTATATGGAGAGTTGAAGTTGTTTTAATGACCTGTTGACATTTTCTGTACACAGAATGCACACATTGACAGCACAAGTTTTTTTATTTGCTCAAATATAATATCTCAATAACAGTATCCTCTGATCCACTTGGAGTTTGCTTGTCTGCACTCCTCTCCAAAATAGAATGTTTACTGAACCGCAGCGTCCAGACAGAACAAATTAATTCCAACAGCATGCAGATAGCCTACGACACCCGCAAATAGCCTACGACGTGGGTGGTTTAGGTCTGATTGGTTGTTTGTAATGAACAATTATTTGCCACTTTTTTACCGTAAATTACTCGAAATTTAGACATTAGTCACCCCTGCTTTTAACCCTTTCGCGTGTACTATCACAAATATGTGATCATTCCAGAACTGGCCCAAAAGCATACCATCAAAAAAACTGAGCACCATAATTCATTGGACAGTGACACTTTTTTAAAATTTTGGTTCTGTACTCTTGCACTTTAAGTTTGAAAGGATACAATGATGATGAGGTTGAAGTGCAGACTGTCATCTTTAATTTGAGGGTATTTTCATCCATATCGGATGAACCGTTTAGAAATTATAGAAACTTTTGTACATAGTCCCTCCCATTTTCAGGCATCAAAAAATATTGGAAAGTTTAACATAATGTAGAATAAAGTAATTGTTTTTAGTATTTGGTTGCATATCCTTTGCATGCCATGACTTCCTGATGTCTGTGACCCAACAATATCAAAAGACTCTTGATATCTTATTTTCTGGTACTCTTACAAACGATAATATAACCTCTCTGCATTTGAATGGATCTCTATGGGAATTGGAGGGTGGGACTACATTATTGTCCCCCACCCACAACGAAGTTGTTGGGGGGGAGCATTAATTTGACCCTGTACATACGTACCATGTGCGTCTGTCTGTGTCACACATGTATGTACCAGAGCCCACCACCAGAGGAGCGCTATTACAATTAATTTCCCCATAGCCAAGTACATTTTGCTTTGTATATAAAAAAACTATGCTTGATGTCTCCGCATATTGAATGACCGGATTACTCAGGAGACCGTTTACTTTCTAAATCCAGAGTTCAGTGCTTAAGGTGTTTAGTAGCTCTTTCATTGTCCCATTAAGCCTTTTTTTTTCTTCTTTGCACCACTAGATGGAGACATTGTACAGGTGAACACTTGTATAGAGACGTATAGAGTATGGCTAGTTAGTTATAATTCACAACATAGATCAGATGTCAACAACTGTAGACTACATGATAACGACATGCACATGGGTGGGGGACGACAGGTTTACCGTGCACTTGCATATACTTGATGTATAATATAACACGTGCTGTGAGAATCTGCATACCTCTGCACACAATAGACACCATATACAGGTGCAGCTCAAAAAATTAGAATATCGTGAAAAAGTTCAATATTTTTTGTCACTCATTTCAGAAAGTGAAACTTATATATTATATAGATTCATTACACATAGAGTGAAATATTTCAAGCCTTTATTTCTTGTAATTTTCATGATTATGGCTTACAGCTAATGAAACCCAAAATTCAGTGTCTCAGAAAATTTGAATATTTTGCTTTAACATATTTTTTAAGTATCATATTTAATATTTGGTCACATATCCTTTGCATGCTGTTACTTCCTGAAGTCTGTGACCAATCAACATCAAAAGACTCTCGATATCTTATTTTCAGGTACTGTTACAAGCGATACTATAACCTCTCTGCATTTGAACTGATCTCTATGAGAATTGGGGGGTAAGACTAGATTCAGCTGTAAATTACGCTGGTACAGTATGGAACACATGACTGGTGAAATGGCTGTACGTCATCAAGGGTCTAAGGTATCAAACGAGCCCCAAACCATCACTCTGCGGCCAGATGTGGAGTAGATGTGGATGGATCCCTTTAAGGGTTGTTTCTCCTGACTTTTTTCCCCATAGAGTTCTATAGGAAAATGAGTCAGGAGAAATAACCCTTGCAGTGATCCATCATGACTTACAGCCATTTAGCCAGCCATGTGTTCCATACTGTACCAGTGTAATTTACAGCTGAATCTAGTCTCACCCCCAAATTCCCATAGAGATCAGTTCAAATGCAGAGAGGTTATAGTATCGCTTGTAACAGTACCTGAAAATAAGATATTGAGTCTTTTGATGTTGATTGGTCACAGACTTCAGGAAGTAACAGCATGCAAAGGATATGCAACTAAATATTAAATATGATACTTAAAAAATATGTTAAAGCAAAATATTCTAATTTTCTGAGACACTGAATTTTGGGTTTCATTAGCTGTAAGCCATAATCATCAAAATTACAAGAAATAAAGGCTTGAAATATTTCACTCTATGTGTAATGAATCTATATAATATATGAGTTTCACTTTCTGAAATGAGTGACAAAAAATATTGAACTTTTTCACGATATTCAAATTTTTTGAGCTGCACCTGTATACAACAAAAATCCTTTTTGTTTTATTTATATTTTTTACTTATATTTTCCATTTTTATCTGCATATATTATATAATATTATATCTTGAAACTTGCACTACTTGTTTTTATGTGTTTTGTTGTTGTTTTTGTTTTATGTTATGTTTTATGTTTTATATTATTTTATTTTATGTTGGTTTATGTACGCACCAACAACCACAGTAAATTCCTCGTATGTAAATACTTGGCGAATAAAGGGATTCTGATTCTGATACGCAATGTTTGGAGTCCGTGTGACACCGCAGAGGTAGAAAATGCAAAACTTTTTAAAGTGGCCCCAGATCTAGCCTTCTTTTCCTGCTGTAGGCATCCAGTACCTCCTCTGCTGTCACCTTGATGTCTCTATGCTCCGAGACCAAAGTCAGGCCGTTGAGGCGATTTTCAGTCATGGTGCTGCGCCATTTGTTCTTTATTCTCCCAAGTCTTGAAAAACTTCTCTCAACGTGAGCGGTGGTCACAGGGAGTGTTGCGAAAATTGGGAGAAGTTTGAATATAGTGGGATAGAAATGTTCACTGCAGGCATTTAATGTGTCAAATGCATTTAGTGGCACAGGAGTGGCACATCTGTCACAGGATACACCATATTAACAATTTTTTTAAAAATTTGTCTGCTTGAAATTGATATAGTGTAACTTCTGTTAACACCGTTAATTACTTAATGGTAATGTTTGACCAGATAGGAGTCAGTTCACATAGCTTAGCTGTAGCCATATAGCTTGCGTGTTAGTGGTGTGTCGTTCATGAACAATTAGTTCCTTTTGAATTAATCCGTTTGGTGAACGAAACAAACGGACTCACCACCGTGTCAGGTTTCGTTCGTTTGTTTCCTCTCTCAATTGCGAGCTTCCCAATCGCTGAAGTTGCAGCTACTCCTATTTAACAAGCCATTAGCCAATGGCAGCATTGATCTGCTTCAGTGGGGCATGCTCTCCAACAGGGCCGTTTCTAGACTGCTTTGATTGGGGGGGCATGAAGAGATGTTGGTGGGGCAGAAAGGAAGAGACAAAGTAGCGGGGGGTCCCCAGAAAAATTTGAGCCTTTTAAAACTAATTTCCTGCATTTCTACAGAACCTCACACAGGGCATTTTCTAAAATAAAGTGTTTAATTTATTTTTAAGATTTAAAAAAACAAACAATTTCAAAGCCCAAGATGACATTTCAGATGTTTTCATATAAAGCTAAAGTATAGGCTAATCAGTATATTAGTGGATAAGATAATTATATTACATTTTAACCCCACCTCCACCCCCTCATCTTATAGGACATGGATATTCAAATCTGGACCTCAAATCCAAATCCTGGTTTTCTTTCTCCCAGGTAATGAACTGAATAATTAGTGCTACTGATTGGCCAGACTGTCTTCACACCTGACTCACCGGTGAAGGGAGGGTAGAAAAGCAGCAGTACTCGGACCTCGATTTGAATACCAGGGTTATAGGAGGTCAACTTTATTTATGCCCAATAATACCTAATAATTATCTAATTTTATATGGAAACAAGTACACTGCTCAAAGAAATTAAGGGAACACTTAATCAACACAGTATAACACCAAGTCAATTAAACTTCTGGGATATCGATCTGTCCAGTTAGGAAGCATAAATGATTGTGTATCCATTTCACCTGCTTTGGTGCAAATGAAAGTGACAACAGATGGACGGGAGAGGCAACAGCAAGACAACACCCAAAAAGTAAATGGTTTTGCAGATGGTGGCCACAGACCGTTACTCTCTCATTATTCTTCCTGACTGATTTTTCTCTAGTTTTGCATTTTGCTAGTGCCCTTGTCACTACTGGTAGCATGAGGCGGTACCTGCTTCTCATTCAGGTTGCACAGGTAGTCCAGCTCCTCCAGGATGGCACATTCATACGTGCCGTTGCAAGAAGGTTTGCTGTGTCTCCCAGCACAGTCTCAAGAGTGTGGAGGAGATACCAGGAGACGGGCCATTACATGAGAAGAGCTGGACAGGGCCGGAGAAGGGCAACAACCCAGCGGCAGTACCGGTATCTGCTCCTTTGTGCGAGGAGGAACAGGAGGAGCCCAGCGGGCTACTCGTGTGCATGTTTCTGAGCAAACTGTCCGAAATAGAATGAGGGCCCGACATCCTGTAGTGGGACCTGTGCTCACAGCCCAGCACCGTGTAGCTCGATTGGCATTTGCCAGAGAACACCAGAATTGGCAGGTTCGCCATTGGCATCCCGTTCTCTTCACAGATGTGAGCAGGTTCACACTGAGCACGTGACAGACGTGAAAGAGTCTGGAGATGCCGTGGCGAATGTTATGCTGCCTGCAACATCATCCAGCATGACCGGTTTGGTTTAATTGACTTGGTGTTATACTGTGATGATTAAGTGTTAATTTTTTTGAGCAGTGTATAATAAAGATGAGCTATATTCCTTCATCTTTTCAGTCTTTGTGCTTGTGGTGAAGTGAGCTCTTACTGCTCGGGGAATAAGACACGGCAGACCTTTTCCAAGAGAACTTTCCGTTTATTTCTCTCTTTTGGTTTGATAAACACACGTGACACATTCCCTGTGTCCAGTCCTCTCTCTCGCTCCACTCCCTGTGAGCTCCTTATCAAGCCTCTCAGGCTCACTGTTGAACAATCAAGGCAATTGGTTAATTGATAACAGCAAACCTATAATCAATCGTCCCCAATTGCCTGATTGCCGACAGCTGTGCCGGCTCCCTAAACCACCCGCGTTCACTCTCTCTCTTGCTCGCTGCGCCTAAAACCACGCCCCCCTACCACAGTGCTATTTTCGATTTACATGTGAAACTAAGGTACTGTAATTGGCTCATAATTTCATTTATATACAATATATATATATATATATATAATGTATCATTTTTTTAAATAGCCTATATTTTATGCCTGAGATGCCAGGGGGCTTGCCTCTGTTGACGGCTGCCGTTTTGCCGTGAGAGTGATAGAGAACGTAAGAGAGAGAGAGACAGATATGATAGTGTATTTTAATATATGTGAAGCATTACAATGTTTGAGGAAAGTAGGGCTGACTCGCCAACACGCAGCAGAAGACTAGCTATAACACACACACACACAGGCGCGCAGCCAGCTAATGCAATGCTGCAGATGTTTCACTGAATCGCAGCTATAACAACTAGGCTAGATGCAACATGATGCAATCTATTTAAAATCATATCTCCCAGACGGAGACTCTCGCCACTGAGTAGCCTACGCTAGGCTAGCGAATATTATATCCTAAGCAATACGTAACAGTTAGTTAAGAAGACAGCATAGATTGATCAAAGAAAATGACCTCTCTCGCTGTGTCTCCATGTTTTATATGGCCAAACCAACCAATCAGATATTAGAGAAATATATTATTTCGATGTGGCATTTTTATGATTGGCCGAATCGTCTGTAGCTCTAATAGCCTACTGATGGCGCTACGGTCGCCGACTTCATATGGACAGATTTTATTTTTTCTGGATTTGGCTTTGGGAGGGGGGCAGGCAGAGCATTTGGGGGGGCACTGACCCCCATGCCTGGATCCAGCGTAATATCAAATGATACATACATACTTGATTCTGATTGGTCGTTGCATGCCATTTAAATTGATGTCTGTTAGAACTCAGCATATGTGGTTGTTGTTATTTCTGTGGCAATCAAAGTCCTGAAAAAGTGCCAAACTCTCAGTGAGGTGTGCCCTACCAACACATACCTTGGTGGATGGTATACCAGCCATCCCAATATACTGTCTGCAATTTCCTTTTAAGTGAGGGCTGCCTCTTTGTGTATCAATGTCAATTTCATAAAAAATTATGATTCTAGATTAATGTAAACATAATGTAAAAAATAGTGAAAAAGGAAAACAAGTTTAACTTGTCCGGAATAGCTCTTTTTACTTCAGTCCATCCATGTTGCAGATGAGGGAGGGTTGTAGTTATCCAGTTTACGAAGTAATCCTGCTTTGTGAAACGGACCCGTTTAATTTGTTACACATGACAACAATACATTATACAAACATAGCCTACTAAACCTTTCAATTCACACAAAGAAATGTATCTATTAAATTGACGATGGATGTCATAATGAGTCGGTCTGACTTGACACCTACTGACCTGTAACCCTTCATATAAACCTAGCAAAATCACATAAGAACTAGAAAGGCAGAAGCCTTCTCAAAACGGCACCCTTTCCACGGCCCAGTTTTTTTCTCTGATTGGCCAACGTGACCTGTCACGTGAAGGTGGTCATTTTCTCCCTTTTCACAGAGTAATGGCTGTCGTTGTAACTCTAGTTAGCGACCATCAACATAAATAAGCAAAATGAAAGGTAACTTTGTTAGCTCGCAGTAGCAGCCAGAGACCTAGAAAGGACATGCTATCACAAAAGCCTGTTGATAATACACCAATAGTAGCTCAATGCACATTTAAAAAAATAAATAAAAAAAAGCCAGGCATGACGTTAGTTATACTTTTAGAACATATTTGGCTAATGTAACCCCCTCAATGTAGCCTAGGCTATTCTGCATTCCAATTTGCATCGTCTTGAAAGCCGTAAGCCTATTTTTACAACGGACATAACGTATAACGTTTCTGGATAGAGCTGGCCCATAACCTAACAAACTCCAGTGTTCGCTTGTCATGCTACATTTAAAAGCTTCAAAACTATACTTTTTAAATGAATATGACATTAACACACACAGATCATGAAAGCCAAGACATTTTTGTGTAAAATGAGATTAAACCGAATAACTTACATTAGCTTGTCGCCGCAAAATGTAATGCTAGGCTATAGACAACGGGGGGCACTCGCTGTTTTTCGCAAACATTTATCGCATAGCCTACTGTGTCATGCGGTTAGACAAAATATAGGCCATTTAGAAAAATATAACCAGGTAAGGACATGTTGGATCCACCAACCTTTCCCTTATATTAAAACAAAGTTCTTTCCAGCCCGCTTTCCTGAGTCCAGACTCCAGAGCCTACCCCAGATCCACTCTCACCGCAGAGTGGGTGTCATGAGAACATTCGATGTTATGTGAAAACCAAAACAATAAATACATAGATAAAATATTAAATAGGTCTATGATATGATTACGTTCACATACTTAAATAATAATTATTGCATCTGCGTGTTTATTTTGTTTAATCCGTAGTCTGTGGTATGGCTAGGCAGTATAGCCT
This sequence comes from Ilyophis sp. 1 JC-2022, assembly GCA_022702515.1. NCBI lineage: Eukaryota > Metazoa > Chordata > Actinopteri > Anguilliformes > Synaphobranchidae > Ilyophis > Ilyophis sp. 1 JC-2022. Next base: position 88,870,712 of record CM040402.1, on the reverse strand, counting down.
AGCTACAACGGTAACGTTACATCCCGACCGTTCCCTGGCTCAAGATTTCCGTGAACCAGCCTTGCGCGGCTAGCTAATAGCGTGGTGTAGCCATGAAACGGCAGCCTAAATAATTAGAAATCTTGATGGAAATGGCCACAGTGAAACTTGCTGCCTATTTTTCAGGTATAGCCTCTCTGGTATGTCGATGTTGTTAGACTGAATGAACTATGGTGATCTTGTAAGGTTAGACAGATTAATGGCTAGAGGCTACGTATCTTGTTAAAAGATATCTTGTTGAAAATGCCAAAAGGCCTCCTCACTCGATTGTACTGTGACGCAACTAGAATTATCACGTGACCATGTTCCAAATCTCATCGGTTTGTTCTTAACCAATCAAAGTTCAGTGCGCCTACTCAACACTCACTGATGAGTTTTTTTTTAAATCATGCCTCACTTTTTCTGTGTTGCCTAAAAAAAATTTGAACCCTGGAAAAATGTAAAATGTGATTGCCTGCTTCTAATGATTACCATATTGTGAACTGTTGGTACCTAGATTGCGCTGGGGCGACTCTGTTGACTTTCACAACGCTCCATTGGAAATACATGGCAGAGCTAATCGGTAATACTATTTCCGGGCCATGGGAGCATCTGTTCTTTTTTATAATTTCACAATGAATATTTATTCAGTTTTTTCTTAGTATTGCTATATTTAAAAATATTTTTTAAAGGAGAACAGATAAGGGAAAGAGGAAAATACTGCTATTACATTGTAGGATTTAATAAATAACCCTTATACCTGTGTTTGAACACTTAGAGAGGCGTACATTTCATTTTTTTTTTTTTTTTTTGAGAGTAGAATCAATACGCCGAGATAGGTGGCGATATTGTGAAATTATCCGCGTTTGTCATGAGGAAACACCACTCTCTCCTCGCGCTCTAACCAATTCTGTCGTTGGTTAGTTTGAAGGCGCGGCGATGTTGTTGAAGGCGCCCGAGAGCAACTGCACCGCTGCTAAGGCGCCTGGCCGCGTTATTATGGAACCCACGGGAGTTTATGGCAAGACACGCCCTGCTTGCCATTCGAGCATCAGGATTGGCCATGACTCGATGCCGACTAGGCCAGACTTTCGCCGCACTGCAGACAACGGAAGAACGCACGAAGTTATGCCTTTGAGTGAAGAAGAAAAACGGTAAAATTAACAATAAATCATCAAACTATGTTCTTCCACTATGTGTTTAATCAGTAACGTTAAAGCCAATTATATTAGCCCAGAGTTGTCATTCGCCAGTGTCGCTTTATTAGTCCTGCTAAACTTGGTTGAAGTTTAGTTAACGTTATAGCTAGCTAGCGTTAACGTTAGCTAAGTGAACCTATTTAGTTGTCTTTTTTCCCTTTCTCAATCTGATAATGTTATCCTATGTGTAACGTTATGCAAATGAAAAACGTTACTAACGTTATGTCCAAAATGATGATTTTTCTCCTCAGACAATTGAGAGCAAGACTCGGTGAGAGGCCCTGTCAAAAGAGGTTTATCTGCACCAGTCCCAAGAGTAATATCTCGGACAGTTGCAACAAGTAGACAACAATAAGACATTGACAACAAGTAAACATACAACATTCAGTACAGAGCATCAGACTTATGTGTTTAATAAACAATAATGAAATGTGTGTTATGTATTTCTGAAATGCTTACCTTTTCTGGTGGGTTTATAAGATTATTTTCTGTCTGGCGATGCATGTTCTTCTAGACAAATTAAGTATTCTTGTGTCAACTACACAACCTATGTATTGCACAGGTTTGTTCTACATTGCACTACATTTTATTGTGTGGAACTAAACACGTGTGTTGCACTGAACACTCAATTTCTTGAATGTCTTGAGTTCAGAGTTATTCATTACGAATTACACATGTCCATCCCCCATATTTTTGAATGAATATGATTCACTATGAGAATTATAGGAATACAACTAAACAAGCTACATCTGGAACATGTTATTTATTAGTTTGGCATCTAGCAACTGGACCTATGTGTGCCTCCTAGTAGAGGAACACACAAACCGTCCAGTTTAGTTTACTGACTAATCAAGATTGCAAATTGGGCGAGATTACTAATTATTAGGCATGCTGCCTATAAAAGGCTAGCGTCTTGTACCAGCCTATTCGTAGGCTATTGAATAGCGAGGGCCAGGCTATTATGACACTTAAACGTCTAAAACGTTAACTTGTTTAACATTAAGGTATGTGATCCTAATCTGAAGCAATGTTAACAATGTTAAAGAAAACGATGTGATCCTATTTTATTTCCGCGAAGCGGCACCGCGCTAGCGGCAGAGCTCAAAATCAACACCGCTTTGTGCCTCACGTGAGCGCGGACGTCTGGCCCTCTGGCCAATCACATCGCTTGAATGGTAAACAGGGCGTGCCCTGCCATAAACTCCCGTGGGTTCCATAATAACGCCGCCTGGCCTGCTAAACCTTCTGTTGTCATTTCCGCCTTAGTTCACGCAGCACCGATTTTTCGGCCATCTCGGACGGTTTCCGATGCAGGCCAACGCAGTTCGACGCAGATATGACGTAAATCGGCTCTAGCCGAACACGCCCAATGAGATATGATGGAGAGGTCTTAGCATTAATCACAGACGGTCGGGAGGTGCGCAACAGCAGGGCAGCCTATAGGAAGGAGGGTGGGCGGGATAAGTCCGACTGACGCTGCTCGCTGCCGGGGTAACGGAGTTTTGGGGTTGTACGGAATGTTGCCGGCGGAGGAGTAACTCCCGCCATTTTTCAACCAGCCTTTCACCTTGTTTGTTTTCATACCGAGTGCAAAAGCACCTATATCTGTCCGTGTACGCATCGCCAAGGACGTGGTGCCGAGACGGAACACTTGCCTTGCAAGAAAACCAAGTCAACAAGGGTCGAATTGGAAGAGAAAGCGCGCACCAGACCCTGGCTTGTCGAGCGCCTCCGCTGTCCCCAGCAAGTGCTAACGTTACTTCCAGAATTTATCCAGCTGACGATCTGCAGGACAGCATCCCGAGCAACGGATAAGTTTTCACCGCAAGAGTTACATTAGTCAACGTTACTTTAGTAAACCGCCATTTGGGAGGAATCTAACTAGCGCTACGGAGGACTATGACACCACCTCCGGCTCCTCAATCAGGGAGGAGTGTGACTAACTGTGTTGCGTTGTGTTTGCACCGAGGATCTGGCAAACGAGCTTGTGTCTGCACGCTGAATGCTCTGGATAGGCGCAGAGTGCTCTGATATGAACCGCTGGCGTACACGTTAAGGGTATTCCTGGATATTTGTGCAGCTTTGAGTAAGGAGTAATCATTTATTTAAGTAGTTACCGCCCGCGTCCCGCTCTCACGATGGCACCGCTGCTGGGCCGGAAACCCTACCCACTGGTTAAGCCGCTGGCCGAGCCGCCAGGCCCTGGAGAAGAAGTCTACACCATCGAGCACACCAAAGAGGCCTTCAGGGACAAAGAGTATCCTTTCTCTCGTTGGATAAAAGCCGAACCTCGTTGGGATGATAGATGTTCATTTGGCAAGCCGAGCGCCAGGACACGGTTTAAAACCCCCCTCGTTTTACTTATGGACAGCATCCCTTGCGCTCACACTGGCTATTTGATTAAAATGTTGGATTAACTAACGTTAAACTACTTTTTCTAACGTTAGATGTTACCTTAATTTAGTCTTTTTCTGCCTCTCTGACGTCGCTATCTAGCTTGCTAATATTTGTTTTGTAACGTACATTAACGTTACTGTGCGGAAGTACGTTATTTTGTAACTTGCACATCATGGACATGCTAGCGAGCTAACGTAGCTATTGAAGCCATTATTATAATTGTCAGTATTGGCGTACTATACATTTATGTAATTGGCTAATAGTTCATTGGAAAATTAAAAGGTTTAATCGATGCTACATATTTTTATCCTAGGGGTCGGTAACGTTAGCTAGTTTGGCAACGGTGGGCTTGCTAACCGAATGACAGGGTCTCAACGTGGCTGATGACATTTAGCTCCAGCTTGTTACAACAGGGAACTTACGCTACTAGAATTTACCGTTACGGTTTTTGACTAGTTCACATTACTGTCAAGGCCTATCATTGAGCGACTGATTTTAGGACATATTGGTAAGTGGGCAGATATGATGGTAAATTAATTAGAATTATTTTGCATGTTAGCAACCGTATAGCCATATGCGCTACTTGCAAGTATCTAACGTTAGCTAACTCCGCTTATCTTCCGAGCTTGTGTAGCTCGTCAGCAGTTATTGCAAGTTGGGCAGCTAACATAAACGTTAGTTATCAGTGCTCTAATGCAGCATGCGAACCGTTTGGACTGCCTTAATTTACTTAAACTGCATGTAATTAGTTCCTCTCAGCTAAGTTTGCAGCCGAACCTTTGTGAAACGAAACGCTGTCACACGAGTTTGCTGTTGTATAATAGGCCCTCGTCTCTTTTACGCGGGAGTTGTCAATAGCTACCTGTTAACTGCATGCTTTATAGCTGTCTCTCTACGTCGTCCTCAGACGAGCCCTCCATCGGCGTCTCCAGTCATCTCGGTTCTCCATACATCTGGCCAGCTCCTTTGTGCTTTCTGCACCAGCATCTTTCCTTAGTACGTCCACGTAGGTAGGTGTGGGACGTCCTCTTGGTCGATGCCCATGTGTTGGTTCCCACAGTACGAGCTGTTTGGCCGGGAGTTCTCGGTGTCGATGGCAGTGGCCGGCTAGTCTCATCCTCCTAACTGCTATCTTTTCTGATACACTTGGTAGTGCCCCGTACAGACGCTTGTTGGTAATGTGCTCGTCCTGGTAGATGTTCAGTACTACACGTAACATTCTGGTGTAGCACCCGTCCAGGGACTTCTGTAGGGCTTGCTTTAGTGTCCAGCATTCACAGCCGTAGAGGAGAACGGACTCCACGGTCGCAGAGAAGAAACTGATCTTAATACGTCGGGGGAGGTTGGATTTCCACACGCTGGTCATGCCATTAAGAGCTCTCCAGGCAAGTGCTTTCCTCACTTTAAGGTCCTTTTCTGTGGAGCCGACCCATGCGCCCAGGTATTTAAAGTCACTGACCTCCTTTAGCACAGTGCCTTCTGTTGTTGTTAGAGGCGGATGTTCTTGGGGAATGTTATAGGTCATGACCTCGGATTTCTTTGCATTTAGCATGAGGCCAACCCTAGCACACTCTGACTCCACTCTGGTCAAGAGCTCCTGTGCCTGCTTTACATGGTCAGATAGCAGGCAGATGTCGTCAGCGTAGTCCAGGTCTGTCAGGGTTTCTGCGGGGTGTCTCGTAGACCTTCTGGGCGTGATAGTGAAGCCGAGCTCCTGCTCCCTTCCTTTCATAGCTTGTCTCAGAGCATAGTCCAGTACTGTTATAAAAAGGAAGGGGGCTAGGGTGTCTCCCTGCAGCACTCCGGTTTGGATACGGGATATACCGATCCTCTTAATATAAATTTTAAACTGAATCCATTCATGGTGTGTGGGGATTATACTTTTTTTTTTAGCATTAATGAGAAGTAGTATATTTATTTAATGAGTGCATTTATGCTACAGATGCAGTGTGTCCTGGCTACTGGTGGTGGCGCGTATTGAATCGTGCAGATGTTACTTGAGGTTCTGTCATAAATTGCTATAAAATGATTGTGGCTGGCAAGATTTTTACTCTAGCAGCCACTATGACCGATAACCAACCAGGTTGTGTTATATTGTAAAAAGGCAATGTGTCTGGTAAAATGTCGACAATGGCTAGTGATTTTTAGTATACACAAGCCACTCTGGCCAGTGGGAGAAAGTTAACTTCATACCCTGATGCTGTGATATATTGCCTTGGGACTGGGGTGCTAGAAGTGGCAACACATTATCTCCTAACTCCGTTTCTAACGTGGTGCTAGTGGGAAGCTTCACTTCTGCAAACCCTCTCCTGGGGTTTTTTCAGACGTGGCTCATTTAAATTTGACAGGACGTGCTCTTCCTTTAGTCTTTTGTACTTCAGTGAGTGTGAATTACAAATTGTGGCAACATTGTCTGTAGCAGAGTGCATTTTCCGTTCTGAAATCCAGTCATTTTAAGTACACTGTAGTATGTGTATCGGGCTTGCATTTAAATGCATTTTCTGCTGCTGAAAGCCACACTGGATTCTGTGAGAAAATATCACCCAGGGGTAAAAGTAATTACTTATTGTCAATCCAGACAATGAGTGTTCATTGAGCGTGCGCTCGTTACCCTGTCTGTTCGCTCACGTGCGTAATCCTGTGCACAGTCATATCTAGGCACAGCGCATCCCGAATCGTGGGAGGAGTTGGGTCACCTATTTCTGGAATACGTGGGCTTGTCCACTTCCGTGGTTCGGGAAAGTAACCGCCTATGTTAGTGGGAATATACGCTTGATTTGACGCATCATTACTACCCACATCCCTTTCATTATTGAGCCTTGCCTTTGAATCAGTAATGAAACAGTGCCCGTCACAGGTCTACTGGCAAAGGGAAGCAGAGGGGCCTGCTCCTGTCATGGTGTAAGTAAATTGATCTGTAGGTGCTGTGATGTTGTAGTTGGTTTCTAAAAGGAGAGTAGCCTTAAAAGGAGAGGAGTGTTACTGTTTAGTCTGATTTTGTTCCTGAGCGAGCTTGTGCAGAGATTATGAAGCGCGACTGCAGAGCTACAGCGAGCGGATCTGGACATGCAAAAGCACAGGCAGCAACCAGCTCACTCACAAGGAAGCCTGGGAGGAGGAGCAGGAAGTCACCGAGCTGTGAGTAACACCCGGCCCACCCACCTGCCTGCTGCACCGCTGCCGATTCGCTCCTGTCCGCCGCCAATCACTCTGCTTCTCCCCTCTTTAGTTTTGACCCTCTTCCAAGATGTTGCACACACACTGGAAACTAAATCCAGGGATGCTTTTAAGCCTGGTTCCTGTGTACGCATCACTTTACATAAATGCTGGTCAGCAATGTGAGCAGAAAATTATCCTTCACCCTGAATGTTATATAGGAGCCACTTTTTCCCCCCTCTCTTCCACATCACGTCACATCACATGACTTCAATATGGGTATTCGTTGGACATCCCAGAGTTCCAGTCCAACGATTGTAATTACAGGGTGTATGGTTTTAGTCAGCCAGGAATGCAGCGAGGATGCCATCATCCAAGCCTCAGATCTGCATGGTTTATAACCTGGGGAAATCCGAGATTCTTGGCTTGTTTCAGCTTTAGTGGCAGAGAGGCCGGTTGGGTGTTAGGAATACGGACGAGTGTTTAGTGTCTCTGGGGTCTGTGGGGAACCCCAGTAATTCAGCACAGATTTCCCCGTATTGGTGACTTTGGCAGGGGCCACAGAAGCGGTAGGGATTGTGTAAATCTCTCTGCTGGTCAGTTCTCTGCTCTCAATGGCAGTGTGATACAGGGGTTATGCCTGGTTTACTGAAGCCTCAGGCCTGATCGAATGGTATCTAAACCTGCCTGTGTGTAAACTGAGTTCATGTTGTCTGATTGCGCCACCTGGTGGTGATTTATTTATTTACTTTTATTTTATTTATTTATTTATTTTTACACATTCAGAAGTTGATGTGTATGTCTAAACTTTGAGTGTTCAACCCACTTGGAAAATACATTTGATTGACTCTCCCCTTATTAAAATGTAGCCAAACATGCTCACACTTGGAAATTAAATGTAACATATGTGAGCACAACTGTGTGTACACTAACTAGCACTGTGTATGTAGTACAGGTGGCATTTATTTTGAGTACACAAACACACCCGTACACATCACATGCACATACAGTATATGTATATATGGGTGCATACACGCGAGCATAAACACACACACACAACATACATAGATATAGTAAGTTATTTTTGTCATTTGTGCGTAGTGACTCACTTTCACCCCCCCCCCCCTGCTCCTAACTCACAGTTTGAGAACCTCTGATATGTTGTATTTACATGTGTGTTGCAGGTCAGGGGGTTTTTGGGTATCTTGTATGGTGAATATTTAAGGGTGGGGATTATAGTGTGTGTGTGTGTGTGTGTGTGCAGACTTCAGGAGGAGTACCCCTTGTGGTTTGAGAAGCCGGTTTTGGAGATTCTACACCACAACACAATCTCCCTGGACAAGCTGGTGGACCAGGTCTGGTTTGAGATCCTCACCAAGTATGCCGTGGGTGAGGAGTGTGACTTCCTGGTGAGCAAGGGGGTTAGTGACGATGGTTTTGGCGGGTTCATTCGGAAAATTGATGTTAAATTCATCCATTGCAAAAAGTTCTGAGGAATATTTTTCCATTGTCAAATTGAACTTCAGTTTAGTTGGTTCATTTTCACAAATGACTCAACTGAAGAGTTTATCCAAACCATGCCCCTTTTCAGTGTGTATGCGTGTGCGTTTATGTATTATACATTACATTGTATATTATACGTCATGTATGTGCGCATGCATATTTGAACATGTCTGTGTCTGCGTGTAATTAATGCACTGTCTGTTCATAATAGAATGTTCCAGTCAAAGACATGGTCTTTACCTGCCGTGTGCGTGCGCGCGCTGTTCAGGTTCAGCGTCTGTCGCACGGTGTGATGTAGCAGTTGGTAGGCGTCGCCTTACTTGTCCTACCTTTGTGTCTCAGGTGGGGAAGGAGAAGAGCCTGAGGGTGAAGGTGGTGAATGTGCATCCTCTGGAGGCGCCTAAGGAGGAGGCAGTGGAGAAGAAGCTGGAGGGGGCGTGCGACTCCCCCTCCAGCGATAAGGAGAACGCAGCGCGGGAGAACCAGAAGAAGGAGCCACGGCCTAAGGAAGAGGAGAGCCGGAGAGAAAGCCTCTGTGAGTGGTAGAGAAAATGAGCGACTCGCTTTACTTTTTATCTGCATTTATAAACACGCCTGGCCCCCATGCTTTATCCACAATGCGATGGGCCTCAGGCAAGAACACTTTCATATTTTTCTCTTAACTTTCTCTTATTTGTTCTTGTGAGGTCTTCGTCCGAGGACTTTGTCAGATTCACCAAACACTCTTAACCTCCAGAAATGTTTTTTACTGACGAGTGTAAATTCATCTGTTCTTAACTGAATGTGTGACCACGTGAATTGCCGATTAGCATAATCATAATGGATCACTTTGTGTCTCCGGACTCATTTTCCTATTGAACTCTTGAGAAATATTAGTCTGAAAAAAAGAAAATAATAAAAACCTATACTGGAGCCAACCGCAGTGGCGCTAGTGAGCAACGGCACAATGGCGGCTCCCAGCCCAACCAGGAAGTGAGCTTCAAAACGAAAGCCCAGTCTTGGCCCCTTGGTATAAACAGTCTAGGGTGCTGGATTTCTCTCACAGCAGTTCTTTGTATGATAACTAACCATGACTGTTCCCAGATTTTTTTATTTTTTTATTTTTTTTATATATATAAAGTTTCCTACTCCAACTTTAACTGACATTTTCTTCTTGGCAACAGTTTTTGTTGAACTCTTGGTTTTGTTGAAGTGTTATATCTTTTTGCCAGTATCTAAAGTTTTTCAAATATATATTTGACCTAGGTCTGTTTTTCTTTTTATATCATACTGTACAAATGTCTTCAGGAATATGTCTGATAAATGTTTTGCACAAGATGTTCAAAAAAACACTGCAGTTTTCCAAGTGCTTGGTGCCGGTCGAGAGCTGGTAAATCCTTACTGTAAAGTTGTGGGGGCGGTTAAGACAAGCCATGTGTCCCTTCTGCCCCCAGGTGACCGGGCCCGGCGCTCCCCCCGGAAGCTCCCCACCAGCCTGAAGGAGAAGAAGAAACGGGCGATGCCCAAGTTTCTGCCGCACATGTACGACATCCAGCTGATTGGCGAGGATAAGGTGAGGGGGAGTGTGTGGGCCTAGAAAAAATGCAACCCTCTCATTAATAAATGAAGACATTAATTATTATAGTAATTGTATGAATTAATTCAGTGGGGACATTTACCTAATTGTTAGTGTTTAAAATGGAGGCCTGACTTCTAAACGTTTAATCGCCAAACGTTAACAAAAATGCTAAACGTTTAGGAAAATCTCGTAAGTGCCAATGTTAGTTTAACCATTTACTTTTACAGTGGCCTATTCAATCTGTGATTGTCATAGATTTCTGTTTAAAAGTATTAGTGCTGATCTGGCGTCGGTTTTGACAATTGAGTGAGGTTGTGATAGGGCTGCACAATTAAAATAGTATATTAATCACAATTACCAATTTGGATATGATGATCGCAAAAGGTCACGATTACTGCATTCCATTTAGCCTTTCTGCTGTGTTAAAATCAAGCTTTCCCAGTTACGAGCTGCACTCTACATATCTGAAACAGGTAAAACTATATATTTCCTGGATTATAAACTTTGTGTCCACAAGTATGCAAAATCTGTGGGTGATATACAGAACTACCAAGTATAGGCAGTCGACCCTATTGTCTCTTAGTGTCTCTAAATCTATCCAAAATGGCAAAATTGTGCACTGCTGTAAATCAAAAAATAATGATGCTTTGGCTCATAAAACTCACTTTTGCATAATTTTCAAGTGGCAATTACTATCTTCATCAGTATAGGGGGCTAGATATCCATGGGTCCAAAAACCTATCCAAAGCCTGTCATAAAATGAATAAAATATTTTTTGTCCATTATAAAGCACATACACATTCATACTTGCTCCAAGGAAAATTTCACATTAATCTAGCACATATGTACAGTAAATTTGTGGTTTTATTTCTGTTTTCTATGCAGTAAGTGACAAGTATTGCCCATGTGTATAGTCTATATTATGTACAATAAACTTACAATAATATTCCACCATCAGGAAAATACTGGCAGATGTACTAGCTTAAATGAAAATCAAACATAAAACATGACTGAGCTTACTCTACAGTCTGTGAAATGCACTCAAAATGTGAAAATAACAATATAGAACATATGGCACAACACAGTGGTGGAGTGGAGAAACTAACCTACATATTTGAAATATCACAAGCTTGCATATGAGGAGGAAAATGTCCCTCAGGTGTATTCTCAGACTGAATCAATGCTATGCTCTATATGGTATCTTGGTACCTATGGTATCTTCTTCTGACTCACTCCCAAAATCCAGTACAGTGTACAAAAATTTCAGCACCCCTGGTCAAAATGCCTTTTTAGAATTAACATCGAAGTTAACTGAAGCTAACCTGTCCTCTAAATGGTACAAAGTTAAACATGACACATTTCTTCAAATTTTAAAGCAAGATTACTTTTTATTTCAATTTTTTACTATTTCAAAATAATAACTAGAAATTCCGATCGCTGAGCGATCAGGAAAAAAAGCTTCCCCCCGCCTGCCCTTCCACTGCCTTGGTTTGTTTTTCTTCCCAATGCACTGCAATTTCAGTTTCAATATAAGTCCCTTTCATATTGCAGACCATGACTCACCACAGGAGAACTATGCCTTGTAAATATGTGGATACGTTGGGACACTGAGATGGGTAAATTCTGCTAGGCTGTTAAGTTGAAATGTCCAGATTGAATAACCGGGCTATATGTATTTCACCTATTTACGCTACGGCATAGATTTAATGCAAACCATAGTGTATGTATAGACAATTTTAGCCCCAAAAAGTGCCAATTTTTGTTGCACCTCTTTTTGAATGTATCCGTATAACCTTGACCTCTGACCTATGTAGTTGTCATTTGAGAAATATGTGCCCAGTGTCAAGCGTCAAGTTGATACTTTGCTCGTCCCGATCGGACATATACTTCTTGAGTTATCAGCAAAAACGTGTTTTCTAAGATGTCTGCCCTATCGGACAAAAAGTAGTTCAAGGTCACAAAACGAATAGATGTTGCACAACTTCAGTAAACATACATCTCTGATGTACAAGGACTAGCTCCAGGGCCTTGCGGTTTCTGAGATTCCGCCGCTGCAAAATGAACCGGCCAGAAGAGAAAAAGAAAAGAAAAAAAAAGTATTATTTTTGATAGTTTTGGATTAGTGGGTGGACATGGATGGTGGTCTGATAACGCATATAATTCCTGCGGGAAATCAATGTAGAAAGAAACCCAACCACTGGTATAGTAGAATGACGTGGTATAATTACACAAGAATTTTGCATGTTTATTTTGCATTTGAGCGAGCAGGGCTTTTCGCTGCTTTTTTGGCATTTTAATTCTTTAAAAAAAAAATAATAATTCGTGTTTTTAATAAATTTTCTACTCTACCGTGCATTTACAGTGTAACGTGTTTTCTGCATCTTTGAAATGGGATCGCACATCACATAGTTCTATATTGATACACAGAATGTTTTCGTCGCTCAAGTGTAACATTGAAACGATTTAGGAGTTGAGGCTATAATCTCAAATTGATTCAACGGGTTTATGTAGAATAGTAAATAATGTAATTTAGCCTAGCTTAACCATTTCATCAGTGAAAAAAGTTCCATATAACAAAAAAAATTTGGCGTTTATATACTCCTCAAAAAAAGTTTGGAAACGTTATTTCGGTCGATTATTCCTCCCCTTTAATAATACCAATTGGTATTGTATTTTATATCGTTGGAAAGCCTGATTAGTCACCTTTACAACGAGGTACAACTTGTAAGGATCATGCATTCGTGGAATGAGCAACACAGCTAACCGTGTGGGTAGCGGCCCAAAAAAATGTGCCAAAATCCCCTGCAATATTCTTCTGTTGGTATTCACTCTCGTTTTGAGCTTCAAGTGCTGGCAGGTGTATGCCAGTCACAGGTGTGTGACTGGCACCTGATTGGCACAGAGGAATGGGATGCCATCCCACAGCAGTGTGTGACCAGGCTGGTGACCAGCATGAGGAGGAGGTGCCAAGCTGTTGTGGCTGCGTATGGATCTTCCACACGCTACTGAGGTCCCTGACAGTGTAAAATGAATAAAGTGTAAAAATGGCCAATATGTGTTGTTTTTTCCTTATTACTGTGGGAGAGTGCAATCATCCAGTCCACCAAGCAACTCAAAACGAGAGTGAATACCAACAGAAGAATATTGCAGGGGATTTTGGCACATTTTTTTGGGCCGCTACCCACACGGTTAGCTGTGTTGCTCATTCCACGAATGCACGATCCTTACAAGTTGTACCTCGTTGTAAAGGTGACTAATCAGGCTTTCCAACGATATACAATACCAATTGGTATTATTAAAGGGGAGGAATAATCGACCGAAATAACGTTTCCGAACTTTTTTTGAGGAGTGTAAATAAATAGGTTTACGCTATAAATAGTTTCTGATTATCAATAAAAAAATAATTAGTTTCAGGGTAAATTATTATTTATTTTTGATTACATTAGGTTAGTTAAAAAGGTCTAACCCGAGTGCTAAATTAGAGACGTTACGTGCAGATGGAGATAGACTGTGCGGCATAAAGGGGATCTTGTGAATCGCTCACAAAGACAAAAATGATAATGAACGTGATGACTACTAGTCTAGCTTCTTCACAAAATGAAATGAAATTAGTAAAATGAAACTAATTGCTATAAGACAGACGGGGGAGCAGAAAGGCTTAGGGAAACTATAGCTCCTGAGCGCTGACCGTGGTGCTGACAGTCTCGTTGGACAGCGGCCAGGTGAGATAAATAGCCTCTACTAGCTAATATAGAATAGACGTGTGATCTGTTGTATATTATTCTTTATTATATTTGGACAAAATAGTGAATACAATTCGCAATGGTAGGCCATCATAAGTTAGCAAAAGGCTCGATGTTCAATAGCCCCGCCCCCGCCCACCCCTCGATAGAATCGACCATCGGCGATGGCTAGAGGGCTCGATGGGACGATGCTGTCTTGCACACGATGGCACAAGCAGTTACACTAAGAAAATGGTGGAAAAAGCAGCAATGTTGGCCTTTTTATGGTATTGTTTTTAGTGTAGGGTATAGGCTACTGTTACTCTGAACGAGCTGGCGGTTTATTACGAACTGTTTCACTGGATGTCTCTTAGTTTCTGCCGGGAGTTACAGATGTTTGTCAGGACTGAAATGATCATAACTATGCTTACTGTCATTAAGCCTACTACATAAGTGTAGCATAAAATCACATTTCCATTTGACAGCTGTCATTTTATCGATTCCGTGTCTTAATACCTGAATCCTCTTTACACCTCGTTAGTTGATCAACTCGGACATCTTTTTGTGGGTGGTAACAGTTTTACACGTGTTTTTGTACACACAAACCTTTAGTAAATCAACCCCCTTGTGTTTATAAATGATATCTTGGGTACAGTTGTGTTTTCTTAGCATAATTTTTGTTAATCACCTTGTGTAATGGCAGCATGAGTTTTAAAAGATGGGTTTTAAAAATGTTTTCAAGCTTGCTTTTGTCACAATTGCAAAACACGCTTGTGTACAGTGGTATGATAGACTTGAGTGTTATCGCGGGGCGTACTGTACCTAACTGTTATCACTATTCTGTAATCCACCCCACAACCTTGACCCTGAACTCCACCCCCCATTTCAGGTCATCAGCAATGTCCCCACTGACAGCCTGTTCCGCACAGAGCGCCCTCCCAACAAGGAGATTATGCGATACTTCATCAAGCACAGCGCTCTGAGGCTGGGCACTGCGGACAGCGCCCCCTGGGTGGTGGAGGATGAACTTGTCAAGAAGTACAGCCTGCCGAGCAAATTAAATGAATTCCTGCTGGAACCATACAAGGTATTTCACCTATATGCTTTACTTCCTGTACAGTACATGGGGAAACGACCACTTTATGTTTTATTACCTGTACAGGACGTGGCAGATAACCCCTCAGCTAAACGCAAGAGCCTGAGTTCTCCGGAGGGGAAGCCGGTCAAGAAGCTGAAGGCTGCGGAGACTGGTGGAGAGGGGGATGTGCTGAAGGGAGAGGAGGAGGAGGAGGAGAAAAAGAAGAAAAAGAAGAAAAGGAAGAAGAGCAGCGGCGGCAATATGCCCCTCAGCCCATCAGTGTTGGGCCACATGCAGGTAACTCTCATTGTGCAGGTTTTTCACCTGAAGCAGATAGTTACAGTGAGTATATTAAATGTATATTTTTTTTAAAGGAATTACAGTGGAGGATTTATTTATTCGTTTTGTTTTCCTACTCAAAGAAGATGAATGGCTCTCCCCTGAAGGTGAAGAACGCAGCGTGGGCTGACGGGGGTGATGGCGTCCTTGAGACCACGAAGAGCCGCAAGACCCCCAAGAAGGACAAGAAGAGAGCCAAAGGTGCCAAAATTAAGCAGATGACCCTACTGGATATGGCCAAGGGGGGCGGCGCTGCCGCCTCTCCCGCCAGACCCAAGAAGCGGGTGAGGAGCTTGGGGCCCGGGACCCCCAAAGTGGGCAAACCGCTGCCCCCCATGGCACTACAGTTGCTGCGCTACTACAAGAAGGAGAAGGAGGTCAACAAGAACACGCTCTCCATGTTGGTCTCCAAAGCCGCCAAGGCGCTGACGCCGGAGGACCGGGGCCGGCTGCCTGAGGAGCTACGGGTGCTGGTGCAGAAGCGCTGGGAGTTCCTGGAGCAAAAGAAGCGGTGGGCGGTCATGGGCGAGAAGGAGAAGCAGGAAATGCTGCGCAGGAAAAGGAAGGAGATCCAGGAGAAGCGGCGGGAACTCCGGCGCAGGTTCGAGGACCTGGAGCTGGAGGGGCGGAGCCTGCCGAACTTCAGGCTGGTGGACACGCCCGAGGGGCTGCCGAATGTCCTGTTCGGCGACATCGCCATGGTGACCGACTTCCTCAACTGCTACTCGGGCCTGTTGATGCCTGAAGACCAGTACCCCATCGTGGCGACGGCCCTGATAGAGGCGCTGGCAGGTGAGGGGGCGGGGTTTCTCTACCTGAACCGTGTGCTGGTCATCTTGCTGCAGACGCTGCTGCAGGACGAGCTGGCCGAGGGGTACAGCGAACTAGACATGGCGCTGTCCGAAATCCCGCTCACCATGCACTCTGTCTCTGAGCTGGTGCGCCTCTGCCTGAGGCCTTGCGATGCCCAGGGCGACGAGAGCAGGCAGGGCTCTGAGGACTGGGCCGGAGGCGGCTACGACGACGTGAGCGCGGAGTTCCTAGAGAAGCTGGAGACGGCGGAGGTGTTTGAGCTGACGCCGCAGGAGAAGGTGAGCCTGCTGGTGGCGCTGTGCCACCGCATTCTGATGACGTACTCGGTGGAGGACCACTTGGACGCCGTGCACCAGCGCACCGCTCGGCTCTGGAAGGACCGGCTCGCCACCCTCAAGGAGGTCAACGACCGCAAGAGGGCAGAGAAACGGCGGCAGAAAAAGCTGCTGGAGGCCAAGGGTGAGGCCGACAGGTCGGTCATGGTGGAGGGAGGGGCTGGGGGCGGCGGAGGCAAGAAGGATGTGGGTAAAGCCAAGGCGGAGTCCATTCCGGTCGAACCTGAGGTGGAGGATATGATGACCATCCAGGTCGAGAAGGAGAAGGAGGAGCAGAATAGACAGACCATGGGTAAGATGCCGTTCAGAGCTACTCTTAGTGTTTAAATGCTATCCTTAGCCAGGGTGAGAGGCTGGTCAGAGCTGCTCTGTCTTTCTCATTCAATGCCAGAGTGTTCCAGAACACTTAATTCCTGCACTGCTGACTTTCCAATTATTTAGATTGATTCTGTCAATGTTAAAACCTCTAATAAAGCACAGTATTATTCTATTGAACAGAATTACTTTAATCATTGGTGATGTGTATTAATAGTGAAAATGGTTTTCCATAAAAATCAGCTATTGCTTGAGAGATTAAGTTGGACACAGATGGACAGTTTGACTGTTTTGACACACCACAAGTGCTTTGTATTTGAGTAGATGGATAAACAATAACGTGAACACAATCGTATCTGACGTGCTCCATCATTTGAGTCACTTTCACCCGGAAACACGTGTTGAGTTTAAGACTTTAAAATTGTCTCTATTATATTTCTACTCCAAATATTAAGCGGGATATTGTCATTTAAATATTGACTGTCACAAAACCGTGTTTTCTATTTTTTCTAATAAATCTGATATGCAGCGAGCCATCGAGTTTGTTACAGAACGTTCATTCAGACACAACTCAACAATAATAGTCAGCCCACACTATTTAGGTGTGTTATTGCGTTTTTACTTTGTGTTTTAAACTTGTCAACGTTCCGTTTGACGAAAGATACTAAATGCTTTGAATTGCATGGCTGATTGTTTACTTATTTGTCGCTCTCGACAGGTCGCTCATCTGCCCGGACCGGAGTCTAAAAATATTCTGCTATGAGTTCGGCCCACTTGTACAGCCATATACATAATGTCATCGTGTCATAGTTTATTTAGCTAGTAACAGCATTTTGATTGGGTTTTCACTGTTTACACGTTTTGGTCGACATAAGTCGCCCTTGCCCTCACCCGCTGCACTTAATTAGTTAAATGCTATCCTTAGCAGGGGTCAGAGGCTGTTTGTAAAGTATCTGAAGAGGAGTACTGTTCTGGGATCAGGTGTGCCGTGCCCTTGTGCAGTGGTCAGTGAAACATAGCAGTGGGAATACAGGCTGTGCACATGCAGGCAGTTCTGATCCCAGATCAGTGAAACAGCTGTGTTCTCCGCAGAGCGCATGGTGAAGGAGGTGGAGGAGGTGCGGGACCGAAAGCAGAAGGCTTCGGCCGAGAGAACGTTCCAGGAGGGAATAGCCAAGGCCAAACTGGCCATGAGGCGCGTTCCACTGGGGACCGACCGCAACCACAACAGGTCAGAGAACCGGATATCATGGCAACCAGCAGTGAATCTTTTGTACATTGTTTACTGTATAGCTGTGATTCTGTCTGGCTTACACAAATGTGCGTTGTATCCTTGGTAAACGACGACTTCACAGGAGAAACACAATATTCAAACAGTCGTATCTCGTGAACTATTTACTCAATCTCATCAAGTGATGCCTCATTTTGTAGCTCCAATTCTGTACTTTAATGTGAGATGAAAAATCAAGTCTAAACGAAGCGTGTATCTGAAGCAAGAATCCGGTCGCATATGTTTATACCATAATCTAGAGTTTGATTTACTGTAAATGATGAGACCCCAAAACATCAGGGGGGGAAAAAATCTCTATTTCCCAACGTTTGGACCAGGCCAAAACTTAAATCATAGCTTTGCCATAAAGGTTTTGGCAAAAAACTACTGAGGCCATCAGTAGGCTAAACCAAACCACAAAGAGGTTTTACTTGCAACTAGGGCTGTGCCGATATTCAGTGTTGCCGGTTACCACGGTAAGGAATTGACACCAGGGTGATGAATTAATTAATGGGATAATGGTGATAATTTGTTTCTTGTCATTATACTGATTTAAGTCATGCCCAAAAATGCACTGGCCAGATACATCTGCTTACATACAAGAGCAGGGGGTGTTGAACTAAATTCCAAGGGGGCCCCAGTGTGTGTGGGTTTTTGTGGTTTCCTTTCAATCTGCCAATTAAGGCCTTGCGAACCAGGTGCATGGATTCTTTAGCCAATCAATGACAACTAAATCACTGGTTCCCTGAACATCCCAAAAAACAGCAAACATTGCGGACTGGAGTTTGACACCTAAGCATTAGAGGGTGAAGCGAGTAGGCTGTACACAAACTGACACTCTCTTCAGGGGGTCTTTCACAAAGTGGGTTTAAGGAGTTAGCCAGCTCAACGAACCGTTTGTAAACCTTTGTAAATATTTTGAAGTCACCCAGGCTCTCATCCAATGAAATGTCCTCAAATTCAAAATATTTACAAAAGTTAGCTGGCTAACTCCTTAATCCCGCTTTGTGATTTACCCATCCAGAGGGGTATACTACGAAGCAGTAGGGGTGGGACGATTCAATCCCATAACGATTCGATTCAATTACGATTCTTTAGGCAAAGGTTCGATGCATCATAACATCTTACATTTGACCACGATTCGATAAGATTCGGTTCGATTAATTTTGATACTTTAAAAAAATGTAATAGGTATGCTAATGTGATTTGATACCGATAGTCAGCAGTTATTAAATATTCAGTTAGAACCTTACGCCAAGTTCACAGAATTATGTTTATTGTTAAGGCATGCCATACATTTTGCAGCTGTCTGCAGCAAATAATGCAGCAATAAACATGACTAACAGTGTATTTTCTAAAGTTGCCCTATTTAGGTTATTGTTTTTCAAACAGTGTCAGACATGGTATCCTAATACATTTCCTTTATTTACAAAATGAAAATGGCAAAATGTATAACAATTACTAAACTGGGCCAAGAAAAATGAAATAGCCTCTAGGTTAGTGTTACGCATAGTACTTTCCTAAATCTTAGTACGATCTAGACCTTCGGTGGAGCAAGATGCCCATCCATCCGTAGTTAAAGCTACTCTCGTAGCGTTTTGCAAGGAGTCGAACAGTTTTATTCACCTCTTCATACAGAGCAGGTATACATTTTTCACTAAAATGTTTTCTGTATGGTGTATCTAGGTTCCACGACATTCATTAAGTGAATCGGACAGTTAACGTAGTAATAATTAATTAAACGTAAGACATTGGAAATAGTCTTACTATTTTTGTTTTTTGTCTCTAACGTCTACTTGATTTTGAATAGAAAATGGTTTAAATTTAAATATCAGAAAGCACTTTACAATTAACTGTCTGGACACGGTATGTGTATAAAAACTAATAAAAACAATTATACAAAAAAATAGAACTGTTTGGCCATTTCTCCAGGAAACTCAGGGGAAGTGCCAATGACTCCCGAGTTTAGCTTGCTAACCCGCTTGCTGTCCTTCACGTCAATGGTGTGTTGTCGGCTCAAATGGTTTATCATGTTTGTGGTGTTGCCTGTGTATCTGATTTCTACTTGGCAGATCTTGCATATTGCAGCGGTTTTGTCAAGTACACCCTCCTTCTTTCTAAACCCGAAATGCTTCCGTACCACTGATTTTCTGTTCGGAACATTCGTAAGTTTCTGTCTCTTTTGTCGCACTCAGCGAGCACGCAGCTAGCCATTTCGCTCAGATCTGTCCGTCTCATTGTCGCTTGATTCCCGCCTGTCCCTGCTTTCAACTCACGCTTACGTGGGGGTTGGAGCAGAAACATGGATTGAAGCTGGTCAAAACAGTTTTAAAAGTAGTCGTGTCTCAGAAATATATATTTTAAATAATGAAATTAATATATTTTTTGAATATATGAATACATGTGCACATTCATTTAAAATGCGATATTAATCGATGCTTATCAATTCTAATCTTACAGATCGATATAGTTGTATTTACACATCAGTGGCGGCTGGTGAGTTCTAAAATTGGGGAGGACGGGAGAGACCTTCTATCCTCAATTTGAAAAAAAACTACATTTGAAAAGCTATTTCCACCACCTACTACTCTCAATTTGAAGAAAAAAAAAATACTAAATTTGAACAACTATTTTACACTAGGCTATCTATTACATTCAACTGTCTCTCAATGTCTCAATGTCAAGCTCAACTTGATGCGAGCCAGCCAGGGCCAGGTACCATGGTTGCCAGATAATTTGTATGTTTCCAGACCAACAGTAAGTGGTTAAAAGCTGCACTAATTGATAAAAACCAGACAAAATATTATATTCTATAATATAATGATACATATTCAACCCACACAAAGCCATTTTTTCAATCTACAATGCAACCAGCCAAATTGTGTATGAAATCTACAAATAATGCAACCCTGTTGTGTAGGGACTCTCCAGGGAATATAAAGCACTCAACAGTAAAACCCTACAGCTCTGGCTAGGAAACTCCGATTCACTCACTTTAAAAACTGGGGATGATCAGGGATACGTGCTCTACGGAATGCTCATCTCAGATTTTCATTTCCGATCTTGGTATATATTTTTAGATTCGCGATCTTTTGCTCATCAAAATAACCATGATCGGAAATTAAAATCTGAGATGAGCATTCCGTAGAGCACGTATCCCTGATCATCCCCAGTTTTTAAAGTGAGTGAATCGGAGTTTCCTAGCCAGAGCTGTAGGGTTTTACTCTTTTTACCTGTTTTTTAATACCTCCATGGTTTTACTGCGTGTTTAGAGTCCTCTGTTGGCACAGCGAGCGTCATGCTCTGTGCAATGACCCGCCTCTTCTCATTTTCTATTGGATGAACAGGACGTCATTCTTTTGTTCTGACCATTTTTGGCTTAGGGAGGACGTCCTCCCTAGCATGTCAGTTTTAACATGGAAAATATAGGAGAGGATAAAAACACCGGGTTAGGTTGCATTTGAATGGAAGTTTATGGAGCTGTAGGGAGGACGGAGAAATATTTCCTCCCTCATCCTCCCTACTCTTTGTTTTTATGCAGGTAGGGGGCGCTGTTGAGACTAACATTGGCAATAGGGTTTTGTGCACTGTAAGCTAAATGCTTTGAAATGGATTTGAAAGAGATTTTTTAAATATATTTTTTTTAATAGAATCTTTTCTTTTTCTTTTTTTCCTTCAAATTATTGGGGAGGACCATCCTCCCTATCCTCTATGGACAAGCCTCCACTGTTACACATTCAGATTGATGCATCGCGATGCATCGGTGCATTGTCCCACCCCTACGAAGCAGGATTACTGAGTTGGCTTGTTACCTGCACCAAGTAAAACCCGGAACAGCTCTTTTTACTTCAGTTCATGTTGCAGATTTGGGAAGGTTCTGGGTATTAATCGGTGCAGTTATCCAGCTAACAATGTAATCCACAAAGGAAGTTTAACATAGCCAGGGTTTCTTTGCGTTAGCTGGCTTCAGAAAGCCTAAAAACCGCAATCTGGCTTAACCGGTACTACGAACGTGGTTATCAACTTGTTAAGTGAACACAGGCTTTATTAATGAAGGTACGTGCGCGTTCCCTTAAAAGGGGCGGTGTCTACAACGATAGCGGTGCAGTATGGGCTGTACTAGAGTAGTGTATTTCTCTCCTGTGGGGGGGAAAAAACTGATATGGACGGATAAGAACATCATATGAGCAAAAAGCAACACCGTTGCTTCCAAAAAAGCCAGGAAGAAGCTTTTGTAAAAAAAAAAAAAAAAGGAAAACTTTTCTTCATGTAGGTTAAATTCGTTAAGCTAGTTAATACCTTATGCACCTTACCACTCATAACAAATATGTCTGTACTTTCAGTACATTGTCATAGTTTATTTCTAATGTGACAACTGTAGCCTACTACTACATTCTAGAGCTCTAAACATTACACTTGATACAGCATGTTTAAAATATTGCTGAAGCAATCACATCAATGTTTTTTCATAAAAAATAAAAAAGTCTCGCATTTTCCGGAACTCACAAAAATGATCCTTTGTGGAACTCACTAATCTCGCCCTGCGAAGAGATTCCCTCAGTATCCGCACATATTTCTACAGAATCCTTTGAGATGCAGATGCCTTTTCCCAAAGCCAAGGAGTTAATTGGTCAAAGGGCGGTGCTTTTATATATTTCAATCTGTTATCCTGAACATAACCTGCCCTGGAGCAGGTTAGCCGTGCAGAGTAAGTTGCCGTGGCAATATACCTGGATTAAAAGTGAGTCGGCTTCATGATACAGAAAACCCAGTTTAATTTAGCTCGCTATCCACTCACTTAATCTTGCTTCGTAGTATACCCCTCTGGTGTCTCTTTGAAGCTGAATTGCTGGTTGTCATCGCAGGGCCACATAATGTTCCTGAGAGTATGGGGAGGGAGTAGCGGGTTTAGATGGAGGGTGTTACGATGATATACAGGATAGAACACAAATGCAGGACTCCAAGACAGACAGCTGGTTGAACTCCACGCAGGAGACTTTATTACAAGTATTCCCACAGTGTAGCAGGCAAGAGGTCAGGAACGGGCAGGCTGGAGCAGGGTTGGGCAAGATGACCCAGGGCTGGAGTAGACACTGAACCGGGAAGAGGCATGTGGGCAGGTGGGCTGGAGCTGGGCTGGACAGGAGCATGGCTGGACAGGGGCAGACTGGACAGGCAGGAGAACACAAACTGGACGGGAACGAGGGGCAGGCAGGGAACAGACAGTTACCACGGCTCAATCAGCGAATTAGTCATAAACACAATTACCGATTCATTCGTAAATCACAGAACGATAAAACGCTACAATACACGCATACCGGCGCAAGAACATTGATCAGCTGCTGTTCATATCACGGATATGTAGATTAAAATATCAGATCATGTAAACGATTGGGCTCATTAAATAATTTGTAACTGGTGGCAGTAAAAACATGCATACACGCGAGGCCTGGAGTTGCCGACCCTGCACTAGGCATTCAAATTCAGAAGTAATTATCATATCGGCTTCATCTGACCGATACCGATGAGGAAAATCTTAACTAACATCGGCCCAATGCTGATATAGTTGCAGATATATTGTGCGTCCCTAAAGTTTTTGAAAGCGCTCCTGTAAGATCCCTGCAAATATTGGTACAGATTGATACTTTTAAACGTATCTGCAGGATGCTGCAGGAGTTTTACTGGTGTGTTTGGGGTTCCAGTATTTCAGATGCTCTTTTCCTGATTCGCTTGGTTTGCGATGCCCCTGTGTTCTGTGATTGGCAGGTATTGGCTGTTCTCAGATTTAGTGCCCGGTCTGTACATAGAGAAGGGCTGGGTGCAAGAGAGCGTGGACTACCACTTCACTCTTCCTCCTGAAGAAGCGGAGGATGAAGAGGAGGTGAAGGTGCAGACTGAGGATGATGAGGGTAGGTCACATCTGGTGCAAAAAGTGCTGAATAAGGCATGTGACTTATCCTGATTCTTTTATTTAGGGAAATAAAGATTTTTTTATTTTTGATTTATTATCATTTTCTGTCCTATCAGCTGTGCATGTGTATATGCTGGCGTGCATGTTCATGACATACCCAAGCCTGTGATTTCTTCCAATTAGTCCTGCAGTATGTCTGACGCTTCTTATCTCCTTCCTTCCCTGCAGAACCAGAGAAGGAAGAGTGTGGCTCGGAGGGCGCGATGGCTGAAGGTGGCCACCAGGGGGCTCTGCCAGCACCAGAAACCATCGAGACCACCATCCCGAAAGTGGGACAGAACCTCTGGTATGGGATGGGTGCTGAGCTGACCGGCATTATCAAATATAATATATCCACAAAAGCGATTATTGTATGACCTTGCTGCTCATTGTAGATGAGATGGTACTGGTGATGTTGCCCCCCCCAGAAGCATTCCATGTGGCCTCTGAAGTCTGTAGGTTCAATTTGGCACCAGGTGTAATTAATGGGGAATTCATTTTCTTTTCTTTTTAAAGAAAGCCAATCCACCACAGTGCTGATTATTACAAGTAATTATGATTATGTTTTATCGCGTCGTCCTGCTGTTGGATGCAACTGTGTTTTTCAGTCCCAGCACTGAAGACATTTGATCAGACCAGTGATGGAAAGTGCTTGAGGGCCACAGTGGCTGCTGGTTTATCTCCAGTCCTGGAGGGCTGCAGGTTTATCTCCAGTCCTGGAGGGCCGCAGGGGCTGCAGGTTTATCTCCAGTCCTGGAGGGACACAGTGGCTGCAGGTTTATCTCCAGTCCTGGAGGGACACAGTGGCTGCAGGTTTATCTCCAGTCCTGGAGGGACACGGGCTGCAGGTTTATCTCCAGTCCTGGAGGAACACAGGGGCTGCAGGTTTATCTCCAGTCCTGGAGGGCCGCAGGGGCTGCAGGTTTATCTCCAGTCCTGGAGGGACACAGGGGCTGCAGGTTTATCTCCAGTCCTGGAGGGACACAGGGGCTGCAGGTTTCTCTCCAGTCCTGGAGGGCCGCAGGGGCTGCAGGTTTCTCTCCAGTCCTGGAGGGACACAGGGGCTGCAGGTTTATCTCCAGTCCTGGAGGGCCGCTGGGGCTGCTGGTTTATCTCCAGTCCTGGAGGGACACAGGGGCTGCAGGTGCTGCAGGTTTCTCTCCAGTCCTGGAGGGACACAGTAGCTGCTGGTTTATGTAGTTTTGTTTCTCGGTCCGTTTTCCTCAAGTGTCTGTGTCTTTGAAAAGCGGGATACAAATAAAATTCAAGAAGAATGTTTCTGTTTGTATAAATAAAATTCAATTGAACAGAAGTTTCAATCTGCAGCATATTTAAGACATTGAAAACGAGGTGTGCGAACTCTTTAGCCAATCGCTGATTTATGGAAATGCAGAAACTCGCAGACACTGGACACGAGAGTGTGATGGAGGGAAGCTAATGGGGAGTGGCTCTGAGACGTTCAGTCACCTGCATGGGGGTGTGTTACCGGTGTGTTTTTTTTCTGTGTTACAGGTGTGTGTGTGACACAACACAGGAGTTTGAGGAGCTGATGGAGAGCCTACACCCTCATGGCGCTCGAGAAGGTGAACTGAAGAGTCTGCTACAGTTCAGGTGAGCAGGCATGGCCGTTTCTGTAGATCCACCCAGGTATAGTGTGGGTGAGTGGGCATGGCCATTTTTGTAGCTTCGCAGATGAATGGGTGTGGCGCCTTCTGCAGCTCCGCCCAGGTGTAGTACAGGTGAGTGGGTGTGGTCGTTCCCACTCAAATGCAGTACTAATATTCTTCACTTCTCACCTTCTTTCCTCCACTCCCCCACTACCACTTGTCTCCTACCTGGAAGTATGCAAAACTGCCTGTACATTTCAAATAAAAGTAGTTGCATGTGCAGCGTACAATGTACCTGCCATTGCGGTTTGTGTCAAGACATTAATATTTAATTCACATGTAATCAGTAACATTAGATTAGAACACAAAGATTGGTTTCTGGGGTACAGAGGAGGTGGTAGTGGAGGAAAGGAGGGTGCGTTTTTCGAGTACTGGGACGCACCCCTGGGGTCTGTTCCAGAAAGCGGGCTCAAGAAATCTTAAACTTAAAGTCAAACTTAAGTGAGCCAGATGTGGCATATCCAGGTTTTTCGTTTCCACAAAAGTGGATTCTAAATGAGGTGATCAAGATCGATCAAGCTCGGATAGGTAAATCTCAAACCATGCACGTTCACGGTGAACTTCAAAATCCATCTCCAATCAGACACGCTGGTGATGATGTGGAGCTCTTGGCTAAAGTGATTATTTGCCCTTTCAAGTGCTGTCTCTTGTTTGGTTGAGAATGTGGTGGATAGATCATCATCCTCTTCTTCAATTCATGGTGTGGGGAATCTCTCTCCCCACACAGCACATGCCACAATTTCGTCATATACTCGCTCTGTTGATGCCCTGAGAACTGAACTGTTTAGCAATTATAGCTCTTTATACATTTTAGGGACCAAAAGTAACAGTTGGACAAATAACATAGACTTCATCATATTTAATATTTGGTTGCAAATCCTTTGCACTCAATGACTGACTGAAGTCTGCGACCCATAAACATCACCAGACGCTTTGTGTATTCTCTGGTGATGCTTTGCCAGGCCTGTACTGCAGCCATCTTCAGTTCTTGCTTGTTTCAGGGGCTTTATGCATTCAGTCTGGTCTTCAGCAAGTGAAACGCATGCGCAATTGGATTGAGGTCAGGCGATTGATTTGTCAAGAACATTCTACTTTTTGGCTGTAAAAAACTCTGTTGCTTAATTGTTAATATTGATTAATAACATAAATAATGTTCTTTTGCCTTAATGATGACACTAAATACACTAAAGCGGTCAGGTTGGGAACCCACAGGTTTACACATTTTTTTCTTGTTTCATTATGACCAACACGATTTTACTGGTAGCTTAATGCTTTAAAACAAGCCCACTTTCCCAGGATTCCAGGGACAACGTGCGTATATTCCGGGAGAGAAAAATAAATATTAATCCCCATTTCATAATGTAATCTTGATATTTTTATGCATGTTTTAACTATTGTCCCCTAACAGAAGATTGTCTCCCCCGGAAGGTTGCAGGAACTATTGGCCAATATAGAGTAATAACTTGATCCAGGATAATAGCGAATGCATGTGGAACCTTACATGTAGCATCACACATCGCCACAGCAATGGGGAGTGTATATAGGGACATCAGGCATTTGTCCATCTCAGCTGCCAGGAGATGATAGAAGTTTGTTCAAATCTGGTGGGATGAAAGAAATTTAAGGCGGCATTCCCCTTCGCTGAGGACGAGGTATGTGGTCTTTGACCAATGGACCCTTTTATTATTATGCATTTTTTGATATAGGCTACACAATAATAATATTTCGCATTGTAATGTTGATGTTTTTTTGCATGCTTTTGTGCACCCCTGTGTGTAACAGACAGGAGGGTGTACACGCGTTGTGCACACCCCAATGTAGACGCACTTATATTGCGCCGTTAAAATAACATTGAAACAACTGTGATATTACTTAAAAACAAGGTTCTGGTGGTCTTTTTGCTGCCTCAAGGTAGCAATACGCCAAAAATTATCCTGGCCACACCTAATCTTAAGACCAACCCGCCCAGTTCACATGATATGGGCGCAAGTTCACTTTGTATTTAAACAATGTGAGCACTGGATGCTAAAATTACACCTGCGCCGCTCTGAAACTAGCAAAGACACGTTTGGTTACCACCGCTTGGCGCCAGGTGTAAGATGGGGCCCAACATGTTTCTGTATACTTCTGTATCATCGTTCAACACAAGTGAGCCAGTTCCTGTGGCAGCCATAATATGTCGGCCTCCACTAGGTTTGACAGATGAGGTGGTATGCTTTGGATCATGAGCTGTTCCTTTTCCCCCCCCCCTCTTTTTACACTTTCCTCTTTCCATCACTCTGGTTCAGTTTGATCTTTGTCTCATCTGTCCATAACCCTCCAGAACTCTACGGGGTTATTGAGGAACTTTTTTGAAAAGTTTTTCAAAATGTTTTTTTTTTTTTTGGCTGTTCTATTCTTGAGGCTTACCAGGGGTTTGCATCTTGTGGTGAACATTACATTAGAGGTATAGGCAGACTCTTATCCGGAGCGACTTGCACAGCTTTTCTCATAATGTAACAATTGCACAATTTCATTAAATAAATTGCAATTTTAACCTAGTATTAATTTATACAGCCGGATATATACTGAAGCAATTCATGTGAAGTACCTTGCTCAAGGGAAGTGTCCTACCTGGGAATCGAACCGGCAACAAGACTCCAAATGCAAATGTCACACCTCGAATCAACTCTAGACCTTTTGTTCGCTCTCTTGCGCATGAAGTAACGATGAAACAAAACACACCTGCCCAAGAAACAGCTGAGCAGCCAATTGTCCAATTACCTTTGGTCCCCTAAAATGGGGGGGGCTTATGTATAAAAAGGGCTATGATTGCTACACGGTTCATCCTTTTCAAGTCCAACGTGCTGGAGTACAGCCAAAACAACAAAACGTGTCACTGTCCGTATACTTTTGGACTGTGCACTGTAACTAAAAGTAGGATTTAAAAAATCTGACTGAAAGGTGGCATACTTTCTCATGTCTGTGAAACAAGGTGAACTCTCATAGACGGACCGTGTAGATGGACCGTGTTCATTTGGCTTCCCCATTAGTTATGTGGTGGCTGGAATTGCAAATTATCTCGATGCAATAAAGAAGAGTAATGATAAACCAAGATGAAGGATAGATTTACAAAGGTGTGAAATGTTGGCGAATAATATTCTGCCACACTAAAACCAAATGTTTAGGATTTGAACACATGCTTAAACACTTCTGTAACACTTTATAAACCTGCCAAGGTGTATCATCATCTAAACATTTTTGGGATCAGGCAGTCTGTTAAACATTAGTGTTTTGATAACGATTGGAAAAACAATAACGTTCATGTAGATACTCTTCTGAATGAGCTAGAATATCTAATTGCAGTCTAATTATTCTGTTGTGATGTAAAGCTCTGTGCGAATGATTCTCATATCCACTATTTTTACTATAAAATGGTTGTGAATTATTGCAGTTAAGTTTTTATTTTTTTCTTCAAAACCCTCAGTCATGTAGAATGACAGCAATAATTCATTATTTAAAGGCCATCCCATAAAACAACAGGATATTATACAGTTATTTCCCCACTGGCAACCTATTGCTGGCAGTCTTTTCACCATATTCCTAAGGGATATTTGTTAGTGCATAATCGCATCAAGCTCACCAGCGAAGCGAGGCATCTGTCTAAATTATCTTGCCAAACGCTATTAGGTAGGTCAGGTTTCGTTCAAGTTGACAGGTTAGTTTCAGAGCATAAGTTACCGTAGTAACTGACACCGGCTTTCTCGGATACTCGTATTTGGAATTGCTCATTTTCCTCAATTTCGACTTAATATATAACGGATAATTAGCCAATCCCGCTTTCTGGAACAGGCACCTGGCGTGGTTACAGATGACTAAAAAAGCAATCCTTCAGTTTGGACTGTGCTAACCTCTGGATGCAAATATCTGACTACTGCAAAGTGGGAATATCCAATTTTGTGAGATGTAAAGGTGTGTGTGTGTGTGTGTGTGTGACCTGCAGGTACCAGGATATTCTCCACTCAATCCATCTGGCTCAGCAGCCCACTCTGCAGGTGAAGAGCTGCGACGGGCATCAGGAGCTGCTGAGCTTCCTGCGCAGTGACATCATGGAGGTGGCGTCCCGCCTGCAGAAGGGGGGGCTGGGCTACATGGATGACATCACCGGATTTGAGGAAAGGGTCTGTATCCCTCTGTCTTCTGTCTGTTCTCAGTTCTGTGTGATGTCAGTCCACTCGCGGCTCTGTCTGCAGGTCTGTAGTGGTTTAAATGAACTGAAGTGACTGGGGATTGTCAACAAGCCATCTTTTGAAGTCATTTCATATAGTGATGGACTGGCTGGGCAAAGAAGCATGTTTCTTGTTCAATGTTTTCTGCAGGGCGGTGGGGAATTGGCGTAGGTTTGATTTTTGTTAGATGTGGCTACGCAGTGGTGGAGTGAGCTCCCCGCTCCAATCAGGAGTCGCTGTCAATCTTCTCTCAAAAACTGAAAACGCACCCGTTTAAACTGCTTCTCGCCTAGTGACGGGCGTCTCGCTGTTGGTTACTCCTCCCCCAGGTGCGTTCGCTGGAGAAGCTGAAGGATTTTGAGGAGTGTGTGATCGCCCTCCAGGCCAGCGTCATAAAGAAATACCTACAGGGCTTCATGGCCCCCAAACAGAAGAAGAGACGGAAACATGGAGGAGAGGAGAGCATCAAAGCGGAGGAGGTGGATGAGGAGAAGAGGCTTGTCGAGGAGGCCAAGGTGCGTGTCCTGCTCGACCCCCTCCCCTCCTCTGCAGTCCAAGCAGACGCTCGCGCAGACGCTCACTCGCTCGCGCAGTAAATGCCTCTGGATTTAATCCAGCAACAGTAGGCTAAACATTTCAGTAACAGTTAAAATTCGATAAGAACGATATAAAAGTTAAAAATTTCGCTCACTCACTCGCTCACGCAGACGCTCACTCACTCACGCAGACGCTCACTCGCTCGCGCAGACGCTCACTCGCTCGCGCAGACGCTCGCTCACGCAGACGCTCACTCGCAGACGCTCACTCACTCACAGACGCAGACGCTCACAGACGCAGACGCTCACGCAGACGCGCACACGCAGACGCTCACTCGCGCGCGCAGACGCTCACTCACGCGCGCAGACGCTCACTCACTCACACAGTCTGGAGTGAATGCCTCTGGATTAAGAGCGTCTGCCGAAGGCAGTGTGGTGTGTCTTATTGTTCCGGTTGGTTCTGCAGGTGGCAACGGCGGTGGAGAGGTGGAAGAGCGCGATCCGCGAGGTGCAGACGTTCTCGCGCATGCACCTGCTGCTGGGCATGCTGGACGCCTGCATCAAATGGGACATGTCTGCTGAGAACGCGCGCTGCAAGGTGTGCCGCAAGAAAGGTGAGCGCCCACAGACGTCTCACAGGGCTTGTCACGTGCACACACGCCCACCCTTCTCCATTTTGATCTTCTGCCTTTTCCATTCAGAGCTCTTTGTAAAGGATTTTGATTTTAATTTATTAAACCATCCAGCAGGAATGTGATTCTTACCAATTAATCGGGAAATCCTGAAATTTCCAGCCATGATCTGGTTTTATTGATTTTGAGCTTCTCCTGATATCAGCTGTCAGTCACATTTTTCAGTCTCGCTTATTTTCCTTCGCCTCCACTACAGGTGTTTGCCAATAATACATGGAAATGTTAAATCGGTTTGACAAGCTAGTGCCACCACACCCCGTGTCTGCTGAAGAATATCCCGGCTGTAAGGGAGGGCAGAAAGGTTCATGGTTTTGTCTAAAAGGGCTCCACTTTTCACAATCACATTTTAACCGCTGTTCACAAAGCAGGATTTGTCTCTGTGGTTTTTGTCAGCCTTGGAAATTGTGCTTGAATTGGACCAAAGCGTTCTGAATATTAGTCCATTTGTTTCTAAAGGAAAACATGTTTCTCCTCTGCGGGGAATTGCTATCCTTTTCACCTCAAACCTCAAACTAAGGAAGCACAAAAAACATCTCCCTGCTACTTTCTCTGGGTGGAATTGTGCTGTGGTATCGAAATGAGCGACGGTTAAGTCTGAATAGAGAACGATCATGCGTGATGTAATTGCAGCAGATAAATTGGGGTTTAATTATTGTGGCGTTCTCAGCGGCCAGCTGTGATGTCCTGGCTGAAAGAGGCCCAATGGATTTGGGTGCTTCGGTTTTCAAAAATGCCACAGAATGCTGAACATTTCCCTGATGTCTCCGGAGCTGTTGACACAGTGAATCACTCCAGTTCCAGGGCTCTGTTGACTCGGGCAGAGAGCAAATCCAACCGAGTCCAAGTTAAATAATAGGTAGTTCATCTGCTCCACCAGTAGGGGGGCACAGAGGACAGCGTTGGTTCAGGAAAGGGCCTTAATGTACTCAAACGCACAAACTCTTCACAAGGCTGCCATTGATTGGGGAAAAAGTTCAGAACATAATTAGAAATACTGACTTTGTAAAAACATATGAAGGTTTGTGCATTCCTCTGAGGGTCATATCTTTTTCAGTTTTTAAAGGAAATGTTTTGTTTAGACGGGCAAAAAGAAATGGTATTACATGATTTGAAATAAAAATGAATACATCCAGTTCCGTTTTAGGGCATTGCCTTGATTTAGTGCAGAACTGGATCAAATATGTGCTTAAAAGACTTACTAAAGTCTTTTACTAAAGAAATTATTAAAGATCCTGGTACAATGTTTTCGATCCCAGAAAACTTTCAACAAAATGTTACTAACCAAGATGTTAACTGGTGTGCAAGAATTATGTTCTGAGTGGGGAAATGGATTTTTATTTCTAAAATTGGTATTTTCATTTTCAGGATTTTGACTTGTATCTAAAGTGGTCGGTTCAGACCAGTTCTAGAGGTCCGCAATGCTGCAGGTTTAACTCCAGTCCTGGAGGGCCACATTGTCTTCAGGTTTTTAAGATTTCTTTTTAATGGGCAGCCAATTTAAACTTTGGTAACCAGGTGTGTGTAGACTCTTTAGCCAAACAGTTATTAAATAAAGCACTTAAAGAAGGAAATGCGCTGAAAACCAGCAGACACTGACTCTCTAGAACGGGTTTGAGATTTAAAGTATTTGAGATGGGTATCTGTCCTAGGTTTGGTTGGATTGTCCCTCGTTAGCGCCCCCTGCTGGCATGCTCATGCAGGTTGTCTCGGTGGCTCTGCAGGGCCCTGGCGGATAGAGATGCTGCAGCTGCAGGAGTCTCGGTGGGCGCAGGGAGTTAGTGTCAGGCAGGTGGAGGTGAGGACGAGCCACGCCCGGCCCCGACAGAGCGCAGGTACCTCTGGTAGAGCAGGGGACGGACGGGCAGTCAGGGCTGGCTACTCGGGATAAAATGTGTTACTGTACCTCGTGTCTGATTGGCTGACCTGGCCTTAAAGGAATTGCTGTTAACCAAAATGGTGCAGTATAATAACTGAAATATTGCTATAACTAACTTATAATTTCCATATTCTCATGCGAGCACCCTGAATGAATGCGTGTCTGCGCGAGTGCGTGTGGCAGGTTGATCCCAGACCAGCATCTGCTGTCTATGCAAGCGACTCATCCATCTATCTCTCTCAGGTGAGGATGATAAGCTCATCCTGTGTGATGAGTGTAATAAGGCGTTCCACCTGATCTGCCTCCGGCCAGCGCTCTACTCCATTCCTCAGGGAGAATGGCGATGCCCTGCCTGTCAGCCCGCTACTGCCCGCCGTGGCTCCAGAGGAAGGTGAACACACATACACATACATGCACGTGCACAAGCTGACCACCGCTGTTTCAGAGTGAGGTACACACACATTCATGCACACACCACCCGCCACTGCTCAAGAGTGAGGTACACACATACATACACACACACACACACACACACACACACACACACACACATGCATGCGCAAAAACGCTTACCTCATGCTGTACATTTGAATTCACTCAAGGACGTAGAGGCTGAAGTTTAAAAATATAATGACCCAATTTCATAATTAATTCCATTATTGAAGAATAAAAGGAAGAAACAGCGGTGGGTGCCAAGTCTTGGTGGCCAGAGGGTCACCCAGATTAGCAAATGTTACAGTTCTTGCTAATATTATAGTCCGTGGGCTAATGGTGCCTCTGCTCCAGGGACTACAATGAAGACTCAGAGGAAGAGGAAGTCTCTGGGGAGGAGGAGGAAAAACAATCTGGGGAGGAGGAGGAGGATGACGTGGATGAGGATTACCACCCGTACGAAAACTGTGAGTGTCCCAATTCCACATTTGCCTCCACTGTCTTTTCATTGGTGGATATTTGCCTGTTTAGCCAAGATTATTCTTCAGTTTGTTAATGGCTGCACCTTTAGGTTGGAGCTGTTAAGCAGGGTCAACTAAAGACTGGTTTGTCATTGATTGTGAATGTAGTGGCAGCTGTGAGGGAATTCGGCCAGGGGGTTTGAGGTTAGCACACCTGCCGTTTTAAAAAGTGCCAAAGGGTCTTTAACAGCCGCTCTGAGTGCCCTGGCCCATTAATAATGGATATAATTGGTTGCATTAAGGCTCCATTTGTAAATCACGGTTGAAGAGCAAGCTGTGGTAAACTGAGGGGGGGCTGGTGGGATTTCGTTCCTCAGTGAGATCCAGGAAGAAACACAAGATGAAGCAGCCGTCCTCTCTCCAAAAAGCGAGCAGCAAAACAGCGTCCAAAAAGCAGCCCCCGCCCAACTCCAAGAGCGCCAGGACCAAGGGCCCCCCCAACAACCCTGCAGACATCGATGAGCTGGTGAGAACCCAGCCCTTGCCCCGCCCGGCCCGGCCCGGCTCAGCCCTGTCATGCCCAGCCCCTGCCGCACCACACCCAACCCTGCACAGGCACGCCCATTTTAGGCCCCACCCTGGCCATCCCAGGCCTCACCCTGGCCATCCCAGGCCTGTGGTCACATCACCTCAGTCACGGAACCACCCACACAGGATTCCAGCTGTCAGTCAGATCAAATAAATAACATTCCACACGTACTCTACGCACGCACGCGCGGCTGGTATGAATTTCTACTCTAGCAGCCACTTTGGCAGGTAACCAACCAGGTTGTGTTGTATTGTAAAAATTTATGAGGCTGATAAAATGTTGAAAATGGCTCTGGCCAGTGGGTGAATTTCATGTCCTGGGCTTTGTGAACAAAGATGGAAAATGGTGCTAATTCATCAGTTATGATGTATACTTATTATAGTTGATATAATTTCCAAAACTGAAGATGCTGAAAGAAAATGTTGCTCATAACATTGATGTTATGAATATTTTAATACATCAGCAGATGGCATATTTGGGTATTATTCAAATGTTTTTGATACCGGTTCCTTAACAGTACTTTTTTCGATACCTTTTTTAAAAATAAAAAAAAATTCTCCCCGGCTTTTAAAATAAAACAATTTACAAAATAAATCCTTTTTAAGTTTTATTTTTATTTAGTCTTATTTGAACAGCTTAATATTCCTTTTCTTTGCTTCCTGTAAAAGAATAACGCAGACTTGATAAAATTTGTTAATGCTTTGATTTGGAATTGAATGTGTACTGTTCCACTACATTTGAAATATGGAACTAAAAGCTATTTAAAAAATATTTGCACTTTATTCACTTTTAACACACTGCTGTTTATTTGAACACAACTGTACCGGTTTCACTTCTGTAGCTCATCTTTTTTTTTTTTAATGTTTTCAATGTTTTTTTTGCATTTGTGGCACTTTATTTTTAATTACATTATGAAAATAGACAAATCTAAGTTTGTATTGTAAATGGCACACCTGTCTTGTTTAATTTAAGCCATTTACCAAGTTTCTGTTGTGCTCACACCTGGAGTTATAAAACCTTGCACAGCAACCCCTAAATAGGTGAGAATTGACCAAATTTTCCATCTGCGCAAAGGGGTTAAGAAATAACTAAATTGGGGGTCTCTGTAACGTTACCACACAGAAATGTCGGAGAAAAGGAAACTTGTTGATGTTTGTTTCGCTGGAACTTGGAAGACTGAAGCCAGGTGCATGTTACCAGACCGATCAAGTCAAATTTTACATTAATATGTAATATAATCGGTAGACATTTTAGTTACACACATTACAAAACATATCTGTCATCGTTTGTTTTTGTTTTTTTTCCTTTTTTTATACAGGGAGTTTTTTTTTTGTTGTGTTTCAGGGCAATCCCGTTTTGGTTGAATGGACATATTTCCCTTTGTATGCCCCCCACAGAGGGGTGTGAACTGTCAAGTACCCGGATGTGCCGTGGTGGTCTATTGAAACTTGCTACCTAATGTTATGGCACTTTTGGATACTTGGTATCGAAGCAATTTGGTTGGTAACATAAAAGTGTAGAATTTTGATACAAAGCCCTACTCGCAATGTGTAATTACTATTTCTTCTTCGGTTACCATGGTAATGTTTGGCCGACCATGTTG
This sequence comes from Ilyophis sp. 1 JC-2022, assembly GCA_022702515.1. Classification (NCBI taxonomy): domain Eukaryota; kingdom Metazoa; phylum Chordata; class Actinopteri; order Anguilliformes; family Synaphobranchidae; genus Ilyophis; species Ilyophis sp. 1 JC-2022. The sequence goes on along the minus strand of CM040402.1, from coordinate 88,834,995 downwards.
TGCTTGCTGCTGTGGAAACGGTCGCCATGGTTCCTGCGCTGATAGAAATACTGCAGGCGTGTGATGTGTGGCTCAGCCGAACGGGTGCGGGCTGGATCACGCCACAGAGCCCCTCCACACACACACACACACACACACACACACACACACACACACACACACACACACACACACACGACTTCTCACACACACACACACACACACACACACACGACTTCCCACACACACACACACACACACACACACACACACGACTTCCCACACCTGCTCCTGCCCCCAGACTCTGCTTCTGTACCCCTGCTATGCTCAAGCTGTTGTGTGGGCATGCACACTGAACCCTGGAAACCTGATTTTATTCATAAAATGCATAAATATAAAACTGCACAAATCTTGACAGTTCCCCTTAACTCATTCAGTGACCGAAATACGGATACGCTCTGAATGATGAACAATTTACTTTAATGTTCTTTTAGCCGGATCTGTTTTAATTTCACATGGTTCTAGATGTCAGTATTTGAAGTTATATTTATCCCATGTTTAAAAAAATAAAAAAGGACAACAAACCACTAAACCATCATCGGGGCGTGCGAATAACGTGTCCCCGTCAACTTGTACCAACACGTTTCGACGCCAGTGACCAAGAATATAAAGAAATTGAACACAGTCAAGTAGACAATACAAACTACTGCTATGCTACTGTTTCAGTAACGGGAGAAAATTAACAAACGCACTTGATCATCGCTGTATCTCTGCAGCGGGAGTAAATTACACGGTATAAAAACCAAATTGGCATAAACGAAGGCTCCGCTGTAACGCAATTGGCGTTACAAACTTGCTGTTTTGTTTGTCTTACTCCTCTAGCTTTCAGTCGTTCCACGATCGTCCATTAATGAGTTTTATAATATCCCTTTCCCGACATGTATTTAATAATTCTCTGATTCCCACTTCTGTTCAGTTATTTCCCATAGCCCCTCCAGTGACTATCGTTTTGTTGGTTCCGTTTTTAAATGAGTCCCTCACACCACAGATTTTAACTGCGTTATGTTTGCCTCAGGGTAACTGTTTCTGTTTCAAACTGTAAATGCAAAGTAACTCACGTGAGCAGCTCATTTGTACATTCTATACAAATGACCAGTGATTGTTTATTCATTTTCACATATCTAGTTGTGCAAGAGCTTATTTATGGAAAACTGGTTTCACTATTATTACACATCACCAATGTAAGAGTCAACCAAACTAAGAAGCACTGAAAATAATAATTTAATCAATATTGTTTGACGTTGTTCTAATAGTCAACTGAAACAGAAGGTGTGCCATTTAGTGCTAGCTATCCTCATTAACAAAAAAATATGTTCAATAGGTGGTATAATGTGTTTTATTAGAAGTTTGCACATTGACAGTATCAATCAAAACATTTTGACTGTCTGCAGCCATATTGGCTTGGCATTGCTGAGGCTTAGTATTCCAGAACACTCATTGAATGAGTTAGAGTATAGATACTCCTAATTTGCCATGGTTATTAAAAATGTTTAAGTTCACTATAAATCCTGGAGAATATGTGTGAGTGCATTTACCCGTCTCAGTATGCCTGTGCGTGCGTGCGTGTCTGTGTGTATATATCCGTGTGTGTGTGCGCCTGTCTCAGCCCTACTTCATTTCTCCACCCCCTGCAGGTGCGTCAGAGTTCGAGTTCCGCCCCCCGCAGGTTGATAGTGGAGTTGGCCAAGTGTGAGGAGATCCTGCACAAACTGCTCAAATTCCGCTCCAGCTGGCCCTTCAGGTGAGCCCCGCCCTCATGCTCTGGCTACCTGCCTCCTGCCCCCATAACCAAACTTCTGTTGGTTGCAAGTGGTTTAAGGCCTGCAGAATTTTTTTAAAAGACCACCTTTAAGGCAAAAAAATTACATTTTTCTTCATTTTATTTTTGTTGTATAACCTTTGGAGTGCATCTTCATCTTCTCGAATGAGTTCTTGTTTAGTAAAAGTGTAACATTCTGATTTCTGTTTTATAAAAGCTGTGTTTTGATGGCCCCGGTGTGATGCTGGGCCCAGTTTGACGCTGATTTCCTCCTGCAGAGAGCCCGTTTCCCCTGACGAAGCCGAGGATTACCTGCATGTCATCTCCAACCCCATTGACTTCAAAAGCATGCTGGCCAAGTTCTCCAGCAGCCAGTACCGCCACACCAGCGACTTTGTGGAGGACATGAAGCTGGTCTTTTCCAACGCCGAGGAGTACAACCAGCCTGGCAGCGCCGTGCTCTCCTGCTTGGCCAAGACCGAGCAGAGCTTTGTGGAGCTGCTCCATAAACTCCTGCCGGGCCTCTCCTACATCCGACGCAAACATCGCAAACGGGTCCAGAACCACCAGCAAGAGGAGGAGCAGAGCAAGGAAAAGGAGGAGCAGGAGGAGGAGCAGAGCAAGGAAAAGGAGGAGCAGGAGGAGGAGCAGAGCAAGGAAAAGGAGGAGCAGGAAGAGGGGCAGAGGCCTCACAGGCGGAGGGGTAGGCCGAGGAAGTTAGTGAAACAGGTAGAGAAGGAGGAAGAGGAAAAGAGTGAGACGAAGACCAGGCAGAGGGGGAGCAATGGCCGGTTTGTGGAATGGGAGGTGGAAGAGGAGGAGGAGGGGGAGGAAGAGAAAGAGGAAAACAGTGGAAAGAAGACGAGGCAGAGCAGGCGCAATGGTTTCACAAAGAGGAAGTATGAGGAGCAGGAGGAAGAGGAAGAGGCAGAGGATGAGGAAGAGGCAGACATCATGCAGAGAAGGCGCAAGCGGGTGGTGGTCGCCAGGTCCGTCCGGAAGGATTACCGTGAGCAGGAGAGCGAAGAAGAAGAAGAGGAGGAAGATGAGGGGGACAAGGGACAGGAGGGGGGTGTGGGGTACAGCAGGATAACCCGGCCCCGCAGGACGAGGGGGGGGGGGCAAGGCCGGGGACGAGGACAGGACAGGCCTGGCCAAAGACTTTCCAAACGGCAAAAAAGCTCCGTATGAGAACCCCCCCCCATCACACCTCAGAACGGGATTTTCCCTTGTCCACATTTAACCCCCGCCTCCTTCTGACTCCCAGACTGGAACGGCCTGGCGTCTTTGAAGTGCTTATTTGTTTTTACATTCATATTTTGTGTGGGGGGGCTGGTATATATTTGTAACGTGTTATCAGAAGTTTTTTCAGAAATTTGCTGTCTGGGTTTAAGGAAAATTTTTTTAGCTCCTATAGAATATTTTGAAATATATTTTCTTCCCCAGAGAGACGGACTTTAAAAAGAAACCTACAGTCGCCCCCAGCAGCATTTTGAGTTTGATGACTTTGTTTGAGAGTGTGGGAGGGGCGGGGAATGCTGGGGCAGGGTGCAGAGGGCTGGGGACTGACAGCTGGTTGGGGACAGATTTGGCAGCTGTCAGGAGAACTATGGCTCTTATTTGAAACTGAAATCAGCATCTCCTGGCCCTAGCTGTGCAGAGGTGTGTGTGTGTGTGTGTGTGTGTGTGTGTGTGTGTTTCTGTGTGTGTTTGCCGTTGGGGGGGTGGCTTAAATGTGGGACTGTCTGTTCCAATCATATGCCAGCCCCCTCCCATAGACGCCCCTCACAGCAGCCAGTCGCTCCAAAAGTGATTACTGCTGACTGTGATCAGGAGTTTCAGTTACACACTCAACATGGCTGTGGAGTCTGCAAGGCTTTCAAGAGTAAAATAAAAACAAACTGGGAAAAAAAAATACAAAACAAGGCCCTCTTGTGTTTTTAAAAACAATAATAAAATATGCGTCTTAACCTGTCACTGCTGAAGTTACGTTCGCCACAATAAATAGAAATGTACTCCTGAATCAGTATGTTTATCTGGATTTAGACCTCTGAGTCATATTTAAACATATTTCCTTTTCTTTTTTTTAAAGTTTCTTTTGGCCGTGAATTCCCGACGGAGACGTAACTGAGGTCATCCCGGCAGCATTGAAAGTTCAAATCGGATTTGTGGCTTTGCAGGAGTTTACTGTACCTGTGCGTACCTGTGCGGTGTGTTTTTTGGTGTTTTTAGCGTGCAGGTTTATCGATTCACGGAGGGTCGGCGGTTTATTAAAGCGCCTTTTCTTCCCTCCAGTGAACAGGATGAGTATTAGAGGGAGAAAGCAGTCTGCTGGCCTCATTATAAACCTCTCGGAAAGAATCATTTATTTTTTCCTTTTCTTTCGATGTTTTATTCTGTTCCAGGATAACACTGGAGCCCTACAGTGGTAGGATGCGCTGTGTGGGCGTACACAGATCCCATCTCTCTCAGACTTCTGCACATTTTCACTAAGGTTTGGTTTTTCCGCAGCACCTGAGACTTAACTGTGCGCTTTGTGCGGAAATGGAAATGGCGGGAAATATTGGGTGTTTCTGTCCATTGCCGTTACGGTGGGCAGGGTGGACTGCGCGTTGCCTTAGCAACCTTACCTAACCCCCCCCCCCCAAACCCTGGACAGAGGATGCTAACGCAGAGCTTGAAATTAATTTGTGGTCACAGTTGATAACGCCAATATTGCTGGCCAGCTGCTCTTAAAGTGCACAGAAATCATTAAAACAATATATATGTTTTATGATTTATTATAATAAGGCACACTATGCCTGTTGCAGCATGTAAGACTGTTGGAAACTGATTGCTGCACTTAATTCATGCAGGCAGATAATACACAACTCTGCCATTGCCACCATATTCTCAATTTAGCCTGTGCAAGTTTGACAGTCTTGTCTACACTCCTCTTCTGTTGATACCCATGGCTCATTTTTCTATGAAGCCAGCAGGTGGCGCTTTAGCTCTGCCATGTTGGAGCTAGGAGGCGGAAGCCACAAACTGAGACTGATGGTGTCTCCCAAAACCAACCGGTCTCATGTTACTGAGAGACACTCAATCTACCTTTTACTGTCAGTGGGGGGGTTGGGGTGTGAATTGGGGTAGCAGGGAGGTAGCAATCCCCCATTTCTCTCGCACATTCACCTGGGCCCCATGTTTACCACAAACACCTGGAATGCATAGAGCTCTTCTGCACAACGGCTTGTACAAAGGGCACATGGATTTAGTCTGTGCAGCTGTGCCTGTGCATTTGTCCGGTGATGTGCTGTGCTGCGCAGTATAGAGTGTCAGGCAGTCTGATTCAGGAACTTGTGGACGATCAGCCTCTGTTCCTCTCTTGTGGTTTGTCTGAAGAGACCCTGCCCTGGGTGTGTGTCTCTGGCCTGTCCATGGCAACATTTAACATGAGTGGTTTTTTGTATTAAAAAATTTTTTTATTATTAAATTGTTCCCTGAATTCGATTTGAGAATATATTCATGCAAGCGACTGGAAACTTATCCAAACTGGCTAATGATTGAAATTTGAATAGCTCCTGATGAGCCCCACCACCTTTCAGAAACAGATATACAGATCTCTATTGTAAATGCTTTCTTTGTTAATAAAAATTGAAGGTCTCTGCCAGCTCTGTCTTTTTATATAGACTCAAAACAGGGACGGGGATCGGTTGCTGGTGGGGACTCCCTTGTACTGAATTCAAAATAAAGATTATGCATTTAAATTTTACTTGCGTCTTTTTCTAAGCTGTAATGATCTGTAAATCACTGCCGATAATGACCTTTTATATCCTCCTGGGAGTGGAAGGGAGAGTTGTGCTTTTTGGTATTGGTAAGATTATTTTTTTTGTCTTAATAAAACACCCTGTATATGTAAGATGCTTTTGCGTTTCATTTCCGTCACTTGTGAACAGGCTTTTGTCTGTATTCCATGAGTATAAACATGACCGATATGAGCCTGGCAGTGATGCCTCTTACACAGGCGTTGGAACATCTGTGGTGTCAGTTATCGGTTATTCCGAGCTGACTGTCTTCCCCTCTTCCCTTTCAGTGTCCTGAAAGTGGCTTTTGTAAGACCAGTGGAACTTGTGGGGTGTCTCAAAGCGGGGTTGTAAGGGTTTGGGGGGGGGGTGTAATCGGTTAATAGGAGTGCTCCGAGCCCCCATCTGCTTCTCCCAGCTTTGGAATCCTGTTCCTCGTGCCGTAATTGCACACGCTTGTTTTTTTTGGGGCCCCTTGGGTGCCTGGTGCCTGATGGGTAATCGGATCCGCCGTGTGGTTCTTCTCCCTCCCCCCCTCCGTCTCTGCGGCTCTTCTGCATGTGGCACGAGAAGGGAGCGTTATGGTGAGTTACTCTGGTGCGCTTTGATAAGCTATGCCGTGATAAGACTGCTCGCCTGTTTTCACAACATTAACAGAAAATGCTGGGGCTCCTATGAAATGGGGTGCACAAATCTATTCCTGCAGGGCGGTGTGGATGCTGGTGTTTTTTGGTTCCATCTCATTAATATTCACTTAATTTGCACAAATTTATATACCAGTTCACGTCTGTATCAGACCCCCAAAAAGGTTTGCCGTATGCAGCTACAAGCCGGAGTTTACAACTTAATCAAATATTTCAGATTAGTTGATCGGCCTTGTTAATTATTTAGGGAGAATAATTGAATCCTGAAGCAGGTCAGCCCCCCCTACACACTGCACAAGAGGCAAGAGCATAAGAATTAATTATTTGATTACCCTGAAAAGCGTTATAATAAGTTTTATTTGTATAACAGACCGTCCAGCTCAAATAGGCCTCGGCTGTGTCTGAATCAGCCCTGTCTACTGCGCCCTGTCTCCTGTGTACAGTGCACTGGCAGGAGTGTGCCGTTTAACGTGCACTGTTTAGAACGTGGCATGTGGAAGTGTCGTAAGAAGGTCATAAGATGTCCCACCAGTGTTGCCATGTCCACGATTTTACAGCTAAATTGGGCTACTTTCAAAGTGTAGTCACGGGTAAAAATGAAAAGTCGCAAAGCACGCGCTTATTTATTTTTTTGTTGTATTTGAAGGAAAACGTCTGCGAAGCTGCTCCTCATTTTATTTTTATTTTTTTTAAATGAAGCTTTACGTCATATTTATGCGACCAAAATGTTCATGTACAGTGGGAGCAATAATTATTTGATCCCTTACTGATTTTGGAGGTTTGCCCACTTACCAAGAATGGAACTGTGTAGAATTTTAATCATAGGTGCGTTTTAACATTGAGAGAATATCACAAAATAATCCACAATAACAACATCATATAAATTTTTATAAATTTATTATCGTATTTTCGCATGAAATAAGTATTTGATCCATAGAACAATAGGACTTAATACTTGGTGGAGAAACCTTTGTTGGCAAGCACAGAGGTCAGACGTTTGTTGTAGTTTTTCACCAGGTTTGCACAGATCTTGGGAAGGATTTTGGTCCACTCCTCTTTGCAGATCCTCTCCAAATCCTTAAGGTTCCGAGGCTGTCGCTTGGCAACTCGAAGCTTCAGCTCCCTCCACAGATTTTCAATGGGATTTAGGTCTGGAGACTGGCTAGGCCACTCCAGGACCTTAATATGCTTCTTTTTGAGCCACTGCTTTGTTGCCTTGGCTGTATGTTTTGGGTCATTGTCATGTTGGAAGACCCATCCACGACCCATTTTCAGTGCTCTCACTGAGGGAAGGAGGTTGTCGCCCAAAATTTCCCGGTACATGGCCCCATTCATCCTCCCCTCGATACGGTGAAGTCGTCCTGTCCCCTTAGCTGAGAAACACCCACAAAGCATAAGGTTTCCACCTCCATGCTTCACAGTAGGGATGGTGTTCTTTGGGTTGTACTCAGCATTTCTCTTCCTCCAAACATGGTGAGTCGAGTTGATGCCAAATAGCTCTATTTTGGTCTCATCTGACCACATCACCTTCTCCCAAGCCTCCTCTGGATCATCCAGGTGTTCTTTGGCAAACTTCTGATGAGCCTGTACATGTGCCTTCTTCAGCAGAGGAACCTTGCGCACGCAGCAGGATTTTAATCCTTCACGGTGTAGTGTGTTACTGATGGTTCTCTTCGTGACTGTGGTCCCAACTGCCTTCAGGTCATTAACAAGCTCCTCCTGTGTAGTACTGGGCTGATCCCTGACCTTTCTCATGATCATTGATATCCCACGAGGCGAGATCTTGCGTGGAGCCCCAGACCGAGGGAGATTGGCGGTGACTTTGTGTTTCTTCCATTTTCTAATAATTGCTCCAACAGTTGTTAACTTCTCACGAAGCTGCTTGCTTATTTTCTTGTAGCCCATCCCAGCCTTGTGCAGGTCTACAATTTTGTCCCTGATGTCGTTAGACAGCTCCTTTGTCTTGCCCATGGTGGAAACGTTGGAATCTGATTGATTGTGTGGACAGGTGTCTTTTATACAGCTACATAACGATGTAACGAGTTGACACAGGTGTTTTGGGTAATGAGTTGAGTGCTTCTTAATGGAAAACTAACTGGTCTGTGGGAGCCAGAATTATTGCTGATTGGTAGGGGATCAAATACTTATTTCATGCGAAAATACGATAATAAATTTATATGATGTTGTTATTGTGGATTATTTTGTGATATTCTGTCTCAATGTTAAAATGTACCTATGATTAAAATTCTACACTGTTCCATTCTTTGTAAGTGGGCAAACCTCCAAAATCAGTAAGGGATCAAATAATTATTGCTCCCACTGTACTTCCTGAAAAGTGTGCTCCTGAATGTACTCGGCGAAACCCCGGAAGTAATTGTAATCCAGGTGTTTCAAGTACAGGTGCAGCTCAAAAAATTTGAATATTGTGAAAAAGTTAAATATTGGAAACTCATGGTGTCACACTCTAATCAGCTAATTAACTCAAAACACCTGAGCCTTTAAATGGTCTCTCAGTCTGGTTCAGTAGGCTACACAATCATGGGGAAGACTGCCGACTTGACAGATGTCCAGACTTGTAATTTTGATGATTATGGCTTACAGCTAATGAAAACCCAAATTCAGTCTCAGAAAATTAGAATATTGTGAAAAAGTTCAATATTGGAAACTCATGGTGTCACACTCTAATCAGCTAATTAACTCAAAACACCTGCAAAGATTTCCTGAGCCTTTAAATGGTCTCAGTCTGGTTCAGTAGGCTACACAATCATGGAAAAGACTGCTGACTTCACAGATGTCCAGAAGACAGTCATTGACACCCTCCACAAGGCGGGTAAGCCACAAAAGGTCATTGCTAAAGAAGCTGGTTGTTCACAGAGTGCTGTATCCAAGCATATTCATAGAAAGTTGAGTGTAAGGAAAAGGTGTGGTAGGAAAAGGTGCACAAGCAACAGGGATAACCGCAGCCTTGAGAGGATTGTCAAGCAAAATCCATTCAAGAATTTGGGGGAGCTTCACAAGGAGTGGACTGAGGCTGGAGTCAGTGCATCAAGAGACGAATCCAGGACATGGGCTACAAATGTCGCATTCCTCGTGTCACGCCACTCCTGAACCAGAGACAACGTCAGAAGCGTCTTACCTGGGCTAAGGAGAAAAATAACTGGACTGTTGCTCAGTGGTCCAAAGTCTTCTTTTCAGATGAAAGTAAATTTAGCATTTCATTTGGAAATCAAGGTCCCAGAGTCTGGAGGAAGAGTGGAGAGGCACAGAATCCACGTTGCTTGAAGTCCAGTGTGAAGTTTCCACAGTCAGTGATGATTTGGGGTGCCATGTCATCTGCTGGTGTTGGTCCACTGTGTTTTCTGAAGTCCACAGTCAACGCAGCCATCTACCATGACATTTTAGAGCACTTCATGCTTCCTTCTGCTGACAAGCTTTATGGAGATGCTGATTTCATTTTCCAGCAGGACTTGGCACCTGCCCACACTGCCAAAAGTACCAAAAGCTGGTTCAATGACCATGGTATTACTGTGCTTGATTGGCCAGCAAACTCTCCTGACCTGAACCCCATAGAGAATCTATGGGGTATTGTTAAGAGGAAGATGAGACACCAGACCCAACAATGCAGATGAACTGAAGGCCGCTATCAAAGCAACCTGGCCTTCCATTACACCTCAGCAGTGCATCAGGCTGATCGCCTCCATGCCACGCCGCATTGATGCAGTAATTCATGCAAAAGGAGCCCCAACCAAGTATTGAGTGCATAGAAATGAACATACTTTTCAGAAGGCTGACATTTCTGTTTAAAATATCCTTTTTTTTATTGATCTTATGTAATATTCTAATTTTCTGAGACACTGAATTTGGGTTTTGATAGATAGATAGATAGATTCCTTTATTGTTACATCCGGGTACAAATACAAGGAGTAAAATTCTTTGGTCTTGGCTCCACAACATCCTCACAGCAACATACAAGAATAAATAAAAAAAATATATACAGACAATATTAAATACATGCGAACAGTATGATAATAATAATATAATAATAATAATAATGAGTGCGAACAGTGAGTTAGCAGCATGGTTATGCAAAAGAGCAATTATGTAGGCATGTGCTTGTGTACTGAGTGTATGTAGTCCAAGTACTGGGAGCATGTCATCTGCTGGTTTTCATTAGCTGTAAGCCATAATCATCAAAATTACAAGAAATAAAGGCTTGAAATATTTCACTATGTGTAATGAATCTATATAATATATGGGTTTCACTTTCTGACGTGACAAAAAATATTGAACTTTTTCACGATTTTCAAATTTTTTTGAGCTGCACCTGTATACTGCAATTAGAAAAAAAATTGCCTACTCAACAACTTTTTTGTCCCATCTACTCAGCAAGGCTACTCAATAGTGTGGAAGAGTGCTGATTCGGACACAACCCAGGGGTGGATTGCAATCACTTATTTTATCCGTCCTCTTCTCGGTCCGGAAATCGATCGAGGTTCGCCATCTTTAAGGACATTCCAAACCGCTAAATGCTCCTCGGAGGAGCGAGGGGTGGGGAACTAGTAGGCTCCCGGAGGATGCTTCAATGAGGAAACCCAAGTGTAGCCTTTGCGGAAGCCTTTTCTCGGAACGTGTGACGTATAAATGATCCACCACTCTCCACATCTGCCATGTCGCAGGCACACCCCTACACGAATGCAATTTTGTCATTTCTTTCCATTTATTATAAAGTACTAATCCATAATGACACTCATTCTTTATAACTAACAAAACAACCTTTATTCATGAAAAAATAAGCTAAAAAGCATTTTCATTAAGCACGTAAGCATAATATTATGCCGCCGCTTGATTGAACAAAGACGTTCTATTTGCCGAAAGCATGTTGCCTCGATTCTTCTGTCTTTGAACCTTGCATCCTTTCCTCGCATCCTATGTTCGGCGGAGCTAGGATGCAAGGAGTAAAAATAAGCGATTGGAATGAACCCTGGGACTCACCCAAACACTCAATGAACAGACATGCCATGATTGACACTGAACCAGAACACGTTAGTTTTTACACAAACCCCAATTCCAAAACAAGGTTGGGACTGGGTCACTATGTAAAATGCACATAAAAACAGAAAGGAGTGATTTGTAAAAAATGTTTTACATATATTTAATTGAAAACTGTACAAAGAAAAGATATTTATTGTTTTACCTTATCAACTTTATTGATTTTTGTAAATATACGGTAATTCAGAATTTGCAACACATTCAAAAAAAGTTGGGACAGGGGCAAAGGCTCCAGATGGGATTCACACTTCTCTCTCTGCAATGGGACACCTGTCTGCCAGGGGGAGAGTGTCTGGGGGGGGGGGGTCTCACCTGGGACTTGTTCTTTATTACCACTGACTCTGACACCGCCCCCTGCTCACCAGCTGGCCTCACTGAACCCTCCCGTTTTTATTAACATCTTCGCTGGCTAAAACCACCTTTCAGAAACCTGCCACATTATTGCCTGCATTAGCATTTTATCTGCGGTTCTGGGGGGAATCGCTGTAACCACCACCTGTGCTGGAGAGGTGCGCAGTCCCGTCTGCTCCCTAAACCCACAAGTGCATTAATAAAACAATAAAGTAAAATTGAACTTTGGTAGAACTTTAGTAGTTGGACGAATTACAAACATAAATTTAATTTAATATTTGGGTGCATATCCTTTGTATGCCATGACTTCCTGATCTTTGACTCAACAACATCAAAAGACCTGATATCTTATTTTTAGGTACTCTTATAAGTGATACTATAACCTCTGCATTTAAATGGGTCTATATGGGAATTGGGGGGTGGGACTAGATTAAGCTGTAAATTGCATGGGGATAGTATGGAACACATGGTTTGCTAAATGGCTGTAAGTCATCAAGGGTCTGAGCTATCAAACAAGCCTCAAACCATCACTCTGCTGCCATATATCTAGTAGATATGGATGGATCACTTTCTCCTGACTCATTTTCCTTTTGAACTTTATGGAAAAATAAGTCAGGAGAAACGACCCTTAAAGTGATCCATTCCACAATCAATATCATTTAACAAACGGTTTTTAAAAAATAGAAGCCACGCACACAAGTGACCGATTGTGGGAAGTGAGAGCGATGGCAGGCGATTTTATCGCTTTCTATGTGGCTTCACCCTACCTTTACAACAGGCCAGGGCACTCAACTTGGCTACTCTTTGCATCAATTTACCTCGCTCTTTGCCCATGCTTTATCATAGCCCCTGCTAACTCATCTTTGTCAATCAAAAGCACTATTGTCTGTAGCGCTGTGTTCAGTCAAGAATGTTCCCTTTTATGTGAGTCAATGCGTTTCGTTTCACAGAATTTCCTATCTTAACAAGGGGGACGGCTTTTCCAATTTCTGTTAACAAGAGGTACGGCGCTCCCTCGCATTCAATGACAATAGAGCTCCATAGTCCTGCCCCCTCCTATACCTGGCTGGTCCCGGAAGACTGCTGGAAGCTATTACTTTTCCCAACTTCGGGAACAACCCCTCACCCTTATGATGATCTATGGCATTGTATGGACCAAAATTTTGAAATATATGTGATACATAGTCCATTACATACTCATCACTGCGTTTAAATCAAATTTTAATAGTCTGAGAAAACATAACTACACTACCCAGAATTCCCGATTGTACATTGCTGGCTCCCGCTTTTGCTAGCTACCGGCCACTCTGCTAGCGAAAATGGCCATCACACAGTCTGCTTTTGTAACTTATTATGGAAGTAGCTGCCAGCCAAAGAAGTAGCTACCGGTCGCTCTGCTAGCGAAAATGGCTCTCACTGTCTTATTATGGAAGTGAAACTAAGAGTATCACCAAGGGCGTGTGAATCACTATCAGTCTGGCAATTGTGGGAATTTGACATTCATTCTATGAAAGTATATGTTGTAATAGAATGAATAAACTTGTCTGTGCTAGTTAAGTTTCGAATGAGTGACCTTAAGCCTGTATTCTGATAAACAAAGCCACAGAAGAATGCCCCGAGAAGCATTCTTCAGATAAAGGATTTGCCACAAAAGCAGTAAACGCCAAAACTGTCATAGATAAGTTTCTATCATAACAACTTAGTGGAAAAGTACGAGACATATGTAATTCTAAACGCTTGATATGATTGGTTTAAATCATACGCCCAGTGATGTATGAAAATGGAAAGTAGAAGACACACCCCTTTTTAGCAAACAGTATATAAGCAGGAACAGTAGCAGAGATGGGAAGCGCGCACTCCACAGATGTACTAACCCATTGTATTTTTCTGTAAAGACTTCGAGCTGACACAATAAAGACAAAGTGATTTAACCATTTGAATTGAATTAATCTCATCCTTGATCTACCTCCTTGACCACGATAAGAGGGATACACGTTTTATCCCCAACACTATGTCGAAAGTGTTAGCTTTATGGCTTTCACTTCAGCAGTGTTGATGAGCGAGTAGCCCGGATGTTTTAGTTGTTTTTTTGAAAACGTGTTTGTTGTTTATTTGTTGGACATAATTTCAAATGACCAATTTTATAAATAATTTCAAAATGTGACAACCCCTCTCTTGGCGTGTTTTGATCGTCTAGCTGCCTGAATCCAGTCCATTTTCAGTCCATTGACTCCCATTATATATTTTTTTCGAAAAGTAGCACCAGATGTTCGTCACCAAAGTGGGCACGGCTACGGAGCTCTATTCGAGCCTTGATTATCAGTAACGTAAATTAAACTACAAGTGCCACGCTGTGTCAGCTACATTACTAATCTCATTATCACTACGACTTCTTGTAGCTGGAGTGACTAGCTTAACTACCTAGCTAATGTTAGCTAACTTCTTGGCTAGTTACGCCGAATAGCCAGCTAAATTCAGCCACATTAGCTAGCTAGCTATCGTGGAAGGGATGTATTACTCCCTTTTTACAGTCTACTCCAGTCCAACCCATGATTAGCCTATTTTACACAGCAGACTGTCTACACACATAGAAACTAAATATCACCTGCAGCTTGAGTGCATAAATACAGCGGTTTTTCATTGTGATTTATACCATCATAGATTCTACTCTTAATTTGCTGATTAGAATCATCCATACAAGGAATAGCATATACTGGACATGTGGCTAAGGCTTCAAAATTACTCCTGTACACCTAAATAATATGAAATGTATGAAAAGATACACTGTTGGCATAAAGAGTAGAAAAGGTTTCACTCCTAGCATAACATGTAGGCCTAATTGTCCTGATATGTCATACATTGTGGAGTTCAAAGGGTAGAAATAAAAACAATGTAAAAGTATACATGATTCAAGTATACATGGCCAAATGCAATTGCAGCATACAACTATGTCTATCAATATTATCAAAGCCATCATATTGGTATAGGTATAAGAGGATTAGAAAAATAGCTTACACAAAAAATAGGCATACAATGCAAAGCCTTTTCGTACAGGTCACTATCCTGGGTGGCAGCACATACTCTATGAGTATAAATTAGGCTCTTTGAGAGAAGGTTTGAACCAATCTGCCCAGTGATGAGTACAATGTTTGAAATACAGTAGACCAACACAGTTACAGAACTGTATAGCAGTCGGATATGAAAAAGGAGTCCTGAAAATCCCTGATAGAGTAGAGAGCTGAAGTTTCGCTTAGTGGTGCTCACTTGAATTTCCTGTTTTTTACGGCTTTTGATAAACCGCAGGAGTAGAAGGATAAACCCAGTTTTGCTGTGTAGCTTTTAGCCATGTGCTACAAAGCATGTCTTTTTTTCTTCTTTCTATTCAGCTACAGCTTTTAAATCCAACACTACAGGCCTGTCTGGGGTTGGATGTTATCTCCGCCACTGTATCTACAGTCTGAGTGATGGCTCACAGGGGCTGTCCTGCTCTGTAGAGTCGGGAGGCGTCTGCATTCTAAACATTCACCGCCTTATCACCGCCGGTCCTGCAGCCGCCGGACGTCTTAAACGAAACCCAGCGAGGAATCTGTGTTTTATCTCGGAGCTGTTATTCTGATGGCGCAAAAAGGCTGTGGGACATCCTTTAAAGATACCCAAAGAAAACAGTGAAAAGCCTTATTCAGCACTGCACCTTTGTTATTGAAAGTACACTTCCATTATGAAAATGGAAAGTTGGGGTGTCGCGGCGGAAAAGTCTTGTAGTTTCCAGGCCGACTGTAAAGCTCTGTGTGATGGCGTCTGCGCGAGACTGGCGGCTCTCCGCATCCCAGCTTTGCCCGGCAGAGGGAAGGGCTGTGCACTGGGCGCGCCACACCAGTGATATAAAGGTGGTAAAATAAAAGTAATGGGTAAGTAAATAACTTCTAGCAGAGCTGAATGTCTGGGCGCAGTGTCCCGCAGGCTGCGTGGTTCGTGCCGGTGCTCCAGCTCCCCACTCCTGCCTTCTCACACCCCAGAGACAGGCCCGCACCTTTGGCTGTGTATCTGTGCCACTAGTTCCTCATATAGTGGACTAACTAGGGCGTCGGCCATTTGCTAGTACTTGTAGTTAGCCTGGTGCATGTGGCACTAGTGGCCCCTGTGAGACATGGCCTTTATCGCCACCCTGTAGCCTCTCTAATCCCTGCCTTGTAAAACACTTGTGCTTCCTCCTGCACAGCGTGACCCTAAGGGTGGCCTAATTCTATTTTTAAAAACGCACACACTCACAGAAACACACACACACACACACACACACAGAAAGTGTGATTGAGTGTAAGAGGGGGAGGGTGGGAGTGTGCGTGCGAGCGTCCTGATTCCTCCTGTTATATATCTGAGAGGCTGCCAGCCCCCCCCCCCGCCCCGCCCCGCCCCTTACTGCACTTCCCTGGTACTGCTGCTCTTTCAGGCGGCTGGATTTGTGCGCATGCCAGCGCCTGGAGTTCCACCACAACAGGAATCAAAGCTGCCCCAGGGCCTCCTTAATTATACATCATATATGTGTCCTGTCAGCTGTGCTCCTCAGAGAGCCGCCTGATCTAGTATACACAGTAACCCAAAATACAGGCTGTACTGAGTAATGGATGATAACAGGTGTGTGTGTGTGTGTGTGTGTGTGTGTGTGAGAGATTTTATTTTAGGATGCCATTTGTGTGCCACAGTCTTATAAATAAATGCTGTTTACATTTTGATGATCAAATGTGGTGAGGTTTCCTGTCAAATGTTCATAATTTTGTGTTACACGGTACACCCAATACTGCATGGGATAATGAAAACCATATTTGTAAAATGTTGTAAATAAGAAAAGATACATTATTGCATCACTGCACATCAATACATTTTTGTTCATCGTGCTGTTAAACTACTAACCTACTAACCATATATATCATTATAGCTAATATATGTTAAGAGGATCAACTGTTTAGAATGTGGATCAAAGAAATGCTTTCATAGGTGACATCAAAAAAGTTTTTTTCCTTAAAGCGACTGAAAGTAATTGGATTTCCATATATAATCATATGAAGGTCACAGACCCTAGTAAAAACATGAGTCTGACTGCAAATAAAACTACCCTAAAAAATATATACTGCAGTATATTGTAAATATATAAAAATTATCTTCACAATATATTTAAAATATACTGCAGTATATTACATTTCCATAAGGGTATGGCCATTAGCCAAGACAAGCCAGACTGTCAAAGAAACTCAGTTATCCAGTTTATTTAAGGCAAAGACTGAATGCAGGAGAGAGAACACTATGCACTCTGCATGAGAGTGATAAGGCAGGGGATCTTGAGTAATAATGGCATGATGACAAGGAAGCCAGCCCCTCTAAAGTGAAGAACGCTCACTTCTCTTAATACTCACGCCTCAGATATTTAATATCGCGTTAAAAGACATTTTCAACATACAAAAATGCCAAGTTACTCACGCATGCAAATTACTGTCTAAAATAAAACTAGCAAAATCTAGGCCTGCCATTAAAGGCCAAGTTACAACAAACAATATTGGCACACAAATTAAACAACTCTATTCCAAATGCTACCCAATATTTCCTAAATTATTTCATGCAACTTGGCACTGTGTTTTTTCATCTTAACATACAGAATTACTTTGGATAAAAGCGTCTGCTAAATGACTGCAATTCATCTGTTACACTTAAACATTTTACAAATCACTACACTATAGGCCTGATTTACATGTGCAAAACCTTTTAGGACACACAAAAACCACAGCATGACCAATGATCGGTATTTGTTTTGCACCAATCATTGGTTGTGTTATTAGTTTTGTGTGTGTGTGTGAAAAGGTTTTTCACAATCCTGAGTCCCAGATGCACCACCTCGCCCCCTTTGACTATCACTCATTACAGTCTATTACCATCCATTCCTCCCTTAGTGTAAACTGGGCCGGCCAGTGAAGGATGGGCACCCCCTCTGTAGCCAGGTTCCTTCCGAGATTTCTTCCCATTGGGGAGTTTTTTCTCAACACTGTTGAGTGTTTTTTTTTTTTCCCACCGGGGAGTTTTTTACCTCGTTTTGCTGGTTGGAGGTTAAGGCCTGGTTTTCTGCTCAATTTTCCTTCTGTTTCTCTGTGCAGCATCTTTGTGACAGTTCTCTGTAAAAAGCGTTATACAAATAAAATGTAATTGAATTTAATTGTGGTTATTTCCGTCGGAAACCCTGAAAAGTGGCAAACTCTCTGTGCTGTATAGGTATGGGGCATGCCCCGCCAAGCCGTAACTTGGCGGATGTGCCATCCCAATCTGTGAAGCTAAAGACTCATTAGCATTTAGGCTGAATCTCCATTATTGTCACATGAAACAAAGTTGTGCCTGATTAGGAAATAGACTGTTTTTTTATTTTCAAGCTCGAGGAGTCGCACAGAAGCACTGAGTCTTTCCTTTGATGTGCAGGGAAGTTTCATAGTGTGTTAAACCAAAGAACAAGAGTGTGGGTGGGTTGGGGAAGGGGGAGAAGAGGGGGTGATGCCAGGTAAAGCTCACAACACAAAAGGCTCCGGTCAACAGCAGTGATTAAACGGTCAACTTCCTCTTCCTGATGTACCTCAGTAAATCCACTGGAGAGAATAGAAGGACTTCCTATGCAAAATGCAACAGGAAGCCATATGTGTAATGTAATAAATTGCCATCCTTTCAAACTAATTATTTAGCGTGTTAGTTTGCATGCATGATGCTCCTTATGTAGTGGTGTAAATGAGGTCTGGCTGTAAATAAACGAGGCATTAGATTTAAAAAGGAAAGGACTGCTGTGTTTTCACTCTGACTACCCAACAACGTAGTTCTAATTATTTTAATGTAATAAAAACTACAGTAAACACATCATGACAATGTGTTTTTGGCAGTGGTTAGTAAAATTCAAAGAACGGCAAGGACAAGACTTTTAAGAGGTGTAATATTTGTACAGCTAAAAAAACAGAGAGAAGCACAAGGCTGAATTGGAAAGGAAGGTAAAAAAAACCTGGATAAACAATATGCAACAAGGCAAATGGATGAGACTTATAAACCTTTGTTTATTATATACTTTTGTTATTTTGCACGGCAAAATAACTGAATTCGGAGACAAATCAGGTAGGCTCCTGGCAAAGATGCTAAAACGAAGAAAAATCAATGATTCATTCAATTAGAGATGCAGAAGGCAAGCTTGTGACAGAATAGGAATGAATTAATTCAGTTTTCAAAGACTTTTATATTAAACTATATACACCAGAAATAAAACGGGATACTGCTGAAATTAAATACTTTCTTGATAATTTGCATCTCCCTTCTATATCGGCTGAAGATCAAGACTTTTTAAACAATCCTTTAACCAATAACGAACTTGAAGCAGCAATGCTATCTATCTCCTCTAGGAAATCATCTGGCCAGGTCAAATTTTATGTGTCTTTCTGGTCAATCTTAGCACCAAGAAAGAAAGAAATAATATTTACAACAGAACCGTAAATCTATCAAACAAAATTGTGAGGAGTCTCTTCATCTGAACACTGAGTTTTTTTACGTCCTCACAGCCCCACATGATAAATATCTTTCTGTTCCTGTAAAAATCGATCTACATGTCAAACCCTGTGCCTGTGAATTCGATGCACACAAATGCTTGGGCCGAAGGACTTCTGCCACAGACCGTTGGTCTTCTGTGTGTTTTCCATTTCAATCCACTTCAATTCAATTTTATACATATAGTGCTTCATACAAAGGCGCTTTACAGGGAAATGAGAATGCAGGAGTTTAGACCAGATTTGAAAGAGAGAGGACTGTAGGAGAATTCCATTGTCTGGACAGGCCAGGGATAAGGGTTTGTTTAGCAGGAGACTGTGGTGATACAAAGGGAAGATAATGGATTAGATGGCCCTATCAGAGAGGAAGTAACAGCAGATTAGCCGCTTATCCAGTGTCAGAATTCAAACGCTAAGAAAGACCTGGGGCTAATGGGCCTATTGATAACTCGACTTTTAACTCTGCTACAGGGTCTACATTAGATTTTTTTTTAAATTTGATTTATCTGTGGCTTTTTTGCTTTCATTTATACTTGTCATATTTTTGGAAGGCACTTTGAATGCAATGTGTGAAAAATGCTATATACAGTGGGTTGAAAAAGTATTCAGCCCCCGTAGACTTATATATTGCTGTGTACAAATTTGATAAAAATGTATTTAATCAGGATTTTTTTGCTGGTATTCAACACAAACACACAATGTCAATAAATATAAATATTTATTTATTTATTATTTATTTATAAATATAAAACCGAAAACAATCAATTCCTTAAGTATTCAGCTCCCTTGCTTCATTGTACTTAAACAGCCATACAGGCAAAATGTTGTTCAAAATTGCACATCATAAAGTGCCCAGACATCATGTTTAGATTGTATTTAAGGACGTTGAATAATATTTTATTTCAAAATGTCTGTTAATATTGTCTTTCTTGGTAACAAATCCAAGATTTTTCCATTGTCTTTCATAGTGAATCTAGACAGAAAAAAGTTACAGAATTTGCACCTTTTACATTTTCACATAAAGTTATGGAGAGGTGATGATTTTTTGTTTTCTTTGAACCCCCAGGGACTGGTCTCAAATGCCATCCATGAATGAACAATATCAGATAAACTCTGTTTGAGTATTGCAATGTAAAGTACATTGTACTTCCTAAAATCCCATTAAGAGCCATTAAAATGTATTGAAGGGACGTGGTCTTGGCTTTGTTACCAAGAAAAACAATATTAACACACATTTTCAAAGAAAATATTGTTCAACGTCTTTAAATACAATCTAAACATACTTTCTGGGCACTTTATAATGTGCAATTTTGAACAGAGTTTTGCCTGTATGGCTGTTAATTAAAGTACAATGAAGCAAGGGAGCTGAATACTTAAGGAATTGTTTGTTTTCGGTTTTATATTTATAAATAATTTGGAACAAATTGAAGATTTTACTTTTCACATTGACATTGTAGAGTTGTTTGTGTTGAATACCAGCAAAAAAGCCTGATTAAATAAATTTTTGTCAAATGTTCGTACACAGCAAAATATGAAAAAGTCTAATGAGGCTGAATACTATTTCAACCCACTGTAAGTAAATAACGGCCCCTCTACTGTTTTCTCCTTCAGGGACTTACAGGCCTGCAAGCGATGCTAACTCAAGACCTGAGCCACAAGGCAACTCTTTACTTTCCATCAAACTGAGAGTTAACTTGTGAGATAGCAAGTTTGTGTATTTATGAGAAGTAGTTGTCCATACCACTAAAAGTCAAAAGTGAAAAACAACCACATAAGTAAAAGGCAGGTCATAATTTGAATTCATGAGCATCTTGGTGGAAAGTTTAAATATTTCAGCGACTGCTTCTTTGTTGAAATTACATTTATTTTTATTTGTGTATGGCTCACAAGAATAGGATCTATTGCGTAGTCATAGCAACAAACTTCCATATTCCAATTCTTCCTGAGTCAGAACACCACAGATCCAATAGACTCACCAGATACTCGGCTCCATAGCCTTAACATTGATAGCTCTGTCTCCTCTATATAGAAACTGTAGATTTACAATTCAATGGATTGTCTGGCAATTCACTAAAGGGCATGACCAAGTAGCTACAATATTGTGCCAGTGGACGTTCAGAAAAGAGAACAGAAGTAACATAGTATCTGGTTGTTCAGTAGAATCCGTCAGAACATTTTTCACTTGGTCAGGATCTATTGTGACATCAGAGGCCAGAGACAGTGTCTGGGAAAGGCAATGGAAAAATGCCACGGCTCTTCCTGGATGTGCACTTAAGTTCCTGCCTGGTCCTATGATCCCAGCTATAGAAGTGTCTATTTTCAGCACAGAGAGCAGTGCTGCCAATTAGAGGAAGTCTGACAGTGATATGGGATCTCAGTGAGCCTTAACACTGAGTGTGTCTACCTGAATGGAGCAAGACAAGGTGTGAGTGGAGACACTTGAGCACAGCAGAATGACTGAGTGACCAGCTAATGCAATTATCCTTTGTTTGTCCTGTTTAAGGCCATAGATAAGATGCTAGGGAGAGAACTTAAACTGCCAACTGTAAAGGTGTTTCTGAAACTAGGATTATTCTTGCTGTACATGCAGACAGACTGCATTCATTTCCCCAGGCTATTTCTGGCATAAAGAAATTGAGTGAAGGGGACACCTGTTTGTCCTGGGTGAACTGAGAGCCACTTCATGTGAAATGCATGCAGTCACTCCATGATTCAGTGTAACTCCCAACTTGTAATTGTCATGTGTTATTTAAAATACTTTTACTATTTAGACAACCAGTAATGTTCAGGATGGGAAATGAACTTTCTGACCTACCAGCCACAGTGGCTGGTAGATGCTAAATTTTACCAGCCATACCAAATTTTTACCAGACACTTTAAAAAAATATGTTTTTCAAATTACACTAAAATAACATTTCAGATACATTATAGAAAGTGCATACTCCTGTTAATAGCTCTAATAAAATAATATTTATTATAACGTATTACAGGTCAAATAGTCAAACATTGTGTATAAATGTATTACATATAGCCTACTTTTTATACAAACCCCAATTCCCAAAAAGTTTGTAAAATGCACATAAAAGCAGAAAGCAGTGATTAGTAAAATCTCTTTTACATATGTTTAATTGAAAACAGTACAAAGTTTCTATTGAACTCTATGAAAAAATAAGTCAGGGGAAACAGCCCTTAAAGTGATCCATCCATATCTACTGCACATCATAACTCATTTTATACTCAGTCATGATAGCATCACCTTTTAACCTGTAGAATGTTCCAAAGGTTTTTGTTTTTTTAACTTCCCAGTCTTTTTTTGCCCGTGCCAAATTTTTTGGAACGTGTTGCAGGCATCAAATTCTGAGTTAGCGTATATTTACAAAAATCAATCAAGTTGATAAGGTAAAACATTAAATATCTTTTCTTTGTACTGTTTAGAGAATTTACAAATCACTGCTTTCTGTTTTTATGTGCATTTTACATACTGTCCCACCTTTTTTGGAATTGGGGTTTGAGGCTAATAGTCAGAGAAGTATAAGGATAACAGCTAGGTAAAGCTTGAGACAACATAAACAAAACACATTATTTACTTTAGGCGTTGTTGCCGCCAGTGGTGCGGGTCATTTAACTCCCGTTATACATCTCCACATGTCGGATAAATAGTTATTAAATTATCTATATTATCTAATACTAGATGTGTTCGCTAACGTTTGCTGTTTTTCTGAACGGACAAATGCCAGCACCGTTAGAGCGAGCTGTCTGGAGATATAACTTTTACCTCAGAGTCAGTTTGCAGCCTTGCCTACTGTGCGACGCTGGTTGTCTTGCTTTCAGGTAAATCGAACACAAATCAGTTCCACTGTAAGACGGGCTCGCCTCGGGATATTCTAACAGGCGCTTTTCTTCTGTCTCACATTTAAAGAAAAACGAGTGTTAAAGAAAAAGTTTTTACCGAAGTTATTTTTTTCTTGTATCTACTGTGGCGGGAAAGTCTGACGCATTTACCCGGCAATTATGAAATCTACCATGTGGGGGGTGATCATTTCCCACCCTGGTAATGTTCCTGCAGTTTACTGACAAATTTTTAAAAAAACATTTATTTTCAAACACATATTTCAGCAAATTCTGCAGACTATATATTATACGTCATTAAATTTGATGACAGAGTTACCAAGATATTTCACTACATTCGGACAGACAGGCGGGCTCATTAGTGGATTCACTTGTGTTATACACTTTGTATCTGACTCTCTTTTTTCTCTGATCACAGCTCTGGCACGCTGTTCTGAGTAGCTACAATGCCCTTGCGGGGGCGGACAGCCTGTGGCTGCGCTTGGCTCAGTCCCTCCCACGCAGAGCCTCGCCATGGTGACCTCGCACGGGCCGGACACAGTCGCATAATCACGCCGCCAACCACAGATCAGCACACAGCCCTGTAACTGTAAGACTGAATAGCCTGTTCCCGTAACGGGGGTGAGGTCCCACCGCACCGCAGCCGCTGTGCAGAAACTATACTTTTTTTTGCTCGCTGAGCTAAAGGCCATGGTCCCCAGCGAAGGAAACTAATCACCGCTTTTGCTTCTCCAGGGATGACGTCATGTTCCGCACCGGACGTTTACGTGCAAACTCACTTTTCCCTGCTGGAGCTGGGGCAGCTTCAACAGTAACTCGGAGTAAAGAAACATCCACAAAATATGTCACTAATATCACATTTTTTGCAGGCAACCTCACCCAGAGTCACATACACACACAATACTTTTTTAAAAATTACATATACTGTCCATTTATTCAAGATAAATGCATATAGTGCAGCTTTTTAAGTTAGCCTCCACAGTGAAATAATGTATAAGAAAATAATGTAGGAATTGGATTTCATGCATTTTTTTTTGACCGGACTGTCATTAGCCATGCTCAACTCAAATCAATTGAGATGAAAGACTGACTTGCATTACATTGAATCCAGTTAGCTAGCAGATGCTGTTATCCAAAGTGAATTAGCTACAATGCGAGTGTTGCTATGTCACTGGCCCAGATTGTTAAAAATTGGCATTTTAAAGAGGGTGCGGCTTAATAAGACTTTAGTTAAATTTTCTGCCCTTGACATTGCCCTTTAAATACCCCCCCTCAAGGATACAACAGCAGTGCCCCCGCACCCCCCCAGACTTGGCAGACTTAAGTTCACTCTCAAAAAGGATGCTGATATCCAACAAACATTTTGTTTCAGTTACTACTTATTTGTTACTTTCAACACATCTTCTGTCAAATTCACAATTTATGTCTTAAAAAGGAAGACTTTAGTCACAATCTGTGTTGAAAACTATAATACATGTTAAACGTGTCATGGTTCGTGGGTTTTTATTTTCTTTTCCGTTCCGGTTCTCGTCCTGGTTCCCGATTGGCGCCGGACCCTTTGTTGCTCGTCGTAGGGCATGTTGGTAATCTCCCTGGGACCTGTGGATACTCTGCCAGGGAGACCACTCACTCTCCGGCCATACACTACATCAGTCAGGAAGAACCTGACTTCTCTACCAAGGGCCTGCTCATAGCCATCCGCTTACATTCACGTTACACGTGCTTATTCCCGCGTTTAGCAGATGTGCTTATCCAGGGTGTCTTATGCAGAGTACATTTTTACGCATGATCCATTTATACAGCAGGATATTTACTGAAGCAATTCACAGTAACCCTTTAGAAACCAGCAAAATGCCTGCAGATTCTTGACAAACCTTGTTTTTTACGTCTTATTAGTGCTTGAAGTGGGCTGGAATGGATCGATATGCCCCTGCGTTTTGCTCATATGAGTACTGGCACTTTTTCTAGCGTTCTGCTACTTCTCATAAGTTCTACGTATGCAGTGTTTGTGAGCCAGTGGGATTCTCTTTTTCTCATCCCCACAATAGTCACTGTTGTAGTCCATAATGATTAATTCAAAGGACTTCTTCGAATTTTGCTCATTTGAGTCCCGGCACTTTTTTCTGCTTCAAGTGCTGTCTATAATCTGCTTATTTGTTTATTATAAGGAATGGATTCCCATTAGCTGATGCAATAGCAATATATTATTGTCTTACTATAATATAATGCCTATAATGTTCAACAGTGAAAGTAGCTAACTGAGTGTGACTGACTCGCTATCATTGGAAGTCGGGCGAGAAGTGACGTGAAATCCTAGGCAATAAATGGTGGTATACTGATTTTCTTTTCTTTTTTCAATTCCATTTTTCATTTAAAAACATATCAAGCAAAGCAAGCAGGGTGGGTCTTATGCAGGTTGGACGCAGTGGTACTTTATGAACACCAGGGGGAGCCATAGAGCATGAGGGGATAACAGTCTGTGGTGGAATGGGTAACCCCCCCACGACCCTGACCAGGAATAAGCGGGTTAGATAATGGATGGATGCATGTAAAGCATCTTTGAAATACTGAGTAATGTTGATTCACAATGGAAGCCAGACGCAGCTCAGGAGAGGAAACGTTATTTATGACGGTGCAATTTCAAAAACATCAGCTACTTTCGAAATACAAAAACGTCCACAATGGTCCGTGCCCTTTTCTAGTCATTTTCTGCATTTTCCGGGAAACTTACCAACTAACTTTGTTTTCACTGAGCTGGGAACAGTGCCGTGGAAACCACATCCCTCTGGCCTCAGTCTGACATGGTGTGGAGACCCCTCTTATCGCTGAGTCATGTGACCGAGGGGGTTGGGGGGAAGGTGGACTTATCACCTGGTGAAATTAGTATATGCTGGCAGTATAAGTGCTCCTGTCGTGTCCTAGAGACAACTGTCTGAGGAACCCCTGATACTCCTTCAGCACACAGTCATGGTTTTTACAGTGTGATATTCCAGGCTTCAGGTCAACCATTTTTAAAGCCTTGTTTGCATAAAAAGCTGTGGTCAGTGCCCCTGCCCCCCCATCTCACCACCTCCCTCCACTGTTCTCTCATTCAGCCTCTCTGAACACAATATACATACCTATTTATGAATATTTCTGTATTTGTATCTATATCTAGCAACTTTGCCTTTAAAAAATATTGCATATCAACCAAGATTTAAAAAAATTCCATTTCCAATTTCAATCCAGTCTACACGGAAAATGAGCTGAGATTCAAGTTGCAATTTGTGCCATACTGTTTTTTGAGTTAACGAATAGAAACATATTTGACACCAACCATGATATTTAAGGCAGAATCAAAGAAATGAGCCTGTGCTCATTTATGTTTTGAATTAGAAGGAGCCACGATGAACACACTGTAAAGTCTGATTTAAAGAAGGATCAGGGGAAAGTCTAAATGAAAGGAGGTACAGTCTCTGTACGACGGCTGACCTTTAAGGGTAAAGAAAAGAGGAAAAGTAAACACCTGATCTCATATGAATAAATGCTGAATGAGTGCAGAGGGCCGATTATGGAGGGAGGGAGGGAGGGAGGGATGGAGAGGGTGAAAAAACAGCAGTGCACAGCAAAGAGAATTAATGAACGAAAACATGAAAGTCTACAACAAAACAATCCCCCCCCACGCCCCCTCCCACACCAGAACTTCCCAAGACAACAAAGCGATTCACAAAAAGAAAAAAGAAAAAAGAAAAGAAAAGAAAAAAGCAGAGCGAACAGCAGCTGCGCTCTGAACGGGGGCTCAGATTCCCGCCAAAGAAAAGGAGGGGCCAACGTGTGTAACAGAGCCTCCCTCGGCCTGTATATTTTAATGGGGAACCATTCGAGGCGGTTGACGGCTCCATAAAAAGGTATTTGAGTGACAGGCGGCACATTGGAGGCTGGTAATGCGTTGCAGATGGGAAGGTAAGACTATCCCGACTCCACCGCCCCCCCCCCCCCCCCCCCCCACCCCCCCACCCCCCAGATTCGGGCAAGGCTGGGGAAGGCTGGCTGGCGCCCTGGTGTGACATCTCTGGGCCCTGGATACCATGAACCGGCCTGGCTCACCGTGGCTGATGGCTCATATGTTTTTTTTATTAATTTAAAGAACAGCAGACAGTCTGCCCTCCTTTCATATATATATTCTTTTGATTTATCCAGATGGGGGGAAAGCAGAGAGGGTAAAAGATAGATGTAATCACAATGCATAAAGTGCCATGATAAGGGGGAAGGGGGATCAAACCCCAAACTGTGCGGAGGGGTTTTGTATTTGGTTTGAGTGTCTGCCACCCTCCGGACTACGCTGCACGTCTCACCAAACTCATCTGTTTTTCTCGTCCTGCTGTCCACACAAACAGACCAACTTCCCCGTCACACCTAGGTCAGATACCTTATTTCCAATACTGTAGCTCTCCTGTAAAAATCCACTCCTGTAGATCCCCTGGTCAAGAAAAACGTACTATCATGTGAAAGAAGAATTCTGTTTTATTAATATTTAGGAAAGTTGTTGTCTTTCCCCAACATTCAATATTCTGCAGGAACTTTACAGGTGTACACAAGTTTAAAGTTTTTATTGTAAAGTGTCAATACTTCATCCAGATCTGGACCCTTTGGATGCCAGCGTCTTTACTGGAACTACACTGCTCAAAGAAATTAAGGGAACACTTAAATCACACATCGCGGATCTCGATGAACAACATATTCAAGTTGAAAATCTTTATTGATTACATTGTGTAATTCGTCGAGAACAAAATGACGTAAGAACGGTCAATGGAAACCAAAATCATTAACCCATTGAGGGCTAGATTCAAAATCACACCGAAAATCTAAGTGAAAAATTGAGATCACAGGCTGATCATCACGACAACTCATAATGTGGCTCAGTAGTGTGTATGGCCCCCACGTGCCTGTATGCACTTCCAACAATGTCTGGGCATGCTCCTGATGAGACGGCGAATGGTGTCTTGGAAGATCTCCTCCCAGACCTGGATCAGGGCATCAGTGAGCTCCTGGACAGTCTGTGGCGCTACTTGACAGCGGCAGATGCACCGATACATAACGTCCCAGACGCTGGACTACCTGTGCAACCTGAAAGGGCTGCAGGTACCGCCTCATGCTACCAGTAGTGACAAGGGCACTAGCAAAATGCAAAACTAGAAAAAAAATCAGTCAGGAAGTATAAAGAGAGAGAAATGGTCTGTGGCCACCACCTGCAAAACCATTTACTATTTGGGGGTCATCTTGCTGTTGTCGCTTTCATTTGCACCAAAGCAGGTGAAATTGATTCATAATCATTTACGCTTCCTGACTGGACAGATTGATATCCCAGAAGTTTAATTGATTTGGTGTTATACTGTGTTGATTAAGTGTTCCCTTCATTTCTTTGAGCACTGTATATAGGATAAGGCTGAGCTTTTTTCTCCATTGCCTGATATGCAGTAGTTATAGATGGATCACTTTAAGGGTAGTGTCTCCTGACTTATTTTCCATAGAGTTCAACAGGAAAATTAGTCAGAAAAAACAACCCTTAAAAAGTGAGCCATCCATATCTACTGCATATCTAGCAGCAGTGTGATGGTTTGAGGCTCATTTGATACCCCAGACCCTTGATAGCATACAGCCATTTAGCCAACCCTGTGTTGCATATTATTCCCGTAAAATGTACAGCTTAATCAAGTCCCACCCACCAATTCCCATAGAGATCCATTCAAATAGAGAGGTTATATTATTGCTTGTGCGACAGGTGTGTGAGGGTTGGACCCGAAATGGACAACTCAGAAACAGTGGTCGAAGGATAAAGTCCCGTTAGGGCTTTATTCAAGGAATGTCCAAAGAGCGTGGTCAAAAAAACAAGCAAAGTTCATACACAAAAGTTCATACAAATTCTCGGAATCGGTACACCATGCAAAAGTCCAGTAACCAGAGTAGCCGTCAGCGGGGCAGAAGTACAGGCAGATGGTAGGCAGGCTCGGGGTCGAAGGCAAAGCAAGAGTCAAGACCGAAGTCCGCTCCGCAGGGCAAAAGTACAAAGACAGCAGGCAAAAACTTGTGGTGCAGGCAGTGGTAACAAAACAATGCAGGTGTAGACAGGTGCAGACACTTAGCTTGAGAGCAGCATGCGAATGGAAATCAGGTGTGAAATGCTGACAAGGTAACAAGATAATTAGTACTCGTTAGTAATAAACCTATCCTGACCTAGCGTTAGTAAATTAGTAAATGACATGCACGAGAAACGTAAGGTAAACATGAACACATGGTTAGAGAGTTAGTATTACCCAATCCTGATCTAACGTTAGTAGATTAGTAAATAGGCACGGGAGAATGAAACAATTAGGGAAGCGTGAGCGACAGCAAGCGAGAGAAACAGCATGAACGCAAGGCTGCGGAAAAACACGGAAATGTGTATGCTAAACAATGAACGGGAAACGTAACATGAATCAAATATAAAACGTGACATGACTAGAAAATAAATCGTAACAATAATCAAACATGAAACGTGACATGACATAAAAATGAAACGTAACAAGAACAAAACATAAAACGTGGCGTGACTAGACTAAACACAATACGTGACATTAACAAGAAGACTAATAACTAAGACAAGAAAATAAAATAAAACGTGACATGACAGTAGATTCATGACAGCTTGTAAGAGTACCTGAAAATAAGATATCAAGAGTATTTTGATGTTTTTGGGTCACAGGCATCAGCATATGCAACCAAATATTAAATATGATGACTTTATTTAAATTGATGTTAATTTGTCAAATTACTTTTGGTATCCTAAAATGTGGGGGACTATGTATAAAAAGGGCTGCAATTGCTACACGGTTCACCCGATATGGATGTAAAAACCCTCAAATTAAAGCTGAAAGTCTGTACTTTATAGTCACTGTTACATTTCAAATCCAATGTGCTGGGGTGCAGAGCCAGAACAACAAAAAATGTGTCACTGTCCTAACACTTTTGGAGTGCACTGCATGCATTTCGAAATATCATAATGTAAAGGCACTCAATGGGGCTACATCATAGATTTTTGTATGGTTGTGATGGCCCAGACGGAGTGACCTTGAGGGGTGGCTACTTCTCTATGGCCCAAGGTGTTTCCAGATGGCTGGGGATAAAAAATATTTTTTAAAAAGCAAAAAAAAAAAAAGCAGAGATTTCACACCATCAGCGGCACCCGTGTGGCCTTGTTGGAATCTGGGCGCTCTCGGTCTCCCCGTGCCCCTGCCCTCCCAGCCGTGATAAAACAAACCTGCCCCTGCCACATTGCAGAGCGCTCACTTCACATTTAATTAAATGTTCATTTTAAAAACAAATCCGGCAGCGGGCACGTCCTTCTCACGCCCGAGCCAGATGTTTTTTTTATACAATACAAAATATTCAACTGCAGCTTGTTTTTTGAAAGCTAATCTACTTTTCCCCCATCGTATGTCTCGGATTAGCGGGGGTAACGCAAACAGGGGGGATTTTCCCCCGTTCTCGCGTAAACACTGCAGCTCTCTCACTCCCTCCACCACCATTTTTTTTTTAATTTTTTTTTAAAAATTTGTTTCTGATTTTTTCCCAATTTAGTAGCCAATTGAACCCCTATTCTACTTCAATTCCCCCCGTGTAGCAACCGCTAGAGAACCACCGCTATACAACCCCGTCAGCCGGTAGTAGGAAAGAGGCCGCCACGTCCTCTACAGGGCGCGACTCCCCAAGCTCCTGACCGTGATTCCAACTCGCCCGGGGCCTTATTTTGCGTAGCGATTCTCATCCGAGCCCTCCCCCCACCCGGAAGCAGCCGCCAATTGCTGCTCCCACAGGGCGCTGGCCATGCTCGGAAAATGGCAGGACCGGGGCGCGAACCCCGATCCTCGGAGTACAACTGCGCTGACTGAAAGTCAGCGCCTTTTACCGCTGTACCACCGCAGCGGCCCTCCACCACCATTTTTATTTCCTTCGCGCTGGCCCTCCAACCGGGTTTCTTTTAGTAGCAATGCCCCATTTGCATCTGTGAGACTGTGTATGTTACTGCGTGTGTGACTGTGTGTGTTATTGTGTATATAACTGTGTTACTGTGTGCATGTGTGTGACTATGTGTGTTACGGTGTGTATGTTTGTGACTGTGTGTGTGACTGAGTGCGTGAGTGTGACAGTGTGCATGTGTGTGACTATGTGTTACTGTGTACATGTGTGACTGTGTGTGTTACTGAGTGAGTGTGTGTGACTGTATGTGTTGCTGTGTGCATGTGTGTGTTACTGTGTGTATGTTTGTGACTGTGAGTTACTGTGTGCGTGTGTGTGTGACTGTGTGCGTGTGTGTGACTGTGTGCATTACTGTGTGCATGTGTGTGTTACTGTGTGTATGTTTGTGACTGTGTGTTACTGTGTGCATGTGTGTGTTACTGTGTGTGACTGTGTGCGTGTGTGTGTTACTGTGTGTGACTGCGTGCGTGTGTGTGTTACTGTGTGTGACTGCGTGTGTGTGACTGTGTGCATGTGTGTGACTATGTGTTACTGTGTACATGTGTGACTGTGTGTGTTACTGAGTGAGTGTGTGTGACTGTATGTGTTGCTGTGTGCATGTGTGTGTTACTGTGTGTATGTTTGTGACTGTGTGTTACTGTGTGCATGTTTGTGACTGTATATGTTGCTGTGTGTGTGTGACTGTATGTGTTGCTGTGTGCATGTGTGTGTTACTGTGTGTATGTTTGTGACTGTGAGTTACTGTGTGCGTGTGTGTGTTACTGTGTGTGACTGTGTGCGTGTGTGTGACTGTGTGCATGTGTGTGTTACTGTGTGCATGTGTGTGTCACTGTGTGTATGTTTGTGACTGTGAGTTACTGTGTGCATGTGTGTGTTACTGTGTGTGACTGTGTTACTGTGTGCGTGTGTGTGACTGGAACTCCAAGTGCAGGGGTTGCCCAACTGTCCCTCCTCTCCTCACTTCCTTTATGAGCTACTCCACTCCATAGCTTTATACACCGACCGCAGCATCCCAAAGTGTTTGTGCTTTTGTTGGCATTAATGTGCTATGTGTGTGGGGGGGGGCTTCTGCAGTGGGAGAGGGTTTTCCGTCCTCGTCCCTGTCTTTCTGTAGCACACAAAGTAATATACACAGTCACACATTTCCCAAGAAACAGGAAAAACAATAGATGACATTCCCTGCATTTTTTCAGCATTCCGGCTTCATGTATACTCCATGTATCACCACTAGTGTTCATTGGCACATGGATTACAGTGAGAGAGAGGGGAGGAGATACACGGGAGGATCAGACAGACACTGGTTTTGGTATTGCAGTTGCAAAGGGTGACCAGATACTAAATAGTTTTCCAAAAAATCTTGACTGTCATTGCAAGACATATGTGACACATATTAACAGGCGCAAACAGGCACTGTCAGGGGAATAGCCTGAGTCATCAGCCAACAGTGTTCAGCAGGCCCTAAACACTGAGCAGACCTTGGCCAAACATACGGCACTTAACATATTGTGGGTTTATATACTGACTCCTAATGCCTTTGATTGTTAACATTGTCTCTGCTTTGCCCCTAACCCTTTGTGTTTGCACTTTTTGTGAGTTACTCTGGATAACAGCCCCTGCAGAATGATTCCATGAATAACACAATGAAAAGAGATCTTCGTTCTGTTGCTTCTCAGGCAACTCTCCAAATGGAGACGGGGTGGGGGGGAGACTGTCCTTGTTTGTGCTGGCCCAAACTAAGTGCAGAATGACGCAGACGACCAACCCCAAACTCGCCACAAACTCCACTGACCAAATATAGATCTTCAAAGTGTAAGGAACACAATCCATTTCCAAAATCCCTGAGCCTTTTAAGCAGTTGGAGTATCCTGAATATTTACTCAGCGATATTTTTGGATTAATGGGTAAGGGTCCAGACTTTTTAAAGTGACTGCTGATTGTATTTTTACATTAGAGTAACATACCTTTCACACAGGAAGGCCCTTTCTGGGCCACCCAGCTGGTTCTTTATAAAGAATCTTTTACGCAGTAACATTTTTATAGGCTCATGGGTTGTGAGCACAGGTCCCACTACAGGACGTCGGGCCCTCATGCCACCCTCATGGAGTCTGTTTCTGACAGTTTGGTCAGAAACATGCACACGAGTAGCCCGCTGGAGGTCATTTTGTCATATACACAGAATACATAAGGTTGACAGTTTGCTGGGTTGTCCAGGAATAGAACACATATTACACACCATAAATAAAAACAAAAGTAAAAAATAAGTAAAAAACGGACTAATGGATAAAAAATACAACAAAAACAACTGAATACAATGTCATAAATCGATTAAGTGACACGGTGATGCAATAGCCTAAATTAAAGTAGCCGGTTTTGTTTGACGGGCATGTCTGGCACATGTGTGTGTGTACGTGTGTGTGTGCGTGTGCGTGTGCGTGTGCGTGTGTGAGCACTCCTGAAGCTCAGAGAACTCTTGTAAGTCACTCACAATGAGGACGTCTGCTAAATGATGCAAATGTAAATGAACTCCGGTCAGCTCTTTGTAGTGGGCGGGGCTTGTGCACCACTGAACTCCAGGCTGTGGGCGGGGCTTGTGCTCCACTGAACTCCAGGGGCTATCATTCTCACAGAAAGAAGCTTTGAAGTTGTAATTTTTACATTAAGACGTGAGATCCTACAGACAGTTGCATCGCGCATTTGGACCCCACGAGGACTGAGATTTGAAGAGGATGCTGGGAAGTGGGACAAGATATTTCTAGAACAGCACGGGTGAGCCGGTCAGCAGCATCTCTCCCCATTGCGTTACCTCTCTCTTTTGAAACTCTTTTGAAAGCAGGTCAGGAAGGAACACTGCATCGTTTTTCTTTTTTCTTTTTGTCCTCTGTGAAGCGCTCTCTCTCGCTTTTTACCCTGAGACAGGAGGAGGCGGCTGCCTAGCAACTGGACCAGAGTGGCAGCTGAAAAAAAGGAGGAGCTCTCGACGATATCTGACCTACATTGCTAATGTGAGGCCTGTGATCTGCCAGCCTCTGAAATTGATGAAAGGCAGATGTAAGTTTGTCACTTTCTGGAGATGTGCTGCGGTCCCCCTCTGTCCGTGCTCAAACACGTGAAACATTCTCACAAATCTCACTTTTCCACAAATACTCTAATCTTACTAAAAGGGAGAACTTGTATTACACCTATTTTCAAAATAAAATCAGATCTAGGGACTACCCTACTGAGATAAAATGGCTCTGCAGACTTTGGAGATTTTTTGACAGAGGGTTCTTGTTTGAGAATCGTGTCCACGTCCATAGTGTCCATGTGGTGAATGATGGTACGTGGCCTTCAGAGCCCTGAGTGTTGTAGGTGTTGAGTGTAGAAGTGTTTAAGTGGGTTTGGAGGCATTCAGGTGCGTTTGGAGGTGTTCAGGTGAGTTTGGAGGCGTTTAGGTGTGTGTGGAAGTATTTAGATATGTGTGGAGGTGTTGATGTGCATGAGAAGGTGTTGAAGTGTGTGGACGTGTTCAGGTGTGAGAGGAGGTGTTGAGGCGCATGTGGAGGTGTTCAGGTATGTGATGAGGGCAGGAAGAGGGTTGAGG